>CP141140.1:44695350-47195350 GCA_035235625.1 Saururus chinensis | reverse complement strand
AAGCATAGAAAGATTTACTAAGTTGTTGATAAAGATCCTAAGTTCATGATTAAAAAATTCCTTAAATCCCTTAAAATTCGAACTCCATGCAAATCATTGGATATGAAGGTTAATAACAGAAAAGTAATTAAAACACCCAATACCCATATGATGAATTAGTTTTAATCTTAATCCTAATATTAATCAATGCAATGTATTGAAAAATAATGTGCATTGTCTCAATATTTTTAGAATATTAAGCAATCAAGGCCCAAGATTTTGGAAGCAGATAAAATTTTCTTTTTACAAAAATATCAAAGTTTACCCGGGCCCGCGACTGGAGCCGCTCGCCACATGCAATATTAAAATAATAATATCCCCAAGAACCATAGTTCGGGTACAAACACACAAGAAAAAAATAATAAGGAGAGTTCTTAAGAATTTTGGTGCGGTTGAAATCCTTGAAATCACATCAATAAAATTCAGAGTAAGCCCTTCTACCCACACACTAAGCTTCGTCGAGTCCTGCAAAGTCTGAGGGGTGGTGAGTATTTTAAAATACTCAGTAGGGGAGTGTATACAATCAGGCATGAATAAACACATTGCAGTTTCACAACACATATCATATATAATATTTTTCATGAAAACGAGGTGTGCCTTTCACCCGAAACCACCCTTAGAGCTTCTTCCTACATATTGAAGAAGCTACTAGGGTTTGCAAGCTCTCACGGCTCACTACAAATGTCATATATATATATATATATATATATATATATATATATATATATATATATTAATAAGAATTTGTTGTGGGCACAAAGCAACAACCTTTTACTCCTCTACAGATCATCTCAAAACATTTTGTGCTTGTGGATAGAAGAGCTACCTATGCTCATGGGGCGTCGGGATCTATAGAGTAGAGAGTCTTCCCATGATACTCTTTACCCTAACGCGCGTAGCCTTGATAGGTGCTCTTCGTTAGGGGCTAATTAGGGGTTTTGCCCTTCGTTAGGGGCTCACCAGGCTAAAATAGGTATCGTGCATCTGATTCTGAACCGGATTAATTGTGTCCTTAACTAGTCAACAGAGCTCTATTAGGGCGCCCAACAATAGCTTCGGATAACCAAAACACTCTTGAGTCCCAGACTCAATCAAAATATCCTATAGTTCCCAAACTCCAAAAAAGGATGATTTCTTTTGAAACATTCTATCCTAATGTTTATCCTTTTGAAAACCCTAGCTCTGCCTCTACAAGCCATGAGAGTGTCACCATCAACAACTACAAAGGCAAGGTTGGTCACTCATTCCAATGAGACAATTACCCCTTCTTTGTCCTACTTTAGTGACTCGATCACCATGCTTATACGTCTTTTAAAAAAAAATATTGAGTATCCTCCTTTCAACAAGGACGTGTCCTCTAAAACTATCATTCAAACATATTGTATTCATTCGCAATGAAAACAATGGCGAAGCTAGTTTGTCTCTATCTCACACGCTCCAACATGTATAATTTATATCAAAATCCTTGGATAAACATTCGATCAAAGTACGATATATGAGGCAATCGTAAAGCATGTAGTAAAAGATATCCGCTTCTAGCGGATAATCATTCGACTAATTGAATATACATAATAGCATTATAAACATACGATATATAAATCATATTCTATCTCAACGATTGACCATTCGACAGATCAAATATATGTGCAGAAATCATAAATCATAACTTAAAAGTAATCTCTAACGCATAGCATGCGAGAGTCATATAAATAATAAGTTCAAAACACAACCAAAGTTTATAATCATGCCTTAAGAAATGATAAAAGCCCCTACCTCACTCTTCATGCAAGTTTGAAACCGATAAACCAGACACCATTGGATGTCCACTTTTGGGGTTCTGGATGTCTCCAACCCGAAAAATAACCCCGCCACGATGTTTGGCATGCTCGATTTAGGTAAGAACGCCTCTTTAACAAAAGAAAACAGACTCATAACGACTCCAAAAACTCTTTTTCCGTGCCCGTGGGCTACGAACAGAACCTCCCCTTGACTTGTAACACTTTTTTCTTTCCATGCCCGTAGGCTATGGACAAAACTTCCCCTTGGCCCGGGACACTTTTCTCACAACATGCCCATAGGCGATGGACATAATCTCCCCTTGCCCGGAAACACTTTACCCTTCCATTGCGTAGAACACCCTCGATTTAGCTAAGAATGCTTTTTGAACAAAAGAAAATGGACTCAGAATGACTCCAGAAACTTATCCGGAAGAATGAATGAAAATTCAGAATTTATAGGAGAAATGTGCGAGCCGACGGCGAATCGTGCGCAACACATGTCGTGCCACAATTGACCGAAAATGCGGCACCGTCGCACTAGATGCATGTTGAGCGTGGCTTGGCTTGGTGCAAGCTACTAGCATCATCAATGATGTCAGCTATTTTGTCCATTTCTTATTTTTTAGTAATATTTTATTATTATTTTAATCAAATACAATTTTAACTTTAAAACGCGATAACTTCTTATCCCGAAGTCGGAATTGCACTTTCTTGGTACCAATGGACTCATATCGACGAGCTCTTCAAAATTAGACCACAATGGGTAGTTTATCTTGCACTTTTAAAGTAGGTCCCGCCCATGTGGAGGATTTCCTGATGTCATAACTTTTGCTCCTGACCTCTGTTTCGTGCATTCTTAGGTTTATTATGCTTGTCTCATCGAGCTCTATCACACCCATATAAAAACTTTCTAAATATCTACATCTAATTAATTTAAAATAATTTTAAACTTATAAAATAGTTTTATTAAAGGCAAAAAAGCATACCAAAAATTCGCGGTTGTTACAAACACCGCTTACCAAAAGGAAAATATAACCCGATGTCGACCTTTTCAAGTCAACACAACCATCAAAGTCTGCATCTATGTATCCAACCAGCTCCAAATGATCAAAATGTCTATATGTAAGCATGTAATCCTTCGTTCCTTGTAGATACATCATAACCTTCTTTGCAGCTCTCTAATGATCCAACCCTGGATTTTCTTAGTATCTACACAACATTCCCATAGCAAAGGCAATATCAGGCTCGTGGAGACCTCCAAGTACATCATACTACCAACTGCCGATGCATAAGGAATTTCCTTTATGTTTTCCAGCTCCAAAGAATTCTTTGGACACTGGAATAAGCCAAATTTGTCACCCTTCACAATAGGAGCTACACTAGGTGAGCAATTTCTCATGTTAAACCATTTCAGAACTTATTGATATAGGCCTGCTGAGACAACCCAAGGATCCTTCTGGATCTATCACGATAGATCTCAATCCCTATGACACTGGATGCCTCTCCTAAATCTTTCATGTCAAAGTTCTGAGAAAGAAACTGCTTAGTCTCGTGCAACATCCCTAAGTCAATGCTTGCAAGTAGAATGTCATCAACATATAAAACCAAAAACGTGTAACGGCTCCTACTAACCTTAAGGTATATGCATTGTTCAACAATGTTATCCTTAAAACCAAATGAAGTAATAACATCATTGAACTTCAAATACCACTGTCGGGAAACCTATTTTAGTCTATATATTGACTTCTTGAGTCTGCAAACCAAATGACTTCCTTTATCTAATGTGAATCATTCAGGCTGAGTCATATACACCTCCTCCTCAAGATCTCCATTCAAGAACGTTGTCTTAACATCCATTTGATGTAGCTCCAAGTCAAAATAAGCTACAAGGGCTAAAATAACTCTCAATAAATCCTTCGTAGAAACTAGAGATAATGTTTCATTATAGTCAACACCATCTTTCTGAAGAAAACCTTTGACTACAGGTCGGGCCTTATATATGCTAATGTTACCAGATGGATCTAATTTAGTCTTATAGACCCATTTGCAGCCAAGAGTCCTAGAGCCCTGCGGTAACTCTACGAGATCCCAGACTTGATTATCAGCCATAGATTTCATCTCATCCTACATGGCATCATACCATTTGCTAGAGTTATCTCTAGTCTGGCATGTGAATATGTAACAAGATCTTGAATGAGTCTAACATTCTCGTCAGACTCTTGAAGGTATACAATATAGTCAGAAGGGAGTGCAGGTTTCCTTACTCTTGAGGACCTTCAAAGCTCTATTTCATTAATAGATGGAGGTGCTTGTATAATAGGAACTTTAGCAACTTGTTCATGAGGGGATGGTAGAGGGATGATAGGTTGTTCTGGAATCACCATAGGCAATACAACATGTGATCCTCCACCGGATGTGGGCATAGCAACTGGAACCTGTATTTTCTCAAACACAATGTGTTTTGGAGAAATACTCCCACTGAAGTTGTCATGCTCAAGAAAACATACATTTTGTGCTTCGACTACTGTAGGGGTGTGCAGGGACAATAAAACCTATAACCCTTAGACCTTTCTACATAGCCAATGAAAAAACCACTAACAATCTTAAGGTCAAGCTTCTTCTCAAGTGGATTGTACACCATAACCTAAATAGGATAACCCCAGATGTGTACATAATTTAAACTAGGTTTCAATCCATTCTATAGCTCAAAGGCTGTCTTTAAGGCTTCACTCCACATATTGAGAGGAAGAAAGGAGTTACTTATCATATACTTCGCTATATTAATCAAAGTGTGATTCTTCCTTTTAGCAACACCATTTTGTTGTGGTGTGTCTAGTATTGTGTATTATACAACAATACCATGTTCCTTTAGGAACTGTGCTAATAATCCAGGTTTTTGTCCACTCTATGTGTACCTACCATAGTATTCCCCTCCTCTGTCTGATCTAACAATTTTGATACTCAAGCCAGATTGTTTCTCTACCTCTACCTTATAAGTCTTGAAAACATCAAATACTTCAAACTTTTCATTTAAGAGATAAACATACATGTATCGGGTATGATCATCTATAAAGGTAATAAAATACCTTTGACCATTCAGACAAGGAGTACTAAACGGTCCACAAATATTAGTGTGTATGGTACCTAATTTCTCATCATGCCTCTTCAAACCCTTAGAAGACTTGTTAGTCTATTTTCCCTTTATGCAGTCTATACATGTCTCAAGATCAGTAAAGTCAAGAGTTTTTAAAACTCATTTTCTTACTAATCACTTTAAGTGGTCAATGGAGATATGCCCCAACCGCCTGTGTCACAACATAAAGGAATTCTTTTTAATAACACTTCTTTGCACATACATCATAAATTGTTCAAAGGAAACATGCAAAGAGAGATAATATAATCCATTGATTAAAGAACTAGAACCAATAGTGACTGAATCTTTAATAATCAGAAATGAAGAATTCATTAACTGAAAATTAAAGCCATGAGGTACTAGTCTTGATACAGAAACTAAGTTTTTAGAAAAACATTGGATATAGAAAACTCTTTCTAAATCTAAGGTGTATCTTGTATAGAGAATAAGTCTATATGTTCTCACACCTTCAACCTTCGAACACATCTTATTTCCAGAATAGATGTTGTGCTCCCCATCATTTGGTTTCCTTAGACTGAGAAACCCCTGCATGACAGTAGAAACATGGATTGTAGAACCGGAGTTAATCCACCATGTGTTATTATGATGAGAATAAACATAATTAGATTCATCACAGTGTAAAGGCATGAAAATACCTCATTTCTTGGCAAGCCACTTCTAATACTTAGGGCAATCTTTCTTCATGTGTCTTTTCTTCTTGTAGAAAAAGCATTTGGTTTCCTTGGTGACACCAATAGACTTCATTGGCACACCTTTACCAGCTTTCTTCTTTGGAGCACCATGATTTCCCTTCTTTTGTCCTTTATGAGAAACTAGATGGGCACTCTATAGCTTCTCTTGCTTAAGTCTCCTCTCATCCAGTACAACCATGCTTAGAAGGTCATTAACTGACCATTGAGTGTTATGTGTGTTATAAGAGATCTTGAATAGCCCATACTGTGGAGGCAGGGAGTTCAAAATAAAGTGGACAAAAAAAGTGTCATCAATCTTTATTTTCATGTTGTTCAACTGATTAGCAATATTACTTATCTACATGATATGCTCTCTCACCCTTTTATCATTTGTTAGCCTCCTAGATGACAACTTGGACATTAAGGTACTAGCCAAGGCTTTATTAGAACTCTTGAATTCAATAGTTCTTGAAATGTAGAACATTCTGAGATAGATCCCCTAATACTTTTATTTATGTGAGACTTCATGAGCACCATGCTTAAGCAGTTAGACCCTTCCCACTTTTTGAAAGATGCTACCTCGTTTGGCGTACTTTTATCCGTAGGAGTGGTGGGTGCATCCATACGAAACGCCAAATCCAAGTCCATGCACTCTAATAGTAATTTTTTTCCCTCCCAATCCATAAAATTGTCCTCATACAATAATAGAAGGTTCTAATTAGGGTCAGAAATAAAAGACGGATAAGTTGCAATTAAAGAATAAATACATGCAAACATTAATAAGGGCAAGAAACAATAACATAAGTATGAACTAGCCAATGCTAAAATCATTTAGTAAAATTGTAAACCTCCTTTTGGGCAAAGGTTGCAGTCTACATCAAAATTACTAAGCCGTATAGAAACAAATGTTCATTTTGTCTCATGATAAGGCTAGTGGGTTATACATAAAATATTACAGGAAAATCCCACACATTTGGGCATAAAGATTCACCCATGTTAAAATATATAATCCTCCACCCTATCCTGATTATATCTAACTACCACCTCCCTTTGGGGCCGGATGACAATCTTTGTCACATAATCAAAATTTGATGACAACCCAATATTTTATGTATGTGAATCTATGCACCTCACGGTAGCATTCTATATGATTCACACGTTGACAAATAACTTAGGATACTTTGGCTACTCCTAAGTCATCTCGACAGACGTGGGAACTGGATTTGTGCTAATCACCTTTTCAAATAACAAAATGAATCTATAAAAGTATCTATATGCAAAATTGACAAAAGCTTTATTGTCAATTTTGTCATCGGGCTTTTGGGACTTGACCAGGTGTTCTATCACCACACACTACAATTAAAAATATAGTCCAAAGTCCATGTACAGTCCTTAAAAAAATTTGTATAAGTTGGAAGCTTTAAGCTCCTAAAATAGAAAAAATGTACATTAATTCTTTATGACTGCATCCGCCTCCAGACATGGTCCTTGAATTTTAGTATTGCTTACAGTAAGTATAATGTACACTCTCTCTCTCAAAATTATATAAGTGGTGCGCTCAACAATTTTAAAAAAATTGATAAAACATATGATTGCAATATAATCCCCTAGTTGGCCCATAACATTAATAAAGCCTTAACATGATAATTAAAACACATCCATAATTCCACATGCAATCACAATTGTATAAAAAATATTCCAAGAAAAGGGAAAAAATTATTTTATTATTATTTTTATTTTTACCGGGAATGGACCTAGAGACCCGGTTTGGGCCTGGTTAGAACATGACCCATGACGCAGGTTAGTGAAAACCCGCCCGAGCGCGAGTCAGAACAAACCCGCGCCCAGCGCAAGTCAACAACGACCCACAGAAGTGGGTTGAGGCAACCTGCTTCTACAAGTCATCTTCAACCTAAAGACCAAGGCGGTGGAGGAGGTTCCCCCTTGCTGTCTGATAACACCGAAAAATGCACCGCCCGATGGCGGCCATCATAGATTCGACGACAAAAAGGAGCATGACGGCCTGTAAGGGGCAGACCGGAAAGTGCACAGTGAAGGAGAAATAATCCGGCAATTGTGTGGCGCCCGCCGACAACCCAGGGGGATGGAAAAAATTCCGCCCGACGGTGGAGGTTCAAGATCCAGCACTACGTTCAATCATCGGCATCCGACAGCGGTAGATTTCAAACGAACACAGTGTAAGCGGCCAGAAAACATAGGAAAAGAAAAATGACAACTCTATGCGCAGTGGTGGCACTGGCCACTGCCCAGACATGGTGAGGAGGCGGTGCCGACCAGCCCCAGGTAAGATCGAAGACAGGGCGGTAGCCGGAGGCCCACAACGGTCGAAAAAACTGAAATTGGCATGCAATGTAGAGAAAAAACTGATTTTTTTCAAAGGTTGCCGGATTGTGGGTTAGGATCCGGAGGGCCGGTGCAACGGCGGCGCCGGCCAGAGCCCAACACGGTGCGGCGGCAGCTTTGCTGGCTTGTCTGCTCCGGCCAAGCAGCCACCTGACAAAATTCTTTTTTTCTCGTATAAAACTTGCCTCGATACTAATTGGAAGAACATAATACAAGGTTTTAGGTATACTTGTAGCCATTGGAACCTTCAATGAAGTTTAATTCTTTTGATGAAGCATTGTCTCTACTAATCTTATTCAGAATCACATAATGAATTTCTAGTTTAGAACTTGTACGAGAGTAATCTTGCTTTAAGGCACCATACTAAAATGACTAATGATGTTTTTGTAACTAAACCATGACATCATTATTAAGAACTTTAGAATCTTGGTTGTCCGTTCATAGGTACTAAAAACCACAGTTTAATGGGTATTCAGACTGAGACCCATTACCTAAACAATTTTAAAAGCTCAAAACAATGTCTATTGCGACAGTGATACTACTTCAGACAGTTTTAAAAGCCCAAAATAGTATTTATTATGACCGTTAGGATACTTGATGATTTATTACAAAAATAAACAATTAGGCTACTTGATGATTTACTACAAAAATAAGCCCTGATCGTGTCCGCGACCTTGTCAACTACCAAATCAAGAAGGCCCTTGATATCGAGATAATTGGCTGCCATGATGAGATCCTAAAGAACGGCCTGATTTACGTCCACGAACCTCTTGTCCCAGTCAGCAAGTGCCTTCTCTTCCTAATCAGTGATGGAGCAACGCATGTTGCAGTAATCGGCCACCATGGACAAAGTGTTACCATTCACCTCCGGTATCGGCAGACTGCACCCGTCAACGTCTTCCATCATGTGGCTGCCTTGGACACTTGGGCCGCTTCCCTTTCCACTTCAAACGTTTTCTTGTCACTGGACACAAAAACCACCTTCGCCATGGCAGACCTATAGCAACTGATCATGAATTTCTCAACTCTTGCTACATACCTGAATTCTAGTAGGACACAAACGTATCCTAACCTCCTGACATGAAAAGGAAACTCGTCGTAATCAGGTAACTTAATTTACCACAGGGCAATGCATTCGTATGGTTGTGGAAACCCAAAGGAGCCTTCCTAATTTGGTTTCATCTCTTAGTTTGGAAACAAGTCTCATGAGTTTATATAAAGAGAAGACTGCTGTATCAGCTCCACGCTCTTAATTGTTTGGAGTACTTACGCCATTGTTCACAAGACAACAGAGCCAGAGCCACCATCATGTCTCGTTGCTGCTGCAGAGTTCTTTCCCTCATCCTGGCATGCTTTCTAGCTTTTCTCATCTTCTTTGCCCAGCCATCTCTTGCTGCCCGCCTTGGACCAGTAGCTAAACTGTCAGCACCAGTTGACAAAGTTGCTCCAGCCATGTCGCCAACAATATCAAGTTCTTCTCCTTCTCCGGCTCCTGCTCCTGCCATCAGTGGTGCCTACAGAGATGGATGGATTTACGTTTGTAGTGATCCTTCCAATCCTTGTATATGGGGATAAAAAAATTTCTATTTTTTATGGAAGTGTAAAGAGAAACTGAAAAACGCTTCCGGCCTGATTGTACTCATGAGATTGTTCATTCTGATTGATGAAATCTTTAGTTCTTATCTATTTGAATTTGTTTTTTTGGGTATCATTAGAACTACATCCAATATTTAGTCCCTTTCACAGCATCTTTAATCGTTCACGCTGATGAATGTATTTTAGGGTTTTATTAAGTGTAATATGATTTGTTTTTTATGTATCAAGAACCCCATCCAGCTTGTGCTCATGCTCCTGGAAGGGGGTGGCATGTACAAAAGATAGCATAGGGATAGTGATATTCCCACAACAAAAGTACCCACAAAAACTCACACAAGAGTTTTGATTGGCTTTCATAAGTGGGCTCCACAATAAACTCACATGGGCTTACTCATCTCGACCAATTAAAAGTCATGTGTGAGTTTTTGTTGTGTACTTTTGATGTGAAAATATCATTTTCCAAAATATATAAGGGCACTAAAACAGAGTGAAAGACAAGCATAGATAGGGAAATCCGGCCGGGTTGGCTTTTAGTGGGCCCTAACACTATTCAAGATACTGCTCCTAGGCAGGTTGAATAAGGTCGGCCCTAGCCCGGCTCTGAGCGGGCTCAGCCAAGCTAAGCAGCCCAATATAAGTTATGTATGGAAACTATTCATCTACGAAACTGATAGTACACATACAAGCATATATTAATGTCAATATTGTTTATTCTAACATATGCGTCGTTGATCTTAATATCAAGGGTCCCTCGTAAGTAAACTTATATTGAACTCATTGTCGTAAGGGAACATGAAAAAGTATTCCCACCCAAGCCAAAGAAAAACTGATTGTCTTGGTTCGGAGGGGGTTGGCAGGGTGTGTTGTGGTGGTTGACAAGTAGGTAGTTATCATCTTTGATGGGAAGGAAAGAAAAAGGATCCGCTTTGATTGGTTCAAAGGGGTTTGGCTGTGTGTTGTGGCTGATGAGTCAATGGCGGTTGTCCTCGATTGGGGGAAGGTGGGGAAAAGGTTTTAACTTGATCAGTTCATCCTCAATGGGGGGAGGGGGACATGGGTGTTGGGTGAGGAAATAACTTCAACAGAGGGGGAGGGGAAAACTGGGATGAGGGATTGGTCTGGTTACTCCAAATAATTTTTCCGTTTTCGGGCCTTGTCGCCCTTCGGCCAGCCCAGTTTCAGCACTAGCCGTGGACGATCCGTAGCATTAATCTAAGAAGAAAAAGTAATAGGACTGCATATCCTCATCAAGTTATAATTAGAGAATTTTATATTATATTTGAAGAAAGGAGTTTTGGTTCATAAGCAAACTGTGGAGGTTTGTGGTGATTGACGTGAAGGAGCTTTGGTTCAGAAATTATGGTGGTTTCTAAAGATTGAAATTGTACAAATCGTAGAGGTTAAAGGTATTTTAATGTTATCGGGTTCGGTAAGTGTGCGTCAATATACAAGACTTAAAAGGGTAAGACATACACGAAAAAATTACAATCTGTTCCAATAATGATATTGAAACACTTGAAAATAAAGTAAAAATACAAAAAAATTTCTCAATAACAATTAAAGAGGACAACAAAAAACCATATACTTCCTCTGTCTTAAATTAATCGCTCTATTTGACAACAAAATTTGTTTCATATTAATAACTTTATTTTGTTAAATTTAAGTAATTAAATACTTAAAAAAATATCATAAATTATTTTTTCCTTCTTTTAGATGTAGGTTTTACTATACTATTTTTACCAAATATAACTATTAATATGGGACAGAATGAATAATTTTTAAAGACCGGAAGTGAATACCAAAACTTAACACAAACAATGTACACTTGAAAGTAACAAATATTCAGCATTTTTAACATTTTGAAACTAAATACAATTTTTATTGAACTACATTACTTTATGCAAGATATTTAGAAACACTTAATTTATAGCGAAGATGATTAATTGGAAGACAATTTTATGGCTTTCATTCATATTGTTGGTATTTTTATTCCTTGCAATTCAAATTGTTGGATACCTATGCGTAAGATATAATATTAAAATGTCAACTGTGAAAAATAAGCACAGATCTACTTTGTTAGACTCCACAGGACAAGCTTAAATCATGGCTTCTCAGAACTCACTTTCAAAATTTGGGCCTTTTCATGAGTAGAAAATGACCACCGCAGGTGAGGCGCTCATGGCTTGTGTGGGCTGTGATCTCCATGGTGATCACAAGTTCTATTTCCAATATACATAATCTTTTTATCACGTATCAAACTACTAAAATAATCTTGTTTCAAGAAGCATGCAACTGATCCTTAGAAATTGCTAAAATCCCCCCCAAAAAACATGAATTTAATTTCAAAATTCTAAGTTCTTAATTCCATGTATCCACTGCTATACAAATGGAAATTGAATTCATTATGGTCACCTCATTTACCTTACGACATCCATATTTTTATTGAAACGACTTGTATGATTTCAGATTACTTGACAAGAGGAATAACTAGTTTCTTTATTATCTTAATGTATTTTTGTAAGATAAAAAGAATGCATTTTGTGCCATTTATTTAATTATAAAAAATCGAGACCAAAGGATCATCTTACTAAGGTGATCAATTTTGTAACCAGCCCATTGTGACAGCTCCTTCACATGAACAGCTACAAATCATCCGTCCAGGTAACTACCATTTCTTCAGGCCTCTTTCATCTCAACACGATACTGAATTTGTCTTTTACCAATGTTGCTACATAATGAGCGACCCAATAGGAACCTGACTCCGTACAACAGAAGCCATGGGTGTGGTCCTCTCTTTCAATAGTTAAGGAGGCATCAGGAGCCCGTTTTGAAATCTGCATAAATGATGGTACTTGAGGTAAACTAAGAACATTACAAATTTACAGTAAGTGCACTAGAAAAAGAAAAACCATCCACTTGCCATGTGGAAACAATTCTTGTCTCAAATCACAAGAATTGGAAAACGGAAAATTTTCATTTGTCACTCAAAAATCTCTAGTCTGCAAAATCCAGTTAAAAATGTTGAAAAATAGAAGTGCAAGTGTTGCTCGCAAAGAAAAATATTTTACGGCTGATGTACTCCAATGACAACAGCAAAGTAAATAATGATAGATACCTCTTCCAACAATGTCATTGGACCCCAGTGATCATTGGTGCCAAATAAGAAAGCTAGCTGGTTTTGTTTCTCCTTAATGAATGTCCAGTCAGGGCCTTCTGAAAGCTAATTCGAAGCAAAAGTTAGTACAATAATTGTATTCAGCCTGCAGATTGACCAGCAACCGCCCTTATCCTGAAGGCTACTACAGGACATCTCAAGGTATCAGGTGCTCAACTCCATCCAGTTATTTTCCCCAATAACTAATTACTAATGCCTACCATTCAAAAAAATAAAAACTTGGACTGCAGGTTTGCTGATTAACAGAAGCAAAATAGTTGAAGGTGAATTTAACATTCTAACTCGGTAACATGTTACACTAAAAGACAAAGCATCAAAATTGGCACTACTGTTTCAATTAATTAGATTGCTGGTATTGGGAACCTTATGTCTAATAATCAAGCATATAACAATCTGCGCTAGTTTGCTCCCTCCCCTTCTAGAAGACCAATAAAACCTAACAGATTTTTCACATCATATATTTTAGAATGCCAACTCATAATAAACATTTTGGGAGATTGGTTGGCAATTCTTTAGACTTGAAGCTCTTTTACAAACCAGCAAATGGGAAGAGGATGGCAATGCAAACAGCTGGTAGTTGAGATGCGGGAACATAAATACACAGATCAAGAGATTGAGCAAAAGATTGAAGACCCGCATTAAAGCAATAAAATTTCTGTCATGTCCCATCCTAGGGGTATTGTCTGCCTATGGGCTTGCTGCTACGGACCTCACTTAGTACTTGCTAATGTTAAGGTCAGGGAGTCTTTTAGTTATTATTAATAATTAGGCTTAGACTTATTGTCAAAAGGCCCATTAGTTATCCTATTTAAGAGTAATTCATTCCATAACTCAGATCAGGGCATAGCCCTTACACTTAAATAGGATAACTATGGGCCTTCTAACAATAAGCTTATGCCCAATTATTAATAATATCTAAAAGACTCCCTAATTCTAACATTAGCAAGTACCATGCATAGCAGCAGGCCCCTAGGCAGATACCCCTAGGATGGGACATAAGAATTTTGTTTTACTTGTCTTCATCTAGTGATCACAGCTTCATAGCTTGTGTAATGCCTTCCAATGAAATACGGTGATTGTTAGCCACCACTTGGGGGGCCCAACTTTAAGCACCACGTCTTCCTTTCCTGAGTTAGAAGTTTAAGTTTCCTAGTTCGTTTCAAGTTTAATTAAAGTATACTTCATCAAAGATAAGTTCCTAGTTTAGTTTAATTTCCTAGTTAAGAATTTGAGTTGGAAAAGGCTTGAAGATGCCTATTTATATCTTTCTAACAAACTGTAGTTCATGCTTATGAAAATTCAGAAATTAGTTTAATTGAGCTATCACGCTCTTGCTTCTCTTACTCTCTCTCCCCTTTCCACTACGTAAGAATCCCTTGTAGCTACCGGGCTGAAAAAACACACATAAAAAAATATAGCAAATTTAATTTTTGGTATAAACTGTGTAAGAAATGCACCCATACGCTCAATTATGAGACATCTAAAAGACCAATAAAATAGAATGTGTGGGATGAAGTTGGCAAAAGACTTGAGACAAATAAGGCAGTGAACTATGTGGCTCACACTGGCTAAAGCTCATGGCCACTGACAGGATTAAGTTTTCAACAAGAACAAATATGTAGTTTCTTTTGTATTTTAGTTGTCAATCGGCCAGACAGTATTGTGACAGGTCAATAAGTCTTACCTTCTTAAATAATAATGGTACACTGGAGACAATATCCCAACCAACAAATATAAGCAACCTTCCCACAAGATATTATCCATTAAAAAGGTCTAAGTGATGATGATATACGTACCTTCTTAAATTCTGTCCTTGCCATGTACAAGATATTCCACATTATGTTGTACTGCAGGTGCAGAAAACATGCAGCAAATTTCATTTAACATGAATGCTTGGCTTGGGTAACAAATAAAAGTAGGAATGTTGTAGAATGGTTGTCTACAAGAGGTTGTACATAGGGGGAAGGGGAGAGAGAGATTGGGAGATAGAGAGGAAGAGAAAGAAAGATGCTGAAAAGTCAAGCATAGAAGTCTATAAATATAAACACTTTCTCACATGAGGCAGGTGACTGCTTGCAGCCTCAATGGTACCAGCCGACCATGATTGTCCAATAAATATCCTCACCAAAAACCTTGTGGCCCAGACAGGGAGTAGGCCCAGTATTGCAACTAAGGAACTAACTGTAGCAATTAATAAACTGGACCTGAAACAATTCAAAAGGGTTCCATCATAACATAATCATCTATAAAACACTGGTAATTACTTTGAACTGTTGATAAACTTCGATAGTATGCTTCCTATTAACTTGCATTTATGGTGCCATAGTTGTCTAACATGGTATCAAAAGTGGAAATCTTAGATTCAACTCTCAGCAGGGACAACAGTCCCAACTGCTCATCATATATTCCCTGTATTGTGTTTTCCATGCAGAGCAAAACTTCATATTTTTAGGGAACTATTGTTACTATTACACCAAAACAAAAGAAAAAGAAGTGGTGTTTTCCTATGATGAGCCCAGTTGGGCAGAACGTGCAGGGACATTTAATAGACATTGTTCATATTGTAGCAGCTTAAACTCCTTACTAATGCACAGAAGAAAAAAAACAAAAGAAGAAAATTAATTGAATTCAGTTCAATTTTCGTCAGGATATTGGTTTCATTTTGGACCCTAAAAGACACCCTAGTCCTAACTCATAAACTTCGCGCTTCACTGAGAATAAAACAATCCTCAAAATTAGGGTCAACCTTGGTCCAGATATGGATTTTCATTTTGGGGCAAAACTATGCTTTAACCTTGCAAAAAAAATTTGGGTGGGGAGGAGAGGAAAAAATTGGAAGTGGGGCCTGAACTGCTCTACCTCCCACCAACCTCGTGCTTCCCATATAAAGATAACTAAAACGTGCTGAAATAGGAGGGTAAGTAGTACTGAAGCCAAACTTGAACAAGCTCTTGTTTTGTTTGAAGATTTTTTTCAGAGTGAAGTTTTCTTCTGAGTGTTTTGCTTTTGAAGAATGTTGTAGTGTGTAATATTTCTAAAAGTGAAGGTGTGAAAATATCTATTACCTCTCACCAGCCTGTAATCTAAGTTTGGATAGATAAAGTTCAACCGTTTCAAGTATTACAAATTTGTAAGTACTACTCTTCTCATTGCTTTTATTGCTTATATTCCTTATTGCCATACATGCTTCAATTTAAGCCTCTTTTAAAAGCCTTTTGATCTAAGGTGCAGTTACTAATCAGATTCTGCAATAAAATGTTGTGAGGGAGAGCCTTGATTTGCTTTCAAAACCTCTTTCGTTAATAATTTTCTGAGGGTACATAGAAAGTGCTATTAAATGTTTCAATGTTATTGGTTGGAAAACCATTGAATCCCCTCTGTATAAGGGTACGATGATGTCTAAAAGTATAGTACCTTAGACTGAGGAAGATAGACTCTTGGATAGAGTGAGCACCTTATGTACAAGCTATTGACAGCTTAATGTATGTTATAACTTGTACAAGACTTTATTTGAGTTTTGTAGTAGGTTTGTTAAGCCGGTACCAAGCACACTATGGAATTCAACACTGGCAAGCAATGAACTTAGGGTCTAAGAATTTAAAACTCACATATCATGCAGAAAGTATGCTATTAACTGGATATAGTGATTCAAACTATGCATTGGGAAGCTCGGATATGGATACGGGACATAGGTACAATACGATACAGAAACGGGGATACGACAATTTCCAAAAACCAGGATACGATACAGCAAGGATATGGCTATTAAAAAATTATTATATATATATATATATTTAGGTATATTTTAAGTTACTTATATTAAAAGTTTAATTGTAATGAAAAATGTAGTTATATGTCTAAAATGTTATTACAAATGCCTCATTTTTGCAAGAAAAGTGATTCCACAAAGAGTATTATATTGCTTTTGAACAGTTTTATTTAGATCTCTTGAGCAAAAGGCAGTTACTTTTACGTCATATAGCATTTGTTTAATGTTTACCTTACTTGGAAAGAATTTGATGAAGTAATTTATAGTTGTTGTGTAATATCAAAGGTAGGGCAAGCAGGTAGTCATATCCGACATGGATACAAGTATGACATGTATCCAATACGAATATGGCACCTGTTTTGAAGTATTCGTGCTTCCTAGACTATGCAAGTAAGTTTGGAGGAGGGGCTATATCGTGGGCAAGTAAAAAACTAAAGAGTATTTCTAAGTATATAATGAAAGTTGAGTTTTATGGATGCACTATAGTAGTAGTTTGGATTAAAGAGTTTCTAGCTAAGTGTCAACACTTAAGAATGGGGAGATCAATACCAGAGTTAAGCACATTGAAGTGCAATACTATTATATATTTAACATGCTACAGAGAGGAAAAGTAATTGTGTCAGATTTCTACATCTGAGATGTTACAAATTTGTTCGCAAAGGCCTTAACACTGGATATACTTATTCGACATGCTCGTAGTATTGGTCTTCGACAGAACTAGCGCAAGTTGATGTTGAACCATATGAGCCCTTCACCTATAGTGGAGGATGTTGGACCATGATATAGGCTCAAGCCCATATGGTCCTCCTTGTGAATGGTTCGTGTGAGTCAGTACAAATAATGGGGGCGGTTGCGCCATCCCCTTGGAAACCACTGTGAATATATACACTTCTAGTATCAGCCAATGAACAAAGAGGATTGATGAAGAAAAAAGAGAATCCATACTTCCCGCTAGAGTTAAATTGAATTCTAGGTTTCTCTTTTCATAATATTTCACATCTGTGTAAAAGAAAAATAGCAGAAAAAGAAGCTTTCTCTTCTATTTCCTCCTAATTTCTGTACAAAACTTTTCTCTCAACAATTTGGCACCTTGATCGGAAATTGTGCTTCATTGTTCTTGTTCTTTGATCTGTGAAACAATCGGCAAATATACCAGCATAAGGACTCTCCCTCAACGATAAAATAATAACTAATTAGCTTCAACTAGAAGAAGTTCATGGAGTGTCTACAAGGGCATGGAGTTTCTATCTCACATTCAATGATCAGTCCTATAGGCAACAATTGCTTTAAGCATCACAAGAAGTGCACTTCAACTGAGCTGATTTCATACCAAGAAACTGTAGGATGCACCTTGCTGTTCGTTGACTGACACCAGAAGTTATTTCTGGCACAAACACAATGGAAATGTTGAAATAGGATGTAACTCTGCTTTCAATTTCTTGTTTTGAAGTAGGAGTTTCCTCCTTTTCCTATACTGCTTCATTACTGAGATAAGGAGTACACATCCACACCTAAAACTAGTGGATGACCTTGTCCTCCAAATGCAGTAAGGTTAGGAGGACCTTCCCCTCCTTCGGAGTATTCTGGTACAAGAACTTATTGGTTTTCTAAATATAGTGGGGTCATGACCAATGAATTTGGGGAATTCCATCTTAGGATAGCAGGACCTTGCCCCTTTTGCAGCCATTCCACACATAAAGGGTTTCGTCAATCATCTCTTATAGATCAATCCCATAAGGCCATCCCCAGATGCTCAGAAAAATTCACTTGTGCTTGGCCAAACGTCTGTTCCCCACCTTGGCCCATGCACAAAGTCAGTTTTGAGAGGATGACAAGGGAGGGGATCTTTAACTCCTGAAGGCCACCCTAGTTGGGGGTGCTAAAAAATTGGTACTTATTAGGTGGGCCAGCAGGCATGTGGAGTCATAGTTCCGCAGGCAGTTCTTGCAGTTCCTCCACTGATGACACCATTCGCTCCTGTGAGATCATTGACAATTTTTCCGTATCATATTGCAAGCGAGTTGTTGGCACCATTCCCCTCAATTGATGCACTAATACCAATAGATGTGCACACCTAGGATTTGCACAATAAGTCTCATGGGCAAATGGAAGAAAGGTCGGGTTTTGTATAAGTTAGAGAGATATGGCGCAAGAAAAGAGTGATGGGGAGTGGATGATAGAAACAATGTTTGGCCAGCAATGGTGCTGACGGCTGACAATAGCAGCAGGGTAAAAGATACACTGTGAACTGTGTTTTACAGCTTATCGTGCAGGAATTATGTTAACATAAGTGCATTTATATTCTCAATTTATCATAATCTTATTATGAATGAGGTTAATGTTTGTGCTTCTTATGCTTGTAGTTGTAGGAGATTAATATTAGTGCTTACATTGTGAAAAAATATGTGAAAAACCCTTTTCATAAGTGTGCTTTCAAGATCTTATGCTTGTTTTGAGGTTATTACCAATGCTTCTAGATGTTAATATATACTAATAGTGTGAAAAGACATGTTAGAAACCCTTTTTTAGATCATCATTTCACCAATATCATTTTACATGATATCTCTAACATGTCTATGATATCTCGTGTCATTGGCTGACTGAATATCTCTGATATCCGATACGAGATTCCCCACCATCCTTTGCTACTCTAATTTTAACTAAGAATAAGGGTAATTACTTTTCCCTAATCGAAACTAGAGCATGGCCCCTACATAAATAGAGTATGCTATAAGCAACAAGTAGCAAGTCAGCTAATGAAGGCTACTAATAAATAAATAAGGCTGTACTCTATAGTAAATAAGCTAATAAAGGTAATCTAAAAAAAAGCAATTAAGAGATAAATCAGGATTGATCATAAAACACAACAACCTATGCCCAAAGACTATTGCAAAGCTTATTACACAATGGATTCCAAGAATCCATGAGGATAGAGTTAACGAGCACTAATAACAATAAAGCATCACACTTGGACAGTTGGACTAGATACCCATTAAAATATTAAATTATAAAAAAGAACAAGTCATCTTTAAATATAAAGAAGTACCTAGTGATTTTCAAAAGTAAAGACTGCACCAACGACTTCCTATTCATTGCCAAAAAAGGATAGAGACCTACTGTATATGTCACCTGAAATTATCATATGAAAAGGCTAAAAGAAAAGGTCATTATCCTTATTTTAATCAAGTTGGCAAGTATGCCACAAGCCTAAAAACCATAAATAGGTTTTGAAGAGCCCCCTCTTTCCAAATTATATTAAAATAAAAATGGAAAAATGGACATAAACGTCAAAAATAGGTACTGCCCTAATAGATAATTAGAACACTAGAAAGATGCCGTGGTAATTATGTACCTGGTGCTGAAATCTCTTGTAAGTTTCTAGTGCTATATAAGCACCAATGGAATGTCCAACCTTTGCAAAGAAGAAAAATGAAGATCAGCTGAAAAAATATGTATATTAAAAATACAGGCAGATTGTCAATCACACATGTGACTAAGTAATGCCTTAGTAGTGTACGAAGGTTAGGCACTGTCTTGAGCAAATCTGTTTCACCATTTCAAGATCAGTAATCACACTGAATCAGCCAAGGATTTCTATCGCAAGATCTAACTGAAATCTCAATCTCACCAGGGAACCAATTAAATTCAATAGAAAAGATAGACTTCTCTAGTAATTTTGAGAAAATGTTGAAATCTCGCCAATCTCACTGAGATTGGAATTCCCTGATTTATTTTCTTTTCAATTGTCTGCTAGATCTCAACAAGTTCTCACCATTTCTTGCCAGATTTACAAACAACTGCCATTTGCATAGCTGACCAGATTGCTTAACTCAAAACAACTATGGTCAATTGAAGATCTTCACATTTTTAATGATACTTTGACCAAGGTTGCTTAGATTTATGCAAAAGGAACCTAAGTCAAAGAAAAGGATCTTAATTCAGATAAAAGTAGAACTAATTGATATAGTCAGTGATATCTCATTCCAATTAGCACTTTCCAATTATCAATTTATCTAATAAAAAATTCCCCAATCAGACGACTACATTACAATCACAAATTGAAGATTTTGAAGCGAGCACAAGCTCCAATGGCATCCTAGCAGCCAAAGTTTCCTTCTTCCACACATCTAGTGGCCTAAATCTGCCGTCACCTCCACCTCTCAGTCCACCCTGATCCCTTCTGTCTGTCAAGCCCTCTCACCATGGCTGGCTTGGGATCCTCTCATCAGCCTGGCTGGCCCTCCTTCTGCAGTGGGCATGGTCTATCCAGTGGCCGTCCCCTGCTCCGCCCTAGCGGAGTAGTCTATCAGGCCCAGGATCTTGAGTGGTTCCTCAACCTTCTCTCTGTGCCCTAACTCTGCTGCGACGGGAGCAGGTTTTGCAGCAATTAAATTGACTTGTATGCCTCCCTTCCTCACCAACCTGTGGAGCTTTGAGGTGGGCAGCGCTTCCATCACCCGGCCTCGGTCCACAGCGCCTTCAATGAATGCTATTCCGCCAACAACAGTAGCGGGCTCCTCCAGACCCATGTCGGCCTTTTCTTCTTCCTCCTTTCCTTCATGAAAGAATTTTTTCCAGCCAAAACTCAACCAAGGACTCTGCCACCATCCCTGATTGTCCAAAGGTCCGCAACCAACATTATATTACCATCTTCAATGACCTTGTGGAGGAAGGTGAACATTGGAAAAACACGCTCGTTGGCTATCTTTTTGGTAAAAGACCGTTTTACAATGGCCTGAAGATTGCAGTCGAAAAGATGTGGAAGATAAGCCAAAGCTTCAAAGAAATTATTTCTCTATCAGATGGATTCTTCCTCTTTGAATTCTCTAATGAAGATGATTGTAAGAAGGTTTTGTGCTCTTTATGATTGATCACTGCCCACCGGATGGCCCCTCATCCTGAAATAAGGGAGCAAAACATGAAGCTGGTTCAAGAATTGCTCAAATCAATTCCGATTTGGATCAGGCTGCCCAATCTCCACCTTCAATATTGGGGTAAAAATTTTGTTAGTCATATTGTAAGAACAATTGGTAAACCTTTATACGTAGATCAATTACCTCTGGATAGAAAAGACTGGCCTATCCCCGTATTTGCATTGAGGTGATGTAAGATTGCATTCTCTAAGACTCGGTTCTTGTTAACAGAACCAATGGTTCAAGTTTTCCTCAACAAATTTATTATGAGTAGAAATCCAATAAATGTACCACATGTCATTGTCTCAGTCATGATACAAGGCCCTGCACAGTTTCTCAAGAATGGCGAGACCGGGAATCTCATTCCCTAACCCATGCCTCAGTTGTCACTATTCCAGCCATCTGTCCACCCACAAGGGTTTCCAACAACATTCCCTTTACCCCTGGAGATTCAGCCCAATCTACCAATACAATGATAACTCTGTAGGTAGTTTATATGGAAGTAAGCATTCCTATTGATAACTCAATTCAGACTTCAGGAAGAGAATTCTCCAATAAGAGACTTTTTGCTAGTCGTCTTCCTTCCAATCACATCTGTCAAAGGAAGATATGTTTGTCGATTTTCACTTAGACAGAACTTCCTAATTCCTTAAACATATCTGTGTGCTCCCCCATTGGGTAATGATTCTACCGTTCATGATCAGGTGGCCCCGAGAAAGTCTGCTCAGATCTCCTCACAAGCAGATGATCATAATTTGGTGGTGGTCCTGTTCAGGCCCAACCTAGTGCTAACTTCAAACTCCTTTGATAACTTATTAGATGTGACTCAATTGAAAAACAATTTGGAGTTAAATCAGGAAAGCAAGTTCAATGTTACCTTGGGTAAGTTCGTCGAGCAATCTGCAAATATATATCAAGGAAGGAAAACAAAAGGGTGGCCACAAGGAGAACAGGAAGTTCTAAACCTCCCGGCTCTTTATTTTCTCTTTAGCTAATGTCCTACTTGTATTTCAGGTTTTGACTTACAAAATACGTTGTCAAGTAGCTCTAGGTTTGGGGAAGGGCTTATGATTCTTATGTAATCTCTTGTGCTCTTCTTTTGAGCCAATACACCGAGCACAGAAAAAATGATCAAATCCAAACTAACTCTTTTCAGAATAGCACAAAATAACAACCTTATTCAATACAAATCCTTCCTAAACTTCAAGTTTTGGTGCTGGTTGTGTTAAATTGTGAATTCCAATATTGCCCTTCATGCCTTAAAATTATATAAATACCCTTAAATTAGAAAATGACACGAAAATGCATGAATATAAAAGGTATTTAAACTCATGAACAAGTAAACATGTAACTCAGTGCACAACCTTGATTTCCACTTGATTAAGAGGTAGCAATCACATGTCGCACTACCATATTTACAACAAAATTAGCTGAATACCCATGTATTTGACATGATATTCTTACATTAGGTATGTGCTATTAGGCATTATTAATTGTGAAGCGAATGAAAATATCAAGATGCATATTACTCACAGTTATTATGACAGATTCCTGACTTATTGAGCTTGAGGAAAATCGTCAATGAAAACAAAATCAGGCATATACAAAAAGAAAATAAAAATAATACTTTAACTTGTGTTTGCCCTTTTGTTAATCCAGCTTCATATGCATTTCTAATAAAGCCATTATTAGCAAAATTTAGTGGTTCTATCTTAATTTTTAAAGGTGTGAAACATAACTGTATTACATAATTCCTTCAAAAACAAATGTCTTTCCAGATTTGGCCGATAATTCTGTTTTCTTTGAGATCTCTTCGAGACCTCTCTGTCTTTTATTTTTTTACATCAACCGAGATCCAAGATGCAATACCTTAAAATCAACCTCCATCAAATTGAAAAAGAAGCCAAAAAAAAAAAGCAATTTGCAACATCAGAAAGATTAATGACAAAACAGGTGAAGGAAAATAAATCTTCATCTTCACATACAGAAGTAACTTACAACCAGACATGCATACCGTCAAAGATTTAATGACTATACTGATATCATCTTACCAAAATCAATGGGGTTTCCTTCTTTTGAAAATTTTGTTTGATAAAATCCACCTGCAAAAATCAACAGCAAGAATCAGAGATTACGCAGCTGAGATCAACTGGACAAAATAGTAATGAGCTTTTTATACACTTTTTACATGGTTAATTTGATTTAGAAAGTTACTACAAAAAAGACCCCGGTGAAACAGAATACATTCTTGTGTGGCTTGAAGAAACAAAAAAAGGGATATAGATTCAATAGGCCACTATTGTCACATGACAAAGGTAGAAGATGCACCTGACTTGCTTTATACTTGGAAGCAGCGGTAGACTATTACCATAATCAGATATCACTAATAGCTTTCAATAGGAAACTCCGAATTTGAGCAAGTTATAGATGTAAATTAGCAGGAAAATTTAATACCTTGTGCTCTACTTGGTCCTGCAATGAGAAAAGCCTTCCACCTTCCCAGTTCTAGATTTATCAGAATAAAAAAGTCTAGTTAAAAAAGACAGATATGATAAGAATATGGATAAGTAAAAAATAAAAGACATTTGAAGACAAAAAAAGTCATTAGAGTACATCTCTGCAATATAAAATACACAGCCTAACATAAGTTTCACAATGGATATTGTCTCAACAACGGAAACAAATATAGAGCACAGAACAAAATACTACTTAAAGCTACCCAAAAGAGAAAAGTACAGTACCATTCTGCTCAAAGAAAAAAAATAACCCGTGATATGTGGAAAATGAAAACACAAATAAGATAGAATCATAGTCCCAGAAGATGGAAGGTAATGTAGCTTGAGGGGAAGCAGATACATAATTATTTATATCTCAATAACTCAAGCATAAAGTTCACAGATAACCAGCTTTTATTTCATTTTACTAAAATACTCCCTCTGTCCCACATTAAGTGTCCTATTTGGTTTTTCAAAATGAACTAGACACTTATTATGGGACGGATGGAGTAATAAACAGCCAAGTGATAGGGGAAGCAGATACATATTTACTTAAATTTAAATTAACTCAAGCAATAAGTAATTAACAACCAGCTTTTATTTCATTTTACCAAAATAATAAACAGCCAAGTAATAAGACAATTAAGACTTACTGAGAAAAAACTTACTAAATATAAATTGACAGTTTATATATTAAAATATAAAGAAGAGGTAGAAATTTAAACTTTGAATGAAAAAAAAATCCAGTCATTTTCAAATTGAAATAAGAACTTCTTTCTATTAAAGCCAGGATAAGTGTCAAGTAAGTTTGGGATTTCCTCTACATCCCCACTCATTTCCAGAATGTTTTTACTTTTTAGTGGTGGTACTCAGACAAATTCCAACTCGAAAGAAATTGTCCTCCACCTATTCTTTGATTGCTCAATCGTGGACAACATCCAGATAAAAACATCATAAAACTCCTAAACTGAAACTAAGGAAAAATAATTCATAAAAGAATTATTATATAGCATAAAAATAGAAGGGATGGTTAGAGTGTTTGATTTTTCCTGCCAAATTAGCTCTAGCATAGTAACAATAGGGAAGTGTACTAGCAAACATATAGATAGTTTTGGAGCTTTTTATTCACAGATGCTGCAACAATGATGTGAATAAAAATAAATGCAGGCACTACTCAATAACTTTTTGTCTAGAACAAATTTCCCTTTCCCTTCTACTGTGCATTTTCTTCTCCTATCTTTTGACGAAGTCCAAATATAAATTTAGCAATACTAAAGAATTTAGTACTAGATTTGTGGCAATAGACAAGTATAAATCTCATAAAACATACAAAACTAAAACTGACTAATACACCTCTGAAAAACGGAACTTTTTCTTCTTCAGACAGATCAAGCAATTTCAAGGTAAGTCATATAGTTGATGAAGTTTATGATGACTATAATATTCCTATCATCAAGTTTCTTGAGGAGACGGCCAGAAAATGAAGCCATAATTTTAGCTTTTTCTTTATTTTGGATATGCCATAATTTTAAATTGCTAGTCTTTTTTTATATTGCTTTTGTAGTTTTGAGCTTTGCTCTAGGTTTTTAGTCTTCATATGGTTGTGGGTCTAGCCTAATGGGTGGGTTAATTTTATTTTACTCATCTTTTGTACCCTTCCTTTTGAACTTAATATATTCTTCGCTTACCTAGCAAAAATTTCAATGTTACATGGAAACCAAGACAGTTGAAAATTAATCTGAATAATTCTTCAACTTTTGAAGCAAAGGACTTGAAACAGGTAGTATATTGAGTATTAACTTACTTTTCTTGTGTGGGAGATGTGACCAATTGCTGAAGAAGAACCATATAACCAGTAAGCACTCAATCAGAAAGTCAGAGGTGTCAACAAGAGAGCAAACAAAAGCTCAACATGTCTTGCCTGTTACAGATGCATTTCCCCTTAACAGTCCATAAACTGCTTCCACAAAGTCTTTGTAAAATGCTATTACTCCTACAGTTTGTAAATAGGAAAAATCTAATCACCACTTATGCAAATGGATAGGATATCAATTCAACAACTTCACCACAAAAAAGGGAAGACATGATCTTTGATATCACTCAATAGAAGTCTGCAACATGCATCCATTCAATTATAGACACAATTGTCTATAACCTTAGAGGAACACGTCAAATTGATCTTGCAAAAACTGTTTAACCATGTATATATACTCTATTTTGGTTGTGCTACCTGGATTTCCTGGGAAAAGTAAAATATGTAATGAGGGATCCTCTGAGTGTATCTCCAATAATTCTGTTGTAAAGCTGTGAACCAGAAATCAACACAATTAAACAAAGCTTACTCTGAAGTCACCACAATAACTCTCGGATAAATGAGGAACAAAACTACATTAATAACACTGCCATATCATCACAAAATTGAGCCAAATAGATCAACATACCCAGAAACATTGCATATTCTACTGGTGGCTTTCTTTCTCCCTTCAGATAGTAGAGAAACTTCTCCATTCATGGCAGTGGACGTGTAGCTCCCAGTAGAGACCACCCTAAACATTTAAGACAAGTGACATGCAAACGAGAGGAATCCCTGAGCCAACAAATATCTGCAGATCTTTGTTGCATGAATGCAAAGAGATTTTCTGGTAGGCCCATTATAATTATACCAGGTCTGCAAGTGATTTAAGTTGATAACAGATGCACCACAACAAAGAACAAAATAAAAAGTAGACTACACTAAGAAGGAGAACGAGTTATTACTATTATCATAATAATCATTATAATTTACGTGCAATAATTTTAATAAACTTATTGCAGCCATAGTTCTCAAAACGGTTAGCCTCCTCCACTACCAATTACTATCCAACTCGTATACCAAAAAACAAAAGAATTTCTATAAATGAATGTGAGGTTAAAAAATGAGTCCAAAAGTACTACCTTTTCCTACTAATAACATAAAAGATCATAATTTATAATAAATCCAACCCGTGCCAGAGGCTTTGCAAATAAGTATTCAAATTACCATAAAAAAAAATCAAATGAAACCATGTCGTAGCTCTTTCTTGTCTAGAGCATGATGGCTTCAAATCGAAATCGTCCCCTAATAGCTCCAATGAATTTGAGTTTTTAAAAATCCGGCTTAAGCATTAGACAAGAAACTGAGCTTTAATTACGTTTTTCTAATAAAATTTTCAGTTACATTCAGCATAGCACATTATCTCAGCAATTAACGGATTCCACCAGCAAGTACAAAGGACAACCAACAAACAATAAAGACTCGGACAAAGGCGGATCCCCACGAGGAAAATCAGCATCAGCCGGAATGAGAACCCAATTTCAAACAACGCATTCGCAAACAAAGAGAATTGCAACGTAAATTGGCGGAGAAATTCAACTTAACAGAGAACATAGGAATCTGGTTTTGTATTTGCAGGCCATTGACGTACCGTCGGTAGCAGAGGAGTCTGGGGAATAGGAAGGAGCGAGCGACGCCACCACTGCCGAGCAAGGGGAGCGCGGAGGCTTCCTGCATTTGGTCCAACTTCGGCGGGCCGTGGCGCTTTGCCAGAGGGTGGTTCCGCTATTCGTCGTACAATACACACGCCGTGTTCATTTCGTACGCGTGACACACAGTGGACCCTCCAGCACGGCAGTTGTAGAGACCTACGTTTATATTTCCGCTCTATGAATACCTCGGAAACGGACCCGTCAAAATCGAGGTTGAGCTAAACCGTTTTATCGTGAGCCAAATTATTGGATTAGTGGACATGTGGAGGTGGAGAAACTCGGAAACATGATGTTTTTAAGTTTCTCTCTTACTAGTTTCTATCACGTTGTAATTTACCATTGTTAGTTACCAAGATCTTCATTTATAAAGTTTTTAATGTTTCACTTTAACAATATGTAAGAATGCATGGGAGATTAATAGTGTACATATTAATATATATTAATATTAATATTTATGTACTTGTGTATACAACATTAATCTTAAATATTAAGAGTTTTTGGTACATATTTTATGTTAAGCTCATTGCTAGAGTGAAATATTAAAAATATTTTCATCTTGATAATATACGTTGATATCAATACTATTAGCATTGCACTTCTTTTATCTTATATTAATAGTTATATTTAAAATAATAATATTTTTTATTAAAGGGTGAAATTTACATGAAAAATAAAAAAATAAATTTAAGATATTATTTTAAAGTACCAAATCACTAAAATTTAACAAAATGTAGTTATTAATATAAAATATATATTTTTTTACAAATGTTAAAGGTTAGGAGCTTTATGGGTGTTGGATCTTTTAGAATGAAGATTTTTTTAGAATTAATTCTAATAATTTACTATTTAAGATATATGACTATGAGTAATAAAATTTTTAGAATAAATTTAAATATCACGTTAAACTTAAATTTAAATTTAATATAACTATCTTCAGACATCATATATGTACGTTCTTCATATTATTACACTTTTAAATTTAATTCTACAAAGGTAAATAATTTTAAATTTTAAGTAAGCCCTACTTATGTAACACACTCCTTAAAGCTTAGATCGATGTAAGGGATAATTTTTAAAGAATAATAAAATTTATAATTTTAAGATAGAAGTAGGGAGATAGAACAATGATTCCAACTAATTGTGATTAAAATTGACTTTTAAATAAAAAATTAAGAAATTTATTTAAATAATATTTATTAAAAAAATAATTACCAATTTAGACCACTTTGGGAAATATTTCCCAAAGTGGTGTTGCTTTTTGCCACGTTAGGTGCATCGCAAGAAATGGCGTCACAAGTGGCTTTTTTTTTATTTTTTTTTTTGATTTCGTCCTTTAGAAAGACGAAATCAGTATTGTTTCGTCCTTTTAAAGGACGAAATCAGAAATGAACATTGATTTCGTCCTTTAAAAGGACCAAATCAAGATTGCAGCGACGAAATCAGATCTTCTCCTCCCCTCCCCTCCCCTCCCCTCCTCTTCACTCTCTCTCTCTTCTCTCTCTCTTCACTCTCTCTCCTCTCCACTCTCTCTCTCTTCACTCTCTCTCCTCTCTCCTCTCTCTCTTCACTCTCTCTCTCCACTCTCTCTCCACTCTCTCTCTCTCTTCACTCTCTCTTCTCTCTCTTTCTTCTCTCCTCTTTCTCTCTCCTCCCCTCTCTCTCTTCTCTCTCTCTCCACTCTCTCTCCTCTTTCCTTTCTCTCTCTCCTCTTTAAGAGAATGAATAGAGAGAGAAAGAGTGGAGTGAGAGAGTGAAGAGAGAGAGTACTCTCCCCTCCCCTCCCCTCCCCTCTCTCTCCTCGTCACTCTCTCTCTCCACTCTCTCTCTCCCTCTCTCTTCACTCTCTCTCCTCTCTTCACTCTCTCTCTCCACTCTCTCTCTCTCCTCTCTCTCTTCACTCTCTCTCCTCTTCACTCTCTCTCTCCACTCTCTCTCTCTTCACTCTCTCTTCTCTCTCTTTCTTCTCTCCTCTTTCTCTCTCTCTCTCCACTCTCTCTCCTCTTTAAGAGAATGAATAGAGAGAGAAAGAGTGGAGTGAGAGAGAATGGAGAGATAGAAGAGAAAGATTGTAGTAAGAAAGAGGAGAGAGAGTGAAGAGAGAGAGAAGAGAGAGAGGAGAGAGAGAGAAGAGAGGAGAGAGAGAAGAGAGGAGAGAAGAGAGAGAGTGAAGAGAGGGAGAGAGTGAAGAGAGAGAGTGGAGAGAGAGAGAGAGTGAAGAGAGAGAGTGGAGAGAGAGAGTGAAGAGAGAGAGTGAAGAGAGAGAGAGAGAGGAGAGAAAGAGTGGAGAGAGAGAGTGAAGAGAGAGAGAGAGGAGAGAGAGAGTGGAGAGAGAGAGTGAAGAGAGAGACAGAGGAGAGAGAGAGTGGAGAGAGAGAGAGTGAAGAGAGAGAGGAGAGAGAGAGAGTGAAGAGGGGAGGGGAGGGGAGGAGAGGGTATTGATTTCGTCCTTTAGAATGACGAAATCAGTACAGTACTGATTTTGTCATTTTAAAGGACGAAATTAATGCTTATTTCTAATTTCGTCCTTTAAAAGGACGAAATTAATTTTTTTTTTAAAAAAAAGCTACGTAGGCACCAGCTACTTGGCTGGCGCCTGCGTGACAAAAAACAACACCACTTTGAAAAATATTTCCTAAAGTGATCTAAATTAGTAATTATTTTTTTAAAAAATATTATTTAAATAAATTTCTCTAAAATATTTACATATTCTACACAAATATAATTCGAATAAATTAAACAAAAATTGAGGTAATATAAATGTGAAATTCCATATGAAACGGCACCGAGGCAGTCAATCTCAAATAGATGAAACATGCGTTCATGACGACGTGATGTTTCCCACGTTCAAATACTACTTTATGTTTTTTTATATCACTGATAAGTAGGGCGTATTTTTATTACTCCACTTATCAAGGACAGATAGAGACGTGAGAATCTTCAATAGCATTACTCCAAAATAGATTGTAACCCGTTTGACTTTCGGCTCCTTGCCTTCGAGGCCTCCACATGGAAACGCGTAGCGGACGCGAAAGGCTCCCTATATATATATATATATATATACAGAGGCCACAAGAAGATCATCCATACTTTCGTGCTGAGCAGTCCCAATTCCCAAAGCCGACCCAATTCCTTGATCAGAGGTACTTTTTTGGATTTTGTTTTTGTGATCTTCTAGTTATTGTTGTTCTTGTCTCTGCAATCAAAATTTGCGTGTTTCTTTTTCAGTTTAATTTGGTTACTTGTTTACGGGTATGATCTGTTACAGATTACCCAGATTGAGTTCTTTTTCTACACGTTTCTGGTTGGATTCTGCGTAATTTGTATGCTTGTGGATTGCTTTTTTTCTTAATCAGTGGTGTTTTTCTGAATTTTGTTGTTTTGATCTTCCGGGTAATGTTGCTCTCGTCTCTGCGATCAAAATTTGCATTTTTTTATAGTTTATTTCGGTTATTTGTCTACAGGATGCTTTTCTACCCAGTATTGGATTTTCTTTTTCTACATGTTTCTGGTTGGTTGTCTGGGTAATTTGTATGTTCGTGGATTGAATTTTTTCTTGATTTCAGTTCCATCCTGTTGGATTTGTCTCCCTATTTGTGGTCTTCTAGTACTCATTTCCTTACCATGTGCAGTTGTCTTCTCTCTCTCTGGGGTTGAGATGAAAATTCCGGTTTTTCTTATGTTTTAATATTGCCGAGATAAATACTATAGTTGTCTTTTTTCCTTATGGTTTATCTTTGTCATTTTACTTGTTTGATCAATTAATTGAGTGAGTTGTTATTTCTTTCTCTTTGATAGATTTGCGTCCTATTAATTATACAGTTACGCATTCCTTTTGTCTCAACCCACTTGTCATTGTTATGTACGTTTTTATTTCGTCTTGGGATAGTTTATCAATCTGTTCATTGTGAGAATCAGATTATTAGGGAATTATAGAAAAATAATACTTGTCTTCATTTGTATTGTATATACTTTAGTGTGGAAAACTTGTGCAGGGTTTTTTGCTTTTAGTTGGCAGGTTTCTTTGAAGTGAATCACAATGTTGGATCTAAGGATTAGTTTACTTGTATATTATCTTGTGTATTATAAATCCAGTAGTCTTTGTTTTTGTTAGGAGGTTATTCTTTTGTGAGACAAATCACACTCCTTGCTCCTGACTTCCATATTTTTTAATACACCTGCAGTAATGCCATGGCTAAAGACCTATGTCCCTTGACTAGCCATGTGTATGATTTGGATGAGGATAATTTTACTAAGAAAGACAGATGTCAGTTGCCTCGAAATTGGTTACCCAAATTACGTCATGTGTTCTCTAGTATTTACCACATCCATCAGAATGTTTGTATGCTTTTCTGATTTTTCCCTTCACTATAGTTGCCGTGTTGTTGAAAATTAAATTTTAGGAAATTGTTAAGATGCACCTCGCACATATAATGAGTCTTTAAGTATTATGTCAGAATCTATTTTCTGTACATCACATGTTCTAGCTATTTTAAATGACTGTTGTTGAATTCAGTAGTTAGAGATGCAAATTTCACCATTAGATCACAACAAATTTCATGCTTGTCTCTTTTCTCAATGAAAAAAAAAAGGTTGATTCGTGAGGGAGCCATGGGTGGACGATATTTAGTAAATTCAACCTTTATCTGTCACTCCACCTTTAAGAATTTCAGTGTACTTTCTTTGGCTGTTTTAGATTTTTCTTTTTTCAAGTTTGTTATGTTATGTGTGTAGATGGTCCTTTTTTCCTCACTAATTTGATTAGTTAAACTTTTTTCTTCAAATTAGGATTTCCAATTAATGATTTCTTGTCATGTGAAGAAAGATATCTGGTCATAGATTAGACGATTTTAGCATGCCTCCTGAATGGTTGTGTACTGCATTTTACCATGAATATTATCCCATTATCTTCTCTACAAGCTAAGTTTAATTTATCTGAATAGAAACAATTATGTAATTTAGTGGGTCATCTGGTTTTCATGTTAGAGTCTATTTCTTGCTCTCTTTAAAGAGTTCTAATAGATGGTTGTGTGGTGGAATTGGATTTGATTATTCTTTCTGTCTTAACTGTTGGGCGTATCAATTTTTTTATATAGAAATTTCTTGGACAGCATATTAAATAGATGAATTTGGAATGCTGTGAGCAGCTGTTTCATCGTAGTGCTATATTGTTTAATGTGTTGAATAGTTTCTCCTTGTTGATGTTTCAGAGCGAGGTAGAATGGGAGGTGGAAAGGATAAACATCAAGAATCTGATAGTAGTGACAAAGGCTTGTTCTCAAATATCGCCCATGGTCTAGCTGGTGGGCAGCATTCTGGCTACCCTCAGCAGCATGGTTATCCTCCTCAAGGGTATCCGCCCCAGGGGGGGTATCCGCCCCAGGGTGGGTATCCACCACAAGGGGGGTATCCGCCCCAGGGTGGGTATCCACCACAAGGGGGGTATCCACCACAGGGCTATCCTCCGCAAGGATACCCTCCTGCTCCTCAAGGATACCCACCTTCAGGCTATCCAGCCCCCCACCAGGGTAATAGATGCTTGATGAATTTATTTTCTAACATATTGCTTTGACCTTACAATATTGATTTAATGGCATACTCTTGTGCTAGTTGATGAAAACTTGCTGCAACATCTGCTGTTTTTCTCATAGGTGGGCATGGATCATCTGGCATGGGTGGGATGGGTACAATACTGGCAGGGGGAGCTGCAGCCGCTGCGGCCGCCTATGGAGCTCACCACCTTGCTCAAGGCTCCCATGGATCCCATGGTTTTCCTGGCGCCCATGGTTTTCCTGGCTCTCATGTTTCCCATGGAATGCATGGCGCCTACTCAGGCCACAAATTCAAGCACGGTGGGGGCAAATTTGGCAAGCATGGAAAATTTGGTAAACATGGGGGGAAGCATGGGATGTTTGGGGGAAAGCATGGTGGTGGCAAGTTCAAAAAATGGAAGTGATTATTTGCTGCTTGGAAGCCTAAATCTTTATGGCCGTTAATTCTGTTAATACAGTCAAAAACTACCCTATCATGGCTGACTACATAAAATTATCGTGAGTTTTGCTATCAATAGATTGAGATTTTATAGTGGAGGTCTTCTCGTTTTAAAGCAATGGATTCTATTTTTCTGGAGCTTATGTTTGTATGCTTTCATATTTGCATGTTCTTGTCAATGGTGGACGAGGATCAGGAAAAGGTACCTTGCATTCGTTAATAGGAAGTTGCATCCCCTCATATATTTTTGCGAGTTCCACTTTAACAACCATGAAAATAATTTAAGGCCCTGACATTTATCGAGTCCTCCTACATAAGCCGAGGAATCGCCTGTCCACCCCCCCGTTGACATCTGATTGCGAGAACGTGTTTGTAGTTGGAGGGCCTTGTCTTTGCATGTGGCCTCTCTATTAAGCCAAATTCTCAATTCGGGCGAGAGAATCTCTTTGATGGAGCATTAGCAGTCTGTGGCGGAAATGTCTGCTGACCATGCCCACTTGCAGGTGCCAATGCCATTGTGAATTTGTGACAATGCGTGGGCGGCAAGACTTGGATGAAGTGCGCTGGGATGGTCACCGCTGTTGATAATGCGTGTATTATTTTTTTGGGTACAATGGTAAGGTCTGGTTCAGTGACATCCAAACATGCCTAGCTTGGCTTGTTTTGTACAAGTTTATTATCTCCATTTCTATTAATCAAATACTTCATTTATCCCATATTAATAGTTATATTTAGAAAAATAATAATTTTTAGTGAATAGTGAAACCCATGTCTAAGAGAAGGGAAAATAAGTTTATGATATATTATTTTAAATAGAGTTATTAATATGAGACAATTTTTTTTGTCAAATAGAACTATTAATTTAAGGATAAAAGGAGTATAATTTATAAGAGTTTTTAGATGTATATGTAGTAGATGGTTTGCTTTTGGATGTGTGTTTTAACTTGAATGTAGACATAAGAACATCAAGAATAGAATTCAAGGTTGTTATTTCCAGTGATATAGTAATCCAAAAATATAGTAGAAAAAATTCTGGTATATGTATAAACATTCAAAGATTCTATAATATAGAATATTTCAATTCTTAACCATGTATACTTTGAATCAAATATGCTCTCTAGGATCTCATACATACCAACAAGCAAACATCGTCTTATATTAAGAGATAAACAAATTAATCTTAGACATATTAAGAAGTTTAGATGTGGCGTTAAACACATGATAAGATTTGCCATGTGTAAATCATGCTATGAATCTATCTATGTTATAAAGCAACTTGGTATACTATAAAATTTTTAAATTTTAATTATTTGACTCATGTTTTAGACTATTTATGGTTATTTTACCCCTATCTGACTCATCCTAATTTAGAGCTTTATTAGTTTTAACTTTATAGTACTCCTTTCGTCCTAAATTAATACCTCCATTAGCTCTATTTAACAAAAAAGCTTATTCTATATTAATAGCTTTATTTTGTTTAATTTAACTAATTAGGTACTTAAAAATGAGTATTATATGCTTATTTCCCCTTCTCCTAGATGTGAGTTTTACCAATCAATAAAAATTACATTTTTTTTACAAATGGAGATATTCATATATGACAGATTGAGTATATATCTTACATTCTCACATTCAAATATATGTGTTCTTGGTATTGTTAGAAAGCTCTCAACGAGCTCTATCAAATGAGATCTCTCGTGACTATGTTTTCTTTAACTTTTTTATAAGCCCCACATATATAGCACACTTCTCAATAATATGTCTTTATGTTTTTTTGTATATATTATACATATTCTTATTTGTGTATTTTTAATGTGATTGAAAAATCCTCGAAGAGTTGTATCAAATGAGACCTGCTACCAAACTAGTCCTAAATATGAATAACATACTCCACGATACAAAGTTCTTTGACTCCATTGTCTTTATCAACCTATGACATAATATTTAGCCTATGGAATTTATATTCACAGTTGCCTACTACAAGTGTCTAGGAGTTAATGTAAAATTTGTGTGTATAATTAATGTTCATTGTGATCCTCAATTCAATGTGTTAATATAGAGTTTATATTTCCATTATTAACCATATATACTTTAAATCAAATCTGCTCTCTAGGATCTCATACGTACCAACAAGGTAGCACCGCAGACGTCGTGCCATATTAAGAGATAAACAAATTAATCTTAGACATATAGTAAGAAGTTTAGATGTGGCATTAAACACATAATAAGATTTTCCATGTGTAAATCATACTATGAATCTATCTATGATATAAAACTAATTGATATATTATAAAATTTTTAAATTTTGATTATGTGATTCATGTTTTAGACTATTAATCATTATTTTACCCCTATTTGACTTATTCTAATTTCCAAAATGCCAAAGTTATTCAAATTATAATCCCAATTTTTTAACTTTGTTAGTTTTGATTTTATAATACTCCATCCGTCCTAAATTAATAGCTTCATTGGAAAAAAATTGTTCTATATTAATAGCTTTATTTTGTTCAATTTAAGTGATTGAGTAATTAAAAAAGAGTATTATGAGTTTATTTCCCCTTCTCTTAGATGTGAGTTTCACCAATTAATAAAAGTCACTATTTTTCCAAATGAAGTTATTAATATAGGACAGACAAAGTTTATATCATACACTCTCGCATTCGAATACGTGTGTTCTTGGAATCATTAAAAAGCTCTGAACGAGCTCTATCAAATGAGATCCCTTGTGACCATGTCTTCTTGAACTTTTTTGCAAACCATTATATTTTTACATATGTTATATACATATTCAGATTTGTATATTTTTAATGTATTTGAAAACCTTGTGAAGAGCTCTATCAAATGAGACCTACCACTAAACTAGTCCTAAATTTGAATAAAATACTCTATGAGACAAAGTCCTTTGACATTATTATCTTTTTCGACCGATGACATAATATTTAGCCTATGAGATTTATATTCACAGTTGCCTATTACAATGTATGTGAGTTAATATAAATCTTGTGTGTATAACTAATGATTATTGTGATATTCAAATCAATGTATTGTCACTATAGTAGCATCAAAGGAAGACCTTTGTTTAATATATATTTTATTTCTAATTTATTTTATCTTATCTTATCTAATATATATTTAAGTGCATAATGCATGTGCATTCTTGCTAGTTTATTTAAAATATTTTGTTTTTAGTTTTGTTCTACTAAGGCAGTGAGTTTGGTTGTTTAGTTGGGTAATTTAAAGAAAGAAAATGATATTTATACTCAACTTTTTCTACAACAAAAACTTACTCCAACCTCTAATTGAGCTGAAAAAAGAGAAATTTCCTATTGTTAGGTGACTCATCTTTCTCTATTCAATCAAATATTGGAGTAGAGTTTTAGTGTAGAAAAAAATGGAGTATGAATATTAGCTTCCTTTAGAGTGGTGTAACAATTTGGACAAACTTTGATTTTGTTAAAAAAGGGTATTTAAAACTTTTATCGGATATTGTCCTTAATAAAATCTCATGTCGCTAAAGATTTCTATAAAAGAACCCATTTATCTATCCTTAAGAGTATGTTTGGATTGGTGAAAAGTGGGGGAAATGAATTAAATATTCTTAAAATCCATCAGTTTTCGTTGTTTGGTGCAACTGGGAAAGAGAAATTGAAGTAAAAATTGAGAGAAAATGGATGAAAAATTGGCCTAAAATTTTTTCACCCAATAACCCATAGATTTTGGGAGAAAATCAGTGTACTAAAGACTTATGTTTTGTCGCTACTACCATCACCATTGCCACTGCTACTACCACTGCTACCATCACCACTGTCACCGATGCCACCACTGCCGCCATCACCGCTACCACCACCACCACTATAGCCCCACCACCACTGTTGTCACCATCGTCACCACTGTCGCCACCACCACCACCACCACTGTCACTACTACCGTTATCACCATCGTTACCTTCAATTTTCTCTAATATCATTTTTGCAACTAAATAGTGAATTTTTTTTAGGAATCTCCTAGTTTCTCTTTCTCCTGGATTCATCTTTCTCTTTCTTTTTTTCCCGATTTTCACCAATCCAAACAGACCCTAAGTGATTATATCCCTCAACGCTATTACTATTTCTTAAGAATTTGCACATATATTAGATAACGGAAATCTTATAAGCCCCAAACCTACAGAAAAGATCAAATGAGAAAATAACTGGATAGATTGAAGCATGAGGCTGGAGTAGTTTTTAAGACTTGATCCAATACTTGCTCCTTTGATAAGGTTTTATCTAATCAAAACTCAATTGAGAGTTTTTATTGGGTGTATTCATTGTATAAATGACCTTTTCCTAATTGAGAATAAACTTCATTCCATTTCACAGCCAAAATCGGCTTGTCGGAGTTAACTAATTGTGGAAGAGAATGTGAGTTCGTGAACAATGTCCTCAAATTGAGAAACAAGTTAATGAAGTGGAATCAGAACTAGCGCCTTCCCTCTATATTGTGATGTTATTAGTAAATTATCATTTTCTTAATTCTATCCTTGGATAAAAAAACCCACCTATGCAATCCTTGAAGCCCAATGTGACACGATAATTTAATGACTTGTGACATCATGATTTGCGAGCTCACAATCTGTTCAGAGTACATGCATTTAGTGTTATGAATAAATATGCATGGCAAACTACTTTGTGCGTGTCGTTGCCCTTCCACCATGGATAAATTTTATCTAGTCTAACTATTCTTGAATTATATCACATTCACTATTTACCATCACTTTGACGTGTTTGAGATATGATAGTTAGGGTATCCACAATGGGAGGTTGGAGGAAATTAAAGATACAACTCATTTTCACAAGATTTAGAACTTGGCCTTGGTTAAGGCTATCAGTTTGTGCCCATGCCCAACTACCCTCAGTCTAGGCAAATCCAGTTCATATGAGTTTTACCACTCCCAAAACCCAATCCATCTCAGCATATCCTCCCACCCAACAAGATATTTTTGTATATTTCCACTCGTATCAATCCTCATGAAAATAGTTTCAATATTTTTCACCCTGGGTAATTATTGCTGAGGAGGCTCAAGCGTCAACTGCAGTCATTTAAGGTACCCTTCTAGTCTTAGATAAAATAGCAACAATCTTGATAGATCCAGGGTCAACACATTCTTTCATATCGTTCAATTTTGCTTTAAGCCTTGGCTATCCTATTTCAAATCTAGGATATGTTTTAGAAGTGTCCACCCCAATGGGAAAAAAGTTTTTAGCCCATGAATTTCTTCAAGGGATACCTATCTCCTTAGAGAAACGTCAGTGGGAGGCTGACCTCATTCTCCTAGATATGACCGACTTTGATGTCATATTAGGTATGGATTGGTTAGCCAATAACGGGGCGTTAGTAGATTGTAAACAGAAGAAGGTGACCTTTAAACAAGGAGAAAAGAGTTTTACTTTTCGTGGGCTTAACGATTGTTCCAAACCATGTATCATCTCAGCAGTCAAGGCTCATCGACTCTTAACCAAAGGATGTCAGGCTTACCTTGCTAGCCTGAAAACTAAAGAGATTACAACAACTAAACTAAAAAGTATTGAAGTAGTAAAAGACTTCACTCACGTTTTTCCGGATGTTTTCTATTGAGTTGATGTCAAGAACTAATCCCATCTCTAAGGCACCCTACCGCATGGCTCCTGCAGAGTTAAAAAGTCAATTACAAGAATTCCTAGAGAAAGGATTTATCCGACCCAGTGTCTCTCCCTAGGGAGCACTAGTCTTGTTTGTGAAAAAGAATGATGGGTCATTGAGATTATGCATTGACTACAGACTCCTCAATGTCGTCACTATAAAGAACAAGTATCCTTTGTCTCGTATAGATAACTTGTTCGATCAATTGCAGACGGCCAAAGTTTTCTCCAAAATGGATCTGCGGTTGGGTTACCATCAATTGAGGATTCAAGATGAGGATGTCTCTAAAACAGCCTTCCGTACCTAGTATGGCCACTACGAGTTTTTAGTGATGCTATTTGGTTTAACAAATGCACTAGCTGCCTTCATGGATCTCATGAATAGAGTTTTCTAGCCCTTCTTGGATAAATTTGTGATCGTCTTTGTCGATGATATTCTCATCTACTCTAGTAGCTTAGAAGAACACTGGGTGCATTTGCAAGTAGTTCTACAAACGCTGAGGAATCATAAACTATACGCCAAGTTTAGCAAGTGTGAATTTTGGGTGAAACAAGTGGTCTTCTTAGGACATGTCATCTCAAAGAATGGGGTATCGATGGACCCAACTAAGATAGAAGCGGTCATCAAATGGGAAAGATCAAAGACCATAACCGAATTTCGGAGCTTCTTAGGCATCGCTGGTTATTACCGAAGATTCATACTTGGATTTTCAAGCATCGCCTTGCCTTTGACAAAATTGACAAGGAAAGGAGTAAAATTTATTTGAGATGAGACTTGTGAAAAGAGTTTTCTAGAATTGAAGGAAAAATTAACAACTGCACCTGTTTTGGCATTGCCAACTAGTAGTGGAGGATTTGTCGTGTACAACGATACTTCTAGAAGAGGCTTAGGATGTGTATTGATGCAAAATAGAAAAGTGGTAGCATACACTTCACGACAATTAAAGAAACATGAAGGTAACTACCCTACTCATGATTTGGAATTAGCAGCGGTAGTTTTTGCATTAAAAATATGGAGGCACTATTTATATGGGGAAACATTTGAAGTCTTTACCGATCATCAAAGTTTAAAGTATATATTTTCCTAAAGTGATCTCAACATGAGGCAAAGACGATGGATTGAATATCTTAAAGATTATGACTTCTCTATTAAGTATCACTCTGGAAAAGCTAACGTAGTAGTTGATGCTTTGAGTGGTAAATCCGGGGAATTAGCCTTCATGCTTGTTAAGGAATGGAAACTGTTGGAGGAAACAATAAGTTTCCAACCCCAAGTACAAACTTGAAATAAGAAATCTTTCATTGCCAACCTAGAAGTGAAATCAGTGCTAGTTGAACATATTCTTGAAAGTTAGAAAAGTAATAAAGAAGTACAAACTTTGCTTGAAAGACCTGACTTCACCAATGACTCTGATGGAAGTATTTAATTTTGGGGACTACTAGTAATACCTGAAATACTTGAGCTAAGGGAAGACCTATTACGTGAAGTGCATCGGTCTCGTTACCCAGGAGGAACAAAAATGTATCAAGATTTAAAAAGGAGTTTCTGGTGGAATGGGATAAAAAAGGATATAGGAGAATATATTTCCAGATGTTTAGCGTGTCAGCAAGTTAAGGCTGAACATCAAAAACCTTCGGGGTGCCTTCAAAAGATTGAGATCCCCGAGTGGAAGTGGGAACATATCACTATGGATTTTGTTTCGGCACTACCCAGAACTTCACAAGGCCATGAATCCATTTGGGTAATTGTAGATCGACTCACAAAAAGTGCACATTTTCTTCCTTTAAGAAAGAAGCAATCCTTAAATTCTTTGGCAAAATTATACGTGAAGGAAATTGTGAGTCGACATGGAATACTACTTTCGATCATCTCAGATAGAGACAATCGATTCACCTCCAAGTTTTGGCAAGGACTTCAAGAGGAATTAGGAACAAATCTTAAGTTTAGTACTGCTTTCCACCTACAAACAGATGGACAATCAGAAAGAACTATCCAAACTTTGGAAGATATGCTACGATCATGTGCAATGGATTGGAAGGGTAACTAGGATGAACATCTACCCTTGGTCGAATTAGCCTACAACAATAGCTATCATGGTAGCATAGGTATGACACCCTATGAAGCATTGTATGGATGACCTTGCCAATCACCGACGTGTTGGAATGAAGTAGGAGAACGAAGATTGATTAAGTCTGAACTTCTGCAACAATGTGCATATAAGGTGAAACTTGTTAAGCATCGTTTAATGGCATCCCAAAGATGTCAAAAGAGTTATGTTGACCAAAGACGGAAGGATATCAACTTCAACGTGGGAGATCAAGTACTATTGAAGCTTTCTTCAACCCGAGGAGTCATGAGATTCGGAATTAAAGGCAAACTAAGTCCTCGCTTCGTAGGACTGTTTGAAATTTTGGATAAAATAGGAGCAGTGGCCTACAGATTAGCATTGCCTCCGCAACTCGACAATGTTCATGACATATTTCACGTATTCATGCTTAGGAAATACGTTCGAGACTCCTCGCATGTTCTAGATCAGAGTTTAATCACTCTTGAGCCAGACTTATCATTTGAAGAAAAACCAGTTAAAATTTTGGATTTTAAGGAACAAATCCTGAGGACAAAAAGGATTCCTTTGGTCAAAGTGTTGTGGCAGTATCACTCTTTAGAAGAAGCCACTTGGGAATTGGAAGGCGAAATGAAAAAGAAGTATCCTGAATTATTCAACGAGTGAATAATTCAAATTTCGAGGACAAAATTTCTCTAAGGGGGTTAGATTGTAATAACCCTATTTTTCAGACATGTTATTTTATAAATTTTATTATTTCTTAAGTCTAGTTATAACTCATTGAGACGAGCGTAATGAGTTAAAAATACAAAAATTTGAGACCGGGAATAAAAGTTATGGCCTCGGGAAACATGCTCTAAAAAATTGGCGGGACCCACTTTTTAAATGTGGGTAAACTAGTCCATAAGTAGTATAGTCTCATTGGGCTCATGAATACGAGCTCAACGGTACCTAGAAGGCACAAAACAGAGTTCGGGATAGGATGTTACGATTATTTAAAAAAATAAAATAAAATAAAATCCGGCTTAGCGTGGCGTGCGGCGCAAGAACGTGTGTGTCACGCGCTCGCGGTTTTGATAGTGGTGCCGCCAATTTCGGCGGTGCCCACCTGTTCCGGCGGCAGTGCCCGTCGGAAAACACCTCCTCCTCCCCTATAAATACCTCTTCTCCGGCCATTCTTCACCCACAACCAAATTTCTTACCTTTTCACTGTTTTCACCTTTCCCGCCGTTTTAAGTTCGAATTTCATGAAACCAAGACCCGTTTCCTACTAAATCGAGGGTGCTCTATGCACCGGAAGCATTATTTTCCTGAGGTGACCTCTCTAAAATTCAAAAAACCCTACCACGTCCCTTATCCTCTCCTTTCTCCTTTTTATTATTTTCGGAACATTTCAAACCCTTTTTAGCCTGTTCAAAAGCCGTACCCCACCAAATCGAGGGTGTTCTACGCGTTGGGATCATTATTCTGCTAAATTTTCCGCTAGAAAGAATGATCTTCTTTATATTCTACGAGGAGATTTCTTATACTCCACACGCATTATAGGTAGGCGGTTTTAAATTCTAATCGTATGCCGAGATTTTGATTCGCCAGAGCTTTACTAAAGATTTTTCTGAAAGAAAATTCTATCTTTAAAAGCTTCTCCTCCTTTCAAAAAATTCTCCAAGTTTTGGGTAATCGTACCCTCTGGATAGTCCTTGGTTTCTCGAAATTAAGGATTATTATGATGATTCTGGATACCACCAAATTTAGCTTCCGGCACACACAGGACTGGGATATCTTGGGAAATTCTCTTTCCTTCCGTCTCCCATTGCCCCATGAGCGCGGGTGTAAGTCGTCTGGTATCGTGACATTCTGTGACGATATTTTCAGATTTTGAAAGAAAGATGACACAATATTTCTGAGTATAAATTTACTCACCCACCCTTAGATTCTGCATGTGCGTGATTTGAATACGAAGAAGTCAACGAAAAGCTTTTCTTTGAAAAATTACAGTTTTTTTACTTTTCTTGTATTTTTTTGTAAATTTTGTACTAACTGATGTATAAAGGCATGTTATGCCTAATTTTGGAAATCTTTATATAATACAAAGTATGTTGTAATTACTCTTTTGGTACACAATGTTCCTTGGCAATTGTATTTAAAATTCGTTATGTTTTAAAAAATCATTATGAATATGAGGGGTGTTACAGTTATGCCTTGAATCAATCAGATTACATTGAGAAAATTATAACTAAATTCAATCATCTTGAATTTAATGAATTCAAAACCCCTTTTTATTCTAGTATTACCTTATGTGAGAATATGGGCAAAGTAGTAGCATTAATGTATATTATGCATTGTATTAGACTAGATATTGCATTTAGAGTTTGCAAATTAAGCAATTACACTAGTAATCCTAATGTTGAATAGTGGAAGGCAATTGACAGAGTCCTTAGTTATTTAAAATATACCATAGAGTATAAATTATATTATAATGACTATCTAATAGTACTTGAAGGGTGCTTTGATGAAAATTCGGTGACACGAGCTGGAGATAACATTTCAACCTTGGGATGAGTTTTTACCCTTAGAGGAGGTGCTATTTCTTGGGGTTCGAAGAAACAAACATGTATCTCACACATAACCATAGAATCTGAGTTCATTGCCTTGGCTGCAGCAAGGAAAGAGGCTAAGTGGATTAGGAACTTGTTGCTTGACAATAAGTTTTTGCCTAATCTAATGCCATCTATTTCAATAAATTGTGATAATGAGGCTACTTTTGCCAAAGCTTATAATGGAAAACCTAGACATATAAGTCTAAGACATGAGAATGTCAGACAATTAATATGAGAAGGTATCATAACTATAACACATGTGAAGTCAAGTAAGAACTTCACAGAGGAAGACACTTGATTTGGGCTAGCAAGCTAGGTCAAATGTAGGTCCACTTTGGGTCTACATGACCCATAATTAGGTCCAAGTTCAGTTCAACGATTCACAATCTAGTGAAACGGGTCCGCTCAAACTCCCATTTGAGCCTAGCAAATCGATCAATGTTTCCAAATCCTTTGTTGCGTCGGTCCACCTCACATGCTAGACAAAGGGAAGCATTTTTTATGTTCCCCGCTTACCATGACCTTAGCGTAAGGACTGTCGGGGGAAGCGTTGATCTATAAGATTGATGGCCACTTATGTTAACATGCGCTAGCTTGTACGCTATCGATCTCACAAATGAATGGCTCCTAGGCACTGATGCTAATGTGAACTAGTGTGTGCACCAATCTTAAATATCAATGCTTCCCAAACACTACTTAAGCTGGGCTCATGGTAAATGGGGAGCATAGAAAATGCTTCCCAATCAAAGCCACCAAGATTATGTTGAAGCCGCTTCTGATCTTGGTCAATCTCTCAACATTGGTCACGTTTTGGATAGTGCTTCAATGGGGCCTATGGTGTGCATTTGGAATCTGATTCAGTGAGCCCCATATGACAACACCGACCAAAGGGTTCTCCACCAAATTGTGAATTTGTGACGAATGTACGGTGTGACCTACATGAAGATAATAATAAATTAAGTAATAAAATAGTCATGTTAAAAAAACTCAATTTCTATAAGCACTAAATATCTGTCACTTAGAAAAAATTATTACAATTATTCACAATAATAAAAGAATCTCATTTATAATTGCTCTGGCTCATATAAGTTATAAATGTCCAATTCATAATAGTTGTTTGATTGACATCCAATGGTTGAACCTTAATTTGATCATTTTAAGGCACTTAACCATGGTTAACGAGCGCATGTATTCATATTGCATTGTCCAAACCATATTGCTCAAGCTCTCCTCAACTCCTTCTCTCAGGACGTCCTGCCCACCTAGCCGTCGGCCATCTCATGCTCTCAATCAATGGCCACTCTATTCCCCCTCACCCATCTGATTTGCAAAGCTTAAGCGGTGGGCCAGATGAAGGCCGAAGCCCAAGTGAAGGCAGAGCACTTGTGGTGGTGCCAATTGAGCACTCCCTCACACAAACTTGCAATACAACATGTATAAATTAGTGATATTTCAAGTCTAAGTAAAATGAGCATATATATATATATTCAATAATCCAAAGAATAATACTCATCTTTAGGGTCAAAACACTGGGATGCAGATTTGATTATTACTTCACCAAATGCCCATTTATAATACACACAATCATAAGGTTAGGGTTACTTCTTTGATGTGATTCCCGAAACTGGTGAAGTATTCCTTCTCTTTATACCATAGAGAAGCTTTTCATTCTATGCCAAATTATAGGGATAATGTGGCTTTGAGAGGGCTTGAAGGAAGAACAAGATCTAAAGATGAGATAGACTTGCTTCTGCTTGCAAAGGGATTGAAGAAGAACCTCGGGTTTGTTCCTGGGTCATCACGTACTAGAGAATAGAGAAAACTTTTGCCTTGTCTTTCAAAATTTCCTCAAGTGCATAAACGCACTTTTTCACGTGGGAGAGAAGATAGATGCCAGTACCAAGTAGAGTCTGACTCTCTCTCCATTATAACTGCCCCAAGTCTAATATCCAAGTGAGGACAAGACTTGGTAAGTCCTATGCTCAATGGACTCAAAGTGTGTGGGGCCCAATAGACCCACTCTCCCTCACATCTCACACTTTCCTTTCTGGGTTCAGTTACATGGGTATAAACCCGCTGACCCAACATCCCCCACTTGGGTGAAGTTCCTACGGACTAAAAAGAACAACTTGTGCACCTAGTTCTGTCAGAGTCCAACTTGAAGGCAAAATGTTCATATTAAACTCAATAGGAGATAATGCCTAAGCTATGTCAAAGTCCTATACTATGAACAAGACATACAAACTCATTTGTCATTAAGGCCTTCGTTAACGGATCCGCCAACATCTCAGAAGTACAAGGATGGTTTACTCCCAACTTTCCTTTATGTAGTATGTCAAATACGAAGTGGTAATGCACTTTGATGTGCTTACCCCTAGTGCTAATTTCTCCATTTTTAAGTGTCGTCACAATTGCCAGATTATCACAAAACATCTGGATAGGAGAATTAGCCCATGTGTAGGTTATTCCGCACTTTTTAAGTGGGTCCCGCCTATGTGGCATGCTTCCCAAGGTCATAACTTTCGCTCTCGACCTCCATTTTGCATGTTCATAGATTCGTTACACTCGTTACATTGAGCTCTAACAAAATACGGGGATTCCATCCCTTAAAACCCCCTTAAACTTTATTAAAATTATATAATTACCTCTTTCCCTCCGAGTTAAGCGTAATCATTAAAATGTCATGATTATGAGTTTATTTGAGCTTTTGATTCATCTTTGGTGTAATGGTGATTTATTAAAAGCATGCAATGTATTGTTATTTTGGTATGATTAAACATGAAAATGATTAGATCCATCATGTTCTAGGCTAAGATTTTGATTATATAATGTTTTATGATGATTTTAGAATTTTTATGCAATTTTGGAAAATTTTCGGTTTGAATTTTGAGATGTTGATGATGAACCAAAAAAGTGAACTATTAAGACCGATCAAGCAGGCTAACAGACCATTTGAACGGTCAGGTGTTCAAATGGGTTGCAGGGCCATTCAAATAGTCAAATGGTAATTTTGTGAAAAATGGTTATTTTGTGCATGTTTGGCCATTATATGTTCTTTTCTCATGATTCTAATTCTCTATGACTATGGTAAGTTATGCATACTTATAATTGCCACCTTATTTTCATATAAGCCTTCCTTGGGTTGTAATTTAGCCTAAGCTGGAAGATGATTATACTAGTCTAGGTGTAACATGCTATTCTACTTGTTTTAAATCTGTATTTTGACGATTTCTTTATATTTGCTCCATAATTCCAGTAGAATATGACCATGATGAATTATGAATAATGGCACACGTCACATTAATTATAGATGAACCATGTTCCAAATGTTTTGGCTCAAAATGAATATTACCGTGTATATATATTTTTACTTATGCTTACATGATTTTATTTGTCACAAATGGACCATGTTTCATACATATATGGACTGATTAGAATATTTTACCTATGATTGTATTCATTAGATGTTGCTCACATATGTATCATGTCGCATGCATCTTGAAAACGGTTTATAAACGAAGATTTCCTATGTCTGACCATAATTAATTGCTTGGATGCCATTGTTTGATGGATTAACAATATCAAAGGTTTATCGAATCAGTTTTATGTCCGAAAGGATGATTGTTTACATCCAATGGACAGTGTTTTACGTTTGTTTGAGGATGGGTTTCCTCCCTGGGTGAGAAGAGCAGAATTGATATAATGAGTTACATTGATGTGTTATTTGGACAAGAGATTTCAAGATGGTTTGTCCGTGTGCACCTACTAGCGGGTACTGTCACGCCCTGGCGATGCCCGACCCGAGACGAACCCGGTCCAAGGGCCGGTCAAGCGCGCGGGGGCGACGAAGTAAAAATTGAGAAACGATCTAGCGGAAGACTTAACCCTAACCACGGGCAATTAATAGAAACACAGAGTACGCACAATCCTTTGAGCAAGAGTAAATAAAAAGGGAAGAAAAGGTGTTGCTTATCACGAAGTAAACAACAATATCAAACCCACAAGCTTAGTTAAGTAAAGCCCACACCGGCTCAAAATAAGTCATAAGCATCACAACTGTAAAATATGACATAAATCCAACACAAGAACCCTGCACAAAGGTCCTGAACAACAGCATAACTAAGGAAAATAAACCACACAAAGAACTCCACGATCACATCCAAGCCACTTTCGACCTTTCCTTGAAGAGGCGATCCTGTCGGTCTGCGTGTCGCACCACGCAGCCCCAAATCAAAACACGCAAAGAGGGATGAGTTTAACAAACTCAGCAATGGTTTTAATATCACTAACAACATCGAAAATACGATAGCATAACGATATAATCATTCAAATCAACGAATTACATGGTGCATCATTTTCTGATCACATATACATATCACCTAACACTGCATCATAGTGCATAATCAACCTGCATGGATGTATCTCTAACATACATATTCCACATGCATAACATCAACATCAACCTGCATGGATGTATCTCTAACATACATATTCCCACATGCATAACATCAACATCAACCTGCATGGATGTATCTCTAACATACATATTCCCACATGCATTATATCATCACAATCAACCTCCATCAAGGAGTAATCACACATTAATGTCACACAGACGGGAGCATAGACAAGGCCACGAAGGCGTGTCATGATCCAAAATTCTACACAAGAATTTAAAGAAAAATCGGGGTTGTCAATCCCTAATGCTGCTCGCCCTGGACGATCCTGGCCAAGGATGTCTCATTCTCACACAGAGAATCTAGAGCAGGGGTGTTCGCCCAGGGACATCTCCTGCGGAGGGAAGAGCCCGAGTTCTCACACAGAGAACCCTAGAACACGTGGTAGCGGGGTGCACACGGCATACCACATTGGATTCTCAGGGTCCAGATGACACTCGCAATAACATTCTCACAATCCGCAAGACAAGTACACAACTCGTCCCCACATCATTCCATTTAACAATACTCAACCCGGGGAGTGCACTCGTTCCACACAGGAACTCAAATCAAAATATGTCCTTTCGGACCAATCAATGTGCGATTAATCCACGACCGATCAATCCGGCACACAATTCCATCACATTGCATCCAATCGGTCAAATTCGATTAACCACGATGAAGCCTCAATTGGAAATCCATTTTCATGGTGCATGCAGCATGGTACATACGTGGGCAAAGCATACATGAATCCTAATCCATGATAAGTGCTCTCATCAGCCCCTAATACATCATTCATAATTACAATATCAAGCTTCAACATCATCATTTAACCCCACATGTGTGTGTGCGTATCTAGTAGAAACATTTCACATAATGCATGCCAACATGCTTGAAATTAAACTCACTACCACACTACACATGTGAATTTCCATCTAAACATGAATTCCAGCGGAAATCATAGGAGAAGGATCGTTGAAATCATATCTCAATTCAAAATATCAACCACAAAGGCTAAACACATATAACATCACTCATTTCATCATTGAGTCATGACATTCACCAACATCCACACACAACTAACCACAATCTATCATGACAAATCAGTCCAATATTAGATTATAGTTCTACTGAAAATATGCTTAACAATGAGAAACCAACCATTCATAATTTCAAGATGACGATTCCAACATCATGCCACAAAACATAAGTCATTCCACCATCTCTAAGCATATATCTCAACTCCATAAACTTAATAGCATGCATTTCCAGTAGCCTAACATAGCTTAAAACACTCCACATTCATATAAAATTGGCAAGCTAAAGTGGAATCATCAAAATAGACATCATATGCACAACATGCAATTTACTGTGTAGCCGATCGATCGCCCTTCAGGCTGTTCGATCGGTTAAACGTGAAAATTTGAAATTTACAGTTCGGCCGTTCGAACGCCCAGCAGGCCGTTCGATCGGCTGAACTGGAAAACCGACGTTTCGGCAGTGTTGCTGATCGATCGCCCACAAGGGCCATTCGATCGCCAACACGGCAGAACTGGTCATCTTCTTCCTTTCGCAAAATCAAACCGAAACACCATTGATAACACTTCAAATCCACATCTAACACCCTAATCATCATCAAAAGTCCTTGACTTCCAAAACATCAAACCATACCATAATAATGCAAAACCATAAGAAATCGGGATTAAATAATTCCATTTTCTAATCTTACCATTAACACACTAAATCAAGCAAACTCCATTCGAAATAAGCCAAAAATGAAGAGTTTTACCATGGATAAACAGAGATTTCGAAGACCCATTACCTCAGCACTTGATTAAGCTCGGATTGAAGAGTCACCCTTCTTGAAATCCTTGAAAACACAATGAGTTTGAATTAAACTCTAATAGAAATCGATTTACCCAAGAAATCCCTAATTAAATCTTAGATCTAGGGCTTGTTGGTAGTAAAAATCAAAATTTGAATGTTAGGGTTTGTAGTAAAACACAAATCAGTAGCTTTTGATGGTAAAAAACGAATTGAATCAAGGGGAAATGGTAGATTTGGAAGAAATTAAGAAGAAAGCCAAGGATTAGTGTTTAATTAGAGTAAGCTTACCTTAATCGGCTTCTAATTTGGGCCTAAGTGGGGATTTGGCCAGCCCTCCTTCCTTAGCCTATTCCCAAAAATGGAAATGGCTCAGGTCTGCCCTTTTATAGTAAGGGTTGGGGTATGCATAGGTAAGTTTTGGGGTGTAAATATAAAAAGTATGCTAAAAGTGGTTATTTTGCAAATTTAGACACTAATTAAGCCTAATAAAATTTTGAAAATTTTGTGTGACCTTAAGTATATGTCTAGGTTCATTTGACACAAAAATAAAATTTTTGACGGTGGGGCCCACAGGGGTCCCGCCAAAACCCTAATTTTTGGGAAAATAGTAAAAATTCCAAAAATTCACATTTGGTTTAAAATCACTTAAAACTACTAATATTGAAGTTGATTTTGGTTAAAACCATCACAAACTCTATTTATTTACGAAATCACCGAATAAGATCAGAAAACACGTAAATCTCACGATAACCAATAATTAAAGAAAACCAAAACCAGTTTAATGATGAGGGTCCTTACAGGTACTTTCCCCATTAGGGATTTACCCAAATTTCTTAGGACTTCCTTGTTATGATTTCTAGGGTGAGCTGGTCTTCTTGTGCTTCGGCCTGGATAAGAAGGGATGTTTTCTCAATTGTGAGACATTCACCGGATTGTTTATGCATGTGTATAGATTATAATGCTAATTATTGATACAGGTTGTGTATGGACAATGATGCTTATGTTACACCTGGTGTGTATGGAATAATTATATTTGAACATTCAGGATGGAATGTGGTTTGATACACTTGATTATGCACGGTGAATGTGAATATTGATACTTACTTCATGCAATATGTGAATGAACAATAAAGTTAAATGATTGCACAAGATGTGCATGTGTGTTATGAATTTTGAATGAACCTATGGTGCACAAGTAGTGTTAATGTGTACATGGAATGTGATTTATCTCATGATGCACAGGTGTAGATATTGGATATGTGATGCATGTTTAAATTGAGAATGTATGTGGTGTTGTAAGGTCCCTGATTTTTCTACGATTTTCTGCTATTTTTCTGGTCATTTTCGACAGGAAAATGTGACTCTTCATCATATGTGTATTTGTGTATTTTTTCCCGTATTTATACTTATAGAGTTGGGTGTGGGGCTTAGTCGCGGGCCTCGCTGCGCGCTTACGGCGTGAATTTTGGAGGTTCGACGCGTAACTAGTGAGTTAACGCTCGTTGAGTATACGTTTGGAAAAAATAAAAAAAAAGAGGGATCGGGATTGCGATCCCGATCCAGAACCTCCCAGTTGATGAACAGTGCGCCGCCCCCCCCTTTCCCGTCTGTTCCTTGTGCCCGGCCGCCACCGGCTCCGCCCCGATGGTGCGACGCTAGGGGGCCACCGCCCGGCCGCCTACGGCCGCGCCGCCTCCTTCCCTAGTTTGCCTCTCTCCCCTCTATTTGATTTGTACCGCCGCCGCTATGGGCTGGCGAGGGCCGGCCGGCCGCCCACAGTTCCACCCTGGGCCGGCGACGGCGGGAGGACACCCCTCCCGGCCCCAGAGGGCCTCTCCTCCGCCGTCCCGCTCCATTCTTCCCCACTACCCCTGTTTTCCGCCACCCCTGCAGTTGACCTTGCCGACCGACTTCCGCCGCCGTTGGACGGCCCGACTGTGCTCCGTCTAGCCCGCCTTGGTCCGGCGACGGCGAGGAGCCACTCCTCCAGGCCCAATGGGCCTCTGCACCGCTGCCCCATCCCATTTCCCCTCTCTGCCTTGTTCCGCCGGTTCACTATTTTGGGTAAACAGTGGCCGCCGGTGACAATTCGTGGCCGACACGACCCCCATCCAGCCTCGCCTTGCTCCAGCGAAGACAGTGGACCACCCTACCCAGCCCAGTTCCATCTCCTCTGCCGTCCCCTACTCCGGCTAGTATGCTTTGTCGTACGATTTTCCAGTGGGCTGGCACCGCCATCGTTGGCGGGTGAGGGTGACTTGACCACCGTGGGCTCCGCCCCGGCCTGGCGATGGCCCAGGGACGGCCCTACCCACCTGGACCGATTCAGCCTCCATCCCCATGGCCGCTTCGCCCTTATGGGTTTTCCCCGGTCAGCCCCTCTGTGCTTGGCTTTTGACACCATCGGCATTGGCCGGTAGTGGCCGAATGGCCACCGAGGATTCCGCCTCAGTCTAGTAACAACTAGAGACGGTCCCACCTCGCACGGTTTGTTTGCCTCTAACCTGTGCCCTTCCTTGTGGCCCGTAGCTGCAATTAGTTCCGCTCACCGGCATATTTGCCCGTTGACCCTCTTGCCCATTTTACGCCGTCAGTACCGGACAGCCTTTGGCAAGAGTTTGTATGACTTACCTTGACAGAAGGTGGGCGAGTTCATCTGCACAGGCCTTGGCCAGTGACGGCCTCGTGGCCTTTGCTCGACCCTGAACCCTCCCCTTGCCCTATACCATGCGAGATGCACGGCCGCCCACACCATGGGTATTGGTTGTGGGTGGCGATCGGCGATGTCGCTACTTAGATTGGCCACCGCTAGGGCCTTAGCCCTGTTGGCTTTTGTGGGCCTTGGGTATTCTCCGTTCAACCTCTCCCTCGCCCCTTTGGGCCGCGTGTGCATGTGGCCACGCGTGTGCTTTTGGGTTTAGGCGCCGCATTTGCGCCGCCTGACCATTGGTTGGCTTTGCCACTGAGTGGAGTTGACCACTAGAGCCGTCCTCCACCTCTCCTTTGTTCTCGAGCGTTGCCCCATGCTCTCCGCCCTTATGTGGGCCCATGTTGATCCAAAATCATCGCCGTTGGGTGCTGTCCACGGCCGATTTTGACGTCTTGTGGCCGACTGAGCACGCTTTAGCCACCGGCCGATCTTTAGAGTGTACACCCTCGACATTTGGTCGCACCGCCATTCTTGTTGGCTTGACTTTTCTCCCGGCCGCCCTAGTGTGCCGCCGTGGATTGCGGATTTTACCGCATTGATTTCTGATACCTTGTTTGGCCGTGACTAGTTCCGGCGCTTCCTAAAACCCTCAGGACAGCAGCTCTCTCAGCCAGGCAACGGTTTTGACCGCCAACTCTGCCGCCGACGCCGCCACCGTCGTGTGCTCACCATCGAACATCATGATTATGAGGTAGGGGAGCTTTGAACTCGTAATTTCATGATAGCATGCTTGAATGAGTAGTAGCATGCTAGGATTGCACGTTGTGCATATAAGCATGATTATATGGTATGTTTATATACATATGGCATGCACATGAACTGTAAGTGTGGTTGATGTATGTGTAATACGGGTGCTAAGTATGATTGATATGCATAAGATGTATGCACGTTTTATGGATGTGGATTATGTATGCGCTAGCGATGGCTAGCAAATATGTCAGTATGCTACGTATGGATTATGCATGTGCTAGTGATGGCTAGCGTACATGTTGGAGTATGTATGCATGTGCTAGTGATGGCTAGCGTGCATGTTTGAAGTATGTATGAATGTGCGTGCATGTGCTAGTGATGGCTAGCGTGTATGTTTGATGTATGTATGCACTAGTGATGGCTAGTGAGCATGTTTGTAAGCTACGTATGTATGATCGTATGTATATGTTATACGTATGTGTGAGACATACGTATGTATGATGGCTTTTTGCCTATGATATGGATATGTGTAAGTGTATGTGGGCAGAGGTATGAGCGATGGACAATAAGAGGTGACAGAGGTTTTGTCTGGATTTGGATACAGATGTGTAAGCATATGACGAATGACAGAGGATATGAGTATGACAGGCAAGGATTAGAATGGATCGGTTTGGGTTGGATTGTACGTTGGGCGATTGTCAGACAGTAAGAGTGTGCATAATTGTACAAGCATAATGTATAGATTATGAAGTGAAAAGTAAGCATAATAAGTGAGATATAAGTAAGAGGGCGACAATTGGGTTAGCTCTGAGGAGCTTCTTTTGAGGATGTCAGTGTAAGATGATTTGGCCATAAGATGGATGGCGAAGTATGTAAGATTGTAAGGGTTTGATGTACGATGAGTTTTGTCTATGATGTGGACGGGTAAGTGAAGTTTGCTGCCTTGATGAACTAGAGTTTCGATCGGGCTCAGCTTCGGTTTGATCAGTCGAGGATTGTGAGTTTGTGTGGCATAATTGTACCGCATAATATACTTAATTCAAACTTGAATTATAAGCACTACTAATGGTAGCGTTGTGAGTTTGAGACCTGAGGGTTCGACAGATTAAGTTCCGTGTTTGAGCTAGCCGATAATGAGTCGGCCGAGCATTTCTCATGTCTTGCCATGGTGTTTATCTTGCGGGATGTTGTCTGTGTGCTGTATAGAGCACCGAACGTCTGATGCTCTGCTAAGAGCGACGTTGTTTCTGATTTGGTCTGCGTGCTGTATAAGCCTAGACGTTTGATGCTTTGTTGAGAGTGATGTACGTTTCTGACTTTGTCTGTGTGCTGTATGAAGCCCAGACGTCTGATGCTCTGTTGAGAACAAAGTATGTTTTCGATTTGGTCTGTGTGCTGTATGAAGCCCAGACGTCTGATGCTTTGTTGAGAGCGTTGTATGATTCTGCCCAAGAGTGGCACTGTACGTTTCTGCCCAAGTGGCACTGTATGTTTTCTGCCCAAGAGTTGCATTGGCACTATAAGACCCATTATGGTGGGAAATTCTATGGCACTATAAGACCCATTATGGTGGGCAATTCTATGGCACTATAAGACCCATTATGGTGGGCGATTCTATAGCACTATAAGACCCATTATGGTGGGCAACTGTATGACCCCTTATGTGTGGGTGTTTATGTTTGCACGCTCAGGTAAAAAGTATCATGGATCTACTCTTACCTGTTTGATCCAGTGCCCCATGAGCATTAGTGTGCCTTACCTTCGGAAAAGTCCATGGCGTCTAGTCACTCCCCAGAGGTTAAGGTGTTGCCCTAGTGGCATTCTTTTCCTTTTCAACGCTGGAGCCTATTAGTTGTAATGAGCTTCAGTGGTCGTTGATATGTGTATGCTTATGTGTATGAGTACGACTGTATGAGTGTGAGTACGACTGTATGTGTATGAGTAAGACTGTGTATGAGCAGGACTGTAAGCATATGAGTATGAGCACGACTGTAAGAGTATGGGTACGATTGTGAGAATATGTTTCTGAGTAAGACAGTAAGTGTGATTTTGTATAAGCTGTATGAGTGAGAATATGATTGTACAAGTAAGGTCGTATAAGTATGCGTATGTTGTATGAGTAAGCATACGATGGTATGAGTAAGTTTGTATGACCCTAGATAAGGGTGTTTGTGTAAGTTTAATTTGATGGTGCCTTTGGTATGATTTTGGCACGATGTGCATTTGGTATGACTTTGGCACGTTGGTGCATTTGGTATGTTTGTATGCGTATGAGCATGATATTGATATGCCTATCTGCTTCATGTTTGAATTGCATGACGCATGTATTTATGGACTTACTGAGTTCACCGTTTGGGGTTTCCCCTAATGGGTATTTTCCTACTGAGTATGAAAATACTCATTACCCTACTTTTTAGCCCCGTTATACGGGAGGTTTTGCAGGTTGTGCGGAGAGCTCCTGGAGATGGATGCTCGCTTCCGAGGTGGATTGATTCCCTTGGACTCAGGTATATGCTTTACTCACTGTGAGTTTATTTGTGCCACGATCCGATGTATTGGGTGAGACGAGTCGTTAAGATGTTTATCTATTCTGGACTTTCATTTGGATTAGTCGGTGGACTATTATGGGACTTGCACTCAGGGATGCCTGGGAGAGATTTGTATTTAAAGTCTATGATCATAACAATTTATTCATACGTGTGTTTTCAAGTAGCGCCTGATAATATTTGCTTTGGCCGTACAATGTTTGACCGTATGATGAAAATATTTAGATGGAAAATGGATGTTTAGTGTTTTAAATGATAAACTGTTTTATCAGGTTTTGATTTCGTCATTTTCCCTCCGATTTACATACGTTATATTGCAAAAATTTTCCGTAAATTTTAAGGAAAATGTGTGAAAAATCTCGGGCGTTACAGGTGTTATCATGAGTTTATGTTTCGTTTTAAAACCCTTATTTATCTTTTGTTTGTGGTTTTGTTTTGGGGCTATATATTGTATCATGCAAGTACTCCGAATGGTCTTTATGCCCACAATGAGGATGAGCTTGCGCCATGAGAGGGGGCTAGATGTTGGGTTGTTTTAGACTTACTATGTGATACAATGATCTTATGCTTGACTTTATTTGGTACTTTGAATAGTATATGATGACTTTTGATATGTTGTAGCTCTAAGGCTTGAGATTATGTTTATTTTAAATGTTATGGGTATTGTGTCGGACTAAGATTGTTAATTAATCTATTTTACCTCATGTCATTTGCTTTTGCACAAAGGACACATGCATACTTCGATGAGAACCACCTAAGAATGTTGAAGTCTTTTGCAACTCCACTTCGTTGTACCGCACCCCACCTCCTTAGACTAGGTTCAGGTCAAGGGGGTGTAGCGGGGCGTGACATCATGAGCCCACTATTGCTATCTATGAGTATGTAGTTATACTTAACATTCTAGTAGAGTTGGTTAGGGTGAAAAATATCTAGAAAATCCTTATGGAGGAGGACTATTGAGACTTTTCTTAGGTCAAGATTAATCTTTTAAAATAGGGTAATGGTTTGTAATAAGACCTTCCAAACGTCAACTTGTACTATACTTGTTATTTAGGCTTGCTAGACTTCATGTAAATGGATACGACTTGACTTATCTTGGGAATGATTTGTCATCATTGTAGTAATTAATAGTTTGATAGATGTATCTTTGAAAAATGATGATCACAACTCTAAATTTTGGTGATGTGGTTTAATTTAGTTCTAGAGATAAAAATGAGCACTCATGATCTTTCACACTCCAATACTTTCCAAAGGATTTATTAAAATTCAAGGCTGTGACATAGTGAGCACATTAATATTTCTACTCAATGTGAAGGCTTAGCCCTAATTGAGGTTATGGAATGAATTAAGCTTTCATTAGTTTCCATCTCCCTCTATCGTCTCGCTCCCTTGCTCTCCCTTAATGGCTTGCACAACATGTTCTCTCCTATTATAACCCAGTTTAGAAGCCCATTAGGAATAGTTTACTTTATTATAGGTAATTAGGGAGTTATTTGTAATTTCTATTTAATTCAAGAGTTTTTGATATGTTACCCCATTCCTCTAGCTTCTTCACCTAATTTTTCCATTGTGTATTGTGGTACATAAGAACCTCCTCATCCTCTTCTCTTTTGCCTCCTCATCCTCTTCTCTTTTGCCTCCTCATCTTTCTTCCTAGAATCCGACTGGAGGAGCCACAAACCAATTGACAAAGCCATTTAGAAATATTTCTTCTTTACAAATTCTAATCTTAAAAAAATGAATTCATAAATATGAACAACTACTTAAAACTACCAATGAGTTTTATATTTGCCCAATTATAAGTTTTTATTAGCATCAAACAAACCTAAGACTTCCATTAGTGGTGGCTAGTGATAACTAGCAATTGACAATTTACAACAAATTTATAGTAACAGGGGTAGTAAGATTGCATACTTAGTAACTATATGCCACTCAGTATATACATTAAACCATCTCAACAAACCAAATAGATAAAAAAGATTACAAAGTAGGTTTAAAACACACACCTATAGGCAACCATTGATTGTTTGCTATTTCCAAATGTCACCTATTAGGAAAAGGGGCCACCAACATTGGAGAAGAATAAGTTTACCAATGTTGAAGAAGGAGGTCACTAGGACTGGAGAATATGGTGTTCAGTGTTGATGACCTCTTTCTTGTTTGGTACGATCAACATACTTCTTCCTTGACACGAGTGGTCTTTTATTGACAGGTGATAACTAGGAGTCTACAACCAACAATTGCAAAATTTAAACATGCTTTACAATAACGTTTGTTTATTTGGTATGTTGAAATGATTTAGTACACATACTGAGGGAGATACAATCATTTATTATGATGCTATATTGCCCTTTTTACTAGAGTAAATATGTTGACTATTGATTGCCTATTAGTTTGAGCCACCATTAGTTTGATGCTTAAAAAGCTTATAATCAACTAGTAATAAATTTATTATTAGTTTTGAATTGTTGAACAAATTTGTGGGTTCATTTTATAAGTTTGGAGAAGACAAAAAATTAAATGGCTCCTCTCGCTAATTTGTGGCCTATCTTGCTGAATTTTAGAGAAGATAAGGAAGCTAAGGAGGAAAATAAGGAGAAAGAAATGAGTAAGAAGGCGCCGGAGTTGAAGGTAGAGCTGGACTAGAGTTAGAGCCAAAGTCCGTGGCACACGGTAAGTCAATTTCGTTAGGCGTGTTGGTGAAGTGAAAAGAAATAGAGAGACGGGAAATTCCAATCTTCTGGTACCAGATGTGGGGTTCCATGTGCGATGATTTTCCAATAAAACTCAAAAGTTAGTTGTTTTTTTCAGAAATATGCTGTAATTGAGGGCCACATTTGGTAAATCATTTTATCGTTGTGATGGGTGTGGAGAAGCTAAGAACTACGTAGCTTTGTTTTATTCATGAACAAAAAGCACAACCAGTGGAATGGATTAGTTGATGATTATGGGAAAATGCGATCTCAGCCCTTGGTTTAACCATCTATGGTGGGTACCCACGAGTGGAATTGAAAGAGGATCTGCCATTCAACCTTGTTCCAAAGCACCAAAACAAAAAAAACAAACAAAAAGAAACATCTATTGGTTGCCAACAAAAAGGAATCCCAAGAGGGTAATAAAGAATTTAGACCAACAATTAGACATGTGGGCCTTCTTTATTGCATTATTTTAATTTTACCTTTAAATTTATATTGAAATTGTATTTGTTAGAGATTTCTGATTAGGACCTTTCCCACTTATTCCCCTAAATCTCGTCCTTGTCATTTCATTCTACCACGTGAGAGGGAAAGCTGTCACGTTAGGATTTCACAAAAAGGTAACAGGTCTTATCTTCAAGAGCGTTTATACCCTTTTATCACAATGCGCCTAGCTTAAGGAATATATACGAGCTATTAATATTTGAGATTGATATTACACGTGTTAATACTAAAAAAATATTATTATTAATGTGTTTTAACATATACATGGTAAATTTTATAGACGAAGGACTTTTATATGTTCTTTGAGCTTATTGTCAGAATAAAATATTAAAAATACTTCCCTCTTATTCAGATATATAAATAATTAATAATTATCTAGGGCTTGTCCATATTTCCAAATTCTAAGTATCTTCTTTTTTGGCAATGTAAATTTTAAAGATGTTGGAATTTTGGTGTACTGACCTGGCCCATTTTAACTGAAAATTGAAGCACCTCTCGTTCAATCGGGGAAGGAACTAATTGATTGACAGCAATACTACTTCTACTTGTACATCTTACACATCACAGCTGCAATTTGCAGTGCCCCTTCCTTTTTTTATTTTTTACCTTTTAAAAATTCTTACTCATTCTTTAGGCAGAGAACTTTATTAATTTGAGAAGACATATGAGCTGAGTGATCTATATTGAGTGTTTCGCAAAAAAATATGTCCAACCTGGTGTGGTGTAGCTTCACAAAACTATGGAGCTCTTGGTACAACTTTGTGTCCATGGTTCCATATCTCCCATCTGAAAGAACTCCCACGTCTATTTTTTTAGTCAATAAAAATTATATTAACCAAAAGAAAAGAAGGGTAATACAAAGGATGAAACAACTTAAAAAAATTCATTATTTATGCCAAATTACTTAAAATTAAATTAAGATCGGCTAATGAAGCCAGCGAAGAAAGGATTGGAGCAGAGCAAATTGAAGAACGGCAAAACTATTAACGCTTGCACATTCCTCATTCCTTCAATCCCACTACGTCAGACATTCTGTTCACATATTTCATACACATTGTTTACTAATCTTCCTACAATCAATCTAAAGCAACAAGCCCTGGGACTTCTAATTAGCCACCATGAAAGTGGCAATGCCCAATTTCATTGACAAATGAAGGAGAGACCATTCCAACCTTTTACAGGCACAGAGGAAAAAAGGGAGCATATACAACAAGAACATTAAGAAACAAAAACATCAAAACTTGCAAATTTCTCAACCCTTAGAACCCCATAAAGTAAGAAATCTTTGAGCCACTTTCACAATGCTTCATTAATATCGTACAAGATCAAACGCTGCACTTAAATACAAATTCATATGGGGCATTGCAAATTCCCAGCAATAAGATGCAAGAATCTGCCAATGGATCAATTCACATCCCCATGACTGGAATTTAGCAATCTTGCCCCCAGGAGGAGGGAGGAAGACTGGAAGTATGAGCCCAGCATTTATCATTCATTCGTAATCGACAACGCACATGCTAACGCATAACATCAATATTGTGACAAGCGCACATGCTAACACATAACATCGACATTGTGGCATGCACGATTAGCGTTTCTTATGCTAGGCTCACCGTGAGTAAGAAGTATCATATAAAACCTTATAATAAAGAACAATATTTAATATTAGTTTTGTTGGCCTTTTAATAATTTCTGCATCTATTCATATATGTTATATTTTATAGAGCTATCTAAGCTTTTCTAAATAATGAAAACAGAGTAAAGAAGGAGAAGAAAAAGGGAGGACCGACTATTGAGTATTCCAATTACAATTGCAATCAGTAGCTATAAAAGCATTCTGGTTCGTTAACGGAATCTTGGGCCGCCGTCACCTACCCCTGCAGCGGTCGAGCCAGAAAACACCCAGGAGCCAGCCAAAAGCCCGCGAGATCGCCGGGACCACCCGGTGCCAGATGAACCCGAGGCAGGCGGAAAAAGGGTTGGCGAGATCGCCGAGAATCCGGGCCCACACCCGGTGGAAGAGGTCGTTGCCGGAGGACACGGGCGAGGCGGCCATGGGCTGGAGGTATGCCCACGCGGCCTGCTTGACGAGGCGGTTGCGGATGGGGATCTCGCACCAGCTCTGGCTGGAGGTGGAGGCGGCGGGGGACATGGGAGCCGGGGGGGAGAGGCCCGGGATGAGGTCCTTGAGGCTGGTGTAGGCGAGGGTGGGTTCCTTCAGGGAGACGAGTTCGACGTCCACGGAGAGGCCGGAGGAGATCTGGATATTGGCGGGCAGGTCCATCAGCTTCACCAGAGCGCCGCCTCCTCCTGCCCCTCCGAGGGAGAGGCGACGGCGGAGGGAGGTGGTGGAGGGATCACTGGGAATGGTAAGGGAGCCCATATGCCCGAATGGAATAACAAAGATTGGATTTTGGGGGGTGAGAGATGGTTGTTGTCGTATTGGGTGGGCGTAGGAGGAGGAGGAGGAGAAGGTGGTGGCGGGTCGCCGTTTGCCGGGGATTCCCGATATGGGAAGGGGCGGAGGGAGGTCGAGTGCTGTGGCGCAATTATTGGAAGGGGGACGAGTCAGAGGCGACTGACAAAAGTCTATCGGTTCCGTTAAAGTACGTCCTCCCTCCGTTAATATGGGACGGAGGGAGCAGTCTTCTCTATTCTGTGGTGGAAATTCTTTGCTACCGCCGAGGGTGGCGGATGACCCGCGAGGCTCATGCCGGGAGATTAGATGGACATTGGATTAGATGGACATTGGACTGAAGGGGTGGGTTGACTGCCGTCCCTCCCGATTTTAGGTCCTCGATTTCGGATTCAAATTAAAATCTAAACCCGGAATTTTGATTGTTTTAGAAATCTATCATGGGTTTAAATTTTACATTCGGCCAGGGTCATTTTGGTTCGGCTATAAAATTTTAAGAGGAAAAAGTAAAAAAATTTGGCTGAGGGGGCTGCAAGAAGGGTCATAAGAGAGCCTGGTCATTTAAAGGGAGTGGGGAAAACTTGTTATGAGCTTTAATATGTACCATGAGGACCAAAATTAACCCATTAATGAATTCCCATATCTCAGCCTAAACCGGCTTAAAAATAAGAAGAAAAGATTTGAGACAAATTAGAATTAGCGATGAGTAAAAATTTGGCAAAAAAATCAACCAAGGTTCATTTATGTAAGTTTTTTAAGAATTTTGTCACTATGATTATAGGTACAAGGGTTTTGATTATATGTGTCACGCCCTGGCACTACCTGACCTGAGCCAAGGAGGGGGCTTTCGGTGCTAGATTTCAACTCCCCTCCTCCACCCTCTGTGTCCCCCCTTGGCGCCAGATTCTTCACGTTCGTTGGATTCTAGTGTCACCCCCATCCTCCACCCCAATCCTCCCGTTGGCACCCCTCCAGTCATCCCGTGAGATATTTTTTAAAATTTTTAAAGGTTTTTAGCAACACTTTTAGAAGCGCCTCTAAAGGTTTTTTTAAATTCTTTTGAATACACAAAAATTCATTTTTTAAATATGTTTTTAATTCGCAGCCCTTTTTATAGGCATCACTAAAGATTATTTTTTATTATTTTTTCAATTTTTTATTAGCGACGATTACATAATCATAATAATTTCTTTATTATTATTATGATTAGCAATGTATATATAAGTGTCGCTAATAATATATTTTATATTTTTGTTAAAATATTTTTTTATAATCGCAATGTTTAAAAAAGTGTATCTAATAACCAATTATTAGCGATGCTTAGAATTAAGCAATAGCGACTGCAGTTTTATCGATGCATTTAACGATGATTTTTAAGCGTCGCTAATAGTCATTAGCGACACTTAAAAGTGTTGCTAATAGTACTTGCTAATAGTGCTATTTGTGTTAGGGAGAATTATTTGAGGTTGAGAGGGAACATGGAATTACCACCACTTCTAAGGAAGTGATTGGTTCTCAACCTGTGACTGAGAATGAAAATGAAACTAGAACATTCAGGGAAAGAAGACTCTTTACTTTGGTGAGGGACTTCTATGTTGTGCTTGGGGAAGATGAGGTTTTATTGATGAACCTATGCTTGATGATCCATCAACTTTTGAGCATGCTATGAAGAGTTCATATTTAAATGATTGGCATACTACTATTAAAGAGGAAATGTACTCAATCTTGAAAAATAAAGTTTGGGAAGTTGTTGACTTGTCCAAAGATAGAAAACCCATTGATTGCAAATGGATTTTGGGTTTTCAAGAAAAGGCTTAAGGTAGATAGATCAATTGATAAGTATAATACTAGACTAGTGGTCAAGGGATTCACTCAAGCAAGAGAAATTGATTTTAAGGAAACTTATTCACCAATATCTAGATTTAATTTTATTAAGTATTTGTTGGCCTAAGTTGCACATTATGACTTAGAGTTACACCAAATGAATGTAAAAACTGTATTTCTAAATGGAGATTTACATGGTTCAACCCAAAGGGTGTGTTGTTCTTGGAGAGGAATATAAGATGAGTTGACTCATAAAATCATTATATGTTTTAAAACAATATTTTAGACAGTGCTACTTCACTTTTCATAAGGTGATTTGTGAGTATAGATTCACTGATCATTGTGTTTACTCGTTGAGAGAGAAGTAGATTTATGATACTCTCATTGTATGTAGATGATATAATTTTGATGGAAAATTACTTAAGTTTGATTATCAGTCTGAAAGAGTATCTCAATACTCAATTTGAGATGAAAGACATGGGTGAGGCATTGTATATACTTAGTATGAAGATTGACAAAGATAGAAAAACTACACTACTTAGTATATTTCATGAATTATAAATATAAAGTATCTTAAAATGCTTTAGTATGACTGTTTAGAAAGTAATAGAGTCTCCTATCTATAAGGGTACAGTTCTATCTAAAAGTTAGGTAACATCCTCCGATGAGGAAAGACTTAAGATGGAGTCAGTGCTTTATGCACAAGCTATTAACAACTTAATGTATGTCATGATTTATACTTGACTGATTTGAGATATGTTGTAGGGCTCTTGAGTAGATACTATGAAAAATAAAGCATTCCTCACTAACAAGTAGTGAAGCAAGTCATTAGGTACCTCTTGAGAACCAAATGTATGAAGCTCACCTATCATGTTGAGGTGTAATGCCCGAGATTTTTCACACATTTTTCTTAAAATTCTCAGAAAATTTTTGCAATATAACGTCTGTAAATCAGAGGAAAAATAACGAAATCAAAACCTGATAAAACAATTTATAATTTAAAAAACTAAACATCCATTTTCCATCTAAATATTTTCATCATACGGTCAAACATCATACAGCCAAAGCAAATATCATTAGGCGTTACTCGAAAATACATGTACAAATAAATTGCTATGATCATAGACTTTAAATACAAATCTCTCACAGGCATCCCTGAGTGCAAGTCCCATAACAGTCCACAGACTAATCCAAATGAAAGTCCAGAATGATAAACATCTTAATGTCTCGTCTCACCCAATACATCGGATCGTGGCACAAATAAACTCGCAGTGAGTCAAGCATATACCTGAGTCAACGAGAATCAATCTACCACTGAAATGAGCATCCATCTCCAGGAGCTCTCCGCACAAACCTGCAAAACCTCCTGTACAACGGGGCTAAAAAGTAGGGTGATGAGTATTTTCATACTCAGTAGGAAAATACCCAATAGGGGAATCCAAAACAGTGAACTCACTAAGTTCATAAATACACACATTCATGCAATTCAAACATGAAGCAGGTAGGCATCTCAATATCATGCTCATACTAAATGCACCATCATGCCAAAGTCACACCAAATGCACCATCGTGCCAAAATCATGCCATCAAAGTAAACTTACACAAACACCCTTATCCAGGGTCTTACAACTTACTTGTACCAACGTACGCATACTCATACAACATATGCATACTTGTACAACCTTACTCGTACAATCATATGCTTACTCATACAGCTTAAACATGCTTGTACGACCTTACTCGTATAATCATACTCGTACACATACTCTTACAGTCGTGCTTATACACATACTCTTACAGTTGTGCTCACACTCATACTCTTACAGTCATGCTCATACTCATACTCTTACTGTCGTGCTCATACTCATAATCGTACCCGTACTGTCGACCACTGAAGCTCATTACAACTAATAAGCTCCAACGTCGAATGGAAAAGAATGTCACTGGGGCAACACCTTAACCTCCGGGGAGTAACTAGACGCCATGGACTTTTCCGAAGGTAAGGCACACCAATGCTCATGGGGCACTGGATCAAACAAGTAAGAGTAGATCCATGATACTACTTACCTGAGCGCGCAAACATAAACACCCACACATAAAGGGGTCATACAGTTGCCCACCATAATAGGTCTTATAGTGCCATAGAATCGCCCACCATAACGGGTCTTATAGTGCCAAAGAATTGCCCACCATAATGGGTCTTATAGTGCCAATGCCACTCTTGGGTAGAAATCATGCAGTCTCACACTTGGGCGGAATCATACAATGCTCTCAACAGAGCATCAAACGTCTGGGATTATACAACACACAGACCAAATTGAAACATATGTCGCTCTCAACAGAGCATCAGACGTCTGGGCTTCATACAACACACAACAAAGTCAGAAATGTACATCGCTCTCAACAGAGCATTAGACGTCTGGGCTTCATACAACACACAGACAAAGTCGGAAATGTACATTGCTCTCAACAGAGCATCAAACGTCTGGGCTTATACAACATGCAGACCAAATCAAATATACATCGCTCTCAACAAAGCATCAGACGTCCGGTGCTCTATACAGCACACAAACAACATCCCGCAGGATAAACACCATGGCAAGACATGAGAAATGCTCAGCCAACTCATTAGCGGCCAGCTCAAACACGAAACTTAATCCGTCGAACCCTCAGGTCTCAAACTCACAACACTATCATTAGTTGTGCTTATAATTCAAGTTTGAATTAAGTAAATTATGTGGTACAATTATGCCACACAAACTCACAGTCCTCGACTGATCAAACTGAAGCTGACCCCGATCCAAAACCTTAGTTCGTCAGGGCATCAGACTTCACTTAATCCGTCCACATCATGATCATAACACATCGTACATCAAACCCTTACAGTCTTACATACTTTACCATCCATCTTATGGCCAAATCATCTTACACTGACATCATCAAATGAAGCACCTTAGAGCCAACCCAATTGTCGCCCTCTTACTTATATCTCACTTGTTATGCTTACTTTTCACTTCATAATCTGTACGTTATGTTTGTACAATTATGCACACTCTTACTGTCTGACAAACCTCACCCGTCATACCCATATCCTCTGTCATCCGTCATACGCTTACACATCCATATCCAAATCCAGACAAAACCTCTGTCACCTCTTACTGTCCATCGCCCATACCTCTGCCCACATACACTTACACATATCAATATCATAGGCAAATAGTCATCATACATACGCATGTCTATCACACATATGTATAACATACATATACGGTCATACATACGCAGCTTACAAACATGCTCACTAGCCATCACTAGTGCATACATACATACGTCAAACATACATGTTAGCCATCATTAGCACATGTATAATCCATACATACTTCAAACATGCACGCTAGCCATCACTAGCACATGCATATATACGTCAGACATACACGCTAACCATCACTAGCACATGCATAATTCATACATACTTCAAACACACACGTTAGCCATCACTAGCACATGCATAATCCAAACATACTTCAAACATGCACGCTAGCCATCACTAGCACATGCATACATACGTCAACATACACACTAGCCATCACTAGCACATACTCAATCAACATACGAAACTTACCAACAAACACGCTAGTCATCACTAGCACATACTTACATCCAACATACTTATAGCCAACATGCATGTCATATGCATTTCAACATACCATATAATCATGCTTACATGCACATCATGCAATCGGATTACTACTGAACATCTAAAGCATGGAATCATACAATCCTAGCATGCTGCTACTCATTCAAAGCATGCTATCATGAAATTACGAGTTCAAAGCTCCCCTATCTCGTAATTATGACGTTTGATGGCGAGCACACGACAGTGGCAACGTCAGCGGCGGAGTTGGCAGTCAAAATTGTTGCCTGGCTGAGAGAGCTACTGTCCCGAGGATTTTAGGAAGTACCAAAAACAATCACGGCCAAACAGGGTGTCAGAAGTCAATGCGGCAAAACCCGCGATCCACGGTGGCACACTAGGGCGGCCGGGAGAAATGTCGTGCCAACATAAGTGGCGGTGCGACCAGAAGTCGATGGTGTATTCACTGAAGATCGGCCGATGGCTAAGATGTACCCGATCGGTCGCACGACGTTGAAATCGGCCATGGACAACACCCAACGATGGCGATTTCACATCAACAAGGGCCCACATAAGGGCGGAGAGCGTGGAGCAATGCTTGAGGACAGAGGAGAGGTGGAGGACGGCTCTGTGTCAACTCCATTCGGTGGCAAAGCCAACCGATGGTCAGGCGGCGCAAAAGCGGCGCCTAAACCCAAAAGCACACGCGTGGCCACATGCACATGCAACCCAAAGGGGTGGGGGAGAGGGCTGAACGAAGACGACCCAAGGCCCACAAAAGGCCAACAGGGCTAAGGCCCTAACTGTGGCCAAACTAAACTGTGATGTCGGCTATAGCCACCCACAACCAAAACCCATGGTACGGGCGGCTGTGCATCTCGCATGGTATAGGGCAAATGGCAAGCGGCCCATTATGAGCGGAAGAATAATTGGGCCAAGTGGGGCTGACCTTCACTGTCGCTGAGCCGGGGCAGAGTCCACAATGCCAAAATGACCCATAGCTCGCCGATGCCAACGACCCGAGACACACCCAAAGCATCTAATCGGGCGGAGCAAGGCAATAGGGGTGAGGCGGGGTCGGAAACGGCAAACCCCTACCGACACCTGGTCGAGTTAGGCTGGACATAGTCCTACCGGTGACCAGACGATGACCGGAAACACACCGGCGCCCACAAAATCCCACGGATAGTGAGATGGAAATAAAAACAAAACCCGACCAAAGTGCCGGTAGCTCACCACGGAGTGAAGAAAGCATGGCGGCGGCTCTAGCCAGCGCTTATGGGTTCCTAGTGGCCAACTAAACATAAGTCTAGTTGAGAGTGGAGGCAAACGACATCAAAATCATACACCTACAGTTCAAAAATGGGATTGAAGGAGAGAAAAACCCGAAGAAAAGTTCGGTACCTCGTGGAGGAGCGAAGAGGTCATGGCGGCGGTTATAGCCGGTACCTACGGACTCTTGGCGGTGAGGCAAAGCGGATCCTGATAAGAATCGACGGAATCCGATGATGCAGGAGGGAGAACGGAGTGACCGGAATCAAGCTCGGGTTCTCACAAAAACCACTGGACGTGAATGAAATACTGGATGTCGGTTCTGGAATCCGTGAAATGGATTTCATATATATAGTTAATCTTTTTAATTTTTATATCTATATCCCCAATACATGTTCACCTACCGGTTATGTGTCGTAGCTCCAAAATTCGTGCCGTAAGTACGCAACGAGGCCCGTGGCCTGCGACAAAGCCCCACACCCGACTCTACGAGTATAAATATGAGGTATGATACATAAATACGAATACACTGTAGCATCACATTTTCTCACCAAAAATGACCAGAAAAATAGCAGGAAAATCCCAAAAAATCGTAGAAAAATCAGGGACCTTACATGAGGAGTTGTTATTAGCTGGATATAATGATTCCAACTATTCTGGGGAGTGAGATGACAGAAGATTCACTACAAGTTTTGTCTTTATGTTTGGAGGTCATGATATAGTTTGGATAAGTACAGAAACAAAAGTGTAGTAAAGTAAACTATGGAAGTTGAATTTTATGCATGCAGCTTCGCAGCTTTAGAAGCAGTGTGAATAAAAGACTTTCTAGCTAGGCTTAGGCTAGAAAGATGAGTTGATTCTCCCACCCAATTGTTTTGTGATAATCTGGTGACTATGTCAAAACTTAGATAGAAGAAATCAGTGCCAATAATCACATCAAGGTGCATTACTACTTTATATTTGACATACTATAAAAAAGAAAATTGGTAGTAAATTATCTTTCTACTTCCAAGATTTTGTAGATCCATTAACAAAGGCCTTAATAATAGACTAGTTTGTATGTCTTGTTCATAGTACAAGACTTCAATAAGGCTAAGGCACAACTCTTGTTGATTTCAGTATGAATATTATGCCTATAGGTTGGACTATGACGGAACTAAGTGCACAAGTTATTTTGGTCTGCGAGCATGTCACCCAAGTGGGGGACGTTGGTTCAGTGGGTTTCATACCCATGTAACTGAAAAAAACTGGGAGAGATGTGAAGAGGGAGGGAAGTGTGTGTACCCTACCCAAGTGAGGTGGATGGGATAGGACTTGGTCAGCCCTATCCCTAAATGCTGATTTTTAGTTAGATAGCGAGTGGGAGACGCCCATTCTCACCCATGTAACTGACCCTTTCTCTCATGGTTTTTTTTTCTTATGGATGCTCATCAAACAACAAAGGGGTCTCCCTTGCGTAGTTATGAGAATAGAGAAAACTCAAAGACTCTCCTCTCAATTCTCTCATGATAAGTCTTCCTTCAAGCCATCTCAAAACCAAGGTTTTCCTAGCTATTGGCAAGTGAAGGAAGGGTCATTCCCTTTGGTGTAAAGAGAAGACAAGTCTCCACCAAGTATATTAATACTCCATTGAAGAGGTAATTCTAATATCTCCTTTGTATGATCTGTTACCTAAAGAGGTGCTTGGTAGAGAATTTTATTCAATACGCATCCCATGGCTCCGACCCGAAGGTGAGTGTATATTATTCTAAGCTTTATTATATATATATATATATATATATATATATATATGTTTATTTTATGAATTGATTATAGTGCTCATGTTTATGTGAGGAATTGCTTCTTTGGCACCACCCAAGGCGTTCTACCATCACTTGGGCTTCAACCGTCCTGCCACTTCCATTGCACCTATGAGTGGTATTGGAGTCTAATTGTGGTGGATATTATAAAGTGGAATATTCCTTTGCACACATAAGTGGTATTAAAGCCCGGTTGTGGTGGATGTCATAGAGTAGAATATTCTTTAATTTAGTAATTTTTTAATTCATATATTTGGTTGATGTTGTGGTAAGAGTTTCTATATAATCTTTACTTGTATTTTCACTTAAAAGAGTTGAGATATTTATGCACGGTTGCACCATATCGGTTTGCTACATATACTATTTCAACCAAATTTTTGGCTGAGGCATTGTGCATCGATTGGCCAGACATACGATGGATCGGTATAATTTCTGTTTTAATCAAAATTTAGCTCCAGACCTATAACTATAGATTGTTTGGTCTGATGATCAATCGCCGGCTGAATAACTACCATATGGTGCTTGGGCTCCGCGGAACCTTCGAAGCGGCTTCCCAATCGGCAACTCCACCCTCACCTAGATGAATTGCTTACACCCGTAATGGTTTTATCTGCAGTCTGAGCCAATGACTCTCACCATTTTCTCTCTGGCTTTGGCATGAATGGAAAACATGTTACCTTCAGGAGGAGAGGAGGATGTTCTCAAAAGTCCATGGACCTCTTGGCTATGGTTAATTCAAGGTCTGGGGTGGGTCTAGAATTTGATCTGGAAAAGATTTTCACCTGTCTTCCAGTATTCACAGTCATTCCCCAAGCCCCAGGCAGATTTGATGAAGGCTTTGGCAGCTCTCTCACATTGTAATGTTTATGCAACAGGAAAGCTCTCACCAGGCTAATAAGAGAACATTCATCAATCTCTTCTTCGCACTCATTAAAACCAAAAATCATGCATATCTCCTTGAAAACAGACATAAGACGATATTTCATTTATAGAATAGAGATGTTTATAGATACAGGTATGTATTTTTTATTGGAGAATACACAGGGGATATAAGAGTATATTTCTAGAAGGAAAGGGTGTAGTGACACATGGACGGTGGTGATTACAAGGAGAGGAGAGTCCAGGATTGCCATGGTGGTAACGGAGGAGGTTGCCTTAATACTCCTCCTCGTCCTCACAAGGTTGGAGTTTCATTTCTGGTCTCTCTCACGTTTGGTTTCCGTGAGTGGGCCATTGGCCTTCCTTAGGGCTGAGAATCGGGTCGGGCCAGCCTTATGTGTATAAATTGGTGACCTTATTTGTTAATCGGGTTGAAAACCCAAACTCTAACTCTACTTTGGTTGGGTCGGGTATATGCAGGTAACTTTATTTTTTTTTTGTTATTTTTTTATCTTAATATTTTATATATTATCTTTGCATGGCCAAATATAAATAATTTTTAGATACATTATAACATCGTAAATAAATGTCAAATATTTTTTATGTTATTTGAGAAAGTGAAATTTAGAGAGAAACATTGCTACATTATTAGATACATGTCTAGAACTATAAAAATCCCATAAAATTTAATAAATAATTATTAAATAAAATAAAAATATAAAAAAATAGAATTATAAAAAAATTCTTTCTAATCTCTTCATCTTACATCATTACATTATTTTAAAGTTGAATTGTGCGGGGAGGTAAAGCTCAATCTAGCCCTACTTTTAAAATAGGTAAATTTTTTAAACTTTAATCCTAACCCTAATTGTATTCGAATTGGGTGCAAAGTTAAATGGGTCGGATTCAAGTTGAATAAATGAGTTAGGTTAAATTTTTCTAGCCCTACATCCTTGTGCCACTAGTGGATTAGAAACCCGCACGAACATGACTTTTCTCATCTAAGTTATATAAGAAAAAACAACCACCACATGCCTAAGACAAAAGGAAACCACCTCCACTCAAAGATAGTTTAGCAAATCGTTGGGAAGGAAGACTTGGATGACTCTTGTGGACCATTTGCCTACTAGTGTAGTTGTGTTTGTTGACCAGTTTATACTTGATATTATGTGTAAGTATTAGTGTTTCCTTATTTATATACACCTAATTATCTGTGGAGAACCCTAATAACCTCATAAACTCTTTATGAATTTTTATATAAAATAAAATATTAAAAAATTATTAAAGTGCATATAAATATATTTTTCTCATAATTTATAATATATTTTATTTTTAAATAAATAATAAAAAATAGTATATGAAATCTAGTTTAGTTAATTACTCGAAGTTGTTGTCCTAAATTTATCTATTTTTTATTTTATATTAATATTTATATTTAAAAAATATAATTTTTTTATCTTAAATTAATAATTTTATTTAACAAAAAAATACTATATTAATAATTTTATTTTTTTAATTTAAGTAATTTAGTATGTAAAAAATAGTTTCATAAACTTATTTTCTTTTATCTTAGATGTGAATTTCACTTTTCAATAAAAATTAATATTTTTTAAAGAATAATTTTAATAGTAAAACTTACATATAGGTAAAAAAATAAACTTATGTTTTTTAATTATTCAACCACTTAAATTAAAGCTATTAATATAGAATATATTATTTTACCAAATAAATTTATTAATTTAAGACAAAAAATATTATATTTACTTTTTTAAAATAAAATAAATTTATTTTAAAAAATAAATATAAGTATTAATATTATAAGACGAAGTCACCAAGGGACTATATAATATTCAACATGATTACAACCATGCATACCGAGGATGACTTGTTTTACCCGTCACTGACCAGACGACTTTTTTTATACGTCAACGACCCTAGCAAACAGCCATTCTTGCCATTTCTTAGACCAAGATATCACTTCCTCCCCTTGCCACACCACCGGAGAGGAAGGTCATGGACGAGAAGGATAATGGGATTTCCACCCCCACCCCCACCACCAGCCCTGGTGCAGTCAAGGACGAGTACCCGAGTGGCGAGTTCGTGTTCGAAGAGATGAGCAGGTGGAAGAACTCCGTCGTCAAGCTCCGCACGCTCCTCGCCCTCCCCTGGGAGAGGGTCCGCAAGGGCAGCGTCCTCTCCATGAAACTCCGCGGGCAGTGTCTAGAACTATAAAAATCCCATAAAATTTAATAAATAATTATTAAATAAAATAAAAATATAAAAAAATAGAATTATAAGAAAATTCTTTCTAATCTCTTCATCTTACATCATTACATTATTTTAAAGTTGAATTGTGCGGGGAGGTAAAGCTCAATCTAGCCCTACTTTTAAAATAGGTAAATTTTTTAACTTTAATCCTAACCCTAATTGTATTCGAATTGGGTGCAAAGTTAAATGGGTCGGATTCAAGTTGAATAAATGAGTTAGGTAAATTTTCCTAGCCTTACATCCTTGTGCCACTAGTGGATTAGAAACCCGCGCGAATATGACTTTTCTCATCTAAGTTATATAAGAGAAAACAACCACCACATGCCTAAGACGAAAGGAAACCACATCCACTCAAAGATAGTTTAGTGAATCGCTGGGAAGGAAGACTTGGATGACTCTTGTAGACTATTTGCGTACTAGTGTAGTTGTCTTTGTTAACTAGTTTATACTTGATATTATGTGTAGGTATTAATGTTTCTTTATTTATATACACCTAATTATCTATAGAGAACCCTAATAATATCATAAACTCTTTATAAATTTTTATATAAAATAAAATATTAAAAAATTATTAAAGTACATATAAATATATTTTTCTCATAATTTATAGTATATTTTATTTTTAAATAAATAATAAAAAATAGTATATGAAATCTAGTTTAGTTAATTACTCGAAGTTGTTGTCCTAAATTTATTTATTTTTTATTTTATATTAATATTTATATTTAAAAAATATAATTTTTTATTTTAAATTAATAATTTTATTTAACAAAAAAATATATTATATTAATAATTTTATTTTTTTTAATTTAAGTAATTTAGTATGTAAAAAATAGTTTCATAAACTTATTATCTTTTATTTTAGATGTGAATTTCACTTTTTAATAAAAATTAATATTTTTTAAAAAATAATTTTAATAGTAAAACTTATATATAAAAAAAAAATTTATGCTTTTTAATTATTCAACCACTTAAATTAAAGCTATTAATATAAAATATATTATTTTATTAAATAAATTTATTAATTTAAGATAAAAAATATTATATTTACTTTTTTAAAATAAAATAAATTTATTTTAAAAAATAAATATAAATATTAATATTATAAGGTGAAGTCACCAAGGGACTTATATAATATTCAACATTGATTACGACCATGCATACCGGGGATGACTTGTTTTACCCGTCGCTGACCTGACGACTTCTTTTATACGTCGACGACCCTAGCAGACAGCCATTCTTGCCATTTCTTATATACCAAGGGATCACTTCCTCCCCTTGCCACACCGCCGGAGAGGAAGGTCATGGACGAGAAGGATAATGGGATTTCCACCCCCACCCCCACCACCAGCCCTGGTGCAGTCAAGGACGAGTACCCGAGTGGCGAGTTCGTGTTCGAAGAGATGAGCAGGTGGAAGAACTCCGTCGTCAAGCTCCGCACGCTCCTCGCCCTCCCCTGGGAGAGGGTCCGCAAGGGCAGCGTCCTCTCCATGAAACTCCGCGGCCAGGTGATCTTCAGTCGCTCTATATGAAGCTAGACTGTCTCGAGTTGTAGATTGAAGCCCGCTTCATGCATGCACGCATGCATTTGTTTGTGGTTGTTTTTCAGATTTCTGAAAAACTTTGGAGCTGTTTCTCTTCTAGGCTGTCTCTCCCTAAGATTTGTGAGAATTTTATAAAAGCTGCATATGATCCTCGCATTGTTGGTATATATATTCAAATAGAACGTCTTTCCTGTGGATGGGCAAAACTTGAAGAGATCCGAAGGCATATACTGGATTTTCGAAAGTCAGGTAAAATTTTCATTTTGAAACGTCGTTAAGAAACTTTTGAAAAAACTCTATCTTGGTAAAGTCGGCTTCTTTAAGTTCATCTTTCACAGGGAAGTTCATTGTGGGCTATATACCTATTTGTGGTGTGAAAGAATATTATCTGGGCTGTGCTTGTGGAGAGCTGTATGTCCCTCCCAGCGCTCGTGTTGCGCTGTTTGGTTTGACAATTCAAGCAGCGTTTCTTGGGGGTGAGTTAATTAGTGGTTTTACACTGTCATTAGTTACTATTTATCTAAAGTTGTGATTTTTTTTTTCTAGCAATAGCAGTTGATTTTTGGTTTTTTTCCCCTTATAGACCCAAAAAAAAAGCTCTAAGCATCATAAATATAATATTCCCTCCTTCCCATATTAATAGCTATATTCGGAAAAATAGTAGTTTTTATTGAATGGTGAAACCAACATCTACAAGAAAGGGAAAATAAACTTATGATACTCTTTTTTAAGTACCAACCACTTAATAAACGTTTTTGCCAAATGTAGCTATTAATGTGAGACGGAAGGAGTAGTATTTATCTTCGCAATGAAGACACCTAATCGCTTACAATTTAGATTTTAATATAATGCCATAGATCTAACGCACCTAACTTCCCTCAAAACATTCCTCTTCATGGCTACACCACTTAAAACCCTTTAATTCAAAGGTCTATTTGCTAGACTTTGCCCATGAATGATCTGAGCTATCTGGAATATTGTATTGAAGCTGTAGATTTTCTATATAGTAATTTAGTCATGGTTATTATAACTTTTTTAGTAACAACGTGTAAAACAAATGAGTTCAGGTGTTTTTGAAAAGGTTGGAATCGAACCACAGATACAACGCATTGGTAAATACAAAAGCTTTGGGGATAGCCTATCAGGAAAGAGCATTTCAAAGGAAAATTTTGAAATGTTGTCGAGATTACTTGATAACTTATACGGGAATTGGCTCACTGTAGTTTCTTCCACTCTAGGTACTCATTGGTCCTATACACATCTCAGTTATTACTGAACTGATGGTTCGATGTTCTGAAATGAATTTTTAGGTATTGTAAGCCCTTATTTTGTACTACTTCAGGGAAGCAAAGAGAAGAAATTGAAAACTTCATCAACGAAGGAGTTTACAATGCAGAAAGACTGAAAGATGAAGGTTGGATAACAGATATAAAATACGATGATGAGGTACATGTTTCTGTGAAGCAATTTGTTACGGCGTGTTATTGTTTAGTGCAACATATTAGATTGATTGGGGAAAGTCTCATTACCTTGGTTCTATTTGTTTATTACTGACAGGATTTGTTATTTATAACCTTGCCGTCCTACGAGTAAGTGTCATAAACATGTTATAGATATCTTGTGAATGGACCTCATTACATATATATTTTTTCTCTATGGAAAGGGTACTTGTATGAATGACAATTTCTACTATTTTAGACAAATCTGCCTCTACCATCTCATAAAAATGCTTACCCTTGCCAACTCATTATTTTCCTGCTGCTGACATGCTCTGCCTATTATTAGACTCATGATACTGAGGCTTTTGTGCATGAAGTAGCGTAGGAGGAAAGTTTGCCTATTGATTTGTTTAAGTACATTGTTTGCTGCAGTAAATCTTGCATCTACTTTGTGTGTTGATGATATGCAGTTTGTATATTTCACATGCTAGTAGGGCTATTCTGCATGCATCTATGATTTGTTATTTATCTCTGTCATGAACAGGAGTCTGTGATTTCACAATTAAGCTCACCTATTGTTCAAAATATGCTAAAGGCACTGTGCTTGTTCATTGTGAAGTTTCATAATCTATTTATCTCGGAATATGATTGAGGGACTGTTTGCCTACTGCTGTGTAGCTGTGTGTTGTTGAACCATTTTTACTTGATATTATGTGTAAGTTTTAGTGTTCCCTACAAAGGACTTGTCACCGTCTGTAGTATGTGCTTCACCTATTATGCTTCCAATTTGTAGACTGTAGATAGGTGTAATATCGTTTTGCTTCTATTGTGTTACTTTTTTACTTCATTCTGGTGTTAAATTTTGCCTGGTACTTTATTAGCATTGCATTTTAGTTTTGATTGTCTAAGATAAAGAGATTGTTGAAATATCAAATAACATAATGATGATTTAAATCTCTAAATGAGCTGCCAAGATGTTTCATGCTTTGCTTCTGCTGAACATATTTTCTGTTCTTTATATACAGATGGAAGTATTTTTTTTCTAAACAAACTCTAATGTTATGCTAAACCATGTAGGTTGTCTCAATGTTAACGCAGAGACTAGGACAGAAGGAGAATAATCTCCGTATGGTTGGTAACAGGTGATATGCATATAGCTCAATATTATCAACATTCTAAGATAGTTTGAGATCATTTACATATTGATGCCAAATTTCAAATATATGGGGGTTCTACAGGCTGTTGTCATCTAGTCATTTGTATGCATTTACTTTTGCTTCCTAGGTAAGAAACTCTCATGCACCCTTTACACTATGCTATGGGGATTTGTCCCCAGGACCTCTCCATCAACAGGGGGAGATCTAATCGGCACAACACACGCCGAACATCACCTGAACAGTCTAATGATTACCTTTTCGTACTCCAAATCAGGATTGTAAACATTTACAATTACTTTAGATCTTTGCAAATGTTTGAGTTTAATGATGCTGCAGGTCTTCTGAATATATAACGTATAAATTATTTAAGTCATCCTTTCCTTTAATCTGCAGGAAGTACTCAAGAGTCAGAAAATGGAGCCTTGGATTGACTGGTGGTGATGATGTAATAGCCATAATTAGAACCTCTGGGTCAATAAGCCATGCACGTGATGTGTCTATTGGCCCTAGCTCAGGTATTATTGGGGAGCAGTTCATTAAGAAGATCCGAAGCTTAAGAGGTATTTATCCATTTTCTGATTGGTGTTATCTTCTATCTTTGGAACACTTGACAATTAGTTGAGGTTCTTTTCCTTAACCCATCTGCTGAGATACTCCAGGAATTCTAACAAAAGCATAAAGATTTAAAAGGTATGTAGTACTTACGAACAGTCTGGTTGTGCTACTATGGCCCATTTTACTAGGGAATGTGACTGAGAAATAAATATAAGTTTCATTGATGTTGGATAGCTATTAGCATCTAGCTTTTTCATTGTTAAGGTATCATAGGACAATTTCTCTCATAAAACCATAAATAGATTTAGTGTTTTGTGTTTGTAAAAAGCAGTTTGCAGGAGTAGATGTTCAACCTTTTATGTCTTGACTATTTGTATAATTGTGGGTGATGAAACAATCCCGTTAACTCAGCTCTTTATTGTGAATTGATCCTACATCTCTTTTCAGGAATTAAAAAAAAAAGAAAAAGAAAATAGACTTTAGCAACCTGTTTGCATGTCCAATTATTTTCTTTCATAATGCAAACCCTGCTGAAGTATGCATGATAAGTTGAACCTTATTTCTGCAAGAAAAATTTATAAATCATGTAATACTATTTACATTCTTTGTCCATTTGCCTTTTTTTTGTTATTCCTACATTTCTTGATTTATCTTTGTAATGTGATTTTTGTCTAATATTGTGTGATTATTATTCAGTTTTGACTGTAGATTTTCAAATCTGTTATGTTTTTTCTCCAGGATCAAATAAATATAAAGCTTTCATCATAAGAATTGACAGCCCTGGTGGTGATGCGCTTGCTTCTGATCTGTAAGGGCGACCATGGCTTGATCTCATTTTAAACTCCATGACCTTAAATCAGCATCTGTTGACCAAAATAAAAGTAACTAAAGAAAAAAAAACCTCGAAGAAATTAATTCAGGCTCAAAAGATTGGAAAGTGAGTATAGAAGTAATCTAGATTCCTTTGGGCCTGTAAAGTTTGTTTTCCTTATACTCAACTTTGGTTACATGGAAGAATATCTGATCTATTTTAATTCACCTTGAGTTTAAAGAAATGCAAGGATGATGAACATTTTCTGAATAGATGTTTAAAGAACTAGTAAGACAGGTGACTTGCATGCCTGGTTCACATGATATGCTGTGGGTTATAAGCTGTTGAAGAATTGAAAGCTCCTTGTGCTAGTATTTGTTCAAATCTTAAAAGGCTTTCAGTGAATAATAACTAAATTGATCGATCAATACGCTCTCTCTCTTTTGACTAGATTTTCGTAAATTTCTAACCCCCATCCTTATTAAAAGAAAAAAAAATGTTTTCTCATTCTCCAAGCCTACAAGTTATTATGGGCACTATATTCTTTGATTTTTTGTAAACTGTTATGCACTTTGATATTTTTCTTAATCTTTTCCTTGTTTTTTTGACAGGATGTGGCGAGAGATCAGACTTCTGGCTGAATCAAAACCTGTTGTTGCATCTATGGGTGATGTTGCTGCAAGTGGAGGGTATTATATGGCTATGGCAGCTGGGGTAATTGTTGCAGAGAATCTCACTTTAACAGGTTCAATAGGAGTCATTACAGGTAAATGTGGATTGTGGAAACGTACTTTTTCTTTGTGATGAAGAATCATAACACGCTGGCAGCAGATATTTTGTTTTCTTAATACTTATCTTTAAAATGTTCGACTTGTATTCATTATGTTTGGTCAATTACCTTGTGTTATTTCACCACAGATTTTTTGTGTCAAGTATTCTTATTTTTTTTTCGTTTTGTTGTGAAAATGAAATATTCTTGGTGTTTTTTCACTAGATGTGAATGAAGAATTTAATGTCAAAAGCAGAGTAGAGCCCATGTGACTGAATGCATATGGTTAGCAAAAAGACATTGTTGATGATACCGGTGGAATTAGTCTGCAGATAGCTTTAGAAAACAATTTTAACCATTATCAGCATACATCGTAAACCAGCAATTTGGGGTTGCAACACATTTTATATCAAATTTATTTGTTATACTTGAAAAACTGAAATAGAATTCATAGAAGAGATTGTTGATTTTTTGTCAAATGCCTTTCCTAGTGCTGCCCTCTAATGAGGTAAAAATCTGATGAAAATTCACCATCATATCATCATCGTAAGCATTGTCCCAGCTTGCTAGGGCTTGCTTCATGCAATGATGTCAGTAGGCCAAATTGCTATGGTCATATTCCATGGCTTAGCTAGCATTCATGACCAGTTCACTTTATAGTCCGAAGCCTTGCACCCATGTACTTTTTATAAATGTGAATTATGATCTATTTTAGTCCTGGCTTCTGAAAGAAATAGTAGTAAATGATGACAATTAATGCCATGTTCACTTTCTGGAAATGACGTAACATTTGTCTTTTGTCTTATAAGCCAATTTTCCTTAATATGCTTCCATACTTTCCATAATCAAGCTTTATATGCTGTATAAGCCTTAAGTTTGCTGAAGTTTGTAAATCAATATATCGTGTGAAATATCATGGAAATATTTTAAATGTGTTTAGAGTCACTTGCCTTTTGCTCTAGTGTCTAGTGTTCCACATGCTTGACTCTCCATCAACACCTAGTGCTTTAGGCTGAGAAACTTTTCCTTTCCTCTGTTCTTAATAAAAGTAGACCTCTTGAATGCATTTTTCTTCTTTACTTTTCTGCTTAAACAGTTTTGCAACTGCAGATTGAAAAACATACGCAAATCACTGCAGAGGTATTTCTCGATGACTTGTTATGGAGAATTTATTTGAAGTGTCTTTTTAATAGAGAGATTCTTTCTTTTAGGAAAGCCAAGTTTAAACAAGTTCTGCAGATTGAAAAGCATATGCAAATCACTGCAGGGGTTTTTCTCGATGACTTGTTATGGGGAGTTTATTTTAAGTGTCGTTGTGTCGTTTAATCGAGAGATTCTTTCTTTCAGGAAAGCCAAGTTTAAATAAGTTGTACGAAAGAATTGGATTCAACAAGGAGATTATATCTAGAGGAAGATATGCTGAGCTCCATGCTGCTGAACAACGCCCTTTCCGGTGTGGCTCTGACAAATTCACTATTTCCCTTATAATCAAATTTTTGTCACATGTATCTATGTTTGTTACTTTCTGAAAAAATGAATATTCATGAACAGACCAGATGAAGCTGAACTTTTTGCTGAGACTGCTCAGTATATTTACAAAAGCTTTCGTGATAAGGCTGCCTTTTCAAGATCCATGACGGTGTGCTTCTCATGTTTATGTTGAATTTGGTATGAGCCAGCAGCTTAGAATGATGTTTTTGGAGTTCTGATATTGTATGTTACCAGCTGGAGCAAATGGAGGAGGTTGCGCAAGGAAGAGTGTGGACTGGAAATGATGCTAGTTCTCTAGGTTTAGTTGATGCCATTGGTGGGATATCTCGAGCCATTGCCATTGCAAAACAGAAGGCTAATATACCACTAGAAAAACAGGTTGTCATTACTCTGTTAATAGTTCTCTTTGCTTACGTAACTCCATTTATAGTTGCACCATAGGGAAATCAGACCATTGTTTATCATATATTCTTCTATTTTTGTATGCGTCCAATCTGGATTTTAACTCAATTTGTTTTTTGCGGCAGGTGGCATTAGTTGAGGTATCAAAACCTTCCACTACATTGCTAGGGATCATTAGGAACTCCCTGTTTGGAGTAAATACAGCAGTGAAGGAAATCTTTAAAGATTTCACTTCAGATGATGAAGTTCAAGCCATAATGGATGGGATCCTGTTTGAAAAACTCGAAGGAGTTGCTTGTGGTAATTTTATCTTGGCATTAATCAAGGACTATTTGAGCACTTTGTAACCTCATTTGTATGGATTAGCAATAATGCACACGCATAATGCGTGTAAATACATATTAGATAAAATAAAAAAAATAAAAAATAAAGTATGTAATAATCAAATGTTTCCCTTGCATGTTATACTTGGGATACATATTTTTAAAATTATAATGACTAAATTATACACAAAAAATATATAATGTACTCGTAGTAGACAATTGCGGGTTCAAATCTTATAAGTAAAATATTATATCAAAGGTGAAAACAATGTTGTATAAGGATTGTATATGGAGGATGTTATTTATATTTAGGGTTAGTTTAGTGGCGGGTCTTATTTGATAGAGTTCTTTGGGATTTTTTAAGGGTGTTGAAAATACATGAATTTGAACATTTATAATATAAGGAAAAGTGAGAAATTATTTGTGATAAATGTGTTGTATAAGTACGGCCTGCAAAAAAAGTTTGAGAAAACACAATAATGTAGATTTTATTTGAAATGATTTTTAAGGATATCAAGAGCAGGGATGACAAAAGTACGGGTTAGGATTGGGCCTTGCTTGGCGCAGGAGGAGGGCTGAGTTGACTTGCGGGCTTGTAGGGTGGAGACTTAGGCCTAACCATTTAATGTTTTAAAACTCAGCCCGACCCCTACTTGGATTAATGTATGAGTTGAGTCAACTTGGTTAAACCATGGGTCGACTTTGATGATGACATCATCACCTAAAAAAAGTTTTGATATTCGTACATTCTATTTCTCTATATCATAGGCCTTATATTACTTATGATTGGATGGGGAAAAGTGATTTTTATGTTGTCAAGTTGGGCCCATTTTTCCTATCCAATCAAAGGTGGCGTAAGGCTTACAGTGTAAAGAAATATATTATAAGAATATTTTTTTTTTAAAAGTGTTCTCTTATATTTTAGAAAAAAATTTGTGTAAACACTTCAAAATTTCACTTAAACTTGTTTGGCTATTCAAAATTTGTCCATTTTAACTTATTTTAATAAGTAAAGTATCTAATATATACAAACATGATTTGTAATATAATCACGATTATAATCATGCTTAATCATTTCTTTCCACCAATAAATATTTTAGGATTTTAATTATTTAAAATAAAAGACAGTAATGTGTTTAAGTTATTGGAATGGAATTTAAACTAACCTGAGAGCTAAAAAGGTATTTTACATAAGGTGTTTGTAGAGCTAGATAAGGTTTAAATATATATAATTAAAGATGAATCTTATCCTAATGAAAATAGAGAAATTTGACAAAGTAATCAAATGGAAAACATCATAGCGAAGCAAGTTTAATAGAATATATAATGTAAATTATATATGGATATTTTTTTATAAAAAAATTGCTAAAAAAAGTAAATAATTTTCTAAGTATCAATTTGTAACAACCATAATAAACAGTTACAAGCAGTTAAATGAATTCACTCCATGTTTGAGATTTGAATGGCATTTTTGCGTGAGTAAATCACAGTGGTATGAAAATCATTATAAAAGACCACAAGTTAATCTCTTTTCTAATTAAACCACTTAAGACTATAGGTTGTTATTATCTCTTTTGAAATTAAACCACATAAGACTAATTGGTAGTCATCACACACTAACTTTCTGTGTTAGGCTCACAAAAGGATGCTCCCTTTTGAAGCAAAGAACACTATAAGGCAATCCTATAAAAACATGTATACCTTTTAATTTTTTTCATTCTATCAAACCTAAAACTTTGATTTGCATTTGGAGGAATTGGTATCATAACACTACGTGTTTCACATAAAAAAATCTTATATGATTTATGAGTATGTAAAATTCAACAATCAAAATAAAAATTAATAGTGGTATCTCAATATGCATGAGGTGGAAACTTAAATTTGATATTAACCTAAATCTTTGTTCACGACAAATACAATCGACAATAATGATAGTAGTAAATGTATTAAGGGTAATGGAAAATGAAGGAAACAAGCACAAAGATAATACTATGTGAAAGAGGTAGAAGCAAGAAGAGCATATGGCTGAATGCCACGATGATTTTGGTGGTGGCACTGATTTGGGCTACTATGGACGGATGGAGGCATGGAAACATAGACAAATGGGAGGGTTGGAACTTAGGAGGGGAGAAGAGAAAGAGGCTAAGGATGTCACCACTCATTGGTGTCTTCATTGAATTTTTGCCCTTGATTGATGGAGATAGGGGAGCGGAGAAGAGTGACTGCCACTGAAATGATGAATCAATTGGCCTCCATTCGCCTGAGCTTGATGCGAGGAAAAAATAAGATTGCAGTGTTTTGTAACCTGAACCAGGATACTAGACTACCGATTTGACCACCTAGGTCTTTGTGACCCAGTCGGGTTTAACTCTCCTAGAGAAAGGAAAGAACGGGCCTATTTTTTATAACAGGTTTGGTCGAACCCAATCAGACCGACTTGTTCGGTTTGGGTTTTAAAACATTACATTCACCTAGGTTGATTGCCCCAACCAAAGCTAGGGTGAAGGGGGTTGCGTGGCTAGGGGGAGGCCGCAGCTAGGGCAGAGGGGGGCCACACTGCCAATAGGATGTTGTGCATGTTTTTTTCTTAAAAATTGGGGCATGGGCTTGGTGTCCGGTTTGTGGGCCGTGCTGAGCACACCCCCATTCCTAAGGGTTGGGCCCTCTCAGCTAGTGGGCCTTGGACTGGGCCCGACCCAGCTCACTACCACCCCTAAGCGTGAGTCCGAATTTGGAAGTACAAGATATAATATTACAAAATTAAAAATAATATAGCTTAAAAAATATGGCCTATACTTAGGGGTAGTAACTAGCCAAGTCGAGTCGAGTATTGGGGTTGCTCATCTTGAGCTTGAAATGTTTGAGTTCAGCTCAAAGCTCAAGCAAGCTCAAATCTTTTTGGTCATGCTCAGCTTATAATTAAAAATTTGGAACTTGGCTCAAGCTTAACCTCACAGTTTAATAAGTGAATCATAAACTCAAGCTCGAAGTGGGCTTGAACCCCCCAACAAAGTAAAATATATCTAAATGTAAAACATATGAAGTATCCCACATAGTAAGATGTTTTTATGCATAAAGTGAAACAATTTGTAAACTAATTATGTCCATTTTTTTACAAATCTTGTTTTTGGGTGAGGAGTTAGGATGCTAGGTTATCTCCTAAGTTATAATTTCAAACTGGAAGAGTTCTTGAGTATCTTAGTATGATATTATGTTGAAATTAATATATTTAAATATATTTATAGGAAAAAGTTTATATGAGGTTGGGCTTATGCTGACATCATGGGTTGTCAGATAGATTTGGGATTCAATTTTTTTCTTTGTTGAAGCGAAAACCGGAAATCGGTTTGATGACCTATATAAAGGATAAAAAGTGACAAATTTTGAGAGAAAAAAACCTAGAGAAAATTGGATGAAGGATTTCTACGTTTTGCATATTATTTTCCAAGGGAATTTACATAAAGCTTGAGTTGAAAATAAATGATGAATTAATGAAGCTATTCTACAACTAAGAAGAGATTTCAGACATAAGTTTCAAAGAGGAGTTGTAGCAAATCTTCAATAAAAGATTAAGAATTCTAAGAGGCCAAATCAATAAGAGGAGTTTGTTGAAGAGTAGAAGAAAACAAAGATAAAGGCAAATAAATGAGGAAAAAAAGTTTCTTGTTTGAGGGAGAAGACTTCAAGGCCAACAATAATAAGAATTTGTGGAGATCTAAACAAGGAAGTTTTTATTTGAGTCAAAATAAATGTTGGTGGTTTGCTTGTGTAAATATAATTGACTTGCTTACTACTAGTGCATTGATTTAGTTTCTTTAGAATTACTCTAGTTTTTTACTCGAGTTTGGATTTTGTTATGTTAAATTACGGTGTTCATGTGTAGATTATATGTTTTAAGTTTGATTGATTGATACATCGTGAGTGTGCTTTGAGAGAATATTTATTTATTTCCGCTCTATAAGAAAATTCTGCGTAAAGAGGTCATATCTATAGTGTTTATCTTTAATAGATGATCGGACTAGGGGCAATGTGGTGACAAACTAGGTTGAATAGACGGATATTAAACTCACAAGTGGTAGTTGAGGTTTAATTATTAAAATTTTAATTTTTCTCCAAGATATCAACTGATTTGGTATATTATAGCTTCATTATCTTGCTAAATCTTACATAGTTTTACTTCTTGTGCTAGATAACTTGTGTTAGGGTTTGATTTTTGAATTTTGTTTAGTTTACTTGTTTAAACTTGCTTATTTGTGTTCCCTATATTGTTAATTGCTTCTCTTATAATTTCTTGTGTTAATTGCTTAAAGAGTGTTGTTTGGGTTGCTTTTGTAGAATAAAAATCAATGGATGGTTTGAATAACTTAATGAATGAACATGGGGACTTAGGTAATCCAATAAATAGACCACCTTTTTTTGATGGACAAAATATCTCATATTATAAAAATAGGATGAGGGCCTTCATACAAGTACTTGATGGGAATGCCTAGAAAGTGGTTATTAAAAGTTGAAGTCTTCCATTGGCCAAAGACAAGGATGATAATTCAATTCTAAAAGATGAAAATGAATGAGACGAGAATGAAACGAAGCTTGCATATCAAAATTAGTAAAACCCTTAGTGCATTAATCAATATCGTGGGAAAATCACAACACAAGTTGATTTCTAATCGTAGAAAAAATGTCATATAAAAATAAAAATGAGTTGTTTGAAAAGTCTAAGAGAAAACAGAATGCCCTAAAAGCATATAAAAGATTTTCTAAGAAGAATAAAGTGTTAAACACCTTAGAAGAATATGAAGAGTGTAAAGATGATGAACTAATATTTTTATTGGCTAAAATTTTTAAAAAATTTATAAAAACTCAGAATTTTAGATTTACTAATAAGGGACAAAACTCTTGGAAGAGACAATGAAATAAGATATATGAGAGGCAATTTAAATAAGATAAGAAGCGTTTAAAATATTTTAAATGTGGTAAGTTAGGTCACTTTCATGCTAATTATTTCAATATTATTTTTTATAATTCTTTTGATTATAAGCATAAAACATCAAAGGGCTTTGATTATAAGAAAATAGGCAATGTGCTTAAAGCAACTTACTCTAATGAGAGCTCTTTAGAAGATGATAAACTGTGACTATACAACCTTCTATGAAAATGTGAAGGAAGATAGTTAAGGAGAAGATTCTCAAATGTCCATTTCTCTTGAAGAGAACTTAAGAGTATGAGGTTGATTCTAATGAGTTTAAGAGATTCTTCTAACAATTCTTAGTATTGACTAAGAAAACTAAAAACCTCGAGATAAAGTTGAAGAAAAAAGATGATAAATTAGTTTCGTCTTCTCAAGAGAAAAATAGGTTAGTTGAGTTGAATAACCAACTTGAGACAGAAGTATTTGACTTTAAGAAAGACCTAAAGGGTAAAAAAGAGAAGTCTAATGCTTTCAATAGAATTCTTGTTCTCTAAAGAGAAATTAGATAGATTTAAGAGTAGAAAGAAGAAGTTAAAAACTATACGTAGCATTAGTCAAACCAACAAAATGAAATTAAGTTTTAGGAATTACTTATCTACCCTCATAGCAAAATGTATTATTTTTATAAAGGCAAAAGAGAATGACACAAACTGTAAGATAATGCCCAACCCACCTAGGTTAAGAGTGAAAGGATGAAGGATAAGTTATAATATTATGGGTGCGTGTGATATTTGCCATAGTGAGACTCATACTAGAAGAGAATATCCTAATAATTACCTTTTTAAACTTAAAAAAAAATGAGAATAAGTACACTACTCATACTACCTCTAAGTTGTCCCACTAAGTGCGTGAAAATAAGATGAAGAGAGTGTGGGTGAAGAAAATTTATCTTAAAGCCTTGAAAGATTAATTAGGAAAAGAAAAAAAATATACTTTAGGTTTATTAGGATTGGTTGACCAGGCAAGGCTAAGGAGTCTCAAATCTTTAAGCAAGATATTATGATTTACATCTATGGTTCAATTCTATCATCCGACCATTCATACATTCATATTTTTTAGTTTTATCGCATTTTACTTTGTTTTTACATATATTTAATTCATAGGTTTTGAATAAAAAAATAAAAAAATTAGAATATGATAAAAAAATTAGTGCAACTTTTGTTTGAGTTTGTAATTGGTTTTGTTTTGGTTTTTGATAAGTTCAGCTCTTGAGACATATTGAAATTAATTTTCTTTTAAGTTAAAAATAACATTAATTAGTGGTCAAATATACTTTAATAAGGAGAAGGATACACCAAAGAAAGTGAAGATTAATTTGATTTTCTTTTACTTAATGTTGTAATTATCTAGTTTTTAAAACTTACACACATCATGTTGAGACTCAAGTCATAACAGAAGTTAACTTATGCATGAAGATTAAGAAAGAATTCTTAGAAAAAGTTGACAACCATTTAGATTTTATTGGAGTTTAAATAATCAAACTAGAGAATCTTTAGCTAGATTTTTATTTAGAATTTTAAAAAAATTCATATAATGTACTTCAATGTGTATGAGTCTTATATACTTTAATATTTTTTTAGATAATGTAATTGCCTTTGTAAATATGATGGGGAAGGATTATCTACTTAGGTTGACAAAGGCTAGTGTGAAACTCTCATCCGCTTAACATCAAGAAAAATATTAAAATAAAAAGAAAGAAAGAAAAAGAATGAAAATTTTAATGATGTAAGTACATATGATTCTGAAAAGGCTAAGCCCTAAAAAAATGAATTGAGAAAAAATATAATAACTCAAAAAAATATATGGGCATATTGATTATGAGGTTTTGATTATTTTTATTTTTTTAGGAAAATCATGTATTTAGATTCTAACTAAAGCCAGTTGAAAATTGTGAACTTAGTCTACTAGGGTCTAAACAAATTTTCCTCCGTTGATTACAAGTGATCTTTCGAGATTCAAAATTAAAAGAGACAAGAGTTAACTACATTAATAATTTTCTTCAAAAATTAATAAAATAAGATTAATATGTTAAAAAAAAAATTGACAATGACATACTAATGGGGTTGACTTATCTAAGGTAAGGTATTAATAAACATAATCACATAATCTATAGATGTAATTAGATTATAGAAAAATTGATTAAAAAATCATAAAAAATAGCTAAACTATCATTATTTTCATTGTTTGATTTTTAATTTGAGTTCTAGGTGTCAAAACATTTTTATTTTGATAGGAAGTGTCTTCAAACATTTTTAGGAATTTATTGGATTTTTTGAATTTTTATAATTATTAAAAATTAAAAATTGTATTTATTTCAAGATCAATTGACCCTAGTTATGGATCGCTGGTCAGGTTTTCTAGCCAAAGCACTGTTTTAAATTTGGCCGTGCTTTGTTTCAAATCTATTTCACTCTAAACTCTCTCAAAGAGGCTATTTGAAGAGATTTTGCATGAGAAATGGTCGTTTTCCCCATCTAATCCGTGTTTTTCTTCTCAGACAAGGTGAGTACTGAACTCAGATTTTTTATTTTTAGTGGATTTGTAATGGATTTTAACTTGTTTTGAACCAATAGGATTGTTAGAAATAGCTTAATCTACATTATTCTTAAGTTTCAAGTGATCTAGTTCGTTAAATTTTGAGATTTAACAAAAAATCTCTTGCGGTTTCAACTTTATGTCACAATTGGATTTGTCAAAATTGGACATCTTTTTATCAAAATTTGTTGTAGGTCTAGTTATAAGATTTGTTCTACTCACTAAAATCTATATTGGGTTAAAATTTGGAGTCAATCCGACACAAAAAAAACTTTAGGTTTAATTTAAATTTCAAAAATTAAAATTTTGATGTGCATTTCAAGGGGTTTTGAAATTTTAAGATGTTTAGTACTGGCAGTCATTTGTTCCTAGTTTATGCTTATCCCTAGGTTGTTTATTTATTATTTATTTAGATGATGAGAGCAAAGAAACAAAATATTGCTAAGCTTGGGTCTAAAGATCCAAGGGCTTTGAGTAGCAAAGTAAATAGGGTTAAATCTATTAGGTATGAACATAGCTTAGTGCATGTTCCCCTTGAGACTATCATAGGATGGATAGAGGCATGTCCTTATTGGATGGATAATTTTAGCACCATTTCTATGTCTGGTCAATATGTATATCCACTTCTTGTTCGATAGTGGTATGCATCGTTCCATTTGGATGATGATGATGCATTATTAGGAGTACTAGGAGGCATCTAGGTGAGAGTTTCACCTAATATCATTGCTAAGATCATTGGATGTGAGAGGAGACCACTCACCTACCCACAGTTCAACAAATATGTCTTTCCGTCAAATAGTGAGCTTACAAGGTCTATGATGGGTTTATATAGAGGTTTAGAGTTGGATATTTCTTTACTTGTTTACTCCATGATATGAGATTATTGTTTGTTACATGTCATCACCCAGCATGACATCTAGAGTACCAGAAAAGAGAGATTGAATTGCACAATGGCACAAATACTTCATCTCCTGACATGACTTTCATTCATGATTGCACACATGAGATGTTACCCTACCAGTATATCCTATGTAGGATTTTTACAGTGGTTCATGTTAGGATTCCTAGAGGAGAACCTACTATAATCGGCATAGGGCTGATTGATGTTGCAGTGGTTCACATGATGCTTTCTCACCACCAGGGTAATGCACAAGAGCCACAGAGACCAGCAGAGGCACTGACACCTTTGGATGATCTAGATAGACCCGTCACCATTGTTGAGTTTAGAGCTTTTTAGGATGTTGTGATGCAAAGTCTTACAGATATCAGTTGCTTACTTAGAGCCAGACCTCCACATGTTAATAGTGAGTAAGAGCATATTGATGATGATGTTGTTGATTGACTTATGTATTTTTTATGATCACTTTTTCATGTATTCTTTCTTTTAAACTTGTTTTAGTTCAGTTATGTTTCATTATGTTTATGAGATATAGTTTTAAACTGATGTTATGATGGGATATGTAATGGACATAGTGGTGTGATAATTATTATATATATTTTCATATCTTTTAGTGATAATGATAAATTGATTGTAGTTGAATGAATATTTTTCTTAATTATTGTTTTAACATTTTGTTTATTTATATAAAATGGAGCGTGAGTGATTAATGAAAATTAAAATTCTTATCTTTACTTTATTGAATAATATTATGCAAATCAATTTGATTTAAATGTGCTTGATAAGTAAACGGTTATACAAGGCTTTTTAATATCAATTCCAAATGAGTCTACGTTAAGTCTATGACTGTCAAGTTATTTTGTTCAATTTGAAAGTTAATGCACTATGTAAAGAGTTGTAATTTTATTTTAATTTTTAAATGTGTAGTATTTTGATAAGAAATAGCTAAATTGGGATATTATAAGAACATATGAGTTATATGTTAAGTTTATTGACTGATTTCTTTGCCAAAATTATGTTATAAATATTTGGTATGCACTTAGTCTTAAAATTTAATTAGATGTTGTTCCGGTAAAGTCAAATTTGGAATTGATATACTCGAAAAATAAGAGTAGACATGCTCTTATGACTTAAGACAGAAGATTGAAGAATGTTGAAAGTTTTTTAAACTTATTCAGATCACATTCATGCACCAAAATTACTTAGAAAAGTTTCAAAAGTGATTTAAAGGGTTTCATGAGGTTTAATGGTAAAAGGGTAAAATTGTATTTTATATAATCAAATAATTGATCATTGGACGTAAAGGGAAAGAGAATGATCGATCAACACTTTATTTAGCCCTATGTAAAATGAAACTGAGACTTATCGATCGATCACTAGAAGTATCATTTGTTTAGAAAATAGTAAAATATCGATCATTGTCTAAAATGATCAATTGCTAACAGTTTTACTTTTCCTAAATAAGTCATTCTAAATTTAATTTCTTTCTTTTTTTAAGCTAAATACCTAAATCGGATTAGAGAGATATATAAAGGATAAGAAGTGATGAATTTTAAGAGAAAAACCTAGAGAAAATTTGTGAAGAATGGTTTCAACCTTTTGCATATTATTTTCAAAGGGAATTAACATAAAGTTTCATTTAAAAATTAATGGTGAATTCGTAAAGCTATTCCACAACTAAGAAGAAATTCACACAGAAGCTTCAAAGAGGCGTTACAACAAATCTTCAATGGGAGATTGAAGATTTCAAGAGACCAAAGTCAATACAATAAGAGAAATTTTTTTAAGGTTAGAAGAAGGCAGAGATAAAGTAAGGAGGAACAAAAGTTTAAAGTACTTAAGGTAGAAGACTTGAGGCCAAATAGGAGTTACAATAAATCTTCAATGGGAGATTGAAGATTCCAAGACACCAAAGTCAATATAATAAGCGGAGTTTGTTGAAGGGTAGAAGAATGTAAAGACATAGAAAGGAGGAAGAAAAGTTTTAAGTGTTGACATTAAAAAAAAAAGAATCAAAGGTCTAGATTTTGGAGCTTGACTAGCTTTGGATGAGTCTAAATTTTTAAAATGGATAGTCTCTAAAGTAGACAAAGTCCAACGAAAAAAATGAAGGAAATTTTAATGCTACACACTTAAGAATGTGTTGACATAAAAAAATATAATATAAAGGCTAAGAGTTCGGAGCTTGACTACTTCTGAATGAGACCAAACTTTCAAAATAGACAAAGTCTCCATAGTAGACAAAGTCTAAAGAAAAAAAATCAAGATTTAAAGGCCAAGATTTTAAAGTTTGGCTAGCTCTAAATGAGACCAAAATTTTAAAATAGACAAATTCTAAAAAAAAAAGGAGAGAGAAGAAGTAAAATCCAATCCTACATACATAGAGAGGGGTTAGGACTTCTAAAAAAAAAATTTCATGTGAGGACCTCATGAGGCTCCTTCACATTTAAAGATAGCTACAATAGCTAAATTGGCTAAAAGAGGCTTCGTAAGTGTTACCCTCTGCCATTGCCTGAACCAAGCCGAACTTGGTCCAAGGCACTGTTGAAGCACATTGGGGCGACAAGGTTGGTTCGTTTAACGTAGCAGAAGATTTTAGCCCCTCTATCAGGTGAATTTCACATACGTAGTTGCGTACCTTTAAACCTTTGTGCAAGAGAAATAAGAAAAACAAAAGAGGACTTTAACTCTGAATTAGTCCATGAGTCTTATGTATATACTTAAATATTGAGCCAACACATAGCTCAAATCAGAAAGTCTTAAACATATATAAAAACATAAGATATATACGAGTCTAAAATAAGAACCACTATACATGATGTTCTATTATCATAACAACATAAATTAAAAAGTATAACAAAGTCCAGAGGCATCTACGCCTAATCCTATGCTCTCCCCTAGCGTTCCTCATATAAAGGATCCTAGTTAATTACATGACACACCATGTAGCCCCAAAAATAAAACATAAAAAGAGGGGTGAGTAAAATTCAATAAAATTTTATATGTCGAGCGAGTAAACTCAAAATCATCACAAATATTTCACCTAGAATTCATCACATGATGCACATGCATTCATAATGGGACATTTTCATAACATGTGCATGACTACTCATCATACATATACTCATATCATCAACATATCTCCTACATACTATTTCACATGGCATATCATAGCATAATATCATCTCATCCATGATTCATTTCCAACGTAGTCATTCATCCTGCATACTATTTCACATAGCATATCACAATATCATCTCATTCAAGATTCATTTCTAATGCATTCATTCATCATGCATACTATTTCACATAGTATATTACAATATTATCTCCTTCATGATCCATCATCATCACATACATTCACTATGTACAAGAGTGTCTCAACACACAAATCCATAATCATGTATATCAAACTATGTCCACATGTGTCACATAATCTCAATTATCCCTACATAACCTGTGCAACCTAGGCATAATATTATCTCATACACATGCATCATCAACAAATTCACATGTCTCCATCATGGAGAGAAATACAATCATACCACCCGCTCTGGATGTAGTCTGATTTCCTAAATAGAAACCTAAGGCATTGCCCTCTCTGGACACAGTTCGAATTCTTTATAAAAACTAAGGCGTTTGAGGTAGTCAGCTCCTCTACTCGTTCTGGACAATCCAAAAGGAAAGTTCGAATTCTTTATGAAAACTAAAGCAATTTGCTTGCTCTGGACAGTCCTGGCCGAGAACGTTTGAATTCTTTATGAAAACTAGAGCAATATGTTTGCTCTAGACATCTATGCGGTAGAAGAGTCTAAATTCCACGATGGAAACTAGAACACGTGGTAGCCGGTGCACAAAGACATATTACTCTAGATTCTTAGGGTTTAGGTGACTAAATAAATAAATCTCAACCGCATCCAAAACGACTCAACTCAACCCGGTGAACATCCATGATCCAATCAGGAACTCAAATCGAAATTATGTCCTTTCGGACCAACCAATTTTTGATAAACCAATGATCGATTAATTCGGCACACAATTTCACACCATTGCATCTAATCAATCAACCATGACTAATCTCGATAAAGTCTCATTCGTAAATCCATTTTATGATGCATGTAACATGGTACATACGTGGGCAATACATACATGAATCCTAATTCATAGAACTTGCTCCCATTAGCCCTACATACATCATTTCTAATTATAATATCAACCATCACCATAATGATCCCCCACATGTGTGTACATGATAGAAACATTCAATTCTAAGCATATGAATATGCATTATAATTAACTCATCAACATACCATACACATACTCTTTAACATTTAATTATAGTTCCTTACTGAAATCATTGGTGAAAACCATCGAAAAATACAATTCAAATTAAGTGCAACCTCATGTTAGACCAATGTATACATATTCATACCACACTTAAAGCTAGACATGACACAATTATTCACCCATAATTTAATCAAGATATGTGGAGGCATATAATTTCATTCTCATGTTATAACCTTTCTGGAATTATACTCAAAATATGAGGAATCATTCAACGTGAATTCAAGACAAGAATTATAACATGCATAACCAAATAACATAAAATCCACTTAACACTTAAACATTCATCATAGCTTCCAACATCAAATTCATACCCTTCCAGTAGCTTGGCCTAACATATATTACTCATCATAATCATAAGAAATGATACTTAATAGTAAAAACAAGATAATGAGCAAAATAATGAAAAATAGCCGAATTGCAGTGTTGACATTTGAATCCCTACAGGACCATTTGAACGCCTGGCCGTTCTATCGGCTTGCCTGGCCGTTCGATCACCAGAACAAACATTTCTTATTCGTCTTCTTCCTCTTGAACCCAAAACTGAAACTTCACATAAATATCATAAACCTTCAAATCTCACTCCCAATCATCATAATCATGAAATCCATGCTTAGAAAATAGTAAATTTAGCCATTTACAACCAAAAACACAAAGAAAGATTAAGCTTTCCTAAATCCGCCAGTAAAGCTTAGATCTATGGAAACCCACATCAAACTCTATGAAATATCAAATTTGAAATCACAGATCTATTTAGGACGAAATTACTTGCCTTCAATGAGTTTTTTGACTTGAAATTGATACTCTAACACCTTCAATCCTACCCACAATAGGGTTTTTTGTCAATACTTGCTTAAATTAGATTGAAAATTCTTAAATTTCTTGAAAAATCATAGATATAGGGTTTATTGAGTTCAAAAACGAAGTTCCTTTCTTAAGGGTTTGAAATAGAGGTTTGTATCAGTAGCTTTTTGGGTAGAAATCAAGATTAAACCTTAACAAAAGAAGAGATTTAGAAAATTTAGGAGAAACTCTAAGAAATTAGTGAAAGATTAGGCTAATTATTACCTTAATCGCCTTTCCTTCTTTAAAAATAAGGATTAGGGCTCCTAAGCTCTAGATTTCAGTCCTTCCTAATTGGAAAAGTGGCTAAGCTTTTCAATTTATAGTAGGCTTTGGGTAAACCTAATAAATAGGTAGGGTATAAATAGAATTTAATACTAAAAATAGAAAATTTGCTTATTTTAAACCAAAATTAGTCTAAAAATTTCGAAACATTTAATTACTGTTTTAAGAAGTTGTTAAGGTCATTTGGGACCTATAATCCCAATTTCGCACATTGGGCCTACAATGGGTCCTGCCCCCTAATTTTTCGGGAAAATAGTCAAAAATTATAAAAAATCCAAAAAAATCCCAATTGACTTATATTAACATAAAAACCGTCAAAGTGAAGATAATTTGATTAAAAATAATTGTTAACTACTTAAATTAAAAAATAAGTCAAAACTTATCAAAGTTAACATTAAACCACACAATAATTGCTAAAATAAAATGAACCGGTTAGAGTTTAGAGATCTTACTGTAAGCCTCACGTAGCCATATCAAAATGATTACTAAATCTTAAAAAAATCTAAATTACAAAGTAATGACACTTGTGGACCCCATGATAAGTTTTTTTTTTAAAAAGAAATTATTAGCAATAAAAGACCAAAATGACTGCAAACATTAAAAAGTTAAATTTCAAAGAACTCAAAGTTTTTTAAAAAAAGTCAGAGGTTATGTGGAAAATTCTATGGGCCCCAGATAGAGAGTGAGAAGACTAAATCAAAGCCTTGAGGCTCGTGATCCCCTACTCTAAACAAAAAAAAAAGTTGATGAAATGAGGAAATAAAAAAAAGATAAATAAAAAGATAAAAAAATAATGTGTAAAGAGAGTGCTGAAGTGGAGGGGACTAAGTCAGAGATATTATGCTGGGACTTCTCTCACCGTCCCCACTTCCTACTAACTCACTCCCCATTAATCAATTTGATTATTATCAACCATCTCACTAACCCCCCCTTCAACTCATCCCACTAACTCATTCTCTATTTCTCACTAACTCATTCTCCACTTATCACGAACTACCCTTCCAACTCACCCCCATTACTTGCTTAACTATAACAACCCCAATGCTTAAATACTCATTCGATTTTATAAAAAGGTGTTTTTGACGTTCAAGTCTACGGAACCTCTAAAAAAATTTAGAAGTTTATCACACACCAAAAGACGTACAAATTCCTAAAAAGCCTTGACCATCAGAAAGTCGAAGAAGTTTGAGGAATTGAAAGATAGTAGAAGCACTCAAGAAGAAATAAGAATTCTTACAAGGGAGCTCTCATTTTTCCAGAAGAATTTTCTTGGATTTTTTTTTTCTAGACTTGAAAGTATTAGCCACTTCTCCTAACAATTCTCCTTTCTTCTTATTTTAATTAATTTTGAGTTATTTTCTTCATATTTGCCATCTAATTGAAGAGTTTTAAAAATTAACTAATCACCACTATTCTACTTAAAATTGTAAAGAGTAGTCTTGATTAATCAAGAGAAGGTCATCCGATATAAAAAAAATTCTTCTCTATCTCTTGCAAGGAAGGATCATCCGATCTGTTTTCTTAACTTGTGTGTAGGGAACTCCTGAAATTTATCAACATCAAGTACTTAAGGAAGACGACTTAAAGGCCAACAACAACAAAAATTTGTAAAGATTTAAATAAAGGAGTTTACGGTAGAGTTAAAAGAAAGGTTAGTGGTTTGCTTGTATTAATGTAATTGTCTTGCTTCCTAGTAGTGCATTGATTTGGTTCATTTGAAAATGTAATAATTTTTTACCCAAGTTTGGGTTTTTCACATTATAATTTTTGTGTGTGCATGTGTGGATTGAATGCTTTAAGTTTGATAGATTGATTTATCATGAGTGTGCATAAAGAGTAGATTTACTTGTTTCTACTTTATTAGAAAATTATGTGCAAAGAAGTCATATCTCGTAGTCTTTATCTTCCTTAGATAATCGGTCTAGATGCAATATGGTGATCCAATAGGTTGAGTAGACAAATATTAAACTCATAAGATATTAAGGTGACATTGATTAATAAATCTAAAAAGATGAACACCTTAGATATTGAGGAATTGGTTAGGAACTTTAGAACTTTTGAGAGATGCAAGAAGAGTCATATGAAAACAAAAAAGAGTTGTTTGAAGAGTCTAAAGGAAAATAGAATGCCCTATAAGTATCTAAAAAAACTTTCAAGAAGAATAAAGTATTAAACACCTTAGAAGCCCCAAACTGATGGTAAAAAAAAAATCATCAATTGGTGTTTGGAGAAGTACTTACTCTGCTTCACAGGAGAGCAACCCCACCAATGGCTCTAACTATTATTGTGGGCGGAGTTGTTGTACAACACCGAATATCACAAGGTTACGACCATTACTTTGTTCAAGGTTGTGTATAATTGTCCATTGCCTATGGTGTCGAGCTACGTTCCCCACCACTCCTCCACCCCCAATGTTGATTACCTCCTTCATACCTACGATAAAGTACTCCATCAGCTCAAGAAGAACATCACCCAGTGTGCAGAATCAAATGAAACAGGTGTATGATCAGCATCGCACAAAATGCGAGTTCCAAGAGGGTGATTGGGTTTATGTTAACCATCAACCATTGACTATTTATAATTAAACCTTTTTGCAAATATACAAGACAATTTTAATAGGATGAATATTAAGGGTTTTCGAACCTTAGGGACCAATTAATTATTTCCAAACTTGAAGGAAATCTGTTTTATAATAAAAAAACTAAAAAGAACTCAAATGTAAATTAAATGAGAAAACAATATAATGAAACTACTTAAGAATATGAATCCACCCATACAATCATAACAACCTCTTTAATCTCTAATCTAGATCATGTTTGTTTATGAATAAGTATTCTTAGCTACAAGCTAGAACTACTTGGAGAAAATCAATAATTAATTTCATGGCATGAACTATCTTCAGCATAGAATGTATCTACACTAATCTAAATTGTAGACATGATTCATCTTATCTAAGCATAAATCATATAATTCATTAATTACATGAGCACTAATCCTATGACATAATCATCTCATCTAAACCATAGACATTAGATTTGTTTTGAATATCAATACCACATAGATCTATAATCTACAAGATGAATAAAACCAATATAGCATTGAATAAACCATTAAAACTCTTTCATTGAAAAAATATCATGCTCTATAATTATCATACATCACAAACTAAGATCTGAATCAGAAAAAAAAAAGATTGAAAGTCATATATAGCTTCACCAATTCTTAAGTTTGAAAACTCTAGCCTTGCATAGTTGATGGAGACCCTCAAATCTTCATAAATATCATGAATTTCTTCTCCACCTTCTCTTCCTTTTTGGCCTAAAAAAATTGCTTAGAATCCCCCAAGTTCATGCCCAACGTGAGTCTATATTGACTCTAGAGTTGGTGGAAGAGTTTTGGTTTGAAAAGAAGTAAAAAATGGCCTAAATTGGAAAACTACATATTGCCTGATTGTTCGCCTTACAAGGTCAATCGATCTAAAAAGTTATGGACATTAGTTGTCTAAACAATTGATTGATCACCCTCTATATTCAGGCTAGTCGATCAACTTAGACCCCCGATTGATCGCTTTATTGAAATTTTTGTAAGAAAATCTACAAATTAGCTTATTTAATATCAAAAAATTCACACGTCTTTCTCATCATTATTAATCATAATTTATAATTATCTAAGCTATATGAAGTCCTAAACAAGACTTAGAAATAAAGTAAATTGGGATAAAATAACATATATATTATACTCATCAACCCCTCCGCTAGACTTCCCTCTATCAACTGGCTAGTGTCAAGCTGGCTCAGCTATTCCATGGGTCATATCAAGTGGTTGGCCATGTCAGGGTAGTGACTTACCGGGTTCGCCTTCTAACGGATTCCTTGGTTCATCCAGTATTCTATGTGTTCTAACTCCTCCACTTCATTGGAGACTCCTCCTAGTTGGGCAACCAGGATCCACCTCTCTTGTCACAGTCCTTAGCTCCACCCTTACAACTAGCATCCATCTTGGACAAATGCTGTGTTCACCACTCAGATCAAATTGTTTCTGAGGTTCTCATTGCATGGTATGGACAGTTGTTGGAGGATGTGTAACGACTCTAAAATTCTCGGTAAAATTTTATGTCTTTAATAAAAATAATTTTGGAGTTTTAAATATTTTAGGGATTTTTACAAGATAATATTTTAGAAGAGTATGGTAGAGCTTGTGGAGACAAGCGTAACGAGTCATAAAACGCTCAAATCGGAGGTTGGGAACAAAAGTTATGACCTCGGGAAATGTGTTCAACCGGCGGGACCCACTTTTGAAATTTAGGTAAAATGGTTCTTAAGTGGTCTTGTATCGTAGGGCTTGTGAATACGAACTCAACGGTACCAAGAATGCGCAAATCGGAGTTCGGGATAGGAAGTTACGATTTTTGGAATTTTTAAAAATTAAAATAAATAAGAAAATAAAATTTTTATTTCGGCGCGGCGTAGCGCAGCGCAACGCGCGCGTTGCGCGCGCTTCGCGGTGACAAACGTGCGTTCGTCACGCACGCACATGGTACCGCCGGCGCCAGTGGGCGCCGGCCGGTTTTTGTGGCGGCGCCGGTGGGCGCCCACCTATTCCGGCGGTGGCGCCCACCGAAATATTCTTCCGTCTCCCCTATAAATTCCCATTCTGGCCAGAATTCCATTCCACATCCGATTTTCAACCCCTTTCACTGTTTTCACCATTCCCGACTCGTTTTAAGTCCGATTTTCACGTTTCAAGACCCGTTTCCTACTAATTCAAGGGTGCTCTACGCACCGGAAGTGTTATTTTCTCAAGGCGACCCCTCTAAGACCTCAAAAAATGTGCCACTTCCCTAATCTTCCCCTTTCTTCTTTTTACTGTTTCTGAGTCATTTCAAGCCCTATTCTGCCTGTTCAAAAGGCATTCTCTACTAAAGCGAACGTGCTGAACACTGTGGTGGGGTTATTTTCATCTTCTGGAGTCTTTATATTGACGAATTTTATATTCAAGGCTAAGGTAGGGTATTTTAAACTCTAAATAATTGCTTTGCTGATTTGAGCCAATCTTTCTTGAAGTATTTGATTCAAATATGAGTATGATACTTGTTTTAATCGATGAATGGATTTTCTCTTGAATTATGTGACAATTTTGCTACGTATTTCGATGTGAATTGATTTTGTACGCACCACATAGTGTTGTGGTTTCGTACACTGTTTTGATGCCCGCCGAGAAAATAATCGGCTAGTGGCGCACATAGGGTGGAGCATCATGGGAAAACTCCTTCCCTTAGTGGCCTCCGTTGTCCCATGAGCGCGGAGGTAGGCCGTTCGGTATCGCGGCTTGTGGATTTGATGGATTTGTTTGATCTAATTTTAAAGATGTTTTTGCTTAACATTCTTTTAGATTTTAAACAAACCTACTGAGTATAAATATACTCATGCACCCCCAGACCTTGCAGATGTTGCGACGATGGAGGAAGGGAAAGAAGAAAAGTTTTTCAAGTAGTCGTGTGTTTTATATATAATGTAATTATATATGTGACCGACGTGTAAAGACATGATGTGCCAGGATAATCATGTTTTTATAACTACTGGCTCCATGTATAGTAAATTTTGGTATGTATATTAAACTTATGTTATAATTTTTTTGTCAATATGTTTTTTATTTTTCTTGGCTGTGCAATTACTCCGACGTACTCTACATTGAGCATACGATCGTTTCACGATTAACGCCCGTCAGTCCGGTTCGTGTGTACTAATTATGCACGTCGGACAGGATCATTAATATTATATTATCTAAAAATAGGCGGGCGTTACAGGATGCCACATGGATGCTTGAGGATGACTTTCTTTTGTATTTTCCTTCGAGTCTACCTTGATGGCAAGGAAGCTGTGGAAGCATGGTGGAATATTGTATTCCTTTTCCACAATAGCTATCTTTGTTTGGTTGTATTTCTTGATTGCTTCAAGAACAATAAATCGGTAGGTTAATAAATCAAGTCTAGTAACTTGAACAATTGATCTCCCAATTAAATTGATCGATCGATCTCTTAGACATCAAGTCCAGTAAGTCAAACAATCTATCCCAATTAAAGCAATTGATCGCTCCCTTAGCCGTCGAGTCTGGTAGGTTGAATAATTGATCGATCTGCCCATTACTATTTGTAAGGTTGTTAACCCCTTGGAAAGAATCAATTAATGAATTGACTTCTCCTCCTCCCTTGTCTCCCTCTCCTTCTTCTCCCTCCATGCCTAGCCCCGTTGTTCTACCGGGCACAATTAATAGCCTTAGGATAGGTATTAAAGGCATATGGGCAGTCCAGCACCTCGACACCTTAGAAAATGTGTGCGGCAAAAGCGAAATATATAGGTTAATTCTTTTTAGATTTTTCATGGTTTACAAATGCATTGTTTAAGAAGGTGGAATGCCTTCAGGTTTCATTTTCATTAATGTTCTTCTCATTGTGCATTTTTTTGCTTGTACGTGAAATTTGTATGTTTGAGTAATATTAATGAGCATAAGCTCACATGTGATTTTTCTTTTGCATGAATTTTTTACCGTGGATATTTGCACGCATAAGTTCTATGGAGTTTGCATATGCTTAGCATTAGAAGTTACAAGAGCTTTGGCAAATTGATACTTGTCAGTGATGGACAAGGGTAAATGTTATTTTCAGAAGACTAATGATTCTGTGTAAATGATAAACATTTGGTACTTGTACTGATTGAGATTCGTAGTTACATCTAAATTGTTGTCTTTAATTGAGTATGACCTTATATGGTCACACTATGAGATGTTGTCTTGGCTAGGAGATCCTCTGGCCGGGTTCGTGACATTATGCCTTCTCATGGGTGTCACATTTGTACTACAGACCAAAGACAAGGATCAAATTTTGAAGTACATTCTGCACGTGCACTTTCCCTTTGTAAGATGGATAGTGATATTCCCACAACAATAACACCCACAAAATTTCACACAAGTATTTTGATTGGATTAGATAAGTGGGCTTCACACAAATTTCACTTGGGCCCATGTATCTAATTCAATCAAGACACATGTGTGAGTTTTTGTTGTGTGTTTTTGATGTGAAAATATCATTTTCCTTGTAAGATGCTAATGAAAGTCTAAATTGTAAATTTGCAGCGCATTGATGTAGTTTTCTTGCAGACATCATGCATGACCTTCTCATCTTATGATGTCAATGCTTCAGAAGTCAACACAAATTTCTTTCTTTGGTGGAAGTTTATGGTCGCCTTTTGCCAACATTAAAAAAAGAAAAACAGAGATGGGTCATGCAGGGGATGTAAACATGAATTTGAACTTCAAAGCATTCATTAGCTCCACTATTGCTTCACGCAACACATTAAGACTTCTGGTGGCACTTGAAAGACATTTATGTCGATATATACATTTCATGTGTTCACGATACTTTGGACCATTGGAGAAACGATGGAATTGCTAGAAACCAAGTACCTGAGCCCACAGGTTGATGAGCAAAACGTCCAGGTAATGCGTTTTTGAATAGATAATTATTTTTTTTACATTTATTTAGTTGAAAATGAGCATATGCTCCTTTGGTCCCATATTAATAATTATATTTAATAAAATAATATTTTTTATAAAATAGTAAAATTTATAATTTAAGATGGAAAATAAGTTTATAATACTCTTTTTTAAGTAAATAATTATTTAAATTTAATAAAAAAAATTATAAATATAAAAGAAATTTTTTTCTTAAATAAAACTATTATTTTAGGATGGAAGGAGTATTAATTTTAAAAAGTTGTTGGTCTTGCTCTCAAGGATGAATTCTTATTCACACTAGAAAAAAAATCTGAGTTTCCTCGAGCTAGCAAGTTGCTTGACACAGAAAAAAACAGAGACAAAAAATAAGGAGAGACAAGACCGAGGCTTATTAGGATCAAGGCAGCGAATGGTCTCGAACACTTTATGTGGTACTCTCGGAGTACCTAGTAACTTCTTCGTTTATAAAATAGAAAGTCTTAGGCTGGCCATCATTTACACTTTAAAATTGTTGGAACTGTGATCTCACAAGCTGAGCAGGATTATTTAGGTGCGCATGTGAGTCATTTTATGACAGGATTCATTTCCAGCTTTGGTCAATACACACATCAGCAAGCTGAATTTCTCTCTCTACGCGTGTTGTATTCTTCAAGCATCAACTAGATGTGAGTATTAGTTTACCATAATACCATATTGGACAGTAGACGCAGGACCAGCAACTAAGCATGAAACCTGATACTGATCCCTCTCTTTTGAAATCTCACTAATTACATTAACCAAGAAACCAAATTTAATTGAAGTTCTACCTTTTTATTATTGAAGTTGCGTACATCAATGCCTTGTGCTCCTCAGTAGTTATTGAGCTTATCATTTTAGACACTAGACTTATTACCAACTCACTCTCATCTTTCTTTATCTCCCTCTTCTCTTTATCTTTCTAACTCTAGGTGTACTGTTACTTCACTATAATTACACTGTAACTTCACAATTAATCTCCCCTCTTCTCACTAGAGCAACTTTGGATAAGTACACTTTATTTGGGGTGTTAAAGTAAGCTTAAAAGCTGGATTTAATTTGCGATTTACTCTCGTTCAAGCTCAAATGTTTAGTATGTCGAAGTCAAACTAAACATATCTGTGTTTGGCTCGACATGACTCAAAGCTCAAGAAAAGCTTAACTCACATTATGTATATTTTTCAAATATGTGTATACATACATTACATACTACATAGATTTCATATATACCAAGTTTTAATTTCTTTCATTAAATATATTATTTTTACTTCTTTTAGGTACAATTACATAATATTTTTTGTTACTGGATATAAATAATGTTTCATGAGAATTATAACTATTTTTAATAGAATTTTACTCCCCATGTCCTATGTTAATAGTATAGATTAATAAATTATAATAAACTAAAATTAGTTCCTTTAGTTTTCTAATCTTAACACATTTGGAGTATTTTTTTACCTTGTACATATTAGTAATTTTTCTCTTAATATATCTGAACTACCAATTATAAAACTAAGTAATAATCACAAACTAAAGTAATCAAACTTGACTTAGAGCTAAACATAAATTCAAAATTAAAATTTCAAGCTCAAACGGAAAGAATATAAAGATCAACATGACTCCTATATCTTAACTGATTTGACGTAGGCATGTCGATGTGTTTCTTTCTCTCTCTACTAAGTAACCTTAATGTTATTCTAACCTCAAGCAATTAAACTTAAACGTGATACTTATCTCCTCTCTTTTGCCATTTCGGTAATTGCATCAACCAAGAAAAAATATTTTGTTGAAGTTCCATACATCAATGTCTCGTGCTCCTCACGTAGTTATTACCCTGACCATTTTAGACATGACCAAGTCTCTCTCATCTCTCTTGATCTCTTTCTCCCCCTTCTTCATTCACTCATTATTACACTGTAACTTCACAATTAATGCCTCATGCTTCTCGCAGGACCAACTAATAAGCCCCCAAAAAAAACTCAATTACCAGCTGTCTCCCTTAAATAATCTGATCTGGGTCTTTCTCTCTCTTCACAGGTGACATTATTCACGGGGAGGACTTGTAGAATAAGAAGTAAGATGATAGATGTGGAGACAAGCAAATAAGTACACATGCTCCCTCAAATGATAATCTTTTCCACCATCATCTAGGGATTAGTGAGAGCTATTTGACTATAAAATTAATAACAATATCCGTAAGATGTCAGCAAGCACTTAAATTTCTTCATTAGAAGAATTTTCCACACTGCAAAATCCAAGGCCAGCCAGCAGTTTAGCACAACAATCCCACCAAAACCCATCTCACACATTCGGCCATGACGTCCGTGACTCGTGATTTCCGTCCCACTTGTCCGGATTTTAATAGCGTACAAGTAAAATATTTGATTAATTATGATTAAGTATTTGGTTTTACATATTATCTTTTATCTGTTTTATTAAATATTTTTTTAGAATTATGAAGATAAAAATTATTATTATGTGAGACTTATTAGCATGAGCTCGAGCTCAAGTTGCCATGTTGGCATATTAATATGAGCTCGGATTTTAAATTAATAGCAGATGTTACTCATAAGGCGGGTGGGTTTGATTCATTTGACTTCCTCTAATTAATCTACGTTGTTAGATCCTCAGATAATGGTTTGTAATGCCTGGGCTCAAACTAACATGCGTAAATTAAGATCATGTTAAGTTTTCTCATTAAGAAATTTATAATTTTATTTCAATAATTAAATTATCAGAAATTTTAGAGGATGATACACTTGGATGTGGGTCCTACTATAAGTTATATAAAAAGGACAATGTGCGGCTCAAAGAACATGGTTTGGCCTATCCACTTTTGTACTCATATATGAATAGAAAATTAATTAAATTATTCCATATTATATCTTTTTTGCAATGTTTCATTCAAACTAACCACCTGCTACCGGCGCGGGTCCTAAGAGGAACTGCAATTAGGATCCGAATATGGAAAGTCCATGGACCCGCTTGTTGTATATAATTAAGACATTTATGAAATTCAAGGGCCAACTGTTTCTGCTTTTCATTGAATTTCATCCTTGTATAAACTGTTTCTACTTTTCATTTAATTTTAACTTTGTCCAGAGATTGGGCTATTTAGATGTCAAATTTATCTCCAGCTTGTCCAATTAACTAAATGCCTCGGACCAATAAAACGGTTAAGTAGGATTGTTCCACCTTCAGACCCGATTAGATAACACATGTCCGTTTACCCATTTAGATCCCCTCACCTACATCTGTTGCACCCGTAGGTCACATGCACCATAAATAGAAGCCCCCACTCTTCCCCCCCTTTAAAAGACTTCCTTGCCATCAAAGGAACAAAAGACAACGACTCTCACCCACCCCTTCCCCCCCTCTCCCCTTCTCTTCCAAGTACTTTGGCCGGTTCTTGAGAGCAAAAGCTCTTCTCTAGCTCCTTATGTCCTCCACTAGGAAGAAGCTGCTGCGGAGCCCGGCTGTGGTCAGCGTCGGCTGCAGCTGCCGGCGCCCTTGGCTCGCCCAATCCTTTCTCCGGCGAAGGCCGGAAAAGTCCACGCCCGTGTCCAGCAAGGAGGTGGAGCAATCCTACCATCAATGGAGCCCTTGGGACAGCCGAGACGAGTTTACTACTAGTGTGCCCACTGCAACCACCTCCACTACCACTACTAGCATGTCCCCGGTGTGTTCCGAAGCCGCGGGCCCATCCCAGGGGTGGGCAGCGGTCGGGTCGGCGAAGATCGGGGAGAGCCTTGCCGTCGTGAAAGACTCCGACGACCCGTACGTCGACTTCCGGCAGTCCATGCTGCAGATGATCCTGGAGAAGGAGATATACGCCAAGGAGGACCTGCGGGAGCTCCTCCATTGCTTCTTGTCCTTGAACTCCCCCTACCACCATGAGATCATCATCCGGGCCTTCATGGAGATTTGGAATGGGGCCCACTCGGCGGCGCCCCTAGCACGGCCGCCGGTGGCCTCTCGCCGGAGGAGGAGGACTGGGGAGCTGAGAGGTGTCGCACATGGGAGGCACACGCGTAACATGTGAGTTGGGTCAAGGTCATAATCATGGAGCTTGATGGGGGTGGCTAACTTGCATAGGAGATAACGTTCAAGCCTGATTGTAATAAATTTTTTGGTGGCCATGAGGCCATGTTTATATATATTAATGACAGGAGCTGTGCCTTTGATGACTTTTCTGTGGATTCCCCAACATGGGTATTTAAGAGCACTCACTTAGCTTTCAATGTGAAGATTTTGGTGCAATGGAAGTGTAGCAAATCCCTAGAACCAGCTTGTGGCATGATTAGCCACATTGGAGTTGGGGATTTCTACCTCTCTAAGTGTGTGCCCACATTTTGATATTCACACCCACAATCATCTTTTTATATTTATTTATTTAAATATATATGTATTTATTTATTTAAATATGTATGCTGATAGTTTTGTTTGAACTTTGATCAGTTAATAGATATTTTTGTTAGAGTAAACATGTATTTGCCCTGCCCATTTAAGGGAAATAGTATAGTGGCATTTCTGATGTGATGTCCTGATACTGGAGAATCTTAAAGGAAATGGACACTTCAGATCTCTTGCTATTTAAGTAATGAGCTGTCTTCACGCTTTACATGATGATGAATACGCCCAATATTGATGCATATGAATCATATGATGAGATATTTGGCGACGGGAGAGTGATGTAGATGCAATTCAGTTTTATGTCAGTTGTCATCCTTTTCATAACGAATGGGGCTATTCGTAGGTCAGTGAGCTCTTCCGTCCGCAAAATGTGCTTATTACTTTATATTTTTTCCATCAATTTTCTCTATTTCACCCCAGATTTAAACCTTTAAAGAAAACCTAATTTTCCTAACTCCGGCCACAGCGATGACCTTTCCTACTCTTCTCTTCGTTTTTTTTTTTTTTTTTCTTTTCTCTGTGCAAAGCTGCCCAACAGGAACCAAATCTGGCAGTGGCCAAGCGAAGCTGTTAGCGAGCAGCACAAAGCTAGGCCGCCGCAACTTAGCCACTGCTAGAACTGGCCTCGCCGCCTCTTTAGTCTTTTGACAGCGGCTAGGAACATGGCAAAAGAAAAAAAGACCGTTACTTTGGCCGCGGCCGCAAAAGAGAAAATGATGAGGAAGAAGAGGAAAGAGGGGCCTGGCGCTGAGGCAGACACCGCCAGCGACGACGTCGACTGTGGCCCCAGAGAAGATAAGGGGATGGCATGGGGTACTATACAGAGACATTAAAAAATATTTTTTGGATGTGGAAAAAAGGTTAATAATTTTTAGTAGACGTGGTTAGGAGATTTAAATTATGGGGGACATTAAAGTTTAATGGGTGTAAATGATCACATTCTTTGGTAAGCTGGGTTTTGTCATCTGGGTTCCACTAAAACTAAAGAAGAATTTAGTCATCCTAGAGCAATTAGATGGTAGGCTGGTAGGTGATCATTTCGTAACTTCGTTCCTCCTCTGCTATTTGCATTGCATAGCACCACAACAACTTCAATGCCATGGCGACAATCAAGGATTCACGATTCAGATTCTGAAGGCAGCTCATCAGGATTTAAATGTGCATTCAATTTTACTGCAATGAATTTGTTTTTCTTTCCACATTGAGTCACCAGATAAAATATATTCTGTACAGTATATTAATGGCTAGAAGCTCATAAGAAGCCCCACCCATGCCAATGAACTGCTAAGATGAATTCATAAGGTATCTTGTGTACTTCTCATTTTGACCAGTGGGCTCACTATCTGCTGGTGCCCCTGGTTCTTCTCTAACATTAAGCTACTGTAAATGCTGCATTTCTTGCATCTGATTGCTCAAGCTTTCCCCGACGTATAGAACAAGGTACAGACGTGAATAACAAATTAAAAGATCTTGCCTTAAAGGCTATTGAGAATTGTGAATGTCTCTGATCTCTCTCTCTCTCTCTCTCTGAAATGGATGGACCTAGCTAGCTATTCTCAACTCTCTCCCTCTCTGAGATGGTTGGACCTAGCCCCAGCTTTCTTTCAATTCAAGGCCTTCCATTAATTAGAGGCATCAATATTTCTGGACACATACAGGGATGAGCCCCAGCCCATGAATGGCCTACTCAAGTACTCTTCCCACAGGAGCTGTTTCGTCAGAATTGAAGTCAGTGCATACACCCTCGAAACATGACGCCCTTTGTCTTGGATAATCACTCGTGTAAGAAGCATCTATTCTTCCTCCCACGCCAACTTTTTACTCAGACAGGGCAGAGCCGACCAACACTGGTCAGCCTTTGTTGTTGCACTCCACAGGTAAAAAGTCTCATATGTAGTACGGCTTGAGAACTTACCATTTGAATTCATAGAACCTTGTGTAAAACAATACTCGTCCAAGGAAAGGAAAGGTGAATCTGGACTTTGGTCTGTTAAAAAAATTCTCTAAAAATAAAGATAAAAAGCCATAGAATAAATATTTTAGTTAAGGGAATAAAAAGCCCTATGGACCCCAGTTTAAGTGTGATCATGTGAGTCACTTTAAAGTAAATTATTCACAAAAAAATGACTAAGGTAACAAGGAGGGAAAAGAGATAATCTGTATAATCGAAGGTGTTTATGGAAGATGCAAAAGAGAAGAGATTATGGCTTGACTCTAGAGCTATTGCTTATGTTGTACTTATTAAAAGTTTTCAATAAGAGATGATTGTTCTTCTTCTTAGACAAAATAAAGTGTACATGGGAAACAACTTGTCATGTAATGTAGAGGCAATGAGGACTTACACAATTTCCTTAGTTGATGGAAACATCTTGGTCATAACTGATGTCTTCTATGCTTCATCAGGAGGAACCTCATTTTGATCTCAATGTTGACTAAGAAGTGATTTGAGCTAAGGTTTAAAGAAAACAAGACAACAGTTTGAAAGAATGGTCCTCTCCCTCTCCAACCTGCGCCCCTTCTACTCTAGCGGTTGGTTCTTCTCCCAAGCCAGAGCCTTGGATTGCTCTCTACCTAGTCTCTCCTCTTACCTCTAGTGTGGCATATTGGGAAGTGTGTCGCGGCTTCAAGGGAGGCGAGCAAATAGTTAAGCGTGACAAACAAAGGCTTTAGGGTACTTCAACAACTCTGGAGTTTTTCCATGCTAGATTGAGGGCTCTCTACATAGAAATAAGTAAGGTAATTCCTTCTCATATAGTTATCTATTTTTTGGGCGTTGGTAAAGGAAGAAAGGCGGCATCCTTGGGCACGAGGCCCCGGAGGTTAGTGCATACTTTCTCCTTGAATGCCCTTGTTGATATTAATTGCATGTTGAATCGATTGTTTCTTATATAACTTTTGATATTTATATGCATGGTTGGAGTAATTTGATAGAAAAGGTAGCAATTTTATCAAACTGTACCATTACCACTAGGTGGCCCACGTTGCTTCCGCTGTGTCACCACTCAACAATGGTGTCAGAGCTTGGTTATAGGCATTTTGGAGCTGATTTGATGAAAGGTTTTTTCCCAATTTCTTCAATATTTAGGTTGATTTGGGAAAAACTATTTTTTTTTTCAATTCATTCCTTACTTAAATCAATTCCTTAGGGGATTTTTGGTAATACATTGAAAATTGATCAATTTCTAATGTTGAATGGCTTCATCTTACCATAATTTTCTTTTAAAGGTGCAATTTTCTACCTCGGTGCATTCAAGAATGATCAATCATTCTCTCATGCTATCAATTGATGTCCAAAAACTCAAACGGTTGACCAATCACTTAGGCAATCAATCGAATAGTGTCAAGAAATTCAAGCATTCAATCATGGTGTTTTGGCGATTGATTGTTAAGTGGAAAATTAGTGTAGTTTGCTTTCCATGTTGAAGCATGTTTAATTTTCTAATCTAATTGCATAGAGAGTGCTTAGTTAATATTTGGATAATATTTTTTGATCTAGAAAACTAATTCTGAGAGGACCATTATTTGTGTCCAAGGGTATTTTAGTCGTCTCATAGTGGATACTATTTTTAGCCAATTATTTTCCACCAATGATATTATTGTTCAATTGTTTACTATTAGTCATCAATTCTTACCTGCTTTATTTAAATGTGTGCTAGGTCATTGCATGCAAGTAGTAAATTTTACATAAATGACCTAGGGGCATATGTTTTTCACTTTAACAAGTGGTGGGCGGATTTGCTCTAGTTTGATCATTGCTTAAAGTAAACTACACAAGTAGTTTGCTATTGATTAAATAAGAGTCAATTAAGCTTGATAATATAAGTTGCATAACTTGTCTATTGTCTTAAATAGTGCGCTCATAAATCATTTATTGCTACTTTATTTTGCTGTATTTTTATTACTCACTATGTCTTCCAAGATGGTTGCCTATGAACTTAGTCAGACTGAGAAATTGATTGTTGGATACTATGTGGTGTGGAAGGGTAAGATTTGTCACATCCTCAATCCTTTTGATTTAGTGCATGTGCTGGACCAAGGCTTAAAACCTCTTCCTAAAAATGGCATTGCTGCATAGAAAAAGGCTTATGACAAACTCAAAGAGGAGGATGTAAAGGCTAGGTCCCGTATCCTTATCTTCATAGAGCCCACGGTTGAGAGTCTCTTTGAGAGCTACAAGTTTGCTAAAGAGATGATAGAAGTAGTGCAACAAGGTATGGGAGCACACAAAGGCTCGTATGAGGATGTTACATGTACCAAAATCTAGAAATGAAAGAGGGAAATGATGTGCTTGAGCACATTAGTGCTATGTTTATCATGGCTGATGACTTGGAGGTCCTAGAGAACCCTATTAGTGATGAGGTCCAGGTCTCACCAGTCTTGAATAGTCTCCCCAAGTCAAGGGAAAGTGTGGTGACATACCTTAACATAAGTGACCACAAGTTGACCATGGAGACTTACTACTAAGCTAGCCTTAAAGCAAGAGAGGAATAACCATGTAAATTTAATTGGGGGTGTTACTTTCACGACCCGAATTTTTAAAACCCTTATAAATAAAGGACGTACGATAAATCACAATAATTTTTTTTCTTAAATCAAAACAAATCATCTGATTAAATATCCATGTCATGATAACTGGGGTTTACAAATACGAATATCAAAATATATGATATTATTACACATGTCAAAATTCGATATATAGCAAGTTAACCCTCTAAATACAAGTCTGTTATCTGTCCGAAAATAAATAACCAAGTAAAGTTGGCTTTCATGCTAGTAATTATAATTACTTATAAAATTGTAGAAGTATGAAACTAAATCCCACTAGTGTAATGTTGTCCTCATTCACCCACCAATGTTTTGATCTTGCTACATCCTCATCTAAAGAACCTGCAACCAAATAAGACCAAATAACAACCAAGCATTTCCTACCCTTGGAGGGGCATTTCTAAAAAAATAAAAGTATTAATTAATATTTTTTAGATTGGGCCAACATCACCCGATGTTAGTTGCCTACATACTCATTAGCCAATATCTTCAATGTGTCCAACAAGATCGGATCCACACGTAGTTTTGCCTAGAAACTACTATAACTCAAAAAGCATAGCATCACACGTGGAATGCTTAATTATTTTCAACCAACCTACATTTTATCCAAGTCCTTTAATTGTTCCATTTGTTTTAATTAAAAAAATAATATCAAATAGTATTATTAATTATCTCTTGAACCATTGTTCAATAATTAACATCCCCATCTAATCACAAAGATGGACAAAATCATCAAATGTTAACCTAAGTGACAAATGATACAACCACTATGGATCCTCCTCAAAATGAACCATCAATAGTGCAGCCCTAAAATCCACCAGGAAGTACCATAACCTAACTTATCCCGCAAGAACCAGACTGGAGGGGAAGGACATGACCCACAACTGGACTTGAACAAATATGGCAGGAGAAGCCAACTAAGCAAGATGTCAGCTAATCGAAATGTGTATACACTAAACGATTCTTAATAAATTTGTGGTAAGGCCAGCTCATGCAAAGCTCCCTCTAATGGGGAGGTGCAACTTCACGGTCAAATCAATAGCTCCTCAATAGAGCTAAGACTCTAAAAACCATTATGAACCCTATCTTGTTCATCAACTAGTAAGGATTCTGAATGACTATCCAAAACCCTATTAGTCTCTTTCAGACTGGAGTAAAAACTCAAAAATGTCATCGGTTCATTAACAAAGGCAAATCGTAAGGTCAAAGGCCTTGTTCACTCTATGAACTAATTGCAGACCCCTCTGAGGGTATTTTAGTATTTATCTTCGTAGGTGTTCTCTCCCAATCCCAAGTCATCTAACCCCCTTGATTAATTTTTCATTAATCTTAAGCTAGTGATAAATTACTATCACAACAACAATAGCAAATATTAAAGCAAATGAAAGCATAGACAATACAAACCCACACAGATCCAAGCATATCGTAATATCAATAACTAAACTCAATAATGGTATTAGAAATGTTCGTGCTCTCGTGCCCCAACCCTCCTTAGGTTAGCTTATTAAACTTTTACAAAAATGAGTAATATGCATCTAAGGGAATTGAGGTAATTATCCCACATTGGAGATGGTCCTCTATGTTCTTAGGTAAGTCTTTGACCTCTCAAGAGGTTTCAATATCAAATTAGCCTGTTAATTCCATTCACGCGAATATGGGCCAGTTCGCTTATAAGGGTGTTTTATCATTTTGTTTAGGGCATCCCTGAACCCTAATAGGTCCAAAACTAATCTCAGGGGTACTCCTTGATGTTATAAACTTGAAGTAATTTTCTTGCCGTTTAACACAGTCGTAAACCCCTTAAACCGACCTTGATTTTTTTAACAATTTTACCTTAACCCTAAGGGTAAAAAAGTCAATCATCTATTACTGAGATTTTTCTCTAGCTTGTACATGGTCTATAATTAGGGTATACATACACCTATTTCTGAATTTTTTTAAAAAAGTTTTAACCATCTCATAAGCCTCTAAACTGAAGCCCCTAAATCGGGTAAGTGAACCACAACTTAGTTATAAGGGTAAAATAGTCATTTAAAAGCCTCTAAAAAATTTTCTCGAATTGAAACTTAGTTAGAACATAAATAAAATTCTTTGGATCTAAGGTAATTATTTCAAATTTGTTTTGACAAGTAAAAGTACTTGAACCGGATCCGGTTCAATACTTTTGTCTCTTTTTTTTATTAACTGAATCAGACCAAAAAATTTCCAAACCGGTCGTCTTCAACCTTTTCACAAGTCTAGAAGAGAACACTGGCTGCTATGTTCTGGATTTCATAAGGTGAGACGGCGGGTGAGACCTTTGGCCATCGCAGGCCACAAAAACAGCCTCAAATCGTTGTTTTAGACTCACCGGATCTCAAATCCAATGACAAGGGTAGGATTCAAATCCTATTCCCCAAAAAAAATCAAGGTTCTTCCTCCACCTCTCACTGTTCTCTAAATTAGCTGACCTGGCTGTTGGCAAATTATCTATCTCCTACTTACCTATCTCGATGTTTAAGCATAATTCTCTCATCAAAACAAGAGATTTTTCTGTAATTAAACATCTAAATCTATTGAGATAACCCACATCATGCCAGTTGTTAAGAAGAGACAACGATGACTACTCCATTAGTCAAGGGAAAAAATATATAAGGAGTCCAATCTTATAAATACACACTCTCAAGTTGGTTTGAGCTTCGTAGCTCATAGTTGTAACATCAGCATGTCTTTGGCAGTAAAAAAAACACCCACGGGATTCAATCAAAGAAACAGAAGAAACAAAATGTTGAGGCATTTCTAACAGAACAATTATAGTAAGGGTTGAGTGCATCAAGCCCCATTATTATGGAGGCTGCTTTAACAAGGTATAAATATTAACACATGAAATTTATATAGAACGACAGACGACGAACATAGCAAAATAGAAAAAAGTATGTGCAAGTTGAATACTCAATTTCTCAAAACATAATATGTCTATGTGTGCAAAAATCATCCTACCTCTTTATTTTCCAGCCTTTGTGCATGTTCCTCTCTACCTCCATTGCCAGGCGAGCTCACTAAAAAGCTTCTCTGGTGGCTCATCCCTCTTTAGCTCTAGGCCAAAAACTCCCCCATCCAAAAAATTCCTCAAAATAAGCCCTAGGTGGCCTATTTATAAACATGGGGATTAGGAACCCTAATCCCCTTAGAAGTTAGGCTAAGGTGGATCACTTGGGCTATATTTTAATAATTCCCATCACTCTAAATAAACAGGCCCGCAAAATGACTTAAAATGTCATAACTCCCTAATTTGAACTCCAATTTGTGCATTCTTGGTAATGTTTCAAAGTTCTTTCTGTCTACTTCTTAAACTAATTCAGCCATAAATTTTATCTATTGAGAAAGTTATTCTACTAAGAAGGTTAATGGGTCAAACACCCTATTTTCCATGTATTTAATTTTTAAAACCTAGGAACATCCAGGATATTATAGTTAGTGCTAACATGGTGCAAAACACTACTAGGCAAAGGAAAGGTGGATCTGGACCTGGGTATGCTAAAAAGAAATTCTCCAACAAGAAAGGTAAGAAGCCACAAAATAAAGGTTCTAGTTAGGGGGTTAAAAAGCCCCAAGGACCCTAGTTCAAGTGTGGCAAGGCGGGTCACTTCAAATTAAATTGTCTACAAAAGGATGACTAGGGGAACAACAAGGGAAAATAGATAGTTTGTGTAATCATTGAGGTGTTCGTGGAAGATGTAAATGAGAAGAGTTGGTGGCTTGACTATGTAGTTGTTGTCTATGTTGCACTCATTAAAGGTTTTAGTTGAGAGATGATTGATCTTCTTCCTAAACAAAACAAAATGTACATAGGAAACAACTCGTCTTGTGATGTAGAGACAATGCATAACTACATGATTTCCTTAATTGATATAAACACCCTAGTCCGACTAATGTCTTCTATGCTCCATTAGGTTGAACGTCCTTTCAATCCCGATGTTGACTAAGAAGTGATTTGAGGTGAGGTTTAAGAGAAACAAGACAATAGTTGGGAAGAAAGGGTCTATTTTATTTTCTACTACTTTGGTTGAGAAATTATTTAAGCTTGATGTTTCTGACACTTATGCTTATTATTAATGAAGTAGATAATTTTGAGTACATTGCTTCTATGTCTAATGATGATGATCTATTGTGGCACTTGCATTTATATCATGTGAACATTGGAAAACTTCGTACTATTGTTGTGTTCCACTAGTGCCCTTCATTAGTCCATCTCACTAGGCCTTGAAGGCATGTAGATATTTGATTGTGACAGTTGTAGGGTAGTATTTATGTTTGGTAGTAATTAAGGATGTAATCGGGGATTGATTGTGTATTGGGCAGGATTATGGGCCCACTCATGGCCGTCTAGCCCTCCTAGGGGCGCGCATCAAGCTCTTGGGAGCCAATATTCGTACTTGAGATTATATCCATTCCCTTCATTATTGAATTAAGAACTATTTTCCTCTTATTCTTCTTCTTTCTCCTTCCCTTTCTTCCTTCCTTTGTCCATGGTACTCTTGTGTTTCTCACTTGAACACATCATTGTTATCAAAGCCTTCTCGATCAACCATGGCTCGAGGCAAACAACCAGTGACAGCTCTGGAAACTCAGGTTGAGAACCCGGCCAAAACCATGGAGGAACATCCAACTCAAAATCCAAGCTTCGACACTGCCACTGTAGTCTCTATGTTTGAAAAGATGAATGCACAAATTCAGCAATTGACGACAGCCTTTACCTAGCTTCAGTCAACCTTTATGGCTCCTATACTATCTATGCCCCAACAAGACAGCACTGAGGTGGGGGTGCTTTCTCAGCTTCATCAATCTAGTGCTCCTAGCCTCCAATCAACTTTTGAAAGGGTTTCTCACCCTCCTCCTACCTATTTGCACTTTGGGTCCATTGATTCGATCAAAGAAGGAGGTCATTCTGGCTTGGGAGAACAAGTCCCCCGGGTGTTCGGGAAAATGTTGCAATGAACCCGAACTCCCAAAACTTGGCAGAGGAGTTCGAGGATGACTGGGAGGAATTCTCTGGTTCTTGTGGAGGGTGAACGGGTGGTGTTGAACCCCATTTGTCCATACCACAATTCCCTAGCTATAAAGGGGACTAGGACCTAGTAGAATGGCTCTATAAGGCAAAAAAGTTTTTTGCCTACCAAGAGACTTATTCCTACGAGGAGAGCCTATGCATAGCCGCTCTTCATTTGGATGACAATGCTTCAGTCTGGTTCTAGAGTTACGAGAAGGAGGTTTGCTTCTTGACATGGTTGTCCTTTGTCGATGAGCTTTGTGTTCAGTTCAGTCCCAATGAGTTCTAAGATTATAACGAGATGCTCTCCACTCTCTGTCAGACCACCACCATATGTGTTTACTACTTTAAATTCATGAAGATTGTCAACTGTTTTCCAGATTGGCAAGTAGCAACCTTGGTCAGCACTTTAAATGCGGGCTCAAACAAGTGATATTGAATGAGATGTGCCACTTTCATTGAACCTTTATGTAGGAGGTGGTGCGCCATGCTTGCATAGAGGAGAAGCTCGCCCAACAAAGGAGAGGGGACAACCTGGTTCCTTCCAACGTCTTGCACTAGCCTCAGCATCATCCACCCCCTCTCCCAAGCCTCAGCCTTAGCCACCCATTCCGCCTGGCTTGCTAGCTCTCCTTAAAGAGCATGAGGACATATTACAGGAACCCCACACATTACCACCTATGTGCTAGTATGACCACTGTGTGACGATCATTCTTGGAGCCCCACCAACTAGCATGAGGCCCTACTAGTACCCTCATGTCCAAAAAAGAGAGATAAAAAAGCCAGTGACTAAGATGCTCTCCTCTGACCATAACAAGCCCAATACTAGCTCTTATTCATCACCAGGCCTTGTCTGGAAGAAGGATGGCTCATGACAGTTATGTGTCGATTATCGTGCCTCAACATCATCACAGTGAAAGATAAGTATCCCATCCCGGTGAAGGAGTTATTGGATAAGCTGGCCGCCACTTGTGTCTTTAGCAAGCTGGACCTCCGTTTCGGCTACCATCAAATCCGGATGTGCCTAGAGAATGTTCCCAAGATAGCCTTCCACACTTGTGACGGGGATTATGAGTTCCTTGTGATGCTCTTCAGCCTAACCAACGCCCCCTCCACCTTCTAGAGTCTGATGAATGATCTCTTCCTGCCCCTACTCCACCGATCAGTTTTGGTCTTCTTTGATGGCATCCTCGTCTATAGTTCTACATGGGAGGAACATCTGATACACCTCAAGTTCATCTTAGTCATTCTTCGTACTCACTCCTTATTTCTTCAACATTGCAAGTGTTGTTTTGGGAGCAAGCAAGTTGAGTACTTAAGCCACATCATTTCTAGCGATGATGTGTCCACCGACCTAGCCAAGGTGGAGGCATGTTGTCATGGCCGCAACCAACTACCCCCAAGGAGTTGAGGGGTTTCCTAAGGCTAACGGGGTACTATTATTGCTTTATCACCCAATATGGGGTCATTGCAACCCCCTTCCAGTGATCGGATGAGGCAACTAGGCATTCATCCAGTGGTTGGATGAGGCAACTAGGCATTCATTCAGCTGAAATAGTCTATGACAGCGACTCAGATACTTTTTCTTCTTGACTTTATTTAGTCATTCATGATTGAGACAAATGTGTTGGATGGATGCTTGGGCATTGTTCTCCTACAGCACGAGCACCCCATCTCCTTTTTCAGTCAGGCTCTCTTTGGCTAATCTCTCACACTCTCTACCTATGAGAAGGAAATACTTGTAATTATTCATGTTGTCACTCGATAGCATCCTTATCTCTTGGGCCGATATTTCACAATCCGCATGGACCACAAGCCCCTAAAATACTTCCTAGATCAATAAGTTTTGACTCCGACGTAGAGTGGTGGGTGAGAAAACTCCTTGGCTATGACTATGAGGTGGCCTATAAGAAGGGGAGAGAGAACATTGTGGTGGATGCCCTATCCCACCAATTTCAGAATGGCTCATGCTTGTTTCTATCCTTGCTCACTTGTCCTTTATTGGGCGAGGTATGTCGGGCTTATGCAAGTGATGTTGTGGCCAAGATTTGTTGTTGTATATGAACATCCCTTTCTGACTTACCATTGTTCGTTTTGCATGATGACTTGAACCTTTGGAAGGGCAGGTTTTGGCTACCAAATGACACCAACCTACAGAGGAAGATTATCTCCCACTTCCATGGCACTCCCTTCACGGGCCATGAGGGGTCCTTCTAGACCTACAAGAGGGTGAGCTCCAGTTTCTTATTGCGGGGAATAAAGAGGGTTGTCCAACAATATGTGGCTACCTGTGACACTTGTCAACGTGCGAAGGCAGCCACTACCTCACCTGCGGGTCTCCTTCAACCCTTACCTATTCCAGATAGGGTTTAGGAGAATGTTTTGATGGATTTTGTGGAGGCCCGACTTGCCGTTTAGAGCAAGATGATGATCATTATCATAGTGGACATGTTATTCAAGTATGCTCACTTTTGTGCACCCTAAGGGTTTGTTTGGATTGGTGGAAATCGGGAGAGACGGAAAGAGAAAGAGAAAATGAATCCAGGTGAAAGAGAAACTAGGAGATTCCTAAAAAAATCTACTATTTGGTGGCACAAATGATGTTAGAAAAAATTGAAACTTAAATCCACCAATTGTAGTAGTGGTGGTGGAGTTAGTCATGGTGGTAGAGGTAGTAGTGGCAGTGATAGTGGTGGTGGTGATGTGGTGATGGTGGTGGTGGTAGTTATGGTGGCGAAGGTGGCAGTGGCATGGGTGGTAGTGGTGGTGGTGCTGGCGGCAATGGAGGTAGTGGCGACGGCGGGGGTGGTGATAGTAGTGGTGGTGGTGGTGACGGTAACAGTAGTGATGGTGGGGGTGGCGGCAGTAGTAGCAGCAGCAGTGGCGGCAATGGTGGTTGCGGTGGTAGTGGTAGTAGTGGCAGTGGTAGTAGCAATGGTGGTGGTGGCGGTGGTGGCAATGGGGGTGGTGGTGATAGCGGTGGTGTCGGTAGCGCTAGTGGGGGTGGTAGTGGTGGTAGTTGTAGTGGTGGTTGTGGTGGTGGCGGTGGTAGCAGTGGCAGCGATGGTGGTGGTAGCAGTGGCGGTGGCAGTAGTAGTGGGGGTGGCGGTGGCACAAGTGGTGGTGGCGGCGGCGGCAGTGATAGCGGTGGTAGTAGCAGCAGTGGTGGTGGTAGCAGTGGTGATGGTGGTGGTGGTGACAGTGGGGATAGTGGTAGCTACAGTGATGGCGGTGGTGGTAGTAGTGGCGGTGGCGACGGCGACGGCGGTAGTAGCGGTGGTGGTGGTGACAACATTGGTGGTGGGGGTGGCGGTAGTGGTGGCAAGGGTGGTGATGCTGACGATGGTGACAATGATAGTAGCATCAATAGTGATGGTAGAGGCGACAACAATGGCGATGGCGGTGACGACAGTAATGGTGGAGGTAGCCATAGTGGCAGCAGCAGTAGTTGTGGTAGGGGTAGTGATAGTGGTGGTAGTGGTAATTGCAGTGAGACATAGGTCTTTAGTACGCTGGTTTTCTCCCAGAATCCATGGGTTGATAGGTGAAAATTTTTGGGGTCAAATTTTCATCTACTTTCTTTCAGTTTTTATTTTAGTTTCTCTTTCTCTAATGTACCACACAGTAGAAATTGGGGAATTTTTTAAAGATTCATTTCTTTTCTCCCACTTTTCACCAATCCAAATAGGCCTAACACAAATAAAACATCACTGAACTCTATGTTTGGGAGGTCGTAAAGCTTCATGACATACCTCAGATGATTGTGTCTAACTGAGATTGAGTTTTCATATCTTTGTTCTTGAAGGAGCTCTTCACACTACATGACACTTCTCTTTACATGAGCACCGCTTACCACCCACAAATGGATAGTCAGATAGAGGTAGTTAACCACTACCTTGAGCAATATCTTCACTGTTTTACAAGTGACTAACCCATGCAGTGATTACAACTCTTTACCTAAGTGGAATGACCTTATAACATGGCTTTTCATACAACTATAAGCTTCACACCATTCCATGTGGTGTATGACCAACCACCTTAGACATCCTAACATATGTGCCTCGGTGAAGTTCTGTCGCAAAGGTGGACCACCTACTTCATACTTATGATGAGGTTCTTCACCAACTCAAGGCCAACCTCGCCACCACCCAAAACTATACGAAGCAAGTTTACGACAAGCAACAATCCAACCATGAGTTTTAGGTGGGCAAATGGGTCCATGTCATGGTACTACCTCAACGTCAGGCCTCCCTCTATCAGCCGGCCCATTTGAAACTAACACATCGTTTCCATGAGCCCTACTTCGTTCTTGAGCAGGCTCTAGCCATGGCAGCTGGCCATGGTCCATGTTGGCCATGGCTGTTTTAGGAATTAGATTAGGGTGAAATCATATTTATACTCGCAGTCCAAAAGCATTGTCCTTAAATGATAATTAATACAGTGGTTGGACCAAACTATATTTTTGTAAGTAATTATGTCCTTAAGTGATAAAAACCCCAAATTCAATCCACCAATTTTTTCTACCCACTATACCCATTGCTCCAGCAATTACTTTGTGTAAGCAACACATATTTGAATGAACAAGCATAAGATACCCCATAGTCTTAATTGCCTCAATATAATTGCTAAAAGAGATGCCACATCCAAAGATGATGTAGTAACGTACCAACTAATTAATTTGGAGATGTTTGTTCTTATCTATATAGTTTATAAAAGGCCCAAAAAGCAGCTATATATCAACAAAATCAAAATCATATTTCATTGAATATTTAGCATAAAAATTTACTTTCCATCAAAAGCATATTTAAGGGAAATTTATTTATATAATAATAAAAAAAAATTACCAAAATATACCAGGTGTTCGTTTTTGCCACGCTGGCACCAGCCAAGCAGCTGGCGCCAACGTGGCTTTTTTTTATATTTTTTAAGTTGATTTCGTCGTTTAAAACGACAAAATTGGCTTGAATACGATTTCGTCGTTCTAAACGACGAAACCTTATATTACTTGACCCGGTTTCGTCGTTCTGAACAACGAAACTACCGCACTTGTGTTATTTCGATCCGATCGTGGGAAAGACACTGATTTTGTCGTTCTAAACGATGAAATCAGCTTAAATTTTTTTAAAATTACTATTTAAAACTAATTTTATCACCTGTCCCTGTTCATTCATTCAAAACACACATAAATATGCACGACTTCATTCATTCCACCCATAACAAATATCACTATCACGAATATCACCATAACAAATATAAGTAAAGTACATCATATACGAGTAACAAATATAATACATCACAAGTAATATCATAATCTCCTACGTCCTCGTCCTCGCCCTCGTCCTCGTCCTCGCCCTCGTCCTCGACGGGGGTGTACGAGCTCCTCGTGATCTACCTCTGGCTGTGGCTCTAACTCTGGCTCCAACTGGGGCTGGGGCTCCGACTGGGGCTGGGGCTCAGGCTCGGGCTGGGTCTCCGGCTGCGACTCCATGTCAGGCTCCTGCTCGGGCTCCGGCTCAGCATAAATAATAGATGGTACAATACGAGCTGGCCGATGTCGTCTATAATATAAAATCGGATCTGGCTGAGTGACATGTGTAGTATCTGGAAATGATGAACCTGGAGGAGAGCTATATGCTGCTGATGATGATGGAATATCATGGCATGAAGAGTGCATCGGCTGCGTCTGAGCGGCTTCGTCGATAGGATAATCTCGATGAACATCCGTGATCACCGAATGAAGTAGTGGCAAGCTACGAAGGACATCATTAGATGATCTAATCACCGACTCACATGCTGCTGCGAAGTCCTCGTGCGAAATACAGGTGACAAGTGTATCACTCAAATACGCATTAGTATGTCGAAGCTGACGAAGCTATAAAAAAATAAATTAAATATTAGATAAATAATTAAAACGAAATAAGAAAATAATATATGCCTTAATTAGCAAAGTTGTACTTACTAGAGCTGCCTCAGATGCTCCCCTAGGCTGATATGTCATCTCCTCTACATCATCGCGCGGTAAAATATATCGCCGTGTAATCGGTAAATACCAGTGCATATAAGTACTACGAACATCTCGCAATGTCGTAGCCAGCTCCCCTCTAATAATAGTGGATCTCCTATCCTCCCATCGAGCAATATACAACGCATGATATATAGCCCAGTCGGTAATATGGCGGCCCTGTCGAGTGATGCGATGGACAAACTCGACAGTAGAAGGTGGGACCCCTTGCTCCAGGTTAAACTGGAGCATTACACGATTTGGCACATACATCTCTATAATCTCATAACATATGAGAGGGGTTCGAGAAAGCCACACCTCTCGACCGTCAGTGCAGAGTGGAGGTATCACAGCCAACAAGTCCTCCGAGTACGGCTGCCAAATAATCTATATAATATATAAAGATAAGTTAGTTTAAATAACGACAAATTTTTTTAAAATCATTATATAAAAAAGTTCAACACGGCAATAAAATTACCTGGTATGGCCGTTGGTGGTCTAACTCCCCTCTATATAAACGGAGGACTCCTTGTGGATTTTCGGTTCTCTTCTTCCGAACATTCCACCTTAAGGAGTTAAATTTAAGAAATGAGTTCAGCATATGTTCATAAAGCGTTGCACAAAAAGTAATGTGGTAAACATAAATACAACCTACCTCGCCCCTAATGGAGCACCCTCGACCAAGCGACCCATCTCAGCAGTTGGTCGGCCGATGTGTAAGTGCTCCCACGACCATAACTATGTCATAAAATAGTGATAACAAATATTAGAAATAAAAAAATATACGTGACTAAAACTCCAAGTAAAGTTACACAATTATTTACCTGAAGAAGAGTAAGACAGCCCGCAATCCCCGAGGTCATGGCCTGGCATGCCTTTCCTAACTCTCGGTATAAGAATGCGAGAGTAGCACTGCCCCATGAATAAGTGTCAGCCATGTCAAAGTTGTGAAGGAGAGAGAGATACGAAACATGCACGTGGCTGCTTGTGGTATCCGCAAATATAGTGGCTCCAAGTAAATGCAATATATAGGCTCGTGCATGCTGCTCGATAACTATCTCTGTAGCATCGGCTGGGAGCTCACGAAACTCCTGTAACAGCCATCGTAGGCTCACTCGGCTACCACGCATCACTGTAGGAGGAGGAGCTCTACCAAGAAGTCTAACTAATATATCCATATGAGCTCCTCCTGTCGTGCATGTCACCGGACGTCCATCAATACGGAGTCCTAATAGAACTGCCACATCCATAAGCGTGATGGACATCTCTCCATATGACAAATGAAACGTCTGTGTCTCCCTCCTCCATCTCTCAACAAGAGCCGTCAATAGAGGCCGATTGAGACGAACATACTGTAGATGAATGAAATGGCCGAATCCCGCTCGCTCGATATAAGGTAATATATGCTCATCTATAGGCCAATGACGGAGGTATTTAAAATGTTCAGTGCACTCAAGGCACCCGGGGTCCTATAATAAATTTTAAAATTATAACATGTCGTATTATATCAACCAAAAAACAATGAAACAAATTTTAAAAAAAGTTATCATACCTCTCCTCTCCAAATAGCAGCAGACCTATGTGACTCCTGCTCTACGAGTAAAGAAGCGTCACTCGGGCCTGGCCTGTAACAAGGCTCTGCATGATCCATATGATCTGTGGAAGATGAAGATCATATCATTAATCGTAAGGAATACATGCGTACGTAACTAAAAAAGTATAATAAATACAGAGGTTGATTATATGTTTACCAATCAACAGGAGGGTTTCTACATGATTTACTATTATGCCCACTTTGTTTACACCTCCCGCATTTATATCCTCCTCTACCATCTCTTTCCATTGTTCTGCGGTCCATGGTATTCCTAATGCGAACAGACCGTGGACGACCGGGTTGCCTTGTTGCTATCGGTGGGTATAACACAAACGGTATATCCCTCTCCCAATACTCCCGACCACGAGGAGAATAAAATTCTGCAGAGTACACATTTCTATAAGTAGAAGATGTGTAAAACAGTGATGCATTGATTGGCTCCCGCCGCTTTGCCCACACGGCGATAAGGTGCGAGCAAGGATAACCATAAACCCGAGGGATGTTGCATGTACAAGTATGCATCGCAGCATTTACCATAACCTTGCGGGCACGAATTGATGTCACTGCATCGACTCCTGTTGATCCTATTAACTATATACTCCCCAATTTTTCTTGTTTGCTCTCTCAATATGGCTTCCACTCTAGGAGTATATGGGGTGACTATGGCAGAGGCGGCAGAAGATCGTTTAACAAAAAATTTTATGAGCCGATAAAAGATAGCTGACACTAAAGTCTGCATGGGTAACCCTCGTGCCCCCTTCAAGACGCTATTTAAACTTTCAGCCATATTTGTAGTCATCATGCCAAATGTCATAAAACCACCGTGTGCAAGGGACCACTGTGCAGGATGCAATTCTCCTCCTAAGAGGAGATGTTTTGCCCTAGGACTCTCTTGACCAATCAAGTCCATTTTAGCATCAAACTTTTCTATTGTGAGTGCACAAGCTGCTACCCCAATCAAGTCTGTCAGTGTATCATTTTTGAACTCCTTAAAATTTGCTTTTATGTGACGGATGCAATAACGATGGTGGTAATCCGGCTCTGGAAGAACCTCAGGCACTGCCTTCTGAAGCCCCTTATGTCGATCTGAAATAATGACGATGTTCGTCATGCCCATCAATACATGATCCCTCAATTCCATTAAAAACCATTTCCAATTGTCTCCGTCTTCCTTCCCGACAAGCCCGAATGCAAGAGGAAATAACCCATTATTTCCATCTGTAGCCGTTGCAGCCATAAGAGCACCAGGATATCTGCCATACAAGTGAGTGGCATCAACGCCAATCACAGGGATACAATGTCAAAACCCAGCTATAGACGGCCCAAAGGCCCAAAACAACCGTCTAAATCTCCTACAAGTGCCACCATCTGCACGAGGTACTACATCATCCTCTAAGCAGTAGTAGGTGTCAGGATTGGCTTCTTGCACCGCCCTTAGGTACATTGGCAACAATTTATACGATTCAACCCAATCTCCATAAATGGCCTTGATAGCCATATTCCTTGTTGCCCGTGCTTTCTTATAAGATATGTCAACATGATACTTCTCCTTCATTCTTTGAATAATATCCCCTGGTGTGAGAGTTAATTCGGCTTGGAGAGCGGGCATTATGACCTTCGAAATAAAGGAAGCACTGCACTGCCTATGATCTGTGCTAAGTTGGGCATTCCGACATGTGTGGTCACCTTTGTACGTCTTCAATTTAAAGAACCCACCACCCCTTTTGATTGAGCCATGCACTCTCCAAGGGCAAGTGCTATCAATGCACTTCACTGTATACTCCGTCAGATTTGTTCGTACAACCTTGTATTCGACATGATTTTGAATGGAAAACTCCTACAAGGCTGTAACGAATGCTTCTTTATTCTCAAAGATGCGGCCAACGTATAACTCATCTTCGTTTTGTTGGTCCAAATCCATTGTAGAATGCACTGCAGCATCTATCTCCTCATCTGTGATGTGTGCATAAAGGGGCTCCACTTCACAGTACGGCGGCTCTTCATCATCTACATTCATATCATTCTCAGCAATGGCATTGTCTACCGCATCATCCCCCTCGCCGTCAACCATCTGTTGAGCACTTTCTTCACCTCTAACCCCTTCTACATTCATATCAGAATCTTATCCACTTACTTCATCAATATTATCTTCACCTTCATTATCCTCATTTTCATCAATATCTTCACTGTAGACATATCCCCCCCTACATATAAACATCGCATATGTATTAAATTTCGTAAGCCTAAAAAAGTTGAATTTATTTATAAATATATTTTTCACCTCTGATTAGATGGTCCAGCATCGGTATGACCAACATACGTGTAGGGGTAATGAAGGCCCATCGAACTTTGAGTTTCATACCATGCACCGCCTTGAGACATTGGAACGCTAAATGGCTCGTGTGCATGCGTCGTAGACCTTCCATATTACACACAAAATCTCAAAATTTAGCTAAACGTATTTTCATTAAAGGATAATAAGATTGAAAACGTATTCACAACTAAATCAACCCTTACCTCCAAGTAGGTCCACTTCCATCGTAAATAGGGGCAGACGACCTATGACGTTCATTTGAAGCTACTGTCATAGATAAATTTCCCTCTTCTTCGTCGTCCACCGGCACTTGCACATGACTTTCATTGTTCACATTTCTATCCGAGCTCCTTTGTGAGCTTCTGTGAGAGCTCACTCGAGCCTCACTAGTCACTCGAGCCTCTTTTTCGAGAAATAACTCGAAAGAAATTATGTGACGCGAGTGGTGAAACATAAAAGCCATTGATGAATCATCATTTATGTTCATTAGTATCATTCTCGATCCATAGGACGGAAGATTACATTTGATAGTAATTTTCCATCTTCTTCGATCCAACCCAACCTTACTTGCTACGTGCATCTCAAATTCATCAAATGTAGACGGTTTCTTCATTAATAATCCTTCTATGCGTCCGTCGTAGTTAATGAAAAAACTAACCATTTCTTCTGCCATTTATATTCAATTAATTCATAAATAATAAATAAAATTAATATTAGATTAAGCAAACTAATATTAATATCTACTCTAATAAATATATTTTAAAAATATATACGCATAGAAACTAATAACTTTACCAAGTATATAAGCATATCATTAATACTTTATATTAATGAGTAAATTTTCTAATTAATAAAATTAGACATTTAATGTAATAACGCATACAATGTCACATATCATATAAAAACATGTTCAAAAACTCAAATCCTCCTTATTTACCAAAATTTGAGAGACTTGCCATCTTAAAAAACAAAAACTCATTAATTAAAAATCCATCTTAATTTAATAATCTTAAACAAAAAAACACACACAATGACTTAGAACAATACTTCTAAAATTAGGGCTAATTAGGGCTAAATGATAGAACATTCAAAACTTCAAATTTTTTCAATGTAATATACAAAAACTATATTTCTTCAATGTAACATATAAAAAATATATTACAACAATTTAAAAATAGGTAAATAAAAAAAAATATAAAAACACATACCAAAAAAATGAAATGGGAGCGGTTCGACGTGGGCAGTGGCAGGCTAGAGCAAAGGCGGCGGCGGACTTAGGTCGGTGGCGGCGGACTGCAGTCGGCGGCGGCGGAATGAGGTCGGCGGAGGCGGGCTGGACGGCGGTGGCGAGTTTGGCAGCGTCCGGACGTCGGCAGCAACGGCGGAGCAAAAACACACTGGAACGCAACAGGAGGCGGAGCGGAGTCGTGGATATAACGACGATGATTTCATCGTTTAGAACGACGAAATCAATGTCTTTCCTACGATCAGATCGAAATAACACAAGTGTGGTAGTTTCGTTGTTCAGAACGACGAAATCAGCTTAAGTTGATTTCGTCATTCTGAACGACGAAACCGGGTCAAGTAATATAAGGTTTCGTCGTTTAGAACGACGAAATCGTATTCAAGCCAATTTCGTCGTTCTAAATGACGAAATCAACTTAAAAAATATAAAAAGCCACTACTGGCGCCAGTGTGTAAAAACGAACACCACTTTGGGAAATATTTCCCAAAGTGGTATATTTTGGTAATTATTATTTTTTATTATTATTTTAATAAATTTCCCCATATTTAAACATGTAATATACAAGAAAAACCACCAAAGCCTAAGAGTTTGACAATATAATTTAAATTTCCCCATACAATAATAAGCTATAAATTACCTAACGTGAGAATAATTTGTGATTGAGGTACTGCAGATTACTTTTCAAGCGTATTACATAATAAGCAACAGTAGGGGTTGAATAGCAAAAAGAACAAGGCCTACAAGGAGATTCCAGAGGGCTTGAAGCTTTGCAAAATTGTACAATGCAAATAGTACTTGGACAAATAATTTTATTACATATGCTTATCTCATCCTTTTACCAAGCTGCATCTCCTAAAATTAGCGCACCAAAATCCTCATTGTTTTCTCTTGTTGCTCTTGCCCTGCATTGTCTTCCTTCTAGAAATATCCAATGATCGACATCCGGCAAGCCGTGTTGGAAAGGAAAACAATCAATCTCACCGAAGAGAAATCTAGCGATCTTGAAAAAATATCCAACGGGCGGAGGCCTCCATGGCAAGATTTGGGCAGGAAGAAAAATCGGCAGAGACTGGATGCGTAGAAGGCAAAAATCCATCAGGTAAGACTTAAGAGGCCAAAGATTGAATGGCCATGTAGACGGTAGGATGTCTGTGCCAGGTTTGGGCGTTGGCTCCTGTTTCTTGTAAGATGAAATAGGAATATTTTTGTTTTTCGACTCCAATGTCCCTGTTGCATCATGTTCATAATGATGATTGCCCCTTCCAATAAAGTATTATCAAAGGTTTTGTCAGATGAATCAGACCCTACTCACTCGTACAATTTAAAACGGGCGGACAACACTCACCCCGTCACAAACAAAATAAAACAAAGAGGGCCAAGCGCATCAGGTTGAAAACTATGCCCAATGCGTTTAGACACAACAGCGGAATGGTTCAAGATGTCTAAGAGATGCCCTTGATACTTTATAAAAAGAAAAACAATTCACTATTCTTCTCTTTTTACTTGATCATCTCAAAAGGCATTGTGTTTTATACTGCAAAATCAGAAGGATTTATTTTGGGGCAGTAGATATCGCGGTCGAGCAGTAGAAGATTATGCTTATACAAAGTTCCAATGAGACATTTTCCAAGAGCGGCCAATGGAATGGTCTACCCATAACAGATCTAACCAATTCCCGTGTACAACTATGAACAAAGATTCCAAGATTGAGGTAGCAAACAATTTTTGGAATGAGGGTAGCCGAAGCTTGCAGTTAAATAAATACAAAATTTGGTGTTACGGGACAACCAAGAACACTATATTTGGCTAACACACAACTGTTATATCAGTGCTTCTTTCTGTTACCTTTCTTTTTACCCCCCTTCTTTCCTTTCTTCCCTATTCTACTCCTATGCGTATCATTGTCTTCTCTGGATGATGAAGCAGGTTGCAGAAGATGCTTAACATTTAGTATCCCATTCTTAAAATGGCCCTTAGTTGCCCTGAGTACCATGTCCTCTGGTTTACGTTTCTCCAATTTATTACTTCTGCTGCTTCCACGCATTCTAAACTTATCTAAAATAAGTTCCTGAAAGCAGTAAATAAAGGTCACAAGGTAGTAAAACCCTGCAAAAAGGTATTACCGAGAGTTCAGTTCAGCTGAAAACACTCACCTCTTGCAGCATTTTCTTTTCTTTATGCTTCCGATTTTTCATGGTGGCCTTTGCAATATTTAGTGGTACTTTCTGCTTCTTTGGAGGCTATGAAACAAACAACAGTAATTTTATGAAAGGTTAGTCTAATATTTGCACTGGTATAAGGCCATCCATAAAATCGAAGGTTGTGAAAGCAGGCAGTGAAATATAGAAATCTCACCATTCCACCCAAAGTCGCAACATTTTGATTCTCAATCTTTTTCCTCTCTTTCCAGCTCATATGTGAAGAACCTGGAAGATTTCATTCAAGGATCAAACAAAAGCTACCATGCCAATATCATAACTTGGTCATGACTTTTCAAACGTTCCCCCCAAAAACCTTGGATTCAAAATATATGCACGCTTAATAGTCTTCATATGAGACAGGAAAATTTTCTAATGCAGTAGTTTGTGTAATGAACCACAAGTGACAAGATCTTAGGTTCAGATTGCAAAAAATAAAATAAAATTGCAAACTATCAACTAATATTTAAAATAAGGAGACTAGCTAATCCAAGTGTCTTCTTGTTTTCCCAACAAGTACCAATAGAAGTCTTATAAAAAAAAGCCACCTAAATTGCAGAATGTGTGACCCAGTGAACTTGAACCAAAGCTCGGCTGCCCAAAAACCCATAAATCAGGCTTAGTCAGATACAAGATTAGCCGGGTCAGATTCGCTTTGAGGCTTGAGCCAAAACATGACATCAAAATGGATGAGTCAAGCTCATGCCAGACAAAACTTATCTAGCATCTACCCTCTAGCCCATTTTAATTGTCCCATTTGTAAAAAGTGTAAATTTTATGGAAGGTGAGAAGCACCTTAGACCACAAAGGACAAAACTGTAACTAACTCAGCACCTTTTCAGGGCACCAAAAAAACAAAATTTTTCCATAGCTTTCTTTACTTAGATTCCCAAGCTCCTCCTAATATGAAAAGAAGCATATTAAAAGCTTCGTAGTTGGTAGGAGAAGGGAAATAGGACAACTAGCATGGGACAAATGATTTTTTGAAATGAGAAAATTAACATGGGTGAAGGGAGTGTAATATTTGGAGCACCTAGAATGTAGAAACAATCCTGGTCGCTTATTCAGCTTCAAGTAAGACAGATTTCTCCACTATGTAGTCACTTGAATACAGTTAATATCCAAAATTCGTACCAGTAACGTTAATCTGGAAGCACACGCAACAAAGTGGAGGCACAGTCGCTTATTGTTACCCAAACAATGAATAGGGATTCTATGTGTATCATGCAATTTTGAAGGATGAAAAAATATGACAAAAAATTACACCATTTCATAAAACAGACATTAAAAAAAAACATTTAGTGTAGTTTCTTAATAAGATAAACAATGAATGACACAAAGACCCTCATTTCTTCATCATTATATTCTCTATATTAACCTGAAACTAGCATAAGATTCCTTGCGTCTCATTTTTTTCAATAACACAATAGAAAGAAGCAATTTTCATCAATGGAATCCAAAAGCAAAACACACAAAACATCATGAAGACCCATATATTGACTATCAGGAGTTTGATGTAACCTCTTCAAGTCATTAAAGGCAATAAGTTATAATCAATCACTTTCATGACTCTATGCAGCAAATCTTACTTCCATTATTAGCATAGTGGCAAAATTGTAGTTGATAGTTAAAAGCTTGCATAAGAAAATAGTGCAGTGCAAATACATTATTTGAAAGAGCCATATAGAAGACAGTCCATGTTTTGATATTTACCAAAATGCTGAACGTCCTTCAGTAATCTTCTCATCTCCATTTCGTCACTCTCAGCATCCTGTTCACCACCAGTTTCTTCCAATGTTGGCTTTTGATACATATCCTTGATGCTGGATGACTGAAAAGAAAGAATGCGTACTTCCAGATGAAAATTTCAAACACATTCTCTTAAGAAAAGGCATTTCTTAACCCATATAGTGTCATACTACATCACATTATAGCTAAAAAAATACTCAAGATTGAAAACATTCTTAATATTTTCTATGCTCCTAACTAGTGAAGTAGGATAACATGGTTAGAACATCATCCACGCCATGTACTAAGATTGCTTTTAAAGGTAAGCTATTGTGGAATGCATTAGAAAAACAAAATCACCTTAATGAACAAGACCCAATCTTCAAATCATCCATTTTATCATGGCTTGGATACAGTTATTTGACGCAATAAGAAGATCTACTTCATGGAGTTTCAAGATTAACTAGTACAATAATATAGAATTAGGATGTCAAGATATCTTTTTACTAGGCCATGGCTATTTAGAGTAGGCTAAGTCTTGACAATGGAAATCTCATCATGGTCATTAATAGTTGCTGAGGAGTTTTTTCTAGCACAAAACCACCTCCCACAGACATTTTAACAAACAGAACAAGTGCGCGAAACAAAATCCTATTTACAAAATCAGCAAGAACTAATGGCAAGAAAAAAAACCAAGTCATTATATAAGGAATGCAATCTTAAACATAAATCACGAATTTCAACAAATAAATACTTTCAAAATGTTGTAAAGACACCCAATTGCAGATCAGTTACAACTAATTTTTCAGATAGCACCCACTACCCAAAAAAACCAAACACGAGTTCCCAATCTAACAATTAGAACTTTCGTGTATCCTGCTAACCATGAAAATGCGGCGCTCAGCCTCATAGGGATAGTCATTTGATGGAGAGGACGTCAGGTGAGAAGGGTCGCGGACCTGCCACAGGCCAGCAGCCTGCTTCACCATTGTACTTTTCCTTCCACCTGTGGACGCCTTGGATCAGCCACAACTGCAGAAACAAGATTACATACCGACATTAATAATTAACAATCATTGAAGCACTTCAATGAATCAAATGAAACAACCAAAACTAGAACATAACAAGGCAAGATTTTGCCTCTCTTGATGGTAAAAAACAAAGTCCTACAAAGGAAGGTGCAGATCAATATATTAAAACCCAATGAATAACAAATTTTTATAAGCTTTTGGGTTGGCTAAAGCCACTGGCGACCATATGGGGCGTTGGCTGCAACCACCACTCTGGCTGTAGCCACCATTCGGGGCACAGCCACGCTGTCAGCAAGGTGAGGCACCGGCAACCATAAGCGTCCAGCAAGGCGGGGAGTTGGCTGCGGTCACTAACGACCACACTTGGCCTAGCCAAGCGGCCAGAGTCGCTGGCTGCGGCCACCGGCAACGAGCCGCGGCCAGAAAGCCGCAGTGATCGTGGCGCGGAGCTGGGGGTGTTGCTGGCTGTGGTCACTAATGACCATACCTGTTGCCGCCAAGCGGCCGGGAGCTGGCACCGGCAACCAGAAAGCCGCAGATTTCATGGAGGGGGTGCCGTCTGCGTCCATCGACTGGTTGCGCTGGTCGCCGCGACCATTGTCCAGACGCGGCGCAGATCTGACCGCCAGGGTGCACTGCGTCTGGTTGCCGGCGGCCGCTTCCAGCAATCCGGCCGTGAAAGCAGCCGATTTCTGGCTGCAGGTGGCCTTCATGGTCGTAGCTGTCGGGTTTCGGCCAGCAGCAACCAGACGCGGCGCAGCCTGGCCTGGCCCGCATCCAGGCGGCCGGCCTGGTGGCCTGCGGGAAAGGCAGACGAGAGATAGGAGGGAGAACAAGAAGAGAAGAGAAGAGAAGAGAGGGGGAGGGCAGTACCTGGCGGAGATGGACGCGCTGGAAGTGGAAGGAGAAGACGCTGGCCGAGTTGGAAGCGCCGCAAACCCTCCCGCAGCTTCACCGTTCTAGGGCGAGTCGTGTATTTCCAAATTACCGGGGAGGCCGTAATCGGAAATACACACACCACGTTATTCTCCGTCGGTCTGCATTCTCCGTCTTAACGAGCTCTCGACCAAAATAGACTCTTAAGTTTCATCAAATAACCAACCAAAGTGTATCCTATTTACTTAAAAGAGTAATGCTAACGTCAAAAACGTACGTAAAAAGTTTATTTTATTTTTTTATCACCAATTTTTTGGTCCTATTCATCAATGGCTGATGAAAACTTTTCACATATATTTTTCAACATCACATAAGTATTATTTTTACTAAAAACTCTAAAGTTATTCGTATACAAACTTACAAACATATAAAGATTTTTAATTGAAATACCCTTTCTTTTATCATATAACAAGCCGAGTGGAAAAAATATGCTACCTCGGTCACTCAGTCAAATAAGATATCTTCTTCTTCTTTTGTACGATTTTATCTAGGAGTGGTTTTATCTACCACAAGGCTTTCTGCTCTTGGGTAGATTCATCTTTCTCGTATTTTCGTTTGCCCAATTGCTCTCTCTTCCCTACTTTTTTTCTTTGGTACATCACAACTTTCAGCTCTATATATTCCCTTCTACGAAGTAGATTAATTCATGTTATTTAAGATGATGAAATATTTTTTTGAGTTGGTTATATTGGGCATTACATAGCTTTTGCTAGTAAGATTTTTTGGTTAAATGAAAAATTGGAAGACTGGATCACTGAAAAATTAAAAAAGTAGAAAATTGAATTGCTGATATGATATGAAAAGAGCATGGAAAAGGACACACAAAATTGGTTGTGTGTTTAGGGCATCCACTGGGATGTAAGTCGTAGGAAATATAATTATGACAATGTAGAAACAAAATTAATTGAAGTATCATGCAAGGTTGTTTATAATGTTCTCTTCGATATGTTGTATGAAGTTTGTAAATGGTCGAAGAAAGAGTATTCATTAAAGTTAAGTTTTATATATCCAATTACAGTTCCTATTGACCTTCCACCTTCTGAAATACATGATATTGAACTCTCAATTGCTTCCTTCGAGAGAATATGTTAAGATCGAATAGAATATCATTAATGATAACTAAAGCAATAAAAGATAATATTACTCATGAGAATATTAGTGTCAAAGTGCCAGGAAGAGATGGGAAGAAAAGTACAAAGTGGAAGGAGAAAATAGGAAGAAGAGCAATGTGAGAGGAGAATGACACATTTTTTAGTGTTTCATACAACACAACTGTCAATCTCAGTTGTGACGAAGATAAACTCCAATTAGATGAGTTATTTCATTTAGAGGAGGAGATTAGGATGAAGAAAACACATGCATCCTGCATTGACATTAATTCAAAAGTAACACATGATGACCTAACAAGTGTAAAGGAAGAGTGTGATATTGATTCAATCATTAATGAGTATGTCCCGAACACGATTATAGATGACTTAAATTTAGACAAGATCCTTATTATACTTCACCATCAACACATGAAGATGATCCTATAGGAGAGGTGAATCATGGTGCAGAAGAACATGTTATGAGTTCTCCAAAACCCTAAGATCAACCTTGTCCTAATGATGATATAGATGTAGCAAACTATTGATACAAAATATATTGTGTTAGGTTATGTAGATTAGATGGGAGCAACTATAGTTAGCCTACGCTTTTTAATGAAAAACTAGAAACTATAGATAGTCCACAAATATCAGTTCCAAATACATTAGTTAAAAGGATGTAAGTAATTTTGCTTTTCAGTTTAAAAGTTTATCCCTTTCTTACTTTATCAGTTTCTCAGTTTTTCGGTGGGGTAGTTTTTTAGTATTGCAGTTTTTCCGTTTAGCAGTTTTTTAGTTTGGCAATTTCTAGTTCAATAATTTACACTTGTAATATCGAGCCCTCAAATGCGGCCATCTCCTCCCCTCAGACGGACGTCAAGCTCCAATATGAACCGGGCGCCCAAGCCCTAGAACAAAAGATGACTACCGATGTTGGGCAAAGCAATTTCAGAAGCTCTTGGACACCCTTGCGGTTGTGGTACAGTCCCAACATGGTGTTGTTGAGGTTGTAAAAGCCCAACAAGACTCCTTGGTTGTTCTCACTAGCCAATGTGACTCTCTAACAACCTCTGTCCAATAGCTCGCCGACTATCTACCCTCTACACTGCCAGTCAAATTGCCGCCTCAAGGACCTCCCGCGCTGGCACCAAATCAGGGGTCGTATTCTTCAACTCTGCTAGGTGTTTCTCTTGCCTCACCGGCCCCTGAGCTCCGCCCAAAAATTGCAGTCAACCATTGGTCATTGCCCTATTTATCTGGACCCTTCTTTCCATTCCCAGATCTTCCCCAGCCGTCCTAGCATGCCACCTCAAAGCGCAGCCACATCCAGTGGGCTGAGACAACTGAATTTGTCATTGCCAGAACTTCCCTTTGCCGATTTGATGCTCTAGCTGCAACAGTCGGGCTGGATTCCAATGTGACAGCCCTCCCGATTGTCTCTGGCCAGCCACTTCTACATTCCACGGCTGTCAAGACTGCCTCTTTTCAGTCTGAACTGTCGCTAATGGCCTTCGCTGGTGAGCCATTGGCCCCATTTGTCACCGTAGGCTTCGTATTCCTTTATGTTCCTATCAATCATCACCTCCCCGTCAACCTAAAGGATGTTCCACTACAATATGCAACAGAGGTCATTCCATCGCATCCACTCCAGTTAGTCCCACCGTCACCAGATTCACCTTCCCCTGCCCTCGTTGATCATTGGGTTTCTGGAGCAGCCATGGCCATTGGAGATGCATCTGGAGTGTTAGGGCAAACCGAGGATGCAATATGTTATAACAGCAGGTTACGATTAGATTTAGGTGCACCCGGCTTCTGGACTGGCCCAACACAGGATTTTTTATCCCATTCGGGTCCAACCCCATACCTTACACAATCTGGCCCACTTGGGTTGTCTCCTTGCACTTATCCTCAAGTTGTTCGTGGCTCCCACCCGCCAGCTCATAGCCATATGCACGAGGATTTAAACAGACAGATCCATGGCTTGCTTCCACAGTTTGTTGCTAGGGAATTTAATATTGCTAACAATTATTTGATGTAGGCAGATGGTTTTCCAGAAGCCCCTGATTACAGAAGGCCCAACTTCTACCATGGGCCACTTGTTCCATTTGTGCTAGACCACAGGTGTGGTGGTCCCCAACCGGGAGGCCGTTAACTCGGTTATGATGCCACATTCAGAGACTACGAAGGACCTGCCCAAGCCCGCCTGATTCGCCTCACTTTCCCAATTTTCAAGGGTGATGAACTAGAGGAGTGGGTCTCACGTACCCGATGATTTTTTCACTTCCATTGTACACCGGACCACAAGTGTATTGATCTTGCTTCCTTTCACATGGAAGGACGTGTGTTGGAGTGGCTTGAGCACTTTCTGTCTCACACTCCAAATGCTACGTGAGACAACGTAGAGCGAGCTCTTCTTGTCCGCTTCGGGCCTACTGATTATGTGGATTATATTCTTCGTCTCTCCCGTGTACGCCAATCTACCACTACTAAAGCTTATCAAGATGAATTTAAAAAATTATCGAATCGGGTTTCTAATTGGCCATAAGCTGCTTTGATTGGTACTTTTTGTGTGGTTTTAGGCCCGACTTGCAAGCTTTAGTGCCTATTTTCAAGCCACACACTTTGACTGAGACAATATGTGTAGCTCGTATATGCCAAGAGCAGTTTTAGCATCAGCATTGTGTTCCATGGGCTCCAAAGTCTTCTTCTATTGGTCCTATCATCACTATGGGGCGTACTCCAATTTCTCTTAAGTGATTATCTCATGAAGAAATGGAGGCTTGCCGCTCCTAAGGCTTAAGTGCTACAATTGTGATGAAAAGTACACCTCTGGTCATCGTGGCAAGACTCTTCATGCTTATGTTGTTGAAGATACATCTGACCCTGTGACTTCTTTTGACCTTGTGGCTAAGTTTGACATGCCCTTAGTACCTTGGAAAATGATGTGGACCCATACTTGTCCTTTCATGCCTATGAAAGTGTTAATGCTCCCAACACTATGTTCATTAATGGGCAAATAAAAAAATGTGTCATGGTTCTTATTGATACTGGTAGCACTCATAGTTTCATTAAAGAAGTTGTTGCTAAAGAGTTAAGCCTACAAACCTCTTATTGTCCTCACTTTGATGTTATGACCGGGGATAGTGCAAGCTTTCGCAGTATAGGGGTTTATCGTAAGGCATGCCTTCTTGCTCAAGGCCTTACTATCAAGTTTGATTTCTATGTCCTACCAATCAAGTGAGCTGATATCATTCTTGGCATAGATTAGTTGTGCACATTGTGGTTGTGAACAGGAGTCCACAATGGCAAGGCAGTTGACATCAGTGTTTAAAAAACTGGCCCAGACACTGACCCGAAATAGTGCTTGGGCAGGTTTGACCAAGGTCAACCAGGGTTGACCCATACATATTTAAGCTTCTCTCAATCCTCCCCCCTCAAAACTACGCCCTCCGCCCAAATCCCTCACCACCAAAATCATCTCTCCACATAGACCCTCACTGCCTAGATCTCCAACACCCTCCGCTCCCTCGTTGCCTGGATCTTCGATTGTAACATCCCAATTTTTCTGTAATTTTTCTACAATATTCTGTAGTTTTTGCTTGTATTTTTTATGAAGAAATTTGACGCTTTGGCGTATCTATAGTTATAATTAATCTTGATATTCATGACCGTAAGAGTCAGGAGTGATGTTTTGTCGCAAGTCATGGACCTTGATGCATCACATAAATTTTTTAGCGCAAAAAAAGAAGAGAAAAAGACGAGATGCAAAGAATCTAATTGAAAAAATATATATAGAAACGATCGGGCGCATTGAGGCGTGCCCGATCGTTTTGGAACAGAGAATGGGGGAAGCCCCCCTTCACTCTATGAGGCCACCGCTGGTCTCCGGCTTCTGCCCGGCTGGCCTCGGCCTGGTGATGCCACAACTGCCTCCCTAGTCTGGCACTGCCGGCCACCGCCGCCCCTCTCCCTCTTTTCCATTTCAGCCCGAGAGACACCCGATTGTGGAATTGAACCCCGATTCGCCTCCGCAGGCGATTGCATGGCGTCTAGATTGCTGCCACGATCTCATGTATATGATTCATTTTTTAGACTGTGAAAGAACTTGTACTTAGAGATGCCTGGGAGGTATTGGTTTTTAAAGCCCATGGCTATGGCAGGTTTTACTTTTATATTTTTGTTTTGGGTCATGCGTGAAAATGTTAGTTTTGTCATATAATGAATTAATTTACAAAAATTATTTTCATACGTTTTGAATTTTGTTGGTTCTTTTGTTTTACGTTTGTATTTTGAAATAAAATACTAACAAAGTTTTTAATTAAATGTAAGGAAAAGCTTTGGGTGTAACATCGACGCCTCTCCGCCCTCCCTCTCTGACGCCCTCCACTACCTCTCTGTCCTCCCTCTCCGATACCTTTACACCCTCCCTATCTGACGCCCTCTGCTCCCTTGCTGCCCAAACCTCCAATGCCTTTCCGTCCTCCCTCTCTGATGCCCTCCGCTCCCTCACCGCCCATATCTCCGACTCCAAGTCCCCAAATCTCCGATGCCTCTATGCCCTCCCTCTCCGATGCCCACCGCTCCCTTGCCGCCCATATCTGCGACTTCAAGTCCCCAAATCCCTCTCTCCATCCTCTGTCTTGCGCCAACATTAGCCTCTACCTTGCATCGCCAATGCCTCGCCCCTGCTTTCTGCCACTGTTTCTCACTCAGCCCATTCTCCCTTTTTCTGCCCTATTTCTTTGCCGATAGCCATCGGTAATGCCCACCTCTCTTATCCACTCTCATCTCCCGTCGATCTCAGTTGCCCTCTTCTCAACTCCAGCTTCACAGACCAGATCTCCCTTCAGTCACCACATCACCACCATCGAGGTGCTGACCAAGCTGGGGAGTTTACCTCTTCCCTTTCCCAAAGAGGTGAAATATGGCCGCCAGTCTACAACCGAGCAAAAGTAATCTGAGCCTTTGAGAGTATGAATCGTCATTGATGGAAAAGATTGCCAGCGGCTGCTCACTGTCGCCCCCAAATCACCCAGTCCCGAGCGCTTCCCAATTTTTTTTCAAAACCCGGACTGGACCGAAACACTGGGTAACCGGTTTAACCGGCGGGGTCACGCTGACCCAACTGGGTTAAATCGACCCTGAAATCAAGATGAACCGGCCCATTTTTTATAATGTAAACCCGGTCAGACCGGCCGGTCCAATCTGATTTTTTAAACACTGGCCGACGTAGGGGAAGGAGGGAGAAGGAGCGGCATGGCCGCTAGGAAGGAGGGAGAAGTAGGGAAGGAGGCAAGGGAATTAGAGACAATAATTCATTCATAATCTAAATTAGGACATAGCCCTTACACTTAAATAAACAAACTAGTGGGCTCACTAACATGCTCCTAAGGCCTATTAAAAGAAAACCCTAACTAATAGCCCTAATTAACCTCTTGACCTAAATGGCCTTATTAACCATGACATAATTAAAACCTATCCTACTAGCACATGGACACCAGTGATAGACCCTTAGGACGTTTACAACATTCCATCACTCTTCGCTTGCATATCACCTCTTCCTCAAGGTGGCCCTAAAACTCCAAGTATTGGGCCCACCATAGCTCCACTATGAATAGCCGGTCCGGAGCTGTGGATGAGACATGTAGAATAATGGAGATAGTGGGTTATTACTCAAAAGCAGACATGCATAAGCCCACAAAAACATGTTGGAAGTGTAGTTAACAGAATCCAAGGACAAGGTCTAGCTGTTGTTGGTAGGGATAGGAGATGAAGAAGGTGGCAGAGCAAAAGAACGGGCTCGACTTATTGGGTGTAGGACAAAGTAAAATGCCTGTACAGGTCTCCAACAAGCTGGTTGCCATAGAAACTACAGGGTGTCTCGAGAAAGCCCAAAGAGACCATTAGATAGCATTAATAATAAGGGCAAATAAGTGTAGCAGGGTCATCGACCAACATGAAGCAGCCAGACTTAAACCCAAACCTGACCAGACTTATTTTAGGGTCATGTGGAATGGGGTGACTCAGACGGTTTTGTCCAACAATGTGAAATTTTGGTAGCTAGTGTAGATAAACTGGACAAGGTAACTTAATCTAGAGGTTCGGTCCTTTAAAGATTTATGATTTGGCAGTTTAGCATTTCCAACCTGGGAAAACAGATCCAGAAAATCCCATGTGTTCAGGGAGGCATCATCTCTAGCAAGAAAAAACCAATGGTCCAGATATTGCGACGGTGACTGCTCATCCGGCACTACAATGGCAGCTACATCCGTGGTGGAGGTGAATGGGCGGTGGATGACGAGGCTGGGGTTCAGGCGATGGGGAGCTAAGACTAGTGCAGCGATGGAGGCACATCGCACCAACGACTGGAGCACAAGCTGCTCTAGTGGCTGGAGTGCAGGCTGCTTCGGCATGGAAAGGGCGGGGAAAGGGAGGTGGCTTTGTCTATTGTGGTCAACTTTGATGTTCGGCGTGTCGTCTAGAAACACCTCCTCCTTTACCGAACAAGGAAATCCAATGCCCTCTACAGAGCCTGTGAGCTGGTAGAAGTTCTAGCTACTAAGGCTAGGGAACTCGACTAACATGGAGGGGTACTTGCTGATGAATTTGATAGCACGGGTGGGGAGACTGAGCTGGGCCTTGTGATCGACCGTTACAGAGATAGGCAGAGCCTTGCCGGTTTCTGAGAGGACGAGGTTCTTGAGGGTGAGGAGCGAGCGGAGGTTCTTCTCCTTCTCCACCTCTTGGTCCAGGCCTCTATCACAGACCCGTTGATCCTGGCATTGACAAGGGTGGCATACTGGTGGCGGAGTGGGCTGTCAGGACGGAGGGAGGCACGGGTGGTCCAATTCCCCCATAGAGTCACTGCCTTCGCTCTGGTGTTGATGCAAACGCCACGACAACCGTGAATGTAGGGGAGTGAACCAGCAGAGAACTCAATGAGGCAGGTGCACCACGGCAAAGGCTGCATTGGGGAAGCTCAGTTCAGAGGCAGAGGTGATCGGATGTAGGAGGAGGTGGCCGCCTTTGTGGCAGATTGAGGTGCGACAGGATGACTGGGGCCTGTTCACCCTCATCGAATGAACTCCCGTTGATGCCTTTGCTCTGGTGCAATAGGCAAGTAGGGCACGCGGGATGGTGGGCATGAAATAGGCAGTGATGGACTTGACATTGATCACGGAGGACCAGGCAGCTCCCGTTCGGCACAGGCAGAGCCGGTCCTTGAACAACTTCCAGATGATCTTCTGGCTCTATGCAACGAAGACGGCTCGAGTATCTCCGCCCATCGCTCTGCTGGACTCCTCTTCCCGGATGATGTCAAAGAGGGTCCTGCTCGAGGCGTCCAACTGATTTGGCGCCAGCGCGGATTTCTTGCAGCCGATGACGAAGCTGAGGGTGAGGCTGTGGGTGCTGGGTCTAGAGGGGATGGGTCGTCATCCCTGACCATGAGAAGATCCCGCAAATCGGTGGACGATTCCACTACAGCTGTGTGGTCAGAGTGAGTGGCCCTCCGGCGGCTAACTCAATGAGGTGACGAACATGACCCTTTTGCCTTCTTCTCTGTTGCTTGAATGGGTTTCCTTTGCACAGAAATGCCACCCGTTTCTTCTTCTTTTGTGCAAACGATGGTGGAGGCGTTGGGTCAGCCCGAGGTAGCACCTTGGCAGGTGTGGACGTTGTCATACCTCTTCGAAGTTCCTTGACCAAAGCTGAAAGCTCTGCACATATATCCATGATGGCAATCACACGTGAGGATAGAGGAGCCATCAGAAGCATCTCTACTCGTTACCCCATTGAACGTTGGGCTCTGATACCAATGTTGTGGACTGGAGTCCACAACGGCAAGTGCAAGATGGCCAAGAAAGGGGGAGAGGGAGCGGCATGGCTGTCAAGAAGGAGGGAGAGGTAGGGAAGGAGACAAGGGAATTAAAGACAATAATTCATTCATAATCCAAATTAGGTCATAGCCCTTACACTTAAATAGATAAACTAGTGGGCTCACTAACATAAGCCTAAGACCCATTAACTTAATTAAAAGAAAATCCTAACTAATAACCCTAATTAACCTCTTGACCTAAATACCCTTATTAACCATAACATAATTAAAACCTATCCACCTTGGCAAGTGTGGACGCTGTCATACCTCTTCGAAGCTCCTTGACCAAAGCTGAAAGCTCTGCATATATATCCATGATGGCTATCACGCGTGAGGATATAGGAGCCATTAGAAGCATCTCTGCCCATTACCCCCATTGAACCTTGGGCTCTGATACCAATGTTGTGGACTGGAGTCCACAACGGCAAGCGCAAGATGGCTGGGAAAGGGGAAGAGGTAGGGAAGGAGACAAGGGAATTAAAGACAATAATTCATTCATAATCCAAATTAGGTCATAGCCCTTACACTTAAATAGACAAACTAGTGAGCCATACACCTAAGACCCATTAACTTAATTAAAAGAAAATCCTAACTAATAACCCTAATTAACTTCTTGACCTAAATACCCTTATTAACCATGACATAATTAAAACCTATCCTACTGGTACATGGACCTCAGTGATAGACCCTTAGGATGTTCACAATAATTGCAAAAAGTTGAATAGGACTTTGAACATGTGCAGATGAGTTTTGAATTTGATGGGGTCAAATACCTCCTTACCGCCCAGCCACCGGATAAATTACACATCATTCAACGCCCTCCTCATAAGTATCATCGGATTATCTTGCCTCTTGCTGTTGATGAGCATCATAGGCCTTTCCAGCCTTGAGGACAAGGCTTAGCAAAAGTAATGGTGGATTTTTATGACTTCCAATTAGGATTTTCTTTATCAAGTATGCCTTAATTTAGGTTTGCTTTCCTAGTTTAGAATTGCTTATTAAAGATAAGATTCTTATTATTATTGCTTTCCTAATTTAAATTTGCTTCTTAATTTGATAAGGCTATAAATTATGTACTCTTCCACAGTCATGAATTGTGAATTTTAGCAATAAATTAATCCAACTTATTTATCTCTACCCCTCCCTAGATCTATTCCCCTTCTTCGCCACCTACATTCTCTCTCCTTAACTTTACTCTTTTAATCCTAGGAGTTACAACATTATACAAGTGAGCCAAGACAATTACCAAGACAGCCCACCATTCTGATGTGAACAAATTATTAACTTAAAGAGTTTTTTCCATATTGCCTGGCCATAGAATGAAAATTTCCATATTCCCTGGATTTTGAACGAAAATGTCATATGACATGTTTATGGACCAAACTGCCCTTAGATTTCTACTATTTCATATTTTAAAGTAGAGAGTAATAAATGAACAACGAAACAGTGTTGCGTCGTTCCGGTGTGTTGGCAGTCATCAACGGCAAATGGAACTCGCCGACCGGAGCTAACCAGCGGTGGCTCACCAGTATGCGTCGATGAACAAGAAAAAAAATATTTTTTGACACCGCAGACGCTATGTGAGTGCTCCAAAGGCTGTATTTTGCATAAACGATCTTTCTATTACACTGATCATTGATAGGATCAGTATTTTCATCCATTATAATGGAGAGGTAGGCAATGACAACATGTATATTGGTGGAATGGCACGGTTGATGAACATTCATCCATCGGTGAGCTTCAGCGAGCTGGTGGGGCAAGTCAAAGCACGACTTTCTGTCAATGTTAATGTCAGTTTGAAGTATTTAATTTCATTCTCCCAATCATCCATGATATATGAATTACAAGATGATGAGGACCTCCAATCAGTGTTCTCCATTCATAAGAAGGCGTATAAGGAGGTGTTATCATTGTATGTCAAGATGAAAAAGCCCGACAATGGTGATAAAACCACCATCACCTTCCTTAGAAAGGAACCAGACAGTCAATAGAGCTGAATTACCCGTCATAATGGCTCATGCCAGCTCTAATGTTGGATTTCATATTGGATTCAATGAAACTAAATTCACCTTTGAAATTGTCAAGTAACAAGGAATCTTTAGATTATACGCAATTAGAATCTTTCATGTACTTGAGACCACGATATTGACCATATCATGTTAAGGTTAAATCATATTGTGTGAAGAAATAAACACAACGTGTATTATGTCACATTAGTAATTACATGATATACACATGCGATATAACAATTATGAGTTGCAACATAGATATAATAACATGACATGCATTCATGTTGTGGTTTCGATAACACATTTTGAAATGTAAGCGTGTTAATAGAATACACGATGTCAACTGATGTCGCATTTTTTTAACACGATAATGTGCAATGCAAATTAGGAGAGCCATGAAACTTGCCCTTAACAAATCCATGTCAATCTTCTTTCACCAATCCAACGAGTACAAAACCTGAAATAGAAGTCAATCAGAATAGATCAAAGGAATTGTCGCCAACGATGGGTAGGACAAGGACTTCATTTGATAACTACAAACTTCCATACAGCCCTTGTAATTACGATGGTGGAGAAGATGAAGAAGTTGAAAATATGTGGAGTGAGGATCAGTGGTACGATAATGATATAGTTGGCATGGAAAGTATGTTTGACCATGAAGAATTTGGAAACAGTGAAGTTCCCAGTAACATCAACGTTGAGGTGGAGGCAGATTGGGATAACAATGAACAACATTAAAAGACATAATTCATAAGCATATGCTTGGCTAAATAAGATAGGTTCGAAACACTGGGCCAATGCATCATTTCCAAGAAAAAGATATGGGACCCTCAGCTCAAATATGTCTAAAGGTGCAAATGCAATGTTCAAAAAAACTAGATTGGTGCCTATAACTCATTTAATTGAGCACACGAGGGAGCACACGATGGCATTATTTGAAAAACATCGAACAGATGGACAAAATATGATGGAAGTGTTAACCCCATTTGCCCGAAAACACATCAAAAATAGGCAAGAAGAAGCAAAGAATGTGATTGTATTGCCTGTGTCAATGTATGAATTTCAGGTTAACTCATCTATATCACCAGGTACATTGCATTCATACGGCTATGTACATAGGGTGTGTTTGATTATGAGTGAGGGCTTCATATCATGTTAATTTAAACACATTATTTTTATTTATCGTGTAAGTAGATATGATTTATGCAACAAACGTATGACACATCGTGTAGTCGAGGACACGATAAAGCTGTTTATCGTGCACTCATACTCATGATATTTTCATCACAAGATGTGGAAAACTTGGTTGATCGTACCTGCACATGTGGAAAGTTTCAACATCTAGGTCTACCATGTAAGTATGCAATTGCAACAATCGATAATAGACACTTCTATGTGTCTGAGTACTATGAAAGATGGTATTTTACTAAAATGTATAAACTGACCTATCGAGAGCCGTTACACCCAACGAAGGATAGGCACTAGTGGCACCGATTGGAGTTATGCCTACATTCAGCCCACCTATCCCACAAAAGCAGCTAGGGTATCCACGAAAAAATTGGATAGAGACACAACCGCCTCTCAAAGCCCCACGAAAATGTGGAACATGAGGTAAGTTGGGTCACAACCACAAACAATGTATCAGTGCACAACGGGAGCCTCCCAATGTGGCAGATGTCCCAACAACATGCCGAAGGAGGTCGAATAATAGAGTACGCAAATGGTAAGGAAGGTGATAATCGATCAGGCTTACCTTTTCCAACCCCGTTCTTTAGCTGAAATTTTTGTATATGCATCATTTTATCAGTAAGACGTAATATGTAATTACCGTGTTCCTAGAAACATGAAATGTTGTACATAGGGTATGCTGTATATTTGTATCGTGTAATCGACAACATGACCAAAAGGGGCTATGTGTTACTAATTACACAATAAAATCAATTGATTATAAATTATTTTGTCAAGAGTGTCCATTGCTTACACGATATTGGTCATATCGTGCATTTGAACACACGACAATTTCCTGATAATAACGACCAAATTCCTAATGCGACATTCCCGAAGCTGCACCGTAATGTCCGCTGCATTAATACCTTCCATAACCCATTTGATGATTGAAACATGTTGGAACTAAATATTGGTGAAGGCCAGCTAACGACGGGCAGTTTGCAAGTTAAGGATTACTAGAAGCTAACATTTTCTAAGCCTATTGCATTTCAAGAGGGTCTTGATTGACTTAACAATAGAGGCGAATTTCACATATCATGTTGTGGATAAAAACCGGAATACGTACGCTGCAAAGTACTCCAATGATTTTTGTAACTGGTACATAAGGGCTTCAAATATAGGAGATTATGTGACTGTCACGAGGTTAGTGCCAACTCATTCATGTGGAACCCAAAGGAAGTCAATTGACCATCCCCTAGTGTCGCACCTTTGGATAGCGAGAAAATGTTATGGCCTATTTAAAGACTCAGTGGACATTACACCTAAGAGCATAGCAAGTAATATTCTGAAACACTGGGGCATAACTACACACTACAAGAAATGCTAGTGCGCAAGTAATGTATGAGAATAATCGAAGTGTTGATTTAGTATCACAATATGTTAGTCTAGCGTGTTATGGTTTACACGCTTATACTATAGTCACATTTTGCACTCACACGACATATGTAAATATCATGTTAACATGAACATGATCAGTCGTTGTGCATGGATTCCAATCACACGAAAACATAAAATGTCGTGTAATCGGAAACACAATGTAAGTCGTTGTCATATAACCTTTACTAAATTGTATTCATTCATGTAGGTAAAGCATTGACTGATTTAATTGATGGGGACCTAGACGTATCCTACTGCATACTTCCTGCTTATGGAAGGTAGATAGAATATATAAATTTGAGAAGTGTAGTTGTGCCAGTGAGATCATGTGATATTCCCGGACCTATGGGTGGGTACAATTTCAAAAGAGTATTCTAGATGTTTGACCCTGTTGCGAGAGCTTTTAGAACAACACTGAGGCCGTTGCTAATGGTAGATGCAACTTTATTGAAAGAAAAGTATCCTAGACAGCTATTGATAGCAACTGCACTGGATGGGAACAATAATATGTTGTGCATTGCATTTGTAGTGGTTGAGAACGAGTGCGAGAAAACTTGGTACTGGTTTCTTGAGTTGCTTAGATACAATCATTTTTTTATAGATAGAAGGGATTGACAAATGTTGTGAAGAAGTTTTTTCCATCTACACACCATGGATATTGCATCTGTCACATTGCAGCAAATATGCTGGACAGATTCAAGTACAACTACCTAAAGAATCAACTCCATGTTGCAGTCGAAATGTTCAAATAGAATGTGTACGATGAAACTGTCAGATACGGTCCTCACCTACATCTGGGGGCAGGGGGAGAATGCAATCAAGCATTATTGCAATGTCTCAAATGGTCCATCCCTTTACATTTGACTGAAACACAATGAGATCCCGTTGTATTACAGAATATTTGAGGAGTTTGCAGGGAGATCGCTCTCACAGTGATATTCTTCGCAGAGACAGATCATACGGGGGATTGTTGTAGCAGTGGCTGATGAATCAGCCCTCCATCGGATATGGTCCTCACCTATATCTGATGGAGGGAACGACTCACTAGATGGTGGATTATCAATGTCTTGAATGATCCATCGCATTAGCGTCATATCTGACATCAACATCCTCAATGATTCGTTCTGTGAATAATAGTATTTTTGGTGTCATGAACTATGGTTATGAAAATCTAAATATAAGTAATAGTTATTGACATGTTTTTTCCAAACATATGAATGGAGTAATTATATGTAGATTCTCCTTTTTGATACATGACTAACGTGCCAATCGTCTTCATACTAACACGCATTGAAGTGCATCATTTGGTAGGACAACTGATATGATATACTATCTATCGTTGATACTATATCACAAACCCAAGTGACTATCATCATATCGATATGACGATATGCTGAGGTATTCTTCTAATCCCATGTTCTAGAACCCAACTTTGGTACATATCATTTTATCGAATACACGACAACACCACTGACCAGGTGTCCCCAAGTATTTATGCAATGATCATATGCTTACTAACACATAATTGAATGGATCGTACGTTAGGACACACAACTAGTTGCGCTGTTGTGTATAAACATGATATCCAAGGAAGAAGCCATTTGCACGATAACACGACCTAAGAGACAATTGTGCATCTGATAATACGATAGGATAAAATTTCCCATTAACTTCTCATGTAATCAATTCCCGAAGAGCCACCATAATTTTCTATTTTCCCCTTAAACGATCATGCGGTAATTCCGAAGAATCAACACAAGTTTCGAGGTTTCAATAACTTCCATAACCCGACGCTTTGGAACAATCCCACCCTGCCAATAAATATAACTGTGACCCATGGGCATACCGAATTCGAGAGGAGGACACAAAAGAGAGGAGGATCGATTCCGCCTCAACGGAACCTCCGTGACATTGCTATCTCACCATTGTCCAATCATGTAACCTGTTATACGTGGTTGTCCTTGCCTACTGCCAAGCACCCTTTATCTTAAGGGCCTTCTCCATTCCATTGGTAACATGTTTCGTAACACTGTCAACCGCTGCAAAGTGGTGACCATGGTCACCCTTTAGGGGATTGTACCATCCAAATTGCTTCTCCTTACAGCGGACAATAAGAAAGAGAAAGCAGCATGTGATGTAGATAGGAATGAAACCGCTCTCCATGTTAACATTCAAGTCTCTCAACAATATGCCAACGAATTTGCCCTCTTTCTCCGTCGGCCCTTCAGCCGTGCCAACGTTAAAATAGTGCTAAATAGCGAACTTGCTGAAAAAATAGTTCGGGTACCTGCCTAGATTTCTCAAATTCCATTCATCAAGAAGTTGGAAGAAGACGTCTATGACCTACACAAAACCAAACGTGTTAGTAATGATACGATAGTCGACATATCGTGACATCTTTTGCATGATAAGTGATTATATCATATGAACGATAACAAGTCATGTATTAATTAACATGCTAGTTTTACTTCAGCCAATATAGTCAAAACTTAACATATTAGGAAAATAAAGATATGAGCATAGGTCATGTAATCGATAAAACGATAATTAATTGTACATCTTCGTCAGTTATTCAATCGTTTGATTGATAACATGATAGAGGTTAAAACGTATAAGCAATGAAACGATATTACCTCATTCGTTATGCACTTCTACTTTAATAGAGATAGGTAGTCGGTGTAGAGGAGTATTTCTATGGGCCCTGACTTGTATGGGTTCAACAGAAATTCCATGATAATGTCCTTATCTACCTTCTTCTGAAGCTCTATGTGGAACACCAACTGTGTGTCAAGATAGTCCTTTGGCTGCAGACTGAGCTCCTCCTTATTCGTCTTATTCGCAATATCATCTTCGACCTCTATCACATTGAGGATACTCTCCATTACTTCCACATCTACTGGAGGAGTATCCGATAAAGTGCTACCATTGGAGCCAGGGTTTGAGACTGCTGATTCAAGGTAGGAGACTTTAGATGTGCCTAACAGATAATGCATGGGCCAAGAACCGATGTGTAATAACCTCGACTTTTCAGTGGTTATTTTTTTGCTTCTTGGGAAATTAATTAGTGTCTTAAGCTTCCTTATTATTTTTTTTCGATTATTATGTGTTAGTGTTGTGTGTAGCCTCGGTCGTAGGTAGAAAAAGTTTGTACGTTTTCAAGAGCTTAAATGCGTAAGTTTACGTTGCGGAGCTTAATTTAAAAAACTCGCTCCTTAAATTAAGGCTCTTAGATTAATGTAAAGTTGTTGGGTCAAGGCGTGTTCTTAGGGGGAGTTCCGCGTGCGTCGGGGGTTCCACGCTTGAAGAAGAGGTGGGAACGTGCAAGTTAGATGTGCGCGTTTAAAAAGAAAAAAGAAAAAGAAAATATAAAACAGAATGCAAAACGCAGATCGCGTTTTGCGTTCTGCACAGTGTTTCCGCCGGTAGGGAAGAGTGAGCTTCCTCTCCCCCAGTGTCCTGCCACCGCCTCGCCTTCGCCGGACTTCGACCGTCCGGTCACGGTGGCTCGGGTCGCGCCGCCTTTGGCCACCTTCATTTCTCCCCTGCACAGCAACTCACCGGCGGAATTGGGAAAGCTCTATTTTTGGAGCAAAGAGCCGCCAGAGCTGTGGTGAGCCGCCGGATTCTGCCGGAGCAGTCGCCTAACCACCACGATCTAGGAGGTACTAACTCCTTCCTCCAATTTTGCTTCGATTAGCCTTCCCTCAGAAATTTCATCGCGGACTGATTTGGGGGAAATCCCTTCACTCTGGGCTGAATCACTGCTGTGGCCGACGGAGCTGTCGCCGTGAGCTGATTTCGGCCGGCGACTACTCCGCTGACCCTTTGGGCGACTCGAGACCCGCCATGCAATCGGAGTTTCCACTCCGATCCTTCACCCCTCACTGTTTTACCCTGTTTTGGCTGAACTGTCACTGTAGTCGGCGGGATTGGCCGCCGTGAGCTGCTTTCCGGCCGGCAACCACCCTGCCAATCCTTGGGGTGATGGGTGGGATGCCATGCAATCGGATTTTTCAATCCGATCAGCGGCTCCTCGCAGACTTACTCTGTTTGGGCCAAATCACTTCTGGGACGGACAAAAGTTGCATTCTGATTCGTTTTTCCGCTGGTCCCGACGCCATGTTTTCCACCTCCATAACAATGCTTTACCCACGTTATTGGACTGACCTAAGCTCTTCTGGGGCGTGCAGGCATCTAAATCGCAGATGCGGGGGGGTGTGAGAGACGTTCTTAACCGCGGGCGCTAATTGGAGACCCGCTCTGCAGCTTCCTCCCAAGGTTGTCTCTTGTAGTGTAAGGGTGCGTGGGCTGCTGGGTACACACCAACACAGCCTACGTAGTACACTCTGACATCAACTTGGGCCCGGTCGACGAGGTAGGAGACTTTGAACCTTAAAAATTCACTCTAGCGTGCTTTTCTGATAGGACGCATGCTAGGATTAAGATGTCTAATTGCATGATGCTTAGATGGATTTTAATGCAGAGGATATTAAGTGTAGAGATTAATTTTAATGGCCTTATGTGTGTAATTTAAAATTATCTGTGTATTAATTAGTAGATTAATCGTAAGCTCACTTGATGACTTATACTCGAATTGGATAGTTAGATAAGCAGAGGACCTGTTAATTAATTATATTTCTTGTTAATTGCATGAGTGGTCATTATGATTAGGTAAGAATTATGTTTTCATGCTATAAAGGTTGTAAAGCATGTTGTAAGATACATGTGTGGTGTATAGTTCAGAAATATGAGTAGTTACACATGTGCAGATGATGTACGTATGCTTAATAAGTGACGATCAGTTTCGACTGATTCGAAATTCTAATAAGTGAGACAAAGACTTTAAGGTGTAGTAAATAGGCAGTTTAGGGTCGAAGCTTAGACTTAAGCCATAAATAAAGGTACCATTATATTGGTATCTGCATGGCGTATAAACTATAACTGCAACATAATTAAAGTATGTAGTTGACAATAAGAGTGAGTCCTTAGCTAGATTGACGAATTAAATTCCGTTTGGTTGATGACTGACAGACGGCCAGTTTCACCTATAAAATTAACGTAGTCCATACCGTGGAGGTAAGGTTGGTGTTAGTTAGGATTTTAATGCTCTGTTGAGAGCACCGTGTGTTGTCCGCCCAAGTGTGGCATCGTAAGTTTTCTGCCCAAGTGTGGCATCGTAAGTTTTCTGCCCAAGAGTGGCTTTGTAAGTTTTCCTGCCTTAATTGGCATTTTTAGGCCTTGCTGGCCCTGTATGGCCCCAGATAGTGGGCATTGCGCGCTCAGGTAAGTAGTATCATGGATCTACTCTTACCTGTTTGATCCCGTGCCCCATGAGCACCGGTGTACTTTGCCTTCGGAATCTTTTAACGCGTAGGTTTCTCCCCGAAGGTCAAGGTGACGCCCTAGTGGCATTCGTTCCTTTCGACAGTAGAGCTAATTGAGATTTAATTAGTTCTGTTCGTCGAGTGTAAGTGCAATATAATAAATGTAAGATTGTAAGCGTAAGTAGTATGTGTGTGGGTATGAGAGTTTACCAGGTTGTGTCTAGTTATACGTATGGTGAAAAGAAAAATTGTAAGATTGGAAAACTCAGAGGAATTGTAGTACTCTGATGGAGTTTGTATTTGTCTTCTCCTGGTTCTTGGTTTGCTGCTGTCTTGCAGAGCAGCTTTGGGGTGAACTTTTATGGTTCACTGATTTTGTTTCTCCTACTGAGTATGAAAATACTCATGTTCTCCTTGTCTCTAATTCTCGTGCACCTGGGGACTTCTGTGGGACCTAGTTCGAGAGCCGCGTAGCGTTTGAGGATACACTTTTTGGAGTGCAGGTCGACTTTTGACTCTATTGTTCCTTGATTAATTTATGCCACGATCTGTTGTAAATAAATTTTGAAGTACATGTATTAAGTGAGGTGAGCGCTTTTACATGTATAATTTTGGACTTGTACACGGACTGTATTATTACTTTCGACTGTTATGGAACTTGTACCCAGCTACGCCTGGGAAAAATACATTAAAAGCCCATGGCCATGGCAAATTTTGTCTTTCGATCGTTATTCACGCCGGGGAATGAAGGATTTGCGAGCTTTGAATGTTTTATGGTGGTTTTATCATTGTTTTGAATCGAAAAGAATGTGTTGAGATGGATTTAGTATAAATGAATGAGAAATTATAAAATGTTTTTCACAGGTTTCGTGTTTTCGTCAATTTTCACCAATTTACAGCCGTTATATTGCAGAATTTTTATTTGAATTTTATAAAATTTATTTTGAAAACCCCGGGCGTGACACGATGCCAAAGGAACTTCGTCACTAGGCTTTGTAGGCCAGGCAATGTGTCCAAACTTGGATAACTTCTCATCAATGTAGTTGTTGAAATGCTTCAGCTTCTTCAAGCCCTAAGTAGAGACTTTCTTCACTGCCTCCTCACCTTGAGTAGGTGGTTCAACGGTGGCGTACCTCGACTTCCGTGGCACAGGAGGCAAGAAGGGAGCGCCAGGAGTAGCTTTTCGCTTGAATATGAGTTATATTGCTTGTTTTAGAACTGCTCATTTTTTTGTTTCTTGGGGTGCTTCTAGTCCCTCCAAGGGTTGTTCCAGAATCTCCAGTTGTTCTACCGGTCCCTCATAGGGTTGTTCTGGCCCATCGCAAACTTGAGCCATGACCTCATGGGGAAGGACCGGTTCCACGACCTCCTAGGGTTGTTCTTCGACATCCTGAGGTTGTTTTTCGATCTTCCGGGGTGGTTCCACGGCCTCCAGTGGTTGTTCCGTTAATTCTGCATTTAGTTTTATTAAAAATCTAGCTATTACGGTCATTTACAACTTTGGACTAGTCTTCTTCTTCGGTTTGGTGGCAGCATTCGGTTGTCGTTTCTCTGTATTTAAGAAGTAAGCAATCGTGTTAGTAAACAAATGACATGCACGCCAATCTTCTTTTACCGAACACTATGAAATTGCATATCATATTAATGGGAAAATGAAAAGAGGACTAATCATGCCAATGATCACACGACCACAACCAGATTGTTTTCAGAAGTAACGGTTGCTTCAATGATCACGTGATCGATGACACGACCATAATGAAATCGTCTTTCTTAATACATGACTGTTTAGTCTATCGTGTACTCAATTACATGAATATCCCTTAACAAAACACGATAAAAATGAATCCCTCGTCCACTGGCTGAGGGACATGTACTGGTTGATCTACGGGGGCAGATGGTTAGCAAGCTTCTCTAGATTTTGACTCTCTTGCCTTTTAACAAACCGACGGCGATCCTTCGGTACTTGGAGGAGGGGTTGATGCATAGGTGACATCTGGTTGAGGGGGTTCATGCAGTTGTTCTATCTCCGACTCATCAAGGGGCTGCATTTGTTCTATGAGGCTAGTTGCCACCTTGAGATCGTTCTTAACACGCTGGAGAGCAGCTTCAACTCTCTCTGTGTTCCATCCCTGCTCACCGTAGAGAACTGCCTTCTCCAAAACATCACAAATTCCCATCATGACATCAACTAGCATGACGAATGATTCAATGACGTCTTGGCCGGAATGTACATTCCCCGACGTCTTGTCATGGAGGGCATGGGAAGGTCTCATTGGCCGGAAAGTCTATATACCCACCTTCTTATCCTTCGGGGTCGCCCGTTGGCCATCCATCAAGTACGCCTCTTTGACAATTGGCGTGATTCGCATTATAATTTGCGAGTCTAGCTTCAGCCGCATGAAAACCTCCTCGTACCACTTCCACATCCGGTGATGGTCTAGAATCTTCTTCCTCCCCTTTCCACTGGCCAAGTCATGTTTATCAGCCTTCTCCACGTCGCTCAAAAGTTTGGTAAAATCAGGCCACCTCTTACACCTCAGGCTGCATGGAGGACCACTGGGAGCCCATATGGAGGTATGCTCATAAAATCATACCTGACAGACAATACAAAAGAAAATGGTCAGTAGTGTAAATGGTTTGTATCGTAAGCATGACAAATTAGTCATGTTACTGATAACATGCTTTGAGCCACATCGTGATTGTGAATAACACGATACTTACCCATCGTGTAATGACCAATCCACAATATTACACTTAGTTGTGTTACCGAGATCATGATAGGTCTACGTGCATGTTATATATTGTATGTCAGATAAAATGATTGACTTGGTATTGTGTGAGCGATACAGCGATATACATGTGTGTGTAAATATATCGTGTCATTAGAGAGACGTTGATGGTCTTTAGCGTGGTATATAACATACGAGCATTATCTGGAGCACTAATGAAGCCCCAACAAGAATTCTGGTTGTGGCAGAACCCTCATCCTGTCTACTCATGATGTTCTAGTGGGCTGTTGATATGCCTCTCATCAACATATCATGTACGGCGTCAGCCCAATTGTAGCTCCCCACGATAGACAGGTCATCTATACAATCACACAGCTTGGGAAATGGCTCTGTTGCTCTGTGTGAATAACACGAGGACACCCATGTGCATGATAGTCAACCGTGCTAAGTCCTCATCTAAAATGCTTCGTGTTTCGGCAGCCACTTCTTTCAACATTTCTTCAACTCCTGTCTTCTCCAACCGCTTCCCTTGGAAGAACTTCTTGTAGAATTGCCCCTTTCCTTGGGTAGCCTTCCCCTTGCTACTTTCCACTTTACACGGGTTCCCTTTTCCCCTCAAATCTGTGATCATAGCCACTTCATTTACATTAAGGGGTAGTCTTTTACACCTTATGTTGAAGACCTCATGTGAGTCATCCCAACACTCACCAATGAAAACATCCAACAACAGCCTGGAGATGATGATGGGCTCGCAATCATATACTGGGTAGAACCTGTCTCCACCAATATGGCCATACATCCTAGATGTTAATCTACAAGGTCTTTTGATAAACGTAAACCCACAGGGAAACTATTCGTTCACAGGCTTGGCCTTCACCTATAGATTCTCTTCTTCTTCTCTTTTGCTACCTTCACTGACTCTGCTATTTGATGTAATACTCTAACTTTACATCTGTAAAATTAGATATATATACGTAAATCAACAATAGGTCGTGACCATCGTCAATAGTCGCATCGATTCACATTATCTAAGTAACTTCTAGTTATACGATAAGTATATTGATCGTGTGCTTGAACATACGCTAAAATGAACTCTCATACACGATATTATAGTAGTTAAACATCGTGTTTCCTGCGTCTTATCAAACACAGATATATGACTCATCGTATTTCTGACCCAATGATTATCATGACCCGAATTTTCAAAACCCTTTTTAAATAAAGGACATGCGATAAATCATGATAAATTTTTCTTTATTTCTTAAACGCAAAACAAATCATCCAATTAAATATCCAAGTCGTGATAACTGGGGTTCACAAATATGAATATTAAAACAAATGATATTATTAAACGTGTCAAAATTCTATAAACAACAGGTTAACCCTCAAAGTACAAGTCTGTCATCTTTCCGAAAATAAATAACTAAGCAAAGTTGGCTCTCACGTCAGTAATTACAATTACTTACAAGATTGCAAAAGTAAGAAACTAGATCCTACTAGCGCAATGTCGGCCTTGAATGCCCACCAACATCCTAATCCCATAACGTCCCCATCTAAAGAACCTGCAAGCAAAGAAGGTCAAACAACAACCAAACATCTCCTCCCCTTGGAACAGCGTTTCAGAAGAACAAAAGTAAATTTTAATATTTTTCAGATCGAGCCAACATCACCCAATGTTAGTTGCCTACGTACTCATCAAACAACATCATCAATGTTTCCAACAAGATCAAATCCAGACATAGTTCTTCCTAAAACTACACCAAACCAAGAAGCATAGCATCACATACGCAATGTTTAAGTATTTTAAAGCAACCTACATTTTATGCAAGTCCTTTAATCGTTCCACTTGTTTTAATTAAACAAGCAATATCAAATAATGTTATTAATTATCTCTCGAACCACTATTCGATAATTAATATCCCTGACTAATCCCCATGACAGACAAACTCATCAAATGTCAACTTAAGTGACAAATGACAAACTCACCATAGACCACCCTCAAAGGTAAATCCATGATGAAACACCCTGGAATCCACCAGGCCCCTAGAATTCACCAAGAAGTACCATCACCCCTCCTAGCCTACAAAGGACCTGACTAGAGTGGAAGGGCATGGCCCACAACTGCACCTGAACAGAAGTGGCGGGAAAAGCCAACCAAGAAAGATGACAGCTAATCCAATTGCGTGTACACTAAAAGATCCTCAAAAAACTATGGTGAGCCCAGCTCACGTAGAGCTCCTTCCAATGGGGAGGTGCAACTACATGGTCAAATCAATAGCTCTTCAATATAGCAAAAACTTAGAAAACCATTCTGAACCCTATCTTGCTCATCAATAAGTCAGGATTCCGAATAACTATCCCAAACACTATTAGTCCCTTCTAGACTAATGTTTTAAAACTCGAAACTGCCATCGGTTCATCAACCAAGGTAAATTGTGAGATCAAAGGCTTTGTTCACTCTATGAACTAGTCTCTGACCCCTCTGAGGTATTTTAGTCTTTATCTTGATTAGGTGTTCTTGCCCAATCCATAGTTATCCACTCCATCAATTAATCTTTTAATAATCTTAAGCTAGAGATAAGTTACTATCAAAACATCAATAGCAAATTATTGAAACAATGAATATCATAAACAAGCAGAACCACACAAGTTTAAGCAGATCATAATATCAATAATCAAATTCAATAATGATATTAGAATTGTTCGAGCTCACGCGCCCTAACCCTGCTTGGGTTAACTTCTTACATCTTAATGAAAACTTATCATAATGCACTTAAAGGCAATAAGCTAATTATCCATCTTAGGATATGGTCCACTCTACTCTCAGGTAATTTTTTAACCTCTCAAAAGGTTTCAGTATCACATTGGCCTGTTAATTTCATCCATGCAAATGCAAGCTGGTTTACACATAAGGGTATTTCTATTTTTTGTTCACGGCCTTCCTAAACCTTGATGGGTCCAACATTAATCCCAGAGTTACACTTGATGTTACGAAGCTGAGGTAATTTTCTTACCATTTAACGGGGTCGTAAACCCCTTGAATTGACCCTTGTTCAATTAACCATCTTACCTTAACCCTAGGGGTAAAATAGTCAAATATATATTTACTGCGATTTTTACCTAGCTTGTGGCTTGGTCTAAATTTATGATATATATTAAACTATCACCGGGATTTTTCTTAATTTTTAAATCTACTCATAAGCCCAAGAACTGGAGCCCCTAAGTCTGGTCATTAATCATTATAATACGCATCACTCACAAGGGTAAATTAGTCATTTCAAAATATTTGCTATGCTTTCCCTCGTATTCTCGGCTAAAAGAAAATAATTTTTTTAAAAACGTAACAAAATTTAATTATAATTGCCAAGGATCACCATGTACTAAAACAGTAATTACAACACACTTTGTATTATACAAAGATTTCCAAAATTGGGCATCACATGCCTTTGTACATTAGTCAATACAATAATTTACATAAAGTACAAAAACAGCAGTACAACACTCTAATTTAAGGAAACCCTTCGTTGACTCCATCAGATTTGAGTGAAACACCTGTAGAGTCTGAGGGTAGATGAGTAAATTCATACTTAGTAGGTCAAATTAAGTTCTAAGAATATGCTTCGTGCACATATCGTGCCATTTTTCTTTTGAAATCATTCAAAAAATCTGAAAACACAATCACAGAATGTCGTAATACCAGACGACTTACACCCGCGCCCATGGGGCGACGCGAGACAGAAAGAAAGGGATTTACCCATGACATCCCAATCCTGTGCGCGCCAGATGCCAAATTTGGCGATATCCAAAATCATAATAATTTTTAGCTCCGAGGAACCAAGAACTATCCAAATGGCACAATTGCCCAAAACTCGGAGAAATTTTCGAAAAGAGGAGATGATTTTAAAGTCAGAGCTTTTGTTTTTCAAAAAGTAACAGAACACTTTTAGTAAAACTTTAACGAGTAAAAATCTCGGCATACGATTAGAATTTAAAGCTACCTACCTATAATACGTGCAAAATATAACGAGATCTCCTCGTAGAGTAAAGAAAGTCCCTCCTTAAGATATCAGCCTTCGAGCGAGAATTTCGGCAGAATAACCACTCCAATGCGCAGAATGCCCTTGATTTAGTAGGGTAGGGCTTTGGAACGGGTTAAAAAGGGTTGGGAATGGTCCGGAAATAGTAAAAAGATGAAAGGGGAAGATTAGGGAAGGGGTACATTTTTCAAGGTCTTAGAGGGGTCGCCTTGAGAAAATAACACTTTTGGTGCATAGAGCACCCTTGAATTAGTAGGAAACGGGTCTTGGAACGTGAAAATCGGACTTAAAATGGGTCGGGAATGGTGAAAACAGTGAAAGGGGTCAAAAATCAGATGTGCGTGAAATTCTGGCCGGAAAGGGTATAAATAGGGGAGGAGGAGGAATATTCCGGTGGGCGCCCACCAGCGCCACCGCAAAAACTGGCCGGCGCCCACTGGCGCCGGCGGAACTAGGTGCACTTGTGATGAACGCGCATTCGGTGCGTGCCATGCGGCATACGCCGTGCGCTACGCTGCGCCGAGCAGCCAAAAACTATTTTTATTATTTATTTTAATTTCCATAAAAATTACAAAAATCGTAACTTCATATCCCGAACTTGGTTTTGCACATTCTAGGTACCGTTGAGCTCGTATTGATGAGCCCTACGAGACTAGACCACTTAAGAATCATTTTACCCAAATTTCAAAAGTGGGTCCCACCAGTTGAACATGTTTCTCGAGGTCGTACTTTTTGTTCCCGACCTCTGATTTTTGCGTTTTAAGACTTGTTACACTCGTCTCCACGAGCTCTAACCAACCCTTAGGAAAATTATAAATAACAAAATATATAAGAAGTTCATGTTAGAAATTAGGGTTATTACAATCTACCCCCCTTAAAGAAATTTCATCCTCGAAATTTGGATTATTCACTAAATGAATAACTCAGGGTACTTCTTTTGCATTTTTCTCTCCAGCTCCCAAGTGGCTTCTTCTGAGGAATGGTACTGCCATAGCACTTTGACTAAGGAGATCCTTTTTGTCCTCAAGATCTGTTCCTTATGATCCAAAATTTTGAGCGGCTTTTCTTTGAATGATAGGTCGGGCTTGAGAGTTATTAAACTCTGATCAAGAACATGAGAGGAGTCTCAGACGTATTTCCTAAGCATGGACACGTGAAATACGTCGTAGACATTGCTGAGTTGTGGAGGCAAGGCTAATCTGTAAGCCACAACTCCTACTTTGTCCAAAATTTCAAACGGTCCTACGAAGCGAGGACTTAGTTTGCCTTTAATTCCAAATCTCATGACTCCTCGGGTTGGCGAAACTTTTAGTAATACATGGTCTCCCACGCTAAAGTCAATATCCTTCCGTCTCTGATTTGCATAACTCTTTTGACGATTATGGGATGCCATTAGACGACGTTTGACAAGTTTCACCTTATCTGCACACTGTTGCAGAAGTTCAGACTTAATTAATCTTCGTTCTCCTACTTCATTCCAACACGTCGGTGATCGGCAAGGTTGTCCGTACAATGCTTCATAAGGTGCCATACATATACTGCTATGATAGCTGTTGTTGTAGGCGAACTCGACCAACGGTAAATGTTCGTCCCAGTTACCCTTCCAATCCATTGTGCAAGCGTGCAACATATCTTCCAAAGTTTGGATAGTTCTTTCTGATTGACCATCCGTCTGTGGGTGGAAAGCAGTGCTAAACTTAAGATTTGTACCTAATTCTTCTTGAAATCCTTGCCAAAACTTGGAGGTAAATCGACTATCCCAATCTGAGATGATCGACAGCGGTATCCCATGTCGGCTCACAATTTCCTTCACGTATAACTTCGCCAAAGAAATTAAGGATTGCTTCTTGCTTAACGGAAGAAAATGTGCACTCTTTGTGAGTCGATCCACGATCACCCAAATGGATTCATGGCCTTCTGAAGTTTTGGGTAGTGCCAAAACGAAATCCATAGTAATGTGTTCCCACTTCCACTCGGGGATTTCAATCGTTTGAAGGTACCCTGAAGGTTTTTGGTGTTCGGCTTTAACTTGCTGACAAGTTAAGCATCTCGAAATATATTCTCCTATATCCCTCTTCATTCCATTCTACCAAAAACTCCTTTTTAAATCTTGATACATCTTTGTTCCTCCTGGGTGGATGGTATATCGAGAACGATGTGCTTCATGTAATAGGTCTTCCCTTAGCTCAGGAATTTCGAGTATTACCAACCGTCCTCGAAATCGTACACTTCCATCAGAGCCTTGGGTGAAGTCAGATCTTTCGAGTAGAGTTTGTACTTCTTCATTTCCTTTCTGACTTTCAAGAATATGCTCAACTAGTACTGATTTCATTTCTAGGTTGGCAATGAAAGATTTCTTATTTCCAAGCTGTAATTCAGGTTGACAACCTATTGTTTCTTCCAACAATTTCCACTCCTTAATAAGCATGAAAGCCAATCCCCCAGATTTGCAACTTAAAGCATCAGCTACTACGTTGGCTTTTCCAGGATGATACTTGATAGAAAAGTCATAATCCTTAAGATATTCGATCCACCGTCTTTGCCTTATGTTAAGATCACTTTGGGAAAAGATGTACTTTAAACTTTGGTGATCGGTGAAAACTTCAAACATTTCCCCATATAGATAGTGCCTCCAAATTTTTAAAGCAAAAACTATCGCTGCTAACTCCAAATCGTGAGTAGGGTAGTTACCTTCATGTTTCTTTAATTGTCGTGAAGCGTATGCTATCACTTTTCCGTCTTGCATTAATATGCAGCCTAATCCTCTTTTAGAAGCATCGTGTACACGACAAAACCCCCACTACCAGTCGGCAACGCCAGAACATGTGCAGTTGTTAATTTTTCCTTTAGTTCTTGGAAATTTTGTTCACAAGTTTCATCCCAAACAAATTTAACTCCTTTCCTTGTCAACTTTGTCAGGGGCAGGGCAATGCTTGAAAATCCATGGATGAATCTTCGGTAATAACCCGCAAGGCCTAAGAAGCTCTGAATTTCTGTTACTATTTTTGGCCTTTCCCATTTGATGACAGCTTCTATCTTGGTTGGGTCCACCGATACTCCGTTCTTTGAAATGACGTGTCCTAAGAACACCACTTGTTCCATCCAAAATTCGCACTTGCTAAACTTGGCATATAGCTTATAATCCTTTAATGTTTGCAGAACTACTTGTAAATGCACTTTGTGATCTTCTAAGCTACTAGAGTAGATGAGGATGTCATCGACGAACACGATTACAAACTTGTCTAAAAAGGGCCGAAAAACTCTATTCATGAGATCCATGAAGGCGGCCGGGGCATTTGTTAAACCAAATGGCATCACTAAAAACTCATAGTGGCCATACCGGGTACGGAAAGCTGTTTTAGAGATATCCCCATCTCGTATCCTTAGCTGATGATAACCTGACCGCAGATCTATTTTGGAGAAAACTTTGGTTGTCTGCAATTGATCGAACAAGTCATCTATACGAGGCAAGGGGTACTTGTTCTTTACAGTGATGGCATTGAGAAGTCGGTAGTCAATGCACAACCTTAACGACGTGTCTTTCTTTCTCACAAATAAGACCAGTGCTCCCCAAGGAGAGACACTGGGTTGTATGAATCCTTTCTCAAGCAATTCCTGCAATTGACTTTTTAACTCTCTTAACTCCGCAGGAGCCATGCGGTAAGGTGCTTTAGAGATAGGGCTTGTTCCTGACATCAACTCAATAGAAAAATCTATCTCTCTTTTTGGTGGCAGACCAGAGAGATCATCAGGAAAAATGTCAGAGAAATCTTGTATTACATCAATACTCTTCAAGTTAAACGTAGTAGTCTCACTAGTTTCCATACTAGGAAGATAAGCCTGACAACCTTTACTTAAAAGCCGACGAGCCTTGACTGCTGAGATGATACATGGCTTGCAATGATCCTTAAGCCCATAAAAAGTAAAACTCCTTTCACCTCATTCAAAGATCACCTTCTTCTATTTACAGTCCACTAATGCCCCATTATTGGCTAACCAATCCATACCTAATATGACCTCAAAGTCGGTCATATTTAGGAGAATAAGGTCGGCCTCACACTGGCATTTCGCTAAGGTGATAGGTACCCTTTGAAGAAATTTATGGGCTAGAAATGTTTTTCCCATTGGGGTGGATACTTCTAAGACATATCCTAAATTTAAACTAGGATAGCCAAGACTTGAAGCAAAATCGAACGATATGAAAGAATGTGTAGACCCTGGATCTATCAAGATTTTTGCTAATTTATCCAAAACCAGAAGTGTACCTTGGATGACTGCGGTCGACGCTTGAGCTTCCTCAGCAGTAATTGAGAAGACCCGCCCTTGAGCTTCCTCAGCAGTAATTGCGAAGACCCGCCCTTGAGCTTTTGGTTTCTACTCCGATTTTGATTCTTCTTGCATTTTCCTCTTTGAGCAGTCTCTAATCTGATGGCCTTGTTCACCACAGAAAAAGCATTTTCTTTCAGTACGATAACACGATCCAGGAGGATAGATTTTACTGCACTGCGGACATTTTTCTAGCGTCCTTTCTCCCCTTGGCTGTGAAAGTGATTCTAAGGGCTTTTGAAACTTACGATTATTCTGATTGTTAAACGTAAGCCTCCTTTTCCTCTCATCGGGTCGAAAACTATTATTTTGTCTTCGGTCCTTACGTCCGACCACAAATTTCATATAATCTTGTTCTAGGATAGAGGCTAGTTCAACCGCTTTGGCAAAAGTCGTGGGTTGATGGCCAATAATTCTTCCTCTTAATCCATTATTTAGGCCCCTCACGAACTTTCGAGCTTTCTTTAATTCTGTCGTACAATAATCTGGAACGAAACGTTGTAATTGTATGAATTTATTCTCGTATTGAGTCACCGTTAACCCTCCTTGTTGTAGATCTAGAAACTCCTTTTCCTTTCTTTCTTGGACGTGAGGAGGAAAATATTTATCGTATATTACTTCTTTAAATTCCTCCCACTTAATATGATCACCATCTGTGAAGAAATTTCTTTCTGTTGTAGGCCACCAGAAAGCAGCTTCGCCAATCATAGAGAAAGTGGCTAGTGGCACCTTACGATCATCGGGGATCTTCATTGCTTTAAAAATCCATTCAACTTCAAAGGTCCACCTTTCAGCGGCCTCAGGGCCGTCTTCCCCCGTAAATGCTGGCGCAAGCTTCTTAAAACGCTCCAACAAATTATCCTTTTCACCGTGGGTATTATCTCCCAAATTAGTCGAATGATTGGAATGATTCGATTGGAATCCTTGAGTCATTCTTTGCATTAATAAGTCCACGAAGTGCATCATAGGATCTCCCGTTGTCAAAGTGACCGGCGTAGTAACATCTGGTGGAGTTGAGCTTCTTGCCCGTTGAGCATCGCTACCACTAACGTTCATCATCTAAACATGGATTAGTAACATCAAGATCTTTAGAAAACAAGCTTACTTCAAATCAACCTTGAAGTGTCATTACATCACTCAAAAGTTACATTAGCTATTTACAAACACTCTTAGTACACATCAAAATTGTTCCCATGGAACTATTTACTCGAGATTTTTACAGACCTTCTTCTCTAAGTAGTCAAGACTTTAGAGAGGAAAGGTCCTAGCTTTAGGGCACTTAAAGAAAAAGTGGGTTAAAAGTTCACAAAAGGTGCACCGCTCGGGCATTCCATGCCTTCCGGTTTCCTTCCCTTTGAGGAGACGTTGGACGCCTAGCTCTTCCACCCATTCGACCTCAGGTGGGGGCAGTTCGTTCAGGTCAAAATCCATTGTATACTCAGGGTTATCCTCGTTAGAATTTTCACTTTCTTCCACTTCCAAGGAGGGATCTTCTTCAGACTCTTCTCCTAGAGTAGGCGAGTCCGGGATAACTATTATTTCGTTCACATCACTATTTGTGGGTGAACCAGGGGTGTAAAAGATTTCAGAATCTTCTGAGTCCAAAATTTCGATGGGTGCCTTACCCTCATTGTACATACTCTTGCTACAACTTCCTTCCATTGGAAGCGGCAATTTACAAGCAGTAGAATGATAAAGATTGCTTGATAGATATGTCTTATGCCTGAGCATCGACATCTGTTTTAGCTTCACAAAAAAATTCATTAAGAAATTTCAAATAGGCAAACATACAATAAAATATAAATATTTGTATTGACTGATTTAATTATTTTTTAGTAGACAGTAGAACCTTGGCTCCAATACCAACTATAATGTCCCTTGTATTCTCGGATACAAGAAAACAATTTTTTTTAAAAACGTAACAAAATTTAATTACAATTGCCAAGGATCACCGTGTACTAAAACAGTAATTACAACACACTTTGTATTATACAAAGATTTCCAAAATTGGGCATCACATGCCTTTGTACATTAGTCAATACAATAATTTACATAAAGTACAAAAACAGCCGCACAACACTCTAATTTAAGGAAACCCTTCGTCGACTCCTTCAGATTCGAGTAAAACACCTGTAGAGTCTGAGGGTAGATGAGTAAATTCATACTCAGTAGGTCAAATTAAGTTCTAAGAATATGCTTCGTGCACATATCATGCCATTTTTCTTTTGAAATCATTCAAACAATCTGAAAACACAATCACAGAATGTCGCGATACCAGACGACTTACACCCACGCCCATGGGGCGACGCGAGATAGAAAGGAAGGGATTTACCCATGACATCCCAATCCTGTGCGCGCCAGATGCCAAATTTGGCGATATCCAAAATCATAATAATTTTTAGCTCCAAGGAACCAAGAACTATCCAGACGGCACAATTGCCCAAAACTCGGAGAAATTTTCGAAAAGAGGAGATGATTTTAAAGTCAGAGCTTTTGTTTTTCATAAAGTAACAGAAAACTTTTAGTAAAACTTTAACGAGTAAAAATCTCGGCATACGATTAGAATTTAAAACTACCTACCTATAATACGTGCAAAATATAACGAGATCTCCTCGTAGAGTAAAGAAAGTCCCTCCTTAAGATATCAGCCTTTGAGGGAGAATTTTGGTAGAATAACCACTCTAACGCGTAGAATGCCCTTGATTTAGTAGGGTAGGGCTTTGGAACAGGTTAAAAAGGGTTGGGAATGGTCCGGAAACAGTAAAAAGATGAAAGGGGAAGATTAGGAAAAAGGCACATTTTTTGAGGTCTTAGAGGGGTCACCTTGAGAAAATAACACTTCCGATGCATAGAGCACCCTTGAATTAGTAGGAAACGGGTCTTGGAACATAAAAATCGGACTTAAAATGGGTCGGGAATGGTGAAAACAGTGAAAGGGGTCGAAAATCGGATGTGGGTGAAATTCTGACCGGAAAGGGTATAAATAGGGGAGGAGGAATATTCCGGTGGGCGCCCACCGGCGCCAGCGGAACTGGGTGCGTGCGTGACGAACGCGCATTCGACGCTCGCATTCGGCACGCGCTGCGCTACGCTGCACCGCGCTACACCGCGCCGAGCCAGCGAAAAATATTTTTATTATTTATTTTAATTTCCATAAAAATTCCAAAAATCGTAACTTCCTATCCCGAACTCAGTTTTGCGCATTCTAGGTATCGTTGAGCTCGTATTGATGAGCCCTACGAGACTAGACCATTTAAGAATCATTTTACCCAAATTTCAAAAGTGGGTCCTGCCAGTTGAACACGTTTCCCGAGGTCATACTTTTTGTTCCCGACCTCTGATTTTTGCATTTTAAGACTTGTTACGCTCGTCTCCACGAGCTCTAACCAACCCTTAGGAAAATTATAAATAACAAAATATATAAGAAGATCATGTTAGAAATTAGGGTTATTACAGCGATGCAAGTCGTCTTTCCCGTGACCACTTAGAGACCATTCGGCCTCTAGCAGCGCCGCCCTTCCCCCAGGCGTGCCGGCGAGTGAGGCCAAAACCGGTTGGATCATTGTCTTCCGACGATTCTGACGGACTCAGCCTTGCCTCAGTCGAGCGGATGGCCGGGGACAAAGCGGCTGTTTTTTTTCATACTATGCTACGGCAAGCCTCCACGGCCGGATGATGGCTTGGCTTGACAGGATCGCCATCGTCCGATAATCTAGAAAGCCAAGTCCCTCCTCGGGCTGTGCTGCGCCGCCACAGTGTTTATTTTGTTTTTTTTTTGTTCAGAGGCCGAACCGCCATGGCTGCGGCGGTCGTGGCTAGGGCAGCCCTCCCTTACTATATTTTCGACAGACGATTGGCCAGCCAGCCGACTAGCGACCGATAAATTTACTGACGGCCCAAATCAGAATTCATTGTTCCCCCAATTACAGGAACAATGACTTCACTAATTAATGTAATGATTAATTCAGATTTATTTAACGAGCTTCTTAATAATTGAAATGCAAAAGATTAAAATAGCGATCTAACCTTAATTGTTGGTTTGTCGTCAGAGCTTTACAGTTCACCCCATTCTCTCCTTCAATCGGGCAAAAAACCCTCCTAATTGTGCCCTAAGAATGCTTTTTATAAATATGGAGATTAGGGTTCCTAATCTCTCTAGAATTTTGGTCAATCAGCCTTACTTAGATACCTTAATTAGGCATCTAAAAATTAATTTTGGAACTCTAATTAACCAGGCCCGTAAGACGACTTAAACGGGATAAATACACATCTAAACCGGGTAAATAGGCCCTATACAATATGTTCAATTTTAAACAGTTATATCTCCTTTATTCGAACTCCAATTCGTGCATTCTTGGTGGCGTTTCAAAGCTCTATCTGTCTACTTTCATATAAAATTAGTTTTAGCCACAAATTCTATATAGGAAGGAAGTTATTCTACTAAGAATGTCAATAGTTTAAACACCCTATTTTTTACGTATCTAATTTTTGAAACTTAAAAAAATACGGGATATTACAACAATAGCTACTTCGACTGCCTATATCATGTGCTCTCATACACGCCAAATAAAAAATCGTACAAATAAATTTCGAAGAGGCCTTACTACGAAATTGCCGCTGATGTTCTCCAAGCCAGATTAACCACTCATTTGGCTAAAAAAATTTACTCTTTTACCGAGATTGTCGCAAATAAAACCTCCCTACAAAGAAAACTAGCTTTAGGGCATACAATTTCAAACTCAACTTGCAAAAAATACTTATTCCCAAACTAACACCAGAGTGTTCTTTACACAATTGTTCTAGAACAAAAAAACACCCTATTCTTCAATGTCTTGCCGAATATATTAAAACATCTTCTCTCCTGCCACGTAAACGCTACTCAATCAAAAGACTTTCTAATCAAAACAAAGTTTTCAATCAAAAAGGTCTTTTTTCAATCGAAAGAATCACCGATGTTTAAAGTTGTACACCAATAAATACGACTTAATGAGGATTTTACACGATACAAAACCCTATCTCCGATCAGGGGTATTTTAGTCCAAAATTTACCTTATATAATTTTATTTCAAATTTTATGACATTTTAGTTTAAAATAAAAAATATATATAAATCTTTTCATTCTTCAGTTAAGCAATATGGAAAAAACTCCCAATTTAAATTAGAAAAACTTTATGGCCCTCCTGCAAGACTTCCTCCATAAAGAGGAGCCATAGATCATTAAAATTGAGGGCAGATTAGCGCAAGTGATGTGCTGGTGCACATGCCCTAAGGTGAGCTAGGGTGTGCACCATCGATCCTCATGATACAGGGCTCCTACCTAGTGGCGGATACTAGGTAGGAGGACCAAAAATTCTTCCCTTAAATTTACCCTCAAAAGGGGTAAAACCTGAGTACATTAAAAAATGCTCAAATTAACATCTACTTCCACCCTATAGCATTCACCATGAACAAGTTTATTTCCAGCTCCAAGAAAAAGCAACAGAAACATACATCAAAATTTACAAAACTGGCCATATACCATGTAAACTATATTCGCTTACATCATGGATAAAATTAATCTTTTTGAACAGCATTAGCTCGTGCAGAGGTGGTTTCAAGATTTGACGGCATTAAAATGTTAAAACCATCCGCAGCAGTTGATATAAGCATCTCTGGTATCTGGGTGTGCCAATGCAATTCCTTCAAGTCCTTCTGACCCTGATCAAATAAAATGTAGAACCAACTGTTTATAATAATAGCATTTTTAGCTGTTTAACAAATAAAAGACAATTCGTAAAGTGAAGGTCTGAAAACCTGGTGAACAAATAGAAGCTGTGGCGGTATGTCCTTGGGAGCATTTACTTCTTGTTTAGTGCTAGTTTTGAACTCTGCCTCCTCTTCTTCATCTCTCTCGCAAGAAAGGTCCCATATCCTGGACAAACGAGACAATGTCAAAGAAAATGTCACAGCACTTTGGTTTTATTTTATTAAAAAACATACGTTAATTGATTGTCAAAAGATGACACAGCCAAAGTGGATGCTTCATGTGGACTCCACTCTATTGATGTAATTGGATACTTGTGGTATTCAAAATGTGCCACAACAGAGTCCCCCTGCATAAATAATCGTGATGTAATAAGCAACACCAATAATTTAATAAAGAAAATAGGAAAGCAATTACAACAGATGAATTAACACTAACATAGGGTCAAAGCCCTGTAGCACCCTCAACATTTTAGGGGCAATTAAAAATACAGTGACAAAAAAATTTACTACATATAACTAGAGTCAGATTTTCCAATCGGATAATGAAATCAATGGGTAGGGTTGGATAAAAAAGCCTAAAATGCAAGTAACTAAAATAACCCCACCAAAAAATTTTATCAAATACAAAAAATACATCTGCTGTCCCCTGGAGCTTTGCTGCCGCTAGCTGGAGCTCCGCCATCGCCACCCACTAGAGCTGTACTGCCACTGATGCCAGAACTACACCATCGCCACCACTCCTAGTGCTCCGCCACTGACACCATCGCCGCCAGAACTTTGCTGCCACCCCATAGGAGATGTGCCACCAATAATGTTGTTTTCTGCCCTTTTTACATTCAATCCTTTTCAGTAAAAGAGCAGAAACAACTCAATTCTTGTGAGAGCTCTGCTGCCTCCAGTCTGGGTTCCCCCTTCACCACTGCTGACACCAACCACCTGACCCACCTTGGAGAGCCACTGCCACCACCCAGAAATATCACAAAATTCAAACACGATTATGTTCTTTCATTGAAAAAGCATGATTGTGTTTGTTTCTAGGTTTCTGGGAACTGGCCAGGGGCATGGCCACCCGGCTAAGGGTAGGCCTGGCAACAGCCACAAACTGGCCTGGCTGGCCACAGCCTATCTAAGAAAGAACACAATCATGTTATTTTTATAAAACAGAATGATTGTCCTATTTCTAGGAGTTGGCCTGAGTGACAGCCGCAGGCTTGCCTGGCCTGACCAGGTTCCCGCCTCCTTGCCTGAACTGCCACAGCTGCCATCACCATTGCTGTCTGACTGCAGGCATGGCCGGCCAGAGCTGGCGCTGACTGACTGCAGGGTACCTGACCATAGCCATGGTTAGACCATGGCCTGGTCGGCCTAGCTCAGCCACAGTGCAACCAGTCTAGCCTGACCAGAATTGGCCGGCCTGGCCTGGAAGGTCCCAGCCTGGCCAGGCTTCCGTGGCCAGAAAGGGCATGTCCTTGGCTGGCTGGCGCCAGGGGCCATGGCCACCATAACCAAATCTGGCCTGGCTGTGGCCACAACAGCCCGGCAAGACCAACCCAGGCTATTATCAGGCCAGTTCTAGCTGCCGGAGTTGCTGGTCGGTCTCCCAGCCAGCCAGGAAGAGGAGAAAACAGCAGCTGGGAAAGGTTAGGGCTTTGATCTCAATGGGTATGGGTGGTAGTGGTCGGAAAGCAGGCATAGAATCAGGAGGCAATTTTCACAGATGCAGCTGGCTAGGCGGTGGGCAGAGGCAGCAGTGATGTGGAGGAGGTGGGAAGGAGGAAGAGGAGGGGAAGAGAGTTTACAAAGGCAGAAATACTTCTGGGATTTAAGGAAAAATGTGTTGGGATTGGTGACTGGATGTAAAACTTCAAAAAATGTCACAACAGCTATGTGAGGAAAATTTCAAGTCCAGTTACCGGCAACTTCTCTCCTTGAGAAGACTGTACGTAATTACAATAACTTATTATCACCGAAAAGAAATACAAATAGACACAATACAAGGAAGAAAAAAAAGGAGGATTAAAACTTGAACCACCAGTCATCTTAAACTCTAGCAACAAAACTAGTCAGCTCAAGCCAACAACAGTTCAAATATCACCAGCTGCTCAAACCAGTAAACAAGAATTAAGTACTCTCTCAGGGGTGACAAAAATGGATCTATCCTAAAAGATTTTACCCAAACAAGCATCAGATCTGGGGAATTCTTTGTATGTAAAGCCTACGTCTGAAAATTTAATGTGACAAATCAATAAATCCCACAAGTGTACTACCTTGAAATTTGTTTCTGCCACCCACATCAAGCTACCATGATTGAAGGCAATAACCTATAATGTTTTATATATATATATATATATATATATATATATATATATATATATATATATATATGTTAAGAATCCATTTGTGACATCCACAAACTTGGAGGTAATTTTTTACATATTAAGAATATTGGAATCAGAACGGATTTATATTTTTTGCTGGGTAAGTTATCAGCACCATCACCAATGTGTCGATGAGTGTGTCATTGAAACACTATTGTACTATCGACAGGCAACATGTCAGCGAAACAGAGGTGAATCTCCTAGTTTTGTCGATAAAATCAATGACGCATCGGTGAGTGGGACGGTTTTGCCAGATTCAATTATTTCCTCATATAAATACTCTTTTCGATGACCTAAGACCCTCATCTCTTTGAAAACTGATTTTAGTCAAGAAGGGAGACTAAAGGTGTGTCAAAAACCGGAGAAAAAGTCAAAGTTTGGGCACTCAGCGTGTAGCACACGACTAAGAAAGGACATATTGCTAACCTCGAAGCATTTTTCGGCATGTCAACAATCATGACTTATTGTAGTCTACTCACTATCGACAGGTTATCAACACATTGTTGTTGGCATCGATGGCTATTGGCACCAACACTGATGCATCAATGGACAACCGATAGGCACTTCATATCATGTTTTTAAAGTGAAATTTTTACCAATGTGGTATGTTTTTGTATAATTTACTCATAGAATGAATGTAAGTAAATATCAAAGCACATGATGGAAATATTTGTATGATTAAAGGGTAAGTGAACCCTAGGCTTTATTGTACCAAAATAGTAGAGACCTAAAATCATTGTATAGGACACTTAATGACATGGGTGCCTAGTGTCGGTCTAGGCTCTAAAAGTAGAGAAGATTCATGGTATTATAAGGATCATGGGTTTCTAGTTCCCCAAGGCTTAGAAATTTATTGTTTGTGAATCCTCTCTCTAAGGCTTGAGTGTTGGTTCAAATGGGTTAAACTTTACAAAAAGGTATTAACTCCAACACAACGCAACAAAAGAATTCTCAATAATCATGGAAAGCTAAAGATATTGACAACATAAGCCATTGTGGTTTTAGCTTCATGACATGGATGGAGTGGTATATAGTCTTCAATAAGAGTATGAAGCTGCTTCATTAAGTGGTATACATTTGGAGAGTAGTGAAGATCTCCTTGATGTTGCCATAACTTTAGTGAACCTTTTTATTTTTTTTATTAAAGGCTGATTTTGATGTGTAATTATTAATTGGGCTATGTTTGTACTCCCTTTGTCCGCTCCATTCAGTTATTCAAAATGAACTAAAATTAATTAATTTTGAAAAACCAATAGAGCTAGAACATATGGAATATTATTTTGTTGTAGTTCATTTTTAGTCATCCTACTGGGTATACAATATACATAACATCCTCATGATGCATGTACGTATCAGGGCTCTACAATTAGGAGAATGAGAGACGAAGAGGGGTAAAGGACTTCCACTGGTTCAGGCCAAACCAGAGAAGAGACGAAAGGCAAGGTGAGAGAGAGAGGTCGGGGAGAGAGAAGGGAGATTAGGGCTAATTGATTTTTTGATTATCCTCAAGGCACTAAGCCATTACATAATTTAACCCATAATGGGCCTGATTATTTTCCTAACTAGTCTTATGGGCTTATAACAGGAATTAAACAAAAGAACTAATAGCCTTATGGTCCTACAAGCAAAATAAAGAAACTATCTAATAGACTAATCAAATAACGATCCATAACAATCCACCACGCTCTGCTACCGCCTTGACCTTAAGGCGCAAAATCTGAAAAATGAGCAAAAAAGTCATCCTCCGACATCCATGAAGCTTCATCCAAGGAGCAACCATGCCAAGCAACCAGAATCTCAGACACAAGCCAGCCAGAGCGACGAATGCGACGAGTGTCAATGATAGAAGAAGGAACATGCAATGGTGTCAAGAAGTATAAGCGAGGGCGGTGGACTCTGCACAACTCGTGAAGGATCACTCACAAAATAGTAGAAGCGTGAAACATGAAAGACAAGATGAACCGGAGAGTCTGCAGGAAGCTAAAGACGGTATGCAACAACACCGACATGCTTAACAATAGAGTAGGGACCATGAAAGCGTTGAGCCAACTTGCCACTCATGGGCTGAAATAAGGAAGATTGTCTCTGAGGCATGAAACAAACATAAACCAAGTCGCCTAGCTGAAATTCCCGATCTATATGATGACCATCATACACTTGCTTCATCCTGCTTTGAGCTGTCTTCAAATTGTGCTTGAGCTAATGCAGTAACTCATCACGATTCTGAAGAAGATGGTCAACCTCCCCTACTGCAGCATGCCCTGTTTCATTTTATGCTATGGTTTGACAACAATTAATATATACTCTGATTTGATATTCGTATGTTTGAAAAGCAAGTGGCTCAACCCTAAGGTATCTTGACTAAAATGTTTTGGTTAAACAACAATGATATTGTTTCTGCGATGATATTTTTGTTAAAAATGAATTTGAAAATCTCAAGGTGTGCTACCAATTCTAGTGTACTTATAGATGATTTCAATTGACAGGCCACCAACATATATCAAGGTCATCTATTATAGGCATCCAAATGAAGCAACCTCAATGGCTTTAAATTGCTCGTAACCAGGGATGCAACAAGGTAAGCTCTATGTCAGTTTTAACAAAACGCAACTTTCCTCCACTAGACTTTTTGAGACTCCAATTACAACCGATTTGTCACAGTCCTCAAATCTGACCCTCACGACCTAGATAACATATACTATCTCCATCCCATATTAATAGCTCTGTTTGGTTTTTCAAAATGAACTAAAATTAGGTCATTTTGAAAAAACAAATGGAGCTAATGATGTGGAAGATGAATATATTATATCATTGTATCATAATAAGTTAGTTTTCTATTTTTTACCAATATAAGATCAGAACATAGGTGATAACCAGAGTAGTAATGTTACAGAGCTATTTGGATTAAATTTAACCTGTAAATAGAAATATACATAATGTAACAAAATGATCCCTGTGCAAGCCCACGCATAGGAGATCATTTGTCGACCTTTTCATGTGTGACCCCACATGGGTCCCTCATGAAGGTAAGAAATGGGAAGGAACCCAGAGCAAGAACTCCATCAAATTTGGGCATCATTCGGACATTATCCCCCCACCCCACCCAACACACATAAACAAAAAAGGATCTTTGCATGTAAAACTTAGACTAATTTCATCCATAAATATACTGAAAGTTGACAGAGCCAAATTTTGTAGGCACCCAGTTTGGAGGTCCCTCTTTTCAATCTCATGAAGCTTCACCTTTGTGTTGCCTAGCCCCACCATGAAAGGGTTTAAGAACCCCTATGCAAGCGCTTAGTGGGGATCATTTTCCCATGATGGTAATATAGACAACCAGTGCGGGTTGCACCTGGGCAGGTTAGATTGGGGTGACTATGTCTAAGTTTCAGCTCCAATTAAGGAGCACTCCCACACATGAAGGCTGGGAAAGGTCAGAATACCCAATTAACCCTCACTCCATATGGCATCCCTACTTGCTAGAAAAGAATATCCATAAATGTTTCTGATCTTTTGTTCCAATCATAGTTGACAATTAATGGAATGGCCTTCTCGGAGTGCTAGACTATGGGGCAACATGCAAGCAAATTGTGAACCCCCACAGACCCAATGGAGGTGAAACCCAGGCTACTGAAAGGAGACTTCAACAGGGAAGGGCCCACAAAGTTTCATCCCAGTTAGGAACATGGCCCCATCTATTAAAGCATGTAAAATTTCAGCAATATATATATATATATATATATATATATATATATATATATATATATATATATATATATATATATATATATAAATATATATATAATTTAACTAAATGGGCACTTCTAGCACATGGACCCCAAAGGATCCTAACCTCATTTAAACCTAGCTCCAGGGGACCCTTGCAGGGCCCACAGATAGAGCGCTCACATAGCCCATATACAATCGCTTGCAGAACATCATTCTCCAATATCAAATACCAAAAGAAATCCTTAGTACAAGTCAGCATAAAAAATCCATTGTAAGACTTGTTGTATGACCCATATAACAATTTACCAGCACAAAAGCAAAGCAATCTTGCATTGGAACAAGAAATATATCTTAACACGTGTAACAACATGTAACATCTATTGAATCAAAGAAAAAACAATACCTTGATCAATCTAAGATCTCGAATAGAAAAGGTGCCATCGTCACTTCCCGAAGCTATCATACAGCTAGCCAGCCTATCCAAGTCGAGAGAGGCAGTAAAGGCCATTAGATATGAAGAAAACCACAAAAAGAATAAAAAAATAGCTGAAGTAAATGTGTCAATATGTCACCGGTTCCAAGAGATCACGTTCACATCTGCATTATGTGCCTTAACAGAAATTGCAGGCTGTTTCCCAACACGAACATCCCATATTGCAATGCTTCCATCCACTGAACAAGAAGCAAAAACATCTGCTTCTGTAGGACTCCACTACATATAAAAATATAAATACTATAAATCTTTGATTAAACCATCACATCTAAACAAGAAAAAGCATCCAAGCATCCAGGTAATGAGGAGCCATAGGCTGACAAAAACAGACAACAGATAAAAAATACACCAGCTTATGAGAACTCAGCACCTCCTCTTTGCTATTCAAAGTCAGGATAGCAGAAACATATTGAGAACACAAACAGATGCCAGCTGGGAGGTGAACACTTACCTGTAAATCTTCAACACTAGCTGTATGTCCCATAAATGGTTTAGCATCAATGTTCCATGTTCCGGATGTAGGTTCCCACAAGTGGATACAATTCTTGCAATCACCTTTCAGCAGGTGAAAAAGGACTCATCAATATGATAGAACTTTTTCGCTGAGTTTTGGTGCTCTCTTCAATAGGTTGAAGTTTTTTTTAAAGAAAAGAATAAGTCTAGTATGATTACCAGAAACGAGCCTGCCAGCTGTTAGGGTACTCCAATCTAATGCATAGCCCTCATCTTTGTGCCCACCGAATTTCACTAACGGTGCTTGAGAACATGCTGTGGTAGTGCTTGTTTGTGCCTCAGATTCAGCTAGAATATTCAAGTGAGAATTGATATCCCAGACCTACAGTAGGAAGTAAACAAATATAAAAGATTAACCATATTAGTAGAAAAAGTCCTAAACTTATGTTAAACCTAGTGTCAAGCATAACTTTATAATCAATGATCACATTCCAAATGGCAGACATTTAAAAGTATCAAAATAATTTCCAAGAAGGAAGTCAAAGAGACAACAATATACAGGACTTAGGCAGATGCACCTGAACATGACCAGTGTCGGCCCATGATGCACATATATAAGGTGATTGGGACATTGCACGTATTCTATTCACACATCCTTCATGAGAAATTTGCCTTAACTGCTAAAAATAAAACATAAAAAATGCCAAATGTAATAAAATCAGTTATGTGAACGTAAACAATTGTATTATGAATCAGCAAAATCCATAAAAGGGTCATAAGTAGACTAGCCTGCAAAATTGGAGACCCTGAGCTGCCACTATCATCTTTCTCTTCATCTTCATCACTACTGTCGCTCTCCATATCTGATTCATTATCTGAAGATGCAGGAGGAACCAAAGGCTTCCTTTTTCCAGATATTTTAGTCAATTTGAAAATGTTAATGGAATTCCAGGAAGCTTTTTCCGCCTACAGAATGAGATCAGAACAATTAGGGCCAAATGTAATAACTTCATTAGTGCTTAGTTTAAAAAACTCCATATGCAAGCAAGCCACAAAGATGTTATACACAAAATCACATACCTAAGAATTTACATATATCTTTAAAGATTAATTTTCACAGACTGTCTCATCACACAGGGAAAATACTCATTCTTTTTAGTTTTTTAATATGAACAACTAACCCAAAGATACCATTGTATAAAATGTTCACCAAAGTCTTTCTTTTTCTTTTTCAAAAAAGAATTAGCCGTTTTTTCACAACCAGTAATGCTTGATTGATTTTCTAACTTTGCTAAAAACAATAAGTAGGCACAAATCCTCCATCCATCTTCACTAGGAACATATGCACAAATTCCAACCAATAATTGCTACAGCAGTTTATACTAATTAAGCTGTCTACTGTTCAGTTAATATGATATAAGCGTCTCAGTGAACATACTTGACCTTGTTCTTTCTAAGTAGTCATAATTTCGTTTATGTATTGTAAGTGAATTTCTAGAAAGGCCAAGAGATGACAAGATTCCACTAATCGAAAAAAGAAAACAATTTGGCTTACAAAAAATATATCTATAAAAGTAACTCAATTACTGAAGATACCTGAGTCCCTGCCACACAATACACTGTGTGTGGAAACTCCGTCCTTATCAGACCCAAGGAATCATGAATGACATCGAAACTGTGATTTTCCAATTGGACCCAGTTGGTTACTAAGATAGTAAAAAAAATCTTAACTACAAGGAGGAAAATGACGTATCCGTACAGAAAATTCACACCTCAAACAAGGCCAGCCGATGTGGAAGGCGTGAAGCGAATGGTAAGCCGACAGGTCGCATTGCAGCTCCTCACCTTCCTCTAATTTGTCCACGCCCGGCTGCCATACCTATAACAGCAACAAGCCCAAGAACATCAGCAACAAAATGCATAGAAAAAAGATCAAATGCGATCGACCCAAATTCTAACATTCTGAAAAGATCAAAGTGGAAGAACAAAGGAAACGGGTCATTCACCCTGGAGGGAACCGTGGGGGGCGCTGAACTCCCCTCCCCCTTCTTTGGCTCCTGCACACAACAATTCACATCATTTTAAGCAACCAAACATTCCCCGAAATACTACTGTATATAATAGAGCACAAAGCAAGGAAATGGGAGAAGTATGAGGTACTTTGTTCTTGCGCTTGAGCTTCTTCGGGTTCTTGATGCTGCGTACCATGGCTGTGAATTTGGACCTGCGATACGGGAACGACAACCAGCAGATGGGTAAAAAGAGAGAGGAGGCACTGTTTCTGTGGGCAGATGCCTAGGGTTTTGCTAAACCCCCGCCGTTGTCCCAAGGACCGGTCTAATAGAGGTGGCGACGGGCAATTTCGGGCCTGGCCCGGCCTGTTCCTTCAAATAGCACGCCTGCACAGTCCACCCTCGGGCCTGCTTACGGCCAGTTAAAAATTTTAAAAACTAAATTTTATGAAAAATATAAAAATATATTAATACTATATAATTTATTATATTTTAAAGAGGTGAAATTTTGAGTACATTTCAAACTAGGAAGCGTTTTTTATACTCCCTCTTTAATGTAAGCCAAGCGTAAAGAACGATTAGGAAGCGTCCAATTTCAAGATCAATGAGCGCACACACTAACATGCGCTAGCGTATGCACCGTCAATCTTAAAATCGGACGCTTCCCGGCTTTCCTTACGCTCAGCTCACTGTTAGAGCATCTATCTATTATTTATAATTTAATATTAACATATTTTAAGATAAAAACAATTACATCTACCTTTGAACTATCTAAAAAATTTAGAGGAATTAACCAAAGTAGATAAATAACCGAAATGTGAGTAAGTTTCTACTCTTTTACCAAAGTAGACTTGTTCAAGTGGGAACTTGCAAGTGTGTGAAGGTTTTTGACTAAACTACCCTCTCCTTCATCATATGACAACCCGATGGGAAAAATCATCTACAATAGTTGCTCAATCGAGGAAAGTGTCTTCTTCTTCTCTAGTATGACTTCATCTTGCGGTAATTTTATCTCCAGTAAGGCTTTCTACCTGGGTTAGTTCATCTTTCAAGCTACTTTTGTTTGCCCAGTTATTTTCTTCTTCACGACTTTTCTCTAGCCGACAAGAAAAACATGTCAAATCAGTCGCTTAGCCCAAAAAAAAAGATTTCTTTTTCTTCTCCCATAAGACTTCATCTCACAATGATTTTTCCTCCTCCTGGGTAGGTTCTTCTTCCTCATATTTTTGTTTTCCCAGTTTCCTTCATCTTCTCTACTTCTTTTCTCTGGGTCTTCACATCTTCCAACTCTGAAGACCTAGTAGTTTATTTCCATCCGATGAAAATATTATTTTTGGTTGGTTATATCTTGGACATTACGTAGTTTTTGCTAGTAAGATTTTTTGGGTAGTTGGAAAATTAGGAACTGAAAAATTGGAACACTGAATCATTGAAATACTAAAAAGTAGAAAACTAGATTACTAATATGATATAAGAAGAGTATGGAAATTGACACAAAAGGTTTGTTGTGTGTTTGGGACATCCATTGGGATGAAAGTAGTATGAAATATAATTTTGACAATGCAGAAACAAAACTAATGTAATCACCTATAAAGTTTTTCATTTCAATTTTTCAGGATTTACGTTTTCCAGTTTTTTAGTTTTTCAATTTCCAGTTTTCTGATTTTCTAGTTTGACAATATGTCAGTTTTCAAGTTTTCCCTTTAACACATAGATAATTCTAATCGATGCAGGCATATATATAGGGTTCCTCCCATTTTTCTTCCTATGTTGTGAAGCTAATTTAGGTTCTTTTAGGATTTTTGTTTATTTGTTGTTTCCAAAATTTAGGCTTTGGAGTTTGTTTGACGACTTCTACACAGTTAATTCTTCAAGGAGACACACCACTCTACTGGCACTGGCGCTTGATTTAAGTGGCTCATCCAATCTCCAATACCCTATTTTCTGTACTAAAAACAAACTCTGATAGATTCTATTAAAAGAAGATGGTGAGTCTTGATTGTGACATTTTATCATACACCTATGACTGCAACTAATAGGAAGGCGTAATCATCTTTTCTTATTTGTGTAATTTATAAATAGTGGGCATCAGGTAGGCTTAAGCATTGCTATGTTTTACAAATTGTAAATTTCTATTTTTAAAGTGGTGCTCTTCAAACATGAGGTTTTAGGTAAGGTTACTGGACTCAAGAATTAGTTATCCCTTTGTCATCTTTTAGAAATTAGAAACTTTAAACATTTGTGTTTCTTCTCTTGGTCTCTTCATCTTTGTTTATTTTCATTATTGAGTGGTGATGCCTGTGATAACTCTATATGTTGAAATTGGGTTGCATCATATTGGCGCCCCTTGCCCCTCCATGTGAAGCATCCGCTAATGGCGAGCAACCACAATGGTGATATTAATAACTGATTCGGTCCCAATAATAGATGCAACAATTGATCGCTATCTTGCAACGGCTATTGCATGCTTAGGATCCACAGCAGATTGGGATACTAGTGGGTCGACCACATTTAAATCAATTTGAATTTTTTGTCCTTTTTGCTCCATTCTTTTTCCAACACTTAGAAAAGATGTTTTCTATGAGAATCTTAAATGTTTGTGCTATTATGCACGATATTTACCTTTTTGTCTTCAACCTTCAATCACTTGTGTAAAGTCTTTCAACTTGAATTTTCATAATACATATGCTTTAATTCTATAAGTTATTTAATTCCAAATCTAAGTGACACATCACTAACCTAGTCAAACTTCACTAAGACTTAAATTAATAGACAAATGGACATAGTTTTGATCATTAAAATATGGCCAATTACAATACATATGTCTCGTATGCTCTAACATATATCTACACTTGAAGAACTAAGTGATGAAAAGAAAAGATGCTTGAGATTTGAACCATCTTCCATGTCTCATAGTGGTGTTGTTGAGAAGATGGTGGAGGATCATTCAAGCTGATGGATTTGTTGTGAAGATCATGATAGTTCAAAGCTTACTTAGAGTGGAGATTATATCATATGCAGTTGAAGTAAACTATCATAGAGGTGCTACAAGTATTTATAGAGGTGTGGAGGCTAGCCATATGAGAGAAAGGAAAGACTCTTTCAACTATATCAATTATAACTTTGTATTTTTGTTTACATAGTTCATTATTTGGTATGAACATGAGTGTATTGTGATTTTTCCTGATGACGGTTTTCCATATAAAAATATCTTATGTCGTAGGTTTTGCAATTTTAATTATACCTTAAATACATAGGGTTTTATGCATATTATATTCAAAATAGTTTAGAATTTTACAACACACCAAAAAAATATTATAATTCTTAAATTTATATTTTGAACTAGAGGTATTATATTTTATGGGTTTCTCCTTTCAAAATGACAAATTGATTTTCAATTTAAATCTTATGCTTTTGACAATCTCACTGAACTTTCTTGTATCAAATTACAAGATTGAGAATGCAAGTAAAACTACTACTATGATGATAAAATTAAATATTTTTAAAACAAAATAACATAATTAGGATCTCTTTATTTTTATTTTTAAAAAAAAGTTAACTAAAATATACTATTTCCGTCCTATTAATAGCTCTAATTGAGAAAACAATTATTCTATATTAATTGTTCTATTTGGCTCAATTTAGATATGGTCTCAAAAGTTTCTCACACAATTTTTTTTCCTTAGCCCAAGCTCCTCCCATGGCAATGGAAATTCTAAATAAACAAAAGGTTCCCATAGCAATGTCTGGTTCATATTGGGTTACGTGCATTCTTCTTGGATTTTTCCTCCATATTGATGTGTTTTGATCCCAGAACTCGACCTGCCACCCAGACAATTTGAAGGCACTCCGGGGTTTCACGTTCCCTCTTCAACATGAGCCGAGCATAAGGAAGGCCTGGGAAGTGTCCGATTTCAAGATCGATGACACACATAGTAGCACACGTTAGCATAAGTAATATTTACACTCACGTGCGCTAGCGTGTCCACCATTGATCTTTAAATCGGATGCTTCCCAAACCTTCATTACGCTCGACTCACTATCAAAGCGAAACATAAAAAAATCCTTTATTCATGGTGTGCCTGAAATTGGGGCTCCTTCATTTATGGTGGGCCTGAAATCTAGGCTCCAGGTGAACGTCCAACAGCTCTAACGACTATTGCAATCGGGATGGCATTATAGCGAGGGTTTGGATGAAACTGGAGCTTGTAGACAAGTCATTGATAATGCCAATTTCGGAGTCATTGTCTGCTTCCGATCAGCTCAGAGTACTCAAATCTCTCCCACAATTTTCTCAATGGCAACTACTGTTCAAATTGTTGGGGTTGTCACATAAAAGAGGGCAGATTGAATACAAGACACAATTATCACACATAAATATATTTGCAAATATATAAATTAAATACCAAAGAGAAGAGAAATTTGAACCCGGTTCGAGGCGCATTACATGCTTACCTTGAAACAGATACACCGCCCTCCGTGCACAAGCGTTCAACTGTGTTCCGTTCTCGAGATACAACGAACCACACCGTCCGTTCAATGGTGCACTTCCAATCAAACAGATTGGATCTCAATCAGAAGAGTTGCTATTGCTCAATGATATACTCAAAAAACCAGAGAGAAAATAAAGAATAAATCTTTCAGAGTTTTTCTTAGAGAGTCAGAGAGAGGACCGGAGAGGAAGAACTGTTCACCTTTTGTTTTTCCTGTTCTGTCAAATATATGACTCTTCCCATCAGTATTTGATTATCAGACGCACCCCACGAAGCCGAAACGGCTAAATTAAAATAACAATTGCGACCCAACTTTTTAGGAGCCAAAACGGCTTATTTTTTATCAAAACGGCTGAATTGTACACAATAACCCCAAGAAGCAATCAAAGGTTCCGGTTTATTTCAAATCAAACAAAACGACAATGCATCCCGGTTTTATAACACGTCAAAATCCAACAACCCGACCATGACTTGATATAAAACCTGTCCACATATACAAAAAAATTTATAAGACACAAAATGAGACATTGAGCAATGGTACTCCAAGCTTTCAGCGATAGGTACCTTGAGGGTTTGAACCTACACCTAGTTTGGTAAGCCGCCACTCTCACAAGTTCAAAGTGAACTAAGTCTTGAACTTGAACCTTAAAGCAAGAGCTTTGACAAACCTAATAGTTAGAGTAATTCCCTTTTTGAGATCATTTGGGGTAGCGCTTTATGGTCATACGCCTTGTATCTTTTCATGAGTTGCACATTAGAGAACAAGCCCACGTTCTCTTTAACTGCAACCTCAGTGGCACTCATATAGGTGTTAGTCTTCAAGGGTAATATGCATAACAATACCCTGCTATATAAGCCTTGACCTCATTAAGACTTTTGTCAACCTGTCTCATATGCATTAAGAGCACTCTCATCATAACACAAGAATGAGCATACTATATTTAATAGTGCTCTCTCCAAGTTACACATTAGCTTGTTTTTACCCATTGAATCTTCGTAGTGGGATTTCCACGCAGAGAGATTGGGTTGCTACTAATGATGACTTAATCAAAGGTTTTCAGCTCCATTCCTCTAGATGAGTTAAGGATTTGTCCTACCGACAACCCTTTTGTAAACGAATCAACCAAGTTATCTACTAATCATATGAAACTTAAGGTAATGACTCTAGAGGTAGTCAACTTGCGCTAGATTTTGTACCTTAGTTCAATATGCCTAGAGGACCTCTTATTATGATTCTTACTTTTAACCTTATCAAGAGTTGATTGGTTATCACAGTGAATCAATAACCCAAGAATTGGCTTATTCAACCAGGGTATATCTATTAAAAGATCCCTAAGCCATTCCACCAATTTTATCAAGAGCTACCAACTCTGCATCCATGGCAGACCTTGTTATCACTGTTTGTTTAGAAGATTTCCATGCAACTGCCCCACCACATAGTGTAAACACATAACCACTAGTAGCCTTAGTTTTATCAGAATCTGATATCCAATTTGCATCATTGTAACCTTCTAATACAGCAGGAAACCTGGAATAATGTAAACCAAAGTTTACACTTCCTTTCAGATATTTGAATACTCTCTCAAGGCAGTCCAATGAGATTCATTAGGGCTCTTAGTGTATCCACATAGTCTTCCCACAACATAGGATATATTTGGTCTATTGGAGTTAGCCAGATAACTCAAACTTCCTATCAGCTGTAAATACCTAAGTTGTGACACACTTTCCCCACAATTTTTCTTTACTCTTACACTCGCGTCATATGGCGTATTGACATGTTTTCTATCGAAGTATTCATACTTCTTTAGAATCTTCTCCACATAGTGTGATTGACTCACAACTATTCCTTAAGAAGTCCTATCAATCTTCAAGCCCAGTATAATCTTGGTAAGACCCAAATCTTTTATATCAAAATTCTTGTTAAGGAAACTTTTAACCTTATTGATATGATCCACATTATCACCAAACAGTAATATATCATCCACATACATGCATAACATTACATAAGAATGATCAAAAGATTTTCAATACAAACATTTATCAGAAGTACACACAACAAAGTTATTAGAAAGAAGAACATCATCAAACTTTTAATGTCATTATTTAGGGGCATGTTTTAAACCATAGAGAGATCTTACTAACTTACATACTTTTCTTTCTTGACTAGGAACTACAAAACCTTCAGGCTGCTCCATATAAATTTCCTCCTCTAATTCGCCATTTAAAAATGTTGTTTTTACATCCATTTGATGGATCTCGAGGTTATAAAGAGTTGTCAATGCAATAAGCACTCGAATTGTAGTTATCATGGTCACAGGAGAATATGTGTCAAAAAAATCTTGACCTTCCTTTTGACTATATCCTTTAGCCACTAATCTAGCTTTGTACTTGCACCCAATTGGTTTAAACCCTAGAGGTAGATTCGTTAAAACCCATGTCCCATGTGTAAGTATTGAATCCATCTCACTCTGTACTGCTTCCTTCCATAAAGGAGCTTCGCTAGACGACATAGTTTCAATAAAAGTCAAAGTATCTTCATTCCCCACCATGAAAGTGTAAAAGTCATCCCCAAAGTTCTTCTCTATTCTGGGTCTCTTAGATCTCCTTACATCCACACTGGTTCCCGAATCTTTCATTCTAAGAATAGAAGATGATGAAACATCTTCCTTATGCACTATAGCCTTACTCTTTTCCTTCATAGGAAATACATTCTCAAAGAATGTTGCATCATCGAACTTCTTAATAGTATTGGGAGCATAATCCTGCTTATCAGACCCAATAACTAAAAATCGATAAGCTCTGCTATTTTGTGCATAACCAATGAACACTACATCATAAGTTTTCAAACCTAGCTTGTCCATCTTCACTTTTGAGATTTTAACTTTAGCAAGACATTCCCAAACCTTAATGAACTTTAAACTTGGTTTTCTTCCTTTCATTAATTCATAAGGGGTTATATTTTATCCTTTATGAGGCACACAGTTTAAGATTATACATGCTGAAAGAATCGCTTCTCCCCATAGATTTTTCAGTAAACCCGAAGAGGAAAGCATATAATTTATCATGTCTATAAAAGTTCTATTCTTTCTTTCAGCCACACCATTAGATTGAGGAGAGTAAGGCGCTTTAGTTTCATGTATTATTCCTTGATCTTCACAAAATTTATAAAATTAAAGAGAGCAATACTCCCCACCACGATCAGACCTTAGTCTCTTGATCCGCCTTTTACTCTATCTTATAAGTCTTAAACTTCTCAAAAGCCTTATCTTTGGACTTAAGCAAGTACACATGACAAAACTTTGAGTAATCATCAATAAAAGTAATGAAATATCTCATACCACCCCTAGTAAATAATCCATTCAAGTCACAAATATCAGAGTGAATTAAATCAAGCAAGCATGTAGATCTATCAACATATTTATATGGTTTCCTATGTTGTTTTGCTTGAATACAAACCTCACATTTATCAAGAGATTCAACATGCAATTTTGGAATCAAATCAAGATTCATTATTCTCTTAATGATCTGTGAATTCACATGTCCTAGCCTCATATGCCATATATCAAAAGAATCAGCATGACAAATTACAGAGTCATCAACTTGAAATAAAGAGTTATTACAAGAAACCAAATTTAATTTAAAGAGGCCATCACACACATAGCCTTTACCAACAAAAGTACTATGTCTAGTTATTACAACTTTATTTGACTCAAACACTAGTTTATATCTCTCTCTACTAAGAAGTACTCCACTAACAAGGTTCTTCCTCACACTTGGCACGTGCAACACATTATGGAGAGTCAGCGTGTTCCCCGATGTAAACCGGATGTCCACAATTCCAACTCCATGAACTCTAGCCATAGAGGAGTTCTCCATCGTCATTGTCCTATCTTTTACTTCCTGATAGAAAGAAAAAGAAAAAACATCAACACCGATGTAAACAGTTGCCTCTGTATCAACCCACCAATTGGTAGGTTCACATGCTAAGTTAATTTTAGAATTAGTTATAACTAACCTGTCATCTGAAATAACCATATTAACCTGAGCAGAAGATGCAACCCCACCATGACTATGGTCCTGACCTTTCTTCTCTTTGCACTTGTTTGCAAAATGTCTAGGTTTCCCACAAACCTAGCAAACCTTCAACTTCTTGTCCTTTTGGATATTAGAACCAGGTTTGAGAGGCTGATTCTTAAACTTCTTTTTATTCTTCTTGTTACCAAAAAACTTGGGTTTCCCTTCCACAACATTAGCTTGAGCACTATCATTGGCCACAGAAGAAGAACCTTGCAATATTTTCATCTTACCTCTGTGTTTCTCTTCAATTTGGATGGCCACTATAAGGTCATCAACGAACATTGCATCCCTCTTATGTTTCAAGTTAATTTGGAAATCCTGCCATAAGGGTGGTAGTTTATCGATTAGAGCAGGAACTTGGAGCCTCTTGTCAACGGGAATGCCTTTCCCAATGATCTTAGCCACCAAATTCTGTATTTCGACTACCTGGTCTCTAACAGATTTGTTATCAACCATCTTATAGTCAAAGTACTCGCCCACAACATACTTTTCTTCCCTTTCATGCTCCTTTCCAAATTTTTTATCAAGAGTATCCCATAATTCTGTGGTAGATTTAGTGTTTACATGCAAATCATACAACTCATTGCTCAAAACACTAAGAATTTGACCATGGTACAGTTCATCATCTTGTTTGAATTTATCACTATCATGAGGCTTAGCAATTCCAGCATCAGAAGAACTAGAAGTCTTATCAGATTCCGAAGACAGTTTTATCAACAACAACATCAAAAATCACATCGAAAATATTCAATTGAATCAGCCAAAATTTCATCTTTGTCTGCCATCTCATGAAATTCTTGCCATCAAACTTCTCCAATTTCATAGATTTGTCAACACCCATAATTGCAATAGTATTCAATCAACAATATCAATTATTTGTTTCAAGATTGTAGGGGTTGTCACATAAAAGAGGGTAGATTGAATACAAGTCACAATTATCATGCAACCAATCACACATAAATATATTTGCAAATATATAAATTAAATACCAGAGAGGAGAAATTTGAACTCGGTTCAAGGCGCGTTACACGCTGACCTTGAAACAGATATGCTGCCCTCTGTGCATAGGCGTTCAACTGAGTTCCGTTCCCGAGATACAACGAACCACACTATCCATTTAATGGTGCACTTCCAATCAAATAGACTGGATCTCAATCAGAAGAGTTGCTACTGCTCAATGACAGACTCAAAAAACCAGAGAGAAAAGAAAGAATAAATCTTTCAAAGTTTTTCTTAGAGAGCCAGACAGAGGACCGCAGAGGAAGAACTGTTCACTTTTTGTTCTTCCCGTTTTGTCAAATATATGACTCTTCCCGTCGGTATTTGATAATTAGACGCACGCACGAAGCCAAAATGGCTAAATTAAAATAACCATCGCGACACAACTTTTTAGGAGCCAAAATGGCTTATTTTTATCAAAATGGCAAAATTGTACACAATAACCTCACGAAGCAATCAAAGCGGCGTTCCAGTTCATTTCAAGTCAAACACAACAGCACTGCATCCCGGTTTTATAACATGTCAAAATCCAACACAAATTACTCTAGTTAAAGAACTTGCAAGTCTTGAATTTGAGCTTCAATGCTCTAAATGGTCCAATTTGATCAAACTCAGGCCTCCCATCTATGCAAGTTTTCAACATTTTTGGCAATTCATTCACTGGGCAATTTCCAGTTTTGGCAAATTTGCCACTCACCTCTTTTGTCATCTACGAGAATTGTTTCTCTGACAGCATGGACAAAGCCATCTACCTTCACTTAGGCTCAGCGGAGGAGGCTTCGGGGGAAGATCAGCTAGGGAGGCAAACACTGGTTTGATAGTGTAGCTGGCTAAGAACCCTAGATTCCTGGCAGCAGGGTTCCGCTCCTAGTCTCCCATCAGAAGCCAAGAGAAGAGCATTGGCAACGCAAAAGCATGCCATCGAGGTCTCCATAGGGAGAAGGAAGCGAGATGTAGAGAGACAGAGGAAAGTTAGTATCTCACTGTATGAAGTTTTATTAAGATAGTACTTACGTGGGACCTGTCCTCTTGATAAAAAAAAAGAAAAAGAAATGGAAGTATTAAAAGGGGGTCATTTGGGAATTTGGGAGGCACTTACCACCACTAGAAAGCACTTTTTCGGCGTTGAAAAGCAATTTAATGGCTACGTGGAAGTATTAAAAGGGGGTCATTTGGTAATTTGGGAGGCACTTACCACCGCTAGAAAGCACTTTTTCGACGTTGGAAAGTAATTTAATGGCTACCCTACATTTGGAAGGCTAATTTTAGTTCAAAATCTAATTTTAGGTGAAAAGTCATTTTCCACTTGGAAAAGATTGTATTTTTTTATGGGGAAGAGAGTTCCAGTAAAAAGTGGTTTATGTTGAAGGTGAAAATCTAGATGATAGTGCTTTTTGTTGAAAGTGGAAATCTAGATGACACCAGTTGTGACAGAAGTGCCCCCGCCTATCTCTCTTCTCCCTTAACCCTAATCACATCACATTGCCTTATAGCAGTATGCGACACGATGGCCCGAGCTGAGCTCCTCCCTGCATCTCTGCTCCGATCAGTCGGCCTGCCATGAGCACCCCTCCAAAGTGCCTAAAAAACTGACCCCTCTCTTGATCAGTTGCAGGCTGGCCCCTTTAAGCCTCTCTTGATGAGTAGTCGGCCTTCCCTTGAGTGCTCTCTTGATCAGTCATTGAACACCTCCTGAGCCCTCTCTCAATTAGTCGTTGGCCAGCCTTAAGCAGTCTATCACTAGGGCATTAAACAAAGAGCAACAATTCCATTACTCCTTTCCCCTACTACTTCCAGTGTGTAGGGTTTCTTGATCAAGTAATTTCTAGTGGATTGAATCAGATTTGTGTGATTGGACCTTTAGGATCCGCCCCAATTTTGATTCTTTTTGTTTCCACTGAAGCTTTACCTTTCAACTAGTGTTTTTTTTCATGTCATTAGTGTATCTTGCAACTTCGATTTGTGCTTGTAAAGATGTTTAAAAAATTGCATTTTTTTTAATCTCATGTGCACCTCCAACTTACTCAAATTTCCTATCTTTGTCGACACTTCAATTTGTGCTCGAGGGGATTGTGGTTTGGATAAGTGATAAGTATGAAATCTATATCTATTTTATATGCCTTTTTACCTTATTTACTAGTATAGATTAGGTTAATTTAGAGTTAATTATGGTTTATTTAGATTAAGATAGATATTAGTATTTTAGTTTAATTATTAATAATTTTGTAGTTATTAGTTGTTTAGACATATATTTAAATCAAGTTGGAATTTTAATTATATTCTACATGTCTAAAATATGGTATTTTATGTTTTGTAGGTAAAGTGCGCTTATCGAAGTACTTGGACAATGTTTGAAATGATTAAAAATAGTCTTCACATGCTTTAAAGTGATTTGGACAACTTTTCGGAGTTATAAACAAGTTAGAAAATAATATGGACACGAAGGAAAGCTTAATGAACAGAATATGAACTGTCCAGGAAAACAGAAACACTGTAGCCGATCGATCGGGGTCACTTACCGATTGATCGGGATAACATGAATTCAGATGAAAATACAGTGTAACCGATCGATCGGGCATGCAGGGCGATCGATCGGCATAACGTGCAGTTTCCTTGTTTGACCCAAATTCCAATCCTTTTCATATTAGACTTCTTTCTACGGAACTTATGCCTATAAAAAGACATATTTGGCTTAGAATTGGGGGATTCCAGTAGATTTTAGAAGGAGAAAAAGGAAGAAGAAGATGGAAGAGAACTCAAAGCTTTCAATGGAGATTCAAGTACTTTCTTCTACAATGGAAGGCTAGACTATTCTTTTACTTAGGAGTTGATGAAGCTATAGATAAGTTTCAGTTTCTTTTCTTTTTAATTTAGATCTCAGTTGTGAATGATGACAATTGTATGATATGGATTTCTTTTTTAATGGAAGAGCTTTTAATGTTTATTCAAGTCTATGTTGATTTATTGTCTTGTAGATGATAGATTGATATGGTTTTGATATTTGCATCAATTCTAATTTCTTTGATTTAGATGAGATGGTCATACAATAGTTTTAATGTTCAGATAATTAATGACTTGGATGAGTTATACTAAGATTAGACGGGTCATGCCTATAGCTAGTTTAGTATAGATGATTCGTGCTATTGTCGAAGATAGTTCATGCCATGGAAGTTAATTAATGATTCTTTTTGAAGTAATTCTAACTTGTAGCTGAGAATACTTGTTCATGTTCACACTAGATTTAGATTAAGAGTTAAGGAATTGTTATGGTTCTATAGTGGATTCAATTTCCTAAGTAAATTCCATCATATTAATCTCTTATTTTTAAATTAGTTGATTTATTTCCTTTACTTAATTAAAGTTTAAGTTTGTTTTAGTTTTCAATCAACAAATTCCTCTTTAGATTTAGTGATAATCCATCCGTCCCTGAGGTTCGACAACCCTTAAATACTTATCCTAGTACAATTACCTTGTACACTTGCAAAGGGTTTAATTATAAACGATCAAGTTTTTGGCGCCGTTGCCGGGGACAGTGTTGATTTGTTACTAAATTAGAATTAGGATAATTTTATATAATTTAGATTCAATTTACTTTACATTTTAGGTTCATTTTTAGTTTCTTACCTTTTGTTAATTTGATTTTGTAGGCTGAGTTGAAGATCGTGCTCTCTACACTTGTGGCCACAAGTGGACATCGACAAGCATAGTGCTTCTCTTCGGTTTGCAAGATCATTTTCTCCCTTTATTTTTAGTTCTTTTCTTAGTTAGTTTTGCTTATTCTTCCCTTTTTTAGACTTAAAATTGTGTGGTGTGTTTGTGGTGTATGCGTGGTCGTCGCTCCTTACTCCCCCGATTAGTACTATTTGACCCTGAGCCTGAGCGGACATCTAGGAGAGCTGAGTTGCCCTTGATCTACATCCCTACACCCCCAAACTCTCCTACCAATTCCTCCTCCCACACTACTTCTTCCCCCATCATGGCTGAACATCAGTTAGTAGATGCACCACTTAAAGCTCTAAGGGAGTATTACACTCCCAATGAGTACACCTCTCCTTCATGCATTAGGTTGCCAGCGGTTGCTGCCCAAAATTATGAGATTAAGCCCAATGTCATTCAAATGCTTCCATCCTTTTATGGGCTTAATAATGAAAACCCGTATAGGCACCTTGATGACTTCTTAGAACTATGCACAACTTTTAAGCTCTCAAATTTAACCGATGAGGCTGTTAAACTTCGCTTTCTCCCTTTCACACTGAAAGATAAGGCTAAGGAATGGCTTCACTCATTAGAGCCAAACACTATCACAACATGGGCCCAAATGCAACAAGAGTTCCTTAAAAAGTACTTCCCCATAGGTAAGACCAACCAAATGAGAAAGGCTATAACCACTTTTGCCCAACTTCCCACTGAACAGTTCCATGAGAGTTGGGATAGACTTAAGGACCTTCTTAGGAGGTGTCCTCATCATGCTGTCCCTAAGTGGCAATTAGTGCAACGTTTTTATGAGGGTCTTACTGAACAAAACCGTCATCTTGTTGATGCAAGTTGTGGGGGTACCTTCTTATTAAAAAATGAAAATGAGGCATGGAAACTTTTTGAGGACTTGAGTGAAAATTCTCTTCAACATGCTGCGTTGAATAGAAATGAGAGTGGATTATCTACCTTAAACAATGCCCCCTCTAGGGGTGGCTTGTATGAAGTCAAAAACCCATTAGACCTCTCCTCCAAAGTTGATACTTTGAGTAGGAAACTTGACCTCCTTATGACTTCAACCCATCAGCCCACTCCCTTCACTCAAGATGCATGCACAATATGCCTTAGCCCAGCCCATACTATCATTGAGTGCCCCTCTGCCTCTCAATTTTCTGAGCTTGTCCAAGACCATGTGAATGCCACCCAATCCTTCCCTAGGGCTGATAATAATCCATTTTCAAACACATATAACCCTGGGTGGAGGAATCATCCTAACTTTTCTTGGCAGACACAAAACCAAGGGGTTATGGGTAACCAACCCCCTAGGCACCCATTCCAAGTCCCACCAACCCATATCCACCAACCTCAAGTACAACCTCCATATGTCCAACCCAATAGGAGTCCAAGTTTTGAAGAAAAGGTCTTGAGTGTCTTGCAAGGCCTTCAATCTCAATCCCAACTCCTCCACTCTCACACACAATCTATAGCAAAGTTAGAAGCCCAAATTGGACAACTAGCTAATGTTATTAACAAGAGAGAGATGGGGATGTTGCTAATTCAACCCCTACCACACCCTAAAAGTCAATTTCAGGTAGAGGGAGCTCCTCCTTCTAATGCACAAGTTAATTCCATAATGACCCTTAGGAGTGGGAGGATTGTTGACAAGAGTGTTGGGGGGACACTAGTGACAGATGATAGAAGTGAGGAGTTAGAGAGGGCAACCCCTAATGAACCTCAAGTAGAAGAGAGTGAACCAAATTCAAAGGAGTCAGTCTCTCCTTCCCCTTCCTTAGAGCCACAGTCTAAGACCACTTCCGATGGATCTTATATCCCTAGGGCACCCTTTCCTCAATGTCTTGACCTGGCCCCACCATTTAGAAAAAGCACAGCTAAGATGGATGATATTCTTGAGACTTTTAAACAAGTCAAAATTAATCTCCCCCTCTTAGATGTCATTAAGCAAGTCCCTGCTTATGCTAAGTTCCTCAAAGACCTATGCACTCAAAAGCGTAAATCTAAGACTCATGTGTCTAAGAAGGTCTTTCTCACCGAGCAAGTTAGCTCTCTTTTGAAGTTTGACACCCCACCTAAGTATAAGGACCCTGGAGTACCCACTATTTCTTGTTTCATAGGTGATCACTCCATCCATAGAGCCCTCCTTGACCTTGGTGTGAGTGTCAATCTACTCCCCTACTCGGTGTATGAGAAACTAGGGTTAGGAGAATTGCAGCCTACATCAGTTACCTTGCAGCTAGCCGACCGTTCTGTGCGTAAGCCTCGAGGAGTCATTGAGGATGTCTTAGTGAAGGTTGACCGGTTCTTTTTCCCTGTTGATTTTATTATCTTAGATATGGAGACCGGTGCCAACCCCACATATCGGATTCCTATCATTCTAGGTCGTCCTTTTCTTGCCACAACTAATGCATGCATAAATTGTAGGACAGGGGTAATGGAGATGACTTTTGGGAATATGAAAGTGCACCTAAATATTTTTGATGTGTCTAACCATTTGCCTGCAACTTCTAATGCTGAATGTTTTATGGAAGACAATTTTAGATTTGATGCTTATGATAGAGGTCCATCTTTTGTAGCATTAGCGCATAATCATGTTATGTCTTCTAATTTTTCTGTATCATCTTTTTGGAGACTTAAGAGAAAAGCCAATGCTAATATCTACCAGCCGCCCTGATATATTTGAGAATGCTGGCAATGTCTGGCTAAAGACAATAAACTTAGCACTTCTTGGGAGGCAACCCATGTTTTTGATATTTTTTTTCCTTCCTTTTGATTATTTTCTTTGCTTAATTTAGGCTTTATTTACTTATTTTCTCAGTTTTTTTCTCTCATTATAGTGTATCTTCTTTTATGGGATATAATATTTTAGGTTTGGGAAATTGCTCTTGATATGTATGTTTCTCATATGTTTTCCAATCCTATGTATTTTACTTTTCAGATTAGTGGAATAGTTATGCTCTCAGGTGATATCTTTCTTTCCCTCTTTTACTTATTCTTGTCATTGTAGTATATATTTTCTTTAACATTGAGGACAATGTTCAGTTTAGGTTTGGGGGTGTCGAAAGATATTTTTATTTCTTATTTTTCTTTTAGGATGTTTTAGAGTATTTTTTTTCTTTATTTGTTTTGTTTTCTTTTCTTTTAAGTTTGTTTTAGTTTTCAATCAACAAATTCCTCTTTAGATTTAGTGATAATCCATCCGTCCCTGAGGTTCGACAACCCTTAAATACTTATCCTAGTACAATTACCTTGTACACTTGCAAAGGGTTTAATTATAAATTATCAATAAGTGGAAGTTGCTATGTGATGAGAGAGCACATGACATGGCATTCTGTATTTGTCCATGGTGGGTGATATGCAGTGGTTCGGCTTATAAGAGCATTGGAGCATGGAGAAGAGAGGTGGCCGGTGGTTTGTGCAATGTTAGGGTGATAAGAGGGCCTCAAGGGCCAACAACATGCTTGCAGGCTCATCACAATGTTAAAGATGGTTTCGTGCTCTACATTGGTGGGCTTGATGGGAGCTTAAGGGTCTGGTGAGTTCCCAAGGACACTCACAGGGTATAAAGAAGAAGTCAAGCTTTTGTTGAGAAGAAGGTTCTCTACGTCATTGAGAGGTTTACTGTAACGCTCCTCATATTTTCGAATAAAAGAAAATAATTTTTGAAAACGTAACAAAATTTAATTACAATTGCCAAGGATCACCGTGTACTAAAACAGTAATTACAACATACTTTGTAATATACAAAGATTGTCCAAAATTAGGCATCACGTGCCTTTGTACATTGGTCAATACAATAATTTACATAAATACAAAAACAGTAATACAAAACTTGTAATTTAAGGAAACCCTTCGTCGACTCCTTCAGAATTGAGTGAAACACTGCAGTACGAGGGTGGGTGAGTAAATTTATACTCAGTAGGTCGAATTAAGTTCTAAGAATATGCTTCGTGCACATGCCATTTTTCTTTTTGGAAATCCTTCGGAAAACCTGAAAACACGATCACAGAACGTCGCGATACCAGACGACTTACACCCGCGCCCATGGGGCGACGCGAGACTGAAAGGAAGGGATTTACCCATGACATCCCAATCCTGTGCGCGCCAGATGCCAAATTTGGCGGTATCCAAAATCATAATAATTCTTAGCTCCGAAGAACCGAGAACTATCCAGACGGCACGATTGCCCAAAACTCGGAGAAATTTTCGAAAGGAGGAGATGATTTTGAAGTCAGAGCTTTTGTTTTCATAAAGTAACAGAAAAACTTTTAGTAAGACTTTAGCGAGTCAAAATCTCGGCATACGATTAGAATTTAAAACTACCTACCTATAACACGTGCGAAATCTCCTCGTAGCGTAAAGAGAATCCCGCCTTAATATATCAGTCTTTGAGCGAGAATTTCAGCAGAATAACCACTCCAACGCGTAGACGCCCTTGATTTACTAGGGTAGGGCTTTGGAACGGGTTAAAAAGGTTTAGGAATGACCCAGAAAACGGTAAAAGATGAAAAAAGAAGATTAAGGAAGGGGCACGTTTTTCGAGGTCTTAGAGGGGTCGTCTCGAGAAAGTAACACTTCCGGTGCGTAGAGCACCCTTGAATTAGTAGGAAACGAGTCTTGAAACGTGAAAATCGGACTTAAAACGGGTCGGGAATGGTGAAAACAGTGAAGGGGGCTGAAAATCGGATGTGGGTGAAGAAGTGGCCGGAAAGGGTATAAATAGGCGGTGGAGGGGAATATTCCGGTGGGCGCCGCCGCCGGAACAGGCGGGCGCCCACCGGCGCCGCCACAAAACCCGGCCGGCCCCCCCGGGCGCCGGCGAAACTATGTTCGCGCGTGACGAACGCGCGTTCGTCACCGCGAACGCGCGGTTCGTCGCGCGTTCGACGCGCGCGACGCGCGCGTTCGGCGCGCGCCGCGCGGCACACGCCGCGCATTGCGCTGCGCCGAGCCGCGCCGCGCTGCGCCGAGTCGCGCCGCGCCGAAAACATAAAATATTTTTAATTTAAAAAATCCAAAAATTCCAAAAATCGTAACTTCCTATCCCGAACTCCGATTTGCGCGTTCTTGGTACCGTTGAGTTCGTATTCACGAGCCCTACGATACAAGACTATTTAAGAACCAATCCACTTAAATTTCGAAAGTGGGTCCCGCCGGTCGACCACGTTCCCCGAGGTCGTAACTTTTGCTCCCGACCTCTGATCTTCGCGTTTTAAGACTCGTTACGCTCGTCTTCACGAGCTCTAACTAAAACTTAAGAAAATTATAAACAAAATATGTAAGAAGATCGTGTTAGAAATTAGGGTCATTACATTTACAGTTCATGTTTAGAATTGATTTCTGTGTTGATTAGATAAGTCCTTTGAAGTTGGAGGGGCAATCTTTCAAGAGTAAAGATAAAAAAGAAAAGCAATGAGGTTATTATATGACATTTATATGCATTGGTTGTTTCATGTGGAGAAGTGATTTTTTTTGGTTTCATGCCAATTGTAACTTCAATTCTCTTTGACGCTTTAATTCTAAACTCATTTTGCAAGTTACTTCCATCTGGGTGGCCTAGATGAGTAGGAACTTATCTTTGATACTATAAGCCACTTTTCATTTAAGAAATTTTTTTTGTATGATTGTTTAGTTAGTATTTAATATTTTTTATTTGCACTATTCATTTGACATTGTAGCAAATATGTAATTATGTGCACACTTTGGCCATATCATCTTCCCTGTAGTTACATACTTTTTTATGTGATAAAATGTTTTGTATGTGATACAATATTTGTATTATCCATGCATACACTTTTCATGCGGGTATGGAAAGGGAAGAACACATGGCGAGATATGTTGGTGCATTCAATGATAACTTGATTGATGGAGATGATGATGGTATCCAACTGTTTGACTACACACCTTGAGTATTTGGTGGTACAAGTCAAACTGGGAGTGCCCACACACCAGCCCGCAACCCTCATCTGTTGCCAACTAGGACTTCCATGCCTCCACCACCACGAAGTGAAAAAGAAAGTCCTACTCGCAAGCGGAAGACACGAAGCACTACTATCACGCCCTACCACACCCCCCCTTGATCCGAACTAGGTCTAAGAAGATGGGATGCAATGCAACATAGCAGAAGACTAACCCATCCTAAGTTCTCATCGAAGTACACAACACATGTCTTTTGTACAAAAGCAAATAACGGAAGGCAAAAAAAATTAATTAACCATCTTAGTCTAACACAACACCCATAATAATCTCTAATGAACATAGTCTCAAGCCCTAAGGCTGTAACATATCTAAAACCATCATAAGCTATCCAATGTATGGAATAAAGTCAAGTATAAAATCATCATATCACATGATAAGTCTAAAACAACCCAAATATTTAGCCCATCTCATGGTACATGCCCACCTTTCGCCTGACATAAAGACCATCCGGAGCACATGCATGACACAGCATACAACCCCAAAATAAAACCACAAACAAAAGAGGGGTGAGCTTAGTTCAGTAAGGGTTTTAAAACAAAACATAAACTCATGATAATACCACATACATTCTTCTCATAAAAGTCAATTTAAATATGCATCATATATCCATCCTCTACACCTATGCATCATGAGAAAAATCACATTCAACATACACATTCACACAACCTCTACATCATAGGTTCATTCATAATTCATAACACACATGCACACCCTGTGTAATCATTTAAGTTTCATAGTTTATTCACATCCTACATAAAGCAAGTATCAATATTTACATTCACCCTGCATAATCAAGATTATCAAACCACATTTCATCCTGTATGTTAAAGTATAATCATTTCATACGCATCATGTATAACATAAGAATCATTATCCCTATATAAACTCTATCAATGACCATTATAATCCATACATATACATAAATAATCAAGTAAATGTCTCACAAAAGACAAAATAACTATGTTTCTCCTAACTAAAGCACAAGCAAACCTGCTCACCCTACAAATCTTAATAAGGAAGTTTGAATTCCTAAAAAGAAAAAGTAGAGCAGTTTGGATAAATCCTTAACAGGGAAAGTACCCCCTAGTAAGTCGGTGCAATATGAATTTAACTCATTATAGCATTCCACTCTTCTCACTTAGTGAGGAAACCCATCCTCAAAGAAACATAAAACCTTGTCCAATGGACATAAAACCCCGTCTAGTTAGACATAAAACCAATTCGATAAACCTTTGATGCAGCTAATTTGGCAAACTATGACATCTAATCAATTAATCATGGTTAAACACAAATAATTTTCGCTTACAAGTTATTTTCATAATGCATGCGACATAATACATATGTAAGTAATATTTAATAAATGCAAGCATAGGTAAACATACTCTAATAAGTCTTAATAGACAAGAAACATGGTCCATTTAAGAAAAATAAAATCATATAAGCATTAATAAAAATATCCATACATGGTCGTGTTCATATATAATTAATGTGACATGTGCAAGAGTTCATAATTCATCATGGTTATAACCTACTGGAATCATTGAGTAAATATGAAAAAATCATCAAAATCCTACTTAAAATTATATATATATTCATTTATCCCATATTAGATTAAGTAGATGTTTTAGCATAATCACAACATGTAAATTGTACATTTTAGGAAAAATAATAAATAAACACCAATCAATGTGAAAATTTACAGTGACCTACATCATATGCTTAATTAACATATAAATAAATATCATATGAAAATAAGTAAACAAATAATTTTTGTGATTTCATTAATGAGACTATGCCCTTGATTTATCATGCTCTAAACAACTTGAAGTTTTTACAACATCCTCATAACACATACATCAATCCATCATAAAATGAAAGAACCAAAAATCATATATTTTTATCCCTAAACATGCTTCTAACACTACAAAATGTAGTATTAGCGACATATTTATTAATGACACAAAATCAAACGTCGTTAAAAATAACTACTTGCTACGCATAAAAAAACATCTCAAAAAAATGAACTATTAGTGATGCATTTTCTTATGCGTTGCTAATAGTCATATATTAGTGACGCTTAGTTCAAAGCGTCGCTAATACTAATCATATTAGTGATGCTTTACAAACTCGCTAAAAAGATATATATTATAAATAAAAAAAGAAAAAATTATAACTATTAGCGACACTTGTTTTAAGCATCGCTAATGGCATTAACAATGGCGACACTTATGCACAAGCGTCGCTAATAGTCCTGTTATTAGCGACACTTAAAAAAGCGTCATTAATATTTATGAATTTAAAATATAAAAAATAAAAAATTTGAATTATTCGCGACATTTTTAAACAAGCATCACAAATAGAAATGGTAATAGCGACGCTTGTTCACAAGCGTGGCTAATAGAATTATTAATTAATTTATTTAATAAATAATAAATAAATATTTAAAAATTTAAAATAAACTTCCTAAATATAACATATTTTATTCAATTAATTTTATTTAATAAATAATAAATAAATATTTAAAATTTTAAAATAAACTTCCTAAATATAATATATTTTATTCAATATTTACTATTTGTTAATGTAATAAATAAATATTAAATTTTTAATAAAAAGTAGTGTTAATAATAGATTAAACTTTCAATATTTATATATGATATATTTTTTATTAATTTTAAAATATAATTTATAATAAAAGAGAGAGAGAAGTGTAATGTCTCTGATTTTTCTATGATTTTCTGTGATTTTTCTGCTATTTTTCTTGTCATTTTCGGCGGGAAAATATGACGCTTCAGTGTATTCATATTTGAGCATTTACCCCATATTTATACCCATAGAGTTAGGTATGGGGCTTAGTCATGGGCCGCGGGTCTCGCCGAGCACTTACGGTGCAAATTTTGGAGGTACAACGTGTAAACAATAAGTAAACGCATGTTGGTTACGTAGATGGAAAAATTAAAACGAAGTGATATAAATATCAAATCTGAAGAGCTTCCAATAACTTTTTTTTACATCCAGTGAGTTTTAGAAAAACCCGAGCTCATTTTCGATTGCTCTGTTCTCCCTCCTCCGTTGTTGGATTTCACCGATTCTTGTCAGGATCCTCTTATCTCACCGCCACGAGTCCGTCAGTACCAGCTATGACTGCCGCCATGGCCTATTTACTCCTCTATGAGGTACCAAACTTTTCTTTGGTTTTTCTCTCCTTCAAATCTCATTTTTGAGCTGTGGGGGTGCACCAACACGGCTCAAAAATGAGATTTTGATGTCATTTGTAGCCGCCCTCAACTAGACTTATGTTTGTTTAGCTACTAGGAACCTATAGGTGCTGGCTAGAGCCACTGCCATGCTTTCTTTGCTCCGCTGTGAGCTACCAGTACTTTGGTTGGTTTTTATTCACATTTTCATATCATTGTCCGATGCATATTTTTGAGACACTGGTGTTTTTGGTCGTCGTTTAGCCACCGGACAGACTCCGTCTAGCCTACCTCACCCAGTGTTGGTAGGGGGTTGTCATTTCCAACCCCGCTTCACCCCTATTGTTTTGCTCAGCCCGATTAGACATTTTGGGTGCATCTAGGGTCATTGCCATCGGCGAGCTGTGGGCCATCATGGGCACTACCCCGGCTTGGCGATATTGAGGGTCATCCCCACTTAGCCCAATTATACCTCTGCTCGGACAGGGGCGCTTGCCTTTGCCCTATACCGCGTGAGTTGCACAGCTGCCCGCACCAAATGTGTTGGTTGTGTTACAACCCGGATTTTTAAAAGCATTTTTAAATAGCACGAATGGTAAGTAGCGATAAATTTTTTTTCCTTCACTACAGAACAAATAATTCGATTAAATATCTAGGCCATGATAACTAGGGTTTACAAATACATATATCAAATCATATGATATTTACACATCTCAAAATTTCAACAATAGCTCATCCATCTAAGTACAAGTTCGTCACCCATCTGAATATAAATAACAAGTTGACTCTCACGCTAAAAGTACACTAACGTACCGGAGTTGCAAAAACGTAGAATCTTCTTCTTGTGCTCGCCTTTCTTGGTCTTACTTGTTGTCACCTGGAGAATCTGCACCCAACCAAACGAAGCAACCACAACAACAACAATGGAATCTCTCCGCCTTCAGGAGAAGAGCTTCCAAAGGACAAATGGTTTAATTAATATTTTTCGGATCAGGCCACATCACCTGATGTTAGTTGCCTACGTACTCAGACAACATCTCCAATGTTTCCAACATGATTAGATCCCTACGTAGTTCTGCCTAGAAACTACTCTATCCTACGAAGCATGCATCACACATGCAATGCTTAGGTATTTTTAACCAACCTACATTTTAGTAAGTCCTTTAATTGTTCCACTTGTCTAATTAACAAGTAATAACAAACAATGTTATTAATTATCTCACATCCCTTGTTCGATAATTAATACTATCAAATCTGTAACTTAGAGATGACTCACCCCTCGAGAAACCTCCAAACATAGTACTCCAACCTTTGAGTAGACTGCTTAACATCAGCTTGACACAAATCCCCAGGGCCTCAATAGCTTGCCACTAATCTAGAGAAGAGGATCTCAACTGTGCTCATGGACACAGATTGGTGAGAAGCACAAGTCTTCCATGATGCTCATAAAACTCCTCTTTTTGTACGTACTAAATAGTCCTGAGAAGACCTGCAGGAGGCCCACAGTAAATACCCTCTGGTCAATACCCAAACTGTCATGGCGATGAAGAAGCATATCGCAATCTCCACCATCCCAACTCAGGGAGAAAATGTCTTATAAGACATTACTAATGTATCCATAGAAGCTTCAGGTCCTTATGACCATTGACTCCCCCAAACATCTAAAACTTAGACTATATTATTTTTATCCAGTCAAGTATCCACTCAACCATTTTGGTCCTTTTCACCTTGTGAATTGGCCCACTAAATAGCTCATCCACTGAACTATGACTCGAAGAACATCCCATAACCATCCTCGGTTCATTAACCAAGGTAAAATTCTATGTCAGGGCCCCGTTCACTCCATGAACTGGTCCCAACCCTAAAGAGGGTATTTTAGTCATTATCTTGATTAGGTATTCTCCCCACAATCCGACGGTAACCCATGTCTCTTGATTAAACTTCATTAATCTTAAGTTATCGATATATTTCAAAGCATCAAAAATAAAAGCATGCATCAGTATAATTAACATAAATAACATGCATTCACACTAGTGCATAAATAATGAATAAAGGCCCATAGCACTCATTTGCAAGGCTAGGGCTCAACTAGTTCAAGCCCGAGAGTGTAAACAACTTTAACATTTTCCGCGAGTTACATATATAAAGCTCTAGTCGATTGATGTACTCGATGGTAGACACGTGTAATACGCTGCCTTAAACCTTAAAAATTAGGGATCTTCCCTTTTTTTCCCATGACACTGTGACCTGTCAAGGTCTTCGTGCCTCTTACTAGTCACACCCCTTGCTTTGAAGCTATTTAACGTCATTCTAGGACACCCTAACACTTGTTTGCTAGGTTATCCGTTTCAACGAAAATAGAACATACTGCCCCCTAAGGGCATTAAGGTAGTTCTACCACTTAGGGTATGCTACCCTCCCTTAGGTCATTTGGTCATCTCACAACCCTTCTATTTATTTTAAGTCATTAGCCTTTGAGAATGCTCTACTTTCCAACTGACTCACGTTTCCATTCACACAAATGTCAGCAGTTCACTCAAAGGGTATTTTTGTCATTTGTTTTAAAGCCTTATTGACAACTGATGGGTCCAAAATTTAACTCAAGCATAGTACTTGACTTCATGGACTCTGTGTAATTTTCCTGGCATATAAAGGGGTCGTGAACCCCTTGAACCGACCCAGGTTTTGACTAACAGTTTACTATAAACCCTAAGGGAAAAAGGGTCAATTAACCACTCATTGGGATTTTTTCTCACTAAGTGGTTTGGCCTATATAGGTTACACATTAAACTCTTACTGAGAATTTTATCAATTTTTAGATAAACTCATAAGCCCCTGAACCGGAACCACAAAGTCGGGTAAGTGGTTTACCTATGGTAATTTAACTATAAGGGGTAAAAGGGTTATTTTATATTCTCTAGGATTTTTCCATGAGCTAAAACTTTGTCAGAATACTCTCACACCTCTCAGGGTCATTGAGTATTTTTCTATAATTTTTTAGATATTTTTATCCCCCTGAACCGGACCCGGTTCAACCCTTCATTTATAAAAAAAGAGAGAAATAAATTCTCGGATGTTACAGGTTGTGGGTGGTGATTGGCGATGTCACCGCTTCGATCTGCCACTACTTCCTGGCCCTAGCTCTATTGCCCCTTTGTGGGCTTTGGGCCGCCACCATCTGACCCATCTCCCCCTAGAGTGGCACTTTTTGGCCGCGTGTGCATGTGGCGAGCGTGTGTTTTTGGGCTTAGGCATCGTATTTGTGCCACCTGACTTTCGGTTGGCTCTGCCACCGAATGAAATTAACATTGGAGTCCTCCACCACCTCTCTTCTGTCCTTGAGCATCACCCCATTCCCTCCACCCTTATGTGGGCCCTAGTTGATGCAAAATCGACATTGTTGGGTGTATCCGCAGCCAATTTCGACATTATGCAGTCGACTGAGTACTTCTCAGTCTTTGGCCGACCTTCAATGAGTACATGCTCGACTTCTAGTCACACCGCCACTTATGTTGGCACGACCTTTCTCCTGGCCACACTAGTGTGCCATCATGGATTACGGATTTTGCCGCACTAATTTGTGTCACCCCATTTGGCCGTGATTTTTTTCGGTGCTTCCTAAACCCTCAAGACAACAACTCTTTCAACTTGGCAAAGCTTTTGGCTGTCAATTATGCCGCTGACGCCGCTACCGTCGTGTGCTCACCATCGAATGCCATGATTGTGAGGTAGGGGAGCTTTAAACTCGTAATTTCATGATAGCATGCTTTGAATGAGTAGCAGCATGTTAGGATTGTATGATTCAATGCTTTGGATGTTAAATCATGATTCATTTGCATGATGTAAGAGGATATATTGTCACGCCCCGGCGATGCCCGACCCGAGCCGAACCCGGTCCAGGGGCCGGTCAAACGCGCGGGGGCGACGAAGTGAAAATTGAGAAATGATCTAGCGGAAGACATAACCCTAACCACGGGCGATTAACAGCAACACGGAGTGCGCACAATCATTTGAGCAAGAGTAAATAAAAGGGAAGAAAAAGGTGTTGCTTATCACAAAGTAAACAACAATCTCAAACCCACAAACTTAGTTAAGTAAAGCCCACACCGGCTCAAAATAAGTCATAATCATCACAACTGTAGTATATGACATAAATCCAAAACAAGAACCCTACACAAAGGTTCGAACATAAAGCATGAAACAAACGCAGGTAAGTCACTCAACGATCTCCATCATCACACCCAAGCTACCTCTGACCTTTCCTCAAAGAGGCAATCCTGTCCGTCTGCGTGTCGCACCACGCAGCCCCAAATCAAAACACAAAAGAGGGGTGAGTTTTAACACTCAGCAATGGTTTTAATATCACTATCAACGTAGAAAATACGATAGCTTAGAAATGAGATCGTTCAGATCAAAGATTTACATGGTGCATCACTTTCTGATCACACATTCATATCACCTAACACTGCATCATAATGCATAATTCAACCTGCATGGATGTATCTCTAGCATACATATTCCCACATGCATTCACATCCTACCAATCCCGCATGGATGTATCTCTAACTTACATATTCCCACATGCATAATATCATCACAACCTGCATGGATGTATCTCTAACATACATATCCCACATGCATAATATCATCACAACCTGCATGGATGTATCTCTAACATACATATTTCCACATGCATTTTATCATCAAAGTCAACATGCATGGATGTATCTCTAACATACATATTCCACATGCATAACATCAAAATCAACATGCATGGATATATCTCTAACATACATATTCCCACATGCATAATGTCATCACAATCCACCTCCATCAAGGAGTAATCACACGTTAACGTCACACAGACGGGAGCATAGACAAGGCCACGAAGGCGTGTCATGGTCCAAAATTCTACACAAGAATTCAAGAAAGATCGGGGTTGTCAATCCCTAATACTGCTCGCCCTGGACGATCCTGGCCAAGGATGTCTCATTCTCACACAGAGAATCTAGAGCAGGGGTGTTCGCCCAGGGACATCTCCTACGGAGGGAAGAGCCCGAGTTCTCACACAGAGAACCCTAGAACACGTGGTAGCGGGGTGCACACGGCATACCACACTGGATTCTCAGGGTCCAGATGACACACATAATAATATTCTCACATATCCGCAAGACAAGTACACAACTCGTCCCCACATCATTCCATTAAACAAGACTCAACCCGGGGAGTGCACTCGTTCCACATAAGAACTTCAAATCGTTCCACACAGGAACTTCAAATCGTTCCACACAGGAACTTCAAATCAAAATATGTCCTTTCGGACCAATCAACTTGCTATTAATCCACGACTGATAAACCTGGCACACAATTTCATCACATTGCATCCAATCGGTCAAATTCGATTAATCACGATGAAGCCTCACTTGGAAATCCATTTTCATGATGCGTGCAGCATGGTACATGCGTGGTCAAAGCATACATGAATCCTAATCATGATAAGTGCTCTCACCAGCCCCTAATGCATCATTCATAATCACAATATTAAGCTTCAACATCATCATTTAACCCCCACATGTGTGTGTGTGTAACTAGTAGAAGCCTTTCACATAATGCATATCAACATGCTTAAAAATCAACTCACTACCACACTACACATGTGAATTTCTACCTAAACATGAATTCCAGCGGAAATCATAGTAGAAGAATCGTTGAAATCATAGCTAGATTCAAAACTCAATCACAAAGGCTAAACACATATAACATCACTCATTTCATCATTGAGTCATGGCATTCACCAACATCCACACACCACTAACCACAATCTATCATGACAAATCAGTCCAACAATGATTGTAGTCCTACTGAAAATATATCCTTATCCAAAGGGAAACAACCGTTCATAATTTCAAGATAACGATTCCAACATCATGCCACAAAACATAAGTCATCCCACCATCTCTAAGCATATCTCAACTCCATAAACTCAATAGCATGCATTTGCAGTAGCCTAACATAGCTTAAAACACTCCACATTCATATAAAATTGGTAAGCTAAAGTGGAATCATCAAAATAGACATCATATGCACAACACACAATTTCCTGTGTAGCCGATCGATCGCCCTTCAGGCCGTTCGATCGGTTACACGCAAAAATTTGAAATTTACAGTTCAGCCGATCGATCGCCCTGCAAGGCCGATCGATCGCCAACACGGCAGAACAATCATCTTCTTCCTTTCGCAAAATCAAACCGAAACACCATAGATAACACTTCAAATCCACATCTAACACCCTAATCATCATCAAAAGTCCTCCTTGACTTCCAGAATATCAAACCAAACCATAATAATGCAAAACCCTAAGAAATTGGGATTAAATAATTCTATTTTCTAATCTTACCATTAACACACTAAATCAAGTAAACCATTTCGAAATAAGCCAAAAATGAAGAGTTTTACCATGGATAAACAGAGATTTCGAAGACCCATTACCTCAGCACTTGATTAAGCTCGGATTGAAGAGTCACCCTTCTTGAAATCCTTGAAAACACAATGAGTTTGAATTAAACTCTAATAGAAATCGATTTACCCAAGAAATCCCTAATTAAACCTTAGATCTAGGGCTTGTTGGTAGTAAAAATCGAATTTTGAATGTTAGGGTTTGTAGTAAAACACAAATCAGTAGCTTTTGATGGTCAAAAACGAATTGAATCAAGGGGAAAATGGTAGATTTGGAAGAAATTAAGAGAAAAGTCATAGATTAGTGCTTAATTAGAGCAAGCTTACCTTAATCGGCTTCTAATTCGGGCCTAAGTGGGGATTAGGTCAGCCCTCCTTCCTTAGCCTATTCCCAAAAATGGAAATGGCTCTGGTTTACCCTTTTATAGTAAGGGTTGGGGTAGGCATAGGTAAGTTTTGGGGTGTAGATATGAAAAGTTGGCTAAAAGTGGGTATTTTGCAAATTTAAGCACAATTTAAGCCTAATAAAATTCTGAAAATTTTTGTGGGACCTTTAGTATATGTCTAGGTTCATTTGACACAAAAATAAATTTTTTCGACAGTGGGGCCCATAGGGGTCCCGCCAAAACCCTAATTTTTGGGAAAATAGTGAAAAATCTGAAAAATCTCAAAAATTTACATTTGGTTTAAAATCACTTAAAACCACTAATGTTGAAGTTAATTTTGGTTAAAACTATCACAAACACTATTTATTTACGAAATCACCGAATAAGATCAGAAAACGCGTAAATCTCACGATAACCCATAATTAAAGAAAACCAAAACCGGTTCAAAGATGAGGGTCCTTACATATATTATGCCATGTTGAAATGCATATGACACACATGTGGGCTGTATGTATGTTTGATGTTTATTGGTAAGCTTCGTATGTGGATTGAGTATGTGCTAGTGATGGCTAACGTGTTTGTTGATAAGCTTCGTATGTTGATTAAGTATGTGCTAGTAATGGCTAGTGTGTTTGTTGGTAAGCTTTGTATGTTGATTGAGTATGTGCTAGTGATGGCTAGTGTGTTTGTTAATAAGCTTCTTATGTTGATTGAGTATATACTAGTGATGGCTAGCGTGTTTGTTGGTAAGTTTTGTATGTTGATTGAGTATGTGCTAGTGATGGCTAGCGTGTGTGTTGATAAGCTTCGTATATTGATTATGTGCTAGTGATGGCTAGCGTGTTTGTTGGTAAGCTTTGTATGTGTATGTATATGTTAGTGATGGCTAGTGAGCATGTTTGTAAGCTACATATGTATGAAAGTATATGTATGTTATACGTATGTATGATGACTATTTGCCTATTTTATGGATATGTGTATGTGCATGTGGGCAGAGGTATGGGCTATGAATGGTAAGAAGTGACAGTGTTTGATATGGATTTGGATATGGATGTGTAAGCGTATGATGGATGACAAAGGATATGAGTATGATGGGTGAGGATTGGAGTGGATTGTTTTGGATTAGAGCGCATGTTGGGGGATTGTTAGACAGTAAGAGTGCATAATTGTATAAGCATAATGTATAGATTATGAAGTGAAAAGTAAGTATAATAAGTGAGGTATAAGTAAGAGGGTGAAGACTAGGTTTGGCTCTAAGGAGCTTAGTTCGATGGCGTACATGTAAGATGTTTTGGCCATAAGGTGGATGGCAGAGTATGTAAGACTATAAGGATTTGATGTACGATGAGTTATGATCATGATATGGACGGGTTAAGTGAAGTATGTTGCCTTGGTGAACTGGGGTTTCAGATCGGGCTCAGCTTCAGTTTGATCAGTGGAGCACGGTATGCTTGAGTACTTGTGTGGCATAATTATATTGCATAATTTACTTAATTCAAACTTGAATTATAGGAAAGCTAATGATAGCATTGTGAGTTTGAGACCAGAGGGTTTGATGGATTAAGTTCCGTGTTTGAGTCAGCTGATAATGAGTCGGCTGAGCATTTCTCATGTCTTGCCATGGTGTTTGTCCTGAGGGATGTTATCTGTGTGCTATATAGATCACCAGACGTCTGATGCTCTATTAAGAGTGATGTATGTTTTTAATTTAGTCGGTGTGTTGTATGAAGCCCAAACGTCTAATTCTTTGATGAGAGCGATGCATGTTTTTGATTTGGTCTTTGTGCTATATTACGCCTAGACATTTGATGCTTTATTGAGAGCGTTATATGATTCCGCCCAAGAGTGGCACTGTATGTTTTTGCCTAAGTGGCACTGTATGATTTCTACCCAAGAGTGGCATTGACACTATAAGACCCATTATGGTGGGCAATTCTTTGGCACTATAAGACCCATTATGGCATGCAACTATATGACCCCTAAAATGTGGGCGTTTGTGTTTATGTTTGCACGGTAAGGTAAGTAGTATCATGAACCTGCTCTTACCTGTTTGATCTTGTGCCCCATGAGCATTTGTGTGCTTTGCATTTGAAAAAGTCTATGACATTTAGTCACTCTCCTGTGGTTAAGGTGATGCCCTAATGTCATTCTTTTCCATTTCGATGCTGGAGTTTATTAGTTGTAATGAGCTTCAGTGGTCAATAGTATGTGTACAACTGTAAGACTATGAGTATGAGCATGACTGTAAGAGTATGAGTATGAGTACGACTATAAAAGTGAGTACGACTGTAAGAGTATGAGTATAAGTACGACTGTAAGAATATGAGTATGAGTATAAGTACGACTATAAAAGTATGAATATGAGTACGACTGTAAGAGTATGAATATGTGTATAACTATAAGAGTATTTGTATGAGCACGACTGTAAGAGTATAAGTAAGACTGTAAGAGTATGATTCTGAGTAAGATTGTACGAGTAAGGTTGTACAAGTATGTATAAGTCATATGAGTAAGTGTATGATTGCACGAGTAAGGTCGTATAGGCATGTGTAAGTTGTTTGAGTAAGTGTACAATGGTACGAGTAAGTTTGTAAGATACTGATTATGATATGCGTGATTATATATGCATATGAGCATGATTATGATATGCTTGTTTGCTTCATGTTTGAGTTGCATAAACGCATCTATGTATGGACTTACTGAGTTCACTATTTAGAACTCCCATACTGGGTATTTTTCTACTGAATATGAAAATACTCATTACCCTACTTTTTAGCCCCTTTGTTCGGGAGGCTTTTACAAGTTTATGATGGAGAGCTCCCGGAGATGGATGCTCGTTTCCATGGTGAATTAATTCCCTTAGACTCATTGCGAGTATTTTTCGTGCCATGATCTCTTGTATTGGGTGAGACGAGAATTAAGATGTTTATGTATTATGAACTTTTAATTTGGATTAGATTGTGGACTGCTATTGGACTTGCACTCAGGGATGCCTGGGATAGATTTGTATTTAAAATCTATAATCATAACAATTTATTTGTACGATTGTTTTTGAGAAGCGCATGATGATGTTTGGTTTGGCCGTACGATGTTTAATCGAATCAGAAAATTTTGTATGAAAAAAATTGATGTGTGATGTTTTAAATTATAAAACTATTTTCACAAATTTTGTATTTGTCATTTTTCCCAATTTACAGCCATTATATTGCAAAAAAATTTGTGAATTTTAAGGAAAATATATGAAAAATCTCAGGCGTTACAAGAAGAGAGATTGGTGAAAAGAGAGAGGGACCGAAGAGAGAGAGAGAGAGTAGAGAGGCGGAGGTGAGAGAGTGAGGTGAGAGAGAGAGAGAAAGGGAAGAGTGAGATGGAGGAGAGAGGGTGAGGAGAGAGGGAAGAGAGAGAGAGGAGAGAGAGGGGAGGGAGGAGAGAGAGGGGGAGGGAGGAGGGAGAGAGAGGGGTGAGAGAGAGGGTAGAGGGTGAGAAGAAAGAGGGAAGAGAGAGAGGGGGAGAGAGGGAAAGGGAGAGAGAGAGGGAGGAGAGAGAGAAGGTAGAGAGAGAGGGAAAGTATTTATTTTATTTGTTTTATATTTTTTATTTAAAAATTAATAAATAAACACATATTTGCTAATACCCTTAGTATAAGCAACATATAGTCAGATGCGTTGCATATATATATATATATAATTTTTAAACAAAAAATATAAATTATAGAAGATATAGAGAGAGGAGAGAGAGAAGAGGGGGGAGAGAGGGGAGGGAGGACATAGACAGGGGGAGGGAGGAGGGAGAGGCGTGAAAGATAGGGTAGAGAGGGTAGAGGAAAGAGAGGGAAGAGAGAGAGAGGGAAGAGAGAGAGAGAGAGGGAAGAGAGAGAGGAGAGAGAGATGAGAAAGGGAGGAGAGAGGAGAGAGAGAGGGGTGAGGAGAGAGATGAAAGTTTTTTATTTTTTATTTTTTATTTAAAAATTAATTAATTAATTAATAAGCATGTATTAGCTGCGTATAGTATATACATCGCTAATACCACAAAGTATTAGCGACGTATAGCCATATACGTCACTAATACTTTAGAGTATTAGTGACGTATAGTCCTATATGTTGCTAATACATATTTTTTATTTATTTTAAATTACTTTTTTTAAAAATAAAATAGAGAGGATATAGAGAGAGGAGAGAGAGAGTGGAGAGAGGACAGAGAGAGGGGGGGAGGAGGGAGAGAGAGAGTGAGGAGAGAGAGGGAAGAGAGAGAGAGAGATGAGAGAGAGGGAAGAGAGAGAGATGAGAGAGAGATCGAGGGGAGAGAGGAGAGAGAGAGGAGGGGAAGGAGAGAGGGAGAGAGAGGAGGGGAAGGAGAGAGGGAGAGAGAGGAGGGGAAGGAGAGGGAGAGAGAGAGGGGTGGAGGAGAGAGAGAGGGGAGGGGGGAGAAGGAGATTATTATATATTTTTTAATTTTAAAAAAATTATAAATTTTTATATTTTTAAAATAAAAAATACTATTAGTAACATAGTTATATATATCGCTAATAGTAAATGTATTAGCGACAGTAAGTTACTATGCGTCGCTAATACATAAACTATTAGCAACGTATAGAACTATACGTCGTGAAAAATGGTATTATTAGCAATGTAGAAGCTATACGTCGCTGATAAACATTCTAATAGCCCGCGGGCAAAATTCCTCTAGTGCGGTGAAATTTCACGCAATGGAGAAATTTGCCTGTGTTCACCCGCTACTTATAAAGGCCCCCCCGGACCCCTTTCCTCTTTCCAGTTATTTCTTGTGACCTGCCGCCTCCGCCTCCCCTTGCCCACGGCCCACTGGCCCCCCACCCCCTCCAATTCCCCCTCCTCCCTCCGGGTCCTCCCTTTCCCCTTTGCGCCGCAACCCCTCCATGTGGACATGAGGCCGGCGGGCTAGTGCCGTCCTCCGCCCCCACCCCCTCCAGTCCTCCCACCCCTTCTCCGCCCCCCCTCTTCCCTTGCTCCCCCCCTCTAATTTTTAGAGGAGGGGGCGGAGCTGAGGTGAGGAGGGATTGTAGGTGGGTGGGGGCCAGAGGACGGTGACGACTGTCGTCCTCTCGCTCACCCCTGCTCTGCCACCCCCACCTCCTCTGATTTTCAGAGGGAGGGGGAGCCGGGTTGATGGGGGACCGGGAGTGGGGTGGGGGCCGGAGGGCGGCGGCGCCATCCTCCCGCTCCCCCTCCATTTGTCCGGACCCCCTTGCTCCGGACATCCCCCTTCCTCCGGACCCCCTCTCCCCCCGCATCCCCCTCCTCTCCCCCTACAACCTCCCCTCCTCTCCTCCTACATCACCCCCTCCTCAACCCTTGCTCCCCCCCCTCTCCCTCTTTTGTTTTTTAGAGGGGAGAAGGAGCCAGGGGTCCGGATTTCGGCACCGCGCTGTCCTCCGGCCCCTTCTCCCTTCCCTCGTGGGCCTGGTGGCCCACCAGGGATTTTTTTTAAAACATTCTTTATTAACGACGCTTAAAAAGCGTTGCTATTTATTTTATTTTTAAAAAAAAATTCATTATTAGCAACACTTAAAAACATTGTTATTTAATTTTAATTTTTTAATATTATAATATTAGCGACGCTTTGAGTTTTTTTAAAAAAAATTATTCTATTAGTGACATATAAAAAGCGTCACTAATAATAACTTATTAGCGATGCTTTAATTATACGTCGCTAATAAGTTATTTTTATTTTTTTAAAAAAATACTTTTTTAATTAGCGACGTATGCATAAGCATCGCTAATAATTCCTTATTAGCAACGCTTATAGATATACGTCGCTAATAATTTATTTTTAAAAAAATTATTTTTCTATTAGCAACATATACAAAAGCATCGCTAATAACTTATCATTAGCAATGCTACAAAATATATGTCGCTAATAAGTTATTATTAGCGACGCATAGCTATACATCGCTAATATGCCTTATTAGCGACATTTTTTGTTATACATTGTGAATTGGCAATAGTGACAACACTTTTTGCAACGCTTATAGCGACGTTTTTTGTTATACATCGCGAATTAGTAATAGTGACGATGTTTTTTATTATACGTCGCTAATAGTTATTAGCGACGCTTATGAGATTATTAGAGACGCATAAATGCATCGATAATAGTCCTTTTTGTTGTAGTGTAAACACAAAAACAAAGAGCTATTTTATTGTACAATATGTCTTATAAAAAAATATAATAAATACATATTATTCTAAAAAAATATGAAAAATTAGGAATATAATCTAGATATGATAATCTATTCCAAAAATAAATTTGAAAGCAAAAGAAGTAAAAATATCAAAACATAGTCGTAAATCTAAAACATATAGCCATTTAGGCTGTTTGAATAGCCAGGTGACCCGTTTGAACAACTAACCGTTCGAATGGCTTGTCATCCTAATTAAATGCTTAGCCATTCGGTCGGCCCATAGGCGATCAAACAGTCAAGACATAACTATTAAAATAGTCATCTTCTACCTCACGAAATCGAACCAAAATTCTTCTAAAAATCAATAAAAATTCCTAAAACTTCATGATTTCATATAATCCTTACCCAAACCTAAAATATGATATATCTAATATTTTTCATGCTCAAATATACAAAAATAACTATAAATTACCATTACATATCAAGATGAATTAAAAACTCAAAAAACCCCAAATAATGGCATTTTAAGGAAGAAAGCCTCCTAGAAAGAAAACCTCTTACCCTTATCAAGTTTGTGAATCCCAAAAAATAAAACTTTTAGTTAATCCTAATCAAAACTAACACATAAACTCAAATCACCCTGAGAAATGATAGATTTAAAACCTCATTAGGTTAAAAAGGAAAATAACCTAATTAGGGTTCTAAATTAAAATTAAAAAATAATTTTGATGTAATAAAACTAAGAATTTAAATAGGAAAAGTGAAGATAGAAATGATTATGACAAAAATCGGAAGATTAAGAGGTGATTAAGGGGGGAAACCTTACCTTAAGAAATATTTCTCCTTTATGAAATAAGTGTAGAACTTAACTTCCCTCATATTATCAGCCTTTCCCCCTTTGATAAATAACTAAATTTTTTTTTTATAGTAAAGTTCATAGGCTGAAAATTAAATTGCTGGGTTGAAAAATAAGTAAAAATGCCCTAAGAGACTATTCAAGTTCACTTTTAACTTAAAAACTAATTTAATCACACCACATCATCCATACGGACATGGGCCCCACGATGATACCCGCTTCTTTGACTAAAGAAAAAAAAGTCTTTAAATAAGTAAAAAATTAGGTAAATCAAGTTTGACACTAATACTTTAAACTAAAATAAAATTAAGCCTTCAGAAATTTATAAATAACTTGACTCATTGCCCCAAAAAAATTAAATCAAACCAATAAATAAAAAATTTACATAATTAAAAAATAAATAAATTAGAAATCTTACAACTGCTACATCAATTGGCGAGTCCATTCTTATTGTCATATATGATGGAATGATATTACATAAAAAAAATTTCATACAAATAAGGACCAATATGAAGTGGAACAATACAAGATGACAATTGACTTAATGAGTGACAAACACCCGACATTTTACAATATTGTCCATTTTCATCTAGTTTGAACAAGGCATTAAAACGATCTTAAGTGAGAAAATACTATAACGTCAAGTTCATAACATATTAATTAAACCTAATAAAAATTCCATGCTCTCAAAGCCAACTTTTTGTGGAAAAACAATTGATCTTTTTTAAAAACAAAACATTGCATTCAAATGCTCTTTTTTGGGAAAAGACTATAACAAGTCTACAACATATTTTTATCACCCAACACAAGTTCTTAACTCTGAATCCAACTCCACTTAGAAAAATATAATCTTTTTTCAAAGAAAATGGGTTCTAATTAACAATGTAAATGAATGGTAAGGAGATGAAGATGAGGAAAATGGAAGTGGAAACTCCAGTGGCATATAGGTGAAGAGGGAACCACAATTTAATCCAAGACACAAACCAATATAGGTTTGTAAGAGCGACCAACCTGCTTTGAAGAGAAGGTCTTTGGGAGCTGGCTTGACTTAGAGAGCAAATGAAGAATAAGCAAATGCCAATGGAGGCTATGGAGTTGAAGGTTCCAGTAGTTGATACGCTTTTAGGAGGGAGATGGCGAGGAAAGAGAAGCGGTACAGTGGTGAGGAGAAGACCGTGGGAAAATCGAAATATGCAGCACACTGGTCGATCAGCCCTCCTCACACTCTGACTGTGACCGTGACGAATTAATACGACCATTTAGTGTTGTGACCATGACCGGTCATAGACATAGTCAACCCGATTTTTCTTAGTAGCACATGATAATCGCAAAAAAATAAGTATGACCGACATGATATTCGCAAAAAAAATAAGTACGAACGTTCAATGGACACAAATATAAATGCACAATTCAGTAGGATAAAGAGAAAAATATACATACATTTTATAGTAATGAACTTTGACAGATTAACCCAAGAACACATGCGATTTTAAGATGACAAACAAAAGAGACCTGCAGGCTAAAATTTATCCATAATCTAGTTCTCAATATTCGCAAAAAACAAAAAACTGATTCAACAGGGGAGAAAACATTTGACAGACACTGAATACAGAGTAGAAAAATGGAAAACACAATAAGGACATCAAAGAATCCAATTTTTACCGTCACTTCGAGATCAGCCTTTATGGAAGCTTGCTCTTTGGCCAATTTCTCTGAAAACGAAAAAAAATGAACTAGGAGAAGCGGCATTATTCTTTCAAAACATAAAATCTTCAGTAAAATCCGCAACCAAAACACACTAAAAATCACTCACAATGAGCTTAAGATGGTTTGGGGGGGTTTAAAATCCACTGCCCTAGAGGCCGAGGAGTGGAGCAGTAGTGGGTGGAGCCATGGAGCAATCGTGGATGGGGGAGAAGGTTTTGTAGCATTAGACTTACCCCCGGCGCCTCCGAAGTTTGCTGGAGAGGTGGGACAGGCAGTGCTCAACCCAGGAGTCAACGGAAGCCTTCCAGCGGTTAGCTGGCTTCTTCTCAGGTGGGCCGGGAAAAGACTTGGAGGAGGCCGTGGGTCTTGATAGCGGATATGACAACGGCAAGGTCGGAGGGGCTGGGGAGGGGGGCGGGTCGCGGCATTAGGGAGGCGGTCCTCCAGTAGAGAGGCAAGAAGCCTCGGCTTCACGCAGATGTCATTCTCCTCTGGAGCTACGGCTCGACAGGGAAGCGTTTTCTGTGCTCCCTCTTTAACATGAGCCGAGCGTAAGGAACGCCTGTAAAGCGTACGATTTCAAGATCGATGGCGTTAACGTGCGCTAGTATGTGCGCCGTCGATCTTGAAATCGTACGCTTATACACACTAACGTGCGCTAGTGTGTGCACCGTCGATCTTGAAATCGTACGCTTCACAGGCGTTCTTTACGCTCGGCTCACCGTCATAGCGGAGCATAGAAAACGCTTCCGCTCGACAGAGATACGAGATGCGCAATTTTACTGTCGACCAATTATTTTGACAGTGACAGACACCGAAATAGTAGGTTACTTGTCAAGGTCAGGCTTGACATGGCTGGACTAAAATACGGTTGACCTAAGACCATTTCCGGGGGAAGAAGGAAAATAATGTCAAGCAATGCAGTGGCAAGGAGAAGACCTACTCACAACCATTTGTGGTAATTTTATTAATATTATAATTATTATTTTATATATATATAATTATTTTTTTATAAAAACTTTTCAAACTTGATTATCTAAATGTTTTTTTTTAGAGGAATTTAATGAAAAATTTATTTGTTTTCTACTAAAAGCAATAGCTAAATAAAATATATATAAAAATTTATTTAAATATTAATTATTAAATAAATTTATTTTAAATAATATTTTCTAAAGTGGTGTTGGTCTTTACTATATAGGTGTCAGCCAAGCACTTATGTCTATATAGCTTTTAAAACTTATATTATTTTGTCTTTTAGAAAGATAAAATTAAGTAAGATAAAATTAGGTAAAAAAATTAAGCTAATTTCATCCTTTAGAATGACAAAATTGCCATTCTTGCCCACTTCTAAAAGTTGCAATGGTCGTTAGCTACCTTCCCTCGTCTCCTCCTAACCCATCTCCTCCATCGACTCCTCCCTCCGCACCCACATCTCCAACCTCGACAAACTCCTTCTCTACAACCAAAGACCCCTCCCACACGACGACATTGACCCCGCCATCCCACGGGAGAGCTAGCTTAGAGGTGTCCTCCACAACTTCAGCCTCGCTGGTGTATGACCCCACTCCAAGCAGGTCGAGAAGATGTCTCCTCGCAACCTTAACAAGCTGAAGCGCCTCCTCTCCCGCACCAACGACTACTCGCCCCGCAACTCCATCACTGCCCGGTGGGCTGACTACCACGGCCTCAATGACTGGGCTGGCCTGCTTGACCTGCTAGATGAGAACCTTCGCCTCGAGATCGTCCACTACGGGGAGTTTGTCCAGGGTGCTTACCACACTGTCAACTCTGATCCAACCACCACTGCCACGTCTGCTCCCAGCAACCGGCTCATCTCCATACCAAATAGGGCCTTTCATGTCACCACAACCTTTACACCACCTCCTCTCTCTGCCTCCCGGAATGGGTCCATGACATGGCCCCAAAGTGGATGACTCAGTGGTCTAGCTGGGTCAGCTACATTGCGGTCTGTGACGACCTATGTGAGATAGCCTGCATGGGCCAACGGGACATTGTCATCGCCCTCCATGGCACCTCCACTTGCCTCAAGTGGGTCGAGATTGCCCGGGCCAACCTTGTTTCCATTCTGGCTTTGATTTTGTCCTTCTCAGCTTAATATTTTTTAACCCAATTTTGTTATTTATAAGGACGAAATTAACTTAAACTTAATTTTATCATTCCAACGAATAAAATTATATAAACTTATTTAAAAAATAACCACACAGACACCTATATGGCAAAAACTAACAACACTTTGAGAAATATTTTTCAAAATAAATTAATTTTATAATTTTTTTAAAATTATTATTTAAATAAATTTTCTAAAAATAGATCTATTATTTTCTGAAAAATGAAAATGACTCAAAAGTTGAAGGTTACCAAATTACCAAATGGGCCCCTTTTTCACCTCGTCACCGCTTTTTACTTCATCTCCACTCAACCAGTCCGGACTAGCTCCGTCTTCCGGCCCCGCCCTGCCACCAACTCCTCCGCAGTCGCCGCCAGCTCTTCCTCAGCCGGCGCCACCACCTCCACCAGCTCCTCCTCCGCCGCTTCTTCTCCTCGTCCACTTCCTCGTAACTGTTCCTCGTCTTCCATGTTAAGCTGGGCTGCATGTGTAGTATTTTCAAAGGTTCGAACGTAGCAAAGCTGCTTCTCTCCAGGTTTGAATATCTTCTCTCGTTCTGCCATGCTAGCGCCATGGCGGGGGACTATGATTCGCCGGTTCCCGCCACTTCCTTACAAGCCCAGGTCGTTTGCTTCCCCAACACCCGGCTCATTGTCTGCCTTATCACTTGCCCCGGCTCCGCCACAATTCATAATTCCCGCATCATGGCATTACCCGCCCCTTCCTCCTCTTCACCCTTCGACTGAGAACTGCAAAGCATCATTCCCCAGTTCGGCCACCTACCCTCCTTTTCATTTCCCTGATAAAATCACAGCTTTTAATCACTCCATTGACCCTCATTTTGAATCTTACACTTATGACCATCTCACTGATCTTTTTTCGAGGTCTTCTGACGCCGAGCATCTCCATGGCCGAATTATCTCGAGTGGATTGGAAGGAGACGTGTATTTGTGCAATTTTCTTATTAATTTTTTGTCAAAATCGGGTGATTTGCGGTATGCACAGCGGGTGTTTGATCAAATGCTTGAAAAGAATGTGGTGTCGTGGACCTGCTTGATGACTGGATATGTGCGGTGTGGTCAGCCGGATGTTGCCAGCTATCTCTTTCGTGACATGCTCCGGGAGGGGTTCAAGCCCACGCATTTTTCCTTTGGGAGTGCTCTCAGGGCCTGTCAGGACTCACGTAACCGTGGGCTTGCACTCGGTGGACAGATCCATGGCCTAATTTTGAAAATGCATTTCTCTTTGGATATTGTAGTGTGCAATGCTCTCATTTCAATGTATGGAAATTGTTGTAGTTCTTCTCCAAATGATGCTAGGCAAGTTTTTGATGAAATTATGATGAAAAACTCAGTTTCTTGGAATTCAATGATATCTATTTATTCTCAAAAGGGATATGTGTTCTGGGCATTTGAATTGTATATTTTGATGCGAGTAGAAGGTTCTGAGTTTGGGATATGCCCAAATGAGTATACTTATGGTAGCTTGATTTCATCTATGTATTCAGGTGGTCCTGTATTGAATGATGCTGATTTGTGCACTCTTGAACAGATACTTTCACAAGTTACAAAGAACGGTTTTTCAAGTGATTTGTATGTGGGTAGTGCTTTGGTTAGTGCTTTTGCAAGATTAGGTTCCCCTAATGTGGCTAAGGAGGTCTTTGAAGGGATGACTGTGAAGAATGCAGTTGTTGCGAACGGATTGATGGTGGGTTTGGTGAAGCAGAAGCGTGGAGAAGAAGCACTGCAGATATTTAAAGACGCAAAAGAGTTGGTAACTAGCAATCATGATTCTTATGTGGTTTTGCTAAGTGCTTGTGCTGAGGCAAAAGAAGAAGGAAGTAGAATTGGTAGAGAGATTCATGGACTTGTGCTTAGAAATGGTATGATTGATGAGAAGGTTGGTGTAGGAAATGGTCTGGTCAATATGTATGCAAAGTGTGGTTATATAGGTAAAGCATGTAGAGTTTTTGAGCAGATGGAAGTCAAAGATTTGGTTTCTTGGAATTCCATGATATCTGGGTTAGACCAAAATCAGTGCTTTAAAGAGGCAGTGAAGAATTTTCTACTGATGAGAAAAGCTGCACTTATTCCCTCCAATTTTACATTAATAAGCACACTGAGTTCTTGCACAAGCTTAGGACTTAGCAGTCTTGGATGCCAAATGCATTGTGAAGGGATCAAACTAGGTCTTGATTTTGACATCTCTGTCACAAATTCTCTTCTTGAATTATATGCAGAGTCTGGATCTATCTCTGATTGCTGTAAGCTTTTTAGTTTGATGCCTGGTCGAGACTTAGTTTCCTGGAATTCTATGATTGGAGCATTAGCAAATTCAAAGGATTCAATCTTGAGTGCTATGGAGTGCTTTTTATCAATGATGAGAAATGGTTGGACTCCCAATAGAGTAACCTTAATAAATATCTTTTCCGCTTTGTCATCAATTTCATACCTTGGTGTAGGCCAACAAATTCATGCTTTAGTGATGAAACTTTCTCTATCTGAAGATAGTGCAGTGGAGAATGCTCTTCTGTCCTGCTATGCCAAGTGTGGAGAATTGAATGCTTGTGAACATATTTTTCATTACATGTCCAAGAGGAGGGACACTATTTCTTGGAATTCAATGCTTTCAGCGTATATGCAACAGGGACTTTTGGAAAAAGCCTCTGATTTTCTGTGGTTCATGATCCAACAGGATCAAAAAATGGATGGCTTCACCATTGCTACAGTTCTATGTGCATGTGCATCTGTTGCAGCTCTGGGTCGAGGAATGGAATTACATGCTTATGGAATTAGATCTTGCTTGGAATCAGATGTTGTAGTAGAAAGCGCACTTGTGGATATGTACTCTAAGTGTGGGAGGGTAGACTATGCTGCAAAGGTTTTTGGGTCTATGCAGATGAAAAATGAATTTTCATGGAATTCAATGATTTCAGGTTATGCCCGACATGGACAGGGAGAGAAAGCACTGAGAACATTTGAAGATATGCAAGATAAGGGTCAAATACCAGATCAGGTCACATTTGTTGGTCTTTTGTCAGCTTGTAGTCATTTTGGTTTGGTTGATCAGGGTATGAAATATTTTGAATCCATGGAGAAGATATACAGGCTAGCACCCAGGATGGAGCATTATTCTTGCATGATAGATATCCTAGGAAGGGCTGGGGAGCTTGATGAAATAGAGGCTTTAATTGCTAAAATGCCTATAAAACCTAATGTTCTTGTGTGGAGGACGGTGATTGCAGCTTGCACTCGAACAAACAAATATAAATTGGATTTAGGAAGGAAAGCTGCTGACATGCTTTTGGAATTGGAGCCTGAAAATCCAGTAAATTATGTTCTTATTTCAAACTTTTTTGCCTCCAGAGGGAGATGGGAGGATGTAGCTAGAACTCGATCCCTAATGAGAAGGGTTCCAATGAAGAAGGAAGCTGGGAGTAGTTGGGTCACTATGAAGGATGGGATCCATGTCTTTGTGGCAGGGGATAAGTCGCATCCTGAGACTGATGCTATTTATGCACAGCTGAAGTTGCTTAATGAGAAACTGAGGAATGCTGGTTATGTCCCTCAGACAAAATTTGTGTTATATGATCTTGAAGTAGAAAATAAAGAAGAACTGCTAAGCTGTCACAGTGAAAGGTTGGCAGTTGCATTTGTTTTGACTCGCACTTTAGGAATACCAATTCGAATAATGAAGAACCTTCGTGTCTGTGGGGATTGTCACTCAGCATTTTGCTTTATATCTCAAATTGTTTCCAGAGAAATAATTTTGAGGGATTCCAATAGATTCCATCATTTTGCTGATGGCAAGTGTTCATGTGGAGATTACTGGTGAGAGAAGGGAAACTCAAACTAGTGGACAAAAGGTTTATATGAAAAAATCTCTCTCTCTCTCTCTAAGTAGTTTTATCTTTCTTTTCTCTACCAATTTTCTTATTATAATTGTTTATCATAAGGCAAACATTTTTTGTTTTGATGCTAGTTAGATATGTACAAGAATTTTTGGAGCAATGATGTGTTTTTGCCAAAGTCCATTGCCACATCTTCAGTAGTAATTGAATGCACACTCGACATGTGTGAGGAAGCCATTGCATGACATCTTACCATGTATTGGCTAATAACAATCCCCGTCAAAGCCTCAGGCATGTATTAAATTATCAAATATTCTTCAGCTAATGTTGTGAAGTAACAAAGCTGTTGTATAATCTTATATCCAAAAAACAAAATTGTTGTATAATGATTTTGTCTTTGATGTGTAGATAATGATTAATTTGGGTTGGTAATGAAATTGCTCTTGACAAAAGGGAGATTACTAGGCTGTTCACTGGAAACTGATAAGATAGCTATTCAGTCTGGTTATGTGGGCTTGCACAGGGGTCAGATAGGGTTGGGACTAGGGGAACTACCAAAGGTCCTTGGTGACTGTGGGCTACAAATTTTGGGCCCATTCAGATGTGTGGGACCTTAAACTTAGCTAGTGAAATTCAGCCATCAAAACTTGTTAGGACTTCACATACCGAGACGAATAGGTCCCAAATAGATCCCAAACTTCACAAATTGCTGCAATTAGTTTGCCACCAATTTCTCTTTGTGCCACTCCCATCTAATGTCATGGTTCATAGCTATTTCTATGGAACAGGCTAGTGCTCTTTCGTTGAAATTATTAAGCACACAACAAAGAAAGTAATTGTGCACATTCGCTTGACAACTGACTGACCAGCATTTGTTCAGAAGTCCTTACTTCCGAGTGTCAGTAGCAGAATATTGTTCATAAAGTGCCAACAGCCTCTCTCTCTCTCTCTCCCCCTCTCTCTCTATTTCTCTCTCGGTAAGACTCATGAATCCTTAGACGTTGTGCGTCAATGCTATTTGTCCCTGAATCCTCTCCCCTAATGGGGACAGATTTGACCAGCACAATACGTTGAATTGGAAGCCTTTCATTTCTTTTACTTCAGTTTGTATTCACAAGTATTTTATAGTGATTATTGAAGATTGACAGGTAAAAGTATCATCCAAGATGGGATGCCCAGAGGCAAACTGTATTATTAAAACTTTGTTGGCATTGGTCTGATACAGTTTTTTATATCATATCGCTTGGCCTTGTGGTGACAAGTGACTGATGTGTTAAAGTTTCTTAATGTAACTATCCTGATTTATTTGCTTGCAGCATCAAGCAGAGCACTCTTCTTATTCAGTGAGTTCTTGCAGATAGGACTCAACCTGTCATGAAGGAATGCTTAAAGTTATTGAGATGAGAGGCTTTAATCAAAGTATTATGGTGACAGGCCAGTTATACTTCTCAGATACCTGGATGTGGAGACATATGAACTGCTAGGGAGTTCTTTGATGGATGTTTTCTCAAAATTGGGGATGGTTGACATGCTGGCTAGTCAGGAGTATAAAAAATTTATGGCATCATAGGATCAAGGTTTGAATTTTATCTACATATGAAAAAAATCTCTGCTTTTTTACATGTCATCTCTGCTTTTAATTTCTGTGATAACTAATTAGATTATTTCACTGAAATAATTGGTAATTAGCACATTTCGGTTTTTATATTTCCCTCATGCTCTTTGTATGATTTTTCTAGTGATCATGATGTGTGTACCACATAGGTACACTGCATACTTCAGTGGAGAAGTTGGAGGAGGGGGTAACAGGGCCATCGGATAAGCACACGGTGTGCAAGCTGTCAGGGGAGAGAAATGGGAGAGAAAGGGGAGAAGGAAGATGATAAGAGAGAGAAAAGATTAGGCTAAAATAATTCTTCATTCATAACTGAGATTAGGGCTAAGCACCTACATTAAATAGAAATACTAATTGGCTCGTTAATAAGAACTTAAGACCCATCAACTTGAATTTAAGATAAATATTAATAAACCAATACCTGATGACCTGAATGCCCTTATTCCTTAATAACATAAGCAAACACTAATTAGCTAGAATGTGGACCCCATAGGCGGTCTGGACCCTTAGGACATCATTCCCAACAGATCATGATATGCGCATACTAGGAAAATATGTGACAAAATTCAGTCTTCACAATATTTATGGCACTTGACAGGCTCAAGCTTTGCAAGTAATCAAAGCTTTTATACATATAAGGTACATTAACCTGCATACCCTGTGCAGGCTAGTGCTCCAGCCACAAGGGGTGTCAACATGTGTCTCTTTTCAAATCTGGAATTTTGCCTGTCCCTTTAACATGCATGCCATCATCATTTTCAAATCTGAGAGTGTGCCCTGAACTGTGCACCGGAAGTTAGTATGTGTCCATGGGTGGGTACATACTGTGCTACTTATCACCATCAAGGTTTGCAATCTTGGTCTTAGTCTTGATCTCAATCAGCCGAAAATAAGAGATCTCATTGAGATATCAAAGAGATCAGGGAAATGATCTCAATGATGAGGAAATTTTATTCTCATACAATATTGATGTATATGTAATATTTAAACTTATAAACGCTGATACTACCATAAAAATCATCAAATATGCTAAATAATATGTTCTTTTTTTAAAATGCTAAATAAAGAGAGATTAAAGATATTTTTTAGATAAATAATAATGTACATCAATAAATAATATCACATTTATTTGGTTGCATTACCCTAATAGGGCGAGATTTATTGAAATAATTTGCAGATGAATAATAATACAAATATTTCAAGACTATTTGCATGTGAAAGTTGTTCATATGGAATAACATTTCAAAAGAGAGTTACTATGTACTACAAAGAATATATTCTAGGAGGAATATATTCTCACAGGAATATATTCATGTGAATAAAAGCTTAAGAATTCTAATTATCTATTTTTTATTAAATAGAAACGAGATTGGGTGAGATTTATCAAGATCTCAATGAACACATTGGTTGGTGACTTTTTGTCAAGATCTCGCCGAGACTACTTCCATGCCATATTTCTTGGACCCTCACCAAGAAGTGAGATATCAGCTAGATCTTGCCGAGATTGAAAACCGTGATCTCCATTGATTTACGGAGCTGCACAATGTTGATTGCTCGATTCCCAGCCCTAAGCGGAGAGGGCGTCAGTTTGCACGGACACAGACTAATACCCCTCTCTCTCTTATGTACATTCAGTTATCTTTTGGGAGTAAACTATTGTTGGCTGACTTTAGTTTGCATATATTTGTTGAGAGCTGCTGGGGCTTTTGTTTATTACTCAGTTCCTCATTTTAGCTCTAAGGTACTGTTTGTTAAGTCTCAACAGCTTCTGAATTTTTAGTCCATTTGATAACACCCGAACAGGCACTGAATGTCTGATGATGTGAGACATTTTAACCCTTTTACATCTGAATGCATAAAGCCTATTTTAAGCCTTACCCACTTGGATGCTTACCTGTGCTTTTTCTGAATAAAGTTCAGACTTAACAAACAGTACCTAAGCAGCTTTTGCATCATTAATTCACTTTTTATGTTTATCAATTTGTGGCTTATTTGTTAGTAATAATCTTTACAATGTTTTGGTGTTTGATATGTTTCTTTACAAAATTAAAATATGTTGCTTCACAAAACTAAAATTCAAGAGATTCATGTGATTCATACTTCTTATTTTGGCAATATTTTGAAAATACTAAATCATAAGTAAATGGCACTTGTTTGGTGCAGATAAAATTTAAAAAATCTACATTTCTATTTGGAATGTATTTAAATTGTCAAAATATAGGGGTACAAGGAAAAGTTGTGCCTAATGTGAATACCAAGTCCCAGGTAACAGATATAACTCTGAAAATAATAGCTTTCACTGAAATCTAGAATAGCAAACTGGTGGTACTTTTTAACTACAAGGGGCCATCTTGAACGTTTGTTATGCTCCTATTGATAATTGAAACATATGTTTATCTTCTTCTCCTGCAGTCTGGCTCTACTCTCTTGCATACGGAGTTTCTGGTTTAATATTTTAGTTTCTTCATTCTTGGATATCCTCAATATTTTTTTGAAGGACGTTGTATAGTATATGAAGTTGATTGGATTAATGAGTCTGGAATGTAGCCATCTTTCTACTTATAACTTATTTCAAATACTAGTATACACTACCAAATTTTTTGTTAACCTGATTTTAGATAGTACTTGTAACCAAATTCTTCCTGTATCTTCTGATCCTTATGGGGGTTAATTGCAGGCCAAGTGCTGAGATGCTGCAACAACATTGGATTGAAGCAGCAGTAACTGCAGAAGCTTCAGAAAACAATAATATTCGGGAGAGCCAAGACAGCGTTAGTTGGGTCTCTCCCAGTTGTGGGAAAGGTCCAAGGATGGAATCCCAGTGGCATGCAGTGTTTAAGGGTGCATGAGTCTTACCTATAAAAAGAAAAAAAATCGGGAGATGACTCTTCATGGAAACTTTTCAAATTATGTTGAATCAGTCACAATTCACCTTGATGCAGGTAGACACAAGGACTATTTGTAGAATTTTGAGACACAGCTGTTAACTTTCCTCTTATCTATGCACTCATGTGTAGTATACAGATGCCGAGTTATCAAAATTTGTTTCCTTTTGAAAAAATGTTCAGAAATGGCAAATAAGATTTTAGTCTTCAGCTCATTTTATTTCTTTGGTAAAGATGTGATTTTGTATATTGCTTTTGCGAGCTTTTTCTACTTACACAATTACTTCTTTCATTAGATACTAAGCTGATAAGACAAAGTTCAATTTTTTTCCCAGGACTGAATTATTGGTTGACATCTTGTCACTAATTACTGCTTGGAATAAAGCTAGAAGTAGAGAATAAAGTTGCTAGTTAATATGGAGAGCTGTTATTCAGGTCTCTTGAGCATGGAGTGGATGAAGAGGGAAGGGAACATTTTTCTTGGTGATGGTTTTAATTTTGGTGGAGTCAGAAGATTAAGCCAGAGCAATTTTTGAAGTTGGTGAGAAAAGTTCATACTTCAGTTGCTCAATTTCATTCAGTTTAAAAATATAAAAAAACTTGTTCGTCAAAGACTCATAATCAAGAAAGAGAAGCAGTTTCCATGTAATTGATGCATTTCTTACTGTGATAGGCCTCGTTTTGGTGACTGAAATCCTTGGAGCCTGGAAGATAAAATCAATGGAGCTTCCGAGGTGAGTTTACAGGGGGATAGTGGTTCTGTACTTCACACTCATGCATTAAAAATCACGATTTCAAACCCAATCTTGCATCATGTATTTGAGAACCCAAATTTCAAAAATGCATACTAGAATCCTAACTTTTCAAACTATGGTTTCGTAATGTGCGAGCTTAGAAACATAAAGGGGAAGGGTGAGGGGGGGTTAGATTCCACGACAATGGTTTGGCAAATTCTGTGAGGGGAGAGCAGGCCAGTGGCGTTCCGGCAGATTCCAGTGAGGTTTGGTGGCACTCCAGCAGACTCATGCGGCAGTCTAGCACACTTCGATGGGGGAGGACGAAGGTAGTTCAGTGGACTCAGGTGGCTGTCCAATGGACTCCAAAGGATATCTAGTAGCAGCCTGCCAGACTTAGATAGCGTATTGGTTGGAAAAGGGGTGGACAGTAGGGGAAGAGGCTGTTGGGGGGAGGTGGGGGGAGATGAGAGGTGGGAGGATGAATGAGATGAGAGAAGCTTGAGCATTTCACATAGGACTTAACACCTTATTTAATTATAAGCTTACATTTTGAAAGCGAAGATTTTAAAAATGGTGACACATTGACTAATGTTGTATTCTAAACCGTGTGTAAAACCCATAACTTCTAATTTTGCAATATGAAATGTGCGCTCCAAATCTTGAACAACTAATGCCGCATTTTAAACTCCATGAATTGTATTTTAGAATCCCGAATGACTAACTCCTTGTTAATAAATTTTCTTTTCACTATACTATACTGCTTAAACTTTAAAATGCATAATATATATATATATATATATATATATATATATATATATATATATATATATATATATATATATATATATATATATATATATATATATATATATATATATGAGTGTGTTTTTCTTTTGAGTGCTTTGTTTACTTTCGAAGTTTGTAGTGAGTGATCTTTGTATGCGTGCGATTGTGAGGGAAACTATAAACTCTTCCACTTTGTAAGACTTCATCAAGTTTGAATAGAGGAGTTCATTTGCACAAGTATTACAAAATTTCCTGTGAGTATTATTCTTCTAATTCTGAGTTTAAGGTCATTCCGAGTTTAAGGTGCAATTGCCATTCAGATCTTGCAATAAATCTATGTGAGGGAGAGCCTTATTTTGAGCTTTCGTAAGACCTTTCCCAAGAATTTGCTTGACTTTTATCTCATCGGTGGTTGCCTTTTCCCATATTTTTGAGTGACTTTAGGAACTTGTTGGCCATTTTAAATGAACTAGGATAAAATAATTAAAAGGTGATCATGATAAATATTTTTTGAGCACTATCCTTTAAGAAACAAGAAGATAATCTTGAACAAACATGTCTATAAAAAATAGTGAAGCTTTAAAATTTAAAAACATCGAAAAGGCTATTCAACATTGGAAAATACCTAAGGTACCAGTTAAGGAAGTCTACAAAAAAGAAACATTTAGTCTAATTTATGATAAATTACTATATTAAGATTATAGAAATAATTGTATCTTTAGTAATGATATGTGTGAAAATTTGCAGTAGTGCAAAAGATCTTTCTGAAATAAAATTTTAAAATTAATATAATTATATGTATATTGGACTTGTCCAAATTGCTGTAAAATATTTGACACGAAAAGGCTTAAACTCATCTGTGTTGATAGTCTTGAGAGACTCCTGCCATCACAAATTTACTGATTAACTTTTAGGACTTGTTGAATCTAGCCTAACTAACGAGCCCATATTCTTCAACTCCTTTCTTGATTTTTCAAAATCTTTATCAGATCCAAGATTCATTAAAAGTTTAACACTTTATATCAAATCCCATGGCTTTGAAATGGACCCCGGCACATCAAATCTAGCCTTAATCCATTGTGTCTACCTTAAATCTATGAATTTAATTACACTTGAAATCAATTTTACCCTCCTTATGGGACTTAACTCTTTCAAACAAATCTTTACAGCATTTCTATTGTCCCAAAAACCCTTAAGTGGGAAGACATCAAAGTATTTAATATTTGGACTTGTGCTCAAAATACTTACCCTACTCCTATTGAGAACAAAGAGGTAATTCAAATAGTTGAACATAATAATGGAGACATAAAAATATAATTCTCTAAAGTCTAAACAAAAGTCATTTATGTTTTCTACACCTTCTTCCTCTGGTTATCCCGATCACCTAGAACAAGAAAGAAAATTCAATATAAGACTATCAGGAGTTACTTATGTTATGTATGAAGAGTTTTATGAACCCTATGAATCTAATATCTTTCTTATATTAAAAGATCAAGAATTTTCAATTGACTATTTAAGAAAAGACTTTAATTTAGAATAAAATAAAAGAAAATGGTTTCTAGATAATTTTGATTAAGATGAAAGGATTTAAATTGGAGAACAATGGTCCAGTCATATGAATGATATATATATCTTCAACTGGTATAAACAGATCTCTTGAAAAGTATGCTTGATCATCTATTAGAAGAAGACTTTATTCTTGTAATTTAAAAAATGAATAGAACTTGAAAAAATTGTTGATAATATGGAAGTTGAATATGTTTTACTACCTTTTGAACAAATTAAATTAAGAATAAAAGAAATTCTTGCTAGTCTTATAAAAGTTACAAGTACACTTTCTAATGAAAGAATTGTTCAAATAATTGAACAAAGTAATTATATTAACTTGACATTAGAAACAATAGGTCAACAGACTTTCGTGGTAATGACATATTATTCAAATTTTATTTTTTTTATATGTTTGAATATGTAATTGTTCATATATTGTGTTATGGAGCATACAATAGGTAGTACTTGTATTTTCATACACAATAGCACAACTTTTCAATGTCCAATATTGCTTATCGTATATATATATACTAATATGACTTGTTACATGTATTTTGCATATAAAAATGAACTCAAAGCTAACTCCCTAAAGAAAAAAATGAAGGTCCCAAGGTTGAACGGATTATTATCACCAGATTTTTTAAGAAAATTAATAAGAAAGCGGTGCAAGCTCAGGAAAAGCTACCGAAGTAAATGAAGCTAAAGATTAAGAAACGAAAAGTTTCTAATACTTGCCTCATCACATCCCTACTTTTACTTTTACCTATGAGGATGAGGTACATAGTGACTAATCCACATATGAATGTAACCAAGGGGGAGATAGACAAGGAGGACACAACAGAGGTAGAGGCAGCTAAGGAGGAACCAGCTGAGGTTGAGGCAGCCAGGAAAGTGCCAAACCCTATTCATCCAAAGCCTATTAGTAGCTTTCTTACCTTGAAGATCAAAAAGCCAATTGAGCTGGCAAGGGAGCTGGGGAGATGAGGCTAGGGAATAAAGTTTCATTGACAGCCGTCCCTACCGCATATGTTGTTTTTGCCCTAAAAGAGGAATTTGCTGCAAAGTCTCCTACCTCAGCTGTTGAGTACTCAAATATTACTTCCAACTTGGCCACCATATTAGATACGCCTGATCTAGTTGTTTAGGAACTACTAGAGAATAGTAAAAATATGATAGACATCAAAGAGCACTCTTATAAGCATGAGATGAAGCAAAATGACAATGATGAGGTCGCAGTGGTGTCGCAGAACTCCCTTAATCTTTAACATGTGTTCAATATGGAGATCTTAAGTAGAGAAGATTAGGAGACAATAAAGAATTTTATGGTCAACCCACATTAGCAGTAGCCTATGGCCAATAAAGAATTTTATGGTCAGCCCACACCAGCAGTAGCCTATGGCGACGCTTCTCAATACCGACTATGTGTCTTTGCTTTATCAGGAATTCATAACAAATAGGGTAAGAATTAGTTTATGTTTTTTTGTGTTATTGATGACATAAAAGTTCACATACATGACGGCTGTGACTGGAGTTTGTGTTATTGATAACACGAATTTGCACATGTTTTAATAACACGATAAGTGAATTTATGCAAATATCATGTTCTTATTGTGTTTGTATTTACACGACTTATCGTATATTGTGTTATTACTTACAAGATGAGTTAGAGTATCATGCTTATATTTACACGATTTATCGTCTATCGTGTTATCACTTACTGGATGAACGGAATTTAAGATATCTTAGCATTCTTCTAAACTACTTTAGGAAATTTGTAATTAAGTACTACTACAACGCAGGGATACAATATGACAAGGTGGAGATGTGTTCTAAAATCATCAATGACTTAATGAGGTGGCTTAATTGAAACACAGAGAATGCATTTATTCTTATCTATGTTACCAGTCATTTCCTTTTTCTCATTGCTTAATATTGGGAGAAAAAGTGTAGGTGGTATAATCAACTAAAGGGTGACTATAATCACCACTTTGTTGAGGTTGATAAAGTTAGAATCCATGTTGCCATAAATATGGAAAAGACCTTATAGATAAAGGGTACAACAAAGTGGCAACTGACAAATATCTAAAAATGTCCCTATTAAAAGACTAATGAAGACTGCGAGGTGTTTTTGATGTATTGTGTTACAAAGTTATCTATAAGAGTCTTTCAACCAGATATTACCTAATCGGAGATAATTATGTTGGTCAAGTCGCATATATGTGCGGCAATTTTCATGGGAAAATTGAGTAGGATTTTGATACTTCTTCGAATGAGTTGTAGTAGTGTGTTACTTTTTTCTCTTATGATGTACAATTAGTAATAAAATAATTTTTGTTATATTCATTAGAATGTATATTTTAATTATCACGACCCGGATTTTTAAAACCCTTTTTACAATAAAAGATACACGATAAATCACGATAATAAATTTTTTTTTCTTTAAATACAAAACAAATCATTTGATTAAATATCTAGGTCATGATAACTAGGGTTTACAACTACGAATATCAGAGCATATAATATTATTTAACATCTGAAAATTTATAAAGACCAGTTCATCCATTTAAGTACAAGTCCATCGTCCGTCTGAAAATAAATAATAAGTTGAATCTCACACTTAAGATACACTTACGTATTGGAGTTGTAAAAACGCAGAATCTTCTTGTGCTCACCTTTCTTGATCTCACCTGTTGTCGCCAGGAGAATCTGCAACAAACCAAACGAAATAACCACAATGACAACAATGGAATCTCTCCGCTTTCAGGAGAAGAGCTTCCAAAGGACAAAAGGTCTTATTAATATTTTTTAGAATTATAAACAACCGGGCCCGCAAAATGACTTAAACGGGCCTAATACAGCCTAATTCGGGTAAACGGGTCCTACACGATATATTCAACTTCAAATAGTCATATCTCCCTCATCCAGACTCCGGTTCGCACGTTCTTAGTGGCGTTTCGAAGCTCTTTCTGTCTACTTTCTAATAGAATTAGTTTCAGCCCAAAATTTTATCTAGAGAGAAAATTATTCTATTAAGAATATCAATAGGTCAAACACCTTATTTTTCACGTATTTAAATTTCAAAACTCGGGAAAATTAGGGATATTACATTCTTCCCTCCTTAAAAGAATTGCGTCCTCGCAATTCACCACAACCAACCCTTTCAAGCTCAGCCTCTAACTCAAAAGCTGTTCTACCCTTTCAAACCACATCAATTGCAACTTATAATTTAAGTAGCACATACTTAAAATCCCACAAAATTGAGGTCGTTATATTCTTCCTCCCTAAAAAGGAATTGCGTCCCGCAATTCTTCAAAGCCAATATTGCACAAGTTTGGCTATGAAGGGCATACCCGCCCCTTCTAGGGTTTCACATAATCCCACTCGAGCGTCAGCTTCCGCTGCGCACTCCAGTTAAAAGAATCACCACCAAGTAACATAACTCGGAGTGTGCACGTAAAAATACCTCTATGTCGACTCTAGTCCTCACGTCCCATACCATGAGTATTCGTGACGCCATAGAAGCAAGTTTAACTAAGCACTAATGCAACGAACCTTAGAGCTATCCATCGACATAATGCGTCCCATACCGCAAGTGTCTAATGGTTTCTCCTTGGCCGTTCCACAACTCTTCTGCCATGAATACCTAGAGGTGCTTCTTACCAAAAACCCATCCACCTCCACTAGTCGTAAATTTTCAGACACCTTTAGACTTGCAGTTAGATAAATGGCTCCGATACCAATTGTCACGACCCGGATTTTTAAAACCCTTTTTACAATAAAGGATACACGATAAATCACGATAATAATTTTTTTTTAAAATACAAAATGAATCATCCTATTAAATATCTAGGTCATGATAACTGGGGTTTACAACTATGAATATCAAAGCATATGATATTATTTAACATCTGAAAATTTATAAAGACCAGCTCATCCATCTAAGTACAAGTCTATCGTCCGTCTGAAAATAAATAATAAGTTGAATCTCACACTTAAGATACACTTACGTATCGGAATTGCAAAAACGCAGAATCTTCTTCTTGTGCTCACTTTTCTTGATCTCACCTGTTGTCGCCTGGAGAATCTGCAACAAACCAAACGAAACAACCACAATAACAATGGAATCTCTCCGCTTTCAGGAGAAGAGCTTCTAAAGGACAAAAGGTCTTATTGATATTTTTCAGAATTATAAATAACCGGGCCCGTAAAATGACTTAAACTGGCCTAATACAGTCTAAATCGGGTAAACGGGTCCTGCACGATATATTTAACTTCAAATAGTCATATCTCCCTCATCCGGACTCCGATTCGTACGTTCTTGGTGGTGTTTCGAAGCTCTTTCTGTCTACTTTCCAATAGAATTAGTTTCAACCCAAAATTCTATCTAGGGAGAAAATTATTCTATTAAGAATATCAATGGGTCAAATACCCTATTTTTTACGTATTTAAATTTTAAAACTCGGAAAAATTAGGGATATTATATTAATTGTGTATTTCTTAACAAGTTTTCTAAATTAACACATGTACTAAAGTTAGGTCGTGTAATTGACCAACTGATCTTATAATGAACAACACACACTCAAGCGAGGTTGTGTTTAATGATAACATGTACGCCAATTAGGTCATGTTTTGGGCAACACACACACTAGGTAGGTTGTGTCATCGATAACATGAGCTCAAGTTAGGTTGTGTAATTAACCAATAGCTCATGTTATCGACAACACGCACTCAAGATATGTCATGTTTTGAATAACACACATTTAAGTTAGGTCGTGTTAACGATAACATGCATGCCAATTAGGTTGTGTTTCAGACAACATACTCTATTTATGTCATGTTATTGATAACACGAACGGAAATTAGGTCGGGTGATATTTAACACAAATTGCTATTAGGTCGTGTTAGGCACAAAACAAAATTTTCTTTTGTCATGATATCTATAACACGATTTTCATGTGTAGAAAAATTGATATGTAGATAAAAAATTTGATATGTAAAAAAACTTTTGCTTTCATTAATGGTAGTTGATGAGTATATTGTCTAAACAACAAAAAGAAAAAAAATATAGAAGTAGACCACAAAAGTACAAAAGTTAAAAATTAGAAAAATTAAAGTAAATTAAGGCAGATGAGAAGAGCGGTATGGACAATTATAGGGTGAATTGGTAAATTTATTTGACAATACATGCCATTAATCTTTATCATTCTTCTCATCTGCCTAGAGGGCGGACGTGGCATTATTTCAATCTCTCGATGTCTGTCGCATTTTTTTATGATGGCTCACAAGGCTATTCTCATGGAAACTGATGGTCTGTGATATGTAAGTCAGCAGTCACTCGTCACTAGTCAGATATCATCACAAACTAGTTGCCTTTTGCTTTATCGTCAGTCTCTAGCTGCATTTGCGTTGTCGGATAGGAAGTGAGCGCCGAATGGTCATCTAATAGAATTTCTAAGGATTTTTATTTTTCAAGATAGAATGAAAGGTGAAGTAAGGTTTGCATCAGAAATTGGTTTGTTGCATCGAAAATTAGTTTGTTGCATGGGAAATTGGTGTGATACGTTGGAAATTTGGATAATTTAGTTAATTCTTTAGTCGTCTTATTGATAACATGAAGTACATTTATCATGTAATTGGTAACATGTAGTTACAAAAAAATCTTTTAGATTCATTGTAAGTTATTTTTTTATTGTGTAATTGGTAACACGTAATCCCTATGATATATTTTTGATTACACGATATGTATATAAAAAATAAGATGAACAATACATTGATCAATATATTGTATTATCGATAGCATGAACTTTATTAAGGTCGTGTTATCGATAATATGACGTGCATGCAATATCGTATATGATAACACGACAAATTAAGAAGTCGTGTTCCCGAGAACACGCAAAGATTACTAGTCGTGTTTTAAAAAAAAATTAGACTTTATAATCAACATGTTCATTGTCACATATATGTAAATAAGTCGTGTTTTAAAAAAATACAATTGTTTATTCCTTGTGTAGCCGATAACAGGTCCTCTTCAAAAGTCGCATTGTCATAAACACGACTATGTAAATATCATAATTGTGCTTTCTCTACATGCTAACATTTCTCGTAGTTCATATTAATACCCGAGTGCTTTGAAATATATCTTGCTATTATTTTAGGTGTAATGTCTTTTAAATCTTTAAATAACCCACAACATTTTTTCGCAATCCAATGGTGCAATGCTAAATGATAGTCAGTTGAATTCCTTTACAAACTACACGAATGGTCGGGCACTAACCTTATCACAATTACATGATCTCCTATGTGTGAAGCTCTTATATACGAAAGTGGTCAGACTGTAATGACCTCGAATTTTCGGTATGATTTCTTGCTTCTAATAAAATTATTTTATGAGTTTTTAATTATTTTAAACTATTTAGAGGCAGATTTTTGGAGGGTTTTTATATGGGTTGATAGAGCTTGGTGAGACGAGCATAACGAAACCAAGAACACGCAAAACAGAGGTCGAGAGCAAAAGTTATGACTTCAAGAAAAGTGTCTTATGGGCAGGACCCACTTTGAAAGTATGAGGTAACTTACCCATGTGCGGTCTTATAAGTCTATCAGTACCAAGAACGTGCAATTTTGACTTCAAGATAGGAAGCTATCGCGTTTTGAAGTTAAGATATTATTTGAATAAAATAATATTATATCAGATAGGACTCCCGACGAAGTAGATAAATTGATGACACAAGTGGATAGGGGGGATGATGAAGCAGATAGAGTTGTTGACAAAGCGGATAGGATTGCTGACAAAGCAGATAAGATTGCTGACACAAGCAGATAGAATTAACACGTGTCAACCTCACATCTATCCAGTTTTTCTATAAATAGTATCCACATCATCCAGTTTGGGGGAAAGGTAGACTATCCCATGTCTTCTCAGTTCTCTCTCACGTTCAGAAACTTCTGTTCTTCATTTTTTACTCGTTTTAAGTCTGATTTGAGTTGTTTACGAAGCGTTTCTACTTAAATTGAGTGTGTTGAATGTCGTGGCGGGTTTATTTTTTTAGTTGGAGACCTCCAGAACCCAAGAAGTGGACATCTAATTTCGTGGTGTTCGATTTATCAGTTTCAAACTCGCTCGAAAAGCGAGGTAGGGGCTTTTATTCTTTCTTATGACATGATTATAATATTTGGTTATGCTTTTAACTTATTATTTATATGACTCTTGCATGCTGTGTTAGAGATTACTTTCAAGTTATGATTTATAATTTTTGCATATATATATTTGATCTATCGAATGGTTAATTGTTGAGATAAAATATAATTTATATATCATATATTTATAATGCTATTATGTATATTTGATTAATCGAATGATTTGCCACTAGGAGCAGATATGTTTTATGCTACATTCATTATGATTGCCTCATATATAATAGTTTGATCGAATATTTATCCGTGGATTTTGATATAAATTATACACGATAGAGCGTGTGAGATAACAACAAACTAGCTTCGCCACTGTTTTCATTGCAAATGAATACAGTATATTTGAAAAACGGTTTTAGAGGACTTGTCCTTATTGAAAGGAGGATACTCAAGATTATTTTTAAAAATACGTTTAAGCATGGTGATTGAGTCACTAAGGCGAGACAAAGAAGGGGTAATTGTCTCATTGGAATGAGTGACCAACCTTGCCTTTGTAGTCATTGATAGTAACGCTCCTATGTCTTCTAGAGGTGGAGCTTGGATTTTCAAAAGGATAAACATTGAGATATAATGTTTTTAAAGAAAACAACCCTTTTTGGAGTCTGGGAACTCTAGGACATTTGGATTGAGTTTGGGATTCAAAATTATGAGTATAAGACTCAAGATTGAGTTTGGGACTCATGAGTGTTTTGGTTGTCTGGAGCTATTGATGGGCGCCCTGATAGAGCTTTGTTGACTAGATGATGGCACAATTAATCCGGTTTGGAATTGGATGTACGGTACCTATTTTAGCCTGTGGAGCCCCTAACGAAGGGCTAGACCCCTAATTCGCCCCTATCGAAGGGCAACTATTAAGACTACGCATGTTAGGGTAGAGAGTATCATGGGAAGACTCTCTACTCTCTAGATCCTAGCGCCCCATGAGCATGGGTGACTCTTTTATCCATAAGCACGAAATACTTTGAGATGATCTATGGAGAAGTAAAAGGTTGCTGCTTTGTACCCGCAGCAAATTCTTATTAATATATATATTTGAGACATTTGTAGTGGGCTATGAGAGCTTGCAAACCCTAGTAACATCTTTGATACATAGGAAGAAGCTCTAGGGGTGGTTTTGGGTGAGAGACACACCATATTTTCATTGAAAAATATTATATATGATATGTGTTGTGAAATTGTCATGTGTTTATTCATGTCTGATCGTATAAACTCCCCTACAGAGTATTTTAAAATACTCACCACCCCTCAGACTTTGTAAGACTCGACGAAGCTTAGTGTGCGGGTAGAAGGGCCTACTCTAAGTTTTATCAATGTGATTTCAAAGATTTCAACCGCACCAAAATAAGTAAGAACTCTCTTTATTATTTTTCTCTTGTGTGTTTGTACACGGACCGTGGTTCCTGAGAAATTATTATTATATTATCGCATAAGGCTAGCGGCTCCCATCGCTGGCCCGGGTAAACTCTGATCTTTTTGAAAAAAAAATTTAATATGCTTCTAAAATCACGGGGTGCGACAGTTGGTATCGGAGTAACCAGGAACTCTATCTATAAATACATGAGGTGAAAAATAATGTTAAGTCTAGACTGATTTTTCGTATAAGTCAGGGGGTGTAGCACGTAAAATAATAAACATAGTTCTACTGATGGTATATCTTATAAGGTTGTGGAACTACCAAGGAGAAATCCACCAAACGCCCATGGTATGGGACATGCAGTGTTAGTGGATAGCTCCAAGGTTTATTGTACTGGTTTAGTGTAAAGTTATTTTTGAGGTGTTGTAAAATACTTGTGGTATGGGACGTGTGTACTAGCGGCCACTCAGAAGCGTCATTACGCGTACACTTTAAGATATGTCAACGCAAATAATTAGGTAACATGTCTAGAAGGGTTGTGGGACTGCCACAGGGAAACCACCAAACACCTGTGGTATGGGACATGCAGTGTTAGTGAGCAGCTCTAAGGTTGGTTGCGCTGCTATAGTGTAATACTATTTTTGAAATAGCTAATCAAAAGTGTCGTTACACATATACTTCTAGATATGTTAAAACCAACAATTAATTTTCTGGTTTTATGGTTTTGTTGCTCGATAATAATTGTTTTATCAAAAGGATTTTGCGTATTTTGATTTTAGAAATGAGTGAGCGGGGTGTTGTAAAACACATGTCACGTTTTATGAAAGAGTAGTGTAGAAAAAAAAATTTGTGTGTGTGGAACAAACTGTTAATTCAAGGTGGTTACAATCAAGTAGTACCCAAGGATGCTTCTAATCGTAGAGGAGGTAGACATGGTCTGATGACTTGACTTTTGTTATAGTATCAGTTTAGAAATTAGTGACTTGAAGGATCATTATAGAAATCTTTGTGTTATGAAAAAAAAATAATTGGTTGAAGATGCTAGATGTTGAATTAAGCACAGTGGTTCAAGCCTAACTTCAGTTGCTGAAGTGACTGTAATTATTCTGTTGAGAATAATCGTAGTAAGAAGGATCATGCGTTAGAGTGAGTGAAGAATATTTCTCCAGCTTTACAGGATGGGGTGATTCTAAGGTGGTCGAGAAGTGGACCGTTGAAGTGGAAATAGTTTTAAGGTGATGAAAGTTCTAACGGACAAAAAGATGAGATATTTTTATAGGACGAGGAAGGTAGTTTTGTGATGACCGTCAACAAAAAGCGGTTTCTCTTCTGACAAAAGAGTAAATTATGGAAGAGAGAAAAACTTTTGGAAAAGAGAGCTCAGTGTTTCAAGGAAATTCAAGATGCATCGAGTTGGTGTGTTGTATCTGCCACAAAGTATAGAAATAGCCGAGCGAAGGGTGTTTGACTTTGCTGTAGTTATTTCTGATGGAGCAAAGGAGAGGAGTTTGGAGGAGTTGGACATGCTACCAGTACTTTTCAAAGACACCTTAAAGAATTGGCATAGAAGATCTTAGTAAATCAACGGAACAACTTTAAGGTCAGTTGGTAAAGACTTCATCCATCTAGGATTTTTCCTAGAGAAATGCATGTGATTTTGTAAAGAAGGAAGATGGATCTCTTCGATCAGTTACAATCGGTCAAGATGTTCTCTTGGAGTGATTCAAGATCTCATGGTATTAAAATATTGTATGATGTGTGACATGGATTTGTTGAGTTGAAATCACATGGTTCTCCCAATCTGTAATGGATATTAACATGTTAATCAATATGCTATGTAACTCAACATCGTGTATTCGGTTACACACTTACAAATTTTATCATATTATCGATGACATGATATTTGTACAAGTCATGTTATTGTATCTACTCTAAAGAAAATTTTGTCGTATATCGCATTTGTATTTCACATTGTTAGTTATGAGATATTATAAATATCGTGTTTTTGTTGAACATAATATTCTTTTTGCCGAACAAGATATTATAAATATCGTGTATTTGAGTACACAATAAAGTATACTATCGTGTAATCTAAAATTCATACAGAATAGATTTATATTAATTGTATATCATTGACTCCAGTCTGTAATCTGCCATTCAAGATGAAGTGAGCTAACACCATCGGTGATTTATCTCTATTGACAGCCTAGTTCTTTTCTATTGATGGTGATTTGTCACTATTGTTAGGTTTTTTCATCTCCACATACAATCATAACACCTCTTTATTGCCTTGTTATGAATGAAAAACACATATTGCAGGTCTTCATTGTCTTCAAATTCATATTGAATAGATGTTTGTGAAGATGATATCAAATATTCCAAAGTCATGTTATCATTGACGGCAAGTCTTTCTTTGACTTGAACCTGCAGCTCGCCGAATCACATTGACGAATCGATGTTCGTCAACTACGCCTTTCCACATACATATATGTCATCATTGCCTACCTCCATGTTGTAATGGATGTGAATACCAATCATCTTTATTATGGTGGTTAAATGGTGATCAGATTTACCGAAATGAAACATTTTTCACCCTAAATAGCTTTCCTCATGGTAAAATACTTTTACCGTCTCTGGCGACTCACCGATGAGTCGTCTCTAGTCACCTCCCGGCGACAAATTTTGACTTACTACCAATCAATTATCTCCACTGGAATGGCAATGCATTGTTCCAGTGTTCATTTATGAGTATTTGTATGGGGATTGGGTTTATCTAAAACCTAAGGGCAATTTTGTTCTAAAGTAGATAATATGACATTTATTATTAAAAATTAGAGAATATGAAATATTGGCTTTTTAGCTATATAATATGGAAAAAACTCTCAAAAGAATAAAAGATTTATCGACAACGGAAAGTCTACAATCAATATTGTGGAAGAATAGTCAATCACAAAAATAGAAATTGATGAAATAAAGAAATTAAAAAATTATTATAAAAGACCAACCCTTGTTGACATGGGAAAAGAAGATCAAGTACCATTAGATTATGGTGGTAAATCTTTGGTTGTTTGGAATATAGATGGAAAAATTGAATATCAAATATTAAAGTTATGTGAAGAAATATTAATATATGCTAATGCTTGCAAGACCAATAAAAATAGTCAACTAAATTGCTCATATGATAAGAGATATTTTTTTTGGACAATTACGAGGTTCATGGGGTAACTTTCTCACTCTTGAATAAAGAAATGAAATACTATATGCTGGAGTAATTGATGTTAAAGGGCAAATGTAAGGTGAACCCAATTATGTTTAGAATCTAGTTTTTAATATTATTAGACATTTTTTAGGAAGATTAATTGCAGTATTTGAAATAAATAAGAAAACAACTAATCAGTTTCATATGTTCTAGCTAAACAAACTTTAAGATACCTATCTAACTAAAGTTTATTAATTACAAGATTGTTCTTATATATTTTGGAAAGAAAATTCTATTTTCACTTTACCCGCTCTCTTTGTTGAAAAGGTTAATACTACCTTAAGAGAAGAAGGTAATTGAACAATTCATTATAATATACTATAATATGGAGATATTATTCAAATTGTTAACAAAGTAAGATTAACCTTTTGTAATGATCTTAAAATAAGAAGTCAATTAAAATAAAATAAAATATTAAGTAGAAAAGCATTAGAAAATTTTTGTTATCAATTTGGCTTAGAAGATAAAGAAAAAACTTCAAAATCAAAAGAATAGAAGAAAAAATTTAATAAAGGTTTTGTTAAACAAATTACAAAAAAGCCAAAGAATTCATGCAAAGAAAAGAACAAAAATTTCAAAGTAAAAGACAGGCTAAGAAAATACCTACATGTTTCAAATATATAGAAAATAGACATTATGCCTATAGATGTCCAAAAGAGATGAAAAAGAATATCTGACAAATAATTCTAGAATCGGACCAATCAAAATTAAAAGAAAAACTTGAAGAATACATAAATAAAATAAATTCAGAAATAAGAGAAATTAATAGTAAAACAAGTTCTATAAATGAAATAGATTCTTCTGGATGTTTTAGTTATAATAATTTTTCTGAAGAAGATAGTATAAATATTTTGATTACTAATGAATAATTTATATTTAAAAATTAAAATTCTATTGAAGACCCATAAACTGGGAGAAAACAATTGCTAAGAATAGTAAAATTAAGGAAAGAAACAAATGAAGATAGATTAGGAAATTCTATTAAAAAAGGAGAATAAATTTATTTTACTCTCAATGAACTCTTAAAGAGAATGAATGGTTATAAACTAAAATTAATAACAATTGATAACTTAAAAAGAGAACAAAATGAAATGAAAATAGAAATAATAGAATTAAAACAATGGGTTGAAATCTTTGAACTTTAGAGCGAAAGATAAATGAAAATATACTAATGACGAAGAAAATTCCTTCAACAAAATTTTTGAAAAACTTAAAAATACTTCCGAAGCATCTACCTCTAAATGTGAAGAGAAAATAAAAAATTTATAAATATAATTAAAATATATAAAAAATAAAAATAGAATGTTAAAGTCGTTATAAATATAAAAATATTTGTAAAAAGTGTAGCCCTAGACTCAGAAACTGATTTAAATAGTATAAGAGAAGGTTTAGTTCCTACAAGATATTTTAAGAAAATAACACATTGAGTTAATGCCACCAATGGTAAAAGAAATTGAAAGTCAATTATAAACTCCCTGAAGTACATATATACTTCAAAAATTTATGTTGAAAAATATTTTTCATCCTTGTTAAAGATCATAGTCAAGGAATAATTCTAGGGACACCATTCCTATAATTAACCACACATTATCAAGTAGATGAAAATAGAATAAAAATAAAAATAAATGGCTCATAAACATTTGTAAAGTTTGTACCGAACTTGAAATATCTCTTTTTGATATAATTAAAAATATTTTAAGATATAAAGAGAAATTCATTAATGAACTTTTTGAAGAGATAAAAGAAGAAAAAATGAAATAAACTATAAATTCAAAACCATTCTAAGAAAAAATAAACTATTTTCAAGATACCCTAAAAAAAGAAGTCTATTCAAACTTTCATTTTGCCTTTTAACATAGGAAGAAACATGAGATTAGTCTACCTTATGTTAAGAATTTTGAAGAATCTAAGATGTCTACTAAAGTTAGACTAATTCAATTGAGTCAAAGACTGCATGAAATTTGTCAAGGAGAAATAAATGACCTAAAAAGAAATCTAATTAGAAAAAGTTCTTCTTAGAGTTGTGCCATTTTTTACGTGGAGAATGTTGCAGAACTAGAAAGAGGAGTTCTTTGTCTTGTAATTAATTACAAACCATTAATTAAAGTTATTCAATGGATTAGATATCTTATTCCCAATAAAAAATATCTAATTTAAAAAAATCTCAACACAAAAATCTTTTCTAAATTTGATATAAAATCTCTATTTTGCCAAATTCAAATAAAAAAAAGAAGATAGGTATAAAACTATTTTTATAGTTCCATTTGGACACTACGAATGAAATGTTATGCCTTTTGGTTTGAAAAATGATCCATCTGAATTTCATAAAATAATGAATGAAATATTTAGTCCTTATAGAGATTTTAGTGTAGTTTATATTGGTGATATTTTAATTCTTTCAACCAATATTGAAAAACATTGGAAGCATCTTAAAATTTTATTTAATATTGTAAAAAGAAATGGCTTAGTTGTTTCTGCTAAAAAGATAAAATAATTTGAAACAAATATTAGGTTCCTTGGTTATCGCATAGATATAGGAACAATAAAACCAATTGAAAGAGTTATAAGTTTTGCTGACAAATTTTTAAATGAAATAAAAGTGAAAAAAATTACAAAGATTTTTAGGATGGTTAAATTACATATTTGAGTTTTACAAAGATTTTGGAAAAGATAGAAAATTATTAATTGACAGACTAAAGAAAGTTCCTAAAGATTCGTCAACCAATCATACTAATGTTGTAATAAGAATAAAAAAAGAGCTAAAAACCTTTTTTGTCTTTTTATTTTAGATCCGAATTCTTTTAAAATTATTGAAATAGATGCTTTTGACATTGGATGTGGAGGAATATTAAAACAAAAGAAAGAAATAATAATGAAGAATTGGTAAAATTCACATATGATGTTTGGAATAATGCCCAAAGAAATTATTTAACCATAAAAAGTAAACTTTGGCCATTATCTCTACCATAACCAAATTCAAATAAAAAATTTTCCATCAGAATTGACTATCGAGCTTGTAAAGACATCCTGGAGAAAGATGTTTAGAACTTTGCTACTAGGCAAATATCTTGATGACAAGAAATTTTAGTAATACTTGATTTTGAGATAGAATTTGTTAAAGAAAAATCAAATTATTTACCTGACTTTTTATTACAAAAGTTTTTGTTGGGAAATAAATCCAAGGACAAACCTTTATAAGGGTAGAAAATAAGCTTTTACCAAGATCCTATTTCCTTATGTTATGGACAAAATTATCAAGACTATCCCTCAAGTGAAATCACTTCTGAATATGTGATTTTAAAACCTAATAGTGATCAATTTGATAAATCTGATAAAGAATCTAAATTTGATTCTTCCTCATAAACTTAAAGAAAAAGTGAAAGATATTTCTTGTGTTGACAAACAGTAATTCATGTTTTATTTCTACACTAAGTTTTGAATACCCTAGATACTCAAGGGGGAATTATCTATGGACACATGTGAGTCCCCTCCTAACTTTGATAGGATTGTTTCCGTCAAATGGTGGGACAAGTTCAATTATGAAAATGTTCGAGACAATTCTAGAACCCCTTCTTTTGCTTCATTGTCTTAATCATAAAGAAAGAAGTTAAAAGAAGAGATGGCGAAAACCTTTAATATTAAAGAGTCAAAATGGATGAAGACAAAGTTGAGAAATTTTAGGACTCTCTCCTCAATCGGATAAAGAATGAGGCTAAAGAAGAATGCTGATGAAAGTGATATTCACCCACAAAAAGAAGATGTTTCATTATCTCTATCAAAGTTAATGCTGATATCCACCAAGAATATTTCATAAGCCACGTCAAAATTTGCTTCAATTATGCCTTCTGCCACCTCTACAGTAATGCCTTTCTACGTCATCTCAATAATGTTGTTGACCGTACCCCACTTCCATAATGTTGCTGCCCATGCGGCCTGCCTAGACCTTATGATGACTCTACAAATTGAAAGAGCCTTCATAACCAAAATGGCATATATATGTGTGTGTGTGTGTGGAAAAAATACTCATAGTTGTAGCTCTGAGTAGACATTCTCTCTCTCCAAAGCTCTTCTTCATATAGAGGTGGAGGTTGAGAAGGCGAGCAGCGGAAGCATTATTGAGTTGAACAAGGGTCAATTAGAATGATTGTGCAGGCAGCATCATTATTGGATTGGGTAGCAGTCAACAACATTATTGTGATGATATTGAACTATAGAGGCAGTAGAAGGCATAATTGAGGCATCTTTTGACATGACTTTTGGAATATTTTTGGTGGATGTTATCATTAACTTTGGTGGAGCATTTCCTTTTGAAGTGGCTTTGGCATCTTCTTTGTTGGAGCATCTCATTTTTCTTCTTTTGGCTCATTCTTAATTTGTTCTAGAAATGAATCAAGAAATTTTTAACTTTGTATTCATCCATTTTTTATTCTTTAATACCGAATGTTTTTGTCATTTCTTCTTTGAGCTTATTTCTTTCAAATTGAAAATAAGAGGTAAAAGGAGCATGAGAGTTATCTTGAATATTGTCATAATTGAACTTGTCCCACCACTTGATGGATATTATTCTATCTAGAGTGGGTGGAAAATCACATGTATCTATGAACAATTCCCATTTGAGAATCTAGGGTATTCCAATTTTTTTGCATATATGGAACATGAATTGTAGTCTATCTCTCAAAGGAATATTTTCACCTTGTCCTTGAACATGTTAGGAAGAGGAAGGCAGTCGCATCTAAAAATTTTTTGCCAGTAAAAAAACCAAGTTGGTGGAGAGATGAATTTAAAAATTTTCACGAACCAAGAATGTTTCTATATTATTTTATTAGACCAGACTTTCATATACTCCTAGTAGCAATAATAATTTGGTCCATCAAATGGAGTGGCAAATTTTTTGTAGAACTGAGGGTTTTAGTCCAGTCTCTTAAAGACAAAACCTTGAAAATTGCAATCTTAGAGAATGCATCCTCATTGTCATTTGTATTATGCTGAATTGTGGTGTTGTTAGTCTCTTCGAGTATTTTTTTCATGGAAGGTTGATGAATTTTTCTGACCTTAAAGAAGTGAAGAAATTCTTGTTTCGAAAGTATTTGAGGGCCAATTCAACATAAGGAGTTCAAACATCAAGTTTTTCGACTGTAAGAACATAATATGAAATTGCCTGAGTATAAGAAAATATCAACATATTAGCCTCATTAGAATCTAATTTAGATTTCTTATCAATTTTTTTTTAAAAAATCCCTGTTAGGGGTTAGAATATCGTATTCAAAAGTTATATCTTCTGTGGGAGAATCTTGAGAATTTTGACCATAGCATAAGGTCATTGGTCTTGGTAAAAGTTAATTCTTTTACCTTTATATTTTGTTGTCTTTGGATTCATTTCCCTGCAAAAGTTCTCAAGACAAAAAGTCAGGTAAACAATTTAGTTCTCCTTTGATAAATTCTATCTCAAAATTAAATATAGCTAAAATTCCTTGTCATTGCAAAAAATTGTTTCGTAGCAAGGTTTTGAACGTCCTTTTCAAGAATGTCTTTACATGCTTGAAATCAATTGTGAGGAGAAACTTTTGGTTTAACTAGTTGGTCTGGAATTTGGTTATGATTGAGACAATGACAATAATTTCCTTTTTAATGGTAGAATAATTTCTTTATAAATTATTCCAAACACCAGATGTGAATTTGTGTAATTCTTCTTCTTTAGTTTCTCTTTTTGGCTTTAGTATTCCTCCGTACCCTATGTTAGAAGCATATGTTTCAATAATTTCAAGAGCTTGGATCAAGAATAAGAGACAATGAAGATTTTTAACTCTTTCTAGTATTCTTATTACAACATTTGTATGATTTATTGTCCAATCTTTTGGGTCTTTCTTCAACATGGCAGTTAATAATTTTTTATCTTTTGCAAGGTCTTTGTAGAATTCTAACACATAATTAAAACATCCCAAAAATCTTTGTAGTTGTATTTTACTTTTATTTCCTTAGGGCTTTTTTCTCCCAAACTTATTACTCTCTATATTGGTTTTATTGTTCCTATGTTTATGTGATAGCAAGGTAACCTTATGTCTGTTTAGAATAATTTTATCTTTTTCACATAAACTACTAACACATTTTTCTTAGGGAAAATTATTTAAATAATATTAAAAAATAATAACGAAAAATCACAAAGAGAAAATTATTTTGCAAAGTGGTGTCCGTTTTGGCCACGTAGGCACGTGCATGGTATTTTTATATTTTTACTGATTTTGTCCTTCTAAAGGATTAAATCAGTTTTAAGTTAATTTCGTCCTTCTAAAGTACAAAATCCTCATAGTGATTCCATCCTTCACATGGAAGAAATCCTCGCACCATTTAAGTGGATTTCGTCCTTGCAAAGGATGAAATTAGCGTAAAGATGATTTTGTCTTTGCGAAGGATGAAATCAACTTAATAGCTGATTTCGTCATTCAGAAGGACGAAATTTGCATTATATACGCCCCCCTCCTTTGCAGGCCATTCTTCGTTCCTCCCACAGTTTGGTGCTAGTTCACCACGATCCGCTATCCGTCAAGTGTTATTTACTTGATGCTATTTATTTTGCTAACTTGTCTTTGCTTGATAATACTTATATGTGGCATCAAAGATTAGGATATACTAATTTCATAGAGTTGACTAAGATAACAAAACATAAGATCATTAGAGGTGCCTAGTTTAAAAACCCCTAAAAACCTTGTATGTGGTGCTTGTCAAAAAGGGTAATAAATAGGAAGGTCTATTGAATTAGGGCATGTCATATTCATGTAGATGGAGGGCACCTTGGATATTACAACCAAAGGTTACAAAGGTTTTGTAGGGTGAGACTTACAATATTTGAAGCTAACATTTCCTCAATCATATAAAGGGTCATACCACATCTCAAGTGGCCATTTCTACAAACATCTAATAGGTAATTCTAAAACACTAGTTTGACCCTTGTAGGGTGATTTACTCATATAAACACCATAGCAACAAGAACGGTAAGATCTCTAATTATAACTCGGTTTAATTTCTCTTTTTAGTATGTGAATTTGTGTGGTATTATTTAATTGCCGGTTTAATTTGGTGTTGGAGTTAAGGGTTAATAATTATGGTTTTAATAAGGTTTAATTTTATTTTTATAAGTTCTAGTATCAAACTTGATTTACTTAATTTTTATAGATTTTATGGAAATTTATTGTAATTTTTCTTTAATTAAGGGTATGGACCTTGCTGTGGAGCCCACGTCCATGTTGGATGGTGTGTGACCCACTTGACCCCCTAAACTTCTATTAATTTATTTCAGTGAGTTTTAAAGTGTTTACATTTGTTTTTAGCCTAAAAATAACCCTAATTAGCCACTTAGGGTGTTGTAACTTATTTTATAGCCTAATAATTTGTTTATACAACCCAAAACTCTAACTATTTAAAGAAAACTCTAGCTCATTGCTCAAATGGAGAAGGTTGTTCTAGGATAAAGGAAGTTCTCTACCCCCATTTTTCAATGAAGAAAAATGAATTAAGGTGTATTTTCTTGCCCTAATTACCATTAATCTTTCAATTTTGGTCTTAATCTTTCTTGTCTTCATTTCACCCATTTTAATTCTTTATTTTTTTAATTAAAAATTTTATTTTTAATTTTGCTTTAAAACCCTAAATGTGTGATTTTTCATTTTTAACCAAAGGTTATTATAAATCTACCTCTTTTCAAGTTGATTTGAGGTTATTAGTTAATTTTAATTATGTTTAAAAAAAAACCTTAATTTTTGGGTAGGATTGAAGCTTCTTCATAGATCCAAAGGTTTCATAGAGAAAGAAATTTTATCTTATATGATTTTATCCATTGGAATGCAGATTGTTGGTTTATATGAGTTCTTGCTTTATTTTGTACTTTAATGGTGATTTATTAAAAAATATTATTTATGACTTTTTTTTGTATTTAAGCATGAAAATGATTAGATCTATTATGTTCTAGGGTTAGATTTAGATATTATGATGTTCTATGGTGATTTAAAATTTTATATTGAATTTTTTAATGTTTTCGATTTGAATTTTGAAAGGTTGAAGTTGAACTAGGAAAAGGGCAAAAAGTGGACTGTGAAGGGCATTCATACAGATCAAAAGGATGTTCAAATCGCCGACCACTCGAATGGCATGTTTGGCCATTCGAATGGCTAGACATTCGAATAGCCTGACAGGGTGTTCGAACGACCAAACAACAGTTTTGGTGCCTTAACCTATTTTTATGAATTTTGGGCATTTCTTGTTCTCTTCTCATAAATTTAATTCTTCATAACTAAAATGACTTAGTATTACCTAAATTGTTACTGTGATTGTATGAGAACTATCTTTGAATTATGATTTAGCTAAAGCATGATTAGGACTATACTTGTTTAGTTTTTGTATGATATTTTATTTATTTTAAATCCATATTTGATGACTTCTTCATAATTTACTTGAGGATTCCAAAATGTTTTAACCATGATATTATATATATATATATATATATATATATATATATATATATATATATATATATATATATATATATATATGCTTACACATATTATATTGATTTAGGGTGAATTATGTTTCACATATTTTAGCTTAAGTATGGATATGTTTATACTTGTCTAGGTCTAGCATGGTGTTATACTTGTCTTGAACCCGTATTTCGATATTTTTTACACATTTACTCCATAATTTCAATTGGTTAAGAGTATCATAAAATTATGGATGCTGGCATATATTATATTGATTATAGTTTGTTCATGTGTCACATAAACATGTATGATTCTGTTTGACACAAATGGATCATTATTCATGCACATATGGACTAATTTGAGCATGTTTGCTTATAGTTTGACTCATGTATCATTTGTTCACGTATATACCATATTGCATGCATCATTAAGATTATTTATAAACAAGATTAATCGTAATTAGCCATGATTGATCGATTGGATACCATTAGATGTCGGATTAATCATTCGGAGGTTTATCGAATTGATTTTGGGTCCGAAAGGACATATTTTCATTTTGCGTTATTTCACGAATGTGGTGCCTCCTCAGGTTGAGATGAACATATTGCTATGGAAGTTTATTTGATAAGTTATCTGGACCCTGAGAATTCAGGATGATATGTCCGTCTGCATCAACTTACCACGCTGCTCTAGTTTTCCTTCTGAGGAATTTAGACTTTCCTCGCAAGGTTAGTCCTGGGCAAGTTAGCTGCTTTAGTTTTCGTTCTTCAAATATGGACCTTCTTTTCTAAGGATTATTCTGGGTGAGCAAAGGGTCCCAGTTAGGAACCTACCTAACTACTCTAGTTCTCCTTTTATAGGAATTCAGACCTTCCCCACAAGGGATTGTGCTGAGCAAGTGGGATGATTGTTTGTCTTAATTATGAGACATTCATCATTGATTTGTTGTATATGTATGGGAGATAATGTTCATTGACACAGGTTGTGTATGAACAATGAAGCTTATGTTACACATGTAATTATGGTATGAATTTGCATTCAGATGCAGAATAGTGTGTGGTGGATACACTTGATTTTGCAGGGTAAATGTTTGTATTGAGAATTGATTCATACAGGATGAGATTGTTATGATAAGATTCATATGTTTACACATTATGTGTGTATGCTTTATGAGCTATGGACGCACAAGTGACATGATATGTGCTTATGAAATGTGGGCTATAGCATGATATGCAAGTGGCATGACTATTTGATATGAAATATGTTATACATCATGATTTTGTGTATATAAAATATATTTAACATGATGCACAGGTGGTATGAGTATATATTTATGAAATGTGAATTATGACATGATGCATAGGTGGCATGGATATATGTGAATTGTCCCATGATGAATGGGATTGATGAATGATTATGTGATGAATATTATGTTGATAATGTCTATGATGTCATTATGAGTTTATTTTTTATATTAAAATCCTTATTGAGCTTTGGCTTACCCCTCTTTATTTTGTGGTTTTGTTTTGGGGCTGCATGTCATGCCATGCAGGTTCTTCAATAGGCTTGAGGGTTTTATGGAGATGTTTGGGTTATGGTAACTTTTTTTATGTTATGTTGAGTTATACACTTAACTCTATTTCATGCTTTCTTTTGCCATTATTGACTTAGATTTTGTAGCCACTGTTGGCTTAGACTCTTATTTTTAGCCACATGTGGGGTTGTTTATGACTAGTATGTGGGTATGAGTGGACTAATGTACTAATTAGTAGTCATTTCTTTGCTCTATTTACTTTTGTACAAAGTGTTGGTGCGCTATTCTATTGTGTATTTACCTAATGATGAGTTGAGTCTTCCGCATTTCAACTCCACTTAGTTGCGTCGTGTGCTGCTTCCTCCTTAGACTAGGTTCGGCTCAGGGGTGGAGTGTGCCAGTGCGTGACAAGAACAAAAATCAATTCAGTTATCTCGAGATCATGATAAAAAAATCTAATAACACTAACAAGAAGTTGAGTCAAAGACACAAAAAAATGCAACAAATTACGAACCAAATCCGAATCTGATCTCAATCACGAACCAAATCTAGTGTAACCCGATCATGGTAAAAGATCCTTCTTTTGTTCATCCTCGAGTTTGCGAATAAATTAGATGGGAATTGGGGACGAGGAAGAAGATAAAATCAAATTATCAAGCTTCGGCACTGGTCTTCCTCCCCAATACGTCCTTGTCCCTCCTCTCCTCCATGAGCCGGCCAGCCTGTTCATCAGCTTAGGCACTTTTCTTTTGCACCTCCTTCACCTTGAGAGCCTGAAGCTATGAGTGGTTTTAGTAAGCAACGCCGAAGAAGGTAAGGCCATAGCCTAGTAAACTGACAATGGTGACTATGTTACAGATGACGGACTAGGAGATGGCAATCAAGAGCCAGTCTATGATGACACCAATGACGTTAATGGTAAGGGAGGAGGTCTTGCCGATGAGGAGGAAGATGGTGAGGTTGAGGGCAAAGGTGCAGAGGGAGTTGATGCTAAACACAACAAAGTCAGGGTTGAAGGAGGTGGCTTGTTGGAGGGTGGGGATCTCGACGAAGACCCAAGGGACGAAGAGGAAGGTGAGGCAGTAGGGGCAACACAGTAGAGAGAGGCGATGGGCTTTCAGGGTGAGTAATGTATTTCCAATTACCGGTGGGTGAGGTCATAATTGGTAATGCACGGACCACGTACAAATTGGTCATGGACCTGCATTTTAGATGTTTCAGTTATGAAATCACAACATAATTGACTAACGATTCTTTTTGAAATATGTGTACAAAATCTTGAATGACTAACACCATATTTTGAAATGCGCATACAAAATCCCTAACAACTAATGTCACATTTTGAAATCAATGGATTGTAATATGAAATACATAACGACTAATGCTATGTTAGAGAGAAGTCAAATGCTTTTGAAGCATTCAAAACTATTGCCTTAGCTATACAAAATCTTAATGTACTAAACATCAAGACCATTAGAAATGATAGAGGAGGTGAATTCACTGGTTCTAAGTTTAAAGAATTTTATTATAAGTTTGGAATTCACCATGAGTTTTCATCTCTTAAAACCCCACAACAAAATGGAATTATTGAGAGAAAGACTATGACTATCTAGGAAATAGCTAGAGTGATGGTTATTGAGAAAAACTTATCCAAATATTTTTTGGCAGAAATTGTGAGCACTGCTACATATACCATTAATAGAGTCTATTTGAGTATTGACATAGTCCTAACACTGTATGAGTTGTGGAGAGGAAATAAACCAACTGTCAAACATTTTAGAGTCTTTAGAAGTCCCTATCACATCTTGAGAGATAAAGAGGACTTAGGCAAATTTGATGGGCAAAAGTGATGATGGGATCTTACTGGGTTATTCTTTGACAAGTAGGGTATATAGGGTGTTTAATAAAAGAACTTAAACTATCATGAAATCTTCTAATTGGATTGTGAATGATGCACATATTTTTTAGAATTATAAATCCCAAAATGAGAAAGGAAAACAAAATGTGAATGGTTATTATGATTATGATGACTTACCTATTATTTTCAGTGAAGCAACTCAGAAAGAATAGGTACAAGTGGAAATTCATAATGATGATCATATTCATGAATCTCAAGCTGATGATGATGAGCATGAACCACATATTCAACATGGTCAAGTACCTTATTGGGTTAAAAAGGATCATCATGAAACAAATGTGATTAGAGACATCAATGAATGAATGAGAACAAGAAATCAATTTAAGGAACAAATAAACTTTTCTTGTTATATGTCTCTTACAAAACTAAAGAAGATTGATGAAGTTCTTTAGGATGAAAACTGGATCAATATAATGTAACAGGAATCAAGGCAATTCACAATCTAATGTAATGATATCTTGTTTGAAGTCCTAAACAATGCAATGTGATAGGTATAAAATTGATCTACAAATACAAATAGATAAATATGGAAATGTGGTCAAAAATAAATCTCGATTGGTTGCTCAAGTGTACACAAGTGGAAGACATAGATTTTGATGAGATATTTACTTCAGTTGTTAGACTTAAATCTATTAGATTACTCCTTGTTATGGTTTGTTATTAAATAGATGTCAAGATTGCTTAATGGAAACTTAAAAGAAGAAATTTATGTACAACAACTCAAAGTTTTTGTAGACCATCATCATCCAAATTATGTGTATAAATTAAAGAAAGATTTGTCTTGATTGAAACAATCTCCAAGAGCATGTATGACCATATGAGAAGTTAACGCAATTCATAACAAAGCAAAGTTATGTAAGAGGTGGTGTTGATAAAGCATTACTTCTTAAGAAGTTTGGAAAGTATGTTGTAATGACACGTATTTGTGTTGATGTTATTATTTTTGGATCTACTAACGATAAGCTTGCTTTGTAAAGAAGATGAGTAAAGAATTTGAATGAGTATAAAAGGTTTCATGACTTAATTTCTTGGTTTATTGGGACAACAGACGAAGATATAAATTTCATCTTAAATTAAAGTTTGTAAAAAATATTGTGAAGAAGTTTGGATTACAAGATGCAAAATATTTTAAGCCTCCCATGTCACCTTCCATGAAGTTAAGTAAGGGTACCTTTTTAGGTAAATATGTCAATTAAACACATGATAGGTAGTCTCTTCTATTTTATTGCTAGTTTCCTAGAAATTTCACTTAAAATAGAAGTATGTGCTAGATACTAAGCTGATTCGAAAGTATCACACATCATTTTTGTAAAAAGAACAATAAAATATGTGAGTGGATCTATGGGATATAGCTTGTGGTATCTATTTGACACTGCTTCTAAATTAGTAGGGTATTTAGATGCAGACTAGGCAAGGAATGTAGATGATAGGAAGAGTACTTCGGGAGGTTTTTTAATGTTGGTAATTGCTTAGTCTAGCACAATAAGGAGCAAAAGTGTGTTTCACTATCAACTGTAGAAGCTGAATATATAGCTGTATGTAGTAGATGCACATAGCTCATGTGGATGCAAAACATGATTGCATATGGAATCTATCAAGACATAATGACTTTATATATATTATGATAATCTAAGTTGAGTCAAAGTTTAACAAAATCTTGTCCAACACTCTTGCATAAAGCTCATTGATATTAAACATTATGTTATTTGAGATTTGGTTGATGTTCAAATGAACATATTTCAATACAGTTTCAATTGGCTGACATTTTCATAAATCCATTAGATTTTAATAGGTTCATTAACCTTTGAAAAGTCATTGAACTTTTTTACCCAAAATAGTTCCATGGGAAATTTTTGTCCCTTGTTTTTACTTGAAAATCTTTTGAGTCACAAAACAAAAAATTGTTCATTTTTGGTTGCTTAATGTGTTTAACTTAGTTTGAATTGTCTATGAAAATGAAAAAGAAAACAAAAACAATATTAAGTCACACATATCATTAGATACACAATTGACTCGTGAAGTATTGCATATAGTGGGTCACACATGGAATACATAATAAATACAATATTAAGTCAAGAGGATTATTTGCAATATTTTAAGTAGAGTTTTAAGATTCATGACAATACTATATGTACTATTGGTTTGCTGATAAACTTAGTACTCACTATGAGAATTCGATAGTTGGAGATAGCGGTCTGCATGAAACATCTTGTTTTAGTATGAAAGCTACCATCCCCTTGACACTGAAAAAGTCATATAATAAAAAAATAAAATAGTGTAAGGTCACGAGAACTAACAAAAAGCCAAGGTAAGCCTAAAATTTAAAAAAGATAGAAAAAATTAAATCATTGAAAATGGCAAAAGAAAATTGGAAAGAAAAAAAAGAAACAGAATTATTTTATTAATGCTTATAAACCTTATTTCATGTAATTCAATAATATACAAAATGAAAGTATATGTTAAGTTTCTTGACGAACTCATTTGCCAAAATCATAAAAGGGACAAGTTGTTTTTTACTATATTATCCATTTATATCCCGATGTTTTTTTTTATTGATCATGGTATCATCTTGACCTTGATGTAAAACAATTTAATATATCTTACTACTATGAGGATTGAAACTTAAAATTATAATTATTTAGTTAAGTGGCTAGTGAGATTATGTTATGTTTAAGTGGAAAACACATTGTGTGTCATTATGAATTTTGGATAGAGTGTTCACTAATGATATTGTTGTAAGATTCTAAACACACCTTCCTTTCAATGTGATTTTTTGACATTTGTATTCTCCTTGACTTTAATTTTAATGTGGTTTCAAATTAATTTGTAAGTTTTTTCTCTTATTTGTTGTCTTCATTACCTCATTTTACCTTTGTCTATTCACAACAAAAAGGATGAAATGTAGGTTATGAGTTCCTTAGGAAAACCATAATAAACTTGAGGGAAAAATATCGAACAAAGAGCATAAAAAGGAATATATTAGTTAATGGTTAAAAGATAATATCCTTGTTTTTGGTTTAAACTTGATCAATCTTTTACTTACATGAATATTTAAATTATATATTTACTGGTTTCTTGGAGCAGTATTATACAAATATGCTCTTATTTGTGATGTGCAAATCAACACATGTTAAAGACCACACCACATTAGGATTTACGAGTTGTAGAATAAGGGGAGAGTCATTGTCAATGTTGGGTAATCTGCCTAAATTTGATTATGCATTATACACTTATTTTCTTTTTTAGATTTACAAGTTGTAGTGTTTTGTCACGAAATAGCTAAAGGGGGGGATTGAAGAACATATGTGTTCATATGTCATGTATTGACTTATTTCCATGATTAAAATAATATTATATATGTATGTGATTTTGAGTTATTATAAGTCTAAAGATCATAATCCGAAGATGGAGTAGAATAAGACTCAAATTGGTGTTTGGTTTGGGAAAAAATGACCTTAGGTAATAGTGTGGTTGAGAAATATTTTGGTTGAAAATTAAAAATTTTGATCAGAGCGATTGATTGCTATCTTGAATTGATTGATCAGCCTTGAATGTCTTTAAAAGGTTCTTTGGAAATTCATTACCAAACGATTGCTAGTTTGGTTCGATCAATTAGCAGGTTGAAAGTTTACAAAAAAATTTAACCGAGACAATTGTGATCGATCATTGTGAAGAGTTTGAGTAAAAAACAAAGGGAAACGATCAATTGCCCTATGGACTAATCAATTGTTGTTATGTGGGATTGCTTAAATTAATACTTTCCAAGTTGATTTAGACTCCTAGTTGAGGTATCCGTATATGAATTGTGGAGTTATAGAAGGGCTTAGGAACATGAGAAGAGAAGAGAAGAAGGCTTAGATAACTTGTGTGGAGTTGTTCTATTGGTCTTTAGAGATTAGTCTTCTAGTTATTGAGGTTTGTCTACCTTAATTAATAGTGTGATTAGAGGTGAGATGAGAGCACAAAAATACACATGTGGCATGATATTTTGAAGATTGTTGTTAGGTGGAACAAGGAGAAAGAAGATTCATTCTAAAGGAAGAGATGAAAGATCTAGATTAATCAAGAGCACAATGAAGAGAGAAGATTAAGTTGATGCCGGTAAACAATTAAGGAGTAGTTGATTGAAAAATAGTGGTGTGAAGGACTTGCCATGTGGAGAAAAATGAGTCTTTTGTCTTTGCAAATGGTAATTCTATAGTTGTTGATTTACATAGTGTATAGTTAATTTGGATAGAGTGTCGTAGTTTATCCCTCATTGGGTTGCATCTAAAAGTTTCTTTTTATTTTCTTGGTGATTTGTTTGTTAATTTTAGATAAAACTGTAAGAACATATGAGTCATATGTCAAGTTTATTGGTTGATTTCTTTGTCAAAATTATGTTTAGAAACCTTGTGTATGTCTTGTCTTACAATTTGATTTGAGGTTGTTGTAATAAAGTTAGATTTGAAATTGATAAACTTGAAAAATAGGAATAAACATGTTTTTATGGATCAAGACTAAAGAATGTTGAAAGTTTTTGAAGATTATTTAGATCACATTTGATTACAAAAATCACTTGGATAAGTTTTAGAAGTGTTTTCATAGGTTTCAAAAGCTTTTAGGGTAAAAAGGGCAAAATGGTATAAATGCTGACAAAATTATCAATCCCTGGACATACAATTAATCAGAATGATTGATCGGCACTTGATTTCACCCTGTGTAAAATGAAACCTCGAGTGATCAATCAATCACTCTCATGAATCGATCTATCACTTGAAGTATCATGTACAAAACAAACACTGAACGATCGATCTCTATTTGGAACAATCAATGGCTTCAAGGACAAGTTACCTTAATTAAACTATTCCAATTTCAAATTATTTCTTTATTCAAGTTAAAGACCTAAACCGACTAGACCATGAACTAATCACAAATTACAAAATTTGAGAGAGGAAAACCTAAAGGAGATTTGAGAAAAAAAGTTTATACCTTTTGCATATTATTTTATAAGGAGGATTCACATTAAGCTTTGAGTTGAAAATCAATGATAAATTCATGAAGCTTTTCCACAACTATATGGAGATTTCACACAATGATTTCAAATATGAGTTGCAACATATCTTAAATAAGAGATTAAAGAACTTAAGATTAAAATCAATGAACAAGAGTAACTTATTTGATGAGGCTAGAAGAAGACAAAGACATACCAAAGAGAAAGATGAAACTTTTAAGTGCTTGAGGGAGAAGACTTAAAGGTCAGAAACAATAAATATTTGTGGAGATCTAAATAAGAGGAGCTTGTGTTAAAGTCAAAACAAAGATTGATAATTTACTTGTGTCAACGTATTATCTTGCTTACTAGTACATTGATTTAGTCGTTTATTGACTGTCCTATTTTTTACCTAGGTTCGGTTTTTCCATATTAAATTCTTGTGTTCATGAGTGATTGAATTCATATGGTTAGAATGATTGATACAACGTGAGTGATGTTTGAGAGAATATTTATTTGATTTCCCTATGTATAAGAATTTTGTGCAAAAGAGGCAAGAACTCGTAGCTTTATCTTCATAGATAATCAAACTAGGGGAAATTTAATGATATGCTATACTCTTCTAGATAGATATTAAACTCACAAAAACACATAGGAATAAGGCACACAAATTAAAGCAAAATAATAGCTTATTTTGTTTTAAAATGGGAAGATAAATCTTGTAACTTAATCATGAGGTAAAGACACTTTATTGTTCTCAATTTGTATTATCGCAATATCATAATCACAAACCAACAATGGTAACTGCATCTAGGAGTCCATCTCCCTTACTAAGTGTTAGCCACCAAGGTTCTCTACAATACGATAGCTATGTGTAGGAGTTCATCTCCCTTACTAGACCATGAACTAATCAAAAATTGACTTCAGTTTTTCTGAAGTTTTCCCACCCCATCAACTCCTTTAAGCTAAGGCTTACAAGGGCTCATGGACCTAAGTAGTCAAGATCTCAACTGCTATCATCAAAACTTCATGTATTTGTTGTGTAGGACTAGTCATCTTTCAATGCTATATTCTATACGAACCTAACTCCTAGGCTAGAAGAGTGGTTCTACAAAACTCCCACCCATGGGGATCTAGAAGACTATGATCATTTTTCATACCACACCCTTTTGTTCACATGACATTAGGATTCCTTGTCCTCGAGTGTCAGATATCCATTGTCTGGGTTACGATCCAACATAAGGATTCATACACATAAACGGGGACATATACCCACATGTCAACAAGCTTATCATCACATTTATATGCATTAATATGCACTAGAAATCCTGTCATTACAGTACTTAATAATAACATACATAACCTCATAACTCATGCTTAAAATACTCAACATCGAATCACTATCAACAAGGTCACTGACATGTCGACTAGGTTGTTAGTGCCCATTGGCAACCCATCGACATGTAAAACTGTCGCCAATAGTGGGTTGGTTAGGACAACCCACTTGATCAATGACACATTGACTTGTCGAGCTCATTCTCAATGGCAAACCAGTTGTATACCGACACACCAATGTGTATTTGTGCCAGTACTAACACCCTCTCCTTTCACCAACGTCACCACCGATGTGTCAATGGTCATGCCGGCAATTGGGAAGAAATAACAAAAACTGATTCTAATTCCCAAAATCATACCATAATGCAAACCTTCCTACCCAAAATCTCATGACGATGATAAATGAGGATTCTTACTATTAAATGATCATTAAATTTAGGAAAACATGATCTCATAACATAATAATGACAAATTATCAGAAATTATTCTCAACATGATTTCATGTTGATTAACAATGATAACACATGTCATACATCCATTTCAAAAACCAAATCATGGAAACAAGGCTAGCAATTCAAGCTCCTTTCACCACCGAATACAAAGGTCTCTAGAATCTGATTGCATTCCCTCTTCCTTTTGACTTTTTCATCCCTAATATCTCCTTTTCAACTGAAACTTAGGATTTCAAAAGATTTGAGTCAAGGGAAGTCAAGTGTATTAATATGAGGGGAAAATAACCAAATTTTGATGCATAATCACCTCAAAAACAACATGAAAATGCATCATATAGTTTCAAACCCGTCAATAAGACATGCCAAAAACACTGACACATCAATGATCCACTGACAATGAAATTGGCACTTCATTGGCAAAAGAGCCAATGTGTTGAATATTATTGATAGTGGCCCACCATTTTACTAATGTGTCAATTCTTACTGATAGTACCTTTCTATTATAGAAAGTTGAGACATTTAAATTTATTATTATTTCTACTTTCTTGAGTCATTATTAAGTATCATTATCATTACCAAAGGAGTTCATTGATACATCAAAATTGATGTCAATAGACTCAAAACAAGATCTTTAAATTAATTAATAATAGATTAATAATTAATTAACACATAAGAATACCTCACAAAAATCACGAGTATCACAAAAATTACGTCAATTCAATGTGTGTATCGATAAGTGTGAAATATATCTATTGTATAAGTTTTTTACTTTATTTGCTACTATAGTATTAGGTTAATTTATAATTAATAAGGGTTTATTTATGTTAAGATATATATTAATATTTTAATTTAATTATTAATTAATTTGAGTGTTATTAGTAGTTTAGGTGTGTATTTGAATCAAGTTGAGATTTTATGTATGTACTACATATCTAAAAGGTAATATTTTATGTTTTGTAGGTAAGATACACTTATCAAAGTCCTTAGACAATATGCAAAATATTTGAAAATACTCTTGACACACTTTCAAATAATTTGGATAACTTCTCGTAGTTACAAACAATTTGGAGATTAATATAGACATAAAGAAAGAACTTAATGAATAGAAAGAAAACTGGACAGAAATATGGACTATCCAGTGAATAGACTTAGCTTCCTAAATAGAAACTGGATATGAAACTGAACAGAATTGCCCAGAGAGTAGAAATAGTATAGCTATTCGAATGGGCATGCAGGGCGTTCGAATGGGTTAATGTGCAGTTTCCTATTTTAGGCCAGTTTTGAGTCCTTTTCCTATTAGACTTCCTCCTATGACTCTTATGCCTATATAAAGCCATATGGGGCTTGAAATTAAGGAATTCCAATAGACTTTCTGAAGAGGAAAAGAGAGAAAAGATGGAGGAGCATTCAAAGCATTCAATTGAGATTCAAGAGCCTGCTTCTACCATGCAAGGCTAAACCTTTCTTTTACTTTGGAGTTGATGAAGCTAAAGTTTTAGTTTCTTTTTTTTAATTTAGTTCTTAATTATAATTAATGATAATTATATGAAAAAGATTTCCTTTTAAATGGAAGAGCTTTTCGAATTTATTCAATTCCATGTTAATTTATTGCCTTGTAGATGATAGATTAGTGTGGTTTTGAGATTTATGTCGATTCCAATTTCTGTGATTTAGATGAGATGGTTATGCAATAATTTTAATGTTCATATAATTAATAAATTAGATGAGTTATATTAAAATTATATGAGTCATGTCTATAGTTTAGTTTAGTGTAGATGATTTGTGTTACTGTCGAAGATAGTTCATGTCATGGATTTAATTAATAATTTTTTTTAAAGTAATTTAAGCTTATAGTTGAGAATGGTTGTTCATATTCATACTAGATTTAGATTAGAGGTTAAGGAATTGTTATGTTTCTATAGTGGATTTGATTTCTTACGTAATTTTTATTATATTATTTTTTTCCTTTTAATTTAGTTGATTATTTCCTTTGTTTAATTTAATTTTTTCTTTTAAATTTCAATTATCAATGAATTCTTCTCTTAGATTTAGCCATTAATTCATTCTTCCTTAAGGTTTGACAACCTTTAAATACTTATCCTAGTACAATTACTTTGTATACTTGCAAAAGGGTTTAATTATAAACGATTAAGTTTTTGGCGTTGTTGTCGGGGACGGTATCAGATTGTTACTAAATTAGTAGTTAGGATTATTTTAGTTAGTTTTAGTTTTCTTTAGTTTTTAGGTTAACTCTTTGTTACTTACTCTCTTTTATTTTGATCTTGTAGGTTGAGTTGAAGACCATGCTCTTTACTATTGTGGTTGCAAGGTGTAACGCCCGAGATTTTTCATCCATTTTTCTTAAAACTCATAGAATTTTTTTCCCCAAAAATTGGAGTCAAAACGATAAAATCAAAACATGTATATCCATTTTATAATTTAAAACATCATACGGTTAAACATCGTACGACCAAAGCAAATATCCTCAGGCGCTACTCGAAAACAACCATACGAATAAATTTGCTATGATCATAGACTTTTAAATACAAATCACTCTCCCAGACATCCCTGAGTACAAGTCCCATAACAGTCCACAGACTCATCCAAATGAAAGTCCAGAATAAACATCTAACTTCTCATCTCACCCAATACAACAGATCGTGGCACAAATAAACTCGCAATGAGTCAAGCAGATACCTGAGTCAACGGGAATCAATCCACCGCTGAAACGAGCGTCCATCACCAGGAGCTCTCCGCACAACCTGCAAAACCTCCCGTACAACGGGGCTAGAAAGAAGTAGGGTGAGTATTTTCATACTCAGTAGGAAAATACCCAGTAGGGGAAACCCCAAACGGTGAACTCCATAAGTTCAGAAATCATGCGTCATGCAACTCAAACATGAAGCAGTCAACATAACATAATCATAACATGCTCAAACGCATACGATCATATCAAAAGCGCCATCGTGCCATAGACATACCGAAGGCACCATCGTGCCAAAATCATACTATCCAATCAACTTACACAACCACCCTTATCCAGGGTCATACAACTTACTCGTACCACCGTACGCATACTCATACAACATATGCATACTTGTACGACCTTACTCGTACAATCGTATGCTCACTCATACAGCTTACCCATACATGTACGACCTTACTCGTACAAACAAACTCGTATGACCTCACTCGTACAGTCTGCACAAAATCATACTTACTGTCTTACTCAGAAACATATTCTCACAACCGTACTCATACTCTTACAGTCGTGCTCATACTCATACGCTTACAGTCCTGCTCATACACACTCTTACAGTCCTGCTCATACATACTCTTACAGTCCTGCTCATACATACTCTTACAGTCCTGCTCATACACATACAATCGTACTCACACTCATACAGTCGTACTCATAATCGTACACATATCAACGACCACTGAAGCTCATTACAACTAATAAGCTCTAGCGTCGAAATGGAAAAGAATGCCACTGGGGCAACACCTTAACCTCCGGGGAGTGACTAGACGCCATGGACTTTTCCGAAGGTAAGGCACACCAATGCTCATGGGGCACTGGATCAAACAGGTAAGAGTAGATCCATGATACTACTTACCTGAGCGCGCAAACATAAACACCCACACATAAGGGGTCATACAGTTGCCCACCATAATGGGTCTTATAGTGCCATAGAATCGCCCACCATAATGGGTCTTATAGTGCCAGAGAATTGCCCACCATAATGGGTCATATAGTGCCAGAGAATTGCCCACCATAATGGGTCTTATAGTGCCATTGCCACTCTTGGGCAGAAAACATACAGTGCCACTCTTGGGCGGAAACATACAGTGCCACTTGGGCAGAAACGTACAGTGCCACTCTTGGGCAGAATCATACAACGCTCTCAACAGAGCATCAAACGTCTGGGCTTACATAGCACACAGACCAAATCAGAACATACGTTGCTCTCAACAGAGCATCAGACGTCCGGTGCCCTATACAGCACACAAACAACAACCCGCAGGATAAACACCATGGCAAGACATGAGAAATGCTCGGCCGACTCATTAGCGGCCAGCACAAACACAGAACTTAATCCGTCGAACCCTCAGGTCTCAAACTCACAACGCTATCATTAGCTGTGCTTATAATTCAAGTTTGAATTAAGTATATTATGCGGTACAATTATGCCACACAAACTCACAGTCCTCGACTGGTCAAACTGAAGCTGAGCCCGATCCGAAACCCAAGTTCGTTAGGGCAGCAGACTTCACTTACCCGTCCACATCATGGACAAAACTCATCGTACAACAAACTCTTACAGTCTTACACACTTCGCCATCCATCTTATGGCCAAAACATCTTACACTGACATCCTCAAATAATGCTCCTCAAAGCCAACCCAGTTGTCGCCCTCTTACTTATATCTCACTTGTTATACTTACTTTTCACTTCATAATCTGTACGTTATGCTTGTACAATTATGAACACTCTTACTGTCTGACAAACGCTCAACATACCATCCATCCCAAACTGATCCATTCTAATCCTTGCCCGTCATACTCTTATCCTTTGTCATACGCTTACACAACTGTATCCAAATTTAGACAAAGTCTCTGTCACCTCTTACTGTCCATCGCCCATACCTCTGCCCACAACCACATACGCACATCCAAAGCATAGGCAAAATGCCATCATACATACGTATGTCCCACACATACGTATAACATACACATACGGTCATACATACGTAACTTACAAACATGCACGCTAGCCATCACTAGCACATGCATACATTCATACATACGTCAAATATGCACGCTAGCCATCACTAGCACATGCATACATCAAACGTACATGCTAGTCATCACTAGTACATGCACACACATTCATACATACTTCAAACATGCACGCTAGCCATCACTAGCACATGCATACATCAAACGTACATACTGACATATTTGCTAGCCATCGCCAGCGCATACATAATTCACATCCATAAAACGTGCATACATCTCATGCATATCAATCATACCATACAATCATGCTTACACACACATCATGCAATCGGATCATTACTTAACATCTAAGCATGGAATCATACAATCCTAGCATGCTGCTACTCATTCAAAGCATGCTTCATGAATTTACGAGTTCAAAACTCCCCTACCTCGCAATCATGATGTTCGATGGTGAGCACACGACGGTGGCGGCGTCGGCGGCGGAGTTGGCGGTCAAAACCGTTGCCTGGCTGAGAGAGCTACTGTCCCGAGGATTTTAGGATGCGCCGGAACTATCACGGCCAAACAGAGTGTCATAAATCAATGTGGTAAAACCCGCGATCCACGGCGGCACACCAGGGCGGCCGGGAGAAATATCGTGCCAACATATGTGGCGGTGCAATCAGATGTCAAGGGTGTACACTCTGAAGATCAGCCGGTGGCTAAGACGTGCACAACCGGCCACAAGACATCGAAATCGGCCGTGGACAACACCCAACGGCAACGATTTCGGTCAAGAAAGGCCCACATATGGGCGGAGAGCGTGGGGCAACGCTCAAGAATAAAGGAGAGGTGGAGGACAGCTCTGGTGGTCAACTCCACTCGGTGGCAAAGCCAACCGATGGTTAGGCGGCGCGAATGCGACACCTAAACCAAGAAATACACGCGTGGCCACATGCGCACGAGGCCCAAAGGGCGGGGGAAATGGCTGAAATGAGGCGACTCAAGGCCCACAAAAGCCAACAGGGCTAAGGCCCTTAGCTATGGCCAATCAAAGCGGCGACATCGCCGGTCGCCACCCACAACCAATACACGTGGTGCGGGCGGCGGTGCATCTCGCACGGTATAGGGCAAACAACAAGTGGCTCATTCCGAGCGGTAATATAATTAGGCCAAGTGGGGCTGCCCCTGGGCCAACGCCAGGTCGGGGCGGAGCCCACGGTGGTCAAGTCACCCTCACCCGCCAACGATGGCGGTGCCAGCCCACTGAAAAATCTACCCACAGTACCGTGCAAATCGGACTGGGCGGAGCAGAGGACGGCAGAGGGGATGGAACCGGGCTGGGTAGGGTGGTCCACAGCCCTTCGCAGGACCAAGGTGAGGCTGGATGGGGGTCGTGTCGGCCACAGATCATCGCCAGCGGCCTCCGTTTCACGAAACAGATCCCCGGCGGAAAATAGGGCAGGGGAAACATCCACAGTGAAAAAGAAGGAGAGGCTGGAACTGTGTGGGCTGGGCGGAGGCAAAATCAGCCAGGGAGGGGTGGCTCAAACACTTCGCCGGTCCAAGGCCGGGCCGGATGGAGCACAGCCGGCCATGGGTCGCAGCCGCCGGCCACCAATTCGCCCAAACATAGCTCCGGCGAAAACAGAGCAGAGAGGGGAAATTGGGATGGGGCGGCCGAGCGGGGCCCACCGGGCCGGGTGGAGTGGCCTCTTGCCATCACCAGCCCATGGCGGAGCCGTGGCTGGCCGGTCGGGCCTTGGCGACCCACGGCGGCGGCGGCGGTACACAAGACAGTGAGAGAGGGAGAAGAAACTCACCGGAGGAAAACGAACTCAGGGGCCGGCGGGACTAGCCAGGGCTATGGCCCTGCCATCGCCGGCCTAAGGCTGGCCGGACGGAGGCCGGGCGGAGCCCACCGGCCACCGCCGGCGCCGTCCAAATCACGAGACAGAGGGAGAGGCAGATTCGGGGAAAATAGGGGGGAAAGGCGGGGCGGAGCGGCCGGGGGGCCGGGACGGCAGCTCCCCTGCCGTCGCACGGCCGGGGCGGAGCCGGTGCGGCGGTCCAGTGGCCTGCCGGCGGCCGGTGGCGGCCGGGCACAACGATCAGACGGAAATGGGGGGCAGCGCACTGTTCACCCAACCGAACCAGTGGATCGGGATCGCGATCCCTATCCCTTTTTTTTTCTTTTATTTATTTTTTCCAAACGTACGCTCAACGCGCGTTAACCCACTGGTTACGCGTCAGACCTCCAAAATTCGTGCCGTAAGCACGCAGCGAGGCCCGTGGCCCGCGACTAAGCCCCACACCCGACTCTATGGGTATAAATACGGGGAAAAGACACAAATATACATACACTGAAACGTCACATTTTCCTGCCGAAAATGACCAGAAAAATGGCAAAAAAATCCCAGAAAATCGTAGAAAAATCAGGGACCTTACACAAGGCGACACTAACAAGCATAGTTCTTCTCTTCGGTCTGCAAGATCCTCTTCTCTTTTTATTTTGATCTTCTTATTTAGTTTTTTCTTACTCTTTCCTTTTTTTTATGATTTACATTGTGTGGTGTGTTTGTGGTGTATGTATGATTGTCACTCCTTGCTCCCCCTATTTGCATTACTTGACCCTGAGCCTGAGAGAATGCCTAGGAGAGCTAAGTTGCCCTCGACTTTCATCCCTACACACTTTCCCACAAATTCCACCATTTCTACCACATCTACCACTATTTCTCCCATCATCATGGCTGAACATTAGTTAGTCGATGCACCTCTCAAAGATCTAAGGGAGTATTACACTTCCAATGAGTACACCTCTCCTTCATGCATTAGGTTGTCAACGTTTGCCACTCAAAATTACAAAATGAAGCCCAATGTCATTCAAATGCTTCAATCTTTTTATGGGATTAACAATGAAAACCCATATAGGCACCTAGATGACTTCTTGGAGCTATACACAACTTTCAAGCGTTCTAACTTGACTAATGAGGCTGTCAAACTTCGGCTTTTCTCTTTCACATTAAAATATAAAGCTAAAGAATGACTCTACTCATTAGAACCAAATACCATCATAACATGGGCCCAAATGCAACAAGAGTTCTTCAAAAAGTGCTTACCCATAGGCAAGACCAACCAAATGAGAAAGATAATAACCACTTTTGGCCAACTTCCCACTAAATAGTTTCATGAGAGTTGGGATAGACTTAAGGACCTTCTTAGAAGGTGTCCTCATCATGTTGTCCCTAAGTGGCAATTAGTACAACTCTTTTATGAGGGTCTTGCCAAACAAAACCGCCACCTTGTCTATGCGAGTTGTGGGGGTACCTTTTTGTTAAAAAATGAAAATGAGGCATGGAAACTTTTTTAAGACTTGAGTGAAAATTCTCTTCAACATGTTGTGTTGAATAGAAATGAGGGCAGACCAACCACCTTGAACAATGCCCCCTCGAGGAGTGGCTTGTATGAAGTGGAAAATGCATTAGACCTCTCCTCCAAAGTTGATACTTTGAGTAGGAAGTTGGACCTCCTTATGACTTCAACCCATCAACCGCTCCCCTCACTCATGGCACATGCATGATATGCCTTAGCCTAGCCCATACTATCATGGAGTGCCCCTCTACCTATGTAACGTCCCTCGTATTTTCGAATAAAAGAAAACAAATTTTGAAAACGTAACAAAATTTAATTACAATTGCCAAGGATCACCGTGTACTAAAACAGTAATTACAACATACTTTGTATTATACAAAGATTGTCAAAATTAGGCATCACATGCCTTTGTACATTGGTCAATACAATAATTTACATAAGTACAAAAATAGTAGTACAAAATTGTAATTTAAAGGAACCCTTCGTCGACTCCTTCAGATTCGAGTGAAACACCTGCAGAGTCTGAGGGTAGGTGAGGAAATTCATACTCAGTAGGTCGAATTAAGTTATAAGAATATGCTTCGTGCACATGCCATTTTTTTTTGGAAATCATCCGAAAAACCTAAAAACACGATCACAGAATGTCGCGATACCAGACGACTTACACCCGCACCCATGGGGCGACGCGAGACTGAAAGGAAAGGATTTACCCATGACATCCCAATCCTGTGCGCGCCAGATGCCAAATTTGGCGGTATCCAAAATCATAATAATTCTTAGCTCCGAAGAACCGAGAACTATCCAGACGGCACGATTGCCCAAAACTCAGAGAAATTTTCAAAAAGAGGAGATGATTTTGAAGTCAGAGCTTTTGTTTTCATAAAGTAACAGAAAACTTTTAGTAAAACTTTAGCGAGTCAAAATCTCGGCATACGATTAGAATTTAAAATTACCTACCTATAATACGTGTGAAATCTCCTCGTAGAGTAAAGAGAGTCCTGCCTTAATATATCAGCCTTCAAGCAAGAATTTCGGTAGAATAACCACTCCAATGCGTAGAATGCCCTTGATGAAGTAAGGTAGGGCTTTGGAACGGGTTAAAAAGGTTTAGGAATGGCCCAGAAACAGTAAAAAGATTAAAAGGGAAGATTAGGGAAGGGGTACCTTTTTCGAGGTCTTAGAGCGGTTGTCTCAGGAAAATAACACTTCCGGTGCGTAGAGCACCCTTGAATTAGTAGGAAACGGGTCTTGAAACGTGAAAATCGGACTTAAAACGGGTCAGGAATGGTGAAAACAGTGAAGGGGTTGAAAATCAGATGTGGGTGAGAAATATGGCCGGAAATGGTATATATAGGTGAGGGAGGGGAATATTCCGGTGGGCGCCGCCGCCGGAACAGGTGGGCGCCTACCGGTGCCGCCATAAAAACTGGCCGGCACCCATTGGTGCCGGCGAAACAAGGTTCGCGCGTGACGAATGCGAGTTTGTCACGCGCGCGGTGACGAACGCGCGTTTGTCACCGCGAACGCGCGGTTCGTCGCGTGTTCGATGCGTGCGACATGCACATTCGGTGTGCGCCGCATGGCACACGCCATGCGTTGCGCTGCGCCACACCGCGCCGAGTCGCGCTGCGCCGAAAAATACTTTATTTTATAATTTTTAAATTCCAAAAATTCCAAAAATTGTAACTTCCTATCCTGAACTCCGATTTGCGCGTTCTTGGTACCATTGAGTTCGTATTCATAAGCCCTATGATACTAGACTATTTAAGAACCATTCCACCTAAATTTTGAAAGTGGGTCCTGCCAGTCAAACACGTTTCCCGAGGTAGTAACTTTTGCTCCTGACCTCCGATCTTCGCGTTTTAAGACTTGTTACGCTCGTCTCCACGAGCTCTAACCAAAACTTAAGAAAATTATAAATAACAAAATATATAAGAAGATCGTGTTAGAAATTAGGGTTATTACAACCTATCAATTTCTAGAGTTTGTCCAAGATCATGCGAACACCATCCAATCATTCCCTAGGGCTGAAACAATCCATTTTCAAACACATATAACCCTAGGTAGAGGAATCACCCTAACTTCTCTTGGCAGAACCCTAACCAAGGGGCAAGTGGTAACCAACCCCTTAGGCCACCCTTTCAAGTGTCACTAGCCTCGTACCTTCAATCCCAATTGCCACTAGCCCCTATCTATCAACCCCAAGTACAACCCACATATGCCCAACCTAGTTGGGATTCGAATTTTGAAGAGAATGCCTTGATTGCATTGCAAGAGCTACAATCTCATTCTCAAATCCTTCACTCTCATACCCAGACCATTGCAAAGATAGAAGACCAAATCGGTCAACTAGCCAATGCTATTAACAAAATAGAGATGGGGACGTTGCCAAGTCCTCTACAAAACCCTAAAGGTCAATTTCGAGAAGAGGGAGTTCCTCCCTCTAATTAATAAGTTCATTCCATAATGACCCTTAGGAGTGGGAGGCTTGTTGTCAATAAGATTGGGGCTAAACTAGTGAGAGACATATGAGTGAGGAGTTAGAGATGGCAGCCCCCAATGAGCCTCAAGAGACAGAAAGTGAGCCAAAAGTAAAGGAGTCTATCTCTCCTCCCCTTCTTCAGAGCCACAGTCGAAGACCACTTCTAAGGGATCTTATATCCCTAAAACCCCATTTCCCCAATGCTTAGACATGGCCCAACCATTTTGCAAGTGTTTAGCAAGGATGGATGACATTCTAGAAACCTTCAAACAAGTCAAGATTAATCTTCTCCTCCTCAAGGCTATCAAGTAAGTCCCCACATATGCTAAATTTCTTAAAGATCTTTGTACCCAGAAGCGTAAATGTAGACCACATGAGTCTAAAAAGGTCTTTCTCACCAAACAAGTCAATTCTTTATTAAAATATGACACCACCTAAATTCAAGGGCTCAGGAATCCCTATTATTTCTTGTGTCATAGGCGATCACTTCATCCATAAAGCCCTCCTTGACCTTGGTGCAAGCGTCAATCTATTCCCTTACGTGGTGTATGAGAGGTTAGGTGAATTGTTGTAGCCTACGTTGGTTACCTTACGCTGACTGTTCCATTCAAAAACCTAGAGGAGTCATTGAGGATGTCTTAGTGAGGGTTGACCAGTTCTTTTTCCCCGTTGATTTTATTGTCTTAGATATGGAACCCATTGCCAACTCCACACATCAAATCCCTGTCATTCTAGGTCATCCTTTCCTTGCCATAACTAATGCATACATTAATTGTAGAATAGGGGTAATGGAGATGTCATTTGGGAACATGAAAGTGCAACTAAATGTTTTTGATACGTCTAACCATTTACCTGAGACTTGTGTTGTTGAATATTTTATGATAGACAATTTTAGGTTCGATGCTTTTGATAGAGGTCCATCTTTTGTAGCAGCGGCCCATAATTAAGTCATATCTTCTAGTTTTCCTGAGTCTTCCTTTTGGAGACTTAAGAGAAGAGCCAATGCCAATCTCTACCAACCACCCTAACATATTTGAGAGTGTTGGCCTTGTATTGCTGAAGACAATAAACTTAGCGCTTCTTGGGAGGCAACCCATGTTTTTGATATATTTATTTTCCTTCATCTTGTTTATATTCTTTACTTCATTTAGGTTTTATTTACTTATTTTTCTCTATGTTTGTTTCTTTTCTCATTATAGTTTTGTTCCTTTTGTGGGATATAGTACTTCAAGTTTGGGGGAATGTTCATCATTTATATTTATCTCTTTTCTCTCAATCCTATGCACTTCACTTTCATATTAGTTCTTTAGTTGCTACTCTCAGGTCATATCTTTCTTTTCCTCTCTTACTTATTCTTGTTATTGTAGTATATATTTTCTTTAACATTGTGGACAATGTTTAGTTTAGGTTTAGGGGTGTAGAATGATATTTTCTTTCTTATCTTTCTTTTAAGATGTTTTAGAATATATTTTTTTATACTTCTTTCAATTTTTTATGTTGTTTTTATTGCTTATTTTCTTTTCAAGCATGTCTTTTTTCAAATAGATCAATTTCACGAAGAAAGTTCAAGTAATTAATTAAGTGATGAAAACGATTGAGTGAGTAATTTTTGTTCTGTATTCTTTATCTTGGAAAGTTATGCTTATATTTTTAAATCACATTTTACACACTTGAAACTTGTAGGAATATAATTTTATGATGTATTACTTGTAATCTTACTCGGATATATTTAATTAAGCATTTTTTTAAAACATGGCATTTGAGTAATTTTTAGTGTTTTATGATAGATCTTTATGCTTGGCTATTATTTAATTTTTTTTGGGGATAAGTGTGTAATGAAAAAAATGATGATGAAAAAATGAATGAGAAAAAAAAGAGTTGAAAAAAAGATAGATTGATTGAAAAGAAAAAAGTGAAAACAAAGATTAAAGATTTGTTTCTCTTTTCACTGAGTAACTGGGCTTCGTGCCTGGGCAAGCATAGGGGTTTGCGTCAAAAGGTGAAAAGTTGAAATAAATTCTTTTATGACTTACTTAGTTATGTAACTTTTATAGTTCGTGTTATTAAGTCTGAGAGGTGCTTTAACACCTAGTGCCTTAAGCCAACTGGATTAGGGACACTTGCCTAATGCTGGTTACATGAACTATTTAGAAAGCTTAATAAAACTAAGTATTGCATGAGTCATATTCTAAGGTATATTATGCTCTTATTCCCTAAATTTAATTAAAATTTCAAGGCCATTACATGAGGTTTTATTTTGAGATGTTAAGTATGAAAGATTGTCATTGTTATATTTTTTAGTTAGCGAACTTTAATGAGCTTAGTTAATCGAATATGCTTGTTAATAAAGAATGAAATTGTATGACTACAGGTTTCTATAGTTCATGTTTTTGAAATGCATATATGTAGTTGCTCAATTATTTCCAAGATGATGCCATAGAATGGATGATTCCTTACTTGAAAGTGCTCTGATAAAAATTATTTACTTGTTTTAAGTATTAGTGGTTGGTTATTTTTAAAAATACTTGTGATTTTAAGAAAGAAATATTTTTTATATTTTTTATATTTTTGTTCTTAGGTTTAGATGTTTGTAGTTATCATTGTTGCAAACTCTCACGAGATACAACTTGTCCAACTAGGGACACCTAGGGGTTTAAAGGTTTGTTGCATATGCTAATGCAATCATGATTCCCTACAAAAGTGACATTTTTTTATTTTGTAGGTAAGATGCGCTTATCAAGGTCCTTCGACAATATGCATAATATATAAAAATACTCTGTACATACTTTAAAATGATTTGGACAACTTTTCATAGTTACAAACAAGTTGGAGATTAATATGGACGTGAAGAAAGAGCTTAATGAACAAAGTAAAAAACTTGACATGAATATGGATTGTCCAGTGAACAGACTTAGTTTCTTGAGCAGAAACTGGACAAGAAACTGAACAAAAAAATCCAGATTGCAGAAATAGTATAACCATTCAAATGGGAATGCAAGGTGTTCATGTAGTTTCCTATTTTATGCTAGTTTTGAGTCCTTTTCCTATTAGACTTCCTCCTATCAATCTTATGCCTATATAAAGCCATATGTGGCTTGAAATTAAGGAATTCTAGTAGCCTTTCTAAAGAGGAAAAAGGAGAAGAAGATGGAGGAGCATTCAAAGTATTCAATGGATATTCAAGAGCCTTCTTCTACAATGCAAGGCTAAACATTTCTTTTTCTTTTTAATTTAGATCTCAATTGTGATTAATGATAATTGTATGATAAGTATTTCCATTTAAATGGAAGAGCTTTTCAAGTTTATTAAATTCTATGTTGATTTATTGTCTTGTAGATAATAGATCGATGTAGTTTTGAGATTTACATCGATTCTAATTTCTGCGATTTAGATGAGATGGTTATGCAATAGTTTTAATGTTCATATGATTAATAAATTGGATGAGATATAAATTATACGAGTCATGCATATAGTTTAGTTTAGAGTAGATGATTTGTGTTATTGTCGACGATATTTCATGCCATGGATTTAATTAATAATTATTTCTAAAGTAATTCTAGCTTGTAGCTGAGAATGTTTGTTCATATTCACACTAGATTTATATTAAAGGTTAATAAATTGCTATGGTTCTATAGTGGATTCAAATTCCTAAGTAATTTTCATTATGTTGTTTTTTCCTTTTAATTTAGTTGATTATCTCCTTTGTTTAATTTAAGCTTTTTGTTTTAAGTTTCAATTATCAATGAATTCTTCTCTTAGATTTAGTAATTAATTCATCTGTCCCAGAGGTTTTGACAACCCTTAAATACTTATCCTAATATAATTACCTTATAGACTTGCAAAGGGTTTAATTATAAATGATCATGTAAAAGTCTTGTAAAGTATTGTTTGATTATTGATGAGTCAGTTCATATTTGGAATTAAAAACTTTGAAAAATTGGAGCATACTTGTTTCAAGCTTGAAGATTTATGCAAATTGATTGAAGATTTTAAGGAAAATAGGTAATGAATTGTAACGTCCTGGATTTTATTACGATTTTCTACTATTTTTATCTCATCATTTTCAGCAGATATTGTGATGCTTCGACGTATGTGGCCTTGGTATTCATACCTGTATAGCCGGGTCTCAGGTCAGTCGTGGGCCACGGGCCTCAACGTGCGCATTCCGACGCAAAAATTTGAGAGAGATTCGGAGTGCAAAAGAGATAAGGATAAGTGGAAAAAAAAAGGATCGGGCTCGGGCTCGCCCGATCCCGTTCTGGAAGCAGCGAGAACCACCCCCCCATTTTGCACTCTTCTCTCCGGCGACCGGTGGCCGCCAGTGGGCCACCACCATCAGTTCCGCCCCGGCGGTGCAACGACAAGGGGCCACTGCCCCAGCCGCCTACGGCCGTGCCGCTTCCTCCCTCGGTGAGCCCTCTCCCTCTTTGTATTGTGTTGTTCTGTCGCCGCCACGAGCCGGAAAGGTCTGGCTGACCGGCGAAGGCCCCGCCTTGGGCCAGCGACGACGAGAGGCCATCCCTCTTGGCCCCAATGGTCCTCCTCCGCTGCCCCGGCCTCCGCTCCACCTCTCCCCTATTTTCGGATTCCACCACAGTCTCTCTGTCTCATGACTTGGCGGCGCCGGCGGTGGCCGGTGGGCTCTGCCTGGCCAGCCACGAGCCAGCGACGGCAAGGCCGTCTTCCTGGCTAGTCCCATTGGCTCCCCCACTCGGATTCCTCCGGTTAGCCCTACTCCGCTCTCTCTCTGTATCTTGGTTTTGCATCGCCGCCACTGGCCGACAGTTATCGGACGGCCGCCGTGGGCTCTGCCTGGCCTCTGTCCGCCCAGTCACAGGCCGGCGACGCAGGGCCGCCACCCTGGCCAGCCCCGTCAGCCCCCGGCCAGCTTCCTCCTCCCCCAATCTCTCTGTTTTGTACTGTGGCAGCACCGGCTATGGCCAGTGGGCTTCGCCCGGCCTCCATTTGGCTAGCCACAGGCTGAGGACCACAAGGCTGACCACCGGCCAGCTCCGCCGCCCCCATGGCCGCTCCACCTTTATTAGTTTTCCCCGGCCAGTCTCTCATCTCCCCTATCTTGCCTGTTTTAGTGTGAGTTCACTGTCTGCCACTGTTAGCCGGGCACCGGACTTGACCCACCAGACCATTGTTCGGTCTCTCTCCGATCGGGCAACGATGATGGATGTTTCCACCCAGCCCGGTTTAGCCTTTGTCCCATCCATTCCATTGGAACAGAATTTGTTGCCGCCGGTTGATGTGCTTGTCCACAGAAACTGAGCCTTTGCTCCTCACGGTGCTATTTGTCCAGTGTGTTGCCGTTGACTTTGGCCGTCACCTCTGGTCGGAGATAGCTCCTCCTGGCTGCTAGGGCTACGATAGAGTCGGCCAGAGCTGCCAGTAACCCCTGCTCGTCGTTGTGCCCCTAGGGTTTTTCACCCATTTTGGGCCACCAAGCGTTGTTGGATGCTGAACACCCTTTGGACCATTTAGTGTGGCGGGTCTCAGCCTAGAGATGGCTGGCCGCCCTAGTGTGGCACCGCCCCTCTTCTTCGGCATGAGGTAGGTTTCCCCTCTGCCGATGATATGTGTTTGACCGCGCTATAGAGAGCGCCATGTTTTGCCCTCTTACCATCCTACCTCTACCGGACACCGTATGGCCTTTAGTCGGCCTACCTCGACACGACAATGGCAAAGGCCATCTTCATCGGTCACCACGCTTGGTATGGCCCTACCGCCCTTATGAGCTTTGGGCCGACACCATCTAGCCATCTCTCCCCTCCCTTTGGCCGTGTGTGCAAGTAGCCGCGCGTGCGGGTCAGGGTATCGCCGCCCGACCGTCTGATGGCTCTACCATCATCTGGAGTTGACATCAGAGTCCTCCACCTCTCCTCCGTCCTTTAGTATAGCCCTCCACCCTTATGTGGGCCCTTGTGAATGTGAAATCGACGCCGTTGGGTGCTGTCCACGGCCGATTTCGACGTCTTGTGACCGGTTGTGTATTTTTCAACTGCCGGTCGAATTTTAGTGAGTACACCCTGCCTTCCGGTCGCACCTGCCACTCGTTGGCACGATCTTTCTCCCGGCCGCCCCTAGTGTGCCGCTGTGGACTGCAGATTTTGCCGCGTTGATTTTGACATCCCATTTGGCCGTGTGTAGTTCTGGCGCTTCCTAAACCTCGGGACAGCAGCTCTCTCAGTTAGGCAATGGTGTTGACTGCCGACTCCGCTACTGACGCCGCCACTGTCATGTGCTCGCCATCAAACGTCATGATTACGAGGTAGGGGAGCTTTGAACTCGTAAGTTCATGACAGCATGCTTTGAATGAGTAGCAGCATGCTAGGCTTGTGCGATTCCATGTTTGGATATTAAATCATGACATGTATGCATGATGTAAGATAGTGAATTATGCCACATTGAGATGCATGTATGTATGTATGTATGTGAGTTGTAAGCATGTTTTATGTGTGTATGATGTATGCGCTAGTGATGGCTAGCGAATGTGTTAGTGTGCTACGTATGTGTGTGATGGACATGCTAGTGATGGCTAGCGATGTCGAGTAAGTTACGTATGTGGACTTTGTGTGAGGGTAGAGATATGGGCAATGGACGGTAAGAGTGGTAAGGGTTTGGTACGAAGTTGGTTGTGGATGTGGATGTGTAAGCGTGTGACAAAAGACGGTGGACGTAAGTTTGACAGGCAAGGAGTGGAGCAGATTGGTTTGGATCGGATTGGAGCATACGTCAGGGGTTCGGTAAGTAAGAAGACTTAGGCTTGGATCCTTATGAGGGTTTATTAGACAGTAAGAGTGTGCATAATTGTACAAGCATAATGTACAAATTATGAAGTGAAAAGTAAGTATAATAAGTGAGGAATTAAGTAAGAGGATGATAACGGGGATCTGCTGTGAGGAGCTCAGTTTGACGATGTGAGTAACATGTTTTGACCATAAGGTGGATGTCAGAGGCTGTATAAGTATGTAGGTATTTGTGTACGGTGAGTTATGTGTGACTTGGACGGGTAAGTGAAGTCTGTTGCCTCAACGAACTAGGGTTCAGATCGGGCTCAGCTTCAGTTTGATCAGTCGAGGACTGAGGTTGTTTGGCATAATTGTACCGCATAATATACTTAATTCAAACTTGAATTATGAGAAAGCTAATAATAGCGTTGTGAGTTTGAGACCTGAGGGTTTGATGGATTAAGTTCCGTGTTTGAGCTAGCCGATAATGAATCGGCTGAGCACTTCTTGTGTCTTGCCATGGTGGTTATCCTGTGGGATTTTTGTCTGAGTGCTATATAGAGCACCGGACGTTTGATGCTCTATTGAGAGTGATGTATGTTTGATTTGGTCTGTGTGCTGTATAAGCCCAAATGTTTGATGCTCTATTGAAAGCGAAGTATGTTTTTATTCGGTCTGTGTGTTGTACATGCCCAGACGTTTGATGCTCTGTTGAGAGCGTTGTATGTTTTCGCCCAAGAGTGGCACTGTACGTATCTGCCCAAGTGGCATTGTATGTTTCTGCCCAAGAGTGGCAATGGCACTATAAGACCCATTATGGTGGGCAATTCTTTGGCACTATAAGACCCATTATGGTGGGCAATTCTATGGCACTATAAGACCCCTCATGTGTGGGCAATTGTATGACCCCTTGTGTGGGTGTATGTTTGCGCGCTCAGGTAAGTAGTATCATGGATCTACTCTTACCTGTTTGATCATGTGCCCCATGAGCATAGGTGTACCTTACCTTCGGAAAAGTCCATGGCGTCTAGTCACTCCCCGGAGGTTAAGGTGATGCCCCAATGACATTCTTTTCCTTTTCGACATTGGAGCTTATTAGTTGTAATGAGCTTCAGTGGTCGATAGTATGTATACGACTGTATGACTGAGTTTGTATGTTTCTGAGTAAGCGTATGATGATGAGTATGTGCACGACTGTAAGATTGAGGATGAGTATGATTGTAAGAGTGTGAGTTTGAGCACAACTGTAAGAATGTGAGTTTGAGCACGACTGTAAGAGTTTGAATATGAATTTGACAGTAAGTGTAAGACTGTACGAGTAAGGTTATACGAGTAAGTGTAAGATTGTACAAGTAAGGTCATACAAGTATGTGTAAGGTTTGAGTATACGTACAATGGTACGAGTAAGTTGTAAGACCCTGATTAAGGGTATTTGCATAAGTTTGATTTGATGGTGTGTTATGCCTGCTTATATGCTTATGTGCATAATTATGTTATACGTTGTTTGCCTCATGTTGAGTTGCATGACACGTGTTTTATGAATTTATTGAGTTCACCATTTGAGATTTTCCCTACTGGGTATTTTCCTATTGAGTATGAAAATACTCACCCTACTTCTTTTAGCCCCATTGTTCGGGAGGCTTTTGCAGGTATGTGTTGGTGAGCTCCTGGAAATGGATGCTCGTCTTTGCGGTGGATTGTTTCCCCCTTGACTCAAGTATATTTGGTGCCACGACTTGATGTATTTGATGAGATTTAAGTGTATGTATTCTGGACTTTTAATTTGGATCAGATTAGACTGTTTATGGGACTTGTACTCGGGGACGCCTGGGAGTTATTTGTATTTAAAAATCCATGATCATGGTAATTTAGTCGTACGTTATTTTCGAGTAGCGCCTGAGGATATTTGATTTGACGGTATGATGTTTAACCGTATCATGTTTAAAAATTATAAACTGTTTATACAGGTTTTGATTTTGTCATTTTGACTCCGATTTATCGTATAAAAAAATTTCTATGAGTTTTAAGAAAAATGGATGAAAAATCTCGGGCGTTACATGAATAATGCACACACTATCAAATACACTTAGGATTATTATGTTTTAATTATATGAAAGTGTGGGAAAAAGAATCAAGGAAAAAAAGGATAAAAATCATAAATTGTTCAAAAGTGATCCATTGTCCTTGAACAACAATTGATTGGTCTTGAATGAAAATTAAAAATTTTGATCGAGAGCCAAACCAATGATCAACTTACTAATAGAACGATTTGTTTGCTAGAATGATTGATTTAATAGTATAATGATTAATCAATTTGTCTCTGACCATTGTGTTTTTTGAGTCAAATACCAAAAACGATTGATCACACCCTATGGAACTATTGGTTAGTCAGTGGCATGTATGCCTAAAATAGTTCATTCTAAGAACAACTTGTTGCCTAATTAAACACAAATACGTAAACCGACTTAATACCCTATATAAGGCCTAGTACATGAGAAAATTAGAGAGGAAGGAAGGAAATTCATTGTGAGAAAATAGAAACCATCTCTACTAAATTCCTTCACACACCTTCATAATTTTTTGAGATATGAAAGGGGAGGTGAGAGAACTTTTGTTCATAACTTGTTTATGAATTGAGTTGTGAAAGACTACACATCACATCATGCACAAGTTGAAGATGGAGCAAAGCATAATGGATCTTGAGATAATCTTTAAAAAGTAGGAGTCTTGTGCTAAGGAAGGAGAAGACCGTAAATCAAGTTTGAAAGTACCAAGAAGGTCTTTGGTAGCCAAAGACATATAGAAACACGTCTAGTTTGTAAGGTTGGTAGTAATTGAGTCTTTGTAAGATATTAACTCTTTAGTACTTTGATTAATCAGTTGAGGGATAGGTCGCCGAGTTGGGTTTCCATATTAAAAAAAAATTGTCTTCATTTTTTCTATGGTTGGTTGATTGATTGCTTTAGTATTAATTTCCAATTTATGCACATAGGACACACCTTAATATTCTTAACTTTGGCTTTGGACTAGAGGAACTATAGTAAACCTCAAGTTTTGAAGGGTACTAAACTCACACTTAGTGCTCGTGGAGTAACACTACCTAATAGTCATCCACGACCTATTTCTCACATTGGAGAAACAATGGCAAACGTGTTGCAATTTTAAGTAGGCATTGTTTTAGAGATAGTGGATAGCTATTGGGTGGGAGTAACACGTCACTCCTACTCAACAACAAAAAAACTCTAATCCAATCCAAATCATAACCCTCTTTAGAAGCAAAAACACATGATTGAACAAAAGCAATTTCCAAAACAACGACCCATTAATCCAACATAAAATATATAAAAAATTCTCTCCGTAACAATTCCATTAGTCAAGAAATGAAAAAAAGAGAATTAATTTGTCGATCTTTCTTTTGTAAGGAAGAAGGTGGGGGGAGGGGGAGACAAAAAAATTCTTCACTCTTGGAGTCATGATTTTCTACACCAACTAGTCTCTATCTCAATAATTATTTTATTTAAGTGGAGTAAATCTTAGAGGCTACTTCAGGAGTACTCAATTATTTGTTAAACCCATAGGGAAATAAGATTTCCATAGAGTTGCAACTTGGGAGAAGTTGGTCACTATGTTTCGAAGTGGCACCACGGCTAATTCGACCTAGTAAAGCCTAGCCGGATCATGAACATGCCTAGGCTGTGTTTTCCTACCCATGGGCCACAACATGCCCTACATGGACCAGGCCCGAGTCCGAACTAGACCTAATCAATAAATCAATATACAAAAATATTTTTAAGTTTAATATAAATATTTATATTATAGCAATATAAATATAATTTATATTAATATAAATATATATTTTACATCATATTATATCAATATAATTTTTTTTAAAATGTTTTTTTAATTTATTACTAGTCGACACATCATGCCTATGTTGGGCATACTTTTTGCACGTACTAGCTAGCCCGTCCATATGCCAGGCCAGGCACTACCCTTGTCACCTCTAATTGTGTGAGTAGAGGAAAACCCATCAAGTTTAGGGGCAAACTTGTTAATTTTTTTCTTCTAATTATCATTTTTTCTTGGGTAATCTCCTTGGTAATCTCAAATTAACTATTAATCATCTCTAAATCCTCAAATAGTAAAATAATCAAATTCTTCCTTTAATTTGTGTATAGGGATGTCACTTGGGTCAGATATATAGTAAAACTTAACCCAAATCGACCCTAATAGGTTGGGTTTGGTTTTTAAAAGTCAACCAAAATAGCTATATGGGTAGGGGGTCAGGTTTTAGATAATCTACGATGAACAAATTTTCTACTTAAACTTTCATGAATATGTATCCAAGTACCCAAAAATTTATCAAGGCCTAAGTGACCTATTAACATAGTGTAAAATATTAGGTGCCGATTGAAAACAAGCAAGAAGATGGTATTTCATTATAGAATACAACTGTTTATAGATACAGGTATGTATTTCCCATTAGGGAATACACAGAGGATACAAGTATGTATTTCCATAGGGAGAGGATGTAGTGACACATGGATGGTGGTGATGGCAAGGAGAGGGGAGTCCAGGATTGCCACTGTGGCAAGGGAGGAGGTGGCCTTAATAGCCATCGGCAAACTCATGGTGGAGGTAGAACCATGAGTTTGGAGTGTAACTGCTGAAACCGCTCAATGGAGAGAGGCTTGGTGAGGAGGCCGGCCACCTGTTGAGCGGGGGGAGTATGATGGACATTAAGCTTGCTGGCTAAAACCTGCTCCCGAACATAGTGATGATCAAGTTCGATGTGCTTGGTTCGGGCGTGGAACACCGGGTTGGCCGAGAGAGAAATAACAGACTTGTTGTCACACCATAGATGGGGGTGGAGGGAAGGGTCACTCCAAGGAAGGTGAGGACCATACAAGCCCAAGTAATCTCAGTGGTTGTGCTGGAGAGAACCCGATACTCGGCTTCGGTAGAGGAGCTGGCCACCGTGTCTTGCTTTTTGGACTTCCAGAGAATGGGGTTGGGACCGAGGTAGAGGCTATAACTAGAAATGGACCGGCGATCAATGGGGTCACCTGCCCAATTGGAGTCAAACAAGGACAGAGGGCAAAAGTGTCAGGTCGAAGGAGGAGCCAATGAGTGAAGGTACCTTTGAGGTAGCGAAGGATTCTTTTAACGGCCATATAGTGAGAGGTGGAGGGGTTGTGCATATGTTGGCAAACAAAGTTGACGGCATAGGCAAGGTCAGGACGGGTGGAGGTGAGGTATTGTAAGGCGCCAACAATGCTTTTGTAGTGAGAGGCATCAGGAAAGGGTGGGTCGTGGGGATCAAGGGGAGGGTGTTTGTAGGTGGTGGGGGTCGGGGAAGCTTTGCATTGGGACATAGAGACACGGGCAAGTATATCAAGGGCATATTGGGGTTGGGAGAGGAAGAGGTCATTGGGGGTGTGGGTAACTTCAATGCCAAGGAAGTGATGGAGGTCGCCAAGGTCTTTAATGGCAAAGGTGTAGCTTAGGAGGGAAATGAATTGGTGGATGTGGGGGGGATGGTTACTGGTGATGAGGATGTCATCGACGTATAGGATAAGGATGGTGATGTGGGAGCCGTGGGTGTGAAGAAAGAGGGAGGTATCGGCATGACAAGAGGTAAAACCATGCGAGAGAAGGTAGGTGGAAAGGCGAAGGTACCAAGCATGAGGGGCTTGTTTGAGGCCATAGAGGGCTTTGTGGAGGCGACAAACATGGTTGGGCCGAGTAACATCATGGTAGCCGGGAGGTTGTTCCATGTAGACTTCTTCGGAGATAGTGCCGTGAAGGAATGCATTGGAGACGTCGAGTTGTTTGATGGGCCAAGAGCAGGTGACGGCGAGGCTTATAACAATCCGAACTATGTAAGGTTTGACCACGGGGGTAAATGTCTCATTGTAGTCAAAGCCTTCCTCTTGATGGAACCCTTTGGCAACAAGGCGGGCCTTGTAGCGAGAGATGGTCCCTTTGGCATCACGCTTGACTTTGTAAGTCCAACGGCAACCAATGACATTGGAGGAGGGCGGGGGAACCACTAAGCTCTAAGTACCTTGTTTGTGGAGGGCTTTAATCTCCTCATCCATGGCGGCACACCATTTGGGAATGGAGGAAGAAATTTTGAAGGAAGAGGGTTCGGTTTGAGGTGGAGGGGGAGGAGGAGGGGAGGGTGGGGGTGTGGGGGAGGGGAGACAAAGGAGAGTTAGAATGGGAGGGGAGAGAGGGGGAGGGGGGAGTGGTGGTTGCGGAGGTGGGTGGGGGTAGGGGTAGGGGTGGGGAGGGGGGAGAGGGGGGAATGATGGAAATAGGAAGGGATATGTGGGGGGGGGGTGTTGAGGGTAGGGAGATGGTCGTGGTAAGGGAACTCATCTTTGCGGAAGTGGACGTGGCGCGAGGTGTAGACACAATGGGAGATGGGATCGAGGCAGTGATATCCTTTGGTGTTAGGGCAATAACTGAGAAAGATGTGCTGGATGGCTCGGGGAGAGAGTTTATGGGAGGAGTAGGGGTCCAAGGGAAGTAGTGACAACAGAAGGCTTTGAGGTAGGAGTAGTCGGGGGGCGGGGGGGGGGGGTTGTGGTAGAGGAGTTGGTAGGGAGAGAGGTTTTGTAGGGAGGGAGAGGGTAGGCGGTTGATAAGATAGATGGCGGTGCAAATAGCATCCACCCAATAGGAGAGAGGCATGTGGGCTTGGGAGAGGAGGGCGAGGGTGGTTTCGATGATGTGCCAATGTTTTCTTTTTGCAACACCATTTTGTTCAGGGGTATGAAGGAAAGAGGTTTGATGGGAGATGCCATGAGAGGAGAGGTAGGAAGAGAGGTGGTGGTTGAGATATTCACCGCCATTGTCGGTGCAGAGGGTGGTGAGGGTGTGGTGGAGGGTCGTTCGGCCATGGCATAGAATAGGCGGAAGCATTCGGTTACATCGGATTTAAGTTTGAGGGGGTAAAGCCAGGTGTAACGGGAGAAGTCATTGACGAAGATTACATAATAGCGAAAGCCGAGAAAGGAGGTAACCGGAGAGGGACCCCAAACATCAGAGTGGATGAGCTCGAGAGGGTGTGAGGAGCACTTTGGGGATGGTGAGAAGGGGAGTTTGTGCACTTTGCTAGTGAGACAACTATTACAATCTAAGGATGACATTTTTTGGATTGGAGGCAACAAAGTAGAAGCAATGAAATTAAACATAGTAGACAACGGATGGCTGAGCCGATGATGCCAAAGGTGGGAGTAGGCAGAGACAAGTAGGGCGGTTGGAGATGCGATAAGGGCGGAGGACACTAAATAGACACCATGTTAGCACGGTCCTCGAAAGAGTATGCATAGAGAGATAGTGTCCTGAATTGTAACATGAGAGGCATCAAAGGTTAGTGAACAATTATTATCAAGAGCGAGTTTATGAACGGAAAGGAGATTATGAGAGATAGAGGGAGTATGTAAGACATTGCGAAGAGAAAGTGTAGAGGGGCCAAGATGGAGGGTGGTGTGACCCATGGATGAGACGCATAAAGTCGCCCCATTCCCAATGTTGACGTGGTCAGACATAGAGTGAGGCACATGGAAGGAAGGTTACTGTGATCTGCTGTCACATGGTCAGAGGCACCACTATCAAGGAGCCACTCCGTGGGAGTTGCTAAGGAGGAAGCACCGACGGAGAGGGCAAGAGCGCCGGAGGACGAGCCCCCAGGGCCGGAATAGCGCTCCCAACATGTTTTGGCAGAGTGGTTGGTCCTGCCGCAAATCTGGCAAGGGAGCTGGGGAGCACGACTGTGAGGGCTGGAGCACCAATGTCTACGAGGAGGGCCACCACGTGGGCCAAGTGCCCCATGTCCAGCAGGGGTGGGGAGAAGGCCCCAAGCAGCCCCTCCCCCATATGGGGCAGCAAGTGTAAGGGCTAGGCCCCCGGCAAGGGGGGCAGTAGCGAGGCCGCCATGGGGAGCCGTTGGGAGGCCATAAGGGGAGGCGGGAGGCAGCCCATAGGGACCGGGGGCTGTGGGGGGAGGTGCCAAAGGTAGGGGCCCATAGCTATCCGGGAGAGATGGATGCCATGAGTTGAGGGCAGTGAGAGCCGTCATCGGGGGTAGGCCTATTGTGGGGGCGGCGGGGCACAAGAGAGTGGCTTCTTCGGCAAGGAGAAGCGTCCAAAGCTTCGGGAGAGGGATGGTAACACCGCGAGCACAGAGGACGGCGGAGAAGACAAAGTATGTGCCAGAGAGGCAATTTAATGTCTTGTGAAAGAGGTCAAGGTCCAAGATGAGAGCCCCTATGGCGGCGAGTTGATCCGCATAGGCTTTAAGGCCATCGAGATATGCGGTCATAGTGCCATCGCCTTGGACGTGTGTGGCAAGACGTTCTTTCACATTGAGGATGTGAGCTGGGGAGGTAGAGAGAAAGTGATCTTCAGCTGCGGTCCAAAGGGCAACGGCAGACTCAAGGCCTATGAAGTAGCTGAGTAAGGAAGGGGAGATGGTGGCACAAATGATAGTGAGAAGTACTCGATCAATGCAGCGCCATTGGGAGGCATTAGGGCGGGCAGTAAGGTTGTCGGTGGCTGGGCACGAGGTGGATCCATGAAGGAACCCATAACACCATAACCCTCAAGGAGGTTGTTGACTTGAATCCGCCAAATGAGGAAGGTGTTGGAGTCACAACGTACGGCGACAAGTTGAGGAAGATAAGAGCTGAGGAAGCGAACCACCACCGGCATGGTAGCGAAGAAGTCATCGAGTGTCGTAGAGGAGGGTGGAGAAGAGGGAGAGCCCGGGGTTAGACCAGACTTGGTCATAGAGTGGTTAGGAGAGGCCATAAAGAGGGACCGGGAGAGGCTATGCGGAGGGGGGGGAGGGCAGATTTGAGCGGTTGGTAAAAAAGGGGAAGGCGTGCTGGGTTGGAAGGGCAGATCTGGGCTAGGCTGGGACGGTGTCGTGCCAGTGACGGAGTGGATCTGGACTGGGGTGGTGCCAGATCTAGACTAGGTGGCGCCGGATCAAAGCGGATTTGGATGGGGGGCATCGGATCAGAGTGGATCTGGGCGGGGTGGCGTGGGATCGGAGCGAAGCTGGATTGAGTGGCGCCAGATCGGTCAGATTTGGATGGGGCGGCGCTGGATCAGTCAAATTTGGACGGGATCAGAGCGAATCTAGGTGGGGCGGTGTCAGATCAGAGCAGAGCTGGACTGGGCGGCACCGGATCTGGTAGATCGGGGCGCCAGATCGGAACAGATCTAGGCAAGGCAGCGTCGGATCGGATCGGAGCTGGACTGAGCGGCGCCGGATTGGTCAAATCTGGACAGGAATGAAGTGGATCTGGATGGGGACGATGACCGGAGCATGAGGCCAGTGGGCAGAGCGAGAGGAAGCTCGTCGGTGGGAAGGGAGACCGACGAGCAGGGCCAACAGTAAGGGGAAGGCCGGTGATGGGGAAAGCACAGGACAGGGGGAAGGAGGTAGTTGGCGAGGGGGACAGATGGCAAATGGATAAGGGCATCTATCTTGAGGGAGGGCGCCGGAGAGTTCACCGGATAGGAGAGCTTGCCGGCAAACAGTTGCTGGAAAATGGAAAAGGGAACAAGCCGTTAGGCAGAAGGCTTTGATACCATGAAAACAGGCAAGAAGATGGTATTTCATTACATAATACAATTGTTTATAGATACAGGTATGTATTTCCCATTGGGGAATACACAAAAAATATAAGTATGTATTTTCACAGGGAGAGGATGTAGTGACACATGGACGGTGGTGATGGCAAGGAAAGGGGAGTTCAGGATTGCCAATGTGGTAAGGGACGAGGTGGCCTTAATACCGATGCGGCACCAGAGAAATATTATGAGGAATTGACCAAAGTAGACTCCTACTTTGGTCAAATAACCAACGTGTGAGTAAGTATCTAATATATACCAAAGTAGACTTGCTCATGTGAAAACTTGCAAATGTGGGAGAGTTTTTGACTAAAATACCCCCTTCTTCATCAGATGACAACCCAACGGGAAAACACGCTACATCAGTTGCTCAGTCCATGAAGATTTCTTCTTCTCCCGTATGACTTCATCTTGCGCTAGTTTTATCTCCCGTAAGGCTTTTTACTCTTGGGTAGGTTCTTCTTTGTCATGTTTTCGTTTGCCCAGTTACTCCCTCTTCTCTGCTTCTTTTCTCTGATACGTCACAACTTCTAGCTCCAAATATTCCCTTCCACCAAGTAGATAGGTTCATGTTATTTGGGATGATAAGAAATGTGTTATCCGATGAAAAATATTATTTTTGGTTGGTTATATATTGGGTATTACGTAGTTTCTGCTAGTAATATTTTCTGGGTAACTAGAAAATTGGATCACTAAAAAACTGGAAAAGTAAAAAACTGGATTACTGATATGATAGGTTTACAAGTGCGGCATATACCTTGTTCCACATAAAGGTCAATGAGATACACCAAATTTTGTAAGGGTAATTCAATTGAAGCCTCCACATTCAAGGATTCCCACAGAACGACCAAAGAAGAAGTGAGTACTCTCGCACAACGAAAAAAAGAGAACGATCAAGTGCGGTAAATATAATGGGTATGGACATAACAAAGCTACTTGTAAGTTCCTAGTTGGGCATCATGATGACAAATGACAATGAAGACAGGAGTAGAATACATATAAGAGAACCTCCAACAGTTAGAAATCATAAAGAAAAGATACAAGTGACAAATAAGAAAATGACAAGTACACCTAGAAAGTTTGGGCCTACACCTAAATGAGCGAAGTTGATGAACTCAGGTTGTCATAGTGCAGAAGATATGTGACAACCTTCCAACATGGATGCTGGAGGTGACAGTTTCCAATATTTCAGTTCAAAGTTTGAAATATGATACATGTTTAGAGAAAAATGTAATTTTGTGGATATGAAAGGTATACATAAGAAATTTTTTATTGATATTATTTGTATGCAGTGATTTATAGTTCCTTCTTTCTGTATCTCACATACACAAAGGCTTTTTCAAACCTCAATTATATACAAATCCATGGTTCTGTGTCAATGATATTTATATTTGCAAGTTGCATGAGTTTTTGTTACAATATAAACATTAGTTTATCATGTTTGACAGTGTTTTAGGTTTTCTAGTTTTCCCGTTTTTGAGTTTCCAATTTCCATTTTCCAGTTTCTAGTTTCCCAGTTTCGAGTTTCCAATTTCCAATTTTCCAATTTCTAGTTTCTAGTTATCTAATTTCCATTGCCAATGTAGGCATATATATAGGGTGCAACTCATTTTGTTCATATGTTGTTTCCAAAATTGCTCATTTGTGTGATAGGAAAAAAAATAGAATAGGAAATAAATATGTATTTGTATTTTGAATAGAACAAAAAGAAAATTTTGAATACACATATCTACCCAAAGTTGGGTTTGCAAAGCAGAAGCTCAAAACATTGCACTAAGTTCTATTACAAAGAAGGAAACATCTATTCCCAAAATAAATATTAGAATTCTTCCTTTTAGGAAGAACACACAAAAGAAACTTAGGAGCACCAGGAAGCCTAGATTTGAGCTTAGCTATCATGCGATCAACCCTCACAGTAGGTGGGTCACATCTCAACTGGGGATCTTTCAGTGCAAACTGAAAGGAATTGTCATAGACCAATCTGCATGTAGTCTCCATAGATAGTTCTCAATAACACATCTGACTGTATATCTTGATTTATTTGAATATATAACCTTAAACTGAAACTTGGTGTACATGGCCATGTTGTGAAGGTGAAGTTGAAGTATGACTTTGTCCTTGAATGGTTGATCAATTTCTATCGCTCATTGATCATAAACATTCCCTAATTACACCCCAAAATCATTATTTACATAGGGATCTTCCCTACTAATGTCTATTTTGTGGGTCAAACTTAGGGGTTCTTTATCATGTCTCAATCTTTTTTTCTTACCACCACCTTCATTCTTCCTTAAAATTACAAGTGTTAATTATTGAACTAGAAACTGCCAAACTATAATACTATCAAATTGAAAAATTGCCAAACTGAAAAATAAAATTACTTACATTATTTCAACTGATGTATCAGGAATTGATATTTGTGGACTATCCATGGTTTCCACTTTTTCATCAAAAGGAGTCAATTGACTACAATTGCTTCCATTTAATCTACATAATCTAATACAATATATTTTGTATCAATGGTCTCATACATCTACATACATAATACACAATTACAAACTATATTTATAATATTTACTATATATTTCATCATTAGGACAAGGTCTATTTTGGGGTTTTGAAAAACTCATAACATATTCTTTTGCACCATGATTCACTTCTCCTATAGGATCCTTCATTTACTCATGATGATGCATAATAATGATCTTGCCCAAATTCAAATTAATCTATAATCGTGTTTGGGACGTACTCATTAATGCTTGAATCGATATCATATTCTTACTTTACACTTGCTAGGTCATCATGTGTTACTTTTAAATCAATGTCAGTGCGAGATGCACGTATTCTTCATCCTTCTCTCTTCCTCTAAATGAAATAATTCATCTAATTGGAGTTTATCTTCGTTACAACTGAGATTAACAATTATGTTATATGAAACACTAAAAAATGTGCCCTTCTCCCATATTACTCATGTTCTTCCTATTTTCTCCTCCTACTTTGCACTTTTTCTTCCCATCTCCTCCTGCCACTTCGGCACTTTGACACTAATATTCATATGAGTAATGTTATCTTTTCTTCTCATATCATATTAGTAATCCACTTTTCTACTTTTTCAGTTTTTTAGTAATCTAGTCTTCCAATTTTCTAGTTTCCAGTTACCTAGAAAACCTTACTAGCAGAAACTACTTAATACCTAATATATAACTAACCTAAAATAATATTTTTCATTGGGTAATAATTTTCTCATCATTTCAAATAACATGAACTAATCTACTTTGTGAAAGGGAATATTTGGAGCTAAAAGTTGGGATGTACCATAGAAAAGAAGCAGAGAAGAGAGAGTAACTGAGCAAATGAAAATACGAAAAAGATGAACCTACCCAGGAGTAAGAAGCCACGCGGGAGATAAAACCACTACGAGATAAAGTTGTTCGGGAAAAAAAGAAGGTATTTTATGGGCTAAGTGACCGATGTGGCGTATTTTTCTTGTCGGTTTGCTATATAATGAAGATAAAGGTCATTCAATCAAAAACCTTCACACATTTGTAAGTTTCAACGTAAATAAGTCTACTTTAGTAAATAAAAAATATTTAGTCACATTTTAGTTATTTCCTCAAATATTAAATATTAAGTGCGAATACACCACAAAGACTCTGTGCCGTGACACTCACACGCCTCACAATAGTCCAATGGGAACAGCCGAATGTGCTATAAACACTTGCACAAAGCTTTACGTAGTAACGTAGGGTTGGGTTGTTGCGAGAGCGCACGACAGCCGATCTGAAACGCTCCGTGGTTTCTACATCATCATGTTTGAAATAAAAGCGCCATTTTCCATTTCGTTTCCAAAAACTTCCCGCGCGCGTCCATCGTCTCTTTCCTCCCCCGCCGACTGACGACAGATCGAAACACTAGAAAAGGCACCGAATTCTCCTATCCGAACCATCGCTTTGCCTGCCTCCCAATCTGCAAAGTTGTCTGTAGTTCATTGCTGGAGGCAAGTTTTTCATTTCCCCACTTTTCCTTCCCCAGAAACATCAAAAAATCGATTCTCTCTATCTCTCTGTTTTTTTTTTCAATTTCCTTTCTTGTTCTGTAGAGATTCGTTTATGGAGTGTTTTTAATTCTACGTTGTTTTTCTTGGATTAATGGGTCGTTGGCTTGCAAATTGCTATCGTTCGATCATGCTTTTTACTTCTGAAACCGGTCAACGACTCTAGGGTTTTATCTGCGTAAACTTGGATTGGAAATATATTTTTTGTTGTGTTACATAGGACGAGAGTTGAATTACTGGTCTCACAAGAATACTTGAGGATGGGATCTGGGAGAGGGTCGTGTGCGAAGCAGGATTTCAATAGAGGAGGCGCTTCCTGTGTCAAATCCGAGCTGGGTACCCAGAAGAAAGGTCGGAACTTGCAGGGAAGAAATAAAGCTCCTACTTTTGCAAGCCAGCAAAAAGATGGTACCGTTGATTGCGCTTTACGAAGTCCTTTTTCATACCCTCCTTCCTTGGTTTTTTTATTGTCTATTTTTAGGTTTGGTTTTGCCACCTATCTCCCACATCTTGAGAGGGTTTAGTGTTTCTAATTTGTGCTATTTTCTTATCTTATTTAATGTCAATAATTTTTCTGAATTTTTTATGTTCTTTCCATCTCCAGAATGCAAATTTGAGCTGGGTATCCAGACGAAAGGTCAGAACTTGCAGGGAAGAGACAAGGTTCCTACTTTGGCAATTCAGCAAATAAGGGACTCCGAAGATATAACAGGTGATTTTGCTTTTGCACGGTCCTTTCCTATCCCCATTTCGTTGCCTTTGGATTTGGCTCCTTTTGGTTTTGCCCTCAACATCTTCATATGGTTTAATGTCTTTAATTGTGCTATTTTTACATTATTTAGTGTAAATTAATTGTGGATTTTTTATGGTTCTTCTGAATCACCTATAATGATGGATGAGCACAGATGGTAGGTTTCCATCTCCAGAGTGCAAGAAAAGGGCGAAAGCTTCCCCAAGTCCACAGCATATAAGGAAGCCTGAAATTGGTAAGCAGTGAACAATGGCTGATGCCATATCCGGTGTTGGAGCTATTGAATGATTCGGGGAATTCTAAACGTTAAGTATGTAATTATGTCTGACTAGGTGCATTTTTTCCTTCAATCCAGGGGAAAGTGGTCTAGGTTTAGCTGGAGTAGCTGGGAAGTCTTTTCCTGAACCACAAGCATTATCTCCAGAGGAAAATTTTCAAGAAATGAGAATCCCGGGAATAAAACTGGTCCAGTCAATAGATAAGCTTAAACTGCAGTTGTTCCCAATGGATGATTATACCCACAAACGACTGGAGAAGGTACATTTTTTACCTGCCTTTTTTTTAGTATTCATTGGAGAAAGATTTAAATTATGATGCATTTACTTTTTCTAGGATGGACATAATCCATATTTGGAGCTTACTCTCAGTGCACGAAAGAAGATTACCTCTGTGCTTAACCACCTTAAGAGAAAGTGGGGTGCTTCAAGCATAGCATCAGGAGAGCTTATGCTTTTCCCATACAATGGTCAGTCTGAGGCTTTGACCGATTACCGGAGATGGACATTGAAAGACACCGAAATCAGTGCAGCTGATGTGTATGCACTAGTTGGAAGTCCAGCTCTATTCCGCTTAAGGTTAGTAGATGAATACACATGACCACTCTTGGGAACATATAATTTCTTGATTTCTGATTGGCTATTCTTTAAATGAGTAAAAGAGAAAAGTCAAGGAAAGTAAAAACAGAGGAAAAGGGTTAAGTTAATGGACCATAGAACTTGCAGTATCATACAAATCAGGATTCAAGTCAGTCAGCCTATCAGAGTATTTTTTATGAAGAGCATAGCCAATGATTTCTAAAGTAAATTCTCAAATGGTGATGGGAAGAACCTAGTATGAAACAAATCAGCAGGCAGTCTCTGAAAGAGAAGTGTTCACATACTAATTGTGGAAATTTCAAATGACACGCTACTGTAAATTAGCGATGCTGAAACCACTGATTTACAACTGATCACAGCCCTCTTTATGAGAGTATGATTACCAAGAAGGTAGAAGAAAAAGTGTTACTGAAAATTTATCAAGGCAAAAGGTGACTTTTTTAGACTATCTTTCTCAAATCAAGTGAGTGGGAGCCTGGATCCTGATCCAATGGTTCTCTCTTATATGCCATGGTTAATTGTGGTAGACCATGGCCATGGTTAACAAAAGGGGGGTAAATACTAGTTACCACCATTGGTTCATGCTTGGCCTCCTAGGCTGGTGGTGAGGAGCAGGTGTGAGGCCTCTTGACAGAGGAAGCAGTAGGGGAGGAGGGCGGGGGAGCCAGGGGGTGAAGTGATAGAAAGGGAGGTAGGAGCGGCAGGGTAAGGAGAAGCAGATGAAGGAGGTGAGAGAGCATGTCGGCGACAGTGAAGATGCAGTCAAAGTTGACACCCTGTAGAGGAAGTTGAAGTAGTTGATGATGCAAAGCAGTAAAACAACAGGGAGGCTGGTTTTGAGTGTAGCAGAGGTCAGTGGGTGAGGAAGGCCTTGGAAGTGGAGGGGGCCGAGACAGCTGGCAGAGGGAGTGCAACCTTGTGGGAAGGACATGTGAGGAGGGTGAGTGAGGGGGGAGGAGGGTTGAGAGCCATTGGATCACAATACAACGGCTTTCTCAGTAACTTGACTTCAGTTGGACACAATGATACTCTAAAGATTGCTTAAAAAATAACATATAACTCTTGAATGTTTCCCACTGATGTGGCATGTTGGCTACAAGAGATACTTCAATGGGGAAGTGTAGAGAAATCCAAAAAGGATGAAGAAAGCTAAACTAAATTACTCTGCTTCATGACTCAAAAATTAATTCAAGTCTTGACTAAGAGCCATATAAATAGGCATGCAAGCGTAACTCTAATTAGAATCAAACCCTAACTAGGAAATTAAATACTATTAGGAAACTATCTTCAATGAAGTAGACTTTAAATATACATAATTAAAATTAGGAAAGATAAAGTCCTAACTAACTTTGGAATGGAAAACCTTTGGCTTAAGTGGGGCCCCTTTTGAGTGGCCTGTTTGGGACAACACCCACACTAGTGCTTACCTATATCAAGTCAAATTGAAATTCAGGTTTTGATGTGTAAACAATTTTTCTTAACTTAAAACAATTGCCAACTCTAAGAAGGAACAATTTTTTATAAACTTCAAATACTTCTAAAAGCTTTTCCTGTACTAGAGAGTTTTTGTAAAATAGACTTTCTCACCAAGAAAACTTTAAAACACTTCTAAAGATAAAATGTCTTGACATAATAAACACTCCTCTCACTGCTTGAGAATGCAAAATATCTGGGGAGAGCCTCTTTCATCTAGTTTTTCAGTAATAAAAGAAGAGAAAAAAGTGATAAGATAGTAAATCTACAATACAGATTGGTATTAAAATTATCACTTCAAGTTTTTCATTTTTATGACTTCTGAGGTATTTTATGTCAAATTCACAGTTCATAATTTGGTTAGTCTGGTTTATTGAGTAGATCATCTTTGTTCTTTAGTTTGCTTTATTTTGTTTGTGCAAGTGAATGTAAATTTAATAATATTCTGTCAGAGTCTGTATAGGATGGCTGATGTTTTTAGTAGTCTTCACAATCTACTATGTGAATAATATGCACATAACATGCAAAAGTATACACACAAACTTACCGTTGAATGTTTCTTTGCATTTTTTTCAGGTACTGTTGGTTTTCTAATCAAAACTCTGGAAGACAATTGTTAGGTGAAAGTGAAAGTGTTAAGTACAATTTGCTGCTGAAAGAAGTTCAAAAGGAGAACACTGATGCGGAAAAGAAAGGGGAAGTAAATTGTCCTTGTGAAGAGAATAGGCCTGTATCGATTAAAGAGACAGCTGAAACTACGGTATTATATTTGTAACTGTACTGAATTATTGTTTTATAATTGAGTTTTTACTGCTTTCCTTGGGAATTATAATTTTAGGACAATCTTCAAACTAGATAAAATTTGCTTTGAATCTAATTCTTATGCACATATGGTATATGGGCATATTACACAGAAATAAAAGATGGCGAAAATTGGTTGCATCGTTGTTAATGATAATTTAGTAGTGTCATCTCGTTTGTAATTTTCAGCCATTGAAGTCGGCCTGTTTTTAAATAAGTTGATTATTGGTTTTCATTACTTTATTTTTCTTGAAGGATTTATTAACTGTGTATTTCTTGTATGTAAATGGACTATGCTTATCTATCAGGATGGTATGAGAGCCAGCAATGCATCAGCACATTCTTTTGGTGCATGGTCTGATTATCTAACTAACATTAGTATGGGATCTCTACTTGGGGAGAGTGTTGATGCTAATCGCTGTAATCCAGAGGCTGCTAAGGGTGACTCATGTTTGCGACAGATATCATTCAGTTGTGATTCATTTGATGCAGCTATTGCTGCACATATCTCCCGGTATCAGAACGAAAATGTGTCTGTTAATGTGCCACAGATATCTGTGTTGGATGCTGAAAATACATGCCATGCTTTTCCAGTAAAAAAACTTGACCATTTGAGAGAAGTGGTGCCACCTCTACGTCAAAATGCATTCTCAGAAGTTAATGACAAGAGGGCTTCAGTTGAGGTATGTTTTTAGTTCTGCCTCCGTTTCCATGGTTGAAAATTGTTGAGGAAATTGATTAATTTACTGTTTTTTTCTACCAGGTTGATGTAACACATGGTCATCCTTCTCAAGAACATTCACTTGAAGCAGAGCTTCAGGTGAATGGATTAGATAGTCTTCAAAACGCTCCAAAGCTATCAGATTTGTCATGGGTATTGACGTTTATCTCATTCTTTACAAACTCAGATTATTTCTCTTTCACCTTTTGTGGCTAGTGACAATGTTATATTGGGTGCAGAATGATTCTTTGGGTCCTTTTGACCTGGGTCTATTATCTTCGTCAAAGCAGATTATAAGTGGAGACAGTGTAAATCTTAGCAGTTTTTTTGCTAGTAGTCGAGATGCACTGTAGGACTGTTCACATATCTTCAAAGATGGAAAAGGAATTATCTCAATGAGGAAAAAACAGAAATAAAGTTATTCAGAAATTGAGGTGTGTTAATTTTGAGGTGGATTGATCATTCTAAATAATGGATTATGGACTAGTACACATCACATCTGTGAAGGATTCCATCGTTGCTGCATGAGTGCTGGATACTGGAGATAGTTTTCAATATGTCAGTTTTGACGTCCTGAAACGGAAATGATACAGAGGTGAAATTGTTGGTTAAAGCGGATATTTAACCATTACTAGACTAGTGGACGACTTAGCTGCTAGAACAAGCTCCGCGAAGTATATCTGGTTCCTCAAATATGTAACAGTTGTACTCAGAAGCAAAAAATGTGAAAATATCTTTGTTTCATTTCTGGAAATGTAAGGCAACTGGCGAAAAAATTCATTTCGTGCTTACTAAATAGACTCTGGCTTGTATTTCTTTTAAATAAATAACTTGTATACATGGTCGTTGCTTCGTTACTTGGTAACAATGAACGTAGTTGTTCTTCCAAGTAAACCCACAGTAGTCAGGAAGTTGGACGTAGGAGGTTTAAAAATGGAACGGTTGGTGATGGTGGGAAACGAACTAGTTTGTGCAAGGGCTAGGGCTAGGGCTAGAGTATGAATTTTAAGGAAGGTGAGAAGCACCTCGTGTCACCGCCATTGGCGGGGGTGGCAGCAACGTGACAGACCCAAAAAAAAACAAAATTCTAATTAATTCTAACTAGCTTATGTTTTCATAACTTTAAATAACAAAGATTTTCATGCTCTTATGATGCACATTAGAGGTACTTCACCTATAGACGCCAAATCCGCGTATGCAACAGCTGGATTGGCTGTCTACTTGGACAGTCAACTCAAACCTTGACACCATTTCCCATGTGGCCTCCCTTTGAGGACTTTTTTTATTTTTTACATTACCCATCATTTCTCACTCAAAAGACGTTGGCTTTGTTCTTTTTCTTTCACCTCTCTTCATCTATAAATTCACCTCCTCTAGTTGTCTCATCCATGCTCACTAGCATTGTCCTTTTTTATTTTGAGCTCTTATTTATTCTTTTTCTACAAAATTCTTTCACTCATGTACTCCCTATACACTCAATTCTCTGATGAAGGTTTTGGAACCTAAGTGCCCCAAACTCTACATAAAAAAACCTTCCATTTGAGGTGCCAGCTTCAATGTAGAAGAAGACACTATTCTTGTAAGTGCATGAGTCAATGTTAATGTGGTTCCCGTACACGGAAATGACCCAAAAACCGAAGCCTTTAAGTAATTTGAGAGCGCCTGTTTATCTAGGATATTGCAAAACCAAAAGGGTAAAATTTAAGAAAATGTTAACAAATTTTGTGGATGTATTGCATATGTAACTTCTAGAGAACAACACTACAGAACAAGGCAAGGTAAGGTTATATTTGGATGTTAATTATATAAGATTATTATACTATTTTCTCTAAATTTAATTTAGACATATATTGATTTTCAAATTATGTATGCAAGATAATGTACAAAGAATTATAGGGATAAAAATTCAATTTGGACCATGTTTGGATTTTGTTGAGGCATTAACCAAAGTAGGTGTAATTGCAAGAACATACGGTGAAGGAGGTACTTTCCAAAAGATCAAAAACTTCTTCCTCTGCCAAGTGCTCCTTGTCTTCTAATCTAACCTCTCCTGTAAACTTTGAAGAAGATGATTCCCACACTTATGTATGATCTTGCTCTAAGAACACCAAAGAGAAAGGGCAAGAGAAGAAAAATGAAAAAAACAACTAGTGTTGAATCTACACATGTTATGGACCTTATCCAAAATATACGAGAAGATAAAAAAGAAAGAGTTGAAAGAAAAATGACACTTCTTAAATAAAAAATGGAGCAAGATAAAGTGAAGTTCTAGCAAGAGATAGAGTAGAAAAAAGAGAGGTTGCAACTAAAGAAAATACAAATAGAAATGAAAATTATGGCAACGGAGACATATGAGATGTTTGAAGAGAAAAGACTATTATGCCAAGAAGCGATGGAGAAATTCTCCACAAGGAACATTAGGTGGAAATGGAAACAATAGCATTAGGTGGAGTAGTTGGAGAACACAAGCTATATATTTTTTCCTTTAACTTAATGTATGGTTTTTTGTTTTAATATCTATATATTTACATATTAAAATAGACTTAAGATATGTCAGATTTGAGGCTTGGGGACATTTTATAAGAAGTGGGACCGACCTACTAAGAATAGCTGTATTTTAGCCGTTAGAAAAGAACTAGTTTGGAAAAAAAACTATCCATTTTTTAGCCCTTAGAAAGTTCATATATGTAGCTCACTCCCATATCGAGTTTCTACAATCCACATTCACAACCTTTCTCTTACCCATTTGGCAAAAAACTTCCACATAAACCTTTCCTCTTCCTCTGCCACTTTCGATAGGGGGAAGAATCCTTGTTTGAAATGGAGATTTTGGCAGTGACAACTTTATAAGATGAATGAGAGAATACAGAGTGAAGGTAGATAAGATGTTGCGGTTCTATTTCAGCTCATGCAATTATAAACAAAGGACGAACCATAGTACCCCTAGTTTTGTCCCTGCCTAGGGACAACTCCTGGCCTTGATCTAACGGCCAGGGGCCTCTAGCTCACTAGTTAACGCCAAAAACTACAACTGTGGCTATATTTTTCCTTCATAATTGGTGAATTTTATAATTTGTGCCCTTCACTTAAAATCACTATTGAACAATGCACATTACGCTCAGCCGCATATTTTCTATATGTGCCCGAGAACATGTTAATTTTCTCCATTTCATACAGTTGACTAGATGAAGAAAAGGATTTCAAAGCCCGTTGTGATCCTGATTTCAAAGCCTGTCCTGTTGAAACCTAGTTTGATAGTATTGTTTGAATTATGTACTTTATCCATCCATTATTAATAGCTACATTTAGAAGAATAGTAGTTTTTATTGAATCACCCACATCTAAGAGAATGAAAAATCAGTTTATGATACAATTTTCAAGCACCCAACTATTGAAATTAAACAAAATGGAGGTATTAATATGGAACAAATTCATTTGCCAAATGGAGATATTAATGTAAGACGGAGGAAGTATTTTCCAGGGAAGATGGTATTGGATATTTTAATCACTATTTTCATCTTATGGATTTTGAGAAGATGCTTGGAAATGCAGGTTTTCCTTTTCATCTTCTTTTTCCTTCCAGGTTGGATAAAAAACAGGTACACGCAAGACTAAGGAATGCAAATTACGCTATTGTGGCCTGCTCTCTCAAACTGAACTGTCCATTGATCCCGCTCAGTGATCATACATATAAAAAGTAGTCAACTGCATATTCGAATGGGGCTGTGAACTGCAGAGGTTTTACTTGAGTTTTCATGTACTTAAACAAATGCACGATATCATAGCTGAGGAATGCGACGAAGAACTTCGTCAAAATCGGACAAAATTATTCTGTGCTAATCGATCCATTTGTTACTTGGATGGAGAGTGAGATTTGTTGTCTATCTTGATTATATGTGTTCCAAAAGTGATGCATAATTGCAAAGAAAGTTCTGCCAAATGATAATTAATTTATCGCACAATTCATTTTATGAATCCAAATATTCATGGTACTAAATTTTTAATGTAGTTGATAGTACCTTGTTGCTATTGTGCCAAATTTATATAATAAATTATTTTAATTATCAAAATATTTGCTTTTAAGGAATAGTTAAGAAGTGTCCCGAGAGTACATTAATTATGATGATCCGTCTGCGAGGGGGTAGATCCTTTTTCTACCCAGTTTTTAATGTCCAAAATGACCACAAAATTTTATGTTCGATTTTCACTCAATAGTATTTAGTATGGAAATGTTGAACTGAATGGTAAATCGCGTGCCAATGCAACTAGGTGATGGAGTGGAGGACCACATCCAATCTAATAAATGAACGGGACATGTGACCGGAAACTTCACCTTTTCATTTTTTTTTTTCACTTTAAATCCCTTACCTCACAATTTGTGCTCCGGAGTACTGCATAAGGGTAGGAAGACTAAAAGAGATGGATCTAGGTCATGATCCAGACCCGTTCATCCATGTGATCTGCATTAAAGAATATAGGTATATAACAATTTAATGCATGAGCATATTGCCTCATATTAATAGCCCAATTTCGTTTAATAGTTAGGTATTTTTAAAAAAAGTTAAAATACTATTTACTATTTTCTTAGATGTGAGTCATATTATTTAATAAAATTATATTTTTTTAAATAAAACTATTAATTTGTAACAAAAGGACTGTATTAATAACACATTTTTGGCCTTTGCATCTGGATAATGATGAGTTCCCATTGGACTCCGAAGATATGCAGAGAGTAACTTACCATCTATGTGCGTTGCCTTCTTATATGTTTCCTATGAGATGAACGTTGATATTCATACTCGACTTCTCTCCACCAAAACTATACTTTAGCTTTTAATTGGACATAGAAAGATGAGACTTACTTGATAATAATGGGATTTATTTTTCTCAATCTAATTAAAGGCTAAAGTATGAGTTTGATGTAAAAAAAGTAAAAAATAGAATTTTTTTTTATAAGATCATTTTCCCTTATGCATCATGCTCAAAGCCCTATATAAATTTGGTCAGAGTTAGTAAGAAAGAATTGGGTTAAGAAAACATTTTCTTTTTCATTTTCCCTTATTTACTGGCCTTGATATGAATTTCGGTTTGTGCATAGCATTAAAATGATTATCGCAGTGGGAATCAACTCATTTATTGGCATCAACATCAAAGTTCTCGCATGACTTTCTTTATGTTATCTAGATGAGCCATTTAACTCACATGACTTTCTTAAAGGTATCAAAGTGGGTGGTAGCAACTGGCAACTTGGTATGTGATGCTTTCACTAAGACGGTGAAAAGAGGATAAGACTTAAATTGTTCTGCATTATTGCAGCTGAGGCAAAGTTGACGTCAGTGACAGGTAGCGCAGCTTTGCCTCTTTTTTCTGTTTATGTATTTTTTTGTATTGACCCAGCTTTCACTCAACTGCGATAATGATTTTAATGCTTTCACTCTAAGCCCGATGTGGTGCCATGGCTGGAGAGCTCTACCTAGTGTTTGAAAGTTCAGTCCATCCTTGTTGAAACCTGGTAAGCATTGTTATTAGAAACAAATATTTTCCATGGAAAATGATAGCATATACTTAGATCACCATTTTCGTCTTATGTTTTAGAGAGGTGGCTGTGGAGAAATGGAAGACGAGATCTACGGGTTAGGCATCTTTCTCCTCTTCTGTGGTGAGATCAAAACCAGATGTAGCTAAATGTGTTCACAAATTAGCTATTGTGACCTATTCTCTCAGTTTGAATTTTCAATGCATCTTGCTCCAAGGTTCTTAATTATCACAGTAATAAACAATATGTGATAATAAGGCTATGGATTACTAAGAGGTTTACAAGGAATTATATTATGAGACAGATGCATGATGTCATCCTGTGGGGAATAAAATTATAGGCCTCGCCAAACAGAGTATAAGTTTACTGTACTCTGGTTCTGGCCGAACAGAGTATATATTTATTGTTCTAAAGTTCTGGGTGAATAGAGTATAGTTTTGCTGTTCCCTTGCTTGTACTGCAGAAATATGGATTTAGGAACACCAATACGAAAGCAAAATACATCAGGGAATTTAATGTGGTTCGGCCTTACTGCATACATCCACAGGATCATACAATTCCACTAAATAGAGAATAAGAGTACAAGAAAATTACAAGATCTCTCAGCAATGCTCCTCACGCAATACACAAGAAGAAAACTTCAACTTTTTCCTCCTATAAATTCCTGTTCTTCTTCTCTCTGTGTTACTCTGCGTTGGACTCTTCGGTTTCGAGTCGTGGCGGTTGTAACCTTCTCTAGAATTCTCTTCGCATCAGAATCCACTCACGCATCAATCTCTCATCAATACTAATGTAACTGTGTGATCACCACCATTCTTCTAGTGTAGAAGACCAATGGTGGTTGAGCAAACACTCAATTTCTCCATTGTCACAACTTTAGTAAACATATCCGCTGGATTCTCCTTAGTATGAATCTTCTCCAAGAAGACTTTCTTCTCTTCAACAAGTTCTCTCACAAAATGATACTTGATTTCAATATATTTCGTTCTAGAATGAAACATACTATTTTTTGCCATATTAATTGCACTCTTGTTATCACAATAGAGTACACACCTCTCTTGAGGTTTGTCCAACTCCTTCAAGAATGCTTTTAACCACATCATCATCTTGCAAGCCTCTGTGGCTGCAATATACTCTGCCTTAACAGATGAATTTGTCACAAATTTCTGCAATTGTGACTGCCAAGCAACTGCACCACTGCCTAGTGTGAAGACAAAACCTGTAATGCTCCTTCTGTTATCTAGATTACTTCCATAATTTGAATCAACAAAGCCAACTAAGTTAATCTTGGAACTCCTACCAAAGTGTAAAGTCATACCCGAGGAACCCTTCAGATATCTGAGAATCCATTTCACTGCATTCCAGTACTCTTCTCCTGGATTCACCATAAACCTAGCAACCTGACTCACAGCGTGAGCTATATCCGGTTTGGTGCAAGTGGCTGCATACATCAATGAACCTACAGCAGATGCATAAGGAACCTTGTTCATGTGAGTTATATCTTCCTGTCTAGTAGGAGACTGCTCATTTGAAAACTTGAAGTGAGCTGCCAAGGGAGTACCAATTGGTTTGGCACCCAACATGTTGAACTTCATCAAGACCTTCTCAATATATTCTTTTTGGGATAATTTCAGCACTTTCTGCACTCTATCTCTTGTAATTCGCATGCCAAGGATTTGCTTGGCTGGTCCAAGATCCTTCATTGCGAATTTAGAAGACAAATGCCTCTTGAGTATCTCAATCTCACCATAATCTGCTCCTGCAATCAACATGTTATCAACATATAACAACAAAAGCAAGTAGGAGTTTCTCAACTTTTTGTAATAGCAACAATGATCTGAATAGCAATGATAAAATCCAATGGATAGCATAAATCCATCAAATTTTCTATACCATTGTCTTGGAGCTTGCTTGAGACCATACATGCTCTTAGACAACTTGCACACCAAATTCTCTTTTCCTCTTACCACATAACCTTGGGGTTGATGCATATAGATCTCCTCTTCCAAGTCACCATGTAGGAAGGCTGTTTTAACATCTAACTGCTCTAAGTGAAGATCCTCAACTGCAACAATAGACAACACCATTCTGATGGTAGCAATTTTGACAACAGGAGCAAATATTTCTGTATAATCTACTCCATACTTCTGCTCAAAGCCTTTAACAACTAGTCTAGCTTTGTACCTCTTACTTCCATCAGCTTCATGTTTCAACCTGTAAACCCACTTGTTATGTAATGCCTTTTTACCTGAAGGTAGAGGAACTAATTCCCAAGTCTGTTAGATGACAATGAATCTATCTCATCCTCCATAGCACGCTCCCACTGAACTAAAGTGTCTATCCTGCAAGCTTCCTCAAAGCTTTCTGGTTCACCACTATTAGTCAAAAGCAAATAATTCAGACTAGGATCAAATATGAAATGCATACCAGATGTGCTATCAGGGTCAGAGGGATCTTTTTAATCTGCCTAGAACTGGTCCAATCAAGTGGTGTCTGCAATGGAACCGCATCTGGAACTGTCTCAAACGAAGTCTCAACTACCTGTTCATGACTAGATGGACCGGTCCCACTGTGTGTTTCAGCCTCAAGTTCTACAAACTCAGTTTCAACCTGTTTCATCTTCCCCTTTTGTAGATCTTGATGGTGCTTATAAAGCTCTGCCTCATGAAATACAACATCAATGCTCTGGATCACCTTCTTATGGACTAGATCCCACAGTCTGTAACCATAAGCATCTCCACCATAGCCAACAAAGTAGCACTTGTTGGATTTGGAATCCAACTTACCCCTATGCTTTGTATCAACATGCACATAAGCAGCACAACCAAAGACTCTTAAGTGATCAATCTTTACCTCCTTGTTTGACCATGCCTCTTCAGGAATGCCTCCATCTAAGGGGTAGCATGGAGACCTATTGATCAAATATGCTGCAGTATCAACAGCATAACTCTAAAATGAGAGCGGAAGGCCACAGTGTAGCCTCATACTGCGTGCCTTCTCCATGATGGTCCTGTTCATCTGCTCTGCAACACCATTCTATCTGGGCTATCTAGGAGTTGTAAGTAACCTGCGAATGCCATGCTTATCACAGTAGGATTGGAATTCCCTACTGCAATACTTACCTCCATTGTCTGACTTCAAACACTTCAATTTTAATCCTGTCTCATTCTCAACAAGTATTTTCCATTGCACAAAGATAGAAAATACATCTGATTTATTCTTGGCAAAGTAAACCCATAACTTGCGAGTAGCATCATCAATAAAAGGTTTGGAAAATGTGCTGGTCCCCAAACATCTGTGTGTACAAGCTCAAGATTCTCAGACCTGCGCTCCGGGGTAGCTCTGGAAAATGAAACTTTATGTTGCTTGCCCATGACACAATGCTCACAAAATTCCAAATATGCACACCTTAAACTAGGTAACTTCCCCTTAGCCTGTAACACCTTCATTCCCTTCTCTGACATATGTCCAAGGCGACAATGCCATAAACTGATATCAACTGCATTAGAGGCCACTCCAATAGAATGCTTAGAACAACTGGATGTCATATACAATGTTCCAATTTTCTTCTCCTTAGCCACAACCATGATACCTTTACTCATTTTCCAACTATCATTCATGAAATGAGTAGTAATACCACAAGTAGCCAATTGACCAACAGAAATAATGTTCTTTGTCAAACGAGGCACAAGACGAATATCTTTCAACACAAGCACAACATTATCATCAATCAACAAACGAATGTTACCCTTGCCTATGATTTCACAAGCTTGATCATTACCCAAGTAGACATTGCCTAAATCACTAGCTACAAAATTCTGCATCAAGTCTTTTCTAGAAGTAGCATGAAATGAGGCATCACTATCAATAATCCAAGCATCACATTTACTCTCCATAGACAATAACATGCAATCAACTTCAGCAACATTAACATTATTTTTAGCATGATTTTGTGCTCCATCATGAGGGGGGTTTAGGCAATCCTTTTTCAGGTGACCTTTTTGCCTACACTGCCAACAAGCCCCATCACCCTTACGGTGTTTAGACTTGGATTGCCCCCTTCTAGACTTCCCTCTCCATCCTAGTTTGCCTCTTTGAGGTCGGCACCCTCTTTCTTCCATAGTCAGGGCTAAACCAGATGAAGAAGAACCACCCTTACGACGTGTTTCTTCAGCCAATATCATTCCACACACATCATTCAACTTAAATTTTTCTGTATTATGGGAACTATGCACAACAACTTTAAATGATTCTCAATCAGATGGCAAAGACTTAAGCAAAGCAATAGACTGTATATCTTCAGTAAAATTAACATCTACTGCCTCAAGTTGATTAACCAAAGCATGGAACGAATTCAAGTGATTGGCTATTGTCTCATCATCAGATATTTTTAAATCAAAGAAACTGGTCACAAGATGTACCTTGTTTGTAGAAGGACTCACATATTACCGCTCAAGCAAATCAAAGCATTCCTTTGTGGTCTTGGCCTTCGTGATGTTTGAAGCCACCGATGAAGAAATAGATAATTTGACTGCTCCTAGAGCCTTGCGATCAAGCAACTCCCACCTTGCAATCTCTTCTACCTTGTCTTCACCAACAGGCTTGGTTGTAAACAATGGCTGGTAGAGGTCCTTCTGGTACAAGTAATCTTCAATCTGCATGCGCCAAGATCTATAATTTTGGCCATTGAATTTATCTATCTTGAACTTGCTATCGTCGACCATCTCCTCCCAAATCTCTGATACCAATTGTGGGGAATAAAACTACAGGCCTCGCCAAACAGAGTATAAGTTTACTGTACTCTGGTTTTGGCCAAATAGAGTATATATTTACTGTTCTGAAGTTCTGGACGAACAGAGTATAGTTTTACTATTCCCCTGCCTATACTGCGGAAATATGGATTTAGGAACGCCAATACAAAAGCAAAGTACACAAGGGAATTTAACGTGGTTCGGCCTTGCTGCCTACATCCACGAGATCACACAATTCCACTAAATAGAGAATAAGAGTACAAGAGAATTACAAGATCTCTCAGCAATGCTCCTCACGCAATACACAAGAAGAAAACTCCAACTTCTTCCTCCCAGAACATCCCTGATGAAAAATCTTCATTGAAGTTGGACAAGAAAAAATAGATTCAGTAAATATTGATCTAATGTATTAGGGCTATAAGCTTTTAATTATCTTTTACAAAGACAAAGAAAAGCAAATTATTGAATTCAATACACGATGTAAATCTTTTTATGTAACATGTTTGGTCATGTGTTGGCTATTTTGAGTACAAACCTGTGCAAGTCATTGAGTCACTATTGGGTGAATGTTGGCTCTTAATAGTTGAAAACTGCAACTAAAGTATCAGGAGTATTGAAAGCGGTGGAGATTCGGTGAATAAACAAAAACCAAAGTTTGAGTAGCGATCACAAAAATCACTCACTAGAAATTAGATTTTATATTTCTTTTAATGTTGGAATAAAGGGAAATGTATTGGGAAAAGGTTCGCATAAAGTAATTTTGTAAATTGCCTAAGTGATTAATTGATTTTGTTGAGACAAAGTGCAATGATTCGCATTGTCCATCTCTTGATTGAACGGGATCATCCAAAGGATTTTTATAGAGAAATTTTATCATTTCTATAATTGATCGGAATGACTTCACCCACAATTGATCATATGTTAAAAAATTATTCATCTTGAGGCCATTAATCGATTTTGTTTGAAGGTTTTTTGGAATTGTAAAAGTTGTTATTTTCGTACCTTGTAAGTATTGTGATGAGAAATCTTACTATAATAACTATGATCGAATCAAACAAATCACTTTGTCCTTAATACAGAATTCACCCTCCTTACCGGTCCTTAGGATTCACTTGGGCGTCTTCTTCTCAGGATAAGACGATCAACCACGTAATATAGGAGTACCTCCAATAAAATACATGCAGCGAACCACGGTATAGAATACTCTCACAGAAAATATGGAGACGGAAATCTAAAAAAAGATTGTTGCAGAAATTGTTTTTCCATGATTTTATAGGAAATCCCGTTGAAGACACCCCGTCCAGTTCAAATGAATGTGTCTATCCGTCAATGGACACATTCTTTAGTGAAATCAACCAAGACCCATTTTGGTTAATAGAAACCAAACCAAATAAATAGAAAACCAAACCAAATGAAGTTGGGTTAAGAGAAAACCAAACCAAATAAATTTGTCCTAAAAATAGTTATCTTGTTGACCCAACCTAACCCGATCGGCCGGCGGTGGCACGTGTGTGGGTTAGCTCACCTAGGTGCATGAGTCCAACATGTCTGTCCCCCACAAAAGTGGGTTGGCTGAAGGGCCTAACTTGAAAGGCCAAACTTGTGCCTTATATACTAACACCATCACATTCTTCTAGGCGATGTGAGACTATTCACTTCTTCAACCAATTCACATATGTGGTTCTCATTTAATACAAAATGGGTTTGGGCTCTCTACCATATGGGCTTGACCCACATAAGCAATATGAGATTAACCCACATAAATATTATGGGCTTAATCCATGTAAATATTATACCCATCTTAATGATACGGGCTTAACCCATTAAATATAATGACCACGTCTAAATATCCCCCATATGAATGAGAATTGATTGAATAACTATGTAAAACAATGCAGATAAATTGTGAGAGCAAATATTGAAAAGAACATGCTGGGGGATAGGTAGCTTTTGGCTTTGAACCTTCCCTTGTGAAAACTATCAGGTCTACTGGCTAATCAGTGAACGTAATGTCTTAAACTGTTTAGCCGTTTGTGTAAATGAAGACAATAAAATTCACACAGTTACTTCTCAAACACAACGTACTTATCATGATTGTGTTTATTTCGGCCCTGAACAAACCTGGTTTTCATGAGTACTCTAGAAAATTTAGCCTTAAAATCCTCAAAGAAGTGCCCCCTTCACACTCATACAGGTGATTCTTATTAAAAGTATCCTGCTATATATACCCCAATTGAACTAATTCAAGCTATAAAAACCATTAAAAGCAAAGCTTATCATGATTCACTCTGCAGGCATCACTATCTCATCATAGGAATGAGAACGAGAAGTTATCTCAATAGTGATCCCCTTGAATCCCCCATAATTTGGTTGTCCCTTCGAACCTAGATCTTGGGATCTCTAATCAACTAGGTTGGGTTGCCATTTTGGTGACTTTTAATGTATAAGCTTCAAGCCCATTCCCCTTGATGAACTGCTCACTTGTTATTTGGTCAAACCCTTAGTAAGTGGATCTACAATATTTTCTTTTGACCTAACATACTCAATGGAAATTATTATACTAGAGAGCAATTATTTTATGGTATTATGCCTCTGACATATATGTCAAGACTTACATTATATAAGTTACTTTGTGCCCTTCCTATAGCCAATTAGCTATCACAATAGATACAAATAGGTGACACAAGTTTCCCCACATTGGAATATCCTCTAAAAAATTATGAAGCCACCAACCTCTTCACCTGCTCTATTAAGTGCAATGAATTCGGATTCCATGGTGGATCTTGCTATGCTGTTTAGAAGATTTTTAAGACACTGCTGGACCTCCAAGAATAAAGACATATCTACTTGTGGATTTTGAGTCTTTTGTATCAGATATCCAGTTTGTATCAAAGTAACCCTCTAGTACTGCTGGATACATTGTATAGTACAGTCCATAGTTCAAGGTATATCTTAGATATATAAGAACCCTGACTACAACCTTCCAGTGGTCTGCCCTTAGGTTGTTATTATATCTACTCAGTTTACTTACTAGGTATGCTATGTCTAATCTCGTATAATTCATGATGTAATTATGACTACCAATAATTTGAGAATATTGAAGTTGTGATATACTCTCACTAGTGTTTTTGCTTAAGTGTAATGTCACATCTACATGTGTTCTTGCTGGACGATTATCATTCTTATTAAATTTCTCTAGAATTTTTTCAATATAATGAGATTGAGATAATGTATATCCATTAGATGTTCTAGTGATTTTCATCCCTAGTATAACATTTGCAACACCCATATCTTTTATGTCAAACTGTTTGTTCAACATCTTCTTAGTAACTTTAATGATATTATTATTACTGCCAATAATGAGCATATCATCCACTTATAAACATACAATGACATAGCCATCAGGTCTATCTTTCACATAAACACATTTGTCACATTCATTAATTTTGAATCCATTTGACATCATCATTTTGTCAAAATTTTCATGCCATTGCTTAGGTGCTTATTTAAGTTCATAGAGAGATTTAACAAGTTTGCATACTTTGTTTTCTGAAACCGGTTCAACAAACTATTCAAGTTGTTGCATATATATTTCCTCATTCAAGTCACATTCAAGAATGCGGCCTTCACATTTGTTTGATGTATTTCAATATTATACAAAACAACAATAACGATTAACATCCGAATGGATGTTATCCTTGTGATTGGTGAATGTGTATCAAAATAATTTTGACCTTCCTTTTGCTTGTATCCTTTGATATCAAGTCTAGCTTTACATTTGTCAATTGATCCATCAGCCTTCATATTCCTCTTGAAAATCTACTTGTATCCTAGAGGTTTACTCCCGGTGGTAGATCCACTAGTTTCCAAGTATAATTTTTCATAATGGATTCAATTTCACTATTGATAGCCTCTTTCCAGTATTGTGCTTAAGGATAAGACTTGACGCCCTTAAAGCTTTGAGACTCATTTTCCAACAAATAAGTCAGAAAATCTAGGTCAAAGGATTTTGATATTCTAGCACATTTACTACGTCTAGGTTCATCATCTTCTCCCTCTCGGTCTTCACTATTATTCTGTGTAATATCCAAAGTTCTTTTAAAAGAACTTTCCTTTTGTGTAGAATTCAATGGAAAAATATATTAAAAAAATGAAGCATTCTTAGATTCAATCACAGTATTGACATTTACATCAAGAATATTTACTTTATGAACAAGAAAGTGACATACACTGCTATTATTAGCATAACCAATGAAAACATAATCAATGGTTTTTGGTTCAATTTTAATCCTCTTGGGATTAGGGACCGCCACTTTCGCTAAACACCCCCACACCTTTAAGAATTTGTAGGAAGGCTTTCAACCTTTCCATAATTCATATGGTGTCTGCATGGTTTTCTTATGAGGTATTTTGTTGAGAATAAAATTTACTGAAAGCAAAGTTTCCCCCCACATGTTGTGGGGTAACCTAGAACTTATTAACTTGGCATTCACCATCTCTTTTAAAGTTCTATTTTTTCATTTAGCAACACCATTTTGCAGAGGTGAATAGGGTGCTGTAGTTTGGTGTATAATACCATTTTGTGAACATAATTCACCAAAAGATGATTCATATTCCCCATCTCTATCACTTCATAGAACTTTTATTTTCTTTCCAAGTTGATTCTCAACCTCTATTTTATATAATATAAACATGCCTATTGCCTCACCTTTACTTCTCAACAAGTATATATAACAATATCGAGTGCAATCGTCTATAAACGTAATAAAGTACTTTTTACCTCCTCTTATTTGAACAAGTTTTAAGTCACAAACATCGTTGTGAATTAACTCAAGAGGTTTAGTACATCTTTCAATGCTTTGAAATGATTTCTGTGTTAATTTAGCTTCCACATAAGTTTCACATTTATAATGAGAGCCAATATTAAATTTGGGTAGATATTCCATATTAATTAATCTTCGCATAGTGTCATAACTAACATGTCATAATCTACCATGCCACACATCACATAGCTCAATAATATAAGAGGAAGAAACATTCACATTCTTAATATTAACATGTACAATAGTTAGTACATTGAGCTTGAAAAGCCCCTCATTAAGGTACCCTTTGCCCATGTTCATCTCACCCTTAGTCAAGACAAATTTATCCGATGCAAACACCAATTTGAACCCATTCTTGCTCAACAATGATCCTGACACTAAATTCTTTCAAATTTTTGGCACATATAGCACATTTTTTAGATTGAGTTCCTTGCCCGAAGTGTAATGTCCGAGATTTTTCTAAATTCCTGAAGCCCACGTGGGGATTAGAGTGTTGTACCCATTGACATTTTTGTTAGAATAAATTGATCATAAGTTAGAAGTGATGGATGAAACCTATGTAGTTAGAAAGTAGACAGAAAGAGCTTCGAAATGCCACCAAGAACGTGTGAATTGGAGTTCTGATGAGGGAGATACTACCGTTCGAAGTTGAGCTTTTTGCATAGGTACTCGTGCTTGGAGTTGGACATTCTACTCATACTTGGAGTTGGATATCCTACTTGTGCTTGGAGTTGGATGTCCTACTCATGCTTGGAGTTGAATGTCTTAATCGTGCTAGGTGTTAGGAGTCCTAAACCTACTAGGAGTTAGGAGCCCTAAATGTACTAGGAATTAAAAGTCTTAAAAGAACTAGGAATTGAAAGAGGGGAAGAGACCTTGCAGGAAAGGGCTCCAAACAAGAAGAGGGTGCAACTAGAACTTTGTTGAGATGAGATAGCATATAAGCATAGGACTTTTAGCCCAAGTAGGAGTCCGAGGAGTGCTAGGAGTGGTGGAAAAAGTTGGAGGAGGGATCAACTATATATCTAGTTGGGTTAGAACTCTTTTGGGACTATTTTGAGCATGTATGTAGGTTGGTTTCCTATTCTTAATGGGGCAGGGATTGTAATTTTGGGATTGTAATTAATAGAGAGTCTTAGAGGAGGAGGGCACCCAAGAGTTTGATGAGGGGAAGCCTTATATAAGAAAGGATTGATTTCGGTTTAGCCTCCCTTTTCTCCATCTCTTTTCTCATCTTCCTTCTCTCAGCAAGGACCTCCATAGCTAGTAGCTTTAGAAGACACAAAACAGCTATATTTGGATTGAATTCAAGGCTTAGAAGCGTAGGAGCAAGGGCTAGCAGCTTTGGGGACAAGTTTGTACAAGTAGGTTCTTCTTTTTATACCCTTAAGCATGAGGTTTTGATAGATGTAATTCATCCATAATTCAGTTTGGTTCTAGGGATTTCTTTTGATGTCATGAATTAGCCTTAATTCATACAAGCATGTTGTTGAGTTCTGTCATCTATCTTAGCCCTATGTTGGGTATTCATGATTCTGACTTTTGTCAAGTAGATTAGCCTTAACTCAAGCAAGCATGTTGCTGATTTTTGTCATCTATCTTAGCCCTATGTTAGACATGAATGATTCTTATTCTAGTCATGTTTAATATCCATAATTTGGGCATACATTCTGCTGAATTTATTCCCTGGTTTGGGGTCTTACTTTATGCCATAGTTTGGCCAATTTATTCCCTAGTTTGTGGCATTATTTTAGGCCATACTTTGGCCAATTTATTCCCTACTTTGTGGCCTTACTTTAGGCCATACTTTGGCCAACTTAACCCCTGATTCGTGGCCTTACTTTAGGCCATACTTTGGCCAATTTAATCCCTGATTCATGGCCTAACTTTAGGCCATACTTTGGCCAACTTAATCCCTGATTCGTGGCCTGACTTTAGGCCATACTTTAGCCAACTTAATCCCTGATTCGTGGCCTTACTTTAGGCCATACATTGGCCAACTTAATCCCTGATTCATGGCCTTACTTTAGGCCATATTTTGGCCAACTTAATCCCTGATTCGTGGCCTTACTTTAGGCCATACTTTGGCCAACTTAATCCCTGATTCGTAGCCTTACTTTAGGCCATACTTTGGCCAATTTAATCCCAGATTCATGGCCTTACCTTAGGCCATACTTTGGCCAATTTAATTCCTGATTCATGGCCTTAGTTTAGGCCATACTTTGGCTACTCAAATCCCTGATTTGAAGCCTTGGTTTAGGCTCTGCTTTGGTTTACTTAGAGCCCTATTTTGCAACCTTGTTTTAGGCTCTATTTTAGCCAAAGTAATACCAAATTCTCAGCCTTGATTTATATTATAATCATGCTGAGAAAACATCTAAGTTTTAGCACTAGTTTAGGTTGCATTATTGCCTACCTAATACTTGATTCTTAGCTTTGATTTAGGTTATAATCTTGCTGATTCAATCCCTGACTTTTGAGCCTTAGTTCATGATATATTCATATTTATTAAGTCTCTGAATTTGAGCCTAAGATGCCTTTGAAATTCAGCATAATTTATCCTTGAATTTTAGCCTTGATTGTGATATACATTAGGGTGAATGTTGATGGTTGTATCAGCATAACCTTGTCGTGTTAGGTGTATAACTTGAGTTATGCATCTTAGCCCAAAGTCCTTTTCATTATAATGTTGAATTGGCTAGTTCATCTCAGCATAAGTCTGAATTCTTGTTATGTTGATTATTCTGATGCTTACATTTATTATTGTTGTGTTAAGTTATATCAATAAATTATGGTTAATAAAGAATAATTAAGAGATTTTGGTTGTCTTTGGATTGGGGATAGAACACCTAATCAAGATAATGACTAAAATACCCTATTTAGGGTTGGGACCAGTTCAAGGAGTGAACGGGGCTCTGACATAGAATTTTACCTTGGTTATTTAACCGAGGGTGGCTATGGGATGTTCTCGGAGTCAAAGTTTAAGCTCACAGTAATAGCCATGGCGGATGTTTAGATCTTATTAGTCCCAGTTTCTTTGGGACGATGGATCCCTGCAAATGTGCAAACCAGGTTTTTGAGCATCATGGAATGCTCATCTACCTCCGGCCAGTGTGTCCATGAGCACAGTTAGTACCTACATATCTAGGCCCATGGCTGATCCAAGTGGATCTCTAGAGATGCTAGGATTTTTGATAATAACCATGACAGTAATCTTTCAGACCTTTATGGTCTCCATTTCTTTGGGATGATGGATCCTTACAAATGCGCAAACCAGGTTTTTGAGCATCATGAAAGGCTCATCTACCTCCAGCCAGTGTGTCTATGAGCACAACTGGTACCTACATCTCTAGACCCATGGCTGATCCAAGTAGATCTCTAGAGATGCTAGGATTTCTGTTAGCATACAATTACTCCTTTGAGCGGGAGTCAGTATTTTCAAGTAACAATTAGTGCATTGTTTCCTGATTGGTGTCCATTGTGTTGGTCTTTATTGGTTAAAGGTCAACCCATGTTTCTGAGCTATGTTATATTCAGTGCTTTGTATATTATTTTACATGTGTGAAGATTTCTCGACGGGCGAGTTGTCTTTAAGTGAATACAGATTTGTTAGTGTTAATTATCGAACAATGGTTTGAGAGATAATGAATAACATTATTTGATATTGCTTGTTAATTAGACAAGTGGAATGATTAAAGAACTTGCATAAAAGGTAGGTTTCTTTAAAATACTTAAGCATTGCACGAGTGATGCTATGTTTCTTAGTATAGTGTAGTTTTTAGGCAAAACTACATTTGGATCCAATCTTGTTGGAAATATTGGAGATGTTGTTTGATGAGTACATAGGCAACTAACATCGGGTGATGTTGGCCCGATCCGAAAAATATTAATAAAATATTTTGTCCTTATGGAAACTCTTCTCTTGAAGGTGGAGAGATTCCATTGCTGTTGATGTGGTTGTTTGGTTCGGTTAGTTGTAGATTCTTCAATCGACGACAAGAAAACAGGCAAGCACAAGAAGAAGTTTCTACATTTCTGTAACTCCAGTACGTAAGTGTTTTATTAGTGTGAGAGTCAACTTAGTTATTTATTTTTAGACAGTTAATGAACTTGTACTTAGATGGATGAGTTGTTCTTATTGAATTTTGAGACGTGTAATAATATCATATGATTTGATATTTGTATTTTTGAACCCCAATTATCATGACCTGGATATTTAATCGAATGATTTATTTTGTACTAAAAAAAATTTGTAACTACCATTCATGCGATTTTAGAAAGGCTTTTAAAAGTCCGGGTCGTGACACGAAGTCATTTTGAGCACCACCTTTTCAGTACCTTCAACCTTAGCAGTAGAAGAATTGCCCATGAAAAGTTGTTCTCCATTTTCCACAGGTTGATAAGTAGAGAACTTTTTCCTATTTGAGCAAACATGACAAGTGGCCCCGGTGTCCACCCACCACTCTTTAGCATTAGTGACGATGTTCACTTCCGAAATCACAGCGGAAAGGCTGATGAATTCACATTGTTGGAGAGATGCTCAACTTCAATTATGTTGACTTGTGTATTTTTCTTCTTGGAAACATTTTATTTATTCTGCTTGAGACAATCCTTGGCTTTATGGCCTATCTTGTCACACACATAGCACCCTTGAACTTGGCTTTGTTGGAGTCATTGTTTGACTGTCCAGCAGGATGCTTCCTTTTCTTGTTGTTAAAATTATTTCTTTTATGCCCTTATTCCACAACATTGACTTTGGCTTCCATGCCATGACCCTTGATTTTCCTTTCAGAAGCACGGTTGTCCTCTTCAATCCTTTAACCATATGATCAAGTCTTCCATGTTCATCTCCTTATGCATATACTTTAAATAATTCTTAAAGTCCTTCAAGGAATGTGGTAATTTTTTTATTATTGCAGCCACCTGGAAAGACTCACTTAAAGTCATTCATTCTACAAAAATATCATGCAGGATAACTTGAGTTCTTGAACTTGACTGATCACAGTTTTAGAGTCCATTATTTTGAAGTCCAGAAATTTGCCGACCATGAATTTCTTCGTTCCAGCATCCTCAGTCTTGTACTTCTTGTCTAAGGACTCCCAAAGTGCCTTAGCACTCTTCATCGGGTTATAGACGTTATATAACGTATTATCCAACTCATTAAGGATGTAATTACAACATACAAAATCTGCATGTTTCCAAGAATTGACTGCTGCAACAACCGTTTTGTCATTCTGTTTCTCCTCAATGAGAACGGGTAGTTCCCCTTGACGGAATTGGGCCAGATTCAGTGTAGTAAGATAGAATAACAACTTTTGTTGCCATCTTTTAAAATCCACACCACTGAAGTCAAGTTGGTACCCTCAACAACCATTTTTGTTCCAATGAATAGAAGATAATCACAATTTTGAAAATTATATAATTTTTTTTTGGAAAAATTGCATGCAACCTGGTAAAGTTCAAAAAATTAGATATAACTCAATAAAGTTCAAAAATTTACACCCAGTAGAATTTCAAAAATTACATGTAGCACATTAAAAATAAAAAATTACATGTAACATAGTACAATGTGAAAAATTACATAATGTAATTTCCAAATTGCATGCTGGACAGTAAAATTTGAACAATTGCACATAGAATTGTAAGTGATTGAAAATTTACGCAATAGAAGTAAATTTTCAAAAAATTACATACAGGACATATTAAAAAAATTACACACAGAACAGTAATGTGCAGAAAACTAACATCTAGAACAATAATCTTTCAAACACTTATGCATAGGACAGTAATATTTTCAAAATTTTATGCCCAGAAGAGTAAAATTCCAGAATTTTATGCACAAAATAGTAAAATTTCTGAAATTTATGCACTAAATAGTAATATTTCAGAAATTTACGTACAAAACAGTCAAAATTTGAAAATTTATGCACAAAATTGTCAAAATTTGAAAATTTACACATAGAACAGTAAAAATTCAATTTTTTTTAAATGAAGAGTAAATTTTTTAAATTCAAATAATATAATTTAGAAATTTATTATTCTACATGCAAAATAATAAAATACAAAAATATGTAAAGAATTCTGTCTTAAGATTTTTATTTTCGTACCTTGCAAGTATTGTAATGAGAAATCTTATTGGAATGATTATGATCGAATCAAGGAAATCACTTTATCTTTAAGACATAATTCACCCTCCTTACCGTTGCTTAGAATTAACTTGGGCGTCTATCTCCTAGGATATGATGATCAACCACGTATTGTAGGAGCACTTCCAACACAGTACATGTAACGAACCACAGTATGAAATGTTCTCACAAAAAGTATGGAGACGAAAATCCAGAAAAGGATTGTCGTAGAAATCATTTGTCCATGATTTTATAGGAAATCCCATTGAAGACACCCCATCCCGTTCAAACAGATGCGTCCATATGTTAACAGACACATTCTTTAGTGAAATCAAACTAGACCCATTTTGGTTAATAAAAACCAAACCAAATAAATAGACAACCAAACCAAATGAAGTTGGGTTAAGAGAAAACCAAACCAAATGAATTTGTCCTAAAAATAATTATCTTGTTGACCTAAACCAACATGACCCGGTTGGATTGTGGCAGTGGTGCGCATGTGGGTTAGCCCACCTAAGTACATGGGTCCAACATGTCTCTCCCCCACAAAAGTGGGTTTGCTGAAGGGCCTAACTTGAAAGGCTAAACTTGTGCTTTATATACTAATATCATTACCTTCTTCTAGGCGATGTTGGACTATTCACTTTTTTAACTAATTCACATGTGTGGTTCTCATTCAATACAAAGTAGGTTTGAACTCTATACCATATGGGATTGACCCACATAAGCAATATGAGATTGCCCCACATAAATATTATGGGCTTAACCCATGTAAATATTATACACATTTTAATGATATGGGCTTAACCTATTAAATATAATGCCCATTTTTAACAAAAGAGAGAGCTTATGGGTTTTCCATCCACACTGCATTAGAAAACACTTGAAATGAGAGACCTTTTGCTTGCTTTTATGGCTTTAAGTTTTATTTTTCAAAGCTAGAGGAAGTAGTTCATTCCAGTTAACTACAATTTATGTGATCAACATGTTCCCATCACATTTCCTAGATGGACTATCTGAAAAGGCATGGACAAAAAAGGAGGTAAAATAGAATAATTTATGCATATTTGGATGTACAACTTATGGACATATTGAGCTTGAGCATAGAGGCAAGCTTAGTCCAAAGTGAAGAAAATGTTACTTCATAGGCCATGATGCTAATAAGTAGAAATTGTGAGACCATGAAAAGATGAAGGCGGTGAGAAAAATTGATACGATGTTCAATGAGTTCGGTTGTGTACTAGGCCGGACAATTACTACAAAAAGAGCAGAACTTGAAGAAATAAATGTGATGACCCATACATTTTAATTAGAACGTGGTTATGCCCCCCCTTATTATACTCAAGCCCTCCCCTATTCTCAATCTTCCCCCTTCGGCGTAAGTTGTTTCATCTTCCCTGTCGCTTGTGGCTCCTTTTTATCAACCATTTTCCTTTTTCCCTTACTTATGGCTTCTCTTTTATGATTTTTTCCTCTCTCCCCCTAACCTTGCTGCATTTTTGGAAAACTTCTTAATGGTTTATGCCGTGCCAAAATATGAAAACTTTGACGAAGGACTAAGGTCTTCGTAAAAATAAGTTTTATTTGGCGGATGCTATCTCTCGCTAAGAAACCTTTAGAAGTTTAAAAAACTTTTGGATAGTTTCTGGTGGGGAGAGGTCACCACCACAATATGCAAACATTGATGAGAACTTTTGTTCCCTGTATAATGTAATTTTATTTATTGGGGGATACCCACTACCACGAAATCTCCAGAAAAATTTCTGGTAGGGGGTGGTCACCACCACAATATGTAAAATTTAACGGGACCTAAGGTCTCAATTCAAATCAGTTTTATTTGGCAAAGGGTATTACATATTAAAAAACCTCCAAAAGTTTTAGGGTGGCATGAGTAAAATTATGGGTTGGGGGGGTGAGGGGTACTAAGCTATTAAAAAATGACAGTTATTTTCTGTGGTAGGCGGCTCTAAGTATTTTTTCGAGAAGATATAGACACATTCTTTTAATTATTATTTTATATTTTATTTTGACCAACTCCGAGAGTTAAATAACATAGGTTCCTTGTAGTTGCAAAAGAACCCACCCATAGTTGTACTATAGATGTGTCAGTAATAGGTTTGGCCCAGGTATTGAGTCAGCGCAGCCCAATAAGAATTAAGCTCACTGTGAGTCAGACCAACTAGGGCCGTGGGGCGAGGTTCATGGTGTGGAGGACAAATCCCTAGGTGGCGGCCCATAGGAAGTTGTTACCTTGTGTGGAAAGTCTTGGAGAGGAGGCAATAAATTTTCTGATTTAACTAAGATTAGGAAGATATCCAAATTGCTTAAGTTCTTCAAGTCAAGTAAGACGGCCAAAACTTGTTTTATTTGAAGATGATTAAAATACTATGTTTTGATGTGTTTAATTCAAAATTACAATTGTATGATGTTATAATCCTCTTCTTATATATGAGGTGCATGTGTTGTATGAACTATAAGCAAGAAGTTCACAATTTTAAGTTTTGTGTGTGCTGGCGATGATTTATCTTTTGTGAGGAATCGATGACTAAAATTCATGGTGAAGGCTAATTAATCACTGAATTGAATTCCCATGGGGAGGACTAGTGCATGGGATCAACTAGGGTTAATGTGAAGCAAACCCTAATGCTAATATTATGAGAATATGAAGATCTATTGACCGAGGGTTTTGTTTTTGGAATTAAAATTTTAAATTTTGAATGGTTTTATCTTAGTTTGATCATATTACAAGGAATCCATAAACCCTATGAATTGGATTTAAGTTTTGAGGTATTATGTAATGTACATACCTTGTGGAGCATGAACTAAAGTATTCAAGTGCGTGAACTATTGACTTTGGCTATTAAGTCATGCTTTTGTTGAAATCCACTTTTTTTATTAGGATTATGTAGTAGCTGAGGGTCATTATTAGTAAACCCTCTATAATTTATTGAGCCTCTTTCAATTTTATTAATTTTTCTATATCTCCACTTTGTAATTTTACAAGTATACTTCCTCAGTTATAAATTAATAATTATATTTAGCAAAAAAATTTATTCTGTAATAATGCTATATTTTATTCAATTTAATTGATTGAGTACTTTAAAAAAGTGTATTCTTTTAGAGGGAAGAATTTTTCATGTTCCTCACTGATAGCCCCTTATATGAGAGCCATTAATATTTAAGATTGATGGTACATATACGAGCGTATGTTAGATATTGACACTAGAGAGCACGCATGTACACTGTCAATCTTGCATATGAAGGTCTCCTATGCAAAACTTATGTTAGGCTCATTGTCATTGAGGAGTTGGAAAAACTCTTCTCTTTTATAGATAAGTTTTACTGTTTAATAAAAATTATTAATTTTTTAAATATAAATATTAATATAGGATAGAGGAAATACAATTTTTTTCATAAATTTTGCAAGTATTTGATTATTACTATAATCTCAAACTTTTAATATTGAAAAATGCTAATCCTCTGGCCAAAATCCCACTGCCAAACCCTGTGTATACTCCATAGCCATTGATTTAGTGGGTTTGGCAGTGAAGCATACAGTGGGTTTTGGCAGGGGGGGTTTTTACGTGAGAATAGAACGGCATTTTAATATTTTATCATAGGAGGCCTTTAATCACAATCAATCTTGTGGTATTATACCCAAAATAATCCACCTTGTAATTTTATTGTGCCTCTTTTAATTTCCAGTATTATCTGGTGTCTATTCACCGGTTAATACGAATCCTACAAGTGACTATGTATGGAAGAAGAAATGGGCAGAAAAATAAAGTGACAAGTGATATTGACCAATTGAGCTAAAGAAATAAAATAAATAATCCTTTTATCCTACATTAATAATTATATTTTATAATAAATTTGTATTGAATTTAATTCATTTTGATTGGTAGGCTGCCAATTGCGGCCGGAGCCTGTTGGGTACGAATAGCCAAAGCCCAGGACATGCCCGTTTGGCATTGTTTCCGGGCCATTATCTGGCTTTACATATTGTTAGGCCCTGGATAGGATGTTGCAGTATCTCTGTTGGGATTCGTCTTCAATCTTTTGGGCCTCAGCTTGTTTTAAGGTCCATTAACTGTTGTAATTTAGCCACTTTTCAAAGCAAAATGCAATGTTCAAATGAATTCGGTTGTTATGGTCTGCTAGCCAACAGATTTGCGTTGATGACAACGGATTGGCTTTTCGTTCACTTTACAAAGAATTCTAGATAAGACCAAGCAACCGCCAAGAATGCTAAATAGGAAATTGAAAATTTTTTATTTTACTTAGCCAAAGATCACAAATATTTATATTATCTAGTTTCATAAAAAAAATATTCTATAAAGCTTGGGTTTGCACGGGATTTTATAAAAAAAGGTAGAAATTACCTATGAAATAGGGGTTAGGGTTTAAAATTGTGTAAACCCGTCATTGATGGAGCACAAGCCCACATGCAATAAGAGCTTAGTGGCAATTTTGTTTTTTAATTCTTACCAGCAACGAATTTCGATTTCTGTTCAATGATTGTTTGCCTCCACCATTTCATTGGAGAATGTGTCATTCCAATTTTTATCTAAAACATTCTGTTTTGAGTGTGCAAGTTGTCATTTTGGTGCAGCAGTGATGTCAATAGGTCATTGGTGAGGTAACTGATGGTGGTGAAGTCATTGGCGAGGCCGTCAGCAAACCCTAAAACTAGAAATGGTTCTCATCTTTCTAGCGCGATTATCATGTTCTTGAATACATGCAAATTACACACATCCTCTTATTGTTAACTGGATATAACACAAATTATATTATCAATAACATGTCTTATTGAAATCTTGTGTTATTGTTGATACAATATGAGCTACATCATATTAATGATAACATGCTGTGGCGCATGTTGTGAATTTTGACAGTTATTTGGGCAGTTATAGAAGCTGAATGATCACATTATTTTTTACGCTTACACAATCTACATTGTAATATTATTTTTGACAGACATAGACAACAAGATGATATACGAGATACATTAATTAATAACACAAGGAAAGATAAATGGTTGAATCACTGAAGGATGCACAAGAGAAAAAGGTGAAGATCAATGAGAGGAAATTGGGGCTGGGTACAAATAACTATCCTAGTAAATTGAAAATTTCAAAGGACGTTGTTAAGGAAGACCGGAGAACAAATGCTTATTAATGGAGACAAGGTTTTTTTATAGCATACAAGTGCAAGAAAGTGATCATCTCTAGTCCTTAATTAGATATTTTAATTGGTGAGTGTTGGGACAACTTATAAGATGTATACAACATTAGGGAAAATTGCTTCCCATCACTGAGGAATAAGTTTCCCTCACCACAGGTTTGAAGGTAGAGGAACACTTGTGAAGCTAGAAAATTCGGATGGGTGGGTAGCTATTGCGAAAGGGCAGCTTATCATAAGGTTGTTCATGAGAAGAGGCTGGACAAGAGCAATATCGAGGAAATTTTGAAGGAAGTCTGTGAAGCAAATCCTATTGTCTTTGTTGAAGACGTAACACTCTTAGTCATAGTGCATATGGATGCACTAGTGCTATTCACACATACCAACAAATTGGTCTCCCTATTGCTATGTGACATCTAGATGACATTGATGTGGTGGAAAGTTACAACTAGGTGGGGGCCATTAACGAAATGCATGAAAGGGGGATCTCTTGATCCCACAGAAACATGAAGAGCACAAAAGAAGACTGCTTTGCCATTGCAAGAATTCTAAAAGGGGCATTATTTGTTCTTTAGGTAAGAATCTATAGTTACAAAACCTTGTCTTAGTGATAACACGACTAGGTTTACTAACATAGACTTGATGACATGACTTGTTCACATGTCACAATAGGAATAGTGTGTTAGGTGTAGCGTGTTGTTGATTGAGAGTTTAATATCTGTCAAGATACCCTGATTTTCCTACTTGATTTTCTTGCTTCTTATAAGGATTATATTTAATTTTTATTAATTTTTAATCAATTAAAGATTTTTAATTATTGAGTTTTATTAATGACGTGATAGAGCACTGAAAAACAAGTGGAATGGGTCTTGAACCGCTCAAATCAGACACCGGAGCTTAAATCTATGGCATCAAGAAATATGTCATGTGGGCGGGACTCACTTAAAAAGTGTAGGATAACTTACCTATGTTGGTCTAGTTTTGTAGGGCTCATCAATATGAGCCCATTGGTACCAAGAGCACATAAATCGGAGTCCATGTGAGAAAGTTACGTGTGTTTAAATTTTTTGAAACAAATAAATAAATATAAAATTATTTATTATGTTAGGCCGATGCCAGCCAAGACGCACTGTGATTCACGCGATGCACATCGGCCAGCCTTGCACATGATACTTAGCTGGCACCAGGTGATCCGGGATGTGCGTGACAACAAGGCTATTTAAATATGCATGGGCTTCATTTCTTCCAGTTTGTCTCTCCCACTCCTAAAACTTCATTTCTCTCGTTCTAAGTCTGATTTAAGTAATTTAAGAGCATTTTTACCTAAATCAAGCATGTCAGACATTGTGGTAGGGTTATTTTTCTGGTTCAAAACTTTCAAGGTCTGAAAACCTAACATCTAAGTTCTTAGAGTCCTGTGCTCCGTCTTTGTTCTCATTAGGAAGTGAGATAGGGAGTTTTAAACTCTAAATCTATGCTTTGCTAATAGAATTGAACTCTTTTGAGCTATGTTTGCTTGGTCATGCTTATTCATTATGTTTTCTCAAAAGATTATGATACTTGTGAGAAATAATTACATGCATTATATTTTGCTTGCATGCTCTACCATGATAGTTCCTTGAAGAACCAGGAATGTACCATTTTACCTGGAAGCCTACGAAGAAAAATAATCGGCACTAGCAAATGTGCTAAAAGGTGTGGAGCATCATGGGAAAACTCCTATCCTCCTGAGCCTTTTGATTGCCTCATGAGCATTGGGGGGAACATCGTTCGGTATCATAACACCTGATTTTTATCGTTATAGGACGAACCGAAGTGTAGTGGATATGCTTTCGAATTAGATTTCTTCTTAATATCAATTTTTTGATAAAAGATATTTTGAAAAGAGTATATATGTTTTAGAGATTTCTTTTTAGCATTATTTTATATTTTAACTCAACCTACTTAGTATAAATATACTCACCCACTGCCATATCCTACAGGTGTTGCAGGAAGGACAAAGGTGGAAGTGGAAGAGATTTTGAATAATTTATTTGGTTGTTGTAATCGAGATTTTTGTAATTATTTATGCGACTGACATTTAAAGGCACAATGTGCCTGGAGGTTTATAAACTCTGTATAACTATCGGCTTTATGCACAATAGTCCTTGTCCTATGTAATTTTATTATGTAGTTATGATTTATATTTTTAGCTATGCAATGACTCTGTTTTATGCTATATTTATCATGTTTGCGAATATTTTGTGTATGTTTGGCACCTGATGACCATCATGTTCGGTCACATGCTTGATAATTAGGTCCGACAGATGGATTAATTATGATTATTATGCCATACTAAAATTGCATCAGCCACAATAGCAATAATAGATCATTAGATTACTCTTCAAACTTGTACTTCATAGAAGTAAGAATCAATAGTTTTAACCTCTATGCACAAGAATTTCTATCAAACAACAAAAACTAATTATCTATGTATTTATGATCAATCTATCAACTATTCAATCCACAAAGCATGTAAATCATGCATGAACACACAAGGATTTAACGTAAAAAACCCCAACTAGGGTAAATAACCATAATAACCACTCATAGCTTAAACTCAATGCACTAGATAGTATGACACTACACCAGCCTTTGTTAATTCTCTAGCCCAAAAACTCTTTCTTGGTTAGATATTCAACAAATTCCTTTTGTTGCTAGCCTTCAAGTCTTCTCTTTCAAGCACTTGAAATATTTCCTCTACTTGCTTTGTCTTTGTCTCCTTCTAGCCACAACAACAAGCTCCTCTTGTTCTTTGACTTTACCCTTCATCTTGTTCAACTTCTTTAAAAATTTTGTTGCAACTTCTCTTTGAATTGTGTATGAGAATCTTCTCTTTCAGTTGTGTGTCATTATGACAACACTATTGACATAAGTTCAAAGTTCAAGGATGATCTCCTCTAGGAAAATAATGGAAAATGAGCTCTCCTCTCTTCACTATAATTTTTTAGGTTTTCGTCTATTCAATTTTGTGATTCCCTAGCCTTTAAATAGTACACTAACTTGGGTTAAGAGTTTAATTCCAATTAGGATTTCGGAAAGGCTTAAACTAGGGAACCATAACATATAGCAATTGATCATTTTAAATAGTGATCGATTGTTTATTGTTTCATTAAGGTATGACACTGCTACCAATCAATCATTTAATTTGGCGATCGATTGATAAATTTTCAGTTTAAATTTACAAAGGCTTGTTTCAAGTGTCAATTGATCGATTAGTCTCATGTATTTTGCAATGATCGATTGACTGAATAACATTTTGACTGTTTTACACTAATTCTATCACAAATTCCCAAATTCACTTAATTCAATCATTCTAAGTTAATTTAAGTGAATTTTGTATGTGAGTGTGTACAAAATTAATCTATTTTACCTTCAACACACTTAGTCTTCAACCTTGGTTAATAAAAACATGTATACTCATATTTTTTAAGTCAATCAATTCTAAATTTGACTTAACCACAACTATATCTAGTTAGATTCCCAAGACTAAAAATATACATGAAGTTTTGATAATCAAAATTAGCCATTAATATATATGTACCTTATGTTCTCTCATTTATGACACAATTATCTTATTTGTGTGTCATTGGTAACATGATTATCTAATTAGCATGTCATCGATGACACAATTATTTGATTATCGTATTCTATATAACACAACATATACGATATCGTAGCATTGCTAATGTAATAGTTAGATAACCTAGTTTTGGTTTTTTGAACACGCTAATATATGAACACCAAATGGTCAGACTATGTGCTTGTAGGTGCTAGATGTGGTCTAGGATGACTCAATTAGAGATGTAGAGGAGGTTGCAAAGCTTGATCTAGTTGACGAGAAGGCTAGAAGAAACTACTGGCCCATCACGTGATGAAGAAATGGTATGATGATATACTCAATCAGTTGATGGGTCAAACAAATCTGGTACCTATGATATAACCAATTCCTAAAGAGTCCCACCTGATTGTCTAAGATTGTTCGACCAACAAGACTCCAAAGAAGGCCACCAATCCCTCAATCACATGCCAAAAGAGGCCACTAATCGGGCGCATATTGTAGCCCAATCTCAACATGCTTCAAACATTATAGTAAACTTTGAATGTAACTCACCTAGTTCTCCAAACCTACATTGGATATTGTGTTAACAAAAAATAGCGTATCCAATTACACACCTACAACTCATTTCTTGACATCAATGGGAGCTATTCAACAAAGTTGCGTTATTCTATCCATGCTAGCAAGAATATAAGAGATATCACATATATAAGTAGTTGTGCAACAATAACTATATTGTGTTTCTGTTAACATGAGTATTTCCATTATCGTATTATAGTGATCACAATATTGTGTGATGTCGTGTTATTTGAAATTAAAAATTATTGGCACTTACTTGACAATTTCACATGTGAATTGTCTATCATTGACTCTCATATAAAATTCTGCATTTCATGTTTAGGTAACTTAGTGCAACAACCTTTTCCAACGAGAGTGATTTTTCTCTATTAACAATCTGGTTCCCTTTCAATGACGATGATTTGTCTTGATTTGTAGTCTTGTTCATCTCCTCATACAAGGCTAATACTTCTTTATTTGCCTTATAATGAATGAAAAATTCTGACTATAAGTCTTGATCATTGTCTAATTCATATTGTATGGATGATTTTAAAGACAAAGTTTAATATTTCAATGTCACATTGCCACTTTGGACAACAAATTTTTCTTTTACTTGCACAAAAAGCACATCAGACCTCACCTGGGTCAACATTTATTAGACACATCTTTCCAATATGCCCACCATCATTTCTTATGAGACAACTTGATTTTAAATATATGGGATGGTTTAGCATAAATCATAAATGACAATAGCAACATAATGGCAATAGCAGTAGCAATATAAATGACAATAGTAGTAACAATAATTGTAGTTTTAGAATGAAAACAAAAGTCATGAGATGATCTTGCTACAATAATTCAAACACTAACCAGCCAAAATTCTTTTGAAAATTCATTTAAAATTCATAGTTAATAATTTATTATACTCCCTATGTCCCAAATTAATAGCTCCATTAAATTTTTTAAAATAACAAAAATTTATTTTGAAAAACCAAATAGACCTATTAATATAGGACGAAGGGAACATTTCTAAACAAATTTAAAATAAAATTATTCTTTTCCATTAAATCTAGAACTTGATCCCATTGAACCCCTAATTTTTGTCGAAAGCTTTCACGAAGAAAAGCTTCACCTGGACTATATGACTTCGCATAATTGTGAGCTGTGAACTTACAATAATGACTCTTCATCTTGCATCCTGATCTGATTCCGTGAGAATCATTTGCATAATTGCATTAAAAATGATGGCGATTGTATTGATTAGAGAGTTGAGACCTGGCTAGTTGCAACAGATCTCTACCAATTGAATAAGACATAATGTAGACTCAAGGTACCCATCTTAAGTCTATGGAGTCTATATTGTTTTCCTTAACAAAGATTCTTAACGCACCCACCTTAGCACGGTAAGTTGGACTAGATCCAACCCCTGTTAAGCTTTCTATTTGTGCCAATCGGCTGATACAGGAATCACATATAACATGAGCTTGCATCAAATAAAGAAGCCCCCATATAATTTCCAAAAGCCAATGAATGTTATATATTATACGTGCTTCAGGGATTCAATTATTATGGGTTTACTTCGTATGAACAATCATATCCTATATGTTAACTTATTCAAATAACAAAGACCGCAACATTACATATTTAGTTATTTTGTTTTAAATTGTTTTGAACTTTCCAAAGTAGGACAAGGGGAAGTTGTTTTATATTGTTATAAAAAAAAATAGGACAAGGGATGCTGTAAGATGCTTAATATCTTGACTGTGCACATGGAAAAGGGGCAAGCGGGACATCAAATCACTCCTGGCCCATATTTAAGATAGGCTGCCCAATGAACATCAGATGGATAAGAGCCATCTGCAGAACCGACCACCCCTAAACTGAAGAGTAGGTAAACTAAAAGATAATTATTGAAAAATTACTACCTCCGTCTCATGAAGAGTATCTAAATTATAAAATCTAGACAATTTTTATAAGACAAAGGGGATATTATAAATGAGATGACAAACCCCGTACAATGTAAGTATTTTTTGACAATTTTATTACTATTAATTTGTTCTAGATATGTAGACTAGTTTTTTTGTATTTAGCACATCTAGTGTGACACGCAGCCCTTGTATTCCAAAGGAAAATATTTTTTTTTTACTTATTTAAAAAATTTATTTTTGGTTACTGGCAAGCCACTGTTACACCGATGCACTACCGGTGATATACTACAATGTTACTTTTGACATACATTGGTACAACGATGGTCTACTAATAATAATTGCGTTCATATGCTATCTTAGAAAACGAGGTAGTTTTATAGTTATAAAACTTTTTAAGTAGATATCCCAGTCTTAGTATAGTGAAATATGGAACTATGAGAAAATACGAGTCTCAACAGAGTCCTAGCACAGGTGGCAAAGAGTTTGCAAGTAGTTCGGGAGGATCTTGCATCGAAGAAGAGGAGTATTGCATAAGTACAAGTTAGATTACAATCTACATTTAAATTTACAAAAAAATATTCTAGATTTTTTATTTTCTTTGGGTTTTTTTTGGTCATAAACTTATGTATGTGGTTTTCCTTGAGTTGTGCTATGCATGAAGGTACTTTAATGGTGAATTTGGATTATAAATAGTTTATCACTTGATTTACGACTCAAATTATAACTTGTTTGAAAATAATTTTCATTAGTTTTTATGCAAAAAATGTGTTTGGAAAGGATGAGGAGTTTCTGACTACATTTTTTCTAATCATCGGTGAGGTCAACGATGCGTTGATAACTGCATGAGTGAAAGAAAGAAGATGAACAATGTCTTTTACATGCATAACTATACATATTAATTAGTCATCGACAGTGAGTGTAATACAACATTGTGACATCGGTCATATAGGCATTCCCGGCCAACCTATTGCCGGTAAGGGTTCGACACATCAATAGTCATTAGTATTATAAGTTTTATTAGGATTAAAATTTTTAATTATATATAAATATGTAAGGGCTTTGCCTTGGTTTAGTAATTAGAAATCAATGAAACATTAGTTTTTGTAATTTAGCTTCTCTAGCCTTCCTACTCTTCTTCCCTTTCTCTTTAATTTTTCTAATGTAAACATCCCCGTCAACAACATTGGTCCCAGGGTATTCCAGCACTCTCCCATCCTCTCCCACTTAGCACTTATCAATTGAAGACGGGAATGGAAAGTACATGTCTAAGAATTGGACGTTGTAAAGCGTTCCGGGGCGGCCCACGATTAGAAATGGAAATCCCTGTAGCAATTATTATTGCATGCCATTCTCCAATATGGTTGAGTGTCATCTCCTCCGTTAGAATCCGGTCTGCCTCCTACTCCAATGGCGCTGCCATCATCTGACATGGGATATGAAATAGAAACCTCCCACACCATGTTCCCCCTTCTTGACAAAAATTACAGCATAATCCATGCAAAACTGAACAGAAGATGCGGAAGTCTGCTAAAGAACAATATGCACTAGAAGTTGAGATATCCAGTACTCATTTCTCCTGGTGCATTGGATTCCACGCTACTTTCTCCATCGAAGGAACCCGTGTTTTACCCTCCAGATAGGGCTGCCCAACAGTGGTCGTCTTCATCCAGGCCTACACCGAGTCGAGGTTGTGTGTGTTGACCCCATCAGTTCAGTCCACGACCATCTGCTCCTGTGCGTTCCAAATCCATTCAAGACACCTCTTTTGGTGGGGGTTATCATCTTTGTTAATGGTAGTCCCATTACCATAACCTCTATTTTCATTGGAGATTGCATGACCATCTCCCTCACTGCTGCTACAACTCCCTTTCTTCTTGTAATTCCTTGCAAAGTCCGCTAGAAATGCCTCAACTTTTGGATTCCACCTGTCCTTACAGCATCACCCCCACTTCGAGAGCCTCCACGGTAGAGGCTATTATGACCCGCCCTAGGGGTTAGGTCCACCTTTGGGGTTCATAATTATAAGCCCCCGGGTCAAACACAAGGGTGAAACCCGACTCGGGGGTTAAAATACCGTAATATGCAGAAACTCTTTTTGAACATCAGGATCATCATATGTATACAAGAGGTATAACAATCATTCAACATCAATTTTTAAAAAAATAAAAAAAAAATATTATTTACTTTTGGATTTGGTTAACATTGCCACGATGTAAGTTGCTTTCGTACTTATTAGTTAATATCTTCAATGTTACTTTAATAAGATCAAATATAGACATATTTTTTTTGCCTAACAACTAAGGCCATTTAATAAATCATAGCATCATAAATGCATTGGTTAAATATTTTCATCTAAATATGCACTTATGTGTTAAAGTTGACGTATAAAATAAAACCGCCGACAAATCATAGAATACGACAAATTAGATAAATAATGCATTCACAAAATCCGATAACGTATTCACAAAATCAGATAAATTATTCATTCATAAAGTCCGCTAGATAAGATAAATCTTTCATTCACATATCCAATAAATCAGTAACAAAGTCAAATAAACTATTCATTCACAGAATGCCACTGATACTGAGGCAACATACACTCATGTTCAAGGGTCAACGAGATCAAAATGAAATATATTTTCCTATGATACCCCAATTCAAATGAAAAACTTGTCAAATAATCACAAGTCAATCAAAACTCTTTTTAAAACATGCATAACATTGATTCTTGCAAATTTTCAAAAATATACAAGTCACTTAAGGAAAATATGCATTGATGTCAATATGCATTAATCAAAGTTAAAAAACCATAAATGCTTACTTCCTTGAGATTTTTGGAAGTGGCAAACAAAGTCTCTCATTTCTATGGGATTTTATCTCCTTGAAGGTTTGGAGACAGTAAACAAAGTCTCCTTTCTCACTAGGATAATTTTTTGGAGGCAGTGGAAACAGTCTCCCCTTAACCCAAGATGCTCCCCTCTCTAGTATGATTATCTCATAAATCTTACCCTCTCATGACGTAGAGCACCCTCGACTTAGTAAGGTTTGCTTTTTGATAGGGCTAAAACAAGTTCAAAATTACTTCAAAATGGAGAAAAAAGTCTGAAGATATGTAAATGAGTAAGAGAAAACATAGGAGTCTCCACATACCCCAAGACATTCCCCTCTCTAGGATGTTATCTCACAAATGTCACCCTCCCATGGTGTAGAGTAGCATCAATCTAACAAGGGTCGCCTTTTAAATGAGCTAAAAATAAATTTAAAATGGCTTTGAAACACACAAAAGAAGGTCTAAAGATGGGTAACACTCATAGAAGTGAGTTGTAGGAGTGAAAAACACTGAAAACCCTCCCCTAAAGGGGGAGGGCACCTTGTAGATATGTGCCATGAATGCGTATCACTATGCATCGCATGGTGCGCTGGCATCAACATTGATGCATGTGAATAGGTGTTGTGCTGACATCATAAATCAGTCATTAAAAAAAATAATTTTAAGAATTCAAATGACAATAACTCCCTACCCCAAACTAGGATCCACGTGTTCTTAGTATAGATGGACTCGTATCACTAAGCCCTATAAAACAAGACTATATTAGGTTATCATGCACTTTTTAAGTAGGACCCACTCATATGGCACATCTTGAGATCACAACTTACAATCTTAGTGTCCAATTTATGCATTCTTGGGCTCGATACAATCGTCTCGTTGAGCCCAATCATCACAATGAAGTTTCAGTGCTTCATTCGCTCAAAACGTCCTTCAAAATTTGAAAATTAAACTTAACCCCTTATGCCAAGCAGTATCAGAGTACTAGGTGTTACAACCTTCCCCACTTAAAAGGATTTATGTCCTAGCAATTCATTCAATGCCAAATTTTAAAAAAATATTACTAAATAGTAGAAAAATCACTACTATGTGACATATCTAAAAATGTGCATGTAATGGTGACTCTAAGTCGACACTAGTACTCATGTCCCATTATGAGTATTTCATGATGCCCCAAAAGTAACTTTACTATGTATTAGTGCAACAAACCTTAGAATTATCTACTAACACCTTGTATCTTATACCATAGGTGTACGATGGTATCTTATTAGCAATTCTACAACCCTTGCAGACATGTTTACCTAACAATGTTTTTAATGCAAAAGACTACCAAAAACCATTCAAATAAATTTATGAAATATTGCAATTTTGAAATCAAAATTTGTATTCAATATATACATATTTAATTATGTCAGATCATTAAACTTTCACGAACATATCCTTTCTTGATACCATTTGTAACGGTCTGGGTCCACAAACACCCTAAACATAAGGGTAGAACCCAACATGGGGGTCAAATAGCGTAATAAAAATGCCTTTTCGATCAATCACAAGGATAGTCATTTGTGTGCAAGAGTTGAAACGATTCAAAAGAATAAAAGAACTAATTATTGTTTTAGGATCATGCCAATATTTTCATGGTGTTGGTTGCCTACGTAGATGTAGTTTTGCTTAAACCTAAGGCCATTTAATAAAACATGATGTCATATACGAAATGCTTAAGTATTTTTAACTAAAGATGCACTCATAAGTCAAAGTCGACGTAGAAAAATATATGTGGACAAATCAAACAAATCATTCATTCACATAATCAAATAAATTATTCACAAAATCAGATAAATCATTCGTCAATAAAATGCCGTTGTTACAAAAGAGATATACACTTGTACTCATGGGGTAATAAGATTAGAATGAAAGAGATTTTTCCACAATATTTCAATTCATGGGTATGTCATATGCCTCAATAGGCGGGTATCTAGGAGTTATAAATATAATAGTTTCTTGTTATCTAACCAAAGAACTACCCTTCAAATCCGAAAGTGAGAGCAAAAAGTCTGAAGATCCAAATTAGATGAAAAACATGTCAAACAATCACAAGCCAATTAGAATTCTTTTAATACATACATAAGATGCATACGTATATAATTTTGAAACTATACAAGTCAACTACTTAAGGAAAATATGCATTTTAAACATGCATTCATGTTAATAAGCATTCATCAAAGTCAAAAAGCCATATATACTTACTCCCCTGAGATCTTAGGAAGTGGCAAAAGAAATCTTCTTTTCCTTTGGGACAACTTTTTAAAGGTGGTTGATTGTCTCCCCTTACCCCAAAATGTTCCCCTCTCTAGAATGGTTATTTCATAAATATAACTGTCCCACAGAGTAGATCACCCTCAATTTAGCTAGGTTTTATAAGATTTCTAATTTTAACTCAGTTTAATTTCTATTGTATGTGAATTGTGTGGTTTTACTTAATTACCAGTTTGATTCAATTTTGGGGTTATGGGTTAGTAATTATGACTTAAATAAGGTTTAATTTCACTTTTTGTAAGCAGTAGTGTCAAATTTGATTTATCCAACTTTTATGGATTTTATCATAATTTTCCTTAATTAAGGGTGTGGACCCCATCATGGGCCCCACATTCATATTGGGTGGTGTGCAATCCATTTGACCCCTAACCTTATATTATTTAATTTCAGTAGGTTTTGGAGTGATTAAATTTATTTTTGAACAAAAATAACCTAATTAGCCACTTAAGGCATTTTGAACTATTATCCAGCCCAACTATCTTTAAACCTAGCCCAAAACCCTTACTATTTAAGGAAACTCTAACCCATTTACCCAAATGGGGAAGGGTTGTGAAGGAGGTGCTCACCCCTTTCTTAAAGAAGAAAATTGGATTAAGGTGTATTTTCTTAACCTAACATTGATTATAGTTGATTCATGCTTCGTACATTTTAGCTTAGGTTTGAACACTACCAGTTATGTACACTCTTGCATAGCCATTTATGATTTTATTTGATACAAATGGACTATGTTTCATGCACATATGGATTAATTTGAGCATGTTTACTTATAGACACATTTATCATTTGCTCACATATGTATTATGTTGCATGCATCTTTATAATGATTTATAAACGAAGTTAATCGTGATTAGTCATGATTGATCTAGTGGATGCAATTTGATACCATTGGTTGTCGGATTAATTGTTTGGAGGTTTATTGTATTGGTTTTACGTCCAAAAGGGAGGGATTTTACGTCCAATGGATGGGGTTTTACGTTCCTTTGAGGACGGGTTTCCTCCCTGGGTGAGAAGAGTTGAATGATATAATAAGTTAAATCTTTAATTATCTGGACCCTAAGAATCTAGGATGGTTTGTTTGTGTGCACCAGATTACCAGGGGTACTTTCCCCATTAGGGAATTTACCTAAATTGTTGAGGACTTCGTTTTTAGGATTTCCAAGGGAGCAGGTATGCTTGAGGCTTCAGCTAGGGTGAGCAGGGTTATTTTCTCAATTGTGAGAGATTCACCAGTTAAGTTATGCATGTGATTTGGATATAATGCTCATTAATACAGGAAGTGTAGGAATAATGATGCTTATGTTTCATATGTGGTTATGTAATAGATTTGCATAAATATGCAATATGGTGCGTGATTGATACAATTGATTTAGTAGGGTGAATGTTTATATGGAGATATGATTATGCATGATATGAATGTTGAGAATATATTTATGTAGGATGTGATTGTTATAATGAGATTTACATGATTACACGTGATATATATATGTTTTATGAGCTATGGATGAACACATGATGCACAGGTGACATGATATGTGCTTATGGAATGTGGGTTATAGCATAATATACAGGTGACATGATTATCTGTATATGAAATATATTTGACATGATGCATAGGTAGCATGAGTATATGTTTATGGAATGTGGATGTTAATATGATGCACATGTGGCATGGCGATATGTGATTTGTTCCGTGATGAATGGGAGTGAGAATGATTATGTGATGAATGCTATGTTGATAATGTATGTGATATCAGTATGAGTTTACTTTTCGTATTAAAACCCTTGCTGAGCATTGACTTACCCCTCTTTCTTTTGTGGTTTTGTTTTGAGGCTCCATGTCTTGCCATATAGGTGCTTCGGATGGGCACTGCGTTGACCATGAGGACGGCCAAAGTCATTGAGAGGGGTTATAGATGTTTCGTTTTATGTTAGTTATGTTTATGACATATCGAGCTTATACATTGACTCTACTTCACACTTTGTTTAGTCATTATTGGATTAGATTTATTTAGCCATTGTTGGCTTGTTTTATGAGATAACTAGATGATGTGGGTATGTGTGGACTTAGACGTTAATTGATAGTCATTTTCTTTGTTCTATTTGCTTTTGTAGGAAGTGGTCATGCGCTTACTCCATTGTGTGTTCACCCAAAGATGGGTTAAATCTTTTGCTTTTCCACTCAACTTAGTCGTGCCTAAGGGTGCTAACGAGCCGAGTCGAACCGAGTTTTTAGATTTTTTGACTCGAGCTCAACTTTGGAAAGCTCGGTTCGAGCTCTGCTCGAGCTCGATCGAACAGCTCGATTCCTGGCTTGAGCTCGATTCTGCTAAAAACTCAAAACTCGACTCGAGCTCGAAAACATATTATAGCAACTCGAACTTGTGTTCGAATTGAGCTCGAATCCCATTTACAACCAAAATTATTTTTTTCTATAAAAATCTATATTAATTTAGAGAATCACACCAACATTACAAAAATAAAAAAATTATAATAAACATAATTTTATTATATTAAAGTTGTAAATATTATTTCAAAATCCATGGTTAAGATAAGAGTCAATAAATACCCAACAAAAAAATTTCATTTGTCACCAAAAATTTAACTAATATTATTCAAATATCCCATATAATAAATATAATTATATAAGAGTCCCATTAATATCAGCCTAGGCTCACGCGTGTCGGTGTGCGCCCGGGCTGATTGGGCCGTCAGATTTACATCCAATAGCCCATCAAACTCATGGGTTTAAAAAATATTAACTTTTCCTATTATATAAATAATATTAAAAATAATAATTACCAAAATAACATAAAGGGAAAATTATTTACTAATATGGTTTTTCTTTTCGCGAGGGCCTCCGTGACTTTTTTTTAATTTATTTTTTAATTTCATTCTTAAAGAGGAAAAATTCAATATAATGTACTAATTTGTGATTTAAAGGACGAAATCAATATAATTTCATGTTTTTAAAAGATGAAATTAATGCAATGTACTGATTTCGTCATTTAGAAGGATAAAATCAATAATAAAATAATTTTGTCATCTCTTCTTTCTACTATATCTTCATTCTCTTCTCTCTACTATATCTTTATTCTCTCTCTCTCTCCTCTTTCTCTTCACTCTCTCCTCTCTCTATTCACACACACTCTCTCCTCTCTCTATTCGCTCTCTATTCATTCTCTCTTTCTTTCGGCTATTTCTCTCTCTTCTCTTTCTCTCTCTTCACACACTCTCTATTCACTCTCTCTTCTCTATATTTTTATTCAATCTCTCTAATCTCTCTTTTGGCTATCTCTCTTATTCTCTCTCTTCACTCTCTCTCTACACTTTCTCTTTTCTCTGTCCTCTCTTCTTTCTCTTTCTCTCTCCTTATCTCTCTCTCATGTGCGTGACGTGAGCCCTAGCTCTGAGAAGTGGGGAGAAGTAAAAAATTTTAATTTATTTTTTTATTTATATATTATATATTAAAATATTAAATTTAAAATAAAATATAATGTATTTGTGAATGACGAAAATAATATTTTTTAAATTTTTTATGATTTTGTCTTTTAGAAGAGAGGAGAGAGAGAGAAGAGTGATAACCGAAAGAGAGAGGAGAGAGAGAGAATAGAGAGAAGAGAGAGAGAGTGAATAGAGAGTGGAGCGAGAGAGGAAAGTGAAAAGAGAGAAAGAATCAATTCATTATTGATTTTGTCATTTGGAAGGGCAAAGTTAGTACATTGTATTAATTTAAGTGTACTTATTTTATTTTTCTAAAAGATAAAATTATAAAAAAATATTAAAAAAAAACCACGCAGGTGTCAGCACCTAGTTAGTGAAAAAGAACATCATATTGGTAAATATTTTTCTCTTTCCATTATTTTGATAATTATATAAAATTTCTCATATAATAAGTCATAAAAGACTGAATTAGTCACCAAAGTTATGGTAACTCTTATTCACATATTTCATATCTAATTATTCTAGTGACTACAAAAAAATTCATAATAAGAGAATTATTTGGACTTTAGCAATAACATATTTCATGATGTGTGGATTGCCTGTAAAAAGAAAAATCAATATACTTGGAATTAAATAGTAAAATCTAGACTTGGTTCACTGGATATATTTATAGGAAAAATCTAGATATAGTTCACTAAATCTCTAATTCTAAACTAATATAATTGGTTGAATTAAGAATGTTTATTTGCAAGTAGAATAACATATTTATATTTGTTAGGATTAGAATGATTAAAGGTAGTATTTAAAATTTAAATAATATTATATAGATAAATAGGGGTAGAATAGAAATAAAATAATTTATCATACCTACATTCTCAATTTTATTAGTAGTAAGATTTATATTTGTTTAAAATATAATAGTATAATATAGGTATTATATATCATATTATATAATATATTATATACCATATATTAATGTATATATAAGATATATATTTTATAAATTAATATAAAATATTATGGGTACATGAAAGGTAAAAGTTAAAAAATTTATATAATATGGGTATAATAATTAAAAAGTGATATATAACAAATCGAGCCGAGTTTGAGCCGACCTTTGAGTCAATTTCGAGTTGAACCGATCAGGTTTTGAGTTGAGTCAATTCGAGTTGGCCCATGTTCGAGATCGGCTTGTTTGATTTCGAGTTCGAACTGAGCTGAAATCGAGCTCACTTCGAGCCAAGCCAGATTCGAGTCAAACCGAGCCGAGCCAGTTTAGCTCGACGAGTTGGCTCGGCTCGTTAGCAGCCTTAGTCATGCCACGTGCTGCCCACTCCTTGGACCGGGTTTAGGTTGGGGGTGGCATGTGTCTAGGCGTGTCAGGTTTACTTTTTGAATAGGTTTAAAATGACTTCAAAACTATGAAAAGAAGGTCTAACGATGGGTAAATGAAAATGAATGAGTCTCCTCTTCCCCGGGACTTTCTTATTTTGAAGATGATTATCTCACAAATCTAACCCTCCCATAATATAGAGCATCATCGATTTAGTTAGGTTCACTTTTTGAACGGGTTAAAACGGACATAAAATGACTTCAAAATCGGCAAAAAAAATTTGAAGATGGGCAATCGGACTAGAGAGCATTGGAAGCACGTGTTGGATCGGAAAAACCTCTCCCTATTTATAAACACAGCTCTCTGCTCCCCACGTGCAGTGTGTGCCACTTGGCATGCATTGCTCTGTATTGAGCAATGTAGCACCGCATGGTGCGCAGTGCACCACATCGCATGCAATCACATGCCAATATGTAGTGTGGCGCATTGACATACACATGCTGCATTGATGCCAGCTTTCATGTGTTAGGTCATTGACATCAGAAACATCTTTTCTTTTTATTTGTGTTTTTAATTTCAAATCCAGTTTTTGAATTTTAAACAATAATAACTTCCTACCCAAATCTCAGATTGTCATATTCTTAGTACTGATAGACTTGTATCGGAAAGCCCTACAAACTAAGACTATGGGTAGGTTTTATCGTATTTTTTAAGGGGACCCACCCATATGGCACACTTCTCGAGACCATATCTTTCGATCTTGATATTCGATTTATATGTTTTTGGGCATGATACACTCTTCTCGATGGACCCCAATCAATGCAATGAAGTTTCACCACTTTATTCCCTCAAAACTTCCTTCAAAATTTTAAAATTAAAATAAACTCCTTATGTTAAACATTATCGGAGAACGAGGTGTTACAATAGTATAATTAGGAATAACTAATTTACTTCTTAGGGTAATTAGGTAATTGAATAATTAATCGTTTATTCTTATTGAGCTTAGGCTAATGTTGAAGGCCCATTGTGATGATGAATTCTATTAGGATTTGTGTTCTCAATTATCTATATATGTAGTGGCTTTACCCTGATTTATTATTCAAAAATCAATGCAAGATTAGTTATTTTAATTTAACTTCTTTAACTCAAATCCTTCTATTCTCCCCTTTCTCTTTAATTTTTTTAGTATAGAAAAAATAACAAAGCTATGAGAAATTTCTAAAGGTAAGGGAGGAGTATCGCAAGTGATGATTGAACTTGGTGGTTATTTTTTAAAATAAAGCAATTGATCCGAGTCACTAGGTCAGCGATTTGAATGGACAGTGACTTAAACCCGGTTGCATGAAGCGACCCATACAAACAGAACGGCCAAGTCCAACGTCCAGTTGAACCGGATCAGACTGGCTAGGCCAGTTTTCTTTTTAAAACACTAGGCTTACCTAACTCTAAATAAACTAGACCTAAGTAAAACAAAACCTAAGTAAAACAAGACCTAAATAAATAATAAATAAATAATTACCAAACTAACCCACTTTGGGAAATATTTTCCAAAGTAGTATTCAATTTTGCCACGTAGGCGCCAACCAAGAGTGACACCTGCATGGTTTTTTTTATTTTTTTATTAATTTCATCATTCGGAAGAATGAAATCATCTTTAAGGTTGATTTTGTCCTTCCAAAGAATGCAATCGCTAGATAATATTATTTCGTCCTTCTCAGTGCCCTTGTGAAATTTCATAGTTTCTTCATAACAGCCTCAAATATGTAAAGTATGATTTCATCCTTCTAAAGGGAGAAATCTGATTCAAGTTTTTTTAAGGTAACTTAGAACTCACATTAACACCTGTCCATGTCCATGTCCATGTCCATGTCCTTGTTCATTCATTCCATACACATTCCACACATCAAGTTTTAATTAACATCCATAAAAAATAAAATTTATCCACACTTGTCCCTGCTCATTCATTCCACACATGAAGTTTTAATTAACATCTACAAAACATCAAACTTATCTACATTAACTATTATCCACATAACATTAAATCTAACATCACATGTTAATAAAATATTTGGTTCAAAAGAAACATATGACAAATCTAATACACTCAATCTCCTCTACTCCTATGTCCTCAACCTCGACCTCGACCCCGACGATGCTGCACTAGCTCTTCCTTATCCTCATGGTCTGCTTGATCCTCTTGCTCATAGACCACCTGCTCCTCATGGTCCGCCTGCTCCAGCTTCGGCTCAGGCATAGGCTCAGGTTGTGGCTTTGGCTCTAGCTCCACATAAAAAATAGATGGCTCAACATGAGCTGGCCACTATCGTCTGTAATCTAATATCAGATCTGGTTGAGGACAAGCTACATGTGGAGTGACCGGAAATAATGAATGAGGAGGAGAGCTAGGTGCTACTAATGAAGATGTAATATAAGGGAATGAATTGTGCCTCAGTTATGTCTGAGTGGCCTCGTCGGTAGGATAATGTCCATAAATATCCGTAATCACCAACTGAAGTAGTGGCAAACTACGAAGGACATCATCATGTAGCCTAAGCATCGACTAACATGATGCTAATAAGACCCCACCCAAAGTTTAGGTGTTAATTGCATCAGTCAAATGCGCATGCATATGTTGCGCTAAACGAAGCTATAAAAAACATAAACTAAAAGTCATATAAATAATAAATGAGAAATAAAAAAATATTATTATATAATTAACAAAGATATACTTAACAAAACTTCCTCAGACGCACCCTTAGGCTGATATGTCATCTCCTCTACATCATCGCGCGGTAAAATATATCGTCGCATAATCGATAAATACCATTGCATATATGGGCTATGAACATCTCGCGTTGTTGTAGCCATCTCCCCTCGGATAATAGTGGCTCTCCTATCGTCCCATTGAGCAATATTATTGCATGATGTATAACCCAATAGTAATATGGTGGCCTTGTTGAGTGATACGATGGACAAACTTGATGGTACAAGGTGGGACCTTTTGCTCCAAGTTAAATTGGAGCATCACATGATCTGGCACATACATCTCGATAATCTCAAAACAGATAAGTGGCATTCTTGAGAGCCACACATCTCGCCCCTCGGTGCAGAGAGGAGGTAATACAACCAATACCTCTGGTGAGTATGACTGCCAAATAACCTATATATTTTATAAAGATAATTAAGTTAAAATTACCTTATATATCTTATAATCATTGTATAAAATTTGATAATTAAATAAGATAAGGCCATTGGTGGTCTAACTCGCCTCTATACAATTGGAGGACTCCTTGTGGATTTTTGGTTTTTCTCTTCTGAACATTCTACCTTAAGGAGTCAAATTTAAAAAATAAGTTCTGCATATGTAAATAAAACCTTACTAAAAAAATTAAGTGTTAATAATAAATATATCCTACCTTGTTCCTAATTAAGCACCCTCGACTAAGTGACCCATCTCAATACTTGGTTGACTGACGTGTAAATGCTCCTATGACAATAGCTATGTCACAAAATATGATAAAAATTATTAAAAAAACTAATTAATTATATGTATAAAAAATATTTGAAGTTACAAATTCAGTTACATGAAGAAGGGTCAGACAACCTACAATCCCCGAGGTCATGGCCTAGCACGCTTTCCCTAAATCTCAGTATAAAAATGCAAGAGTGGCATTGCCCCATGCATATGTGCCCACCATGTCGAAGTCCGCGAGGAGGAGAAATATGCAACATGTACATGGCTACTTGTGGTATCTGCAAATATCGTAGCCCCAAGTTAATGTAATAAATATGCTCATGCATGCTACTCAATAACTATCTCTGTGGCATCTGTTGGGAGCTCATGAAACTCACCTAATAGCCATCTAAGGCTCACTCGGCTACCATACATCACTATAGTAGGAGGAGCTCTGCCAATGAGTCTGACTAATAAGTTCACATGACCTCCTCTTGTCATGCCCATCACAGCCTGCCCATCAATGCAAAGTCCTAAAAGAACTGCCACATCCATGAGAGTGATGGATATCTCCCCATAGGGTAAATGAAACTTTTGTGTCTCCCTCCTCCATCTCTCGACGAGAGCTATCAATAATGGTCAATCAAGATGAGCATACTATAGATGAATAAAATGTCCAAATCCCGCTCGCTTGATATAGGGTAAAATACTCTCATCTACGGGCCAATGGCGGAGATAATTAAAATGTTCGGTGCACTCAAGGCACCTGGGGTCCTATAATAAATTTAAAAATTATAACCCAACATAATATATAGTCCAAAAAAATGAAACAAACTTCATGACCAGTTATAATACCTCTCCTCACCAAATAAAGGTCGACCTATGCAACTCATGATACACAAGTATGGTCTCATCAATAGGGCCTGGCCTGTGAAAAGGCTCCACATTATCTATATGATTTGTGAAAAATTAAGATCGATAAGAACGTATAGTCATATCTAAAATAGAGAATAAATAAAAAGACTAATTGTATGTTTACCAATCAAGAAGAAGGTTTCTACATGATTTACTATTATGCCTACTTTGTTTGCACCTCCAGCATTTATACCCTGCTCTACCATCTCTCTCCATGGTCATATGGTCCATTGTATTCCTAATGCGAATAGACCATAGGCGACCGGGTTGTCTTGTTGCTATCAGAGGGAATAGCACATAAGGTATATCCGTCTCCCAATACTCCCGACCATGAGGAGAATCGAATTCTGTTGAGTACACATTTTTATAAGTGGTTGATGTGTAATAAAGTTGTACTTGCATAGGCTACCACTGCTTTTCCCACACAAGAATAAGGTGTGAGCAAAGATAGAAATAGACTTGAGGGATATTGCATGTAAAAGTATGAAGAGCCGCATTCACCACAACCTTCTGGCCATGCATTGACATCACTTCGTACTCATTGTTGTTGATCCTATTAATTAGATACTCCCCAATTTTTATTGTTTGTTCTCTAATTATCCCTTCCACTCTGGGAGTATATGAGGTGGTCATGACAGATGTGGCAGAAGATCGTTTAACAAAAAATTTCACTACCCGATAAAAAGTAGCTGACACTAAAACCTACATGGGTAATCCACATGTCCCCTTTAAGATGTTATTTAAACTTTCAACCATTTTTGTAGTCGTCATGCCAAATCTTCTAAAACCATCGCGAACAAGAGACCATTGTGCAAGATGCAATTCTCCTCCTAAGAGGAGATGTTTTGCACTAGGACTCTTATGACCAATCATGTCCATTTTAGCATCCAAATGTTCTACTATCAGTGCACAAGTTGTTGCACCAATCAAGTCCATCAGTGTATCATTTTTAAACTCCTTAAAATTTTTTTTTATGTGACAGATACAGTAATGATGGTAGCAGAATGACTCGAGAAGAACCTCAGGCACGACTTTCTGAAGCCCTTTATGTCGATTTGAAATAACTACGACATTCGTCATGCCCATAAGTACATACTCCCTCAGTTTACTTAAGAACAATTTTTAATTATTTCCATCTTCCTTTCCTATTATCCCGAATGCTAGAGAAAATAACTCATTGTTTCCATATGTAGCCATTGCAACCGGGATACTGGTCATACAAGTGAGTGACATCGACACCAATCACTGGAATGCAATGTCGAAACCCCACTATAGACTGCCCAAATGCCCAAAACAACCGCTTAAATCTCCTACGCATGCCAATATCTGCAGGAGTTACTTCATCATACTCCAAGTTGTAGTATGTGTTGGGAATCGCATCTTGTACTGCCCTGAGGTACATTGGCAACAATTTGTATGATTCTACCCAATCCCCATAAATGGCCTTCATGGCCATATTCCTTGCTGCCCATGCTTTCTTATAAGATATGTCAACATGAAACCTCTCCTTCATTATTTGAATAATATCACATGGTGTGAGAGTTAATTCGGCTTAAATGGCGGGCATTATGATCTTCGAAACAAATGATGCACTACACTGCCTATGATCGGTGCTAAGCTGGGCATTCCGGCATGTGCGGTCACCTCCATATGTCTTCAATTTAAAGTACCCTACACCTTTCATGATTGAGCCATGAAATCTCCAAGGGCAAGTACTATCAATGCACTTCACTGTATGTTCTGATATATTTGTGCACAAAACCTTGTATTCGACATGATTCTTAATTAAAAACTCTCTCAAGGCTATGACAAATGCCTCTTTATTCTCAAAGATACGCCCAACATATAACACTTCTTCGTTTTGTTAGTCCATATCCATGGCAGAATTAACTGATGCATCTATCTCCTCATCTATGATATGCGCATAGAGTGGCTCGTCCTCGTCATAGTATGGCAGCTCTTTATCATCCACATTCATGTCATTTGCAGCAATTGTATTATCTACCACATCATCCCCCTCGCCGTCAATCATCTGTTGAGCGCTTTCTTCATCTCTGACCCTTTCTTCATTCATGTCGAACTCTTCTTCACTTACTTCACCACTATTGTCTTCACCTTCATTGGCCTCATTTACACCAACCTCTTCATCATGGACATAAATGCCCCTACAAATGAGCATCGCATATGTAATCAATTCCATATGACTTAACCCTTTATTTAATGCCAAAAAAATGTTATATTCGTTTATGAATATGTATTTTACCTTAGATTTGATGGTCCAACATTGGTATGTCTAACACTCGTGTAGGGGTAATGAATGCCCATCGAACTTTGAGTTCCATACCATGCATCGTCTTGAGACACTTGAAGGCTAAATAGCTCATGTGCATGCGATGTGTACATTCGATATTACTCACAAAATTCATATTTTAACATCCTAATTTTCATCGACAATTATAAGATTTAAACATGATTCACATCTTAATAAACTTTATCTCCAATTGGGTCCACTTCCATAGTCAATAGGTGCAGATGACCTATGACGTTCATTTGAAGCTACTGTCATTGATAAATTTCCTTATTCACTTGCATTTGCATATGTCTTTTACTATTCACACTTCTTTCAGAGCTCTTGTGAGAGCTCATGTGTGAACTACTTCGCCTTTCATTAGGCACTTAGGCCTCTTTTTTGAGAAATAACTCAAAACAAACTATGTGAGGCGAATGGTGAAACATAAAACTTATTAATGCATCATTTATACATATTAGTGCCGATCTTGATCCATATGTTGGAATAAAACGTTCTATAGTAATTTTCCATCTTCTTTGATCCCACCCAACTCTGCTAGCTACTTGCATCTCAAATTCATCATAAGTAGACAGTTTCTTAATTAATAATCCATCTGTGTATCTTTCATCATAGTGAAGTACAAAACTAACCATTGCTTCTGCCATCTCTATTCACTGAAGTCATAAATAATAAATTAAATAAATAATGCATTCATCAATTGCCTCAAAATAACTATTTTACTTAACGAAACATGAGATTAATCGAATTTAATCTAAAAACCAGCAGTAAATAAATAAAGAGAACATCCACGAAACATTTTTCTTTATCCTTTCTAATTTTTATTAACTAAATCAACATTTCAAAGAAAAACCCACAAGAACCCAGCTTCCATTCTACCAATCGAACCCAGAAACACCCAAAATGCATTGAAATTCAAGTGGGTTACTACGCCAAGAGGCAGACACTCCATGAATGTCATGCCAATTACAGGAAAAGAATCACATACCTGAGAGCTAGCTGACTAAGCTTGGGACTCTCCCGAATATATGCCTACCGGTTGAAATTTCCACCTAAACGTTAGAATCAAATAAACCTACACAGAGAGAAAAACCCAAAACAAAAAACAAAATTTAATATACATGAATTGCCTACAACCTACGAATGCCAAATCGAGCAATTTAGATTCAAATAAATCAACCTACATGAATTGCCTACAACCTACAAACACGAAATAAAAAACATACCCATAAATCAATGAAAATCCAACCAAAGTTGATAAAGAATTCCATTTCTACCAAGCTCTTCAATATCCAAATAAAAAAAATGCATCAAGAAAATCACATAAATGTATAATCTATAGAAACAAAGAGAAAGATTAAACCTTTGGCAGAGCCGGAGGACGCTGTCTCCCGAAATTAATAAAGCAAACCCGAAATTGGAATTAGGGCAAGGGACATCGGTGGAAGCTGTTGGAAACCATTGGGAAAGGATCTGAGCATGGCGGACAGATTTGGGCGGAGGACGGTAGCTCTCAGAAAAGATGCACAGTGGATAGATTTGGGTGGCGGTGCTCAAAATAGACGCATGGTGGTGGGACAAAAAGGGGAACGTTTGCTGAGGAAGAAGTGTAAGACGAAGTGGGCGCGTTGGATTTAAAATGAAGAGGATTTCATCCTTTGGAGGGACGAAATCATCTTTAAGTTGATTTCGTCCTTTCAAAGGACGAAATCTATGGAGTGGGACATCATCCCGTTGAAGTTGCGCAAGTTGCGTGATTTCATCTTTTGGAACGGCAAATTCAACATAAAGATGATTTCGTCCTTCCAATTGAATTTTTCTATAAAATGAACTTGTCCTTTGGAAGGACGAAATGAAGTAAAAGATGATTTCGTCCTTCCAAAGGACAAAATCAATTAATTTTTAAAAAAAAACCCACGCATGTGCCAGTGCTTGGCTGGTGCCTACATGGCGAAATTGAACACCACTTATAGGAAATATTTTCCAAAATGGGTTTTTTAGGTAATTATTTATTTTTTAATTATTATTTAAATAATTTTCTAATTTCAAAATGAACTAAATTTAGTTCATTCTGAAAAATCAAATGAAGCTATTAATGTAGGAAAAAAAATATTATAATATAAATAAATTATAATATCCTCATTCATACTTAAATATATTAGTTGAGCTAATTAACTAGTCAACTTCGTTATGTTATATCTTAAGCTTGGGTCGACGTACAGTTTCTGGCTCAATCACTTTCTTCGAAGGTGACAAATTCATGTAATCTACGCAACAAGGTTTGATGCATCAGTTATTTGTATTCTATTCTACTGACCCTCTAGATATAGTACATAAGAATTTTGTCTAAGTAAAGAAATTTTTTTCCAGAATAATCTAGATACAAATTGGACAAAAACAACATGCATGTTAAACCAAGTTTGATTTGGTAGCTACGGACTAAACATAAATCTCCAGCATGCACCAATGTTCAACTGTCCAACTAACATAGATTTGTATCAATACGATATCGACTAATGATTGACGTTAAGGTAATTATATTGCAAGATTTATGATTTTTTTGGACAGCTAATACTCCATTTCTCCAGTAATAAGTGTTTGAATTAGAAAACACAAATGAACTAAAGACACTTATTACAGGACGGAGGGATTAATATAAGGAAAAATGATTCCTGGTCTTCTGCAATATAATTCCAACCACCTGACAACAAAATAATTTTCAGAATCCAATGAATACGTTGGCAATAATGATGGGTAGAATGAGCTAATGTGAAGGATTTTTTTATCACAGGGTGGAAGGCCTGCACTTTCCAGAAAAATTGAAAGAAATGGGGAAGACTTTATTATAGATGGAATGCCGTAGTTGACTTATAGTTGGTTCCTTGTAATCAGTTTGCTAAAGAGACGTGTGGTGCAATTGGCTTGCACGTCCCTATCCCTTACATTGTGACCAAGTCACAACAAATTACCTTCTATTGTGGTAGTTGAGGTCGGCATAACCTTCTAGACACCAATTAAGAAGTTAACCAACGATTCACATGCAGTAATAAGTGAACACCATACTTAGATATTACTCTCTTTTTCCCACATTAATAGTTTCAATTAATTTTTAAAAATAAACTAATTCAATTCATTTCGAAAAACCAAACGGAGCTACTTATATATTTGTCTCTAAGTAAATCATACTAATGTTACGATTTATTCGATGCAATAAATTAACTTGTTGGGCCATTAGCTCAATAGATTCTGCACCATTTTATGCTGATGAAGAAAATACTGCCATCATATTCTTAACCTAAGGTCAGTAGTTAATCAGCAAAAGAAAATTGGTTTACTACTGGCTTTAAAAAAGACGATCCAACCGAATCTTCCTGGAAAATAAATGATGAGAAGTCTCCCTTGAATCAATGAATTAACAACTAGGTCGGTGATAGGGATGTCTTGGACAAATCGAGCTAGCAAGGAAGACTTTTTTTTCCTGAAGGGTATGGGAACAGAGAAGAAGATGAAGATACCATTTTTAATGATAATTCGGCGCCTGATCAATTAAAGAGTTGTGTTCTTCAAAGAATGATGGAGACCGATGCGGCTATGAATAAATTACGCCCCATGGAGGTGCTAGAAGCTATTTTTTATAGAATTTCAACTGGTTGTGGTAATCATACTGAAAGACATAGAATAATAGTTAAAGATGCTCCCAAGTCAACGAACTGAAGTTAGGAAATTGGGCAATATTAAGAAGATAGCGTAGTGGTAATAACATTTGTTTCTGAATTAGTTTGAACTCGACGTGGGTGGGAATGTTCAACATATGATGTGAAGTGGTTATAAGACTTGATATGTCCTTCAAACTCTCCTCATCCAACCACGCTCAAACTCCAGACGCTAGACTAGTCTCAGCTTGGCTTGAAAAATATGGAGTTCTAATTTTTTAGTCAATATATATATATATATATATATATATATATATATATATATATATATATATATATATATATATATATATATATATACACACAGAGAGAGAGATCTAATTAAGAAAATAATTATACCATACTATATTATTTATTTATTATATAAAGAAAATTATGTGCCTATAGAATTTTTATTTTTGTATAATTTTACCCATGTTTAATAACCTTAATTCTTATTTTACACAAGTTTATATCTTTATGTTATTTAATATAAGTTTTGATTGGTACGTGAGACCGCAAAGACACCCAGGAGAATAGTAGCAGCTAGAGGAACAATGGACAGTGGCTCAACTAATAATCGGGAGGTGGCTAGGGCCGGGGATAACGCCGATAAAACCGTAATTGTATCCACAAGACAAAAATTACAATTCATACCCAACCCTAACTTAAGTATTAAAAATCTATGCAACTAACTAATAAAGACCACCTCAAATCATAAGAAAAATATGATTAATCTTATATTCAAGATAAAGTTTATCAATTAAAAATAGGTAAAACAATCAAATTAACATTGAAGAACATATAAAATAAATTCAATCAACCCTCATGATCATTAATTCATATAAATTAACAAGGTTTTATCCTAGCCTTAGATGAAAATTTTATTTACTCATTAGCCTAAAAATTTAAAACTATAATCTCTGTTAAATTAAGTAAAAAGAAACTTATAAGCTTAGAAGAAAATTTAAAAAATTCAAAAAATTTTAACTGCTACAGTATTGACGGGAAAATGTTCATAATCTAACTCCCAACTCTGCTACAGTATGCTACAGTCATCTGCGGCCTATTTTCTGCCTCTTATTTGCTCCTCTAGCATGGCACTTTAATTTTGTCACTTTCAAAGTGTTTTCTCACCAATTTTGCCAGATAGGATTGAAGGATTTTGCCTTTGGTTCATTTTATTATCCTCTCTCTAATTTCAAAGTGCTCTTGGCTATGTTTATATAAGTTCTAGACATAACTATTCCTTCTATCCTTAAGCTCAATTTTGATAATATAGATGATTTTCATTCTCTGATTCTTCATTTTCCTTAATGCCCACTTAATTCTTTATTCTTCACTTTCCTTTCTTTCTTTTAGTGCTTAAACTCTATTTTTTACTATTACGAATTTCATTCTCTGTAGTAAACTATTTCTTCTATTTCTAGATGTTCCTTGCTGATTTTGGATGAACTGGTTGTTCGTCTTATAGGCTATTCTTCCTTTGCATTAGCCATAAGCCGCTGGATTTTTTTATCTTTCCTTTTATTAGCTCCTATCCATGGTCTATTTTCTTATTTCCTTTTTGTCGAATTGAACTTTGTTTATTGCAAACTTGCTGCTCCCTTTCTTTGTTAAGTCCTTTTGCACAACCAACTTCCAACTCTAACTAACATGAGACAACTTGCATAAAAATTCATCCACAATGATCTAAAATAGTCTCTACACGAATTAAGCTCGTCAAATTCTATAGAACATGAATAAACTCTAATAAGCTAATATTAATATAAAATCAATCCTAAAATGCATAAAACTAGGGTATAAAAATAGTTATATAATGTGCATATTAGGGGGAGCGAGGTAGCAGGGGGGAAAGGGGAAGGGGGAGTAAGTGCAGGGTGATGCCAGAATCCAGAACCGTGAGGGGGTAGTGGGTGAAAAGAGGGGAGAGGGGGAGGACTAGGGAAGGGGTGGTTGGGGGGGAAGGGAGAGAAGGTGATGTCAAAATCCGGCAGTGAAGCTGAGTTGGCACTGCTTTCTTCCTATGGTGCCAGACTGGGTGAGGCGGCAGAGACAGGTGTGCAAAGGTGGAGCCAATGGCGGTGGAGAACCCAAGGGTTCTCAGGGGAAGAGTGACTTGGAAAAAATGGGAGAAGGGGGCAGGGAAGGGCGGAGCTAGGGGACAGCGGCCAAGCCAAGGGGGAGATAGGAGAGACGGGGGGAGGGGCGTCAGAGCCAAGGGAGACTCCGACAGAGTAGGGGGCAGTGATAGTGAACATAAGGGGGATAAATAAAGACCGTAGGTGAAATTTCACCAGCGAAAATTTTGTGCATGGGCGAAATTGCACTTGCACGTGAATTTTATCTTTTTTGCAATAAGTTGCTTCACAAAAATGTTTCTAATTGCAACGCTCTCCAAAATCATGAATTTTTTCTAGTAGGCATCGCAAATAATATTTTTTCTTTCTTCTCTTTCTCTCTCTTCAATCTCATTCCCTCTGTCTCTTCTCTCTCTCCCCTTCTTTCTTTCTCTCCACTCTCTCTCTTCTCTCCCTCTCTCCCTCTTTCTCTCTTCTATCTCTCATACCCTCTTTCTCTCTCTCTCTTTCTCTCTCCACGTTCTCTCTCCTCTCTCTCTCTCTCCACTCTATGTCCTTTGCCCTCTCTCTCCACTCTTTCTTCTCTCTCTCACATGCATCAACGTGAACCCCGACTTTGAGGAGGAGAGGAGAGAGAAAAGAGAGCAGGAGAGTCGCTGGACTCCGGTGGAAGGAGGAGGAGAGTGGAGATTAATTTAAAAATTTTGGAATTTTTTTATTATATATTATATTTTAAAAATAATAAAAATAAAATATATTAGCGACACATAAGAATATGTGTCACTAATACTCTAGGTACTAGCAATACATATTCTTATGCGTCACTAATACCTTTTATTTTATTTTATTTTTATAATTTATAAAATATAATATAAATTTTTTTCTAAAAATTTAAACTAAATTCTCATGCTCTCTCTCTTCTCCTTCTCCTCCAATCGGTGTCTAGCAACCCTTCCTCTCTCTCTCTCCTCTCTCTCTCTCATGCAACAACGAGAGCCCCGACTATGATGAGGAGAGGGGAGAGAGCATGAGACTTTAAGTTCTTTTTTTTTTAGATTTTTTTATTATTTTTTTTGAATTTTTTTATTATATATTATATATTATATTATGTGTCACTACTACTCTAGGTATTAGCGATGCATATAAGTTTGTGTCGTTAATACCTAAACAAGTAGTGACACATATTCTTATACGTCACTAATACTTTTTATTTTATTTTTAATATTTAATATATAAAAATTTTTAAAAAATTAAAATTAAATTATCATGCACTCTATCCTCTCCTACTACCAAAATTCGGCGACCATCCCGCTCTCTCTCTTCTCTCTTCGCTCTCTTATCTCTCTCTCCTCCTCTCTTTCTCACTCATGTTAATGTGGGCCTCGGCTTTGAGGAAGATAGGGGAGAGAGCATGAGAAGATAATTCTAATTTTTTGGGATTTATTATAATGAATTATATTTTAAAAATAATAGAAATAAAATAAAATAAAATATATTGTCGACGCTAATACTTTAAATATTAGTGTTGCTAAAATGTATTTGCATCACTAGCACCTAGAGTAGTAGCAACACATATTCCTATATGTTGTTCATACCTTTTATTTTATTTTTTTAAATGTAATATATAATAAAAAATCTAAACATTAAAATCAAATTACCATAATCTCTCCCCTCTCCTCCTCCTGCCAAAGTCCAACGACTCTCCAACTCTCTTTTTTCTCTCTCCTCTCTTCTTATTCTCTCTCCTCTCCCTCATTCTCTTGCCTCCTCTCTCTCACATATGTATCATCGTGAGCCCGGGCTTTAAGAAGGAGAGGGGAGAGAACATGATAATATAATTTTGTGTTTTTAGGATTTTTTATTATATATTAAAAATAATAAAAATAAAATAAAATAAAATATATTGGTGATGAATAGGAATATGTGTCAATAAAACCTATTATTTTATTTAATTATTTAAATATAATATATTATAAAAATTTTAAAAAATTAAAATTTAATTTTAATGCTCTCTTTGATCTCTGTGTCGAACTTCTTATATTCATGTCTAGTATATCTCTCTTTGCTTTCTCTCCCTCTTATCTCTCTCAGAATCTCTATCTCCTCTCTTCTATATCTCCTCTCTCTCGTCTCTATTCACTCTCTCCCTTCTATATCTCCTCTCTCTCTCTCTCTCTCGCCTTTCTTCATTCTCTCTTTCCTCTTCTTTTTCACTCTCTCCCTATCTCTCCCTCTCCACTATTCTTTCTCTCTCTCTCTCACGCATAAACGTGAGCCCCAACTCTACAATAGAGTGGGGAGAAGGTAAGCAAATTTAATTTAATTTTTTGCTTACTTATTTATTTATTCTATATTTAAATAATAAATATAATATATTTAAGAAGATTTTAAATTTAATTTTTAAATTTTTTTTATTATATATTTAAATAATAAATATAAAATTAAATAATAAAACTATTTGTGGAGCTGGTTTAAAAGTACAAATAGTGATACATTTTATGATGCTTATAAAAAAACTTCAAAAATAAAATAAGTTTTTAAATTTTGTAAGATGATTTGTGATGCTTTTTAAAATTCGTTGCAAATAGTATTTACTATTTGTAATATTTTTTTAAATGTGTAGCAAATAGTACTATTTGTGATGCTTTTAAAAAGCATAGTAAATAGTCTTAAATTTTTTTTCAAAAATATTAATTTACTTGCGACGCTTTTAAAAAAGCATCATAAATAGTTCTAATTTTTTTAAAAACTTATTTTATTTGTAACATTTTTTTATTAGCATCGTAAATAGTGGTAACACCTAAAAAAATGTTGCAAATAGTTATTTTTTTGCGATGTTCTTTTATACATCACAAATGGTAGTTTTTAGCGCAATAGCCCTTTTGTTGTAGTGTCATAACATAATACATAGTGCAATTAATTACACTATGTACCATGTTGAGTGTTCACCTGTAACATGATATATAGAGGCTGCATGAACCTCTATGTACCATGTTCTGTACCCCCTGTAGCGTTGTCACAGCCGCTTGTCATAAAAACAATTTCAACTTTCAAATTCCCTGTTACACAACTTTTTGTTACAAAATAAATTGTCAAGCAGTTCTCTCACAACCATTGGCCTTTGTTCTTCTTGAAACTTTGCATATTGAATTAATTTTTAATATTTTATCTTTGAACTTTCGAATATTTACACCTTTGTTACAAACCCAAAATTAATTATATTCGACCCCTTCACTAAAGAAACAGGCGCCATGAGAACTGAAAGTCGAGTTGAGGAAAAACTTGACTCGGTTTGTGGTCCCTATGGAACCCACCAACTTGATATGTCTTTGTATATATTTGCGTAACTGCGTGGGATGGTTCCTTCGATCCATGACATGCAGTGAACCTCAAAGTCTTTCTTTGTCTAGATGCTCAAGTTTTTTAAGAAATTGTAGTAGCTAGTGGGGATGAATCGGCTGGACGTTGGAGACATCACCTGTCACCCATAAATCCAACTTATGGCACAGTGCCCCCGCCGCCAGGAAAATAGGCTATCCTGCTAGATTTTTCTCTAGATGACGACTGCCTGGGACAGAGAGAGAAAAATATGGCTGGTTCACTGTTGGGAACTCTGATCCAGGAATCAAAATTGACCCACTCAAAATGCTAATTTCTCAAACCGAGAGCTTTACCATGTATATATAATTTCTCATACCATGAGCTTTACTATGCATGGAAATGGTAAATTTATCGCATTTTTCACATGCTCCTTCTCTTTGCTGTAATTATATGAGCCCATGGTCAGTTAGAACAATAATTTAGGAATCTATGTCAAGCACGTCAGCCATGTTTACGGCATTCCGTGCAGTGATTGTGTTCTACACCACCTATTCATCATCATGCTCTCACGCACACCTGATAATTTCTCTAATTGCGGTAACACGGCAAGATGAAGATAGAAGGTCCTAGCATTATGGCATTAGTTTGTTGTGTGTTCATGGGCATGAGAGGTTGTAACATTGTTATTCCATTTTTTATGGGATCCATTGAACACCTCTTGTTTAATCCCCGCTGAAAAAGAAAATGCTTCAGCAACACCAAACTTCACACATGATGTTGTTACTTCATCGGGCAAACACTTTTGATTGGCGCGGCCCCAAAAACTAGGCCTTGCTAAAATTAACTGTGTTTGCGTGATGCAGTAACTTCATCACGTAACAATGTAACATTACTCGCTAAAAATATCCTTATTGCCCAGTAATGAATGGGACCACGTGATATTTAAAAAGAAAGAGTTTGAAAGGGGCCTTGCAAAACTTGGGTCCATTTTTTTTTATTGGGTCCCCTTCATCTTACTTTTTTTTTTCTCTTTTCTAAAACAAACCCTTCATCTTATTTGATGAAATATAAAGCGAACTTTAACTACTGAAAACATTAAATGCTACGTGCCGGAACGCTTACTGCATGCAGGAAAGTTGATAGGGATTTGCTCTCATTATCTTGAAATATAGCGAGGTAAAATATAAACCAAGAAGATCAGAAAACTTGATGGGTACCTTACAACCAAGCACACAATCAAAGGCCAAATGGTAACATTCCTCTTCCCTGCTCAGATAGATTGCGATTTATTACTTTCTTCAAATGGCAACCTAGCAGCCATCTATGTCTTTATACGACATTGCTATTCTTTTTTGTAACGGCATACGAAATTACTACAGGGTATTTACAAACCCAAGAAGATAGGTTTTTAAAAGAGAAAAGCAAAGCATTTCCTCGAGTTGATAGTTTTTTAAAATTATATAGACTAGCAAGAATACATATGCACTACCTGTGTAAATACAATTTAAGTAAAAAATAAATTAAATTAAAAATAAATTATGCATTTAACAAAGGTCTTCCTTGTATGCTATTGTTATAATACATGCTTTTAGGATCATTATGATCATAACATATAATTATAAACACTATAGTAATTAACCCATAGATACTTTTAGTAGGTAACTGCAAGTCCAAATTTCATTGGCTTAATATTAGGTCATAAGTTTGCAAAAACAATAGTATCAAAGGATTTCGTGTTTGAGAGTACGTCATTCATATTCATATCTAGTTTGGCAGTAGATTTTATTTGATATAGCTCATCAATCAAATTGCTTGATATAGTAATATGATAAAGCTAGGGCCGACTCAATCCAATTGACGGCCTTAGGCAAAATTTAAATGTGTTATTTTCATATTTGACATGATATTAATATGTTAAATATATGATTTAATTTAATAACTTTCTTAATTTTGTCTCAATATATTTCCAACATTGCACCATAAATATTAGTAGGGAATGAATATGATATTTTACTAAAATCTTTACTTTCCTATATATTTATTTTATAAGATTTTACTCCTTTTTTTTTTGTAATTGTTTGTTAAGAATGAAATATGATGGTTTATTATGCTCATTATTATCATTTGGTTTTGCTAGTTCATTTTCTTCGAACTCTTAAAATTAGTTGTTCAATTACTAAACCTTACATAAGCTTCTCATCATAACTTGTTTATTCTTTGCAACAAATTTATAAAGAGCTTCTTTTTTAGATTAGATTAATTCATCTATTTAAAAAAAAATTATATCCATATTCATTTTTTCTATTATACATATTTGTTATTTTTCTAATTTTTTTTGTAAACAAGACAAAGATCTTCAAAATTAAAAGCTTTGGTAAGAATAATAATATAAATTTAAATAAGTAAAGAATAATGTAACCAATAGAATTGAGAGAGATGAGAGAGCCCTTGTTTTGCAGGAAGAGAAGACATGAGAGAGCATTGTCTTATTGTTGAGAGTTGAAAGAATGATGTGGGAGTTGTGTGGGAGGAGCACGGTTTACTCTAGCCTTGGCAGGAAGAATTTAGGAAGAGAGGCTATATGTTTAATTGGTTTCCATTGTGGTTTAGTTATGTAATATTTTAAGGTAAAATAATGTCTCTTATGGTATGTGACTGGTAATTGTTTGGTCATTTTTCTTAGGTTTTTTATAAAGTTACATATGGATTGCATATTATGCTGTAATTATATGGGATATCAGAAAGGTAACATTTCCCATAATGGCTCTTTGGGCTATCATGTAAACATATTCTTTTATATGAGATTTTTTTGGATGAATTACTTGGTTTATGTACATGGTTCATAGATCAACTACTAAATTATATTTTATTGAAAGAAAAACATTAATTGAAGTGTGTACAATTTTCTAGAATATGAATACAATAAATCTTCTAAACTACTCAATATAGAATAAAAACAAATTTGTGTTTTTTTATAGATTATTGCAAAGTATATTCATTTTATATTCCTATACATTAAATAAAAATGTTAAAGTTCATTGATTGTATTTTTTACATAATAAAAGTAAGAACTATAAATTATATGCCTTAATTGTAGATTTTTTATATAATAAATGGATGAGAAGTTTACCACCCCCCTTTTTTTACCTTTTGAATATACACAAGTAATATATATCCACCTTTTATGTTAAAAGGTGGGCTTGCTAAAAGAGGGGGTGGCAAACTCCTCATCTAAACAAAATGGACTAGCTCATTGTAAACAAAATGGGATTGGTTCATTGTAAACATATAAATAAGATTTGGCATGGGTAAGCTATAATTGTGAAGGTATATTGACAATTAGTTTATGATTAAATTGAAAGATTATTGGAAGAAACCAATATGGAAAGTTTTGCACTAAACAACATACGAAAGATTTGTATTGAGATTCCATTATCAATTTGGAGATTGCTGAAATTTCAATCATGCATCTAATAGAAATAATTTGAGTATAATAAGAATGTGGTTTGTTGATAATTAAAGAACTATATCCATGAACATGAAATGACATAAGGTAGTATTTCAAACATCAGAACCCGAGGCACTCTTTCATCACATGGAGGATTATTATTATTTTTTGCTAAAAAAAATTTAATCAGTACGGAGAAAATAGACACCAAATAAATCATCTTACAAAATATTAGACACGAGCCGATGACTAAGAAGCCAAAAACAACACTCCATGTTATGAGCTAAATTAGTCATGACATCAACAGATAACCTTCACAGAAAGGAATATGCACAATGAAATCTTAACTCTTAACAGCTTGCAAAAGTGTGGGATTTCCATTGTTCCTTATTGTGTTTTATGTTGGCATGGTATTGATTCTCAAGATGATCTTCTCTTTCAATGTGATATCTCAGTAAAATGTTTGGAATGAGATTCTTTGCATGTGCCTCATATGGAGAAATTTTGACACTGAACGACAAAGTTGATTCTTTTATTCAATTTACTAAATGGAATCAATACTTGCTTACAACTCATATGGAATGTGAGAAATCAATTCTTTGACAGCGATCTTAGCTTCTTCTAACATTACTAATTGCATTTTTCAAGATGCTAAGCATAAAGTGATTGCCTCAAGCTTGGATGGAATTATATAAGCAAATGTCTTTTCTTGAATCATTCTTAGGATTGCTTTGTTTGTTTCTTCTCTTGTATTCCTCTTTGTTCTTGTTTGCTATAATTATGTATACACCAACAAATAAAGAGTATGGCTTGTTCGTAGTGAAGCCACACAAAAATGAGTATCTACTTGCTTTCATTAAATTTTATAAAGATGATTGATTTTCATGTATAACCTATTCTTTTGAAATTAGAATTCAAGATGTGCAAGTGAAAACTGACATTATACTTCATATCATATATAGGATGTGGAGAAAACTAGAATTCTACGTGCATAAGGGGGTCGGGAGCCGTGCAACCAACATTGAGCAACTCTTGAAAATCAAAGTCCCTTGGAATGCCATCCTACTACATAGCATATGTTTACATGGGGGTTAACTTTCTCCTCATATATATATATATATATATATATATATATATATATATATATATATATATATATATATATATATATATATATATATATATATATATATATATATATATATATATATATATATATATATATATATATATATATATATAGACACACACACACACACTTTGCAATGGGCACACAAATTAAAGTTGACATTATACTTTAGATAATAATATAATTGCATATAACTATGGATAGAACCAGGCTTCCCACCCCTTATTTTTTTATATGTATATTCTATATTCTAATAATAAAATATATTCTCCCTAATTTAATTATACTATTATAAAAAACATCAAAGGGGTATGATAAATTTTTGTACTTTTTCATGTTTCACCCACAAATTATTATTTTTATCCCTATATTATCCACAAATTTTTATATTTATTTCTATATTACCAACACAAGACAACATATATTGCTATCCTCTATCATCTACAAGTCAACGGGGTCTTGACTATTGATGGAACATGGGTTCTATTTTTTATATTGTGTTGTTTTAAACTCTTTGTAGAGTTATATCCTGCATTACTGACTTTACATTTGTGAGTTCTTGGTGTTTTTGAAAAGATCTTAATGAGCTTTATCAAATGATACCTATGGATATGTTTTATGAAAATATTTTTGGGTCAATCCTATGTAGAGTTATGCTTCCCAATGACCTTTTTTGTATGTTTTATTATCATGCACCCAATTTTAAGAATAATAATAATTTATTTTAAGAAAATCCATGTGGCGGAATAAATCGCAGAAAATCAAAGCATTTCTTTTATGTGGAAATCATAGCATTATAAAAATCTTGGAGACATGATTACCAATATGTCCAACACTTCTCAAAGAAAGATATCATATAAAAGATCTCTAATATCTACCTTGAAATTAAATAAACACATTACCATCATTTTGGAAGCTCATTTGTCGTAGAAATCTAATCTTCAGGTCATAATTGAATTGACACTCTAATGTGCCTACACTTAAGTTTTCTAAAGAAAAACATGGGGAAGAGAAATAAGACCAACTTGACTACTGAATGGAAGCTTCCACGTCCTTTATCATCTTGGAGGTTGCAAGTGTCACTTACCTAAAACACAAATAATTTGCACCACAAATGATACTATATCAAAATATTAAATTAAACAAATAATAAAATAACTTGCAACATTATGAGTGTTTTTATTCCTTCATATGCCATTAAATCTTAATTCACCCCAAATCTTATCCAAAAATAAATAAAAATTTCTAATAGTTGCAGTAATATTAAGGAAGTTTTTTTGACTCAAAAAAATGTGTATTACTTAATAAAGTAGCTTTAAGCTCTTGTTGAAGGCTATGACCCGCTCCATCCACAAAATGAAGCAAAGGTTCACAAGGACCCATAGACCCAATTGGTTGAGTATCTCAACCTACCATGATTATTGAGATGAAACTTTTGTACTGCGCAATAGCAATGTCTCTTTGAAGACTATGAACTCATTCAAACCAACTCCTACGTGTGAAGAGAAGCTCACAACATCAAACTCCCAAGCCTAGGGGAGCATGAAACTCATGGTTCTTTTTAATACTATGACCTTCAGCCACTTGGCAAAAAAAACAAATCTTCGAGCCCACAAGACACATGGTAATCATGATGTTAAGTGTCATATAACATCACAAAAAAGGTCACTACTCTTTTTGGTATGACCAAACATAGGGTTTACTTTACCATCTTTTCACTCATCTTTCACCATGTTTTCCAATGTTTACTCATGTTCATTATGAAAGTAAAATTTTGCAAAACACTCTTTGTTGACCAAAAAATAGTCTAAGAAAAATATCACTTCAAAAATACAAACCAAACTACCATAAGTTATCCCACTGATGCGTTGGTGTAAGTGTCGGTGGCCATCTACACCTCTAACATGTTGATCCCTGCCGTTAGTGAGAAGACTTATTCAACACCGATGTCCCCATTGATACACCGAACCCCCTACTGATGCCCATTGCTTTATCTAGACACGCCTTTGCATGTCGGCTTTGGCATGCCAGTTAGGGAATTGTTTGTTTAGTCCATCCTACCTCAGAACAAAAGATTAGCCAACAACTCCCTCCTTTACTCCTATGTCTCCTTGTGCTGGACTCTGGTGTGTGCACTCTACCAATGTTCTTCACATTAATTATACACCTCTTAATGGACTTGATCATGGAGTCCCACTATCTCCAAACTTTTTGGATTCTTCACGGTAGAGAATCCTTATTTCAATGAACTTTTCCCTTTTTAAAGGAGTCCAACCAACCCTATATGCCTATAATTGCGTAGCTGCCCAGTGTTTTAGCATAACTAATTTTTATTCATGTCATTGGCATCGTCATTGATACATCATTGGTACAAATTTTTTGAATGTTTGGTTAAAATTTCTTAGGTCTAACATTTATACTAGTCCTTTTTAATTATTTCCAAAGTTACCATTACAACATACAAACTCCTACAATCAGCTCCTCAATCTTTGACAATCATATTTATAAGATTGACTTCAATAGTTTGTTTGATGAGGATATGGACGTAAACCATGGATGAACTATACAAAGTGAACTTTCTATAGCAAAGGCCCTCCAATGGCAATCTTGTGAATGAAGGTAAAAACACATTACCCACAGGGAATTTTCAGTATCTTGCTTACTACGAGGATCTTTGCTAGAAAATTTTCTGCTTCAACAAAGTCCTAAGAAAAATGTGTTGCCTTTATGTAGAGATAGCACTATAGACACATGGCGTAGCAAAAACAAAAACTAACATAGTCATATGATGCATTCACTTATAATTGGTTTCTTTTACAACTATTAATCCCAATGATTTGCAAGACACGATGAAGTATATATGAAGGCATTGAAGCTTGCATATTCCTTTGTAGGATTAAGCTTCAGAAAATATATAATGATAAGTCTAATTTAACAATATGATCTTTGTTTGGCTAGTTGTACACATTTTGTGCACTTGTGGAAATTAATTTCCTGATGATGCCCAATGTAGGAAATACGTGCACATTACCTAGAAGAAGAGGAACGTGTAACCCGATGAACTGATCCTAAATAGGAAGGCCATACTCCCCAAATGGAAAGTCTTTTTGGCACCGCTGTCCTCTCATACTTGTGCCCGAATATTAAACTTGTGAGGTTTGGACTCAAGAGTTACTACAAATATATATAGGATGATATAGTGCTTATAGTTTTATGTTTGTATAATTCATATTCATTACGATCTTGGAAGCCAGTATTGTAATTGTAGTATGCAAGATATATTTCTATTTATCTCTAATTTATTTTATTTTTTAATTAATATGTATTAGCATGCACGTTGCATTTGCAGTCTTGCCAGTAACTTAAATTACATTTGACCCTAAAAATTTCCCTAATATATTTAGCCCTCTCTGAGTTGTTCTTGACTCCATCTAGTAAATCTACTCTCAATGAAGCTTTTATTACCCTGAGCGCACCAATTTGCTATTCCTCCCATATACTCTTCATGTGTATGTATATGTTTAGGTGGGGGTGTGTAGCCCCAAAAATTATCTTCATAATTTATTTTGGCCACTCCTGTTTGTTTTGGGAGATCGGAGAATTACAAAAGGGGAACAAGTTTTAGATTCACTTGTCCATGTCCTTCTCAAGTCCTTACCGACATGCTGATTGTTTTGGAGATGATCGATGCTCCAGGCCTCCAGCCATATCCTTATCCTTGTCTCCATCTAAAGGAGGAGCCATGTCCCTATCTTAAGGAGGAGAAAGTATCTAATAAAACAGATCTGTCACATGGCTGTGAATAGGTCTAGCTCTTTGACATATAAAGTAAAGCCAAAAATTTAAAATTACTCATGTTTAAACACGTAAAAAGTGAAAAAATATGTCAAACAATCAATGGACCAATGTACCATATGGCTTCTATGTCTGTTTCACTCCTAAAGGAGAAGGGGCATGTGTCTTGTACTCTCTGCCTTTTGAAAATACATCTTCATAATCTCTTCACTGCCGACATCCGGCCCATACCTGTGCTACAGTGATAGGAGTTGAATTTATGCGATTGGTGCTTTATTCAGGCAGACTGGTTCAACTAGACTACCTATTATTGCCAAACAGGTATAATAGGTCACATCAAATTGCCCCGGAAGCAATGGCATGTCACATGCTATGGATGCATGGTACAAGGTTGTTATTGAAGTTCTGTAGAAACACATGATTGACAAAACTATTACCTGTTTTCCTTGTTAATTAAAACCGCTGCTTCCAACTTCAGTTGACAACTAATTTGCAGACTTAAATAAACGAACTTGTGTTGAACTTGTATGCTGGAAAATGGACATCTGGAAACAGTTAAGATCACGACAATTTAGTCATAAGAAGGGGTTCAATGCAGTTAAGAGGCAGCTGGGTTAGTTTGGTCGCCCTACCCAACTCAACCTACCCATTCATCGCACTAGAAGTGTAAACAGGTATGAACTGCATCAACTGCATTTGCACAGAAGGAACCCCTATCAGCATCACCAGAGAAATGTAGACGTAGAAAAACTTTTTGCAATTTGCAAATGCGTAATCTAATAAGTTTGAAGAGGTGCTAGCTACAGAAAAGCAGTGCAGACTCTACAGTGTCACTAAATGCTACTCATTCCGTCTTAAATTAATAATTTTATTTGACAAAAGAAATTATTCTATTTTAATAACTTTATTTTATTTAATTTAAATTATTTAATATTTAAAAATATTATTATAAACTTATTTTCCCTCACATAAATATAGACTTTACCATTTAATAAAAAATAATATTTTTTAAATATAACTATTAATATAGGACAGAGGGAATATTTTTTATAAACAATGCCAAATTTACTTGCTTTTGTCCATGATACTCTCTGGGGCATATGAAGGGAAAAAAAAAAAGCCTCCGGCAGTTTTTGAAAAGAAAAATGCTGACGTCCCTGTTAAAGGAAATTTGTTTTTTAAATCCGGCGTGTTTTGAATAGGTGGGCCCAATATGGAACCCCAGAAATCGATGGCTCTTGCAAATCCTGAAGCCTTTTCCACCTTATGTCAGGGTAGCATGATTCTTTTGAAAATATAGGTTTTATAGATCGAAGTTTATACAACAGCCCTTAGGTTTCATCTCTTATGTCATATGCGAATGAACGAGGAAACCACCATTACTCAAACAAAAATGTTTGCGTCACCAAATTCAGGGCCTGTTTAAATAAACATTTTGCACCCGTTATTTTAGGTGGGTTTTATAAATAAAAGTTTGGGTTTTCATAATTTTCACAAAAAAATTGTTTTATACAAAATGCAATTGTATAACGTTTTATCCAAAGTGATCATTTTAAAAACGAAGAGAAGAAAAATGAAACAAAAATTTCCTCACAATTTATAGAATAAAAAATGCATTGCTAAACAAAAATCATTCTTTTTAAGATTTTTTTATATGAAATTTTATAAAGTTCACATTCTATTTTTCACAAAATGTGTGTTCTAACACGCCTTAGACTAAACTATAATATAATCCATATACCAAAACATTGGCCACTATATTATGGAAAAATTGTCCCGTGGAACTGGTCGTCGGTTGGTGGATCATTCCACTCATATTTAGCACATTAGATGTGTTAAAATTTAATACGAATCATGTTTGGACATGTTCATGATATTACAACATGTTATATAGAGAGTGAAATGATGCACAAGATCCGTTTCATTGGATGCTTGCTCTATATTATGAAATAGTTAGATCCAACACTCCCTGATTTGTAGGACTCTGTAAGTTTGTCCCGTAATGAACTTAACATTAGCGTAGCATGATTCATAAGAATATATTGAATATGCTTGTGCACCAGTGTGCTCTAACAACCTACACCACAATAGCTACCTAGAAAACCTGCTGGGCCCTATAGTATGCGGTAAGCAAACGGAGCCGAGTAGAGGTGGTTTGCATATGGGCATGGGTCCCTATGCGAGACTGGAGGCCCACAGCCATGGCCCACCTGAGCCAAACGACTCTTTTTGTATATGTTAAAAAGAGCTATTGGCAAATACTCTTTTGGCACAAACAGCACCAAAATGGATCATTTGAGCTATTTACTCATAATACCCTCTGAGTAGAAGTATTTTTTGCTATTTTGGGAGGTATTTTTATCATTACTCCCTTGTAAATAGGAGGGAAGGGGAGATAATTTTTCACTTATAAACTGAGCACCTGTTTCTTTCACTTGTAAGAGAAAATGAAGTATGAATATCATTTTTCTTTTCAAAACTCCAAAAAACCAACTACCTATCGAAAAAGGGATGATTCATTTGATTACATGTTCAACAATGACAAAAAGCCAATTACCTATTGACAAGCCAGGGGTTGGCCTCATAGGGGCAGATGTACTAAAAAAGCACAAAGTTTTTTTTTGTATGGGAGTACATGACAAAATAACAAGAACCAGACATATCAAAGATAGGGGAGACTATAAAGAAGGCAATATAAAACTTCTACAAAAGGGAACTTATTTGTGGAGGCACTAGGGGTACTAGATATCTTCCTAGGCACATTGACATGTGCATGGAGTTAGAGAGTTTAGACAAGCTCAATTAAGTAACATGGTCAATTTATTATATTCTTCAAGTACTTTCACATACAATGGAAGTAAAAATTGTAGTAAGTGGAGTACATTGTGTGTGTCAAATAATCTTTTTCCTTTTTATATGATATAAAGTTTGAATGGTATGCAAAGCACACCTTTAACCCATTTTTTCATAAGAATTTGTGCAATACAACTAATCCAAACTATATTAAACTATTTAACAACTACAATGATAAACTTATATATCAAAACTCTTTTTGCACTTCATTATAAAATTGCTCTTACTTCTAACATATATAGTAGTATCGAAATTTAGGATATGTTTGTATTAATGCACATTATATTGATCAGAATTGGTTTATGACTAAGAAAATTATTATTTCTTAAGTTATTAGAATTTTCTCATTCAACTATTGTAATTAGTAAGTCTATAATGGATGCTTTGCATGACTACCGTATTAAAGAAAATATTATTTCGATTACTTCAAATAATGCTTCAAATAATAATAATGTTGTAAACCATCTTAAAACTCATTTACATGCTAGATGTTATTGGAATATTATTGATTTATTTATCCTAGATGGCTTAAATGCTATTAAAGATCATATTAAATATATTAGAGAAACACTACTATTTATTAGTTCTTCTCCATCTAGATCTCAATAATTTAAGGAGTTGTACAAATAATATGGTAAATTAAATCAAAAATTAATCTTAGATATTAAACATAGATAGAATAACACTTGTCTAATGTTAAAACCTTGTGCTGATTTGAAAGAAATGATTATACTATGGTGTCAAGAAAAAATGCCTGAATGCTTTATTAGTGTTAATGATTTTGCAATAGCATTTGTTATTATGAATTTTGTACATCTTTTATGAAGCAACAAAATAATTATATGATATTTACTATCCCATTTCTTCTTTAGTTCTTAATCAACTTTATAGTATTACTCTCGTGTTTGTTTAATATCAAGATAATTGTATATTTAATGAATTGTGGGACCAATAAAAGTAAAATATAATAAATATTGGTTTGGACTTCCTATGTTTTTTGGTAAGTGCAATTATAGATCATAGGATCAAGTTAAATGGTGTAAAAATATTATTAGATTGTATGCATAGTAATATGAATATAAATTATAAAAAATTTAGTGAGGATATTAAAAGCACCTTTTATTCTTTGTATGACATGTATGAATCAAGCATACGGTAGTACAAGGAGTGAAGGACTACCCTTCCATGTCCTTCTTTGAATGGAAATGACCCCTCTTGATTATTACTTAGTAAAAATAAACAAAAATACACTAGTAATTCTAATAATAAATAAATTATATATTTAAAAAATAATTTTATTAATTATCTAATAAAAGAAGAATTAAATAATTTTAGTATTTTAGTTTGGTGCCAAACACATAATGATAACTTATCATGTGTTTATCACCTTATCATATGATTTACTAACTCCTTCAGTATTTACAATAACATCAAAATTTAGTTTTAGTGAAGGAAATAAAGTATTTGATGAAAAGAGGAGCCAACTAGATCCAATGACATTTGAGTGTTGTGTCTCTTTGAAAGATTGACTTGATGCAAGAGACATGAGGAAGAGAAGTTAGAAGAAGATTTTTTAGAATTATTAATTTTTAGATATATAATTAAAATGTCATTCTTTCTTCCTCTCGTATGAGTGTTATAAGATAAATTGCAAATAATAGAGAGGTGAGTAGGTGCCAACTTATTTGAGATGTACTCATATTAAAGTAATGTAAGTTTTACCTTCTTAAAAGTTAAACTAGTGTAAGTTTAAAATATATAAATATAAATAATTATGTTCTAACCAGGCAACAGGCTGCGTAACCTTAGGCCTAGTGCTACAAAGCTATGGGTCACGAGGGGCTTAATTGTAAAGGGATTAGGCCAGAGTGTTGCCCAGTTTAGGACTAACATGCCTAATTGCCACATCTAGGGATGAGCATATGTAATATTACTCTCCTAATTGGTGGAGTCCATGTCCTCTTACGATTAAGCTCAAACTTGGGTTAATTAGATTCAAATAGAACCAATTCGAGATTGACCAAAAAGAATTCAAATAATTCTAGAGTCGGCTAGCACATAAAAAACCCAGGAATTGACCTGACTCAACAAGAAATATTAGTTAACATGCAAAACTTTATCTAACCTAGCTCATATAATTATTTGTAATTTTTATAGATAGAACTAACTTAGTATAATGTTCATTGGATTTGAATTATTAGAACCAACCCGACCTAAAATAAAATTTTAATTTATGAATTTATTATTTCTTATTTCGGGTCAGGTATAAGAACTAAGTTCCTATTCTAAGTTGAACAAAATCGAAATAACGTGGTTATTGAGGGATCGGGTCCTAAACGACCAACATAATCCAACTTGACATGCAAGCCTGTATCCCTAAGCTTACTAAGAAAAAAAAAATTCCTCCGAAAACACGCTAACGCTCAGTTCAATTTTGAGCACGTGGATTATCTGGCTACAGGTGTTAATATTTTAACAAAAATTTTCAGCCTGAGCCCGCGACCGAGTCGGGGGATCAACTCTCTCGCCGTCAACACGGGGCCAGCTCCTCCAGCTGCTGTTAAGTGCAGCGTACACGCTGAGCTACCGGTAAAAGGCCGTCGACGATGTGGGTTCCACAAGCTGCTTCCTTCCTCCAACGGCCCGTCAGGCTCTATCTGCCCAAATTAGCCTATTTAAAGGCCATGGCAGCAACTGCCCCATCCTCACATTTTATCTTTTGGGACAACTCCAAGAGGAGAAACTTTTGGGATTCAGTTATTGTCTCTAATCTAAAATCAGGCCAAGGAAGGAAGTGCTCTTTGTTGGTGAGGGAAGAGCAAGCAGGAGAGGAGCCTTTTCGTTGTCTTATAGCAGTAGGAAAGGAGAAACAAAAAAAGAGAGAGAAAATGGTGGCTTTGGTTGCTCGCAGGGGGAGGGAATTGCAGAGATATAGCAAGGACGGGTCCCGTCTTGTTGTTGGGTATGTTCTGCTTCAACTTCAAGTTCTAATATGGAATTTTTTGTTTGTTTCTTGTTTATATTGTGGGGTGGGTTGTGCTCTGAGAGGCCAAATAGACACTGGATCTTTCATGATTTCATATGTGGATTTGGCAAATGGAAATTTTATTCTGAAGTTGAATGACATTTTTTTTTCTTGGCTCTTGTTGCAGATGCATTCCTTACAGATACGGATTTGATGGCTGGGAAGTTCTTGTGATAACTTCGCAGAAGGGGCAGGGAATGATGTTCCCCAAGGTTGGTTCTTCTTTTGGATGCTTAATGGTGCATATGTATGACATATACTAGTGAAAGAACTAGACCCTGATGCTCATTTTCTCTATGATAAAATTTCCCAGACAAAAAATTATGGGATTATTTTTAGATCGTGAAATATCTAAATTGTTGATGTTCTGCGAATGCATAGGGAGGTTGGGAATCCGACGAAAGCATTACAGATGCAGTTTCAAGGGAGGCAATGGAAGAAGCTGGAGTGGAAGGAGAAGTAGAGGATGGACTCGGTACTTGGAACTTTAACAGCAAAAGTCAAATAGACAGAACCAAAATTAGCATTGTGTTCCCCATGTTCGTAAAGAAGCAGCTCGACCTCTGGCCGGAGAAAGAAACTCGCCAAAGGAGATGGGTATGTTGCTCACAGATCGAAAATCATCTATATGAAACCATTTGTTTGTTCTTGTTGACTTAAAAGGGATTCAATTGCGCAGCATGACATTACCCAGCAGAACTTGAATTTATTATATTTAGATTCAGTACTACATCTCCTCTAATCCCTATTTTAATAATCATATATTAAAGAAACCATAACTCAATAGTTTCTTTGTTCACATCTTAATTAGTTGCATGTAATATGTTGAGGATACCTTTTATTGTGAAATATCATCAAATGCTTTCTAAGATGTTGAGGATATCTTTGTGCAGGTTTCATTGGGTGAAGCGAGGAGAAATTGCCAGTACTCATGGATGAAAGAAGCCCTGAAGACGCTCGAGGAGCGGTTATTATCAAGCAAAGCCCACGAAGCAGCATTTTGATAAATGCAAGAGTTGGATAGAAGATCAATCTCCCCTTTTACTCCCTTCATTTGTGTACACGAAAAGAGAAAGTGAATTAGAGAGGACGATGTCCTTTGGTGCTATGTTCCTTACTGGTTCTTTTTACCTTTCAGGGAAAGAACTGGTTTGGGAGAGGTATAACACCACACTGTCCAAGTTCATTGTAGGGAGAACGAGGGATACAATTAGCGAAAGAGAGAGAGAGATTTCAATTCCTTCCAATCAAATCTGATTCTTCGCTGAATTGTTGTACTTCCATTTGTAAATGTGATTCACAAAAAACCTCTTGCTGCTACTTAGTTTAAGTGTTTTTTTAGATGAGAAGTCTGTCACCCCTGTTGTAGTTAGTCCACCTTGCCTATACATAATTGGTACTCAGGTAGCTATCTATCGTCTGGATATACATAGGGTGAATATTTACCATAATTCTAAAAGAGTGAGTTATACATAGTCAATAATCGGTAGCTATCCATCGTCTCAATATACACATAAGACAAATATTTAGCAATGTTTAAAAAGGGTGGGCTGGTTAAAAAAGAAAGTGGCAGACTCCTCATCCCTTTTCTTTTCTAACTTAATCAGATGTTCTAGACTAGACTGTGATATCCATTGAAGAGTATTGCTAAGGATGAGCATATGAGCATATCCCAATCTTGTTGTCTGACTTGGCCCTATGTCATCTTAAATAATGGATGGCTGTTTTCGTCTGGAAATTGACTAAAACTTGCAAGTTGCAACCAACGTCTTAAAAATGGTGCTGGACCGCGTCTTTGTTAGCAAGGTGGTTCGGGGTTCGGCCTGGATTTGCTATTTCGGCCCCTTCCCCCGGCAATAAATTATTTCCATATTTTTTTAAGGCCGACTTTGTTTAAGGGCTTGATAAATTAAGTGCGCCCGCCCATGGGCTTGAAATGATTCAAAATTGGGTTACCATAATAAATTTGGTCGTCCTCTTTCAATAGGAGTTAATCCCTTTCACAAGGGGCTGAAACCGTGGGTGGTGGTGGCTGGTGTTGCACTAGGAAAATTCATCATTTTTACATAGCTGCTCTCCAGTTGGTTGTTGATAGTTTTCACAAGTTAATTTGGAAGAAAATATTAAAGAATTTGAACTAATGCAAAGTTACAGACAGAATGTGTCACGGTCTTAATTTTTATAAATATTCTTAATTTCTTGGAGTGCACTAATTTGATAAATTATTTTTTTTGCTCTTTAAATGTGAAAATTTTAAAACTAAAACAAAACAAAAAAGATCCAGAGCTATGATTGTTGTTTTCGACTATCCGAATAACAACGAATCATAAATTAGCATCATAATAACATAGCGTTGTCCAAGACAAGTTAGGTCTCATCCGTACACATATCATTTGGGCTAGAAAAATAAGTAGGATAAAAGTTGGCATCTCACGACCTTATTAGAAACCACTAAAGTGACAAGAGTTAAGTCCAACGTGAAAAAAGAAATGTTCCCTCAACTATTTTCTCAAAATCTATAAACTCTCGCTACTCTTCAATTGAACATAAACCACTATGATGCTTGTTATATTTGCACATACCCAATAGGATTGAAAGCTATAAATGATTGCTTAGTCCTTTAATAATTAATTATAGAATGGGAAAAGTTGAGGTGAGTCTGGGCTCACGCGCGGCTGCGTGAGCCCAGGTCCACCGGGCCATTTGATTTATATCCAATGGCCCATGTTACTCAGGGGACAAATGCCCCCTAAGTAACATGGGCCGTCGGATATAAACCCGATGGGCCTAGGCTCACGCAACCGTGCGTGAGCCTAGGCTCACCTCAGCGGCCCTCTTATAGAATTAGTGGATGGATAAACAATTCTTAATCATACTAGTTTAAAAGAACATTTCCACGAAACATGATCCAATTAAAAGTTTTAATATGATTGTTGCTCTCCCATGAAGTAACCAAGATAGGGGCGGCTGAATACCTTAGGCAACTATATTAGGCCACACTACAATTGAAGGCCTATTATTTCATAAAAAATTTATTATACACCTATAGGCCCTTGATTTTGTCAATTTTTGTATAGATTTCTTTCCATTAAAGGCCCACCTTGACATTCTTCCTTCAATCATGTATGTTTTGTTACCTATACCTATAAAATATAAATTAATTAGAAAAAAATCATAAAATCTCTCTAACCATAATTTTTTAGTTCACAAGCTATTTACATATCTTTCTCCAACGAATGATTCTTCATTTTCATCTTTATTCAAAATATTAATAAGTAAATTTGTACCTCCAAAGTTCGCCTTAGGCCTCTAATGGTATCAAGCTTGCCATTAACAAAGAAATACATGACTCTGAACCCTAGAGTTCTTTAGTCACCGTTACACTAGCTAGTTTGCACCTCCATGCTATGTAAATATAAGTAGAAGCCCTATTGGGTCTACACCTCTTTCCCTATATTTCCTTTTTATTTTAATTCATCCCATTAGTTATGTGTCCTATGAGACAAAAGTTTAGCCTCTCTGCCCCTCAGTTGAGATTACTATTTAGTCCTATCGACATCCCTAGTGACGTGTCCACACTTTTGTTGATGAGGACTGACAATAGTTTTGACATATCTTCATCTATATTGGAATGGATTGTGTCACGCCCTAGGTTTTTCCACACATTTACTTTAAAATTTTACTAAATTTTCTTTTTCAAAACACGGATGCAAATCAAATTAATTAACAAAATTCAAAATATGTGAAAATAACTTTCATAAATTAATTCATCATACGACAAAACTAAAATTCTTAGGTGTGACCCAAAACGAAAACATATAAGGAAGACTCTCCATGGCCATGGTCTTTAAAAACAAATACATCTCAGGCCTTTCTGAGTACAAGTTCTTCAACAGTCTGTGTTCTGATTCATATATAGGTACATAAGTCCAGGAAAATATAGTTTCCTTACCTTAACCAATACATGAGATCGTGAAAGGTTATTGATCTACCTGCAAAAGGCTCTGTATGAAGGGCTAAAAAGATAGGGTGAGTATTTTTATACTCAGTAGGAAAATACCTAGTAGGGGAAAAATAAATCAATGAACTCCGTAAGTTCATATATAGATGCTTCCATGCAATCCCACATGATGCAAATAGAATAAGAAACATAAATATAGTCACGCATACAAATCATTGTACAAGCTGAATTTACACTTACTCATATATCATGCTCTTACACTTACACTCTAAATCAGACTTATCAGTTTACTCGTACAAACGTACACTTACACTTACAACATACACCTACTCATACAACCTTATTCGTACAAACTTACTTGTACAACTTTGCTCATATCTTACTCTTACTCATAAACGTACTCTTACATCTTCCTTGGAAGCTTACACTTATCCTTACCATCTCAATCAAAGTCTCACCAACTTATTCGTACAATCTTACTCACACTTATAAACTTACTCTTACTATCTTTCTTAGAAGTTCACACTTACTCTGGATCTTACACGTACAACTTACTTAGAATCTGAAGCATACAAGTTACTCTTACTATCGTACACATAATACCAGCAACTGAAGCTCATTACAATTAATAAGCTTTAGTGTCGAAAAGGAAGGGAATGCCACTGGGATGTCACCTTAACCTTCGGGGAGCAACTAGACACCATGGACTTTTTCGAAGGCAAGGCACACCTATGCTCATGGGGTACATGATCAAACAAGTAAGAGCAGATCCATGATACTACTTACCTGAGCACGCAAATGCCCACTCTCTGGGGCCATACAGTGCCAACAAGGGCCATACCATGCCAACTAAGGGCGGAAAAATATACAGTGCCACTCTTGGGCAAGAATCTTACAGTGCCTCTCTTGGGTAGAACATACAGTGTCATCTGTAGGCAGAAAACATACAGAGCCCATGAAGAGCGGAAACTTACAGCAGTCTCAATAGAGCATCAAACGTATGGGCCAAAATATAGCACCAAGACAGAATCCCGCAGGAAAACACCATGGCTAGACCAGGAAGGACGCTCAGTCGATTACTTATCGACTGGCACAAAAACAAAACTTAATCCGTCAAAACCCTTAGTCTCCAACTCACAACGTTATCATATTATGGTTACTTACCATTCAAGTTTATATTAGGTAACTTAGGCATGTAGAATTATGCTCAGAACGACTTCCATTTTACATTCTTCAGCCAACAAGACTAGAAATACACCTGTCCAGAAGTTCCAATCCACAAAGGTAGAATTCTTTACTTAACTCATCCTCTATCCTTACACTTACCATCTTACGAATCTCAGCATAGCCTCACTTGTCAAACTTGATTCTATCTCACACTCTTACCATCAAATACTTATGGTCTTACATCTTACGCCATTCGCCTAAAAACCAAACTGTCCTTCTCAAACTCCTCGAGTGAAACCCTTAGACCTAAGTCTCATCATTAAACCTTTACTAATTCCTTACTCATTGTTCTTTTGTTACAATTCATATTACGTACATTATGCATGTACAATTATGTCGTTATCTCTTACTAACTCACAATCCCCCAAAGGTGCTCCAAATCCTAAGTCTTCAATTCCTTGCCTCTCCCACATCTCCTACTCGTCGCTCCAACGTGCCATCTGAACCACTTCTCCAATCTCATAAAGTCTAACATTCACCCATCATTCATAAGTTTTCCCTCACCCAGCATATTGTTGTAATTTCCACAACCTAATCCTTCAAATACCCATTCGACAAACTTACAATCAAATACCCATAATTGTGCCCATTGATCACACACCACTAGCCTACAACGAAGATTGATCACACAAATAATTCTTAACTTACTACCGTACCCTTAGTCTTCACTAACATGCGCATAATTCACATACATAACATATGCTCATTTAATCGGTAATTATCATGCAAAACATAAAATTACACAACCAAGCATGCTATTATGAAATTACAAGTTCAGGGTCCCCTACCTCGTAATCCATAGGAGTTTGATGGTGAGCAAACGATGGTGGTGGTGTCAATTGCCGAAAAAGGAGGCCAAAAACATCGCAATGAGAGAGTTGTTGTTGTCCCGAGGATTTTCAGAGATGCTAGGATCAATCTATATAAGTTAGACTAATTTCACTCAAGGCAAAGATTGGGCGCACTAAGGCGGCCAGACATAAGGTCGTTCCACTAGAAATGGCAAAAGTGACCACATAATGGGGGTAACTGATAGGAGGTTGACCAATTGTTAAAAACACTTCATTGGCCACAAAACATTAAAATAGACTGCATACCACATCCAACGACAACAAATCTGCATTGTTGAAACCTCACAACATGTAGGAGGACTTCGTTGCATATTTAAGGACATAAGGGATGCAGAGGAGGGCTTTAACGGTCATGTTGCCTAGCGGTGGAGTCGTTCCATAAACACAAGTTGAGGCACTAAGGCCTGGCATAGGTGGCTAACAAAGGCAGCGTCATTTCTAAATGCTTACCCACAATCAAATAGTCATACGGATGATTGTGCATCAAGCACGGCTTATGGTGGAAGATATGGTACGACATCGATCGAGCCTTCGATGGACTGAGTCTAATGGTTGACTATATTACTTCCCCTTGGAAGGATCTGAATTTGAGGACTCTTTCCTCACACATTCTGGGTCGTGTGTAATAGGAAGTGCGGGTGCAGAGGTAGAATCAGGCCAGAAGTGCTAGCCCTAGCCGTTGTTAGGCAGGGGCAGAGCCCACGTCATTAGACAGGCAGCCCAAGTACACGCGGTGTCAGGCTGAGTAGTTAGCCCTAGGATGGGGTGGTTCTAGTGACGGTGCTAAGAAATGTAGCCCAAAGTTTGGGGGCGTGGTTTGGGCAGCAGATGTGCAGGGTAGAGGAGCATGGGAGGCCATGAACAGTAGCCTCAAGTTGTTGGGTCAATTGGGTGTCTGCGGCTATCCATTGGCTGATGTAGGTGGTAGTGGACACGCCATCTAGCCACAAACAATCGACAGGGCAGAGGGACGAGCCTGAAAGACACCGGGACCCAGCAATCACTGGATAGCAGTAAGTCAAGTGCACGTTGGCCCAATATCGTCCAACGTTCCACTGTAGAGGATGGATGAGTCCCGCAAAAAAGTGCAACTTTGCTCTAATGTGGGTTGGCCAATTGAACGAATTGAGACTAATTGATGCAAGAGGCTAGACCTCGGCACCTTGCCATTGTTGGCTCGAGGTGGAAAATCGAAGGCCGAACAGTGGGTGGAGGCAAGCAGTGAAAACTCACAACAAAAATCTACAGATGGGGAAAAATTTCGTCTGGATCGACATTGGGCAAAGGAAGCCAAGAGAGGCAGTGGCTAGGGTAGGTGTCAGGGCAGCAGTCTTGCCGTCGCCATGCCGAGAAAGGGCCAAAGGCCATTTGGCGGCGGCTGGTCACCGGTGCCACGGCCCACGGCCGGAACACATAGATAGAAACAAAACAAAAAAATGGAGAAACAGTTCCGTCCAGACATAAAAATAGGAGGGGTCACAGTCCGAGGAGGCTGCAGTCCGGGCAACAGGGTGGTGGCTTTGTCATCGCTGGGCCGGAAGAGAGCCAGAGGCCCAGCAGGGCAGCCGGCGACTAGCGTCATAGTCGCAGGTAATAATGAACAGAAAACCAAAAAAAAATAGAGGCAGAACAAGTTTTACCTCACAGCGGTGAAGCAGGGGTGGGGAGGCCGAGACAGAGGTGGCCGGAGTTCACACTGGCTGGGGCGGAGCTGTGGCAGCGGGGTGGCGGCCATGCAAGTGGAGACGACGTCGGATCCGGCAAAAAATTAAAAAGGAGGTCGCTGGCCAGAATGGGAAAGAGGGAGGAAGAGGGGCAGCGGACAACGGGGCCAGGTTAGGGAGGCAACGGTGGCATCACCAAGCCGAGTCAATAGGATGCAAGAAAAATCACTCACAATCATGCCATGAAGATGGATATAAGAACTACAAGAAACATTTAGATAACGTGTTGCTTGACACCGGTTAAACAATAACACAAGTACACCACTGCATATGACACATTATATGTCAATTTGAAACATTACACATAAAGTCCAACTTATTGCTCCCCGAATGCAGACTCCCCCTCAAAGGAGTAAACTGTATGCTAAACGTAAATCCTAGCATCCCTAGAGATTTACTTGGATCAGCCATGGGCCTAGTGATGTATGTACCATCGTGCTTATGAACACACTGGACAAAGGTAAATGAGCTTTCCATGATGCTCCAAAACCTAGATGTGCATGAAGTGCTCAAAAGAGCTGGGGAACACAACCATAAAAGTGCGGTGGCCACGCAAGCCTAAAGTGCCGCCATGGCTATTACGGTGAGTTTACTTAGACTTTAACTCAACCACATGACACAATTTAGCTATCTGATACAATTCAGCCATATAATACTAATCTTACATGGACTCATATGGATTAGCAAGCAAAGACCTAACAAACCTCAAGATTGTTGCAAGACTATGGGTAAAACCCAAAGAATAAGACCAATGAAAACAAGGATTAATCTCAACACAAAGCCATATGAAACAGAGACATATAGAAGACATGAAAGAAGGGGTTAATCTCAGCATAAAACCACATGAGACTGAGACATATAGAAGACATGAAAGCAGAGGTTAATCTCTGCATAAAACCACATGAGACCGACCCTAACAATTCAGGATGAAACACATTAGAATTAACTTGCAATTAATTGAAATGTAGAGAGGCCATTAATCGATCCTAGGGATTCAAGGCTGAAACACACAAAGTTACCAGCTTGACAACAGATTCTAATGAATTAGGGTTGAAGCATATCAAAATAATCAACATGACAATAGATGAATTAGGGTTGAAACACATTTACATAATCAGCAAGACAATAGAACAAATTAGGGCTGAAACATATTGAAATAATCAGCATGACAATAGAACGAATTAGGGTTGAGATAAGTTAAGAAAATTAGCATGACAATCGTACAAATTAGGGTTGAAACATATTGGTATAATCAACATGACAATAGAACGAGTTAGGGCAGAAATAAGTTAACAAAATCAGCATGACAATAGAATGAATTAGGGTTGAGACATATTAGCATAATGTAGCCAATATGTATAGAGAATATTGGCCGAACCTAACCATTCAGCAAAGTAGATCTAAAGACTTTGGAACGAGGGTAAAACGTAATTAACAACTAGCACACACAGTCCCGCCTGCCCTATGATCAGCCTGGGAGGAGGAACATACATATTTTATGGTAAAGGAGAAAGAAAACTCTGAGTAATGGTCGTGGTAACACATCATAGCAATTACGTTTAGGATTTCATGACATAAACATGATTAGGAGTGTAAAAAGTACATCCTACCTCTACCAGGCCACCTCCAAAGTCTTGCTCCCTCACTCTTATGCCTTTGTTTCTATGCTAGGTTCGAAGGTGTTGAAATCCCCTCTCCTCAAGCTGTTGGCCATGGTGTTTTTTTTTATGGAAGAAAGAGATGAAAGAAGAGGTCGGACCAAAAGTTGTGCCTCCACCCCCTGCCCCAGTCTCTTATAAACTAATTCCCTATTTTCTAGGGGCGCGGCTAACCATAGGACTCTTGTGTCTGCCCCCTTAAGATTATGCTAACCGCCCCTTCTTTTCTAGGTGCCACACCAATTCACAACTCCCCATCCAAATCCTAGTTTTTTTAGAACTTCTATACCCCAATTGGACTAGGACTCCTCTCTCACACATATTCCTAGCAGGGCCGAACCCCCTAATTTGCCAAATTGGCCCCCCTCACCAAGGCCGGACCTCCTATGCCAAATTCCCCCCACACCAAGGCTGGAGACCCCTTAGCCAATGTCGACCCTCACCATGGCTAGAATCCCTTAAGCCAATGTGGACCCCTCACACACTAAAAACCTGCACCATTTACACCCTATGCTGTGTTAATAATCACAATAATCATACGGTTCCAATCAACCAAGCAAATAGAACAAGCACATACAAGAAAAAAAAATTACCTACGAGTAGGGATTAGGGGTGTTACATAACTAATCAAATTCTAACTACCATCAACCTATCACAACCAATGAAAAACTATGTAGGAGAATTTTTATATGTTAACCCAAACTGGGGAAAAATCGCATGACCATTCAAGGCCAACTAACCAATGTACTAAAAAATCAAAACTTTACAAACATAGGCATTACCATTAGTATAAACCCCTTCTAGACTCCAAGAACTTTCCACTCCCTTTTATACATGCAAATCTCGTCTCCCATCAACATCTTTTAGTCTTCAATGATCCATAAGAACATGTTTGTTCCTTTTTTTTAAGTCTATAAATTCCAAACTTGACTTGACCACAACTATATCTAATTAGATTTTAGGTCTAATTACATACTCAATATTTCTGACATAATTTTGACAAACAAATTAGTCAATTAACCTTACATATAATGTGTATAAGTTTCTGCCTATGGATGACACAGTATGATTCTACCCATATGTGGCACTGTAAGATTTTTGCCCTTAGTTGGCATTGTATGACCTTTAAGTGGCACTTATGTCCCTACAATGTGGGGGTTTGCGTGCTCAAACAAGTAGTATCATGGATCTACTTTTACCTGTTTGATCATGTACCCCATGAGCATAGGTGTGTCTTGCCTTCGAAAAAGTCCTTGATATCCAGTTACTCCCAAAAGATTAAGGTGACACCCCAGTGACATTCATTTTCTTCGATGTTATTGTAATGAGCTCTAGTTATCGATAGTAATTGTAAGATTTTGAGTAAGAGTATGATTGTAAAATTCTGAGTAAGAGTAAGTTTGTAAGCTTATGAGTTAGAGTAAGTTTGTAAGCTTTTGAGTAAGAGTAAGTGTAAGACTCTTTGTACAAGACTCTAAGCGTATGAATATGAGTATGATGGTACGAGTAAGATTGTAATTGTAAGAATATGGTTAAAAATGTATGGTAAGCTAATATGTATGAGCATATGCTAATTGTGAGTTTTTTATTTTATTATGCTTTCATACTTCTGTTGTGCACGATTATTAGACTATTTTATTTCCTTGTTATTTTAGGGCATTAGGCTATTTCTTATGTATTAGCTTAGTATTTCATTATGTAATTGGATGATGAACTGTTATTGGACCAGCTAGTGGCCCCGAGGTAGCCTAGCCCACTAGCTGACATGCGCCCCTAGGAGAGTGCACTGTGTTTGGGCCGACTCCCTAGGGGAGTGGTCATCCCCTATATGGGTCTCCTTCTTTTATTTGGGTTATGCAAATTGATTATTCCAAATCTCTTCCCTTTCTACTTCTTCTCTCCCCTTTCTCTGTGTGATCGTTCAAGGTACTGCTTGTGCCTGCATCCGACACAACATTGGTATCGGAGCAATCACAATCCCCAGCCATAGCGCGAGGCAAGCAACCTGCCACGGCCCCAGAACTGCAGCCCGAGAAGGAGGTCGATGCTCCAATGGACAATCCCCAATCGGCCCTGGATACTATCAGCGCTCCTACTCTGGCACAGATTATGACCAAGCTCGAGTCTCTAACCATGGCCGTTGCGCAGCTCCAAGCAGGACCTTCAGTGCCATGAGCGCCACTTCTCGCCAAACCCCCTGTCACGAACATGGAGAAGGGTGAAGCATCGCAGGCTCAAGAATAGTGTGGTCTAGGCCATCAGGCAACGACAGACAAGGAGATACGTGTCCCTCAAGCGTCCCTGTGCTTTGGCACCCTTGAGCACGCTGGTGAAGGGAGGCACCAGGCTTGGGATATGCGAGGCCCGCTAGGTGTTCGAGAAAATTCCCAATGGTGCCGCCCCCCATAAACTTGTTTCCAGAGGTGGAGGATGACTAGGAGGAGTACCCGGGGCCTCAAGGAGGACTGCGGGAAGGAGCGGAGCCCCATTTGGCCAGCCTACAATTTCCCCATTATAGTGGGGATGACAATCCAGTGGAATGGTTGTACAAGGCGGAGAAGTTTTTCTCCTATCAGGGCACGCATTCTGAAGTAGAATGGCTGTGCATAGCTGCCTTCCACTTGGACGGGGATGCATCATTGTGGTTCCAAAGCTTCGAGAAGGAGGTGTGCTACCCAACTTGGGCCGCCTTCTCCAACGAGTTGTGCATTTAGTTTAGGCCGAATGAGTTTCAAGACTTTAACGAGATGCTCTCCACACTGCGCTAGACCACCATAGTTCTTGCCTACTATAAGGAGTTTTTGAAGGTGGCCAACCGCCTCCCGAACTGGCCAATGGCCGCCTTGATGGGGACCTTCAAGCACGGCCTCGAGCCTAAGATTTCGGAGGAGATGCTCCAGCATGCGGGATGTCGTGTGCCATGCACGAATTGAGGAGGAAAAGTTGGCTAGGTAGCGGCGAGGGGGTGGCTTGGGCCTTTCCCCAAATCTGTGGTCGGTGCTACCTCTCTTGCCATTCCAGCCAACAGCCCCGTGGCCAGCCGCCCTAGCTAGCATTGTGGTTCATCGACTTACACCTGTGTAGATGGAGGAACGCCAGACTAGGGGTCTATGCTTCTGTTGCGATGAGAAGTTTGTCCCGGGTCACCGCTATGCCATCAAGGGCAGCCTCCTCTTGGAGGAGGTTGATGAAGATGATGAGGTGGCAGCTATAGGTGACTCGTCCCACCAGGACGATGTGCTGCCCGAGATATCTATCCATGCCTTCTTTGGGATGTTTACTCCACATAACATGAGGGTTCATGGCCATCTCAAGCAGCAGCAAGTGGCCATCCTGATCGACGGTGGTTCCACTCACAATTTCATCAACGACAAGGTGGCCCAATGACTGGGTTGCTTCGTTTTGGATTTGAAGCCGTTTGACGTGTTGATTGGTGACGGGAAACATCTTCGAAGCACCGAGGTACGTACACATGCCATGCTCTCCATCCAATGCCACACATTTGTCACCGACCTCTTCTTGCTACCTATGAAGGGGGCGGACGTGGTACTAGGGGTACAGTGGCTCCAAGAGCTTGGAGACGTGGTCTAGAACTTTAGAAACATGGTGATGGACTTTGACATTCAGGGGCAGCGGGTTCGTCTCTAAGGATCCCGGCCGGGCACCCTCCTTTCAGCCCAGTCGGTGAACTCCTTCAAGTTCGTGCCCTAAGGGTTCCTCTTGCAGCAGCAGGCAACAGTCGAGGTAAGTTAGGATGAGCCACCTCCAAATCTTCTTGAGTTATTGGAGGAGCATAGGGATGTGTTTGCTGAGCCAACGGGCCTTCCTCTAGTGCGACCGCATGACCACCATATTCCCATTATTCTGGGAGCCGCACCAGCCAATGTCCGCCCATACCGCTATCCTCATATTCAGAAGTCAGAGATAGAGCATCTCATGGCTTACATGCTCCAGGCAGGTATCATTCACCCTAGCACAAATTCCTACTCGACCCCAGTGTTGCTGGTTTGAAAGAAAGACGGTACATGGCAGTTCTGTGTGGACTACCGTGCCTTGAATGTCATCACCGTCAAAGACAAGTATCCACTACCCGTGATCGAGGAGCACTTGGATGAGTTGGCTGGTGCACAGATTTTCAGTAAACTCAACCTTCATTCGGGTTACCATCAGATTCGGGCAGTTAGCCAATGTGCACAAGACCGCCTTCTAGACTCATGACGGCCATTTTGAGTTTCTCGTCATGCCATTTGGGCTTACCAACACCCCCTCCACCTTCCAGAGCCTCATGAATGATCTCTTCAGGCCTTACCTCCGCCACTACATATTGGTATTCTTTGACGACATCCTTGTGTACAGTCAGTCATGGGCGGAGAATTCGCAGCATCTCATGTCGATCTTCTCTGTTCTGCGAGATAATTCCTTATTTCTTAAGCCTTTGAAATGTTCCTTTGGCAGCCCACAAGTGGATTATTTGGGACATATCATCTCGCGCAACGGTGTTGCCACAGACCTGTCAAAGGTAGCCACCATGCTCTCATGGCCGCAACCCACCAATGTTCGGGCGTTGAGGGGCTTCTTGGGCTTCACTGGCTATTAAAGATGGTTCATCAGTAGGTATGGGGTGATGGCTCGACCTCTTACTACGCTTCTCAAGAAGGGGGAGTTCGACTAGAATGCAGTCACCCAGGCTGCATTTGAAGAGTTGAAACAGGTTGTGGCGTTAGCCCCTGTGCTCATCCTACCTGATTTCAGTCGGCCCTTCGTGGTGGAAACCGATGCTTCAGAGACAGGGCTCGGGGCAGTGTTGTTACAAAATGAGCGCCCCATTGCCTACTTTAGTAAGGCTTTGGCAGGATGATCTTTGTCCTTGTCCGTTTACAAAAAGGAGATGCTAGCTATTGTCCTCGCCGTTGACAAGTGGCAACCCTATTTACTTGGCCGTAGGTTTTTGATTTGCACTGACCACCAACCTCTAAAGTACTTCCTGGAATAGCAGGTGTCTACTCCCTCTCAGCAGCGGTGGGTCAGTAAGCTACTTGGTTATGACTATGAAGTCGTGTACAAGAAAGGGGAGGACAACATCGAGGCAGACACGTTATCTCGCAGCTCTGCCCCGGGATCATGCCTTGCCATTTCTACGCTATCTTGCCCTTTCATTGATGATCTAAGGCAGGCATACTTGGAGGATTCACAAACGTAGGCATTGATTACGGCTATCCAAGCCAACTCGGTGGCCCATCCTTTCTTTGTGTGGCGGGATGACCTCCTCTATTGGAAGGACTGCCTTTGGGTTCCAGATGTGGATGATTTGCACAGGCGAGTATGTGGCTGCTTATGATGTCTACCAGAGGGCAAAGGCTGCTACCACCTCTCTTGTCAGGTTGCTTCACCCCTTACCTGTTCCTAATAAGGTTTGGGAGGATGTCTCAACGGATTTCGTGGAGGCCTTGCCCTTGGTGCAAGGCAAGTCGGTGATTACGGTGGTGGTGGACCGGTTGTCCAAGTACGCTCACTTTTGCACTCTAGGACACCCCTTCACCACCAAGATAGTGGCCGAGCTCTATGTCTGGGAGGTCACTAAGCTACATGGCATGCCCCGCACTATTGTCTCCGATTGTGACTGGATATTTATATTTCAGTTTTGGCAGGAGTTCTTCACGTTACAGGGCACTTCGCTACACATGAGTACTGTTTACCATCCTCAAATAGATGGCAAACCGAGGTGGTCAACAAATGCTTAGAATAGTATCTCTATTGTTTCACGATGTCTCAGCCCCACAGATGGCTTCAGCTTCTTCTATGGGCGGAGTGGTCCTATAATACCGCCTATTACACTTGTGCCGGTTTCACTCCTTTTGAGGTGTTATATGGCCGACCACCACTAACCGTATTGTCTTATGTCCCTCATTGCTCCTTTGTAGCTGAGGTGGACTACATGCTCGAGATGAAGGACGAGGTTCTTCGCCAGCTCAAGGTGAACTTGTCCTTTGCTTAGAACAGGATGAAGCAGATCTATGATGGTCATCACACTGATCGGGACTTTGAGGTAGGTGACTTGGTTTATGTTTCGGTTCTTCCTTAGCATTAGAACTCTTTGTTTCAGCCAAAGCACTCCAAGCTCGCCCCCATTTTCATGGCCCCTATGCTATGGAGGAACGTATTGGTCCAGTGGCTTATCGTCTTGCCTTACCGCCTGGTTCTTCGGTCCATCTGGTGTTCCATGTCTCATGTCTTCATCATTGTGTGCAGGACACTTCTCTCACCACTGATGCTCCACCACCTCCTTTGATGGGACTGATTTCTACTGCAGATCCAGGTCCGGCATCAATCATTGATAAGCATCAGGTCTGCCGTTCTGGTCACATCATTATAGAGGTTTTGTTTTCCTGGCAAGGCCAGCCACTAAAGGATGCTACCTGGATGCCTGAGGATGAGCACCTGACCAGATATCCTACTTGGTCGGCTTGAGGACAAGGCGAATAGCGGAAGTGTGGTGGAGTGTTGTGCACGATTATAACACTATTTTATTTATTTGTTATTTTAGGGCATTAAGCTATTTTCTTATGTATTAGTTTAGTGTTTCATTATGTAATTGGATGACGAACTATTATTAGACCGGCTAGTGGCCCTGGAGTAGCCTAGCCCACTAGCTGGTGCACACCCCTAGGAGAGTGTGTTGTGTTTGGCATGACTCCCTAGGGGAGTGGTCATCCCTTATTGGGTCAACTCCTTTTGTTTGGGTTATGCAAATTGATTATTCCAGATCTCTTCCCTTTCTTCTTCTTCTCTCCCCTTTCTCTGTGTGATCATTGAAGGTACCGCTTGTGCCTACATCAGGCATAACAACTTCATAGTGATGTTCTATGAAAGCGTGTGAACTTATGAAGTTCACTCATTAGAACTCACCTACTGAGCTTGAAAATATTCATCTTCCTTCTTTTTAGCTCCATATATTTTAGAGGCGTTTTCATGTCCTTGATCAAGAGCTCCTTGGATTAGATTGATGTTGTTGTTAGAAGGACCACTTTATTTAGACTATGTATACATTTGACTCAATATGAGTCCTTTATAGTTTTGTCATGACCTGATGTAATAATTTGATAACTGATGTATTGGGTGAGATGAGACTTTGAGATGTTTATACTTTTCTAGACTTGCATATGAAACTTTAAATTTTGAACTGTTATGGGGTTTATACTCAAAGATGCCTTGGGTATATTTTCATTTATGCCCATGACCATGACATCTAATTTTCATGTTATATATTCGATTCATGCCTGAGATTGTTTGGTTTGGCGTAACAACGATTTGACAAAGTTTAACTTGAAAATTTTATGACAATGATTTATATTTATGAAAAATATTTTAACATGTTTCAAATTTTGTCAATTTTCATTATTTACAAGCATTATATTACAAAAAAGATTCATGAAAATTTAAGGAAATTGTATGTAAAAATCTAGGACGTGACAACGTACTTATGCAATTTTTCACTCATTATTTTTCCCACACTCTAATATAATAAAACATTTGTCCTAAGTGTGTGAATGTGATGTGTGTGCGTATGTTTACCTACGAAAACACATTTGAGCCTTCTTATTTGATTCATCTTCATGATGTGATCTTGAGCAGCAAATATTATATCTTATGACTCAAATTATACATCAATTTGACATTATTTTATTCACCAAAATAAGTCAATACTACACACATATATTCTTGTGGAGAGTAAATACCAAAGTCTTAAATAAGCATACCCACAATGAAACAGGACTTTTGCGTACTTAACCAATTTAAAAACATATTTGATATATACAGCAGAAATCGAACAAGATCATCTCTATGTATTAATGGAAGAATTATTTATTAACTGTCACCGCCTAGGAGAGGTCTTAAAAATCAGATTTAAGCCATTAAGATTTCAAGCAAAGAACATGCAACCTAGATCAACTTACTTCAATGTTTGAACCATATAAACTATACATCGTCCAATACATAGTGTAGAAAGCAAGGAACAGTCAAAAAAACTTAATAACTATGAGAAAGTTTAACTGAATGACCTGTACTTGTCACGACCCAGATTTTTAAAACCCATTTTACAATAAAGGACACGTGATAAATCACGATAATTTTTTCTTTCTTTCTTAAACACAAAACAAATTATCCGATTAAATATTTAAGCCGTGATAGCTGGGGTTCATAAATACGAATATCAAAACATATGATATTATTATACATGTCAAATTCCATAAATAGCAGGTTAACCCTCTAAGTACAAGTCTGCCATCTTTCCGAAAATAAATAATCAAGTAAAGTTGGCTCTCACGCTAGTAATTACAATTACTTACACGATTGCAGAAGTAAGAAACTAGACCCCACTAATGCAACGTCGTCCTCAAATGCCTGCCAACGTCTCGATCTCACAACATCCCCATCTAAAGAACCTGCAAGCGAACAAGATCAAACAGGAAACAAAACATCTCCTCCCCTTGGAGGAGCATTCAAAAGAACAAAAGTATTATTTCATATTTTTCGGATCAAGCCAACATCATCCGATGTTAGTTGCCTACGTACTTATCAGACAACATCTCCAATGTTTCCAACAAGATCGGATCCAAACGTAGTTCTGCCTAATACTACACTATACTAAAAAGCATAGCATCACTCATGCAATGCTTAAGTATTTTCAAGCAACCTACATTTTATGCAAGTCCTTTAATCGTTCCACTTGTTCTAATTAAATAAGCAATATCAATCAATGGTATTAATTATCTCTCAAACCATTGTTTGATAATTAATATCCCCGTCTAATCTCAATGATAGACAAATTCATCAGATGTCAACCTAATTAACAAATGATAACGAAACACCCTGAAATCCACCAGGAAGTACCATCACCCCTCCTAGCCTATGAAGGACTTGACCAGAGTGGAAGGGCATGGCCCACAACTGCACTTGAACAAAAGTGGTGAGAAAAGCCAACCTAGCAGGATGTCAGCTAATCCAATTTCGTGTACACTAAAAGATCCTTAATAGATTTTTGGTGAGCCAGCCTCACGTAGAGCTCCCTCCAACAGGGAGGTGCAACTACATGGCCAACTCAGCAGCTCCTCAATAGAGCTAAAACTCAGGAAACCATTCTGAACCCTATCTTGCTCATCTATAAGCCAGGATTATGAATGATTATCCCAAACCCTATTAGTCCCTTCTAGACTATGGTTTAAAACTCGAAACTGCCATCGGTACATCAACCAAGGCTTATCATCAGGTCAAAGGCTTTGTTCACTGTATAAACTAGTCCCAGACCCCTCTGAGGTATTTTAGTCTTTATCTTGATTAGGTGTTCTCACCCAATCCAAAGCTATCCACCCAAATATTTATTCTTTCAATAATCTTCAACTAGTGATAAGTTACTATCACAACATCAATATCAAAAATCGAAACAAAGAACAACATAAACAATTAAAACCACAAAGGTCCAAACAGATCATAATATCAATAATCAAATTCAATAATGATATTATAATTACTCGAGCTCTCGTACCCTAACCCTCCTTGGATTAACTTATTAAATCTCTTAAAAAAACTCATTATAATGCACCTGAGGGCATTAAGGTAATTATCCAACATTGAATATGGTCCTCTTTGCTCTCAGGTAAGTCTTTAACTTCTCAAAAGGTTTCAATATCACATTGGCCCGTTAATAACATCCATGCAAATACGGGCCGGTCTACATAGGGGTATTTTTGCTATTTTGTTCAGGGCTTCCCTAAACCTCAATGGGTCCAAAACTAATCTCAAGGTTTAGACCTTGACGTTATGAACCCGAGGAAATTTCCTTGCCATTTAACGGGGTCGTAAACCCCTTGACTAACCTGATTCAATTAATCATTTTACCTTAACCCTAGGTGTAGAACAGTTAATTATCTACATACTGGGATTTCCCCCCACCTTGTAGATTGGTCTAAATTTAGGTTACCCATTATACTCTTATTGATAATTTTTCAATTTTTAGGATCACTCATATGCCACTGAACCGGAGCTCCAAAGTCGGGCAAGTAGTTTTCACACGACAATTTTACTACAAACGTTAAAAGGGTAATTGTACAATCACTGGGATATTTCCCTAATTTGAAACTTGGTCAGAATACTCCAACACCTCTTGGGGTCCTTTATTATTTTTCTAGAATTTTGTTGACACTTTTAGCCCCCTAAACCGGACCTGATTCACTCCATTCTTTTGTTTCTTTTTTTTCAAACCGAACCGGTTTGGTTCGGGTCGACGACCAGCAACGCGGGTCGTCTTCCCCGCATCCGGCCAGTGGCAGAAATGCCTCTAGCGGTGCTGCCCCTGGCCACCATAGCAAGGCAGCAGTTTGGGCTCCACCAGATCGCCCCCAGGCGGCGATCCTGTTAAGCCTAGGCCAGCTACCTCTCTGTGGCCGTCTGGCGGCCACCAAAAACGTCCCTTTTTTTTAAAGAATAGCGGAGGCGTCGTGACGGAAGGCCACCATGGCTGGCTGATGGACCGGACTTGACCGGATTGCCATCGTCCAGCGATTCAACTGGTCCATCCTCCGACCGGTGGTTGCGCTTCACTGCCACAGGTTCTCCCTTTTTTTTTCTAAGATGACCCGACGGCTAAAGTAGCCAATCCGCCGCCATCAAGGCCGCCAGATACAAGCCACTGCGGCCAAGGCCAAGACCGCCATGGCCAGGGCCAGAGCTAGTGCGGCCCCTTTCCGACGGATATTCCGGCAACTAAAAATTCAAAATACTGTTCGCGTAATTACATGAACAGTATTTGCATAAAACACTATTATTTGCAAAAACCACTATAATTTTCATTTAACAAAATTGATAATAATCTAAACTTGAAATCAACCTCCGTGGCTGAGTTAACGTCAATCCACTGCCGCTGAAGCCTTGCCAAAAAATTCCCTCGGTAGCCTTCTCCACCCTCTCTCCTTCCTCCCCCAAAAATAAAACACCTTTAATTGTGCCCTCAAAAGCCTTTTTATAAGCATGGGGATTAGGATTCCTAATCCCCTAATAAGTTAAGCAATCTTCCCCCAATTAGGTCACCTAATTAAGACCTTAAAAATTAATCTTGAAATTATAAACAACTGGACTCGTAAAATGACTTAAACGGGCCAAAACCAGTCTAAATCGGGTAAATGGGCCTAATGCGATATACTTAAATTTGAATAGTCGTATCTCCCTCATTTGAACTCCGATTCACACATTCTTAGTGGCGTTTCAAAGCTCTATCTATCTACTTTCTAATAAAATTATTTCATCCAAAAATTCTATCTAGTGAGGAAGTTATTTTATAAAGAATGTCAATAGTCCAAACACCCTTTTTTTCACGTATTTAAATTTTGAAACCTAGGAAAATTAGGGATATTACATTCTTCCCTCCTTAAAAGAATTGCGTCCTCGCAATTCGCCACAACCAACCCTTTTCAAGCTCGGCCTTTAACCCAAAAGTCATTCTACCCTTTCAAATGACATCAACTGCAACTTCTAATTTATGTAGAACACATACTTAATATCTCACAAAATTGAGGTTGTTACAGTACTCTTACTAAAGAAAGTCAAGCTCTCTATTGCAAATTCATACTAGTGCTCCTAAATTTTTCGTCTTTCATCCATTGCTACTATATTTTTGAAATTTTCTGCTCCCTTATAGTCATCAGCAACTATTGCTCATGTTTGCAACCTCTTTTCTCCATTGAATTGCTTTAGGACTATATAACCCTATTCCAGCACAAGTAGACTATTAGCAGCCGAATTTTTTTCCCTACTTCCTTTTTTCCCCCTCTTGCTCTCCATGTTTCTCTTTATTCTATTCTCCCCCCTCCATATCCCCCCTCCATGTGTCTCTCTCCCCCTCTTCATGAGTTTATCTCCCCTCTCCATAGTCCTCTCTCTGTTTGTCCCCCTCAGCAAGTTCTGGGTGTTTCTCCCTCGCTCTCCTTTGTAAGTTATTTACCTAAGTTAGGACTTAGGAATTATACTGTTATTAAGACCTCTTTCCCTTTAAACTTCTCAACTAAGTTGATTTCCTAGTTTAAATTAAATGTCCCACATTAAGGCTAAATAATTCATTAAACATAATTTTCGTAATTAACAACTAAACCATGCTTACAAGTGGGTCCCACATGTGTATATGGTCCCACATAAAATTTGGACCTCTATTTAAGAAATAATAAATATTTAAAAAATCATATCACCTTCATCCGACCTCTATTTTTCGTGTTCTTGGTACTATTACGATGGGCTTGGAGATTACTTTCTATTATTATAGGCTATGTACTCAAATTTACTATGTGAGGAAGAAATTGGATGAATAAATTACTAGGGTGAAAATTACCGGTTGTTACAATATGAAGCTAATAGTTCTCTACATCTAATTTCTTCTAAATTTTTTACTTCTTTGATGGCATAATTCTAGGTGGTAAAGATCTAAGGAATTTCATCACAATCCTAAACTTAGGGATATCTTCTGCAATGTTGTCGCAAGAAGTGATAATATCTTTTGACCTTAGGAAAAAACCTAAAAGAAATTCTCAAATTCCTTAGTTTTATTATTTCAAATTTTGTAAGGAGATTTTGTTGTTTGGAAATTTTAAGAGTGTTTGTACCCACAGTGGTGTTCCGTAGAACATCTCAGGCTTTCTTGGCAGTATCACAGTTAGAAATATGTCTAAAGTGATCAAGTGTAAATGAATTAAATAAATCATTTAAACATTTGCTATTGAAAGCAGCTAAATCCTTCTCATCTTGGGTCCAATCCTTTATGGGTTTTGTAATCACACTACCATCTTCCATGACATGTGGTGTCCATCCATATTAAGTAACTTTCTAAACTTTGTCATCAACAAAGGAGAGAAAATCACTCATCATAACCTTCCAATAAAGAAAGATGGAGCCACCAAACAATGGAAGTCTAACTATTGAAGTGCCCTCTACTTGCTTTTCCATTTTGAATCGCAATAGAACAGCAAACAAGAGATAACAACCACTAGAAAATCGTGATGGCAGCAAAGACACTCAAGAGATAAAAAGGCAAGCAAATCTAGAATAAAAATGTGATCTTCATAAATTAACCTAAACTAAGGCATGTAGGTTTTGTCTTACATGAATTGCATTCCATCAAGCATGATGACCATGTGTTAACACTATCAATTAGATTAGTAGACCTATGAACTAAAAATAATCCAATAACATTAAGACATTGCAATATGTGAGACCCTATTGAGGGACTACTTTGTATGCAAATTAAAACACCACAATCAAAACACCAATCACACAAAGATATTTCATGTAGAAAACTCAAAGAGAGAAAAACCACCAAATCCCAGTCCAAGTAAACATTCTAGTATGAATAATCTAGTTACAAGATTCACCTTTCTATACAATGGAATCTACCAAAGTACTATAATGTTCTCTTTCAAGTGTCCAAGCTTCCCACTGCCTTCCACTTCCTGATTGTTAAGCTTCTATTTTTTTATTGATTTCCAACAACTCTTCAAAGGATTCCATCATAGAAGAAACAATTCTAGTCGTTTTCCAATATTAGATCAAGGACTAGGTTTTAAAGGAACTAACTAACATATAGTGACAAACTCTCATCAAGTTTAGGAAAATCCAATCTTTAGGTTTAGGAACTTGATTAGAATCAAAGAAAAACAAAAATCATGATGATCGAACTCTGAATCATGAGTTTGTTAAGGGAATAGTGAAGTACTATTGGTGTAGAACTCTCTGTCAGCAAAACCTAACTCAAGGAATTTTTTGACTTCATTTCAAAGTTGATGTAGTTCTCAAGCATAAATAGGGGGTACAACAAGTGTGGGCCACCCGCACCCTCTTAAGAGAAGCCCTGCTTGCTGGCAGAGTGGGCTTGGGTTTCTAGGGCCCTGGGCCAAGCTAGCCTGCAAGCCTGTCTTGCCTAAATGAATGTGAATGTAGTAGTTTAGGCCAATCAATTGCCTAGTCTCATGACTTGTCAATGACTATTTATTATTATTATTATTAGAAATCTTGATTTGGAGGGGGTAAGTACCAAATTGACACCCCTCAAAAAGATAATTTTAACCCTCTCAACATTAAAATAACGGTCATTTTCAAGGGTAGGAGGGGTAATGGTCACATTTAAAAATATATGAATAGCGGGGAAGTTTAACCTTCTGTTCACCCTTTCTCCTCTCCTCCATACTCTCAAGCTCTCAATCGCTCTAATTTTTATTTTTGAATTAAAAATTTAAGATTAAGCTCTCAATTCTCAAACTCTTAAGCCTCCTCCTTTCCATTTGTACTGAAGCATCAAGTGGGCAAATTCAACTCAAGCATCAAACACAAGGTAAGCAAATTTTATTTTGTAATTTAAATTTTATGCTAAGTAATTTAAATTTTTACTTTAATTTGCCTACTTTTTCTCTTATAAATTTGTTTTTTTAAGAAAATGATGTCCTCTCCAACAACAATGTCTCCTCCTCTCGGTCACCCCAACCAACGATGAAGTAATATCCAGTATTTCCAAAAGAGGAATTCCCGAAAGGATGGATGAAGCCGATTTCACAAGAGGTATTCTAGCAAAGCCTTCGGAGACTAGGAAAAAAAGTGGCAAGCCTCCTTTGTGTGGAGCCACATGAGGAAAATTAAGGTGGATGATACCGTCAATGTTGGAATGAAGATCGTATGAGCCAAATGCAATCATTTGCAAAGCAATTCTAAGTGTTAGAGTCAGGGGGTGTTGGACATCTTCTCCGATATGCTAGATCGGCCCAAGGAGCCCAAACTAACCCAACTAAGTACCATGAGCACCTCCTCCACCTCACTTAGCACTTTAAATTTCAATCAAAATATAAATCAAAGGGAATTCGGGAAGTATGTTATGTGCACCAAGCAATCTTTGTCAATGACTGCATGTTCGAGACATAAGCTCTCAACCCAACATTCCACAAAATATCACGCAACACTCTAAAGAAAGGCATTTTCAAACTACACAAGGTATACAAGGTACAACTTATGAATACTTGCAATTACATGTAAGATTTCTTTAACTTCCAATATTTGGACTAGTAACCAAGATATTGGATATGCATGTGTTATAACTTATTTTATAAATAAAGTAAGGAGATTAAATAAGATAATAATTTTATGCATGATAGAATATCTTCATTCTACCTCAATTATTAAAAAAATCAAGGATTTTTGTTTTAAATGATTACTCAATTAAAGATAAAATTATGTCTATTACTTTAAATAATGTTTCTAATAATAGTTCCATAGTAGAACTTTTAGAATATCATTGTGATAACATTGGTGCACTAGAGTCCCTTACATTTCATATTAGATATGCATGTCACATAATTAATCTATTTATTCAAAGATGGTCTAAATGTAGCTAAACTTCATATTCAATTAATTAAAAATACTTTGTTACATATCACTTCTTCACCTTCTAAAATCCAAGAATTTAGAGATGTGTAAATTGCATAGTAAGAAATATATGAAGTTTCAATTAGATGTTCAACATAGGTGGAATAGTATTTATTTATGTTGAAATCATATGAAGTTTAAGAAAGTTTAATCATAAATTAGGCTACAGAAAATTTACCTATTCTAGGACTTAATGAAGGTCATTTTGTCTTTTTTATTTTATTTGATGTATTTTTTATCTATTTTATATAATGCTATTAACAATTTGTCTCGAGTTTACTATGCTACTTCTTATTTAATTCTAAACCACTTTTATGACATAACTTATGCAATTGAATATTATAGAAATAATGAAACTTTTGCACATCTTGTAATGGAAATGGAGACAAAATTAAGTAAATATTGGTCTCATGTTCCTTTAATTTATGTTTAGGGGTTGTAATAGATCCTAGGGTTAGATTATATGGTGTACAAATTTTCATAGATGATATATGTGATAACATAAGTATCCATGTTGATAATAACGATCATTTGTATAAGACAGTGGAAACTACTTTGCATTCTTTATATAATGGATATGAATTATCCTATGGGTCAAGACAAATGAATCAACTTCTTCTCTTACTATACATCTTACTTCACAAAAACTAAATCTTGCATATTACTTCAAAAAAATAAACAAAAATAAACTTCTAATACTAATGAATTTGTTGTGTATTTTCAACCTGATTTTGCATCTTTTATTATCAAGTAGGAAAATAGTTTAAGTTGGAGGCAAACATATGTTGGCTTAGCTCGTGATACTAACCCCCCTATGTCCACAATAGCATCGGAATCTACTTTTAGTATAGAAGGTAAGGTGTTGGGCGATATATGAGTTAATCTTATATATTATGCCCATATTATATGAATTTTTTAAGGGAAAATTATATAAATATATATATATATACCATTTTAAACCACTTTGGGAAATATTTCCCAAAAGTGGTGTTCCTTTTTGCCATGCGGGTGCCAACCAAGCAGCTGATACCTGCGTGATTTTTTTTAAAAATTTTAAGTTAATTTCGTTGTTTAGAAGGACGAAATTGGTTTTAAGCTGATTTTTTCCTTCTAAACGACAAAATCGGTTTAAGTTGACTCGATTTTGTCATTCTGAATGATGAAATCAACTTAAGCTGATTTTGTCGTTCTGAACGACGCAATTGCCATATTTCTCCCATTTCAGCGTTCGATTGGCAACAATGATGATTTCGTCGTTTAGAACAATGGAATTAGCTTAAAACCAATTTCATCGTTTAGTCGCAACTCTGCCTCTACCTCCAGTCGCGTTTCCAGTTATTTTTTGTGCCAAACTGCCGATCCAGCATTCCGCTCCGTTGCTGCTTCCATCGTCCGACCCGTCACCAGTCCCGCCTCCTCTAGCCCGCCGCCGGTCCCACCTCCTCTGGCCCGCCGTTGGTCCCACCTCCTCCTCCCCGCCGCCTTTTCCGTCGGTCCCCATTCTAACCGAGCCAAATTCGCCCCATCGCCGTGGTACCCTAAATCTTTCTTCTTTAAGATATTGCTTTAAAAATGTGTTGTTTTACAATGATTTTAATTTCATTGATTAGGAAATTTACTCATTAATTTAAAGTCTTTATGATATGCTTATATACTTGGTAAATCTATTGGTTTCTATGCGTATATATTTTGAAAATATGATGGTTACCATGCTTATATATTTGGAAAATCTCTTGGTTTTATTTAAATATTGTTGTAGTATTTTATGCCTCTATTGATTGATATTTTTATTTAAAATCAAAGCTTAATTTAATAGAGAATATGAGTTAGCAATAGTTTAGTTAGGGTAGATGTTAGTATTAGTTTGATTAATCTAATATTAATTTAATCTAATGTTTATGAATTAATTGAATAGAAATGGCAGAAGAAAATTAGATGTTTACTTACTTATGACAGACGCACAGAAACCATCGACGTATGATAAATTTGAGATGCAAGTAGCAAACAAGGTTGGGTGGGATTGAAGAAGATGAAAAATTACTATCAAATGTAATATTCCATCATATAGATCGAGAATGACAATAATATGCATAAATGATGATGCATCAATGGGTTTTATTTTTCACCACTCACGTCACGTAATTTATTTCAAGTTATTTCTCGAAAAAGAGGCCCGAGTGCCTAGTGAAAGGTGAAGTAGTTCACATAGGAGCTCGCATAGGAGCTCACACAGGAGCATGGCTAGAAATGTGAACAATGAAAGTCATATGCAAATGCCGGTGGACGAAGAAGAAGAAGGAAATTTATCTATGACAGTAGCTTCAAATGAACATCATTGGTTGTCTGCCCTATTTACGATGGAAGTGGACCAAATTGGAGGTAAGGTTGATTTAGTTGTAAATACGTTTTGAATCTTATAATTATTAATAAAAAAATATTTAGCTAAAATTTGAATGTTGTGTGTAATATGGAAGATCCACAACGCATGCACACAAGCCATTTAGCGTTCAAATGTCTCAAGGCGGTGCATGGTATGAAACTCAAAGTTCGATGGGCATTCATTACCCCTACACAAATGTTGGTCATACCGATGTTGGACCATCCAATCAAAGGTGAAATATATATTCATAAATGAATATAACTTTTCTAGGCATATGAAATTTAATACATATGCGATGTTTATATGTAGGGGGGAATATGCCCACGATGAAGATATTGATAAAAATGAGGATATTGAAGGTGAAGATAATACTGACGAAGTAAGTGGAGAAGATTCTGACATTAATGCAGAAGGGGTTAGAGGTGAAGAAAGCACTCAACAGATGGTTAACGGCGAGGGGGATGATGCAGTAGACAATGCTATTGCTGCAAATGATAGGAATGTAGATGATGAAGAGCCACCGTACTATGAAGTGGAGCCACTTTATGCACATATCACAGATGAGGAGTTAGATGCGGCAGTTAATTCTACAATGGATATGGACCCACAAAACGAAGATAAAAAAGCATTGGTTACAGCCTTGTAGGAGTTTTCCATTCAAAATCATGTCAAATACAAGGTTGTACGAACAAATTTATCAGGGTATACAATGAAGTCCATTGATAGCACTTGCCCTTGGAGAGTACATGGCTCAATAAAAAGGGGTGGTGGGTACTTTAAATTGAAGACGTACAAAGGTGACCACATATGTCGGAATGCCCAGCTTTGCACAGATCATAGCAGTGCAGTGCCTCCTTTATTTCGAAGGTCATAATGCCTGCTATCCAAGCCAAATTAACTCTCACACCAGGGGATATTATTTAAAGAATGAAGGAGAAGTATCATGTTGACATATCTTATAAGAAAGCATGGACATCAAGGAATATGGCGATCAAGGCTATTTATGGAGATTGGGTAAAATCATATAAATTGTTGCCAATGTACCTAAGGGCGGTGCAAGAAGCGAATCCTGACACCTACTACCGCTTAGAGGATGATGAACTACATCGTGCAGATGGTGGCATATGTAGGAGATTTAAGCAATTGTTTTGGGCATTTGGGTCATCTATAGCAGGGTTTCAACATTACATCCCTGTGATTGGTGTTGATGCCACTCACTTGTATGGCAGATACCCCGGTACTCTTATGGCTACAACGGCTACAGATGGAAACAATGGGTTATTTCCTCTTGCATTCAGGCTTGTCAGGAAGGAAGATGAAGACAATTGGAAATGGTTTCTAATGGAACTGAGGGATCATGTACTGATGGGCATGACGAACATTGTCATTATTTCAGATCAACATAAGGGGCTTCAAAAGGCTGTGCCTGAGGTTCTTCCTGAGTCGGAGTACCACCATCATTATTGCATTCATCACATAAAAGCAAATTTTAAGGAGTTCAAAAATGATACACTGATGAACTTGATTGGGGCAGCAGCTTGTGCATTTACAGAAGAAAAGTTTGATGCTAAAATGGACTTGATTAGTCAAGAGAGTCCTAGGGAAAAACTTCTCCTCTTAGGAGGTTGCATCTTGCACAATGGTCCCTTGCCCACAGTGGTTTTATGACATTTGGCATGACAACTACAAATATGGCTGAAAGTTTAAATAGCGTCTTAAAGGGGGCACGGGGATTACCCATGCAAGCTTTAGTATCATCTATCTTTTATCGACTCATAAAATTTTTTGTTAAATGATCTTCTGCCGCCTCTGCCATGGCCACCCCATATACTTCCAAAGTGGAAGCTATAATGAGAGAGCAAACAAGAAAAATTGGGGAGTATATAGTTAATAGGATCAACAGGGGTCAGTACGAAGTGACATCAATTTGTGCCCGAAAGGTTATGGTAAATGTTGTGATGCATACTTGTACATGCAACATCCCTTAGGTTTATGGGTATCTTTGCTCGCACTTTATCACTGTGAGGGCAAAGGGCGGGAGCCAATCTAGGCATCACTATTTTAAACATCTTCTACTTATAAAAATATGTACTCCACAGAATTTTATTCTCCTCGTGGTCAGGAGTATTGGGAGAGGGATATGCCTTTTGTATTATACCCTCTGATAGCAACAAGACAACCCAGTCACCCACGGTTTGTTCACATTAGGAATACAATGGACCGTAGAACAATGGAGAGAGATGATAGAGGAGGATATAAATGCGGGAGGTGTAAACAAAGTGGGCATAATAGTAAATCATGTAGAAACCTTTCTGTTGATTGGTAAAAATATAATCAATCTCTTTATTTATTCTATATTTTAGTCACGTATGCATATGTTCCTTTTGATTAATGATATGATCTTAATTTTCCGCATATAATATGGATCATGCAGAGCCTTGTTAAGGGCCAGGCCCGAGTGACACTTCCATACTTGTATAGCAGGAGTCACATAGGTATGCTGCTATTTGGAGAGGAGAGGTATGATAACTTTTTTAAAAATTTGTTTCATTTTTTTGGACGATATAGTACGCTATGTTATAATTTGAAAATTTATTATAGGACCCTGAGTGCCTTGAGTGCACCAAACATTTTAAATATCTCCACCATTGGCCCATAGATGAGTGTATTTTACCTTATATCGAGCAAGCGAAATTCGACCATTTTATTCATCTGTAGTATGTTCGTCTCGATTGGCCTCTATTGATAGCTCTCGTTGAGAGATGAAGGAGGGAGACGCAGACATTTCATTTGTCATATGGAGAGATGTCCATCACTCTCATGGATGTGGCAGTTCTATTAGGACTTCGTATCGATGGACATCCTGTGACAGACATGACAAGAGGAGCTCATGTGTATATATTAGTTAGACTTCTTGGTAGAGCTCCTCCTACTATAATGATGCATGATAGCCAAGTAAGCCTACGATGGCTCTTATAGGAGTTTCGCAAGCTCCCAACCGATGCTACAGAGATAGTTATCGAGCAGCATGCACGAGCCTATCTATTACATTTACTTGGAGCCATGATATTAGTGGATACCACGAGCAACCATGTGCATGTTTCATATCTCTCCCTCCTTGCGGACTTTGACATTGTTGGTACTTATTCATGGGACAGTGCTACTCACGCATTTTTATACCGAGAGTTAGGGAAAACATGCCAGGCCATGACTCGGGGATTGTGGGCTGTCTGACCCTTCTTCAGGTAATTAATTGTGTAACTTTACTTGGTGTTTTAGTCATGTATAATTCTTTAATTGTAATATTTGTTATCATATTTTCTGACATAGTTCTTGTCATGGGAGCACTTACACATCGGATGACCAAGCGCTGAGATAGGTCGCTCGGTCGACGGTGCTCTATTGGGGGCGAGGTAAGCTATATTTATGTTTAACACTTACTTTTTTTAGCAATGTTTTATATACATATGCTGAACTTATTTTTTAATTTTAACTCCTTAGGTGGAATGTTCGAAAAAAGAGAACAAAAAATCCACAAGGAGTACTCCGATTATACAGAGGGGAGTTAGACCACCAGCGGCCATACTAGGTAATTTTATTGTCGTGTTAAACTTTTTATGTAATGATTTTAAAAAAATTCGTCATTATTTAAACTAAATTATCTTTATATATTGTATAAATTATTTGGCAGCCGTACTCAGGACGTGTTGGCTGCGTTACCTCCCCTATGCACGGACAGTCGAGAGGTGTGGCTATCTCAAACTCCGCTGATATGCTACGACATTATAGAGATGTATGTGCCAGATCGTGTAATGCTCCAGTTTAACCTGGGGCAAGGGGTCCCACCTTCTATCTTTGAGTTTGTCATCGAATCACTCGACAGGGCCGCCATATTACTGACTGGGCTATACATCATGCGTGGTATATTGCTCGATGGGAGGATAAGAGAGTCACTGTTATTAGAGGGGAGATGACTATGACATTGCGAGATGTTTGTAGTGCTTATATGCAATGGTATTTACCAATTACACGACAATATATTTTACCGCGCGATGATATAGAGGAGATGACATATTAGCCTAGGGGAGCGTCTGAGGCACCTGTAGTAAGTACAACTTTGTTAATTAAGACATATTATTTTCTTATTTTGTTTTAATTATTTATATAATATTTAATTTATTTTTTTATAGCTTCATCTAATTCGAGGTACGCATGCACATTCGACTAATGCACTTAACACCTGTACTTCATGCGGGGACTTATCAGCAGCATGTTAGTCGGTGATTAGAGAGTCTGATGTTGTCCTTCGTAGCTTGTCACTACTTCATTCGGTGATTACGGATGTTCATAGAGATTATCCTATCGACGAGGCCACTCAGACGCAGCCGATGCATTCTTCATTCCCTGATATTCCATCATCATCAGCGGTGTATAGCTCTCCTCTAGGTTTATCATTTCCGGACACTACACATGTAGCTCAGCCAGATCTGATTTTATATTATAGACGACATTAGCCAGCTCATGTTGTACCATTTATTACTTATGCTGAGCTAGAGCCGCAGCCGGACCTGGAGCTCTAGCCAGAGCCATAGCTAGAGCTAAAGGCAGATCATGAGGAGCTCGTACACCATCGTCGAGGACGAGGTCGAGGTCAAGGACGTAGAAGATTATGACATTATTATTTTTATGTTTATTTTAAACTAAATATTTTTTCGACTTGTGATGTTATATATCTGATACTCGTCTATGATGTACTTTAATGTTATATTTGTTATGCATAGAATGGGTGGAATAAATGAAATTGTGTATATAGTGTGCATGTTTTAAATGAATGAATAAGGACAGGTGATAAAGTTAGTTTCAAATAGTTTTTTTTTTAACTTTATTTTGATTTCGTCCTTTAGAAGGACAAAATCAACATTGTTGCCGACCAAACGCTGAAATGGGGGAAGTGCGGCAATTGCGTCATTCAGAATAACAAAACCGGATCAGCTTAAACCGATTTCATCGTTTAGAAGGACGAAATCAGCTTTAAACCAATTCCATCCTTCTAAACAATAAAATCAACTTAAAAATTAAAAAAAAACCATGCAGATGCCAAAGTGGCAAAAAAAACACCACTTCGGAAAATCCTAAAGTGGTTTAATTTATTTTAAAAAACCTTCAACTCTTCAATACACATCTTCCAATCTTCAAGTACCCTAACCCTCTAATTGAAGACAGATATGTTATATCATTTTAAAGTTGTTCATAGTACTTTTACCATAAAATTTACTAATTATATCTTTGACTTTTCAAAATTATGAAAAACATGCTTAAATTGTAAAAATGTAATTTAATATGCACTTAGATTCTAAAATACATGTTCAAACCTTTTATTAGATCACCAACATAAAGTTACAGATGCCAAGGACGTTCCATTACCCCCTTGAGTGCCTGAACCACCAATAATTAGTCACCCTTGTTGTAAACTGTGATAAGAGCTGCTAACGTAATGCATAAGAGCTTCAATCGTCTTCTCCATCATCCACCTTAAACTTGTCATTCCTCTTCAATATACATCATGTGTTACTTGCAAAATCATTGGTCCTAATTTTTCTCAAAATCATTCAACTTTCAGTTAAAAGAAGAAATTTATAGAAGCACCTTAACATTTATAAGACTGGTTTAAATCATATCACTTAAACCAGCGAAATTGATTCTAATAGCCCTTTCATGGTCACTATAGAAGTCCACCCGATTACTAGTCAGAAACAATAATATATCTTTGAACAAATTTAGGTAATTTGACAAAAGAATTTTTCTGAATACATGAACTTCAATACTACAGCTAATAAATGAGACTAACAAATAATTTAACTTGGGCGAAGTTGGTTTGCCTTCCCAACCATTACAAGCACATAGAAAACCAGGGAGAATCCTTAAAACACCACTATTTCAACACTTGAGTTACTATTAGTTAACTTGTGTTTACCTAAACTGGATTCTGAGACCAAAAAAGATTCAATTATACTCCCTCTGTCCTACAGTAACAGTTCCATTAGGTTTTTCAAAATGAACTAATGAAAAACTTCATGGAGGTATATGGGGCGGGAGTATTACATAACCAGCCATGATGATGCTGTTTTTGTAATTTCAAGTCCTCGTTAATAGTAAGGTTTTGATACAACAGGAACCACGTATACATGAGACATAGACAAAAAATATTGCGAACACAAAACCCTTCCCCAAAAAAATATCAAGCGCAGTACAAGCAACCACAAAATGGAGTGCCACCATCTTATCAAAACTCCATCAGCGACTTAATATAAAACCCTTCTTTTTTTCCCTTCTATGCAGCATACTTGAAAATAATAATTATTCTGATTCTGGTTTTTCCGCTTGTTCTGCTGCTGAATCTTTCTGATCATCTATTAGAGGAGCAGAAGAAATTGTATAAACTTTCTCTTTCACTACGACTAACTCCTCTACTTGGGAAGCATCCTGCATGCTTGCAGCCACATCACCTACTATGTCACCCTTATTAAAACTTACAATAGGAGTAACTCGACCTTCATCATCTTCAGCCATACTCTCTTTCCCACAATAACCTGCTTGAACTTCTGGCTCCACGGGATATTCCGAAAAAGATTTGCCATTGCAAAAATTAATAACCGTAGATGACACAGCTTCTGCAGCAAGATTATCATTTGTTGCATCCATAAGGCATTTGTCCATATTCTCAATTTGCTGGATATTCTCACTCGCAATACAACTGTTATCAACAATCATCTCAGAGTTCAATATATCTGTCTCCATGACTCCTACAGAACTGACTTTAGCAAGATCAGAAACCACAACAGGTTGATTGGTCAACTCCACTTCCTCAGGAGAGATGTATCCTTCCATATCAACACTTACAACACTGGTAGCTAGGCAAGTAGATTGATCAGCTTTGCCATCATTTGGGGAAGCAATGGAAAAATTTAGAGCTTCGTTGTGAGCTAGGCCCTGAGATTCATCTGTTTTTCCATCATTCATTGTGCCTACTTCCAGCACTCCTTCACTATCGATATTAACACGATGGGAACATTCAACAGAGTCATCTCTCATACCGCTGTCAACAACAGACACAGAAACCTCAATAAGTTTCATGTTTGCCTCCGTCTGCAAGCAAGTATTGTATGGAGCTTCATCATGAGTTGGGCTAGTTAATTCATGGGCTTTCTCATGATCCACAAACCCTGCAGCCATATTTCCTCCCGTACTAACATTAGGCACATCCAACAAATCAACAGGCTGATCAACCAAATTTCTATATTGACAAGAAGATTCATCAGTTTTCTTCTGCCTGGACCCAGAAGATTCATCAGTTTTCTTGTAGTCCAGGGCCATCACCTCCATGCTATCTTCATTAAAGATACCAGCAGCAGTAGAAGCATCAGTCATCAGCACATCTAGCTTGGTTTTGGCACAAGATAGAATTAGTCCAGAGACATCTGGAAGATATTGCACTTTACTTTGATCTGGCCTAAAAGGTTTACATGTTTCATGTAAGTCATTTTCATCCTTCCCGATTTCAACATCAGTAGAATCTACATTGGGATTCAGTTCATTTTTTGCAACTATGGGTTCAGCAATTCCAGGATTAACTTCAGCAGCTGGGGATCTTTGCCCTCTAATAAAATTCTCTGCTTTCTCAAGAGAAATAACAGGGAACTCTTGATTGCCAACTTCACTGGAAACATTATATTTATCAGAATTCTGATGAGACACATCCACGCCATGGCCTACTGCACCAGAATTTGCAGTCTGTACTTCACTCTCACTTGCATGAGAACAGCTTGCATGATCAAAAAGTAGACATTTATTTACTAGTTCAACAGGTTGTGTGGTCAGATCGGAGCCACATGTGACCTGAGTAACACACATATATGTTGTTGTCTTAAAGTCTGAAGGGACCTTCACATCACCATTCTGACTTAAAACCTTGTACTTTTCAAGACCATCTGGATCCATAGTGTTTTTTCCACTGGTTGTAGTTGAAACTTCAGCCTTAACTTGAGTCCCTTCATTCATAGAAAGAACAGCTGGCTCATCCACAGTGATGGCTTCCTCTTCTGATTTCAGTGTGTTTTCACGATTCAAAACTGAAGGATCAATCACCAGCTCATCAGGTTGTTTCTTCAGATCACATGGACTAGCAACTTGAGCAATAAAAAGGGTGGATTCTCTTTCATTCAGAGTGGTGGCTGTTTCAGTTTTGTCAGAAAGTATACAATCTGCTGCAGCTCTTCCCTCTTTGATTTCAGAAAAAGTAGCATTCTGATCTACCTTGCAAGCACCATCAATTTTCTCAGAACATTGAACATTGAAACTTTGCTCAGCATCACATACGTTTTCTAGCAGTTTATTCAAAGAACTTGAAACAAAGTCACCATTCACATCCTCTGTACTTATTTGAGAGGAGGACAAACCAACTGATAGCTTGAGATCAGCATCAATTTTGCTTGGCTCATTGCTATAATTTGTACTGTTAACCAATTCATGGACTGTTATTCCAGCAGTAATTAGAAGATCCTCACTGTCTACATCAGAGACCTTGTCAGGATGTGGTATCAGAACATCTTGCTTTGAAATGAGGGAATTACTATCCATCTCTACAGATGCTATGTTCTCATTATTACTATAAGAAGGATCATCACAGTTCTCCTCAATTGCTTGTTCTGCATCTTCAATATCAGCATCGTCATGAGTCATACTGGATGCATAAATTTCAGCTGATGTAACATCTACTGCCACTGGTTCAGCTTTGGTGGAAGGAGTTATTATAAGTGCCTCAGCTGAAGAAACGTCTTCAGTCACTGGATCAGAATGGCCACCATCTTCCATCACATCACTCTGATCACCATATCCAACCTTTTCTTCTATTGGAGATTGAATGGATGGTAGATTAGAAGATCCTGTATCAACTTTGTTCTCAGCATCTGCTTTCCTTTCGCAAATAGTGGCGACTTTTCCTGCAAAAGTATCATCTTTACTTTCAGCAGTAGTACCAAGGAACCCAACCTCCATGCTACTACCAACAACGAATGGTTTTTTAATGTTAGTTTCTGTAGAACCTGTCATACTTCTAGAAGGGCCACAGATTAGCACTGATACATCTTTTTCAGAACTGTTATGGTGGACAATATTTGATAAAGCAAAGGTTCCATCCTGGGAACTTTCTTTAACATGAGGCTTGTCTAGGTTATAGAGCACAATACTGGTCGATTTATCAGCAAGTTGATCAGAAAACTGTCCTGTACCCGAAACATCTTTGCTACGTTTAGGGTCCTGTGGCTCAACAGCATCCAGAAGAGAGCTTCCTTGCTGGCAACTGTCAGCAGAAAGTGGCTTGTACAAACCAGCTTGGATCGCAGCAGGCGTGGAAAGTGCCTCAGAATCGGTAATTACTGATATTTCTTGCTCATCAACAGCATCTTCTTGAGCAATGTTAGTCACAGACGCTTTTAACTCTTGGTAGTCCTCAGCAATAACAGATTTTTCTACCGTACTTTGCTTGACCTCTGTTTCCCTCAAGACTCCTTGTCCAAATGCACCACCTTTTCTTTCCTCCTGTATAATACTAAGAATGGCAGGGCTTTGCTCCCTATAATTCTCTTCAAATGGTTTCTTTGGAACAATCCGACTCAACTCTGCAGCATCTCCAGAATACCCACATATGGCATTACCTTCAGTTTCACTTGAGACCATCAGACATAATCTATTTTCCTCTTGTGCAACATTAGGAAGAATGCCGTGTAATTCTTTATAGGCATTCACAGGTGGATTTACAAGGCCTAGCTGCTTGGTATCCGTTGAAGTCTCAACAACTTTGCAATCAACCTCAGGTTGACTGATATCTAACCCTGCTCGTCCACAAAACGGACCTTCCCTTATTGAGCAGGTAGAAGCAGAATCCAATGCTTCCTTATTACTTTCCAAAACTGATGTCTCTGTGCAATGCTGCATTTTCTGTGCTATATTTTCAGCAGCTTCACAAGATGGGCTACATTTGGTCTCACCTCGTTTGACCTCCTCTGTATCAAAAGTGTCCCCCTGAAGACTTGTCTCAGCCACCACTGACACCAGAACAGTCCCAGATAATGAACTTGTGGTCAAGGAGCTACCCTGGAGGTCAGACTTCACAATGATTCCCTTTGATCCAGTTGCTGCTGAAGAGGTTGCCGAAAATGTGGTTCCCTCAGTAATACAAGGCAAAGGAGTTTTTTCTTCAGAAGATCTAATATGATCCGACAAACCTCGCGGAGATTCTTCAGCCATTGCTTCAACAGAGTCCTTGCCCACAGATCTCAAACCATCACCTTCGGGACTACCTTGATCAGTATCAAGAGGCTTTGCATCATTTGCAGGCTCCAGCCCATTCCTGTTCATTGAACCAAGAGCATTTTCTCCCGTCTTGGACACATCAAAACTTTTTTTGCTTTGTATATCAATTTCTCCCTCCGTATTTAGGATTGGGCCCTGAGATATCATAGTCAAATTCTGAACCTTGTTGCCTGTGTCTTCTGCCTGATTACCTGCTTTATCTCCTGCAGCAGTGATCGCAACACCTGTTGAGTCCACAAGCCCCTCAAAGTTAGACTGACGTGTACAAAGTTGTGGCACTGACATGGAACTTCTTCTCTTAAGCCCCGGTTTAAGAGTGGGAGATGATGTGCTCTTTTTTCTATCAGAAGTAGCTCTCCTCGCTGCAGAACGAGAAGTAGGTAAAGCTAAAGCCACATCTCGAGAACTCAAATCTGATGCATTTTCCCTCAAATTTCTCCCTACAACAACTTTCGTAGACTTAATAGAATGTTCTATTTGGAGGGTCACATTACCAGATGAACTGGGAAGTTCCGCCTTCAGAACATCTGGACTAGGTCTAGATTCTGTGACAGTATGACTCTGACCAGAAGAAACTTTATCAAGTTTATCATTCGACTTCCTTTGTGTGTCTCTACAGTCAGAGGAAGTTGCATGTAGGTTTCTCCCTTTCATCAAACCATGTTCAAGTGCAGATGGTGGAACTTGCAACGGAGCTTGTGTTTTAGGTTCAGCTAAGGTGGTGCGATCTGTACTTATAGGGGATATTGATATCAAGACCTCCGAACTTGAACCAGGTAGCAACTGTTGTATTTCAGGCACCTTTTTTTCCTGAAGAGGTAAAACAGCTTCATCTTTTCCAGCAACAAAAACTACCTTTTCCGTATCTCTTTTTTCATGGGAAAGGACAACACCTTTTTGTTTGTCATTAGAAATGGAATGCTCTGAGGCCTGAACTGGGCAAGATACAGATTTGACTTCAATTGCAGAAACACCAGCCTGAGAAACTCCAACTGATTTTTCGATACCTCTCTTTCCCCGCATTTGGACATTTTTATGTTTCTCTTGAGTGGGAAGTGGACCCATCGCTTGGACAGGAACCACATCAACCACTTTCTGGAGGCCTGAAATTGGATTAATCTCAAAAGTAACTCCTGCTGAACTTAAAGCTCCCACCGGTGCAATCAACATCCGACCATCTTGTGATATAGTAAATGCATGAGGGAAATGAGGATTAGGAAGCCCAGAGACCAGAGCAACAGGAACACCAACTGAGGAGACACTTTGTTGTTTCTTTCTTGGATTTCGAGCAGGTTTATCTGCTGAAGTATTTTGATTTCTTCTGGTTTGCCTCTTGCCTTGTGAAGCACTTGGAGGACCAGGTACAACAACAGAAGCGGGAGAGATAGTCATCGCCACGGCTTGTGCATCTCCAGATTTTAGGCCCTTGACATGTGAGGACAGAACAGAGGCTGTCAGAATATCACATTTTGGAATTTTCTCTTTTTCAGATCCTGTTCCCAACTGAGTAACAGTCTGAGATGTCCCAGCAGGAGTACTTGGAGACTGAAGTGAGACGTCTTCTTTAGCCCTTGTGAGACTAGCTTGTGCCTCGAAAGATTGTAGGCCTTTGACCTGCTCAGATTTATCAAATGCTGTCAGAATATCAGAATTTTGAACCTTTTCTATTTTGGATCCTTCTGCCAACAGAGTTGCATTCTGAGATGTCCCAGCAGTAAATTGAAGTGAGACATCTGCTTTTGCCCTTTTGTGCCTAGCTTGTGTCTCTCCAGATTGTAGGCCCTTGACCTGTGAAGATATGTCAGTGACCATTGGAATATCAGAATTTGGAGTCTTTTCTTTTTCGGATCCTGCTGCCAACACTGTTACAATTTGTGATGTCCCAGCAGGTGTACTTGGAGATGGAAGTGAGACATCTACTTTTGCCCTCTTGGGCCTACCTCTCCCGCGCCTGGTTGGCCCTGTTTCCTCATTCTGTGTTGGTGGTGACTCTTTCTTTGGAGCTGGAAGATCTTTGAAAGAAGGTTGTATCTCTTTCAATGGTAATGGAGGCTCTCTCAACAGCAAAGTTGAATCTTTGAAAGTAGTTGTCAAGTCTTCAGATGAAATTGGCGGCTCCTTCAAATATAGAATTTGGGCACTTGTGTTTCCTGAACTGGGAACAGAAGCACCTTTAAGAGGAGAAAGTTCCTTGACCGACTCTTTTGTTTCAGAATCTTCAGGACTATCAACCTGGCATAGCTTTTCAAATTCTTCTTCAGTCCACTGGTCTTCATACGAGCGTACCTATCCAAAAATCCAGAAATCTAATCAATTTTCCGATGCATACTACTTGACAATATTAGAGGATTTTTCATCACAATATACAGATCTAGGGAACCTATCTTAGACAAGCACTGCATGAATACAAACACTTGCACCAATGTTAGACAAACACTAGGTAAGATGATTAACTCACAACCAATTCAATATTGCAGGTTGACAGCAATCATGTGATTGTTAAAGGTGCTAAACATATGACTCAAATTAAAGATTAGCGATAACTTTTTTGTAAAATGATAAATAATTCTGTTGTAGAACAGAAGCCTAGATTGGAAGCTGAACAATTAGAAGGTTAAATCAATCATGCTTAACATTCAACAGAATGGAATGCCAATTCAAAGAAGAGAAGCCTTGGCAGTTGGGACTACTCTAAACCTACTAGATTCAATGAAGATTCATCCTGAAATAACTTTCCCGCCAAAGGGTATTTACAGAAACATTCAAAGAAGTTGAGAATTTTTGAGAAATTGTCAATTTCTGATTTAGTAATGACATTTCTAATTATATGAAGAGGAATGATAACTATCTAGGTCCGCGTCTTGGTCTGCTAAGCAGATCCCAACTGTAGTACAGATCAAATTTGAAGTCAGTTAGAGAAGCTGTTAAAAAGAGCGTTGTTTGAAGCCCATTTCCAGTTAAGATGGTAAACTAAAAAACCTAAGTACATACTGTAGTAACCTGGAGATAAGAAACTTGACACAACCAACAGTTTGGTAATAAAAAAAATTTTACTGTAAACATGAGCATTTAAAATAGATAACAAAGTGTAACTCTTTGCATGAAAGCAAAACATTCATTAATTAGACGCACCTCTCTAGATCGTTTTCCTCTTCCATATTGTTGGGTGTCTAAGCTACCAAGATCACTTTTATGCTTCAATACAGCATTTGGAGTATCATAAATTTTCATAGCACAGTAAAATGCCTTCAAATCCTCATCTGCTATCAAGCGCGAAGGCATTGGTGGAAAAGATTCTCCAGCATGCAAACTCTGCCAAGCTGCCTGGAAAAGATTAATTTAGCACAATCTTCCATTAGGGAAAAAAATTATGAACTAGTATATATAGTAATGTCACTTGAAATTAAAACAAAACACTAATTCCACATACCATCTCTTCATCACGTCTTTGTTTGTCAACGGATTCAAAAATATCAATCTCCGATTCACTGGAGAGATAAAGAAAAACAATAAATAATTAAACATAAAACCACATTCCGGAAAAGGGGAGGAAATGGAACAGTAGAAACATTTAAGCACCAGCACCAAAATTACTGTTAGTCAGAGACGTAAAGGGAGAGGAATCCATCAAAAAGAAGAAGAAAATGAACTAGGTGCTACAGCTTCCATATAGAGCTGCAGTCCAAATTCTGTGTGAAATATCTTCAACTAAATTGCCTGCCTTAATTATTTCAAATATTGAATACAATCAAATTTAATTTACCTGCGGGCTATTAGGTCATTTAGAGCATCATCATCTAACACCTGAGCCGCTTCTTCTTTCTTACATTCCCTAAGAAGAGACTCCAAATATTCCCTCCGATCTTCCGCACTGTCATGAAATTGTCCCAAGGTACTTCAGCATTCATGTATCACAAAATGAAAAATGTATATATAGAGAGAGAGAGATACTGGAGGAGGCAACATCAATACCTAGTATTATTATCAAAAAAGCCAGCAGTAATGCTTTGATTTGCCACTCCAAGTTTGTGCTCAGCTGCAGCCCTAACTTGCTCTTCTACAGTGCGAACCTGTTTGTGGCATTAATATTTTCACAATACACACTAGTAGAAATGTAGAAATGATGCTAAACTGTTGTGCAACTCTAGGGCACACAAGGGAATGACAGGGGAAGTTGGAGTGAAAATGGCTTAAGGCCTCCCAGCAAGCACAGTTTGTGCAAAGCCTTGCCGGGAGAAGAGGCAAGGACACAAAAGAGTGGAGAGGAGATAAAGCCTAATTGGTGGTGAATTGCAACAATTTACCACGCACCGCGATCGCCTTGTCCTCAAGGCAAAAATACAGGGAATTGATCATAGAACTCATCTTCCAAAAGCCAAGTAGCATCCTCCAATGCACGGCCATGCCTGGCCACAAGCATTTCTGTAACAAGGTGTCCATCACAACGACCACATGGAGTATCAATTATAGAGAAAGGAACCAAAGGGGGAGCCAACAGAAGGAGAAGCGGCAGGCGGACACTAAGTTACTCGGTAGGATCGCCCACAAATAGAGGAAGGCGAAAGATGGGATGAATCTGGGACCCGCTGGAAGCTAGAGGCAATAGGCCACCTGCCCAACCCGCGGCAAAATAGGGTACACAAGCATCATGCAAGTTAATATATGGAAGACTAGCGTGAAGGATGTAAGCTCACACAAACGAAAATCGCCAACCTAGAACTCCTGATCTGAATGTTAGTGATTATAATAGACCTGTCTCATACAGTTCTGGGCATCCGACAAATTCTTTTCAGTTGTCGGAGAAGTTCATTTGACTTGTAGAATGTGATCCACCTCACTCAACCTAAACATCGCAGAACATAAGCAAGAATGATGGGAAGAGGCTGCCCATAAACCACCTGAGATAGAATGAACCCAGTAGAAGTATGAAACCAAAGGTAAAAATTGAAGCCATTTGCAAGGATTGTCGCCAAAAGAATATCGTAGATATTGCTCAAGGCACCGATTAATAACCTGTCTACCCGTCAGAATGAAATGGTAGGTAGTACTCTGTATTGAAAGTAGTTCCTTGTAGTGATAGAGTAAAGAATTCCTGACAGAATTGAGAGACAAAGATAGTCCCCGTAGGAGACAATTGTATGCAGCATCCCATGCAGCTTGGCCACATTCCACATACACAGCTCTGCAACATCCTTGGCCGAATACGTGTGGGACAAGAAGCTGAAATGAGCATATTTGAACAGCTGGCCCACCACCACCAAAATAAAGGACTTGCCTTGAACTAGGGAAAGGGCGTCAAAAATAAAACCATAGACACATAAAGTGTAAAAAAACAAAATAACTTGCCTAACATGTAACTTTGGCAGGTACTGGTGAGAAAGAGGACCCTGCAATAGAGTCTGCAATAATAGTCGCCTCCGGTGCAAGGAAGCCAAAGACCGAGGGTCCTAGGTACCGCAACAACGAAGGGTGGATGGGAAGTGCCGGTCGCGGCACTTGTTGAAGGAGGTTGCATTCAACGCCGCTCCCTCCTGGTTCTATTGGCAGGGGTCGCTTACGCACAAGTGAGACGTACCCAGCTGCTCAGCTCGCCGCAATCAAAATTCCTCTTTGCTCGACGCACATGGATGAACTCTTGGAGGGGTTCAGAGAATAGTTTTAGCAGGGCAGGATCCATTGTTGCTTATGGTCACCCGTACAGGGAAACCTCATCAGATTCCTGGACAGAGATTTCACCTTGGTTCTACCTTTCCTTGGAATCCTTACTCTTGGTCTGCACCATAAGGCAGGTAGTAGCAGATAGGGCCGGAAGCTCCAATATCAATGTTGTGCACCTATAGGGTACACAAGGGAATGATAGGGAAAATTGGAGTGGAGGTAGCTAAGGCCTCTATGCAGGCACAGTTTGTGCAAGCCTTGAGGGTAAGGAGGCAAGGAAGGAGACGACAGAGTGGAGATGAGATAGATGGGTTAATTGTTCTTTCATTATCCAAATCCTTTAAGGCACTGGCCCTTACATAGTCTGTTGACTAATGGGCCTAGGCCTTAATTACCACTTAACATGACTTAAAGTACTACTAACAGGGCCTTATGGGCTGGGCCTAATGCAATCAAATCAATTAAACTAGACGAATTAAAGAAAATAAAGCTTAAATACAGGTGAATCACAATATAAACGAAGTTGTGAAGAAAAAATGAGCATCTTGACATCAATATGCCATATCTTTCATAATCATTTCAAAGATTTTTACAAAAATGAGAAAGGAAAGCAAAAAGACAAAATACATTTGCATGAGAAAAACCGAAGCCAAGGAAACATATAATGTGTTGCTCTTTTGCTTCAGAAAGTAAAATACTGTCATTGTCAGCATATGTCCTATCAAAGCTAGTTAGTGTTTGCACAAACACAGACACACGCACAAAAGACACATCATGGAACTGTCTAATTGCATGGAAACATAAAGTTGGGACTCTTCAGAGAGAGAACAGACAGAGAAAGAGAGAGACAGAGAGTAAATACTGAACACCATTCAAAAAGAGACTGCATATCGAGCAGGAAACTCAGAGATCATTGTGCAGGGATTAATGCATACCGTTTCAAATCTCAGAACTAGTACATCCTTCTTTTGTCCAATTCTATGAGCCCTAGCTTGAGCTTGAAGATCAACCTATACGAGCAAAGACAAATAGCTCAAGCATGAGCATCAAACCCAAGTGCGTATTATGCAGATAACACTTTACCAAAATCCGTACCACTCTGGCCAGTGGAATAGGACATTTAGACATTTGCAAGAAGTAAATATAACAAGGACAGGTGTATCAGCTGGTTCAAAAGATTAAAGGGAGAACTCAGACAATTTCAAAAAACAGGTCTAGCTCTTATCAAACGAAACACATGCAATCAAATAAACTATACATCATTAGATTTCTTTCCTTAAAAAGGACTTGAACTTCCGGATATAGATGCCATCATGCCAATTCGTTTTAGTAAGAGAACAGAATAACATTTTTCATATCGTTTTCTGCAATTCTTATCTGCTAACTATACATTCTTATAGAATATTCATGCAATTTGCTTTATCTTAACCATATATGTCATGATCAAAATCAACCAACTAGATCAGAATCTCTCCACTTGAACAAAGAATAGTCCCTCAATACAGTAAACCATCACAGAGGCAGAGAGAGAGAGAATCTGAGTAGTTTGCAGTTGTAGTAATTAATCAAGTAAATCAAAGAAACAGAGAATCTGTAATGGACGAGAGATAACAAGAAACCTAGGTGGAATCAGTTGTCACATTTTACAAGTCAATTTTAAAAATGTCAACTTCAGAGATTACATAGAATAGCCTATTTGATCTGCAACTCATCTATTTTGCAAGCAGTGCAACAACAAAGGTGGGATATAAGAGATCTTTCACCCGCAATCATTATTGTACTGCATATACATTACCTGAGGATTCCAATCTGTATCAAATATGATCACCGTATCTGCAGCTTGAAGATTGACTCCAACTCCTCCAGCCCGGATGCTAAACACCAAAAAGCAAATTAATTACTACCACAAAAGCCAACTATACTAAATTTTCATCAATTTAACTCCTGCTTCAGGTCTAAAAACAACAAACAATATTAATGCATATAATATTCCATATCAAGTCACATTTATTCTACCTCAGCAAAAAAATGAAAGCAGGAGAATCTGGTCGGTTGAATTCATCAATAAGAGCCCCACGATCATTTCCTGAAGTATGCCCATCTAAACGAAGATACCTGTATCTTTTCCAGGATAGGTAATCTTCCATAACATCAAGGAGTCTTGTCATTGTGGAGAAGAATAGAACCTACACAAAAATATCTCATTCATGTATTCCATGTGAATAGGTTCCAAAAATCTCTCATCACAATATTCCTGGTGATAGAACCTTACACATCACTCTCTGGGTGGGTGCTGAATGTGTGCATGTATGAGTGAGAGAGAAAAAACGTTCAGAGCAGTGCAATAGCAGAGCAACTAAAAAATGTCCACATAAATCACAACTCCACCCATGTGGGGAGCCAGGGTGGGGCAAGGAGGGGCAATTGCCTCATCGCAGAAAATGGGATCCCTATAGTATTATGGGGCAATGCTAATATATATTCACATCGGCCTGCCCCACCTCCAATGGATAGATACACAGGCATTAGAAGAAGTTTCAATTCCTAAAAAAACATACCAAACTAGATATAAGGAAATCCAAGAAAAAGCCAAAACTCATACTAGAATAGGTTCATGGTTGGGTCCTACAAAAAGTTCTTTGATATGATGGCTCTCGGGAATGCATACTTGAAGTAGTGAATGCTTATTTGCGAGAAAAAAGGAATTTCACTCATTATTAAAAACCCTTGTTCAACTTTTTATTATGATTATAAAATATAAGTAAAAACAAACATGTTTGTGAGTAATCACTAATCTAAAGTTTATTTTCTACAACTCAAGTGAAATTCACTCACTTTAACTCCTTTTCATTTTGGCTAAAATGTTGTTTATTTTGTGCCTACAATGCCAATATACTTTCTATTAATTTCTCATATTAGACAAAAATACCATTAGAGCTAGCAACTCCTGTCCCAGACCCAGCAAATGAGGAAATTATATTAAAAAAGACCAATTTAGTTATATTAACAATGAAGTTATTATTCAACGCTTACAAAATATGAAAAAAGTCATGGAAAATTATGAACATTATCTATTGCAATATTTTACCTTTACAATTTTCTGTTCACATATTTTAGAGTTAATTTTTTTGACTTAACATCAAACCAGTATTTTTGTTTTTCCAGGTGCCTAGTTAAGAAAAACCTGCAACTAAAATCTTACGGGGTAAAACCAAGAGCACTTGTCCCATTTTACTGACCACTCAGATGAGGATTTATAAGTCCACCATCCATTTCTTCTGCATTTAGCTTCAATTGGCAAGTCATTGATGGTTGCTCAAGTAAAAAGAAAAGCAGAAGTTCTAAAATTAGTGGGACAACAAGATATGTTCTCTTTATATTTGAAATTTTCTTTTTTAATCCGATGAAGCTTTAGCTGTGATGAAGTTGTTTGCCCATGATATTCCTTTGAGATCTAAATCAGAAGGCCTTGAAGTATATAGAAAATACACAACAAAACAATCATCAATCAGTCAGGCCAAGAGAGCGATTGATCACCTGTCGAACTGCTTTCACATAACGATTCCAGTAACACAGTAACACCATCAATCGATCAGTTAATCTAGCAATCTATCAATTCAAGATATTGTTAAACTAGTAACACAACTGATCCATCGACCCTTACAAGCAATCGATTGCCCAATTCCAGGATAAGCCAGGACTCCATTCAGGATTGGATTTCTTGTTCTGAATTGCTTCCTTTAGTCTTTTTCTTTAGCAGGAGGCTTAATACCGTGTTTTCTTATTTATTTAGGCTTTTCCTAATCTATTTTCTCTAATTTTGATTGGTTAGTTCTTATTTGGCTTTAGATTAGATTATTTTATCTGCAGTTATGCCACTAGGACCTACATAAAAGTTTGGCTCTTTCAACGAAATCATACTAACTTTTACTAAAATATTGTTGAAGAAATAATGATGAAGAAGAATGTTTCTTTCTCTATTTATTTTCCCTCTATTTTGTGAGTTGACTTGCATAATTCGCAAGAGGAAAGTTATTTATGCCCGTAGCACTATTTGTTGAGCAAAGTGTTTCTCATCAATATCCGCCTTGAATCAGTTGGTGGCCCTACACAAGTCCAACATGCTGCCCCAATGCCATGCTAGACATGTTGCAAAAGTTAATGAGGTCCATGATTGTAATAAAGAAGCGAGGTTGTCATGCCAGATTGAGCAACTGACGCTTAAGATGGCTGATTTGGTAGCCGTCGTTGCTTGCCAAAACCCCAACTTGGGTCAGCCCAAAAATCAAGTTAAAATGATGAGCCGGAGGTTGAGGCCAAAGGTGAAGACCCATTTGCCAAAGCAGTCCTGCGTGGTGATGAGCAAGCGGGCCAGCAGCCTCGCTGTGAGGCTGCCCAACACTGGTGATTCCCGTCACAGGTGGCAAGTAAATAGGAAATTTATTCGCCCTTGAGTCTCAAGGAAATGGCGAACAGGCGCTGGGAGGCATGTTTGAAAATTAACATCCGTGAATTTAATAGGGCGGTGAAGCCCAAAAAATTTTTAGATTTGCTAATCGATGTAGGGGATATTCTTAATTTCAAGGAGGCTTCGGAGAATAAGCATGTTCCCTTAGTGGCAACCCACTTCTGGGATCATGCAGCCACATGGTGATAGCAAATTAAGTCCACACATGCATGACAAGGCAAACTGAAGATTTCTAAGTGGAAAGGGTTGAAGAAACATATACGGCAAGCCTTTCTAGTGTATGGCGTTGCCCAAATGATGTATCAACATTTGCAAGATTTACGACAAGGATTGAAGACGGTCATGAGTACACAAATAAAAATTTTCAATTGATACACCAAAACGATTTGTCAGAATCAGAGCAGCGTGTCTCGTTATATTGCAATTATGCTTCAAAATTTTAGAAAGACCTTGAATTTGTTTCATACCTTCTCTTTGTCATAAGCAAATTCTAGAGCACTTTACTTTGAAAAGCAACAAGGACCAATTGGCTACCGATTTGCGATGACCGAAGGCAGCTCACACCAACCACCACCAATTCTAGTAAAATGCAACCTACTTTTAAAGTTGCACCACAAGGCACTCTAAGCACTGCCAAAGTCTCTACTAGCATTAGATATGTGAAGGAATAGGTCATACAGCGGCAGGTCATATAGCAGCAGATTATCCTCAGAAATAACCAAACAAGTAAAGCGTTATTTACTGAACATGATGAGAATAATGATTTTAATGATATTGATTTTAATTACACTAACCTTATCTTTAAAAAGGATGAACAAGATAAAAGGGTGGTGGAAGGTGACCATGGTAAACATTTGATGACGTCACATTTGCTTTGCTCCCACACAGGGTAAAGATGACCGTTTGTTTCAAAACATGTTTCATACCACATGCACTATTGGAAGTAAGATATGTCAACTTGTAATTAATTTGAAAAGTTGTGATAGAATCCATGTGTTATACCAGCCTTGCTTACTCATAAAGAAGATAGTAGTTGCCATATTTGTGTGGATAGTCATAGTTTTAACAAGGTATTTGTGTGGATAGTCATAGTATTAACAAGATTACTGTGAAGTATTACTTTCCTATTTCATACCTTGATGACTTGCTTAATCAATTGAGATGTGCTACTATCTTTAGCAAGTTGAATTTAAAGAGTGGGTCCATCAAATTCGAATCAGATTGGGTCATGAATAAAAAATGATCTTTAAGATAAGGGAAGGGTTGTATGAATGGTTGGTCATGTTATTTGGTTGTTCAATGCCCCAAATACATTTGTTGATATATTGCAAAGAACAACTAGCACATCCTAAAGATGTTGCAAATAAAGATGTTGCCGCTATCAACAAATGTTCTTTTATGATGGATTCCATGACCTTCTTTGGGTACATTGTGTCTAAAGATAGATTAGTTGTAGACAAGAGTAAAGTTAATTTAGTTAAGCACTAGCCAAGACCTACAAACCTACTTAGGTATGAAATTTTCAATGGTCGGCTTCTTTTATAGGAGATTTATTCCACGTTTCAGTACTATCATAGTTCCTATGATGGATTGTATAAAATTGGGATCTTTTGCTTGGAATGAAGAAGCATATAAACTTTTTAGACTTAATAAATTTCAATGCCTGTGTAAGCTTTGCCTAAGTTTGTAAAACCTTTTGAGCTACATTGTAATGCTTATAATATTGGAGCTATCCCAAGTAAAGAGGGCTGCCCAGTTGCCCAAGTGCAAGAGGGAAATATAGTACTTATGATGATGTTGAGTTATATGTTGTTCAAGCACTTACAAATTAGAGGCATTAATTAATTCACACTAAATTTGTTTTTTATTTTGATCATTATGTTCTAAGACAAATCAATAGGTCAGGAAAATTATCAACTAGACATGCACATTGGACATCTTATTTGTATGAATTTGCTTTTGTACTCATTAATATATATATGGGGTTCAAATAGAGTTGCAAATGCCTTGAGTTCATCGTGCATGCTTGCTTACTACTATGCGTCGAGGTGTTGGATTTCAATTCTTTTCAGGAATTATTGCTCGTTGACCCCTTCTTTTCTATAGTTTTGCCTGATATTGAGACAGAGAAGAGATCTAATTATTTGATGCATGATGTATTTCTCTTCAGTGGTATTCAATTGTGTTTTTATATACAGCCTGCGTTTAAAGATCATAAAAAATTACATGATGAAGGTCACATGAGAAGAGATAAGACATTTCAACTTCTTCATTTCATTTTTGGCCGGGACGTATCTAGATTTGTGGGAAAATGTTGTATATGCCATATTGCTAAAAGGACATCCACTAATGTTTGTTTTTATGTCTTTGCCAACCCCTAAGCAACCTTGGTGTGACATTAGTAAGGATTTTATTCTTGGATTGCCACATACACACATAGGAATGGATGCTATCTATGTGAGACAGATTTTTGTAGATGGCACACTTGTGGCTTTCAAGAAAACTTCATATGCATCTCATGTTACATTATTGTTCCTTGGGGGCATATATCGGATACATAGCCTACCTTTATCCATTGTGTCTGATTGAGATACTCGTTTCTTAAGTGTTTTTAGGCATTCTTTGTGAAAATTGGCACATATATCCCTTGATTTCAATGGTGATTATCATCCACAAAGCGATGATCAGACAGAAAGCGATGATAAGACGGAGGTAGTCAATAGGTCTCTAGGTAACCTGAGTTTGGTGGGTACTAACTTAAAATCTTGGGATCAACACTTGTTTGAAGCTGAATTTTCTTATGATCAAAAGTGTGAAAAAAAGTTTCAACTTTGGCCCATTTACTAATGTATTTGACTTTGGCCCCATTTGGGAGGCAGCGTGAGGTGGGGAAAGCGATTTTCCCTTCTTTCTGTGGCATATTGCACTCAAGAGGGGAAAACACTTTCCCCTCCAAAATGCCTCCCAAACAAGGCCTTTAACCCACACTGTCCCTTAGATTTAGCTTCTATTCCTGATGTGAAGCAATTAAGTGACCGGACTGAAAACTTTATTTCTCACTTGAAAGATATTCACTTTCATACTCTTAAAGAAATTGCGAGTGTTTAATGAAAAAAATAAGCTGTAGGTGATTTAAAGAGGACCCATGTTGAGTTTGATGTTGGTAACTTTGTTTGGGCTATTTTGACCATAGATAAATTTCCAACAAGGGAATTCAACAAATTATCGGCAAAGAAGATTGGTTCCCTTAGATATTATACAAAAGATCAACCCTAATGCTTACCATCTCAAGCTTCCTAGCCATATTCGTACTTCATATGTGTTTAAAGTCAAGCACGTCATTCCTTTGGTGATTCTTTAGATAATGATTCTCTGAATTCAAGGTCTAATTCTTTCAAACCAAGAAAAGATGATGGAAATCAAAAGCCTTGAAGCATATGGAAAAATGGGATCGAAAACGGAGAATACGCAATAAAACATTGATTGATTGTGCCCAAAGAGCGATCAATCGCCTGTCAAACTGCTTTCGCGGAACAATTCTAGTAACCCCATCCATCAATTGGTTCATCAAGCAATCCTCGATCTGAGCTATTGTTCGACCAGTAACACGAACAATTGATCGACCCTTACGTGATCGATCGGCCAATGCCAGGATGAGCATAGATTCTGTTTTAAATAGGATTTCTTGGTCCTGAGTGCCTTCTTTAGCATCTTTCTTTAGAAGGAGACCAAATTCCGTACTCTCATATTTATTTAGGCTTTTCCTAGTCTATTTCCTCTGATTTTGATTAATTATTCCTATTTATCTTTAGATTGGATTCTGTTATTTACAATTTTGTCACTATGACCTATATAAAAGTTTGGCTCTTTAATAGAAGCCATTAATCTTGTAATTTTCTCTGAAATATTGTTGAAGGAGTTTCTTTCTCTAACCCTTTTCCTTCTATTTTGTGAGTTTACTTGTACCCAGATTCGTATGAGGGAACCGCTTCCCATCAATATTTGCCCTGCATCACTTTGTCATGAATCCTTTGGTTGTGGTCTTGTGTTCAGGCCTTTACATTAAATAGGAAAGTTGAAAAGAATCATTTATGACTATTGATTAATTAACAAAAATTATGTATCCACTAAGATCTAAAACAAAGCCCCTCAGGAAAAAAGGAATAGAAAAAAATAAAACACAGCCCTTCAAACCAGTTTGGTGGCACGGCCTCTTCAAACTGGGCCATCCAGGGGATAAAACTAATTGGCCTGAGAAGGAAAAGCAGAAACAGAGAAAAAACTATGTAAAGAAAGAGACCGCAGATGGGAGAAAAAGAAGGGAAAGGAAGCAGGAGGAGAAATAGTGATCTGGAGAAGGGGAGAAGGAAAAAGAATCAGAGAAGGCCAGAAGCGGTAATCAAACAGAGCCTGACTCATGGGCTACAACCTGGTTGGCCTAGCTTGGCCAGGTCACTGATTGAATCAGCCAAGTAAATCAGCTGCCTGCTTCCCCAGTTGACCTGAAATGAAAAACTAATTGAGCCTGGAAAAAAACCAGTTCAACCAGATTTTGCTGAACCAGGTTGTTAAATCACGCTATCCAGTGAAGTACATGCTCTTTATACACAAAATCATAATCGGTTATGTGCATAACAACTGGTCAAGTAAAGGTTATGAATTTATACATACCCGATGATCAGTAGCTTTCAATTTGGGCAACAGCCTGTCCAACATTTCTAGCTTTCCACAAAGCCTTATGATTGGCGGCAGATAATGTTTAGGTATTAATGTGTCAACCTATTTGAAATTCCAGAACAGAATTTAAACAATCATTTATTCACCACCAAAAATATATAAGTAGATATAAATATAACAGAAACATGCCTCCTCTGCATGAAGCTGACTTATATATGGATGGTTGCAAATATTTCGTAGCTCCATCACAGTGTTGTGGACCGAGCGAGCCTAAGATCCAATATTAATGAGTTTGCATTACAATTTAGAAACAACAGAATACCTTCCTTAGAGATATGTGACAGAAAATTTAAGCAGAATAAAGAGGTATACCTTTGGATTACCAATTGAGCCAAGATTATCTTCCACCCTTTTCATCAAAAGCTTCTGATATGCTGATGCTTCACATCTAATAAGTCTTTCTATTTTTTCAGGCAATTCGTTTTCAACCTATAAAATGGCAAGGATCCAAATATATATTCCCACTAGAACAATGGAGTAATAAAACCAAATTACAGAAGCCAAAAGATATAGAACATTTAACATGTATATCAAACATAGGTTTTATTCACACCAATGTGGACACTTTAAAGAACCACCTATGACAAATTGACAACAGAACGTTGCAATCAGATGCCACTTTTTCTAAAAAATATACAAGTACATATTCAATACTAACAACAAATGACAGAAATTGCAGAAAAATTGGCGTACTTTTCATGATTTCTCCTTTTAAAAAAGTGCTTCTCATTTTTTGAAGGGAAACACAAAAACTTTTCCAAGTCAAACATCAATCTCTTGACACCTCATAAAACATGTCATGCAGCTATCAACTGGTGAAAAGGTAGCTTCACAGATCTCAAATAGTAAACACGACAAAGAACAGGAGAAAATAGAAGGTACATGCAAAGCATCACAAGCTATAGCCAAAGACTTAGGTCTATTTACACAATGTAAACTAAACATAAGAGGTGCAATATGAGACTCATAGACAGAAGTAGAAGATAAAAAAATCAGAAACTGTCAAATTTAAATATATATATATATATATATATATATATATATATATATATATATATATATTATAATCATAATCTGGCAGACCTTGTGTTTCAGCCTTCGTAAAACAAATGGCCGAAGGACTTGATGAAGTCGGTTTATAATCAAAAGATTCTCTTCCTCGGACAGTAAAGCCTACTCAATCAATGAAAAAAACATACCACCATTATTCTCCCCAACTTATAGCAGATGTAAAGGACAATGCTTTTGCACTAATTAAAAAAAAGATCAAACTATTACTTCTTCAGGTGACGTATCACCATTACTTTCAAATGGTTTATTGAACCACTGAGAAAAATCCTCAGATGAATTGAAAATGTTCGGTAGCAAGAAGTTGAGCAAGGCCCATAGCTCCTCCAAGTTATTCTGTATAACAAACAGTTAGTCACTCTATTACAAAATAAAAAACCCACATGATTAAAAAGGGAGAAAGAGAATATTTTTAAATGACCTGCAGAGGTGTTCCAGTCAAGAGCAAACGATGAGAACTCTGATAATGCTTCAAGTCAGCATTCAACTTACAAGAGGCATTCTTTATTCGATGCCCTTCATCAATTATTATATAATGCCAGTGTATTTTACTCAGTTTAGGACGATCATGTTTGTTCATTAAGTACTCATAAGTTGTCAGAAGGACATTGAATTTCTGATAAACTATCCTTTCCCTGAATAAGAAAATAGTTATCAGTTTGTTTAGTCAGTCAACATAATGAGAGAGAAATTTGCGCTCCAAGAAAAACAAGTTTCCATAATAGTAGTAAATGGAAAAACACACATACATACTTGAATAACCTCCGTCTCTCTTCAGGAGGACCTGCATATGTAATTTTGTTTACACTGGGTGCCCAGAAACTGAGTTCAGAATCCCAACCAGGAAGAACGGAGGATGGCACTACCACCAAAAATGGGCCCCTGTCATTTTTCTTCTCCATTAAATAACAGATCAGAGCAATGACCTGCAAAATGGGAGAATCTTACTGAATGTTTTTAAGAAAAAAAAATAAGAAAGGCCAAAAACAGTAACAACTGTAGCAGTAAAGGACACCAAAGTTCCAATCCCTTCTAACATACATTATAATGTAATGAAGAGATAAGCCACATCCAAATGCTATACTCAAGCAAGATTCTTCCATTTGAAAAAACAATACTAGCTACGTGTCTTTAATAATGAAATAGATGATCATTTGCAGATTTTTCTAGGGAAATAGGTTTTTTATTGCTAATAATTCCAAAGGAAATAGATTACATATAAGCTATGATAATCAGAGTTGTGGGTCCCACTTCTTTGGCTATGTTAATTTTAACCATTAAAAAATCTTCATTTTCAGCAGCTGAGAATAAAATAATTCAAATCTAGGATCCACAACTCAGATTGTGATGAAACTTGGTGGGCCAGCAACTCCATACTTGAGGTGCCTTGTATCGTCGAAGGCCCAGAGGCTGGGACTTGGTATTTTGTTCGTCCTGCACCACAATGTCCGCTGGCACTGCCATGGGTTGATATGATGGCGATGCTAGGATTCAACTAAAACAGAACCCTAGTGCTTCAAATAGAGGAACACCAACACTGGCGTCCTGATCCTACCAGAATGGCTACACAAAAAGGCAGTCTGTGTCATGCGCCACACAAAAAGGTGGTCCTGCAGGAGCACTCAACTGCATGCAAAATACTTTTTCAAACAGCAGTTGCCACAGAAATATTTGGCGTGAATCGCTCAGCTCGCCAAAAAGTTTCCAAGAGATTATGACCCAACTGGAGGTTGCGTACTAAAAACATCATAGTTCTAGCAATTAGATCTTGGGGTCAAACAAACATGAGCCCATCAAACACAATATTACACAACCAGATGGTAGATCCATTAAACTTTTGACCCTTCATTGATAACAGTTGAAGAGATTAAAGATCTCAGACAAATTATTGTTCAATTATCAGTTTTATACAGCTAAATGTTTTATATCCTATTCCCATACCTGGACAGTTTTTCCAAGCCCCATTTCATCAGCAAGTATCCCATTCAAGTGATTATTGTACAGAGAAACCAACCACCGAAGTCCATTCATTTGGTACCTACAAATAAACATGCATAAGAAGAGGGGGGGGGAGGTTAACTTTAAATAAAATGAATTAGAGTAATCAAAGAAAAAAGGAGAACTCACTCTCTTAATTTTCCACCTTCAAGTGAAGCTGGTTGCTCGTTAATGCTCTCCTTTATGCTGCAGAAAATAAGAAATTCACGACAAATACATGACAGCTACAATAATGGCAATTCTGATTCTATTACAACTTGTGGCATGTGAAGAGCAATAGCTTGAAAGATAATAATAATGAGTCCACATTTTGGCTGTAATATTGGAGAAGATAATAAGAAAGCTAGAAATTGGGACTATCATTTTCTCATAACAAACCAACTAAATGCAGTTCAATCACATGCATAATAAACAGTAGAAGTATAAATCCATTGCTCTCTCATATACATTCGGAAAAGAAAAAAGATAAAAAAAACACCTGTGGGCCAACAAATAATACTTTTCGTTGCTTTCAAGGTAGTGCTGAAACAGAAAAAGAAAATAGAAAAAAATCAAAACATCACAGGAAGTATACAAAATATAAACCACAAAAACGGAACTCTCATCTTCAGAAACAGCTTTTACAAAATTTTATCTGACTACATTAAAAAGGTCAAGAAGTATAGTTACCTTTGCCTGGTCACTTTCATCTTCAAAATCAGTCTCAATATCATCTGCCTCAACAACATTATTCACAACTTTCCCATCTTCCATTTCCATCTCAAAACGCCTTGTCAGAGTCTTAGCTTCTTTTAGTTTAGATCCAAGTTTCTGAAGGTATTTTTCGGTTTCTTTGAGAAGCTGCTTCACACGATCTGATTTTGCATCCTGCATATGGTTAAAATATTAGTGCACATGCATAAAATATAAAAAATTGCTTAATAACAAGTAATTATTACACACCTGAACCATCCGCAAATATCCTTCTACATCATTATTCTTCAGTAAGTTGATTTTCTCTCGCTGAATTCTGTCAATCTTCTCCCGATGCATTCGCTCTTTCCTTTTATGAAACTCTTTCACATATCTATTGAAGCCCTTCCAGCGTTCTCTCTTCACCTTAAAGCAATCATCCAGTCTCTCCCTTCAACGTGACAGAGGAAGATTATACTATTTAAAAATGAGACTTGAACAATGGCACAAAAAAGAGACTTATATATTAATAATCAAGGAGCCACAATCATGCAGTTCTAAAGATATATTATTGTTCTCTTGCCATGTTATTCCAGTTTATGTGCCTTGTTGCCAGGAGAGGAGAAACCATAACTGCTTAAAAAACATGATTTTCTATGTAAAAATAAATCACATTCTAGAACTACCTAAATACAATATTTTAAAGACAAAATATAAAACTAAGATTCAGAAATCTTTCAGATGAAAAAAGAAAAGTACTTGTGAACTTCTATTTCACTGAAGAATTCTTTCTGTCTTTCTCTAATTCTCTTCAGTCGCTCCTCCTTCATTTTCTGCTCATATCTTTCAAGTTGCTTCATTCGCCTTCCATGTCTATGTTTCTTTACAGATTTCAAGCGATCCATATCCGGTATTATGGGTTTGAAAAAATCACGCAGGAAGTCACTGTCAACCAACAGCAGCAATTTAATGATTAGAAAAAAAGGCATAAAAGTAAGTAGAGAATAAAATGGCTAGTGCCGATATGAAGCAAAAGGCTCTAACTTCTTGCTAAGTAAACCATTCAGTACATAATTGTAAATCTGACCTACGTAAACGGCGCTGAAGATGAAGCAGCTGTAGCTTTTTTAATTCTATGACACTCTTTGTCTTTGCTGAGATGTCCTCGGAAGAGCTTACAATTTCCTGTAAAAAAAATTTCACTTGAAAAACAAGGTCCAGAACTAATGCCTAACCAAGAATAATCTATAAATCATTCCAGAAAACACAATTAGTCCTTTATATAAATAAGTCATCCGGCCATGGCACACATACAATAAAGACGGCTTTATTTCCAATATAAGGAAAAAAAACTTTCTACCAAATAATAGAGAATCCTACTACATATTATGCATAAACCTTTTAGGAGTGACATTTGTTCTAATGAAAGCTTAAAGTAAATCCCCTACTGCCTAAGAAAAAGAACAAAAAAATGGTTTTTACTCTCAAAAATAAACCAAAGAACCCAGCACTGCTGTTTAAAAGATGTGCTGCAACCCTCTGAGCATTTCAAAGGGGTGAGGTATAAGCCTCAAAGCATTAGTTTAAAAGCCTCATGCTAATCCATAACATATGAAAACTTAGTATAAAAATATAAGAACCTTCATTTATAACTAAACAAATAGTCAAGGAGAGAAGAATATAAAAAATAGAAAAAAAAGGATAATCTAGGAAAATGCAAAAGGCAATTTCCTCAGTTGCCCTAAGCTATCCATCAAGTACAAGATGGAGCAAGACAACATGGTGTCTAATCACATGACAGCTTTTGGAGAACAAGGCTGCCCTATGTCTTATAACTTGGACATTTGCCAGCACCTTATCTCAAGATGCACTTCAAATACATTTGAAAACGTTGTCAAGCAAATTTTGAACATGCTCAATGTACTGCACCTGAATGAATACAATAAAAGGCATACAAATATGTGGAAAGCAATTCTGAAGTAGAAAGTCAACAAGCATTAGACAAACCAGACAAAGAAAAGAAATTCTTAAAATGGAAACAAATATCAGTCAGCCCCATAGAAAAGGCTTCAATATCTGTGCACTTTATGTCCCAATCTATCCCAATGATGTTAAGCACAAACCAACTTCACAAAGATGGAAAACAGTGGTACATCCGACAGCCACAGAACATTGAATTGGCCCAATCTAAACAGGTTCTTGTGATGTAATGTTATTGAATTGTTTAACTAATTCACAAAAATTCAGTAAATATACAAGCTTTTGCATACAGAAGAGCATTAAAATTTAAGTTTCAATTTACTTCTGTGACAAACTAAAAAAAATTAGCATGAGCACTCCTGTTGCAATTATCCTGCCTGAAACTAGATCAAACCTTCATCTGATTCTTCCCACTGCTCAGCTTCTGTTAAAACTAAAACCACCAATGAGAGGTTACATTTAATTTGGTCAGTGGCAGTCATTGCAAGAATAGTCAGTGCTCGGTGTTTTCATCTTAGCACGCACTTGCCAGATATTGTTTTATGAGAACAATCAAAAAATCACATGCAATACCAAAAACAAAGAAAAAAAATTTCTAGGATTACAAGTGGGAAAAGAATGAGGAAAGGACTAGGATCGAATCACAGGTGGCAGACTCATAAAAAAAACAGTAAAATTAGAATCATATACTTGCTCTGACCTTCTAATTAGATATGCCCTCCAGTTTAAAAAAAAATAAAAGGGAAAATTAAAGTCATCAAGTACCAAAATTGCTAATTCTGCAAGTAAAATTTGCTTTTTGCCGTACTTTTTAATTCTGCCAAATCAATTATTTTGATAACCCGCCTCAGATAAGTTGAATAGGACAATCCTGATAAAAAATAACTGTGCATTTCTCGCTCACAGAACGGATGCTGACAGCCATTGATCTGAGTTAAATTGGCCGCTTAACTTGATTACCATTAAATTTGCCAATACTGGTGCAAACGATGTATTAACCAGCCTACATGTTATTTGAATTAGAAGAAAGATTTATTCCTTCCATGCAAATCAAAGACAATGGCCATTTGAAATTGAACCGCTTCACAGTTAAAACTAGACCACTTTTTCCAGCTACAAATATAATAGCCAATTAAACATAAAGATAAAAGGGATTTGGACTACTAGTTACCATGGTAATTAAAAAAAATTAAAAAAGGTCACCTTTAACTTATCAGAACAGGTGGCTATTTTTTCCCCAGCCTTTTTCTGCTTTAGTGCCCAACTTCTGTCAGCCAGAATCTTCCTTGTGTGCTGGTCCACTATCCACTTTTCTGAGGTCGTGTATTTGGGAGAAGGAAGAGCTCCATTGGAGGACTTCTCTTCTTCTGATTCAGCAGATTTGTCTGGTACACCGAAAGTGATGGATTTGACACCTTCAGGAAAATTTTGCCTAGTACCATCAGAAACTCTGGGATTTTGACCCATTATATCCCATAATATAATAAGAATTGGACATGGATTTAGATAGTGGAAATCCTGAGATAACGTACCTTCTGCAGAGCTCACATGAGCAGAAAACATGTTCACATCCCTTCCCATAGTGGTAGTAGACTGGCCTTTTACTGATGAAGCATTTGCTTGCACAAAGGAAGTTTCCAACTTATAAATTTTGCTAGTCTGATCATTCTCTTTAAAAACTTGAAGCTGGTTAAGAGAGCCATACATTTTTCCTGGTATTGCTTCATTTTTCTTAGAGGGGTTGTTATTACAGCCTTCAATACCGGACAAACTGGATATATCCACTGGATCCAAACGGTTGTTCAATCCTGCCAGAGAGTTAAGGGTTTGCTGATTTGCTCTCCCACCATGTCGCAGGATGTGTACTGAGTCACCCACGTCCAGGTGACCATCAGAGGATGCCCTGCCCCCATTCATTGGAGCCTCAGACTCGAAATGTTCCTGAGTCTGCATTTCAGACTCTGAGTTCCTTTTGGCAACTGGAATCCACCTCTGTTCTTCAGCTGATAGACAATGGTCAGAGCCAGGCCCTTTATTCTTCATTCTATTTGCCATTTCTTGCTCCTTGGGGAAGGAATCTGCATCCATAGAACTACCAGTGGATGAGGATCCTGGCAAACCTTTGATAAATGACATTTCCTTCTCACTTTCTTTAGAGTCAACAAGCTTTCCATGAACTCCAGACATTTGCGGACTGTCACTTGGGTCCCTTGGTTGGTATTCCTGTCCTCTACACCCCCCATCTGCATCATAACCTATTCCTCAACAATCAAAAGAAAAATTCAAAGGTTAAAGGATTACATAGCTTTGTTTAAGATCTACTTGCCATCTTTAGGATAGCTATCTCCAAGCGCAATCTCAAGGTGGAGTTTTCTAGGAACCAGACCGTTTCTGCATAAGAACAAAAAATCCGTCTTTCATAATCATATTTTGAAACACAAACTGGTTCCATGATTTAATTATCAAGTAGGTGGATAGCAGGGCCTGCCTGAAAGCCAAAAATACAAGACATTGAGCTCGTAGCTGTTTCAGATGATGTTCCTTAAATGGCATGTCAGGAATGAGACGTCTGTTTGTGCCTATCTGCCTGATACCCTTTGAGGTGCCACCTATATCATTCTGAATGATTTCCTGCCTTGATTTGATAAAAGAATCTTGATCCCTTCGATCAAATATTTTACTTTTTTCTGAAATATTATCCTTCTCTTGTGGTCCTAATGCTCCACCGCCCTACATATGGTAGTAGCAGATTAACTATCTTCTTGAAAAACACACTAATTGCATAAAATAAGAAATTAAAGAGCAGGTAGCACAAGTTTGTGACATTATGAAACAGAAGAAAAATTAATATCAATTTCAACATGACAAAAGTCTTGGAATGCAACTAATGTGAGGTGGCTATCATACATCTATCTATAATCTCTGTACAAAGGAGACAAATGAGTATGATGCCGGTCCCTCACCACAGATAGTTGTGATGACAACAAAGCCTATTCTGCAAGACAATATCAGGAAACTTCCTCCTATATTCACACCTCTACAGCTTAATAGTTATTGGCAACTAAAAAGTTTAATTATCATTAACTTTTCCTTTACAAACTTCAGCTAGAAATAAACAATGTATTATCAAGATAAATGTACAAATTAACACAGAAAAAGGCAGCTGAAAGATTCCTTCCACACCTTACACACATTTAATGCTGAATGTAGACCACCTCCATCTCGTGCAGAAGTTAAAGCCCACTGGCCTTCCATTATTTTTTCAGAAGCTTCCCCAGTCCTCTCTCTAGTCAGTCTTGCATCCAAATCATGGAAAACACGATTCGATTGCATGGATGATCCTACTTTCACTGTTGAACAAAAACTGAAAGTACCAGATACCCCAGCATTTTCACTGCCAGTCGTGCTGCTTGCAGCTAAATTTGAAACCTGTGAAGGATTCATTAATGTCCCAATCTAGATGTATCTATATCCTAGTTTTTTAATTCTTTAAAACCATGATGGATTTGAGTTTATAACAAAAACCCAGCCGCTAAAAAATCTAGAGATGACTATACAACCCACAGGAAAGAAATCTATTGCCCTATTTAATTTTATGAGAACAGAAACCATAATAATACAGAATTACTTTTTTGAAAAGGGACCAAGAGCTCCAAGATTAACTCAAAAGAACATATTTGCACAATTACTAAAACCGAGTTGAGTAGAACTCACATGAGTGTTTTGAGCACCCTTGATTGAAAAACTAGCTTCAGGATCAGTTTTATTTCCTGACTTTGACTTTTTTGAGCTACGACCAGAGCTTGTTGTATTATCTGGTGGAGTCTCCAGAACACTTTTTGTGCCTGCCTTCTTTCTCTTGCTCCCAACCTTCTTATCTTTTTGCATGATTGTATTCTGTTTATCCTGAGAGTTGACAGATCTAACCTCCTCCGTGCCCAGGCTGGCTGGACTTTCATCCTCAAATGGCTTGGTAACATCCCCAGACCTAGACCCAACAAGTAATCTGTTGGGAACCATTGACCCATGCTTGACCATGTCAGACTCAGATGAAGCAGCAATACCAGGAGCATCATCTTCGTGTTTGTTGCCGGAGGCACCATGCCAAGTGCTAGCAGGCCCACCCTTTGGGTACAAGTCACTCCCACCTTGTGTAGATAGATTGTCAAGGGTATCCTTGCCTTTTGATGCTATGGGCCCAGAGTCCCCCACCTGAGCTCCTCCAGGCAATGGAAGACGGGATGACATCAAAGCGTCAATGTCAATATTATGCTGAACAACGACAGTTTCCATAGCTCTGCAAGGAAAAATCATACATCAAATTGATCAGACATAAAAAAAATCTGAATGTCACCAATATGCGTACTGGTACATGAAGATTCCACTGAAATACCAACCATACAAAATATGCAAATGGGATAATGGCATATGGTTTCCATCTAACCAAGCTACGAACTTGGGTGTATAGCTCTCCTCTTTCAAGAAGATATTCGCTTTAAATTTAAATGAAGGTGATCTTCATTACAGAATTACATACATATAGCATGTTTCATTAAATATTACAAAAGCTTTAAGAGACTTAACTTGGTGACCTTGTACTTGTATTCTTATACCAGCAGATACAACCAAGGCCCACCACAAACCAATAATAATGATATTGATGATGATATTTTTAACAAGAGTCCCATTATTTATTTTGTAAGTCATACATATAGTTAATATGGTGGTCATGAATACACTAGAAGTTCATTTGACAGTTTGAGGAAACTGGAACATGTATAGGTCTCCAACACTTCACTTGGACAATGAGGGTAGTGAAAAGAAAAATGAAAGCCAGAGGCTACAACTCAAAATTAGAATTAATATGGCAGGCCCCTTTAAATATGCCCGCTCTCAACCCAAAACCAACATAGAAAATAATCACTTGTGAACCACTTCTCGAAATGTGTGAAATTATAGGATAAGGAGCTTTGCAATTAGCCTTTTTCTATTAGAACACTTTTAAGCTTGAAGTTACTGCTTTTTAAATTTTTCAAAAGATGATCTAACTTTTGAGGTGGCTCCTTGCCAATTAAACCAGAAGGTAACGAGCATAACTATGATGTTTTCTTTGGACTTAAAAGTCCTTTCGTGACTAATTGTTAATAACAAAGTTTAAATAAAACAAGATCATGCCAACCCCAAATTATTGGGAAAAGGCACTACTTGATTATGATTATGAAATAAAACAAAATCGTCATGATAATCAGCATCAGCACCATCACCACGTCCAATTACTTGGAAATGGTAACATGATTACTATTGTGCAATTCAAATATATTAGTAGCCACATCAACACCGAAATAGGTTATAACCACATCCCTTAGAGGCTCCATCATTGTTCACCTTGTTTTTTCTCTACAACAAATCAATGTAGAGTCCATCCCTAGCATGCAAGCATGTCTTCTTTACGTGACAGAGCTACCTCAAATTTGTGGTCTTTAGGTTCAACCTGCAAGCCTAACTAACACAGCTATTTTATATTACCATCCAACTGCGAATATCCCACAAATCCTATTGTAGAGATTTCCATCATAGAGAAAGGTTAGACGAGGTAGAAAAGGGATAGAGTGACTATTAACCAAACCAAATAACTATAATTCTTCATTGATTTCAAGAATACTAAATTAGGGCATTGCCCCCACATATTTATAAACTCACAACCCAATCCGAGAAATCTCAGTCCCGCTTGCACCCTCCACCTCAATCGGCAAAGCAGCAGCTACCGACTGGCAGCAAATCTGACAACCAGGCTGCTACCAGTCCACATGCAGTCATCGCCCAGTAAGAGGATGAGCTTTCTGAAACCCAGGAACAACTGGTCAGTCTCTCCCAATCCAAGGACGACCGGTTCCAGTGTCTTGAGGCTCAGTTCGATCACTTCCAGTGGAACCAATCTGCACACCTTGTTGATCAAGTTGAACAGCAACTGGAAGCTCACCTCGATCAATCCCAGAGGGCATAACACAGCAAATGACAGATTTATTTCACAACTTTGCTCTTCCGCAATTCCACTTGACTGCCCCTTCTGTTATTCCCAATTCAACAGATTCAATGATTGTTTTTACCCCTATGCAATCCTTTTCTTCAGCTTCTGTGCCACCAACATCCAGTGCCATGGTGACAGCTGCAAGCACCACCCACGACCTCCTCTACCGCCGTTTCTCAGGTGCCGGCTGCAGCACTGACAGGGCATCTCCAATCTCTTTCTCCAGCCTTCCTGCAACTTGAGCAGATGCCTTGCTTGCAACTTGAGCAAGTCCTCAGCCTGCCACTGCCGTGCAGGCTATCTGCCACGACCCCAGTCAAGGAACTTCCGGCTAGAATCATGACATGGCAGTCTCTAATAAAAACAATCTTCCCCACATACTGGCTGTCGGGTTATTCCCTCTTGAAATTGGTGCCAACTTTTCATTGCATACAGGCTTCTTCAGGGGCTCACCTGACACCCAGTGCACTTCAGCCCACTCTTGTCTGACCCAACTCTGTAGCTCTAACCCAATCAAAATAAGACAATTATAATATAATATAAAAGCATTGGGCATTATCCTGTCCATGTTGCCTTCACCGCTTCTTTGCAGGTCCAACCAATGGCTTTCCTGCTCACCTTGACGGTTTCAGAACTGAGTCCAAGGCTACTGCCCACAAGGCTTTGAGGCTCCTTACCTTGCCACACCAATCGCAATTCACCCTCGGGGCATCTATTTTCCATCCAATCGCTCAAGCAACAGTTCTGTTCTTGTCAGGCCATTCCAGCGGGCGTGTCTTAAGAATGGCTTCTATCATTATCGTGCTATGCGTCTCCCTCATCATTCCACTTAACAACAGGCCCCACCTATCCAAGGTCAAGGACAAGCAACTACAATTCCACTCAGAATCGAAGGGCATGGGTTTTGAGAGCAGGGCTCGCAACCACAATCTCCTCTAGGGTCATGAAGCCACCTTAATGGGCAACCAGCCAGTCTTTAGCAATCCACAGGACCCGTTGGCACACCAATGCCTGCCAAATCAAGCTTTACTTTGAACAGTAGCCCTCGCATCCTCCAAGATGCCTTTGGTATTCACCATCAAAGCCACAAGCGTGAGCCCCCACACATAAGTCATCTCCTACACGATGTTGTCCATAACCAATATGTAATGGATGACACATATAACGACTGTCACCGTGATAAGGTGATTATAAATTGTCGCGCAATGTACTATGGGTAAGACAGTGGCAGTAGGCCTCTAAATATAGGTGGCCATCAGGTTCCTAGTACATGTCACGTATTGATTTTCCTAACTACAATGGAAAGTCTCAACAAATTGATATTATCATGCAGAGCCATTCTTTAGCATCAAAATACTCCATACGATATGAAGTTCAAGCTCTCTTCATACAAGTTTCAAGAAGAAGCAATAACATCATGGTATCTCTTGGAAAAATTTCACTCTGGAGCTGTGTTTGATTCGGACCTACTGAATACAAAGACTTCAATTCCCTTATGCCCTGCATTATTTAGACTAGTATCGTCCAACAATATCAGGATGAGTTTAAGCCCCTTGAGGGCTGATTGACTTGAGCCTGCACATAAGGGGATATTTTTGTCGGGGCTCATGGAGTCTATACAAGCTGGGGTTTGTTTTTCTTATCTGCGCAACCTGCATGAGTGTATTTGATTTGCATGCATGGCCCACTTCTCTAGCATGTCATTGGGCCTTTTAAGCCTCTCCTACAAAGTTTCACTCCTACTTGTATGTCCTTGCAGTCTAATGGCCAGCCTTCCACTATGGGCCAGACCACTCCTTCCAGTGCTTCCTTCCTTATGGCTCCTATCAAGAAGTTGTCACAAGATGACATGAATACACGCCGCTCTAAGGGGTTGTTTTATTATTGCAATGAAAAGTACACCCCTAGGCATCGATGCAAGATGACGCACACTTTTGTGGTTGAAGTACATAGTTCAATGCATCCTATCTAGGTCTGGGAAAGTTCAACCCGCCCCGTATGCCCAACCCACCTAGCCCGACCCTACCAGACTAAAAATAGGGTTAGGGTTTTACAACTCTACATGTCTTAAAAATAGGGCCGAGTCGAGCTTTACCTACATAACCCACACAACCTGACCTCAAACCTATTATTTAATGATGTCACGACCTAAGGTGGAGAAGTTTAGAAATTAATTTTCTTAGAATTCTATTCTCTTAGATTTTTATTTTATTTGATAGTTAATTTGCAACTTTTGTAGGATCCTTATGATTTTGGACATCACTTTCTCAACACAAAAGTGTTTTGACATCTATTTATAATGTTGCAATGCATCTATTTTTTTTTTCTGTTTGGCCTCCGAAGAGATAACGTATAAAATACCAAATTAACAAAAAAAACTTTATCAAGGAAAAAAGTAGGGATACCCACATACCCAACCCGACCTGATTCAAGTACAAGTCAAGGCCAACTCAACCCAATCTGATTCGACCTTATTCCCAGCCCTAATCCTATCGTCTCTATCATTAAATTCGACCCAACTTTAGCGCATTGGTGAATGGTGTCAACCCCTATTTGTCTCATCATGCCTATGAAGGTAAAACTGCTCCCAACACAATGTGCATCCACAGCCAAATGGAAAAGCAGCACGTCCTTGTTTTGTTTGATACCAGCAGTACTCATAGTGCTATCAATGATGTCGTTGCAAGGAGTTGGGCACGACAATTACCTATTGTGTTACTTTTGATCTCATGGTAGGTGATAGTGCTAAGCTTCGTAATATGGGGTTGTCGCAATGCATTTTATTTGCTCAAGATCTCACCATCTACATCCTAACTATCAAGGGCACGGATGGCGTGGTTGGCATGGACTGGCTTTGTACCTTGTACAAAGCCATGTGGGGCTTTGACCTAATGCAGATGAGCTTCAACATGGATGTGGTCGAGGGTCGCCTTACTACCGAACCTTTGGATAAACTACACATCATTCAGAGTGCTCAACCTAAGTATGTGTGGGTCCTCCATCTGCTTGCAGTTGACGTGCCTTTTGCTACTTTGCTACCTTGAGGACAAGGCCTTTGCGGAGCATGGTGGGATGTTATGACCATGCAGCCAGCAGCCTCAACTTATTTAGGACTACTAGTTTTATTTCAATTCTATTCTGAGCATGTTTTCTCTGTCTTAGACCATCTCATTTAAGTTATATTTATTTCAATTTAGTTTCCTGATTTGAGAAGTAGTTGTAGTAGGAAACTGCTAAATTATATAAAGGGTTACTGCCCAAGAGTTCTGTATGTGAATTCAAAAATCAATAGACTTGCAGTTCTTAGTTTCAGCTTCTCTCCTACTCTTCGTCTAGCTTCTCCTCTTTCCCTCTCTACTTCGCCACTTTCAATCTATTTTTTCCTACTGCTTAGTGTGTGGCTCCTTTGAGCTATACCAAATCCACACCAATATAAACTAAGTGACTGTACTTACTTGCCCAACAACTCCAAATTGTAAAGCTAAGAGGACTAAGCTAGTATGAAAAATTGTCTTTCTTTCTTGCTAATTTACCACGTTAAAAGGTGATGCAGTTGACAGACAACATCCTTCAATTCATGCTTCTTTTGTATTTGCATAAGTTAAAAGACATTAGAACCTACATGTTTTTGTTTTGTACAATTTCAGTACCCAATCAAAACTGAAGATGCTCACCACTTGACTTGACTTGAACTCAATTGAGGCACCCTAAAGTTAGCTTCTGTCAAAGAGAACATAAGCCCCATATCAAGCTAAAAAATTTAAAAACTAGGCTCAAACTGTGTATAGTTGCATCGGATGATGGTGTAGCCAATGAGCCACACAAGATGAGTGATAGGGAAATAGAAGGAAAGGGGGGGAGTAGAGAGGGAAGGGAAGAAGCAGAGATGAACTAAGAAAGAGGGAGGAACCTACTGTTCTATTGCTTCCAAAAATCCAGTGTTCAAAACTCATGGGGCTGAAGCCCTCTATATATAGTTTAAGGCATTCCCTATTACAACTTCTCAAATTAGGAATCTAAATTGAAAGAAGCTTAAACTAAACTAGGAATCTTAATAAGTATTCTAATTAAACAAATTTATGTAAAGAAAGTGGTTTCCTAATATAAGAGTCTAAAATAACATGTCTGCAATTCCCTTCCTATTGGCCGCAATAAACATAACAAAATATTATTTATTAGTCAAACACAACACCAAACTCCTTATCCCATGATATACTCTACCTCACTCAAGATTTGACAATTATGTATAATATTGGTTTACATGTAAGGTGCAATCATGCTTCCATGTAAAACCAGATTTGTTTTGTTTGTTACCAGCTTTGTGATGGAAGATGACTCTGTCAATGTTTCATTTGCAACCCTCCTCTCATGAAGTTAATCTACATAACTAGAAAGGTGTATAATGAAGATAGTAATACTGAGCCTTCACCTCATTGAGCCCTCTTTAGAGGGTTGCATCAGGGAGGGTATCTGGTGTAAAAACTTGCCGCTATGTTTCCTCACATGGATTTTGTACCATCATTTTGATTCTGAGATTAGTCAGGTATGGTATAAAATTCATGTCACCAATCCCTGGGATAAGGTGTATGATGATGATGATTGGTCTATGTGTAAGGTCATCTTAACATTCATATGAAAATACTTGTTAGCATTCATCTGAATATGATGGTCACTTTGGACAGATCATCTGAATCACATAAATACCATGAACTATAACATGCATAATTTACTTCTGCCAGCCCAAGAATTGTACATTTCTAATGTTTTTTTTCCACAATACAAACTCATAGTGTAGATTGTTCTATTAGTATAATATCTGTGTTAACCACAGTACGACACGAGCAGAACTTTAGAAAGCAATAGCAGCTTACATAAGATGTGTTTGTCTCCTAAATAAGACTAACTTACCATTCAGAGTATAAAGTTGAACCTAGTCTTGTCAAAGTTTAAAACAGTTTTGATCAGAGAGAAGATGAATCAGTTCTCATTGTGAATACATGTGCAATCTAGTAAGATAAAAATATGCATTTAGGACATGTCAACTGAAAATCTCTTATCTTTAATGGCATTATGTTGCCAAGTGGAAAAGTGTCTAGATTAAGTACCTGGAAATGACTTGATATGGCAAGGAGTTCTCCTTCCCGCTTAATTTCATGTGTTGGCATATCTAGTCCAACAAAATAATCAATATCAGCTAAAAATGAAGTTATAATTGACACAACTACAGACGTCCAAATACTACGCACCACATAAAGCTTTCTCGCAAGCTTGGATGGCTCATCCTTTGATTCTTGAATAAGCTTCTGGAGAAACTTTGCTGCCTCCATCTCCACATGTTGAGGGGACGACATACTGCTAAAGAAACCTGTGGAAACATAAAACACATCATCTTCACAAAGATGACTGGCATATGCTAAAGACATTAGAAATCAGAAACCAGTAAACCACATGCAGTAGTTACATGAAACTTATAAACAATATCAAACACACTAACACAAAATCTTACATTTACCAGAGGCAAAACAAAGGACACGACCCGAAAGATTTTCTCTTTCCAGATATTATGGAAAAACACTTTTCTTTCAATTCAATAAGGCTGAATTAGTAGTGATAATGAATACCACCACTTGCAGACTAAGCAGACTAATGTTCCACAAATTAGCTATATACTTTGGAACGTTATACTTGTACCAATAGGGCCTTGTTCACATAGTTGCCATTCCTGGCCTTATACAAAGGAAACTCTACGGTACCACTGGATAAACAAAGGTTCTCTTCAGCTGTAAATTTAAACAAAAAGAAAAACGTTGATGACCGAAAATATTACCTGCGATAACTAGTACCAGCACTCTCAAATTCCTACGGAAAAAATCAAATTAAATCCCCTTCATATCATCCCATCACAAATACTCACAGAAAATAGAAAATGACGATTTTCATATCAATCCATCACAAATAACCAATCCGAGCTCCATTAACACAATTTAAATAACAAAAATCTCCAGAAGACATTTCATCTCACAAAGATTGTCCAATATTTTTAAAAAACATCAAAATAAAAATCAATAATTCTCTAATCATCAGAAACAAAAGAACTCAACAATCATTTCATGACAACCCTAATTTATTACTATGTAGAAGTGCTTACGAGGCCCAGATTGTGATACGAGTGCCTCAAATCCAGCGCCTGATGTATCAGGATATGTTTCAGGGAGGGAATGAAGAAGGCCAGGACTTCATGGCCCAGCAAACTCCACGACTCGTAAGGGCGATTCGATGAAGACCAACCAGCAATCAGAGTCCGGAATCAAGTCCCGATCGAGCGAAAAATCGATTGCGCTCAGAAAATCAGTTGATTAGCACGACAAGACCCTGATTTCGCCATTGGCGTAGAAGCCACTCCCATCTTCTCTCCTACTGAAGTTTCTGCCATGGCTGGTTCTTTTACGGATTCGGTCGCCGTTTACGGTGACCGAGAGCACGGGTAAGCGAGTCTGGCCCGACCCGATATCTCGGGTATTCAGGTTATCGGACGCATTATCAAAGGAAAAATGATTGAGTGGAACTGTTTTACTGCCGCGTCGTAGGCATGTAATTTTAATAAATGACACGTTTAATAAATTTGTATATATTAAAAATTAAATAAATTAAAGTATGAATTTTCTGTTTACGAGTTTAAAAATGAATACACATATATATAATCACGTGGTAGGGCATTAAATATTTTCTCTTACACAAGAGAGGTGGTACATCCATGAGCCCCGGAATGCTTAAAGATTGTTCAGATTGACGGTTCTTAAATAGGAATGGTCTCCAGCCATTTTTTATATTAGGCTCAGGGTAAATATGGAGCATGAAAAACTCTTTTTAACATGAGAAACTCCAATATTAATTTTTGGAAAATTTATTTAAATAATATTTTTTAAAAAAATATTTACTAATTTAGATCATTTTGGAAAATATTTCTCAAAGTAGTGTTGCTTTTTATCACGCAGGCGCCAGCCAAGCAGCTGACACCTGCGTGGCTTTTTTTTAACTTTTTTTTTATTTCGTCTTTTTAAATGACGAAATCAGAATCAGTATAGGACTGATTTCGTCCTTCTAAAGGACAAAAAAGGACGAATCGATCCTCTCCTCCTCCTCTCTCTCTCTCTCCTCTCCTCCTCCCTCCCCTCCCTTCTCTCTCCTATTCACTTACTCTCTCTCTCTCTCTTCACTCTCTCTCTCCACTCTCTCTCTCTTCACTCCCTCTCTCCACTCTCCCTCTCTCTCCACTCTCTCTTCTCTCTCTTTCTTCTCTCTCTTTCTTCTCTCCTCTTTCTCTCTCTCCTCTCCTCTCTCCTCTCTCTCTTCTCTCTCCACTTTCTCTCTATTCACTCTCTCTTCTCTCTCTCTCCACTCTCTCTCCTCTTTCCCTTCTCTCTCTCCTCTTTAAGAGAATGAATAGAGAGAGAAAGAGGAGAGAGAGTGGAGTGAGGGAGTGAAGAGAGAGAAAGAGGAGAGAAGAGAGAGAGAATGGAGAGATAGAAGAGAGAGATTGTAGAAAGAAAGAGGAGAGAGAGAAGAGAGAGAGGAGAGGAGAGGAGAGAGACAGGAGAGAGGAGAGAAGAAAGAGAGAGAAGAGAGAGAGAGGAGAGAGAGTGAAGAGAGAGAGTGAAGAGAGAGTGTGGAGAGAGAGAGGAGAGAGAGAGTGGAGAGAGAGAGAGGAGAGAGTGAAGAGAGAGAGGAGAGAGAGAATGGAGAGAGAGAGTGGAGTGAGAGAGAGTAAAGAGAGAGAAAGTGGAGAGAGAGAGTGAGTGAAGAGAGAGAGGAGAGAGCGAGAGTGAGTGAAGAAGAGAGAGGGGTAGAGGGGAGAGTACTGATTTCGTCCTTTAGAAGGACGAAATAAAAAAAAATTTAAAAAAAAAGCCACACAGCGCCGGTACTGTGGCGCACAACGTGGCAAAAAGCAACACCACTTTGGAAAATATTTCCCAAAGTGGTCTAAATTGATAAATATTTTTTAAAAAAATATTATTTAAATAAATTTCCCTTAATTTTTTGAGGAATTGATTTCTACTTGGTCATATACCCATTATTTTAGCTATATTTTACTATTAACCAAACTAGAATTTTTGTCCACTTAAATATTTTGATTCTATGAACTACTTTTTACTATTTATTAAAAAAGACTTGGTAGTAATGTTTTAAAACTAGATTGGCCTGGCCGGTCCAATCGGGTTCAACTAGACCCGTACCAAAAAACGGTTTTTTTCTTCCAAGTTCCTGGGTTAATCCAATAGGTGTTGAAAGGTTGACCGTTGGCAGCATGAGGGCCAAGGGGCTTAGCCCTTGGAAAAGAGTGGAGGCTCTATTTAAGCCTTTTCTTCCTCATCGATGGCCCTGCATCTTGTCACAGACTGCATTTCAGACACCCCACCAATTTCCCTTTTACTTTCCTTACATGTATTTTTCTTTATTTTTATGTATTTCCCTTATTTATGTTTTATGGTACAATCATGCTCGTACAGCCACTTTGGCTGCCACTCCAGTAATATGCAAAAAATCTCTTATGCTATATAGGGGGGAGTGAGTAGTTGTGTAAGTTGGCTAGTGTTGTTGCACCCATTGCTTGTAAACATGTTGATAGTGAATGCATTCATCTTTCGTGCTTGTGTTCATTCATTTCCTTGCAATGTGACTTGCTTTTGCCCCCTACCTTTTAAAGGCATGAGCATCCGCAAGTGATTGCACAACGCATCAAGTGCAAGGCAAGCCACTCATCCCAAATAAAGGCTTGCTTAGTGGGCTTTCAGCCTACAAGCGCCGCACAACCAGCTGCCCAAAACTCCGTCCTTTACAGTTGGTATCAAAGCCAAAAAGAAAGGACCGTCCATCAAGCTTCCACTTGTGATGCCGAAATCTATGGCAGGTGAAGCTAGTGGGATCGAGCATGCTGCTCCAGACCCACAACCTAAGAAGTCATCCAGATGGTAGGACCGTGTAGATTCCTTGGAGGAGCAAGTTGCCCCCTTGGTCAGTGGGTTTCCTATGTTGGAACAGAAAGTCAAGTCCCTTGAAAAAGCGTAGAAATGGAACCACGAGACAAAATCACAAAATCGTGATGTCAGTATTGAGAACCGCATGTTGATCAAAGAATCATAAGCGGAAGTTGAGAAATTGCATGAGGAGGTACAAAACTTGGCCGCACAAGTGAGCCTTCTCCTCCGAACCACGACCCAATAGGAACCCGTTGTAACCATCAAGCGCCCTAAAGTGTCAGAACCTAAGGTATATCAGGGAGCACGAGATGCTAAAGAACTGAAAAATTTTCTATTCGATATGGAACAATACTTTCAGGTTGTTCGCACAGAGTCAGAAGAAGAGATCACAATGGCCACGATGTACTTATTAGGCGAGGCCAAGCTTTGGTGGAGGATGAAGTACAAAGAAATTTTGAATGGTCGCCTTGAAGTAAATACTTAGGAAGACCTGAAGGGTCAACTAAAGACCCAATTTTTGCCAGAGAATGTAGAATTCATTGCTCAACGGAACCTCCGCCACCTACAACAAATAGGAACCATTCGCGAATATGTCAAACAATTTTCAGCCCTCATGTTGGACATTCGCGAAATGGCCGAGAATGACAAGCTATTCTACTTCCTTAAAGGCCTCAAGCCTTGGGCCCAAACAAAGATGAACTGGCGCAAAGTGCCCGACTTGTCTACGGCCATCACGGAAGTCGAACGTTTCGCTGATTTCACTGCCCAGGACAACACAAGGAAACCGGAATATTTCCAGAGGAACCAAGGTCCGCAATAGGGCCAACAAGAACAAAGTTACTCTATCGAGTCTCAAGACAAGGGCAAAGGTAAAGTTGGTGAAAAGAAGCCTTTCTACAAAGACTTCGGGACGAGAGTCGATAGTTCTACATCTGTCTCTCGACCATTCCAACCATCCAATCGTGTTAGGGGTTCATTATCATGCTTACTATGTGTTGGATCTCATATTACTTGGCAGTGTCCTAAAAAAAAGCACTCAATGCCCTCATTGAGAGAGAGTTAGCCCGACTTGAGGGAAACGATGAAGCCTCCAGCAATGAAGAAGGTGCACCCAAGATGGGAGCAATGAGACTGCTCAATACCATTGAAGGTACTCAGAAAAAGCCAACATCTTGAGCAAAGGGTCTAATGTACATTGACATTTTCTTGAATGACACACCCACAAGAGCAATGGTAGACATGGGAGCCACCCACACCTTCATATCCGACAATGAAGCTAGACGCATAGGGCTACAGCTCGTCAAAGATTCTAGTCGAATGAAAGCGGTGAACTCTGAAGCTCACCCTATCACTAGGTTGGCCAAAGATGTTCCCATTCGGATTGGTGACTGGTTCGGTGCAACAAATCTTATGGCGGTCCCCTTGGACGACTTCCAAGTTATCCTTGGGATGAAATTCTTACAGAGAGCGAATATCGTGCCGATGCCACACCTAGGTTTCGTCTGCTTGTTTGAAGCTACAAGCCCCTACATGGTGTCGATTGTTCAGAAAAGCAAGTCTGATTTGGCACATTTGTCCACACTCCAACTAGACAATGGGTTGAAGAAAGGTGATCCAACATACCTTGTGGCTCTTCTCATGGAAAACCAACCATAGGGGGGATCAACCCTTGCCGATAGAAGTCCAAGTTGTTTTATCGGACTATGTCGATGTCATGCCCGAAGCTCTACTGAAATGTCTCCCTCCGCAGAGGCCCATTGATCACCAAATCGAATTGGAACCTGGTGCGAAACCACCAGCCCGCGCTGCCTACTAGATGGTGCCCCTTGAACTTGCCGAATTGCGAAGACAACTTGATGAATTACTTGATGTAGGCTTTATCTGCTCCTCGAAAGCACCCTTTGGAGCCTTGATCCTCTTTCAAAAGAAACACGATGGGTGCCTACACCTTTGTAGCGACTATCGGGCACTAAACAAATTGACAGTGAAGAACAAGTATCCCCTCCCGCTAATCGTGGATCTGTTCAACCAACTTGGCAATGCTTGTTACTTCTCCAAATTGGATCTCCGTTCGGGTTACTACCAAGTATGTATTGTCAATGGTGACAAAGCCAAGACAACATGTGTTACTCGCTACGGGGCGTTCGAGTTCTTGGTTATGCCTTTCGGCCTCACCAATGGACCAGCTACCTTCAGCACACTCATGAATAACATTTTCCATGGGTTCCTTGATCGCTTTGTTGTCATATACCTTGACGACATTGTGGTCTATAGCAATACTCTTGCCGAACATATTACCCACTTACGAACCATGTTTGAAGTACTCCGACGGAACAAACTACACGTCAAGTTGGAGAAGTGCTCCTTTCATATAAGAAGAAATTCTCTTTTTGGGACATCATATTAGAGGTGGACAAGTTCGAATGGACCAAGAAAAGATCAAGGCTATTGATGATTGGCCGACCCCTACCAAAGTAAAACAATTGCGGGCTTTCTTGGGTCTCTCCAACTACTATTGGCGTTTTATCTAAGGGTATTCACAAAAAGCTGCCCCTTTAACAGACTTGTTAAAAAGGATCGCCCGTGGTGTTGGTCCACACGCTGTGAGAAAGCTTTCACCGACCTCAAAGCAGCGATCACACAAGAGCTGGTCCTTGGACTACTCCAAGCCATTTGAAGTGCAGACAGACGCCTCTGATTATGCCACTGGGGGCGTTCTCTCACAAGACGATCACCCGGTTGCCTTTGAAAATCGCAAACTCAATGAAACGGAGTGACGCTACACAGTACAAGAAAAGGAGATGACTGTTGTTATCCATTGCCTGCGCACCTGGTGCCATTACTTATTGGGTTCTCGCTTCGTCGTCAAAACATACAACATTGCGACGAGTTACTTTCAGTCTCAACCCAAGTTATCCCCCAAGCAAGCTCGGTGGCAAGACTTTTTGGCTGAATTTGACTATATATTGGAGTACAAACCTGGGCAGAACAATGTCATTGCCGATGCACTTAGTCAGCATGCGGAATTGACTGAATTGGCTTCCCTCCATCTTGTTAGCATCAGCTCGTGCTCTAATGATCTGCATCATCGCATTCGAGCAGGAATGGAAAAAGATCCCTTGGTGTGCACCCTTATACAACAAGTGAAAGAAGGCAAGACTCGTAAGTTTGGGATTGACAATGGGTTATTGATGACCAAGAGATGGAGACTCTATGTTCCAAAAGCGGACCATTTACGGAAAGAACTCCTTCACGAGTGTCACGATACTCCTTGGGTTGGCCATCTGGGCATCCATCGCACTTTGGCCCTCTTGGAGCGGGCATATTTCTAGCCTCACATGGTTGATGACATTGAGGCATATGTTCTAACCTGCCTTACTTGCCAACAGGATAAAGTGGAACATGATAAACCTCGGGGCCTCTTGGAACCGCTACCCATACCGCAGGGACCTTGGGAAAGTGTTTCTCTTGACTTCATCTCAGCTTTGTCCAAGGCTGGCGGATACGGATCAATCTTGGTGATTGTCGATCGTTTCTCAAAATATGCAACCTTCATGCCAGCTCCCAAGCATTGTACAGCTCAAGAATCTACCCACCTCTTTCTCAAGAATATTGTTAAAATACTGGGGTGTGCCCCAAACAATTATCAATGATCAAGATCGACATTTCATGAGCCACTTCTGGATGGAACTGTTCAAACTACTTGATTCCACATTGAGTTTCTCCTCAAGCATGCATCCTCAAACCGAAGGCCAAACTGAGCGAGTTAATGCTATCCTTGAAGAGTATCTATGTCACTTCATCAGCACCAACCTGAAAAACTGGGTCAATCTCCTTGACGTTGCCCAGTTCTCCTACAATTTGCAGAAGAGCTTTGCCACCAACCAAAGCCCAATCGAGTTAGCCACTGGCTGCCAACCTACCACACCACACCCATTGGCTTTGGGTTATAATGGAAGCAGCACCTCAGACTTCCGCCTTGCTCAAGATTGGAATATGAACTCTGAAATTGCTCGTGCCTATCTCGAGAAAGCCGCCACTTGAGCAAGAAGTGGGCCGACCGAGGCTGCCAACCTTCCACCTTTAGCGTGGGGGATCTCATGCTCATCAAGCTCAATCCTACTTAACTTAAGCTCTTCTACCAACTTCACAAAGGCCTCATCCGTAAGTATGAAGGCCCCGTCCCCATCCTCCAACGGGTCAGGAAGATCTCCTACAAAGTTTAGTTATCACCCTAGATGCAGATCCATCCCGTCTTCCATGCCAACTGTCTGAAGCCATACCATGCCGATGCCGAAGACCTCTCAAGAAACCACCTTGTTCATGGCAATCCCAAAGTCACCACTGACATCAGAATTCTTGACAAGATCATCGCCGATCGAGAAGTTGAATGCGGCTAAGAGCACATCCGTGAAGGTATGACGAACCCACTCTTTTAGTCATAAGGTAGAAATACTTATGGGGAACATTAGTGCCTAGCATAAACCACCATAACTTCTTCAATTGTGGATTGTTTCTTTAATTCACCATAGATCTTCAATACAAAGTTCAAGTGAGTTCTCCTTTAGAAAATAATAAGCAAAGGTGTAAACCTTTTTTTCTCCTCTAGGTTTTCCTCTCTCTAATTTTTTGATTTCGTAACCCTTATATAGCATTAAGTCACTTTAGTACTCATACTTGAATAAGGAATTAAATAGAAATCAGAAGGTCTTAATTTAGGAAAAATGTTCTTGAAATGATCGATCATTTTGAACAGTGATTGATCGGTCACTGTTTTCAATGTACACGATTATTCAATTGGTCGATCGATGGTGAGAGCGATCAATCGATAACTCTCGGTTTTGTTTCGTACTAGGCTAAATAATTAGGTGATTGATCGTTTCTCCTTTATATTTTTGTAGTGATCAATCGTTTGCCTATTTTTGATAATTTTGCTCTTTTTAACCTAAATTATTCTTAAACCTTTTTAATCACTTCTTCACCTTTTCCAAATAATTTATACATACCAATGTGATCTGGATATACTCCAAAACCCTTCACATTTTTCAGACTTTTACTTTGATCAACAAGAATACATCTGCTCCCATTTTTTAATTCTGTCAATTCCAAATTTGACTTGATCGCAACAATCTCAAATCATACTATAAAACTTCTAACATATATATGGTTTCTTGACATAATTTTGACAAAGAAATTAGTAAATAAACTAATATGTGACTCATATGTTCTTACAGATCTTATGTCTATGTAGGATATTTCAAAACTTACTAATAAATTTTAGTTGATGTACGTAATTTCTAAGACATAGGCATGAGAGTGTCACTTATTTACAGTAGTATGTATTATGTTGATTGGTATGTACACAGGCAAGACCCTATGTGATTTGGTTATGATTTTATTATGTCTCATATATTAAACACGTGATGTTTGGTTATTCATATGTTCTAAACTTAGTGAGTTACACCTTGGAATGATAAATTTATCGAAGGATTGACAAATGAATTTATAAAAAAATTATTTTTGTTGAATTTTGTTTAAAAATGAATTGAGAAAATTTGACGTGTGACAAGAAATTGGTTAGGACCTTAGTCCTACTGCCCTAAGCCATTCGTTGACAACCCAAAGGCCCCATCGTGCCCTAACCACCACCCTGCACACTGTCATGGGGTAGCAGAGCGGACTACCCGTGACACGTGCTGGGGTAAACACACGTGAGAAAGTGTTGTATACGAGGTGTGCATGCATTATGGGAACTGCCCTTAGTGTTGCATATCATGTGTGCAGGCATTGTGGGGAAGGCCCGCAACGATGCACACACATAGTTGGCTATGTTGGGACACATAGCCAACTAGCACATATTTGGATTCATAAGATGTCCCCTCCTCCTTATATAGTGTTAGAGGGTCCTTGGGAGTGTTCTCAGGCAGTTTGGTAAAATTCAGAAATACCAAGCCCTTATGGCCACTTTGGCTACCACTCCAGAGAAATGCCAAAAATCTCTTATGCTATATAGGGAGGGACATTGTGAGCTTAATAGACAAGTTGTTGGTATGATGCCTAGCCTTGCAACAGGTTGATCCAGATGGCAACGAAGGCTCGTTGCCTTGCTAGCTATCATGCCAGGAGCCCATCCGCTAGTGGGATGGGGCACTGCGACTCATCGGGCGGCCGTCCGGCCTTATGGCCGTGTTGGTAACAAAGACCCTTTCATGCACATGGCTGAGATGGATTGTTCGGATGACCGAGTTGCCTAAGTTGGATCCGTGCATCGCAAGGAGATGTTCCTCTCTAGCCAGTTTGCTTGGGAACAAGTCCCGGCATGTTCCCTCATTCGCCTTGGGACGGGTTCGTTGCTTGGCTTTGCGGGCTAGACGCTTGGTCGAATGGCACAAGGACATGACCTTGACGAAAAAAGGCTTACTCGCTTGGCTGTTTGGTCTTGCGAGTGCCGCATGGCACCTTGGGATGGCTAGGGCCGTGATGTCCCGCGAAAATGTAGTGATCCCATCAATATTTGCTCCTCTAATTGTTGCTTATGCTTCTATGTATTTATCTTTAAGAGTGTCTTTTTTGTCTTTATGCTCTTTCTTTTAATTAAATGGTGAGATTAGTTGACGATTTTGTGAAATCACTTTGCATATAGTTCAAGAATGAAATTGTTTGAAATTAATACCACATATGCCACATTGCAATGAACTATATAATTCTTATGCATATATTGTTGTCTTCTCCTGAAATTGCTTGGGATGAAGCTGAGTAGCTCACTTCCACAAAGAAAGTGGCTAAATGAAATTTGTGGAACTTTCAACTTCGTCTCATTTGAAATATTGCTAAAATTTAAGGCACTACATAATTGTGATTGCTAATGTGTTTGATAACTCATCTCTTTTAATGTTGGGTTGCTTGGTTGTCTAAAGAATATATATATATATATATATATTGTTTGGTGTTAATGGATTAGGGTATTTTGTTATATTTTATATTGTTGTTTGGTTGATCATTTTTACCTTGTTTCATTTATTACAGTTATATATAATGGCTTTGGGACTATGGCCTTCTTGTGCAAGTGCATCTATGGGGGCAGCCCCAAGTGCATTTATAGGGAACACACCTAGTGGAAGAAGAATGCAAGGTTAATATTTTGGTGTTTGGACTTTGAAGTTTGATGTTTGAAGTTGGGTTTGAAAGATTAGGATTTTATGTTTTGGGGAAATTTGAGTTCTCTAGTTAAGTTTGGAGTGGACAATGAACTTCTAAGTCAACCATTAGAACTTAATGTTTCATTTGAACTTGGGACTAAAACTTGCATTTTTTTTGGACTTGAAACCATGAATGTTTGTTTATGTTACTAATTAATCTAGAACTTTGAATGAGTGGTGTAGGTGTTTTTTTTTAAAGATTTGATATGTGTGGATTGGAATAATGATTATGTTACTAATCATATTTGTATATGTTGATTGTAATGATGACTTACTTATTGAAATAGTTTAGAATAGATAGGCTTTCGATGGCCAAACAAGTTTAAGTAAAATTTCGCATAGGTTTTGAGTTGTTTTAATTAAAAAAAATTCTTAAATATGGTGGGTTACTTTTTTAGGTACTAATGCCATCATCTACGTCAACCTAGGATGACCGAACCAACCATTAATGTGAGACCCAAAAATTTTATAATAATTTTTTTGTGTGTAATGGTTTGGTTTAGTTTAATTATGAATTTTCTTGGTCTTGTTTTGAATTTTGGTTGAGAATTAGTAGATCAGTTCTATCAAGGTTTTGCCCGAGGTATGACGGACCCATTCTTTTAGTCATAAGGTGGAAATACTCATGGGGAACATTAATGCCTACCATAAGCCATCATATACTAATTGTTGCAATTTATATACATTTCCTTGTATTAAGGAAGTGGGCCCCACTTTAAGACCCACGACCATCTTCGTTGTCACACTAACTTCTTAGGCTACGACCTTTATTTGATATATTAGATGGGCTTGGGTCTTGTCATATTCATTTTATCTCATTTCCCAAGGTGAGTTTTATTTGTTCCTTTGTTAGGCCCATGCAAGCCCTCTTACCATCAACTAGTATAAATAACCCATTTGGCATATTCCGTCTTTTAGGGTGACTGAAATTCAAGGGTTTATTGTGCTCTAACCTATCACTAGTAGGGAACACATGAGTTCTAGATTCATCCAAGGTAGGTCAAGCAAGTTTACTGCAAGATATCTTATGCTTTTACCTTGATTCCCATGTTCTTCTTACATTTATTTCATTACACGCTTTCTACTCTTCAAAATTCATTCTTTTACCCATGATTTAGAGCCTTAAATCCTTGTTTCTTATTTCTATTATTGTGTTTCATGTTTGAGCACAAGGGAATGTTTTATTAGCCATGCTATTAGTGGTTTTGAATCTCAATTTGGTAGAAATATATATTTTTTTCTTAGTGCTAATGTGACCTAATTTGTTAGATTAAATTTTTGGAGGGATTGAATGGATTATCCATTGATTTGAGGTAAGAGGTTTTTGTGTAACATCCTCGATTTTTCTGCAAGTTTTTATAAATTTTCTGCTATTTTTTGCTTGTATTTTTTTAAGGAAAAATTTGACGCTTTGGCATATCCATATTTTTAATTGATCTCGATATTCATAATTGTAGGAGTCAGGAGTGGTGTTTAGTCGCAGGCATGGGCCTTGACGCACCACAAAAACTTTCGGAGTAAAAATGGGAGGGAAATGGACAAGATGCGAAGGAGAACATAAGCGGAAAGAAAGAGGAGGAAAAAAAAGAAAACAAATAATATAAAAACTGATCAGGCGCGCCGACCCATTGGATGAACAGTGAAGGGGGAAGTCCCCTTCACTCTGTGAGCTCGGAGGGGCCGCCAGCCATCGGCTTTCGCCCAGTCAGCCTCAGCCTAGTGATGCCACCGCCGTCACCTCGGTCTGGCCTGGCTGGCCATCGCCGCCCACTTCCTCCCTCTTTCCCCATTCCGGTCCTGTGAGCCATGCCTTCGGTTTTTTGCTTGATCCGCCACCAGCCACATGGCTTCCAGCCCACCGCCCCGGCTAGAGTGACCTCTGGCCACCGGCGTCCCGGCCTCCCCGCCCCTTCTTCGCCGCCATGTGGTAAAAAAATATGTCTGTCCTTTTCTATTTTTCTCGTTTTTGTGGGTACCGAACCATGGTTGTGCCACCGGTCACTGGCCTTTGGCCCTCCCCTGGCTCGACGATGGCAAGGCCGTCGTCTTGGCCCAAAACCTATTCCAATCTCGGACAGATCTTTGGGCTATTTTTTTCATCTCCAACAGCATTTGTTCTTCGTTGCCAGATGTCGCATGACATCGGGTTGATGTCTATTCAAATCGTTGTGGTCTAGTGATTGCTTGCCACCGTCCTCTAGGTCTGTCCCTCGGCCCCCGTTCGACCATTTGTGGCCCACCAATAGTGTGTTCACTGCCTTAGCTCTGCACATCGTTGCCCCCATCTTGATCAAACTCCTTTGTTTCTTTTGACTAGCAGTTTCACTGCCACTGACATCGGGCAGAGGACAACCGCGAACACGAGGTTGACCCAATGATGACATGAGGCTACTGTTCTCGGCCCCCTTACTCCTCCGCCATGCACGTCTTCTGCCCAAACCACACCCCCAAACTTTAGGCTACATTTCTTAGCACTACCGTGAGACCCACCCCAACCTTGGGCCAACCTATCCAACCTGACACCGCGCAGACTTGGGCTGCCTGTCTGACTATTGTGGGCTCTACCCCGGACCAACGACTGCCAAGGCCAGCACTTCTGGCCCGATTCCACCTCTATACCCCACTTTCACTTACGCATGACCCAGAACCCACGGGAAAGAGTCCCTGATTCCCTATTTTCTAAAGGACTGTAGCACTGTTGGCCACTGGCCTCGGGCCTGAAGGCTTGATTGCTGCCATGCCCATATCCTCAATCATAAGTCGTGCTTGATGCACAAGCACCCATACAATAGTTTGAGTGTGGGTAGCGATTAGAAATGTCGCCACCTTTGTCGGCCACTTTTTTTGGCCCTTAGTGCCCTCAAATTTGTTTGGGCGGCTGCCACTGGCGAACCCCAACTCCTCTAAGACTGACCTGCCCAACCCTCTAGAAGACCATTTTTTAGGTTTGGCCATGACAACACGTGCATATGTTGTTTGATAGCTGATTCCACCTATGGGTGGTTGAGTCTTGATCCCATAGGCTCGAGTTGCACAAGGACAAACCGACAACCTGCCCCCCTTTGGCTATCCTTTTGCCGCGCATGCTTGTGGTTGCGTGTGTAGCTTAAGTTAAGGGTACTGCCCTTGCATAGTTTAATGATTGATTGACACCACCACTAATCAAATACGACTGTCAAAGCCCTCCTTTGCCTCTCCTATGTCCATGAGTATGCAACCAAGCCCTCTGCCCTTTTGTGAGGCTTCGACAATGAAAAACCATTGCCGTTGTGTGTGGTTCACAATCGATTTTAGCATTTTGTGGCCAACCAAGTATTTTTAATAGTTGGTTGACCTCCAATAAGTCACCCCTCCATTCTATGGTCGCTATTGCCATGTCTAGTGGCACAACCTTGAGCCCGGCCGCCTTAGTGCCCAATCTTTTACTTCAAGTGAAATTAGCCTAACCTTACCGATATTAATTCTATCATCTATGAAAATCTTTGGGACAACAACTTTCTTAGTGCGATGCTTTTGGCCTCCTATTCCACCATCTACTCCGCCACCCTTGTGTGCTCGCCATCAAACTCGCATGGATTATGAGGTAGAGGACCTTGAACTCGTAATTTCATGATAACATATTTTGATTGTGTAGTAGCATGTTAGAAGTTTATAACTTAATGCTTTCATGTTAAATGTTGATTAAATAAGCATGTCTTATATATGTGAATTATGCGTATGCTAGTGAAGACTAAAGGTATGATAGTAAGTGGTTGGTGAATTATATGTATGTGATAAATCTATGTGGTCGATGGGCACAAGTATGTGCATTTGTCGAAGGGGTATTTCAAGGATTATGATGTGAAAGTTACAACTATATGTCAGGCGAGGGAAGACTTATGATTGACGGGCGAAGGTTGGGCTTGATGAGATTGAAGGATTGGTTTGGATTGAGTCGGATGATACATTGGAGCAACAAGCAAGAGACTTAGGGGATGCAGGAATTTAGAAGACTTACGGTTCGGAGTGTCTTTAGGGATTGTGAATTAGTGAGAGTGGATAACATAATTGTACACACATAATGTACGTAATATAAATTATAACAAAAAGACAATGAGTAAGGAATTAGTAAGGGTTGATGACGGGACTTAGGTCTAAAGGGTTTCATTTGAGGAGTTCGAGTAAAACGTTTTGGTTTTAAGATGGATGGTGTAAGATGTAAGGCTATAAGTATATGATGGTAAGAGTATTAGTATGGAATTCGAGTTTGACAAGTAAGGCTATGTAGAGATCTGTAAGACTGTAAGTATAAGGGTGGGGAATGAGCTAAGTAAAGAATGCTACCCTTGTGGATTAGAGCTTTAGAATGGGCATGGTTTTAGGTTTGTTGGCTAAAGAATGCAAGCTGAAAGTAGTTCCAAGCATAATTATATATGCATAAGTTACTTAATATAAATTTCAATTATATGTAACCCTAATTCGATAATGTTGTGAGTTGAGACTGAGGGTGTCGACGGATTAAGTTCAATTTTGAGCTAGTCGATAAGTAATCAATTGAGCATCCTTCTTGGTCTAGCCATGGTGTTATCCTGCGGGATTTGGTCTTGGTGTTGTATTTTACCCTAGACGTTTGATGCTCTGTTGAGAGCGCTGTAAGTTTATGCCCTTCGTGGGCACTTTATGTCTTTCTGCCTATAGATGACACTGTATGTTCTACCCAAGAGTGGCACTATAAGATTTCTGCCCAAGAGTGGCTGTAAGGACCCTCATCTTTGAACCGGTTTTGGTTTTCTTTAATTATGGGTTATCGTGAGATTTACGCGTTTTCTGATCTTATTCGGTGATTTCATAAATAAATAGTGTTTATGATAGTTTTAACCAAAATTAACTTCAATATTAGTGGTTTTGAGTGATTTTAAGCCAAATGTGAATTTTTGGGATTTTTTGGAATTTTCACTATTTTCCCAAAAATTAGGGTTTTGGCGGGACCCCTGTGGGCCCCACCGTCGAAAAATTTATTTTTGTGTTAAATGAATTTTATTAGGCTTAAATTGTGCTTAAATTATATTTACACCCCAAAACTTACCTATGCCTACCCCAACCCTTACTATAAAAGGGCAAACCAGAGCCATTTCCATTTTTGGGAATAGGCTAAGGAAGGAGGGCTGGTCTAATCCCCACTTAGGCCCAAATTAGAAGCCGATTAAGGTAAGCTTGCTCTAATTAAGCACTAATCCATGGCTTTTCTCTTAATTTCTTCCAAATCTACCATTTTCCCCTTGATTCAATTCGTTTTTGACCATCAAAAGCTACTGATTTGTGTTTTACTACAAACCCTAACATTCAAAATTCAATTTTTACTACCAATAAGCCCTAGATCTAAGGTTTAATTAAGGATTTCTTGGGTAAATCGATTTCTATTAGAGTTTAATTCAAACTCATTGTGTTTTCAAGGATTTTAAGAAGGGTAACTCTTCAATCCGAGTTTAATGAAGTGCTAAGGTAATGGGTCTTCGAAATCTCTATTTATCCATGGTAAAACTCTTCATTTTTGGCTTATTTCGAAATGGTTTGCTTGATTTAGTGTGTTAATGGTAAGATTAGAAAATGGAATTATTTAATCCCGATTTCTTAGGGTTTTGCATTATTATGGTTTGGTTTGATATTCTGGAAGTCAAGGAGGACTTTTGATGATGATTAGGGTGTTAGATGTGGATTTGAAGTGTTATCTATGGTGTTTCGGTTTGATTTTGCGAAAGGAAGAAGATGACTGTTCTGCCGTGTTGGCGATCGATCGGCCTTGCAGGGCGATCGATCGGCTGAACTGTAAATTTCAAATTTTTGCGTGTAACCGATCGAACGGCCTGAAGGGCGATCGATCGGCTACACAGGAAATTGTGTGTTGTGCATATGATGTCTATTTTGATGATTCCACTTTAGCTTGCCAATTTTATATGAATGTGGAGTGTTTTAAGCTATGTTAGGCTACTGGAAATGCATGCTATTGAGTTTATGGAGTTGAGATATATGCTTAGAGATGGTGGGATGACTTATGTTTTGTGGCATGATGTTGGAATCGTTATCTTAAAATTATGAACGGTTGTTTCCCTTTGGATAAACATATATTTTTAGTAGGACTGCAATCATTGTTGGACTGATTTGTCATGATAGATTGTGGTTAGTGGTGTGTGAATGTTGGCGAATGTCATGACTCAATGATGAAATGAGTGATGTTATATGTGTTTAGCCTTTGTGGTTGAGTTTTGAATTTAGCTATGATTTCGACGATTCTTCTACTATGATTTCCACTGGAATTCATGTTTAGATAGAAATTCACATGTGTAGTGTGGTAGTGAGTTGATTTTCAAGCATGTTGATATGCATTATGTGAAAGGCTTCTATTAGTTACACACACACATGTGGGGGTCAAATGATGATGTTGAAGCTTGACATTGTGAGTAGGAATGATGCATTAGGGGTGATGAGCGCACATATCATGGATTAGGATTCATGTATGCTTTGCCCACGCATGTACCATGCTGCACGCATCATGAAAATTGATTTCCAAGTGAGGCTTCATCGTGATTAATCGAATTTGACCGATTGGATGCAATGTGATGAAATTGTGCCAGATTGATCGGTCGTGGATTAATCGTAAGTTGATTGGTCCGAAAGGACATTTTGATTTGAAGTTCCTGCGTGGAACGATTTGAAGTTCCTGTGTGGAACGAGTGCACTCCCCGGGTTGAGTCTTGTCTAATGGAATGATGGGGGGACGAGTTGTGTACTTGTCTTGCGGATATGTGAGAATATTATTATGTGTGTCATCTGGACCCTGAGAATCCAGTGTGGTATGCCGTGTGCACCCCACTACCACGTGTTCTAGGGTTCTCTGTGTGAGAACTCGGGCTCTTCCCTCTGTAGGAGATGTCCCTGGGCGAACACCCCTGCTCTAGATTCTTTGTGTGAGAATGGGACATCCTTGGCCAGGATCGTCCAGGGCGAGCAGTATTAGGGATTGACAACCCCGATCTTTCTTGAATTCTTGTGTAAAAATTTTGGACCATGACACGCCTTCGTGGCCTTGTCTATGCTCCCGTCTGTGTGACATTATTGTGTGGTTACTCCTTGATGGAGTTTGATTTGATACTATGCATGTGGAATATGTACGCTAGAGATACATCCATGCATGTTGATTTTGATGTTATGCATGTGGGAATATGTATGTTAGAGATACATCCATGCATGTTGGTGTTGATGTTATGCATGTGGAATATGTATGTTAGAGATACATCCATGCATGTTGATTTTGATGTAATGCATGTGGGAATATGTATGTTAGAGATACATCCATGCGGGATTGGTTATGATGTGAATGCATGTGGGAATATGTATGCTAGAGATACATCCATGCAGGTTGAATTATGCATTATGATGCAGTGTTAGGTGATATGAATGTGTGATCAGAAAGTGATGCACCATGTAAATCTTTGATCTGAACGATCTCATTTCTAAGCTATCGTATTTTCTACGTTGACAGTGATATTAAAACCATTGCTGAGTGTTAAAACTCACCCCTCTTTTGTGTTTTGATTTGGGGCTGCGTGGTGCGACACGCAGACGGACAGGATTGCCTCTTTGAGGAAAGGTCAGAGGTAGCTTGGGTGTGATGATGGAGATCGTTGCGTGACTTATCATCGTTTATTTCATGCTTTATGTTCGAACCTTTGTGTAGGGTTCTTGTTTTGGATTTATGTCATATACTACAGTTGTGATGATTATGACTTATTTTGAGCCGGTGTGGGCTTTACTTAACTAAGTTTGTGGGTTTGAGATTGTTGTTTACTTTGTGATAAGCAACACCTTTTTCTTCCCTTTTATTTACTCTTGCTCAAAGGATTATGCGCACTCTGTGTTGCTGTTAATCGCCCATGGTTAGGGTTAAGTCTTCCGCTAGATCATTTCTCAATTTTCACTTCGTCGCCCCCGCGCGCTTGACCGGCCCCTGGACCGGGTTCGGCTCGGGTCGGGCATCACCGGGGCGTGACAGTGGCACTATAAGATTCCTGCCCAAGAGTGGCAATGCATGATTTTTGTCTTAGTTTACACTATATGTCCCTTAGTTGGCACTGTATGGCCCCAAAGAGTGGGCATTTGAGCACTCAGGTAAGTAGTATCATAGACATGCTCTTACCTGTTTGATCCTATGCCCCATGATCATAGGTGTGCCTTGCCTTTGAAAAAGTCCATGGCGTTTAGCTATTCCCCAGAGGTTAAGGTGATACCCCATTGACATTCTTTTCCTTTTTGACACTAGATCTTATTAATTGTTATGAGCTTCAGTTGTCGATAGTATGTGTACGATTGTAAAAGAAAGTAGTACGTATTTGATTTCAAGTAAGTTGTATGTGTAAGATTCAGAGTAAGTATAAGTCTGAGCTTTTAAGAAAGATGGTAAGAGTAAGCTTATGAGTAAGAGTAAGATTGTACATGTAAGGTCATACAAGTAAGTTCGTACGAGTAAGGTCGTACAAGTATGTGACTGTAACGCCTGAGATTTTTCAAACATTTTCCTTTTAATTTATGAAAAAATTTTGCAATATAACGTCTATAAATTGGAGGAAAAATGACAAAATCAAAACCTGATAAAACAGTTTATAATTTAAAACACTAGACATTAATTTTTCATTTAAATATTTTCATCATAGGGTCAAACATCGTACGGCCAAAGCAAATATCCTCAGGCGCTACTCAAAAACACACGTACGACTAAATTGCTATGATAATAGACTTTAAATACAAATCCCTCTCAGGTATCCCTGAGTGCGAGTCCCATAACAATCCACAGTCTAATCCAACCAAAAGTCCAGAAAGATAAACATCTTATTTCTCATCTCACCCAATACAACAGATCGTGGCACAAAACAAACTCGCAGTGAGCCAAGCATATACATGAATCAATGGGAATCAATCCACCGTTGAAATGATCATCCATTTCTAGGAGCTCTCTGCACAAACCTGTAAAACCTCCCATACAACAGGGCTAAAAAGTAGAGTAATGAGTATTTTCATACTCAGTAGAAAAATACCCAGTAGGGGAGTTCCAAACAGTGTACTAAGCAAATCAATGCATAGATGTGTTCATGCAACTCAAACATGAACAAACGGGCATATCATAATCATGCTCGAATGCATGCAAACATACCAAATGCACCATCGTGCCAAAATCATACCATCAAATTAAACTCACACAAACACCCTTATTTAGGGTCTTACAAACTTACTCGTACCACTGTACGCTTACTCATACAACATATGCATACTTGTATGACCTTACTCGTATAATCATACTCATACGACCTTACTCATATAGCTTACACAAAATCACTCTTTCTGTCTTACTCAGAATCATACTCTCACAATTGTACTCATACACATACTCTTACAGTCATGCTCATACACATACTCTTACAGTCGTGCTCATACACATGCTCTTACAGTCGTGCTCATACTATCGATCACTGAAGCTTATTACAACTAATAAGCTCCAACGTTGAATGGAAAATAATGCCACTGGGGCAACACCTTAACCTCCGGGGAGTGACTAGACGCCATGAACTTTTCCAAAGGTAAGGCACACCAATGCTCATGGGGCACTGGATCAAACAAGCAAGAGTAGATCCATGATACTACTTACCTGAGCACGCAAACATAAACACCCACACATAAGGGGTCATACAGTTGCCCACCATAATGGGTCTTATAGTACCAGTGTCACTCTTGGGTAGAAATCATATAGTTCCACTTGGGTAGAAACATACAATGCTACACTTGGGTGGAATCATACAACGCTCTCAACAGAGCATCAAACGTCTGGGCTTAATACAACACACAAACCAAATCAAAAACATACATCGCTCTCAACAGAGCATCAAACATCTGGGCTCATACAACACACATACAAAGTCGGAAATGTACATCGCTCTCAACAAGGCATCAAACGCCTGGGCTTATACAGCATGCAGACCAAATCGAAAACATATGTCGCTTTCAACAGAGCATCAAACGTCTAGTGCTCTATACAACACACAAACAACATCCCGCAGGATAAACACCATGGCAAGACATGAGAAATGCTCAGTCGACTCATTAGTAGCCAGCTCAAATACGGAACTTAATCCGTCGAACCCTCAGGTCTCAAACTCACAACGCTATCATTAGCTGTGCTTATAATTCAAGTTTGAATTAAGTACATTATGTGGTACAATTATGCCACACAAGCATTCAAACATACCGTGCTCCACTGATCAAACCAAAGCTGAGCCCGATCCGAAACCCAAGTTTGTCGGGGCAACAGACTTCACTTAATTCATCCACAACACGATCATAACACATCGTACATCAGACCCTAACAGTCTTACATACTTCAACATCCACCTTATGGCCAAATCATCTTACACTAACATCATCAAATGAAGCTCCTCAGAGTCAACCCCGTTGTCGCCCTCTTGCTTATATCTCACTTATTATGCTTACTTTTCACTTCATAATGTATACGTTATGCTTGTACAATTACAGACACTCTTACTGTCTGACAATCCCCCAACATGTGCTCTAATCCAAAACAATTCATTCAAATCCTTGCCCGTCATACTCATATCCTCTATCATCTGTCATACGCTTACACATCCATATCCAAATCCATACCAAAAGCTGACACTGCCCACATGCACATACGCATATCCATATCATAGGCAAATAGCCATCAATCATACGTATGTCTATCACACATATGTATAACATACACATACAGTCATACATACATAGCTTACAAACATGCTCAATAGTCATCACTAGCTCATACATATACATTTATACATACTTCAAACATACACGCTAGTCATCACTAGCACATACATACATCAAACATGCACACTAGCCATCACTAGCACATGCATGCATACGTCAAACATACACGCTAGCCATCACTAGCACATGCATAATCTAAACATACTTCAAACATGCATGCTAGCCATTACTAGCACATGCATACATACGTCAAACATACACGCTGGCCATCACTAGCACATGCATACATATATGAAGCTTACCAACAAACACGCTAGTCATCACTAGCACATATTCAATCCACATACGAAGCTTACCAATACGCACGCTAGCCATCACTAGCACATACATACATCCAACGTACTTATAGCCAACATGCATGTCATATGCATTTCAACATACCATATAATCATGCTTACATGCACATCCTGCAATCGGATCGTTACTTAACATCCAAAGCATGGAATCATACAATCCTGGCATACTGCTACTCATTCAAAGCATGCTATCATGAATTTACGAGTTCAAAGCTCCCCTACCTCGTAATCATGATGTTTGATGGCGAGCACACAACGGTGGCGGCGTCAGCAGCAGAGTTGGTGGCCAAAAGCTTTGCCAAGTGGAGAGAGCTGCTGTCCCGAGGATTTTAGGATGTGCCAGAAACAATCACGACCAAACAAGGTGTCAGAAGTCAATGCGGCAAAATCCGCAACCACGGCGGCACACTAGGGTGGCCGGGAGAAAGGTCAAGCCAACATAATTGGCAGTGTGACCAGATGTCAATGGTGTAGTAACTGAAGATAGACTGGTGGCTAAGACATACTTAGCTGGACACAAGACGTAAAAATTGGCCGTGGATAGCACCCAACGGCGACGATTTCACGTCATAAGGGCCCACATAAGGGCGGAGAGCGTGGGGCAACGCTCGAGGACAAAGGAGAGGTGGAGTATGGCTCTGTGTCAACTCCATTCGGTGGCAAGGCCAACTGATGGTCAGGCGGCGTGAATACGATGCCTAAACCCAAAAGCACACGCGTGGCCACATGCACACGCGGCCACAAAGTGCCACTCCAGGGGGAGATGGGTCGGATGATAGCGGCCCAAGGCCCACAAAGGGGCAATTGAGCTATGGCCAGGAAGTGGTGGCCGATCGAAGAGGCGACATCGCCGATCGCCACCCACAACCAATACACGTGGTGCGGGCAGCTGTGCATCTCGCATGGTATAGGGCAAACGGCAAATGGCCCATTCCGAGCGGAAGAATAATTAGGCCAAGTGGGGCTGACCCTCATTGTCGCCGAGCCGGGGCAGAGCCCATAATAGCCAAATGGCTGACAGCTCGCCGATGGTAATGACCTGAGACGCACCCAAAGCGTCTAATCGGGCAGAGCATGACAATAGGGGTGAAGTGGGGTCGGAAACGGCAACCCCCTACTGACACTGGGTCGAGGTAGGCTAGACGGAGTCCGTCTGGTGGCTGGATGACAACCAGAAACACACCGACGTCTCAAAAAAACCACGGACAGTGAGATGGAAAATATGACCAAAACCCGACCAAATGCCGGTAGCTCACAATGGAGCGAAGAAAGCATGGAGGCAGCTCTAGTCAGTGCCTATGAGCTATAGCGGCCAACTAAACATAAGTCTAGTTGAGGGCGGCTGCAAACGACATCAAAATCGTACCCCCACAGCTAAAAAATGGGATTGAAGGACATAAAAATCGAAGAAAAGTTTGGTACCTCGTGGAGGAGTGAAGAGGCCATGGCGGCGGTCATAGCCGATATCTATGGACTCGTGGCAGTGAAGTAAAGCATATCCTGATAAGAACTGGTAGAATCCGATGACGGAGGAGGGAGAACGGAGCGACCAAAATCACGCTCGGGTCTCTAAAAACTACTCGACGTGAATTCTTTCTGGATGTTGGTTATGGAATCCGATGGATGAAAACATATATATAGTTAATCTTTTTAATTTTTACATCTATATCCCCAATATGCGTTTACCTCTCAGTTACACGTAGTACCTCCAAAATTTGCACCTTAAGTGCATGGCGAAGCCTATGGCCCGCGACTAAGCCCCACACCCGACTTTATAGGTATAAATATACGGGGAAAATATATAAATACGCCATAACATCACATTTTCCCGCCAAAAATGACCAAAAAAATAGCAGGAAAATCCCAAAAAATCGTACAAAAATCAAGGACCTTACGGTGTAAGCATACGATTGTATGGGTAAATTGGTAAGACTCTGATTCAAAGTGTGAGAGTAAGTGTAAGAGTTTGCTGTAAAAGTAAGTGTAAGATCAACTAGTGCGATAATATGTGTGTAAGATACTTTATTTATGCTGCATGTACCTCTAGACCAAGTTCATTGTTCTATTTCTCATACTAGGTATATTCCCTAGTGAGTATGAAAATACTTATTTACCCTATTTTTTTAGCCCCTTAGTCTAGAGGCTTTTGTAGGTCGATTGATAGCTTTTTGGACTAGTCTTTTCCCCGTGGTTGACTGTTGTTCCTTGACCTTGAGTATAGTGGACTCGTAGTGAGGCTATGTGGATTTTGGTACCACTATCTCTTGTATTGATGGTGCCACAATCTCATGTATTGATTAAGGTGAGAGTTAAATGCGTTATTTTTCTGGACTTGTGCATATATGTATGATTTAGAACTTAGACTGTTGAAGAACTTGTACTCAGAGAGATGTGAAAAGTATTTATTTTTAAAGCCCATGGCCATGATAGGTTTCACTTTTATATTTTCATTTGGATCACGCTTGAGAAAGTTGGTTTTGTTGTACAATGGATTAACTTATAAAATTCATTTTCACACGTTTTGAATTTTATGCCTTCATTTGATTTAAATATGTATTTTGAAGCAAAATTTTAATAAGATTTTAAAGTAAACGCATGAAACAAATTCTTAGGCGTGACATTTTGTTTGGTGAAGATTTCCTTACATTGACACTATGGATTGTGTGTTGCATCATGTTCTGATGCATGTTGGGTGTGTGAGCTGAAATCTTATTGGATATGTATTTTCGCAATGCCTTGACATGAATATGCATGAGTTATGATGGATCTATTATATCTAAAGCCTAAATTATGTTTATTTGAAGTTTTATGAGGTTTTGATGGAAGATTGGACTTGCTTTTGGCCAAGAAATTATTGTTTTAGTGTTTTTTGGGCTTGACTAATGTCATGCCCAAGGATTTTCCTTACATTTACTATAAAATTTTACTAAAACTTTGTTACAAAATACTAATGTAAATCAAAAGAATCCACAAAATTCAAAACATGTGAAAATCATTTTTATAAATTAAATCATCTTACAACAAAACCACATTCTCAAGCGTGACTTAAAACGAAAACATACAAATAAAACCTACTATGACCATGTTCTTTAAAAACATATACATCTCAGTCCTTTCTAAGTACAACTTCTTCAACAGCCTGTGTTCTGATTTCTGATTCATACACATATATACACAAGTCCATAAATAATACATTTAACTATCACCTTAATCAATACATGAGATCGTAGCACCAAAATCCACATAGCTTCACACAAGTTCATTGTACTCAAGGTTGAGCAGAAACAGTCCACCATGGGGAATAGTTAAATCCAAAAAGCTATCGATTGACCTGCAAAAGCCTCTAGATGAAGGGGCTAAAAATAGGGTAAGTGAGTATTTTCATACTCGGTAGGAAAATACCCAGTAGGGGAAATAAATCAATGAACTTTGTAAGTTCATACAGAAATGCATTAATGCAACCACACATGAAGCAAACAAAATATGAAACATAAATATAGTCTCATGCATAAATCATCATACTAGCTGAACTTATACTTACTCATATGTCATACTCTTACACTTACACTCTGAATCAAAGTCTTACCAACTTACTCGTACAATCGTACACTTACACTTACAACATACACATACTCGTACGACCTTTTCATACGAACTTACTTGTACAACCTTACTCGTACAATCTTGTTCTTATGCATAAATGTACTCTTACATCTTCCTTAGCAGCTCACACTTACAATTACTCTGAATCTTTCACATAATGCTTACTCAAAATCCGATGCATATAACTTACTCTTACTATTATACACATACTACCGACAACTGAAGCTCATTATAATTAATAAGCTCCAGCGTCAGAAAGGAAGGGAATGTCATTGGGGTGTCACCTTAACCTTCGGGGAGCAACTAGACGCCATTGACTTTTCTGAAGGCAAGGTACACCTATGCTTATGGGGCACAAGATCAAATAGGTAAGAGCGATCCATGCTACTACTTACCTGAGCGCACAAATGCCCACTCTCTGGGGCCATACAGTGCCAACAAGAGCCATACAGTACCAACTAAGGGCGGAAAACATACGATGCCACTCTTGGGCAAGAGTCTTAAAATGCCACTCTGGGGCAGAATATATAGTGTCATTTGTAGGCAGAAATACACAGTACACACGAAGGGCAGAAACTTACAGCACTCTTAATGGAGCATCAAATGTTTGGGCCTAAATACAACACTAAGACTAAATCCTACAGGATAACACCATGGCTAAATCATGAAGGATGCTCAGTCGATTACTTATTGATTGGCTCAAACACGGAACTAAATTTGTCAAAATCCTCAGTCTCAACTCACAATGTTATCGAATTAGTGTTACTTACCATTCAAGTTTGTATAAGGTAACTTATGCATGTATAATTATGTTTGGATCTACTTTTATCTTACATTCTTCAGCCAACCAAGCTAGAACCATGCCGATTCTGAAGCCTTAGTCCACAAGGGTAACATACTCCAACTTAACTCATCCAATCGTACTTAGAACTCACTCTTACCCTTACAGATCTCTACATAACCTTACTTGTCAAACTCGAATTCCATCTCAACATATGCTTACCATTATATACTTACACCGTCTGCCTTAAGACCAAAACGTCTGTCTCAAACTCATAAAATGAAATCCTTTAGACCTAAGTCCCATTATCAAACCCTTACTAATTCTTTACTCATTATTCTTTCATTACAATTCATATTACGTACATTATGAGTGTACAATTATGTTGTTACCTTTTTTAATTCACCATCCCCCAAAGGTGCTCTGAAACTTAAGTCTTCAAAATTCCTGAATCCCCTAAGTCTCTTGCTCGTTGCTCCAACGTACCCTCTGACTCAATCCAAACCAATGCTTCAATCTCATTAAACCCAACCTTTGCCTTTCAATCTTATGTCATTCCTTGCCCGACATACGGTCACATTTTCCACATCATTGCCAATGAAGTACCCATTCGATAAACTTACAATCAAACACTCATACTCGTGCCCATCGATCACACACCACCAGCCCACAATGAAGATTTGTCACACTCTCTGATCAAATACATATAATTCATAACAACTCACTACCGTACTCTTAGTCTTCACTAACATACGCACAATTTACATACATAAAACATCCTCATTTAATCATCATTTATCATGCAAAGCATCAAGTTTTTTCCTTTCCAAAAAGAAAATTGGCCATGAGACAAACAAAATAATTGGGAAGTTGAGAGAATGTACATGTCTCAAGGAAACAAGGGCTGATCTGTTGCTTTCCCAGAGCAGTCATATCAGACACTTTCTTTGCTTCTTTTAGCTTCGTGGATTTCATGTTCAGTACGTCTGGATTCTCCAGCAGCAATACCATGTTGATCAGCTGCTGTTCCTTCCTCAAAATTTCCACCCCCACCTGGTTTGCTCTGCGGCTCTCTTTGTGAATGCCCACTCTCAGGGTCTTCCCTGTTATGGGGGTAGCAAAGCTTCGAAGCTCCTGACCTTAGATGGGAAGACGGTCAGCACAGAGGCGGCCAATTAAGCAGGCAGCCAATGATAGAACAGTGATGATGGCGAGGACTGTGAAGATGAGGTTGAAGGAGCCTTGCGCATGGTGGGAAGGCTTTGAGGATACGGAATGAGAGTAGACTATCACTAGCTGTGGGAGAGATGACATTTTTCCTTCTTCCAAGAGCCACACATCAAGTGGGGAGGCGGAATGGCAGATAATAGATGTTCTCTGTTTTAAAAAGATGAGAAGAATGAGGTCATCTCCGTCTGTGAGCTGGGAAGACGACTCCAACGCGAGGTCAGTTTACGTGAGAAGCATTAGAGACATACTTAGGTTTAAATATAGCGAAATGGAGTAATTAATATAGAATATAAGTTTTTTTTTCTATTGGAGCTATTAATATAGGGCGGAGGGAGTATAAATAATGTTTGGATGCACAAATTCTTATGAGTATGAGATTCACGATGAATTATCGGATTCATCAAGATTTCCCATTAATTTTTACTTGCCTAAGTAATCTCTTCGGGAGGAAATTTCACGATAAATTAATGGTGGTAATTCATTTTGGAAAAATATTAACACATATACCCTTTAAATGGTCGGGCTTTATCTTCTCGAATAGCTCCATATAGGAAATGGCGGTCATGGCGGACTTGCTTGTGATGGCTTCACTGAATTGCAACCTTCTTGCCTATTTTGATTTGGCTCAGTAATTTGAAGGGGCCGGAGGAAGCAAAGACCAAGGAGAAGCGGAGATGGGGTTCAGGAAGTCATCGGGGAGAGACAAGGGGAAGACCACGGAAGATGAGGTAGCGGAGATTCCAGCTATAGTGATGATCAACATCGATGAAGAAGAAGCAAATGGCGACCTGATTAGGCGGGCGGGAGCGATGGAGGCCAAGCATAGGTGCAAAGGGCAGCTGGACTTCCTCGCAATCTTGCTGCCACCCTAGTCCAATGATGTTGTGATGGCAGTGAATTCTAGTTGGGCGAGGCAACATCAGTGACAGAGAGGAAGAATAGAAGGTCTATCTCGAGGGAAAAACACAAGGAGAACGGTGCAAAGGAACATAAACTTGTAGGTTTGATGAAACTTTTCAGATAAATTGTTAAAATTTGATGTGGGTTGGTTTGATTATTTAAAAAAAATTGAGTTGAGTTTGTTTGAAGCGTTTCGTGTCGATTTGTTAGCATGGAAAAAACTAGACTTTGAAGTTGTTTACTACCAATTTGATTTAGCACGATTATAAGCTCTGTACATAGTTGATATTTACGTATGAGGCTTGACCTCTACAATCAGGAGATGGCAGATACTCTTATGCAAACTATTGCAAATCCTAAGTGCATTAAGTGCGCTTCCATACTTTCTGCGTATGCAATTCTTCACCATGTTGAGTTCTATATATATCTTATATAGCTCGTAATTTTCCATAGTTAGCATATTCATCTCTAGACTGGTGCCAAATGGTTCAATTAAGTTCTGTGAGCATGTTTAAACTTTAAGTCATGTCTTTGGCAATTGATTATCTCTAGAATTAATTTTAACCAGAAACATGTTGTATCTGGTTAAGCAAACAACCATAACTTAAATTGATTTAACAAAAGATCCAGAGCAAATTAGTTCCATAAAATGTTGAATTTTGACGTGAAATAAAAGTTCTGTCGTTGAGCCGTTCAATCGGTCTATTGGCCCGATCAATTGCCTTGTTTGATCGGCTCTTACCCCGATCGATTGGGGTAACGGACTACTGAAAAAAAATTAAGTCGAGATCATTAGCGCGACAAGAAGGGATATATGTAAATAGAGCCGTTTCGGCTTCGAAAAAATGTTTTCACTTATCAAAACATCTGTACCAGAGAACAAAAGACACAGAACAACTATTACAATACTTTTTCTTCTCTTCTACTCTCTCAAGAAAATTTCTAGAAGTGAATCTTTCTCCTCTTTCTCTGATCTGGAGTTTGTGACTGAGCAATAGAGTCTACCCCGATTGAGATCCTGTTTGTTTGAGTGGAAGTGCACCTTCAAACGGATTGTGTGGTTCGTTGTATCTCAGGAACGAAACGTTGTGGAATGCCTGTGCACGGGGGGTGGCGTATCTGTTGCGAGGACAGTGTGTAAGGCACCTCGAACTTGGTTCATATTTCTCCTTTTATATTTATATTTAATATAGATACATGCATATGAATGTTTATGAGTGTAGATTTGCATGATAATTGTATATTATATTCAATCTGCCCTCTTTAATGTGACAATCCCAACAATCTTGAAACAGATATTGATTTTGTTTGATTGAATACTACTGCAATTATGAGTGTTGACAAATCTTTGAAACCTAAGAGGTTTGATGGAAAAAAATTTCATGAGATGGTAGACAAAGATGAAATTTTGGCTGACACAATTAAACATATTCTATGTGGTTTATAATGTTGTTGTTGATAAAACTGTTTCTTTTGAATATGATAAGACTGCTAGTTCTTCTGATGTTGGAATTGCTAAGACTCATGATAGTGAGAAATTCAAATAAGATGATGAACTATGCCATGGTCAAATTCTCAGTGTTTTAAGCAATGAACTGTATGATTTGCATGTGAACACTAAAATTGCCAAAGAATTATGGGATACCCTTGATAAATTTTTTGGAAAAGAGCATGAAGGGGAAGAAAAGTATGTTGTGGGAGAATATTTTGACTATAAGATGGTTGATAACAAATATGTTAGAGACAAGGTAGTTGAAATACAAAATTTGGTAGCTAAGATCATTGGGAAAGGAATTCCCGTTGACGAGAAGCTCCAAGTTCCTGTTCTTATCGACAAACTACCACCCTCATGGTAAGATTTCCAAATTACCTTGAAGCACAAGAGGGACGTAATGTCCGTTGATGACTTGATTGTGGCCATTCAAATAGAAGAGAAGCACAGGGGCAAGATAAAAGTCTTGTAAGATACTTCTTCTGTGGCCAATGATAGTGCTCAAACTAATGTGGTGGAAGGGAAACCCAAGTTTTTTGGTAACAAGAAGAAGAACAAGAAGTTTAAAAATCAGCCTCTCAAACCTGGTTCAAATATCCAAAAGGACAAGAAGTTGAAAGTTTGTTGGGTTTGTGGGAAACCTGAACATTTTGCAAACAAGTGCAAAGAGAAGAAAGGCCAGGACCAGAGTCATGGTGGGGCTGCATCTTCTACTCAGGCTAATGTGGTTATTTCAGATGACAAATTAGTAATAACTAATTCTGAAATTAACTTGGCATGTGAACCTACTGATTGGTGGGTTGATATAGGGGCAACTGTTCACATCGGTGTTGATGTTTCTTCTTTTTCTTTCTATCAAGAAGTAAAGGATAGGACAGTGACAATGGGGAACTCCTCTGTAGCTAGAGTTCATGGAGTTGGAAATGTGGATATCCGGTTTACATCGGGGAACACGCTGATGCTTCATAATGTGTTGCATGTGCCAAGTGTGAGGAAGAACCTAGTTAGTGGTGTGCTTCTTAGTAGAGAAGGATATAAACTAGTATTTGAGTCAAATAAAGTTGTAATAACTAGACATGGTACTTTTATTGGTAAAAGCTATGTGTGTGATGGTCTCTTTAAATTAAATTTGGTTTCTTGTAGTAACTCTTTATTTCAAGTAGATGACTCTATTATTTGTCATGTTGATTCTTTTGATATGTGGCATATAGGGCTAGGACATGTGAATTTTCAAATCATTAAGAGAATGATGGATCTTGATTTAATTCCTAAATTGCATGTTGAATCTCTTGATAAATGTGAAATTTGTATTCAAGCAAAACAACCAAGGAAACCATATAAATCTATTGCTAGATCTACATGCTTGCTTGATTTTATTCACTTTGATATTTGTGAGTTGAATGGATTATTAACTAGGGGTGGTATGAGATATTTCATTACTTTCATTGATGATTACTCAAAATTTTGTCATTTATACTTGCTTAAGTCTAAAGATGAGGCTTTTGAGAAGTTTAAGGTCTATAAGATGGAGGTTGAGAATCAAACTGAGAGGCGGATCAAGAGACTAAGGTCTGATCGTGGTGGGGAGTATTGTTCTATTGAATTTTGCAAATTTTGTGAAGATCAAGGAATAATACATGAAACCACAACCCCTTACTCTCCTCAATCTAATGGTGTGGCTGAAAGAAAGAATAGAACTTTTATAGACATGATAAATTCTATGCTTTCCTCTTCGGGTTTACCTAAAAATCTATGAGGAAAAGCAATTCTTTCAGTATGTATAATATTAAATCGTGTGCCTCATAAAGGACAAAATATAACCCCTTATGAATTAATGAAAGGAAGAAAACCAAGTTTAAAGTTCATTAAGGTTTGGGGATGTCCTGCTAAAGTTAAAATCCCAAATGTGAAGATGGACAAACTAGGTTCTAAAACTTATGATGCAGTTTTCATTGGTTATGCATAAAATAGCAGAGCTTATTGGTTTTTAGTAATTGGGTCTGATCGGCAGGATTATGCTCTAAATACTATTAAGGAATCTGATGATGCAACATTCTTTGAGAATGTGTTTCTGATCGTTTATAATTAAACCCTTTGCAAGTGTACAAGGTAATTGTACTAGGATAAGTATTTAAGGGTTGTCGAACCTCAGGGACGGATGGATTATCACTAAATCTAAAGAATAATTTGCTGATTGAAAACTAAATCAAACTTAAACTTTAATTAGGTAAAAGAAAGAAATCAACTAGTTAAAAAGCAAGAAATTAATATGATGGAATTTACTTAGGAAATTGAATCCACTATAGAACCATAACAATTCCTTAACTTTTAATCTAAATCTAGTGTGAATATGAACAAGTATTCTCAGCTACAAGCTAGAATTACTTCAAAAAGAATCATTAATTAACTTCCATGGCATGAACTATCTTCGACAATAGCATGAATCATCTACACTAAACTAGCTATAGGCATGACCCGTCTAATCTTAGTATAACTCATCCAAGTCATTAATTATCTGAACATTAAAACTATTGTATGACCATCTCATCTAAATCACAGAAATTAGAATCGATGTAAATATCAAAACCACATCAATCTATCATCTACAAGACAATAAATCAACATAGACTTGAATAAACATTAAAAGCTCTTCCATTAAAAAGGAAATCCATATCATACAATTGTCATCATTCACAACTGAGATCTAAATTAAAAAGAAAAGAAACTAAAACTTATCTATAACTTCATCAACTCCTAAGTAAAAGAATAGTCTAGCCTTCCATTGTAGAAGAAAGCACTTGAATCTCCCTTGAAAGCTTTAAGTTCTCTTCCATCTTCTTTTTCCTTTTTCTCCTTCTAAAATCTACTGGAATCCTCCAATTTTAAGCCAAATATGTCTTTTTATGGGCATAAGTTCCGTAGGAAGAAGTCCAATATGAAAAGGATTTGAATTTGGGTCAAACAAGGAAACTGCACGTTATGCCGATCGATCGCCCTGCATACCCGATCGATCGGCTACACTGTATTTTCATCTGAATTCACGTTATCTAGATCGATCGCCCTGCATGCCCGATCGATCGGCTACAGTGTTTCTGTTTTCCTGGACTCTGTTCATTAAGCTTTCTTTCGTGTCCATATTAATTTCTAACTTGTTTATAACTCCGAAAAGTTGTCCAAATCACTTTAAAGCATGTGAAGACTATTTTTAATCATTTCAAACATCGTCCAAGTACTTGGATAAGTGCACTTTACTTACAAAACATAAAATACCATATTTTAGACATGTAGAATATAATTAAAATTCCAACTTTGTTTAAATACACATCTAAACTACTAATAACTACAAAATCATTAATAATTAAACTAAAATACTAATATCTATCTTAATCTAAATAAACCATAACTAACTCTAAATTAACCTAATCTATACTAGCAAATAAGGTAAAAAGGCATATAAAATAGATATAGATTTCATACTTATCAGTTTCCTATGAAGGAAAAGAATAAGGTTGTAGTGCATAAAGAAGATGTCTCATCGTCTTCAACTCCTAGAATGGAAGATTCAGGAACTAATGTGGAAGTTAGGAGATATAAGAGAACTAGAATAGAGAAGAACTTTGGGGATGACTTTTATGCTTTCATGGTGGGGAATGAGGATCCTTTGACTTTTAATGAAGCTATGTCATCTAGCGATACTCCTTTATGGAAGGAAGCAGTACAAAGTGAGATGAATTCAATACTTGCACATGGGATGTGGATTTTAATGAATCTACCTCCAGGGTTTAAACCAATTAGATGCAAGTGGATATTCAAAAGAAAATATTATCTTGATGGATCCATTGAAAAGTACAAAGCTAGGCTAGTGGCTAAAGGATATAGTCAAAAGGAAGGTCAAGATTTCTTTGACACATATTTTCCTGTGACCATGATAACTATAATTCGAGTGCTTCTTGCATTGGCCGCTCATTACAACCTTGAAATTCATCAAATGGATGTCAAAATAACATTTTTAAATGGTGAATTAGAGGAGGAAGTTTATATGAAACAGCCTGAAGGTTTTGTAGTTCCTGGTCAAGAAAGAAAAGTATGTAAGTTAGTAAGATCTCTCTATGGTTTAAAACAGGCTCCTAAATAATGACATCAAAAGTTTGATGATGTTCTTCTTTCTCATAACTTTATTGTTTGTACTTCTGATAAATGTTTGTATTGGAAGTAATTTGATCACTCTTATGTAATGTTATGCTCATATGTAGATGATATATTACTGTTTGGTGATAATGTAGATCATATCAATAAGGTTAAGGGCTTCGTTAATGAGAATTTTGATATGAAAGATTTGGGTCTTGCAAAAGTTATATTGGGCTTGAAGATTGATAGGAGTTCTCAAGGAATAGTTGTGAGTCAATCACACTATGCGGAGAAAATTCTAAAGAAGTATGGTTATTTTGATAGAAAACTTGTCAATATGCCATATGACTCAAGTGTAAGACTTAAGAAAAATTGTGGGGAAAGTGTATCACAACTTAGACATTCACAGCTAATAGGAAGTTTGAGTTTTCTAGCTAATTGCAGTAGACCGGATATATCCTATGTTGTGGGAAGACTAAGTAGATATACTAAAAGCCCTAATGAAACTCGTTGGACTGCCATTGAGAGAGTTTTCAGATATTTGAAGGGAAGTGTAAACTTTGGTTTACATTATTCCGGGTTTCCTGCTGTATTAGAAGGATACAGTGATGCAAATTGGATATTAGATTCTGATGAAACCAAGGCTACTAGTGGTTATGTGTTTACACTATGTGGTGGGGCGGTTGCATGGAAATTTTCTAAATAAACAGTGATAACAAGATCTACTATGGGTGCTGAATTAGTAACTCATAATAAAATTGGTGGAATGGGGGAATGACTTAGGGATCTTTTAATAGATATACCTTGGTTAAATAAGCCAATTCCTAGAATATTGATTCACTGTGATAGCCAATCAGCTCTTGATAAGGTTAAGAGTAAGAATCATAATAAGAGGTCCTCCAGGCATATTGAACTACTAAGGTATAAAATCTTGCGCAAGTTGACTACTTATGGAGTCATTACCTTAAGTTTCATACGATCAATGGATAACTTGGCTGATTTGTTTACAAAAGGGTTGTCGGTAGGGCAAATCCTTAACTCATCTAGGGGAATGGGGTTGAAAGCCTATGATTAAGTCATCATTAGTATCAACCCAATCTCTCAGCGTGGAGATCCCACAATGAAGATTCAATGGGTAAAAACAAGCTGATGCATGACTTGAAGAGAGCACTATTAAATAAAATATGCTCATTCCTGTGTTAAGATGAGAGTGCTCTTAATGCATATGAACCAGGTTGACGAAAGTCTTAATAACAACTATTACAGTACTTTTTCTTCTCTTTTGCTCTCTCTAGAAAATTTCTAGGAGTGAATCCTTCTTTTTTTCTCTAATCTGGAGTTTGCGACTGAGCAATAGAGTCTACCCCAATTGAGATCCTGCCTATTTGAGTGGAAGTGCACCTTCAAACGGACTGTGTGGTTCGTTGTATCTCAGGAACGGAACGCTGTGGAACACCTGTGCACGGAGGGCGACATATCTGTTTCAAGGACAGCGTGTAACTCGCCTCGAACCTTGTTCATATTTCTCCTTTTATATTTATATTTAATATAGATATATGCATATGAATGTTTATAAGTGGAGATTTGCATAATAATTATATGTTGTATTCAATCTGCCCTCTTTAATGTGACAATCCTAACATAAAATGGCTTATGGTGGATTTTGTGTTGTCAATTATGTTCTTAATAATCCAAACATGTGCTTTTCTTGTGTTATTCTTGCGCATTGATGGTTCACCCAGGTGGATGTGACATATCTGGAAATGAATATGTTATTTTTTTTTTTGTTTTGTTTTGGAAGTTTGTGGGATAAGCATCTCAGCTGCATGCAGCATTCTGCATTTTTCAGGTGTGACCCTTTTCCTACATATCCTCGAACATATGACACGCTTCATGCATCTGGCCTCCTTTCTCACCTTTTCAGTTCAGAAGAATGTGATGTATCTGACTTGTTCTTGTAAATAGACCCGATTCTATGGCTTGAGGTAAACTGATTTTATTCATTTTATCTAATGCAAATAAATGTGTATTCTTCCGTGGAACTCAAATTTTGAGTTCTCTTTGCCTGTTGTTATTTTGACTAGTTTCAGACATTTGATATCCCATAAAGTGCTAGCTTTCAAGTTACCTTAATGTTAGCCAGTCAAGTAAACCTGCCTCTACACATTGCCACATAGAACTTTAAGCTTGCCTCTAACTTGTATCATTAGAATGCATTTCCTGGGTTGTGTTATGTGATAAAAGGACAAGTGATAGAAAAAACTCGCATTCTTGCAACACTAAGTCGCTGGGAAGCCCGGGTAATGAGTTCTAGAGTGACAATGACCAGCGACTACTTGTTCAATGGTATAATTTATGAGACTGAGATGGGGTCGAAGAGCTTCGAGGACATCTCTGTTTTCCTCTGACTAGAGTCTTCTTCCTCTGATAACAAATTTGGTGTCCAATACAAACCCAAGTGATAAAAGAACTTTTTGTTATCAAGTTCAGCATTTTCTGCCTCGTCTATGATCCCTACCTCATCCAAGTTTGATATTGTAAGTGGCCCACGGAGGAGGTCAAGATTTCTGAGCTCCCAAAGGTTGGATGAGCCTCCTCCTACCTCGGTCACAATAAAATTGTTAGAAAAATGTATTACTTAATTATAATCATGACTTTGGTTTGGAGCAAGAGGACAATGCATTTGGCTTTTAAATATTGGTGCTCCTCTTTGAATTTGTGTCATCCCTTGTTAAACTTACACTTTGTTGATTGAGAAATTGTACTATATAATTTTGATTTTATTGTTTTTACGTTGTCATACTATATGGGCTGATAATTCAAAAGGTAATGAGATCGAGATTATTTTACCTTCTTTGGCTTGCACCTATTCTGCAACCCTTTGCTTGAAAGCGGATATTTGTGTTACAAAAAATCCCAAGCATATGTGTTTAGGTCCGAAGATTGTAGAATTTAATCCCTAGAATTTAGTTTTTCAAGAGGCCAATTATCAATAAAAGATCAACGCCCATGTGTGCAATTTATAACTTATTAATCTCATATTAGTTTTATACACAAATGTGTATTGAAATACATTTTCCTTTAAAAGGGGTATATGTGTAATTTATAACTCATAAATCTTATTTCCTTGTGAGTTTTTCAAATATGATTTATATACAAATCTCTCATAAATTAGATTTATGGAATATGTATTACCAAACATAAAAGTGATTCATCGATGAATTTAACTAATCAAATTAAGGTAAATCATGATTTGCTACACCTAGTAATCTTTGTCCAAACAACCCCTTAATCGGTTTGGGCTTTTGTGGAAGGTTTTTGATTTGCAGAGGGTTGTGCATGAAATTTCCCTGAATCATGCATTCACCAACACCTACTTCTTCTTTGCCTTGATGGAGCTGATGCAAGCTTTCAATGACTGGAATGCTCCCCAACAATTGCAGCCAAATCTATGCTGCAATTAGTCTGGAAATTTCCTTTCCTCTGAATGTCAACAAGGACTGGCTGAGATTTACTTTCGGGAGATTGCCCTGATCTTACGAGAGTTTCCTTGCCATGTGGTTCTGCTTTCTCTGGCTGGAACGTCCTTGATTTTTCTCCATCGCCAGCTCCTCTTTACCTCTGACAGATTAGAAGTTGGGTCTTAAATCGCCATTGAACCAACTGTTGCACTCTAGAATTTTCTATCCATCTAAATAGCAACATAGATTTTCTTGTGGGTCTACCTTGGACTTGGCCTGACCCGGCTTCAAATTGTGAAGACGATGATACCCGATCACCCATACCCAAATGGGTAGTCGGCTTTATACAGGTCTCTTATGCCAACAGTGTGCGAATGCACCCAAACCCGGCTCCACCCATTTCTATGGGTTATGGTTACTTCTTACCTACTTGCTTGCCTTCCACGAGACTTTACAAGCCATCGTGGGCTTTAATGGACCTATATGGGATGATTATGCATCTTATAGGTCTCTTATGTGTTATAGGACATTAATTAACTATTGGGGTCAGCCTAGCTACTAGCCTAGAGCTGCCAAGTGGACCCATACATCCTGCACCTTCCCGAATTATTCCTTCATAGCACTTGAGCGTCCTTCCTTCGTTGAACGGTTGTTCCTTGCTTTCGCTATGGTGGGCTGATGCTATGAGTTTTAGTCACCTCGAGGACAAGGTGATGCACAAGCAAAGCGTGGTGGAATGTTGCGAATGTCCTAAGGGTCTACTATCGGGGCCCACATGCTAGTGGAATGGACTTTAATTATGTTATTGTTAATTATTAGAGAGTTTATTTTTATTTCTATTTAATAATATTTAGTGGGCTTTTAGGCGCTTGTTATTGAGCCCATTATGATTCTCTATTTAAGTGTAAGGGTTATGCCCTAATTGGGATTAGTGAATGAATTGTTGTCTTGTCTTCTCCCCTTTCTTCTCTGCCTCTCCCTCCCTCATGGTGGCCACGTTGCTCCCTCTCCCCTTTCCTGGCCATCTTGTGCCGCTCCCTTCCCTTACTTCAGTTGATAGGCTATTGTGGACGCCAGTCCACAACAATACTCTATGTACTTGTGCCATGCAAGTGTTTAGGATGACATGTTTTAGGAGCAAGGTAGAGACTAAATGGATGTTAAGCAAGGATAGTCCACCTATTATGGGATAGTTAATTGTTGATATATGATGTAATCATGAGAATTTGATTATCTGTGTGGGAGAGCCTTTTGACGGTGTGAATTTATTTAGTACTTTTAAAGGTTTGAGACTCCTTATGACTATGAACTTATATGTGGGTGTAAGAATGCTTATGGTCATGCTTAATAGTTTCATTTAACTTCTTTTATCTTTCCGTAATTGATTTTTCACAAAGTGATGGTTATGTACGTTTATCTAGCCCAGGTTTGGGTTAGTAATCAACTCGTCTTATCACACCCATGTCATTCCTTCTGGCCACATTCGGGTCGGGGGGCATGATGAGGGTGTGAGAAGAGTTTTTGGTAACAAAACATGGCTTTGTCTAAAATCAAGGGAGAATAATAGACATTGAAACAGCACAGTGAGGTAATAAAAGACTTTGACAATGCTAGTGACATTGGTACCATTAGTTCAATGTTTTGTTGCTTGTTTGTGTGATGTTTTGCTTGATCTTGGTGTTAGATCATGAGACTTTATGCCTAATTGCTTTGTAGATGACTGGTCCTAATCATGCAAGCAAAAACAAAAGTCTAGCTGCTAGGGATCCCCATGTGGATGATGTATTGATTGCCATTAAGGGGTTGACTCAAGTGATGCAATCTCAACAACAAGCTAGGCAGACCAATGGTGGACATGAACATTTCGCTTAGAGGGCTTTAAGAAGCTGAATCTTCCTAGCTTCCAAGGCAAGGACCCTCGCAAAGCAGACAATTGGAAGCTGCTTATGGAAAAGATCTTTAGTGTCAGGCAATGCTCAGATTAAGAAAAGACTCGCCTACCTGTATTCACTTTTGAGGGTGAAGCTCAGCATTGGTGGCTCTTTGTGGAGAGGCAACGATTCCAGGGTTGGGTTGACATCACTTAGAAAGACTTCTTGGCTGTCTTTGACAACAAGTATTTCCCTTTGTATGTGCGGGAAGACAAGAAGAAGTTCTTGAACTTGCAGCAAGGTTCTATGATCATCCTCGACTATGAAGCCATGCTTGTTCAGCTTGAATGCTTTTCTCCTCGTCTATTCTGTGATGAATACCAAAGAGCAAGGAAGTTTGAAGATGGGTTGAAGCCTTACATCAGCGGTTAAGTAGTTCCTTTTTGGCATCAAACTTTGGCAGAAGTCATGGAGATTGCCATTGTCATTGAGAAGGACTTTGATCATTATCAAAGAAGGAAGGAGCAACCTAAGCATAATAGGCAAGACGATTCTAAAGGAGAACATAATCAGAAGCCCCACGGGAACAATTTTGGCCGAAACAACAACAACAATATTTGGCAAGATTGCCGGAACACTCGTGTAAACTTAACTTATATCAAATGTGAGTAGCAAGGGCACTTCAAGAAAGATTATCCTTAGAACACTCAAGGTGATGTCCCCATATACCAACAAGGTCCTCAGAAGGAGGGACCAAGGCATCAATGTGGTTAACAAAAGTAACAAATCAATTAAGGCAAAGTCTTTCTATCACAGCTCATGAGGCGGCTAACACAACAATAGTTGTGAAGGTACGCTTGAAATTGTCTCGCACTATGCAAGAGTGTTGTTTGACATTGGTTCTTCATATGCTTTCATTTCACCTCTTTTATGCTTGAGAGCTTAGTATTGAGTCAAGGTTATTGTTGACTCCTTTGTGTGTGTCAACCCCTTCATTTCAGGCGAAGGAGTATCTTGAGAAGGTTCCCATAGTGATTGAGGGACATGAGTTAGTAGTTGATTGATTATTTTGTCTATGATTGATTTGATGTGATTTTGAGCATAGACACAACGTCAGTCTATCGTGGACATATTGATTGCCCAGGGAACCTTGATCCCGACCAACGGAGCATATTTTTCCTTCCACTCGGATGTGGAGATCACCTAGTGATTTTTCCTTTGGAGTTTCCCATGGAGTTGAAGTCTTTAGTATTGTCGATCGCTTCGGCCTCTTGAGGTTCAAGTATCTAGGAAACCCCTACTTTTTCCCTTTTAGCTTTCCCCACTGTTAGGGCTGTAAATGAGCCGAGCTAGCTCGTGAGCAAACTTGGCACAGTTAGGCTCGGCTTGAGTTAAACTCGACTCGAATCAGGCTCGGCTCGACTTGAACTCGATTCGAGCTCGAATAAGTTCAAGCCGAGTTTGAGTCGACCCCTGCTCAACTCGGCTCGGCTCGAATGAAACTCAAACTCGATGCTACTTGACTTGACCTCGAGCTCGAGCTCGAACTTGAACTCGAATATAATTTTAAAATTATATATAAATAATGTATATATATGCATATTTTATATAAACATAATTGTTAATTTAAATACATATTTATAACATACTCCCTCTATTCTTAGATTAATAGCTCTATTTGATTAGTTCATTTTAAAAAATTTAATTGAGTTATTAATCTAAGACGAATGGAATATATAAAACGACATATAATCACATATTTATATACTAATACTATGTATCGTATTGATATATGAGACCCGTTTATATGAGTCAAGGCTCACTCACGACTATGTGAGTATAGATGTCATACATCATCATATTACGATATAAGAACACACATAACTTGAGAGGTAGATTAGTTTATGTCTTCTTGTGCATTTGGTTCTCGATCTTGCTTGACTAATTTTTTATTTTTTACATCTTTTTTAGTGATTATATGTACATAAAGAGAGAAAAATAATAATATTGCATTTTTTTAGCATATATAACTAAAACTTATTTGTCATAGTTTTCTTCTTTCATAGTGACTATAATCAAATATTCACGATGTAGTCGTAATACCTGTTGAAGTATATTAATTAATATTTAATACTAAAAATATATTAGTATATGTGATACTTCATATACTTTATATTTATATATATATTATTTTTATTTTTTTAGTTCGAGCCCAGTTCAAGCCAAGGCTTATGATTCACTTATTCAAGTTCGAGCTCGAGCCAAGCTTTGGATTTCTAAATCAAGCCGAGCTTGAGCTGAAAAGTTCGAGTTTATTCGAGCTTCAAGCCGAGCTTTAGCAGTTCGAGCTCGAGCTCGAGCTTGAACAACCTAATACTCGGCTCAACTCGGCTCGTTAATACCCCTACCCATTGTAGAGGCGACATTTCTCATCTGTTTGTTTCAATCTTCAATGGGCGAACAGAGTTGCGAACCTATCCAATAGTATACTCCCAAGTAAGCCATGCTTAGCCTCGTTTTGTTAGTTTCATAGGTTTACGTCCATGAACTAACTTGCTCTTTGAGTCCAAATCTTTACATGATACAAAAAGAAGAAGAAACTTAAGTTGTGCTCAGAATGGTAGAGCTACCTAATGTAAAAAAGAAGTAACCAAAATATGGACGCAGTTGGTAATTTTTATTGCTTATTGCTAATTATTTTTGGAGTGTTTTGTGTTAAACTATCAGTTATGGCTCGATCCTACAGTAGATTGAATTTCTTTTATTATTATGTGTATGGAATCAAAGGATAAATTTACTATTATATATGATATTATTATAGTTTGATAGTACATGTATGAAATTAGAGCATAAATTTACTATTCCATGTATAAAATCAGAGTATAAATTTGGCTATTTCATGTATGAAATCACGGTATAAATTTATTGTTTTGTGTATGATATTACTATAGTTTGATAGTACATATATCAAATTAGAGTATAAATTTATTATTCCATATATAAAAATTACGTATAAATTTATTACATCATAGATGCCTACTTGGAAGTTCTTCTAAGGGAAATTCATAATGATGTAGAAGATGGGAACATTTGGTCAGAAATTGCAACACTTTTCTTTGACAACTCCTTATCCTTTGTAAGTATTCATCAATTGGCAAGTCATCTATAATTAGACATGTTATGTAGTTTAATTAATTGACCAATGAGTCTTCTTACTAAAATGAAGATATTTAGAAAATGAAAAGAGTTTTCTACTCATATATTGTTATGGTTTTTTTCTCAAATGCCTTTGCACTTGCATGATTTGAACAATTTAGTTCATATGTCAAAAATATACCAAGGAAGAAAGGTTCAGAAATGGAATGGGTGCTTCTTGTAGGGAAATGAGAGTATAAATTTATTGTTCCATGTATAGAATAAGAGGATAATTTACAATTATGCATATGTTATTACTATGATTCAATAGTATATGTATAAAATCAAAGTATAAATTTATTGTTCCATGTATGAAATTATAGTAAATTTATTATTCCATGTATGAAATCAGAGTATAAATTTCATGTTCTATTTATTATTAGACATGTTATATTGATTGAATAACTGACCAATGAGTCTTCTTACTAAAACAAAGATATTTGGAGAATGGGAACAGAGATGAAATGAGAAGATTTTTCTTTGACCCCCATATTTAAATAAATGTGAAAAAAGAAAATATCAAATTTTCCTATTGCATCAAATCCCAAAGATGATGGATATGGGCCTTATTTTGCATATTATGTCGAGTGATGAGAGATAGGATAATGGAAGCACTACAATTTTCACAAGTCATAAAGACTTTCACTTGACCAATATGAGAAATATGTCATAAAATTGATAATTTTTTTCTATTGCAAGAATCAATATTAGTTTACTTATAGTAAATATTTATTGTGTATATAAGTAAAATTATACCTTCAATCACTAACATTTAAATTTTTATTTTTACAAAAAAAGACATTGGTCAAATATTAAAAAGAGAATATGAAAAGAATATATGATTTAGTTATTTCAAGTCAAGACTTGATAGGAGAGTTTGCAGAAGAAACACATGTTAAGTGAAAAGAATTCAACCGGTTCTAATATTAAGTTATTCATTTGTAGAGATGATAGTGACACCTTCATGTATATGAAATAGCTAAAGGACGTAAAGTGAAGATAAATATGGAAGATGGAAAAATTGAAAAATTTAGTGAGAAAAGATCCATTTTGAATGATGATCAATAGGATAAGAAGACCTTAGAGGAGGAAGAAGAAGAAGAAGACAATTGCCAATATCTAATTTATGGCTTGTTTAATGATTCTCGGATTTGATGTTTGATTTATTTCAGTCATTGGATTTGTAAAGAAGATAAGTTTGAAGTCTTAGGAGAAAAAAAGTTGAACTGGAGTCTTATGTTTTTATGGGTCCAACTTTTTAGTTCACAACTACATGAAAACATAGTGGGTCGGTTCCCATCAGGGATTGGAAATCTCAACAATCTTGAGACACTAGCCCTCTACCACAACAACTTGTATAGATCACTTCCGAAACTTTTGCCTTCTATTGGATCACTTCCAAACCTTTTCAATGCAAGAGAATCATAGTATTCAATGCATGAGATTTTTCATCACATTTTCTTTAAAATTTATGAATTTTTTTTGCAATATAACTGCTGTAAATTGAGAAAAATGATGATTACAAAACCTGTGAAAGCAGTTTTATAATTTAAAAAATCACACTCCAATTTTTCCCATACAAAGTTTTACTCATTCAAACATCGTACGGCTAAACCAAACATCCTTAGGTGCAACTCGAAAACAAACATACGAATAAATTGCTATGATCATAAACTTTAAATACAAATCTCTCCTAAGCATCCCTGAGTACAAGTCTCATAACAATCCACAGTCTAATCCAAGTTACAAGTCCAGAAAACATAAACACTTTAATTTTTGTCTCACCCAATACAAGAGATCATGACACAAATAATACTTGCAGTGAGTCAAAGATATACCTGAGTTAAAGGAATCGTTCCACTCAAGGAAGCAAGTGTCCATCTCGAGGAGCTCTTTGACACAACCCTGCAAAAGCCTCCCAAACAACAAGGCTAAAAAATAGGGTAATGATTATTTTTATACTCAGTAGGAAAATACCCAGTAGGGGAGTTCTAAACACTAAACTCAGTATGTCCATACATATATGCGCTCATGCAACTCAAACATGAAGCAAACAACATATAATAATCATGCACATATGCATACAATCACGCATACCATCATGCCAAATACATACCATCAAACTAATCTTACACACACACTCTTAATCAGTCTTACAAACTTACTCATACAATTATACACTTACTTATATAACTTACACATACTCATACGACCTTACTTGTATAGTCTTACTTATATGACTATACTCATAAACATACGATTACAGTCTTGCTCAGAATCATACTCTTAGAGTGTTACTCAGAATTATACTCTTACAGTCTTAAGTGGATCATACTCTTACAGTCGTGCTCATAATCATGCTCAGAATCATACTCTTACAGTCGTGCTCAGAATCACTCTTATAGTCTTACTCAGAAACTTACACTTACTCAGAAACATACATACTCACTCATACAATTGACACATACTATTAACCACTGAAGCTCATTACAACTAATAAGCTCTAGCATCGAAATGGAAAGGAATGCCACTGGGGCATCACCTTAACCTCCAAGGAGTGACTAGATGCCATGAACTTTTCTGAAGGTAGGGCACACCAATGCTTATGGGGCACATGATCAAACAGGTAAGAGCAGTTCCATGATACTACTTACCTAAGCGCAAACATAAACACCCACACATCAAGGGTCATATAATTGCCCACACTTTAGGGGTCTTATTACTATAATACAATGCCACTAGGGCATAAATCATATAGTGCTACTCTTGGGCAACATCATACAATACTCTCAATAGAGCATCAAACGTCTGGGCTTAATACAACATACAAACCAAAACAAAAATATACAGTTCTCTCAACAGAGGATCAGACGTCTAGGGTTCAAAACAGCACACAGACAACACCCCGTAGGATAAACGCCATGGCAAGACATGAGAAATGCTCAACCGACTCATTATCGTCTAGCTCAAACATGAAACTTAATACATCTAGCCCTCAGGTCTCAAACTCACAATGCTATCATTAGCTTAGCTTATAATTCAAGTTTAATTAAGTTATGCAATACAATTATGCCACAAAAACTCTCAAACATATACTGCTGCACTGATCAAACTGAAGCTGAGCCAACCCTAGTTCGTTAGGGCATCAGACTTCCTTAACCCACCCATCTCATAATCATAACTTATCATACACCAAAATCTTACATATTCATACAATCTCCGCCATTCACCTTATGGCCAACCCATCTTACTCGGAAGTTATCAAACTGATCTCCTTAGAGTCAATCCCAATTATCACCCTCTTATTTATACCTCACTTATTATGCTTACTTTTCACTTAATAATTTGTATGTTATGCTTGTACAATTATACAACACTCTTACTGTCTGACAATCCCCCAACATATGCTCTAATCAAAACCAATCCACTCCAATCCTCGCCTGTCAAACTCATATCCTCTGTCTTCCATCATATGCTTACACATCCACATTCAACTCCATACTAAACTCTGTCACCTCTTACTGTCCATCGCCCATACTTCTACCCCCACACATATACACATCCATCACATAGGCTTACAACCATCATACATATGTATGTCCATCACACATATGTTTAACATATACATACTATTCCATACATAGCTTACTAACATGCTTGCTAGCCATCACTATCACACACATAATCCACATACGTAGAAACATACTCGCTAGCCATCACTAGCACATACATAATCCACATACTTAGCTTACCAACAAACACGCTAGCTATCACTAGCACACACATAATCCACATACGTAGAAACATACTCACTAGCCATCACTATCACATACATAATCCACATACTTAGCTTACCAACAAACACCCTAGCCATCACTAGCACACACATAATTCAAACATACTTGCAGCCCACATGCATGTCATATGCATTTCAACATAACATAATTTATCCTCTTACATCATGCAAACAGATCATGATTTAACATCCAAAACATTAAATCATACAATCCTAGTATGCTTCTACTCATTCAAAGTATGCTATCATGAAATTACGAGTTCAAAGTTCCCCTACCTCATAATCATGACGTTTAATGGTGAGCACAAGATGGTGGCGGCATCGGCGGCGGAATTGGCGGCCAAAAGCATTGCCAAGTTGAGAGACTTGCTGTCTTGAGGGTTTAGGAAGTGCCGAAAGTACTCACAGCCAAACGGGGTGTAAGAAGTCAATGTGGAAAAAATTGCGGTCCACGATAGCACAATAAGGGCGATCGGGAGAAAGATCATGCCAATAAGTGGTAGGTGGGACTAGAAGTAGAGGTGTACTAACTGAAGGTCGGCCGACGGCTAAGAAGTACTTGACTAGCTATAAGACATCGAAATCAGCAATGGACAACACCCAATGGCAGTGATTTTGCATCTTCAAGGGCCCACAATATGGCGGAGGGCATGGGGCGATGCTCAAGGATAGAGGAGAGGTGAAGGAGGGCTCTGTGTCAACTCCATTCGGTGGTAGAACCATCTGATGGTCAGGTGGCACAAATGCGGTGCCTAAACCCTAAATCGCATGCGCGGCCACATGCACACATGGCTAAAGGGGAGGGGGTGAGCGTTGGATGGAGGTGGCCCAAGGCCCACAAAAGGGCAACTGAGCTAGGTCCAGGAGGTGGTGGCTGACCGAAATGACAACATCGCCAATCGCCACCCACAACCAACACATTTGGTGCGGGCACCTATGCATCTTGCACGGTATAGGGCAAGCGGCCCATTTCGGGTGGAAGTGTAATCGGGACAAGTGGGCTGGCCCTCACTGTCACCAAGCCGGGGCAGAGGCCACGATGGCCAAATGGCCTGTGGCTCGCCAATGGCAATGACCCAAGATGCACCCAAAGCATCTAACCGGGCGGGAAAATAGAGGGACAATGAGGCAGAGTTGGAACTGAGCAGATAAGAGGAGTGAAGGGGGCATAAGAGGTCAATCCAGCCACACATGAAATGGAGGGGTGGTGGCCGATCTGAAATGGCCGACAGAGGCAACAAAATAGCCGTCCTGGACAAAATCCTTTTTGCACAGTGAGAAAGAAACAAAATCGAGATAAACTATGGTAGCATACTGAAAAGCAAGGAAAGCATGGCGACAGACCTGGTTGACCCCTATGGGTTCCTGGTGGTCAAATGAAGATAAGTCTAGTTGAGGGCGGCCACAAGTGGCAGCAAAATCAGCCTCCTATGGCCCAAAAACGAATTTGCAAGGTGAGAAAAACTGAAGAAAAAACCGGTACCTCGTGGAGGAGCAGGAGGACATGGCGGCAGTCATAGCCGGTACTTATGGACTCGTGGCGGTAAGGCAAAGTGAATCCTGACAAGAACTAGCAGAATCTGATGATGGAGGAGAGACAACAAAGCAACCGGAAACTCACTCAGGTTTCTCTTAAAGTTATTGGATGAAAAAATGTTCTGGATGTCGAGTTTTTTGGAATCCGGTCGACGAATTTCATATTATATATCATTGTTTCCTTTTATGACCCCAACATGCATTAACCTCTTATTTATGCGTTGACCTCATGTTTACGCGTTGTATGTCCAAAATTTGTGTCAAAAGCATGTGTCGAGGCTCGCAGTGTGCGACTAAGCCTCACACCCAACTCTACATGTATAATACTGAGGTCAAATCTCAAATATAAATACACCGAAGAGTCACATTTTCCCGTCGAAAATGATTAGAAATATCAGAGACATTATCGCAACAACCAAGCATCCATGATATGGGAGGAAAATTATAGGTCTTTAGTTGGAGGACGAATCAAGAGACAACTAAATAGTCCTTTGAGACGAGTTGGAATATTTGGGCAGTTGCACAAATGTGATAAAAAATGGACCTATTCATGGAATCATGATTATGGTATAAATTATGTTTGTATATGAGATTGCAAAATTTGGAATGATGATTTACTTATTGAAATAGGTTGGAATCAACAAGTTTTGAATAACCAAACATGTTTAAGTGAAAATTTGAAAAGGTTTAAGTAAATTTTTTTCTAAAGTACAAGAGGACTCTTTTAAATTTTTTAGGTGATGATGTCATCAGTCAACTTGGGTTGACTAGTCCAACCACTAATATAGGTTAGGGTCTGAGCTGAGTTTTGAAATATTGCTTCAAAGATACACTAATAGATGATGTGCATCACATCATGTGGTCTTTTTTTTTTCATATAAGACACCTTGCTGTGAGAAGGTAATTGTCATTCTTCTCACATTTGAGATTTTTTTGAAACAAGCAGTGGATTTTTTAAAATAGTAGTTTTATTAGGTATATGCCTAATATATGTGTCCATTTACATTTCATGTTTAATCATCACAATTTATTTGCAACAACTATAAATAAGAGTGGTAATGATGTTAGTTTTTATCTTAGTAATATTTGATTAAGTGAATAAAAAATATTTATTTTAACTTTTTGATTATATTTAAAAAATATATAATAGATAATGGTTATCCAATTAACCGGTAGATTATTAGTGGAAAGAAAGGTTATGAAAGTACTTATACCATTTACTTAATGGAACAATTATAGATAAAAATTTGGGAAATGATTATGATAATGGTAATAGAATATGTTATACCTCTATCATTCTAGTGATAGCCCTATCTCTTATAAATCATTTTCACAAAAAAAATTATTATCAAACATAAAAATAATTCATCGATAAATTTGTGCACCCAATAATATGTATTGAAACAACCCCTAAACCTCATTTGTATTTATGGATATACCTCTTATAGTATTAACATTAACACTTCTGTCACTTGTTAATTACACATTTACCCTCCCCTCGAAAAACCTTACTTTGGAAATTATTATTATTGTACTTGCATTAATATTATTATTTGATGAGAACCCAAAACATGTATTTTACAACTATAAGAGGCAACTTTGCAAATTGCAAATCACAAAGCCGAGGGAGTCACCTGCAATATAGGGAAGAAAAGGGAATAAAGTGTAAATAAGAGACTTTCCCATTTTCCATCAACCGTTTTTCCGTTTTCCTGTTTCTTCCGCATTCCCTGCTCCCTCCTCCTCAGGCAGGGCCTCCTCGTCCATTCAGGGCCGGTGCCGGAAGTCCTCTCACTCTCTCTATCATTTCAGTTCGCTTTCTGTTTTCTTTTTTACATTTTCAATCAGTGCATCTCGCGCTTCGCCGTGATCCAGTCTCCTTCTTGACGGGGGTCTCGGCTTGGAGACAATGGCGACGATGGAGAGCCTGATTGGCCTAGTAAACCGGATCCAGAGGGCCTGCACGGTCCTCGGGGATTACGGTGGCGAGGGAGGCTCCCTCTGGGAGGCTCTCCCCTCCGTCGCCGTCGTAGGCGGTCAGGTAACCTCCCAGTTCCCTCTCTTTGCATCTTCTCAGCTGATCTTTGCTACGATATATTTATTTTTTTATGATGTATGTATTTATTTTTTTATGATGTATGCTTATTTTGTTCTTATATTTTTGGGAATGTGTAGAGCTCAGGGAAGTAGTCGGTGCTGGAAAGCATTGTGGGGAGGGATTTCCTACCACGTGGATCTGGTAATGCCGATCTGGTTTTCAATTTCAATTTCATGTTAATTTTCTTTTTTTATTTTACCTTGATTTACTGTTTTTGATAATATGATCAGGAAATAAAGGAAATAAGGATGAGGAAAAGTTAGCATGCGCACGGACTCACCTTGTGAGTTAGAGCATCTTGAGCTGTCAATGGGATCTGATGGTGCGCATTACTCAAGGGCTGCCTCCCCCTGAGTAACATGCACTGTTGGATAAAAATCTGATTGCGAGTGACTGTGTGAGCCCGGACTCATATTAATGGGACTCTTTGAAATAATTGGACTTATCAAAATCTTCTTGTCATTGCGGTTTAAATGTGAATAAATAGGAATCGTGACAAGGAGGCCATTGGTACTGCAACTTCATAAGACAGAGGGCGGACAAGAGTATGGGGAGTTTCCCCACGTGCCCAGAAAAAGATTTAATGATTTTGGTGTGGAAACATCTCTCTTTTAAGATGATTTTATGTAAAAGTATTTTACTTTATAAATTCTTTTAAGCTAGCAATGGATATGAGCAATAATCTGATTAATTCGTAATATAATAATACCTACATATTTTTGCTTACTCTAAAGGATTGCATATTTGAGTATGACTGAAGCCTTACTAACTATTTTCTCACATTCATTGTCTTTATGTAGCTTCTATTCGTAAGGAGATTCAGGATGAGACAGACTGTATAACAGGGAAGACAAAACATATTTCTAAAATCCCCATTCACCTCAGCATTTACTCACCACACGGTTCGTACATGCAACCTATTACCTTCTTATTAGTTTTTAATCCTTAAAAATGAAAAATGCTTGAACCACGTTAACTTTCACAAGTCAAAGCTCTACTTCATCATTTCAACACAATTGATGAGTGCGGCCCACTTTTTTAGGCCCCAAGCATTAATGCTGTTAAAATTTGTTTTTCTTACTGCATAATTTTTCTTTGGATTACTAAGTATTTAAAGAAGTGACCATTTTACTTCCCATAATGCAAGAAAATAAACTACAAAATAAGACAATGTCACAAAGGAGTAAATAAAACGATATAGACAAAAGCTACTTTATTAATTATGGATATGACTCACTTAATCTAAATCACAACAACAATCACGTATGATTTATGCTGAGATAATCACTATAATTGTATATAACCAAAACTTAAATCATAAGAAAGTGAATTGTCTAAACTACCTTTAACCCCTTAAGGTAAGTTTAATTCAATCATGTAATTAATTATGCAAACATTTTATGCTACCCCTTAGGCATGTAATTTAGCAAGAGAATACATATAAATGTTTCAGAAATATCTTTTTTTCTATCCAAGCAAAAGTTGGTGTGGAATTATGGGCTAATTTGGTCTTTTTACCCTTTGAAATTATACCAAACACAATCAATTAATAATCACCCAAACAACAAATGAACATACATATAAGATTATTATTTATATTCTGGACAAAAAATGAACACGCCAAAAGATTAACCTTGTGCATTGACCAAAATGCCCATAGGTCTAGTTTGGTTAATTTCTACCAAAAACCAATCCAAATAATTAATTAAGCATCCACAATGCAATCAATTATTCAATATGGATTAGTAACAAATCTAGTCATGTAGAGTGAGTTAATTTTTTTAATTTAAATACAAAGCACAAGGGACAAATTTATGAAAAATGCCCTAGGGTAAGACAAAACCTAATTGGATGATCAAAATAAAAAAGTTTAGCAAAGAAAATATACAAATCAATGCATATAACATCCAATTTCACTCCAATAATAAAATCCATGTCATAAATCAAGCATAAAGATACTAATTTAGAATTTTCTCCAAACTCTACACAAGTAAACCCTAGATTGGGTCAAGACTCAATTTTCTTTTAAATAAGCAACCTATACCCCAAATCCGGGCTCCAATAGCACTGTTGAGTGGCGTACCAGCGGAAGCGAGGTGATAGCATGAGTCCTAGGGGTAGCACCTTGAAAAATTAAAATTTCAACACAAAATCTCTACATATGCATAAACTGTTTGTATAAGCAATAAACATGATCACAAGGCTATTAATCAAATTGAATTGAATAGAGAGGTGATAAATATTAATTCAATTAGAAGAAAGAGATCAGCTCCCGAACACTTTGAACCTTCTCTCTAAAGCTCGATAGATCAATTGAATATCAATTCAATTAGAAGAAAGAGAGGAATACCTTGAGTATGTGTAGATCCCTCTAAAATCCCTTGTTTTGGATTGTGAAATCCTCTTGTTGGAGTGTCATTGCCCTTACCTTGAAGCCTCAATGAGATGCTACACTTCCCACGAAGATTGCCAAGAGTGGAGATCAACGAGGGAGGGGAGAAAGGGGACAACTAACCCCTTTTCTCTTCTTCTTTCTGTCCAACCTGCAAGGGGATAGAGGGAGGAAGAGGGGGTGTAATGGGAGAGGAGGGTAGGGATGCCACTAGGTCGGCTTCAGGTTGGGTTTTGCCAAACCCGAACCCAATACCATTTAAAAAATAGTGAACCCAAATCCAACCTAAATATCTATTTGAATTAAATTTCAAAACCCAAACCTGACCCATTAGGTTGAGTTTTATCAAAATACAAAACAATATAAAAAATTTATATTTATAACCATATTCGGGTTGGGTTTTGCTAAACCTGAGCTCTATACCTTTTAAGAAATGATACCCAAATCTGACCAGAATAGCTATTTGAGTTAAATTTAAAAACCCAAACCTGACCTATTAGGGTCGAGTCAAGTTGGATTTTACCATGTACTCGACCTGAGTGGCATCCTGAGAGGTAGGGCTGTCAATGGGTAGGGTATGGGTCGGGTAAGGCTTTACCCATACCCATTCCCGCTTCCAGAAATTTTACCCATACCCTACCCATTACCCATTTCCGTATTCATTACCCATATCCTACCCATTACCCATTACCATTGGGTAAATAGGCGGGTAAATGGGCAGGTAACGGGTAAATGACTAACCAATTAATAAACAAAAATAACAACAATTATATATGTTAAAAGTCTATTCAAAGTACAAAAAAATTAATCTAATTTAAACTTATAAGGACCTCACAATTCATATAAAAAAATAAAACATAATAAAAATCTAACACCTTATATAAATTAGATAATTAAAAAAACTAAGACTCAAAGATGTTTTTATTATTCTAAATTTTCTGACTCATTATACCAAAATGCTACAAGATGCACCCTTTTTATATAAAAAGCAAAGATAAAAAAGATTTACCAAATTCTCTTCCATTTTCTTTATAAGAAGTTTGCATTATAAGTTTATATATATTTCTCAAAATCCTTCTATCCAATGTATCACTCAGTGGTTAGTCAATCGCCAAGAGAGACAAGAGGAAGCCGGGTTAGTCGCCGGGAGAAGGGATTAAGAGAAATAATAGAAAAGAAGTATTGTGCCAAGCCACCACTGCCCTATGCCCCGTTCTCTATCCCATAGTTTGTGGCTTGTTGATTAAAAGAAAACAGTCAATGTCAGGTGGGTAGTGGGTACTTACTTTAGGCATTTGAGTTGGGTCGGGCGGTTCTTGGGATTGGGCATTTGGGCTGGGTGGTTATTGGGCCGGGGGGCGTGGTAGTGGGTAAATTATAAGTATATATAAATTATTAAACATAAGAATGGTGATGGGTATTACATATATATATATATATATATATATATATATATATATATATATATATATATATATATATATATATATATATATATATATATATATATATATATATATATATATATATTGAGTTGGGCCGGGCGGGTTACTGGGATTGGGCATTTGGGCTGGACTGGTTATTGGGCCAGGGACTGTGGTAGTGGGTAAATTATAAGTATATATAAATTATTAAACATAAGAATGGTGATGGGTATTACATATATATATATATATATATATATATATATATATATATATATATATATATATATATATATATATATATATATATATATATATATATATATATATATATAATCGGGTAACGGGTATGGATAAGGGGTTACCCATACCCTACCCACGTAATAAATGGGCAGGTAAAATTACCCACTTAGTTTACCCTTTACCCATTTATTAATTACCCGCCCACGAATTTCAGATCGGGCGAGTGGGTGAAGCGGGTAAATGGTTACCCATTGACCGCCCTACTGAGAGGAGGGGGATGTGCCTTGGTTCTTCCCCCTCTCCTTTCTTATCCTAGTTATACTCTCTCGCTAATCTCTCCCTATATGAGCCTTATTAAACGGGCTTCCAATTTGAATTCCACCGGATTAACCTAGAGGTTTTTGTTTCTTATAGCCCACATACTCATGTGGCCAAGCCTATAATAAGGTCGACCCCTCGCTAACCACATATCCGACCATTGGCATTAATTCTAAATTGGGTCCCACAAAGTAAATATTCACACCCTGGTCTTATATGTAATGTGCGTGTGTGTTGAATCTAGGTTCCAATAAAATATATCACGATGGCTCATGTAGGGTTAGTGTAACAACTCTTACCATCACTCCGTGGCCCATACCGACTTACCTGAATATCAAACAAAGATGAACCACATGGGCCCACGTTCGTAAACATAGTCCAAGAGTTGTGCCCTCATACTTATCTATGGTTCACGTTGGGTGTTACGTGAAAGTATGCACACGTCCAATATCACGAAAACCTACCTATCGAGTTGTTTCATATGAAGCGAGATAATTTTCCGTTAATAAACCAGACTGCTTGTAAGCATGCCAGCTTGCTTCCCGTTATCGCAGGGATGGCTTTAGGAATAAGAATGATACGAACTTGCTCTCCTCAAATCATCTTTAAATATGTAAAATTCTTCCCTAAACTTACGGCGTCGAACATGATACGGCTCCCAGTGTTTTGTGCTTATCTTAAAGAAAACCAAAGCAGAGGATTAGAACAGAACAACCGATATCTATAAATATACAAAACCTCTCTTCATCTCCTTCTCGCACAGGCTCACTTTCAATGAGACGATTTAGAGGTTTTGAGTAAGTCTTCTTTTTTCTTTTTCTTCTTCCTTTGCCATACCTATCTATATCCACTATGCTCTGTTTTCACCCGCTGTTATCCATATTATTTCGATGAAATTTGGTTCCTTTCCCTGTTTCGACTTCTTTTCTGTATTTGACGTGAATCATGAATTCTTTTCTATGATAAAAATTTGTATAAAAATTTGTTGCTTGGATCCGAACTGAAGTCCCTAATTTCTGTTAAGTTGAGCTTGCCTTTTTTGTACGAATAATATGTACATAATCTCAAGAAGTGCTTTACGTTAACTTGCCTCTGCTTCTTTTTTACTGTTTTTTGTCATCTGGAGTAGCTAAAATGCTTTTTAGAGTTGTTCTCTCTGTGCATATGCTATTATTCATGTTCTGGTAACGCCTTCCCTGTTTGGAATGCGAATTCGGTTTTTTTTTTTGTGATTATTGCTGGCTTCCAGTAGTAATTCAGCAGCTGTCAATGTTATTTAATTGAAGCTCTTTATAATACTAAGTTAAACAGAATTACCACTGAAACCGTGATAATTTTTCTAATTATTTATCTGGTCTCTACCATGGCTGCTGCGTAATTTAGTAGCTTTTAATGTTATTTAATTGAAGCTCTTTATAATGTTAAGTTTAACAGAATTACCACTGACACGGTGATAATTGTTCTGATTAACTGAATTACCATTGAAGCTTCTGGTTAATGCTCTAATAAAAAATCTAAAAAACTCGTGAAAGATAACGAGTAAAAGGGGGAAACTCATTGGGTAAAAGTGAAAAGAAAGCAAGGGAGAAGTAAGATGAAGAGGGCAAGGATTTTTTTTTTGCTAGACAGGTATTTCCTCGTACGCAATGATAATATTCTATCATATGCTACGATAGTTCGGCAAAAGATGATGGTGATCTTTTGTCTTCTAGTTTTCATGTGCTTTCCATTCTGTACTTTTTGGGACATATTCTACATTTTGGTTGGATTGGTTGTGCATAGGGGATTCTGGGAAACACACTGTGCTCTGAGTGAGTTTTTCTTGCATTTTTTCTTCATATGTTTGATAGTTTGCATGTTCTGAATTAGTTTTTAAAATGGGATAGAACTGTTTTTCTTCAAATAGAAGTAAGGATTAGTAGAATTTTCTTTTAGGATATAATTAAATAAAGTTCGTAGCTTTGTGAAAAATTGATTGATATGACCAGAAGTTCTGATTGAAGACATTTTTTTTTAAAATGTAGTGCAGATTTATCACCTTTGCATGTGTACTTTTAAGGAATTCTGTTGTCGCATTTTTGAATTTTTTTGGTTATTCTTTTGGCATGTAATACATGTTACCTTTTATTTTTTGGAAATAAAAAAACCCATTGAATTTTATGCTTTACTGAATTTATGTATTTTCTAAAACAATGGCCAAGAAGAAATGCTCTCATATTCTTACCTTTTTGAAATATATTACATGTTACTTTTGTTTTTAATGGTCTCTGTTGTCAGGGTTTCCTGTACGTGACCATTAGAAAAATTTACTGGGTTTCTTGTATGTGACTATTAGAAAATGACGGGGCTTCCTGTATGTGACTATTTGAAAATTTTATGCTTTGCCAATCTGACATCCAACATGTTAAGTCGATCTTAATAGTGAACAATTTGAGAGTCAGATACTTTGACAGATTCGGTATGAATAAATAAAACACTAAGAAAATAAGAAATTAATATAGCGTATGTTGTGTGAAGCCATTTGATATAGATCTGACCTAACTGAACTGCATGAATTAAGCTGATCGTACTTATATGCCGGCGTCCGTTCACAACCTAAATTCTAACTATTGGCATGATGGCCTAAAACCTCGTATCTTTGTTGAGTTTGTTGACCAGTCACTAGCTAATTTTTCGAGGCACAAAGATCTTTAAATTTCATCTCTTTTTTTATGATGGGAGTGAGCCTTTTGACAGTGAAAGATGAATGGCTGGCTCCAGTGCTTGTGAATGAATTGATTTTGCTGTCTCCAAGGTATTGGAGGAACTTAAATTAGATTTTTCTCCGGAGCTTGAAGGTGAAGGTGATCCCTTTTATCTACCTAAGGGACTCTATGAATGTAGTTCAGTTACAAAGCTAAGGTTGATTCACTTTAAGGTAGATCAATTCGTTGAGTGAAGCTAAGGTTGATTGACTGTGAGAAAGATCAATTTGCTGAGTGTTGCCTTGTATGTTTTTTACAATTTTTCTGACAAATTTAATTATCATTCTTTATGTTTATTATAGTCTAATTATGTATTACATATGAACTCTTCAATCGAAAAGATAAGATTTTGTTTCTCTGTTTCAATTTTCAATATGTAGTGAATGAGATGAGTTTAAACCATTTTAAAGAACTGAAATTGCATACCTATGTCTTACTTTTCTAGAAATGTCTTTTATCCCAAGAGTGAGCTGCCTTAGGTAGTTGAAATGCATGTTATAGCAACATTGAAAGCTTGAAACTTATTGATTCACACCCCATGCATCACTTGTCTAGAGAAATAGTAATTTAAGCTAGAAAAACTAAGTGTGTCATGAAGATTATTATAACCTTGCATGTTATTTGTCTGAATGTCTTGAATTTTGTGATTTATAATTTTTTTCTTAGGTAATGGCTAAAATATGTTATTGACTAGAAGTTATAATTAGCTAGGATTAGTGATAGAAGGATGTTTTTCATTGAGAACAATCTCTAACAAATTGATACTATAGACGACATGTTTATAATAGAAGTTGTTTTTGCTTCAATAGAAGGACAGAACAGGGGTCTAGGAAAATAATTTTTGCAAAACTGACATTATAGAAGACAGGTTATTGAAGAAGTAGTTTTAGCTTGAATAGAAGTACATAATAGAGGTCCATGAATATTCCAAAAATAATAGTAATTTAAGCCAAAAAACATAATGCATGTTATTTGTTTGAATGTCTTGAATTTTGTGATTAAGAAAAAAAAATTCTTAGGTAAACTAGCATTTTTTATGTTAATTTGTTAAATTGTATATATGTCTGCATCATCCATTTGGTTTTCTAAAAATAGAACTAAATTGTTGTCGCATTGCCGGAGATCTTGAATCTTTGTGGAAAATTGCAGTACCGACTGGATTTTCTTGTGCCAAGGTCAATTATTTCTATCCAAAATCTTCTTTTTTGTTTTGTTATTTTCACTTCAAATCGAGTAATATATAAAGCTATTTCATATAGAGTCAGGATGTGGTGGCACAATCTTTAGGTTAGGCTGCCTTTCATTCTATCTTGGTTTCTGCCTTAGTATATTTTTGACAAGAGGGCAAAAACTAAAGATCAGATGAGTTCTATTTAAACTCAAAATATTAGAAAAATAAGTAATTGTAGACACTACCAATTTGCCTTCCCACATTTGGAGGGGTTATGTTTCTTTCTTAAGCTCATGTAATAACTTGAAATTTAAAATCAAATATGGATATTATGTAATGTTCAAGTGGAGTATTGATATTTCAGTTGTGTGGAGGATTGAAGTGCAAGTGCTATTTAATTAATCCTTAGATTTACAAATTGTATAGTTGCTACAATAGTGGCACATAAAAGCCACCATAACAATAATGCATGTTATTTGTCTGAATATCTTGAATTTTGTGATTTAGAAAAAAATTTCTTAGGTAATGGCTAAAAATGTTGTTGATTGAAAGTTTTAATTAACTAGGATTAGTGATAGAAGGATGTTTTGCATATTGTGAGAAACATTTTCGATTACTAAAAGAAATTCTTTTAGCTTGAATAACATTTTTTATGTTCGTTTGTTAAATCATATATCCTTGTGCCTTTTAATGACAAATATGTTAATTTGAATGTCTACATCTATGTGCTTTTCTAAAAATAGATTGATCTTGAATCTTTGTGGAAAATTGCAATACCAAGGACAAATACTATAAATAAAATAGGCATAAAACCTGCATGTAGATATGTAGGTTTATATGGTTTAATTATATGGTTTATTTGGATTGAATAAAAATGGCTATTGTTCTTTTTGAATCTAAGTTATTTGATATAAATTAATGACAATACAGACATAATAAGAATTTAGTAATACAAATAATCATTGTTGTAATGCTTCATATATTATTTTAACATTTTATGTCCTTAATGCTCTTAATTTTTTATTGACTTCCTCTATTTCATTGCAAGGCAAAATTTTCACCGTTAAAAGTGTTTGCATGCCTCTTGTGATAAGTAATTCTTTTAGCATTTTTTTGTATGTTAATGTTGTGAAGAGATTTGCTTTTGCTAATTATAGCTATTGCGTATGTTGGTGACAAAAAACCTTCACATTAATCTCAAGCGACATGTTTTCAATCATACAATAGAATAAATAATAGATATGAAATATATAGTCAAGTTTGACACAAGTAATCACATAGGTTAGAGATATATCTAACATTAAATTATAGTTGAAAGTGAAAATGAAAGTCAATAAGTTTATACTCAAATTTCTAGAAATTTCCCCTTCAACTTGCTATTAAATTTTGCTTGTATATTGAAAACTTGCTACCAGCACAAGAAGCAAATTACTAGATGTATTAAAGAAAAGCAATATATATATATATATGGTAGAAAATAAAAGCAATAAATATTACAATTTGAGCTAAATGTTTTTAGTAAACATGTCAAAATACTAGGAACTAACTATTCACATTTGACCATGTAAGAACTTTGATTGACCATGTATTTTGTAAGAAAACTATTTTTTTCCTTGAATTTTGATAATTATATTATTTATGTTGCTTTGCTTTTGCAGGAGTTCATATGGATTTAGAGGGTAAGAACATCCAAGATTCCCAGAATCCGCATCAATCAAACTATTTCAATGATGCTTCATTACCCAATAGCCTTTTTTCAGAGGGTGCTTCCACATTAGAAGTATTTGATGACCAACGCCTTACTCTTTGCCTCTCTCCTCCAACTGTGCAGCTTGTACCAAAGTCAAGTACTTCAATAACCCCTCAACCAACACAACCATCAACAACACCTTTTTCAAAAACTGATTCAATGGTGATTGACCATTTGAAGGTGCCTTCAACTTCTACAACACAAGATTTACATTTAGGGAAGACACGTAGTCGGAAGTCATGTAAGACGATGCATGATGGGAAGGATAAACCAATGGTCCCACCATTTCCATGGGCTACAGATCGAAGGGCACACATTCACAACATTCAATACCTCCTTAAGAATGATATAACTGCTATTTCAGGTGATGTCCAATGCAAAAAATGTGATGCCAAGTTTCAAATAGAGTATGATCTTGTAAAAGAATACCATCAGGTTTTGGGATACATTCAAACTAACAAGGGAACAATGCATGATCGTGCTCCTAAAGAGTGGTTGAACCCAGATCTCCCTACATGTTGTAAATGTCACCAAGCAAATTGTGCAAAACCCATCCTCTCTGAGAAGAAGAAGTCAATCAACTGGCTTTTTTTATTCTTAGGACAAATGTTAGGATGTTGCACTCTAAATCAGTTGAAGTACTTCTGCAAGCACACTGGAAACCATAGGACTGGTGCAAAAGATCGAGTTCTCTATCTTACTTATCTTGACCTTTGTAAACAACTTGACAAAAATTGTGTATTGGTTAGATAATGCATTAGTGAGTTAGGATCTCTAGAGTTTAGTCTTTTAATGTTCTTTTTAGCTTGGTAGTTTCTTGTCATTATGTATGAGCCTAGCATCATCTCTCATTTTCATTTATTAGCATATTATTTCTTTTAAATTATGCTTCCATGAAGCTAACATTAGATTTGTATCAAAAATTTGAAATTGTCCTTCTTAGGCTAAATATTTGTATTCTTTTAGTTTGTAAAGAATTGGTTTACAAATTACCGTTTGTTATACTATCTTTAGCATGCTCACCATATACTTAATTTTTTTAAGCTCAAAGTTCATTATGATGTCTATTATCTTATTACGAATATTAGGTGTTACTAGAACATAATTTCTCTTTTTAAAGTGAATTTAATCATAAGGAGAGGAAATCATGTTTAGGCAAGCCTACTATGGAAGATGGTGATATTACAAAATTGTCTTATAAGGTTTATTTGTCTTCTAACATATTAATTACTATTAATATTTGTTTAGCCCTTGGTAGAATAACTTTACATAGTTAAAGATGTTCTCAATGTATCCAAGGATGTTGAAAGATTTTGGGCAAAAATCCATAAGCTAGCAAGTACCATTCCTCTTAGAGTTGTTAGTTGTATTGTTGATTAGTTGCAGTTTCTTTTACTTGTTTCATGTGCATGTTAAATTAAATTAGCATGTCATTTGAAGAGTTCTTCTATAATAATGAACCAAAAAATATATGGAAGAAGTAGAAAACAAAGTGTGGAAGAAGTAGGAAAGACTACTTACCAAAAAAATGGCTCTTGATCTTGCTAAATTACTTGAGAAGCTCAAAGAGAATTTGTGGAGAGAAGAGGCAAAGTGTTGTGGTATATATATATATAGAGCCACAAGAGTCCATCAACATTATATTTTGTTTTCATAATTGGATGAATTTTAGAGCTGATCTAAAATTGAATTGTTTGGAAGGATAAACATAATTGAGTGTGTAGGATATTATTAGTTATTTTGTAATTGAAATTAAAGATAACTATATAGATTTTATAGTAACCCACTTTTCATTGGACTATTTGGAATGAAATCAAGTGTCTTATCTTGTAGGGATTGGGTTGTGGTCTTATAATTGAATATGTAGAAGGATTGTTTTTTCTTTGGTTTCGAGATTTGATAATTATAAGCCCTTACTTGACATAACTTTGGCTTTTGATTTGGGTAATGCCAAACACATATAGTTTAAGAAGCTGCATTTGCTATCTTATGCATGTAATCTTTAGATACTTAGTAATCCAAAGAAAATTATGCAGTATGAGAAACAAAGGATTATCATCTTCTTTGACTTAATTTTTCTTCATCATTTGCTGCAATTTATCAGCGATAGGTTGAATTTTTGATAGATGTGCATACAACAGAACCAGACAGTAAGAATCAGGATTGATTAAGAGAGGTCAAGTTTCGTATTACGGGACGGGGAGCTCAATAATACATAAACCTCAAAATATAAATAAAATTGTTGGCCCCAATCTATTTGGATGTCATATATGTGTTTTTTCGTAAATTTTTGAGATGGCTGCACCACTTGTTTTGCCCTCTTGACGTCTTCATGAGAATTTAAAGTCTCACAGCGTGTTGAGGATGTGTGGAGGAGAGGAATGGTAGAGTTTATAGAGACTAGTAGATGTACTTTTGAATGTGTCAATGGCTCATGAATAATGAGAATGGCTGTGCAGCATTTGTAATTCGATTTCGAATAATTGGTATACGATGTTTTAGGGAATCAGGATGTATACAAAGATGTGTTCAAACTGGAAAATGAACAAAACAGCAGGAATGAAAAAATGATGGTTCTGACGATGACAACAAAGATGTCACCTTGAAACTAGAAAAAGTCTATCAAACAAAATTTGCACAGTAACATAATTTTTTTTCTAAAAAAAGATAAATCAAATAACTAAAAAGTATTTTTTTGTGTCTTCCTTTTAATTTAAAAACATATGTTATCTTTATGTTTATGAGTGTACATTGTTCCAATTTCTTTTTGCTCATTGTTGTATGTTTTTCCAACAGTTGTCAATTTAACACTTATAGATCTTACCTGGGATGACAAAGGTTGCCATTGGTAAGCCATCTAAGCTTGGAATAAGTTTTTCTTTTTGAGGTATCTTTATCATAAACATTGTTTGCAAATACATTAGAAGCCCTCTAGCATCTTGGATTTTTTTTTAGATCAAGCTCTGGCTTTTTAGGATGATGTTATTTTCCCTTAATGGCAATTGCTTTAAGTATTGGTACCTTTTTCTTTTGATGATACTCTAGGTAAATTTAGGATTTTTTTTAAAAAAAACTTAAAGGTGGCCACAGAAAGAACTCTTTGCTCAAATTATTATGCTCTGAGTCTTATTCGAAGATTCAAGAAGACAGCTAGCGTTGTGGCATTCAGACGTATTATAAATGGTCTATTAATTATGACAAGGCCATTAGCTAAGCATCAACATTTAAATATTTTTTTGTTGTGTAATAAGAAAGAATTTTCAGATCTTATGTCTCTACAGAGATTCCATGTGGTTTGGTGTGCTTAGTATTAGAATTGGATATTTCCGTTTGTTTGTATATCAACTTTTCATAGTTGTGTTTGTTTATTCTTGCAGTGTTTCATTTGTTACTCTTGTACCTGTAACAAAAATAACTAGTGTTATTTGCTAGGACATCATATACAAATGATTAAGTTTTGATCATTGGAAAGGAATATGAATTGATTTAACTTACATTTGCAGAGGGACAACCTGACAGCATCGTTGAAGACATTGAAAATATGGTCTGATCGTATGTTGAGAAGGTATGATACATGAGCCACAGCTAGATCATTTGGTTTTGGAGGTTCAAAAGGATGGATTTGAATCTTCTTTTGATTTTTGTTAGGTTTAGAAACAACCATACCAGGGAGAGCAAAGCCAATTGATATGGTTTATCCATGTGCAAAGGATTCTTCAACCAATATTCATAAGGAGATGTAATTTATAGAATCATACAAGCAAGGGTTTTGGAGAAGGAAGACGAAGCCTTCTGTTTCATTAAATTTGGAAGGCATGATTACAAAATGAGAGAGTCGACTCTCTAATGGAGAACGATATCCTAAAATATATGAAATGACAATAAGGCCCATCACTTATAGAGGTTCTAACCAATAAGAAATAAGAAACAAATATAAAGGACTAATCTACCCTCTATAATATAAAGCCTACTACTAATGACAACAAAATATACAAAAAAGAGAAAATATGCACTACCAATAATGAACGGTTTATAGGCCTCTAGAATAAAGAGAGGAAGACCGAGAGGACTTGGGAGTATTAATGAGAATAGACTTGGGTGATTTACAAGTTGAATGTGGAAACAGTCTACAATGACTTAGCAGAGCAGATTTTGTCTCTCTTTCAAATGAATGACAATGATGATGGTGATGATAACTATGATGATCATGAGGTTGTGATGGATTCCACTCGGTGGACTAAGCATTTTTTATTTCGAAATGAAGATTCTTGACAACATGCTTTTCTTCACTAATTACCTTCCACTGATCAGCTCTTCCATAAATATTGATATGGCCTCACATATATGCTGATTATCATATTAAATTGTTTTTTTGATACTTTCGGTCAAGTTATTGAAAATTTTAACTTTGAACACTTAATACTACCCGGTAGTTCTGTTTCTGTAGCCGAATTGCATTATATTGGCAATTTCTCCAGCTAATCAAGACATTGCTACTTCAGACGCTATAAAGCTGGCTCGAGAAGTTGATCCCACAGGTAGCATAAGCAGAGTGCAGTTTTTTTTAGTTTCCCAGCCTGCATATTTCCTACATACTTGCTTTCTTATTTGTGATATATGTATTTCAGGGGAAAGAACTTTTGGAGTGTTAACAAAACTTGATCTGATGGACAAGGGAACCAATGCTTTAGATGTAGGCTGACTTCTATAGCATATCTGATTTTTATTGATAGATAAATGTACAGACGATTAAACTAATATACCCATGTTTTACTTAAGCATTCATAGCAGCTAACTTATATGCAGACCATGGTTTATTTTCTTCAAATTTATAGCTGTCTGTTTTCTTTGATTGAAGAAATACTAGCATGCTTAAAAATAGCACTCTGGATAAATCTACTAGAAGGTTCCTTTTTATTCCCAAGATAGTTTCTATCATGCTTATTTGTGATGTCATTTTTTTATCATTGTGTTCTCCTTTTCTTTTTTTTTTGCTCAGTTGTGTGTTTAGTTTATTACATGTGGAGGTTGGGATAATTATTCTCTTTTTATATTTCTATTTATCTTGTGGCATCTGATATAGTTATGGGGGCTGTTTGTCCACCAGATTCAAGGAATTTCAGAGACAGAATCCCGGAGTTTTGCGGGTTTATACAGATTCAAAGATTAGCTTGAAGTTGGATTCAGGCTCCAAGATGGCTTGGGTTGGCTTGATCCTGGCTTGCTTGGTTATGTAGTTTTTGTAAAGCTGTGATTCAGCTAGGATTTAGGTTTCAGTATGAATTTTTGCCTCAATTATTGAATCTGTGAATCTCTTTACATAGCTGGTCTGACTTTAAATTCAGACCGGCGCGGGGCCCAAAATTCCTTTGCCCCAGCAATGAATAATGTGGCAGGGGGAAATTAGGGAGAATCAGATTCGGGTGAATCCGCTCCATCCAAACAGCCTTAGTGTTGTGCATAGCACCAATTGATGAGACAACTAAATACACAGAAACACAAGTAAGGCGGAAATATAGGGGCTGAGTCGAGGATTCATGCATAAAAGAAAAGTAAAGTTTCTGCGGTAGTTGAGTGTTATAATTTCTTACACGTATGTTAAGGCTCGAGAATGAAAGATAGAATTTTCCACATACTTGCTCACTATTTGGTATTGCAAGAGAATCAGCAAGAGAGCATTTTAAGAGTCAAATTTGTCTATAAATGAGAGACAATTTCTTTATAAGTTTTCTCACCTACGATAGTTGAGACTGAAGGAAATTTTCATCTAAAGACCAAATGGCTGCTGACAGCTACTTGGCACCTGTAAATGCGTTCCCTCCCCTTTTTTTTTCATTTTGTACATATAAAAGTGAATAAATTTCCCATTTCCCTCCTTTACTTTTTTTTTATTGTTTACTTTCTGTTTTCTCTTGCACTATTTGCAAACAAAGACTAAGGGTCGGCATGCAGTCTATAATTCCTTTCTATATATAACTTTTTAGGTTCTTGAGGGCAGATCTTATCATCTTCAGCATCCTTGGGTTGGAATTGTCAACCGTTCTCAAGCAGATATCAATAAGAACGTCAATATGATTGTGGCACGCCAAAAGGAGCGTGAATATTTTGAAACAAGTCCAGACTATGGACACTTGGCAACCAAAATGGGTTCAGAGTATCTTGCGAAACTCCTATCGCAGGTTTGTTGGCACGGCTATTATATGTCCCTTCACTCACTTGTCAATGCATCAGCTATTTTAAACTGTCTTATGTGAGAAACATTGCAGCATTTAGAGGCTGTGATTCGGGCATGAATACCCAGCATTATAGCTATGATAAACAAGAAATTGATGAGCTAGAGGCTGAGCTGGACAGACTTGGCAGGCCCATTGGATCTGATGGAGGGGTAACAACTTAGTTGCATTTGATTTTTTGCATTACTTTATATGATTGAGACTTCTTATACTGTTATCTTATCTAATTGACAGGGTCAATTGTATACAATCCTAGAAATGTGTCGTGCTTTTGATCGTGTTTTTAAAGAGCATTTAGAAGGAGGGTAATGCTTTGTTTCACCTATCATGTTGAATGATGACTTACTTTCCAATGATTAGTTCCACAATATTCATGTTTTCTCTCAATGCTTAATTTTTTGTATTAAAGGTCAGATCATATGATTTACCATTGGAAGTATTTTTTACACAAAATAAAAAGGACTAAGGATTTTCCAGTTACAATTCCATGTTGGCTATTTACTCCAAAAAAGAAGTGTCATAAGAATTGTGCTCTTACGATGTAATGTAATCTTTGAGAAGAACTTAGAGAAGCTCCCATCATGATCTTTTTATATCAGTAAATTAGGTTTGTAGGTTGGGAAGAGAAAACTGTGCACTCAGCAGTTTGTCTCCGTCAGGCTGTGTCATGGCGATGATGCATTCAAATGCAATAATGCCAATCCGCCAAAGTAGGTAGCAACCATGGTGAAAAGTAATGTGTGTTTTAAAGATACACCTATTTGGAATTTGAATGTCATTATATCTTTTAGCGTAACAACAACAATATGGGACATTCTCTTTGATTAAATGTATGCATGTTGTGATTACACTGATATAGAAAGTAGAAATTGTATGCATATCGTATATGGAGTAACCCTTATAAAAGAAACCACTTCACGGTTTATACTTGTTTAATAAAGTGATTGTTTCAAGGATAGAGTATCTGTTTCTATATTGGTTGTGACAAAAAGCATGTTCTATCCCACTCATTTCACTCACTTCAGGCGACCAGGTGGGGATCGGATTTATGTGGTCTTTGACAACCAATTACCAGCTGCACTGAAGAAGCTCCCTTTTGATCGCCACCTTTCACTTCAAAATGTTCGAAAAGTGGTTTCTGAAGCTGATGGTTATCAGCCACATCTTATTGCACCAGAGCAAGGCTACAGAAGACTAATTGATGGTGCTCTTGGCTATTTCAAAGGCCCAGCTGAAGCTTCAGTTGATGCGGTAATGATATTTTAGCTTCCACTTAGCATAGTCTTGGAATGCAAGTTCATCATTCTTTCCAAGTTTATTCCTGAGCCATCTGGATGTTTGCTGTGTTATCTGTTATAGGTACATTTCATTCTGAAGGAACTAGTTCGGAAATCAATTTCTGAAACACAGGTTGGCAATCTATGTTGGTTATGTATGTAACTCTTTTGACCTAATGCAGAGACGTATAACATTAAGTAGGACGAGATATTCCGAAGCCTAATTGTCATTTAGTGGGCTGGGAAATTGTTGAAAGGATTTCAATTTAAACCTGTTGCAGTGGCAAATTTAGCAATGTTTTTTCTCTAATTGTTTCTAGCTAACCTAAAAATTCTAACTATTCATTGCATGATGATAAGTGACAGATAGATTGCAGTGGTTTGTATGGAATCGCAAACTAATTATTGTCAACCTTTCCTTGTTGACTGCTTTCTTATAGAATGGACCTACGGTTTGCCATCTCCAAACTCAGTAAGATCATGGGTCGCAAGAAAGGAAAAAGAATGAACAAAAGAAAGATAGAGATCGTGGCAAGATATGAGAGTCTGAAAATCTTTAATGATATAAAAAATCACATACTTTAGGATATTGTATGCATTTACATATGCGTATGCATATTAGGATTATGTGTGTATACACATATATATATGAAAAAAGTTTACATGAGCCCGGGCTCAAGAGCGATTGTGTGAGCTAGGACATCGCGAGCCGTGGGTTCGAAATCTGACGGTGCGAGTTATCCAAAGGCTGCCTGCCCCCTGAGTAACACTTGCCATCGGATTGAAATCCGATTGTTCGAGATTCACTAGCTCATGCAGTCTTGTGTAAGCCCAAGCTCATAATAACGGCCTCTATATATTATATATTTATAAAAATATTAAATTTAAGCATGTATTCATTTCAAACATATACATGGGATAATATAATTATTGTCAAATATAGGTATAATAAATTCAGGAAATTTTGTTAGTGTTTAAATGATGGGTGGAAATTGAAGAGATCTTAATCTGTGTAAATCTATCTTGCCACACTGTCAAAGCAAAGGTAGGTCAAAGATCTCTGAGATGCAAAGTGGAGGTCTTTAAATCGAGGTGTATCTTAAAGGTTGAAATTATGCTTTTAAGCATTGATGCATCGGGGATATAATGGTGGAACCTCATATCAGTACTAAGCTGAGGCAAAAACCAAGGAGATGGCCAATCTCCAAAATGAATGTTTACTTTGATTAAGGGTAGATTATTTCCTTGTTTTACTCTTCCAAGAAGAAATTAGAACATACAAGATGATTGCGGAGGGGAGCAATGAAGAGGAGATATGAATGTTCTTAATACATAAGGAACTGCTTATAATTTGGTACTTCATATCCAATTCAAGTAACAAATTGATGACAATGTATAAAGTTTTAAAATTATTAAGGATGCATAAAATGTATAGCTGTGAGCCTACGACTTGGGAGTATGCCACCTATTTGAAGCAGTTCTTGTACATTAGAGATACAACAGTACTCTTAGGAAGCTTCTAATTGAGATGATCACACAACCTAAAACTTACTAATGCTGAAACTAATTGTAACAAACTACCATACGTAATTTACAACCTCAATGAGGACTTAGATATGTCCAAGAACTTCAGTTAAATTTGGAAATCTAGCATGCTCTTTTAATGGACTACTCAATTAAATCGTGCCACAAAAATGACTTTCCTTTTGTGGATAATCATATAGGCTTTTCAGCACCTTTTCTGTCTATTCCTTAAGTTTCTTCCACAATTAATTTCAGATTCTAGCTAAGCCTTAAATACTTGTCTATGTGACAACTAGGATACCACTCTCTGTTATTCAACGGTACTGCAATTATTTCTTTAATATTGTCCTTGTTGATGGTTCTAGATAACACAAAATGAACTCTTGTCAATAATTCTGTGCTTTTTATGGCAATTAACAGGAACTGAAGCGTTTCCCTTCATTTCAAGCTGATATTGCAGCTGCAGCAAATGATGCTTTAGAAAGATTTCGTGAGGATAGCCGAAGAACTGTTCTCCGGCTTGTGGAAATGGAATCAACTTATCTAACAGTAGAATTTTTTCGAAAATTGCCAGTTGAAGGAGAGAAGGGTAGCAATCCCACTGCCCCAACCATGGACCGGTATGGTGAGGGCCACCTTCGGAGGATAGGTATGTTTTGGGGGATGGCTGTTGTTAGTATTTCATATATGAAGACTAGTGTTTCTTTTCCTATTATCCCGAAAAAATGGAGTTGGGGTAGATTTTCTCTTATTTAATTCAACTTTATTACTTGGCCTGAAGAACTTAAATGATAGCATGGTCATCACTTTGACATGCAATATTCTATGTCCAGATTTAAAATTGAAGCATTTCTTTTCCCATGATTGTGTTGATATCTGGTGTTTTCTTTTTTGGTCTTAGGCTCCAATGTGTCCTCTTATGTTGGCATGGTGTGTGACACACTGAGAAATACCATCCCCAAGGCTGTTGTCCATTGCCAAGTGCAAGAGGCGAAGAGATCTTTGCTCAATTTTTTCTATGCCCAAGTTGGGAGGAAAGAGGTCCAGTCATTGAAATCTTTTTTTCTTAACTATGCACTATCCATCCTAATTTAAATTTTTGCCTTTGTTGGAAAGTAACTAAATAAATTTCATGGAAAACCTAGATTTGAACCCTCCCTTCAGCTTAAGAATTTCGATGAAGTCTTACCTAGCGTGGCTGCATTCAGTTATTGAGGGAAGTAGTGTTACTTGTTAGTAAATTCTGATTTCTCGAATACTGCTTAGTAGCTCTTAAAGATAGGGAGACTGGAAGGCGTTTAAATATATAGAGTTAAGCTATTTGGTGAAGTGATTAACTAACAAGATAAAGGGAATGCCCTTTGTCCAGGTTTCTTCCATTCCAATCTGGAAGTGGATACCACCATCACTCATTTTTCACCATACTATGCATAGATTATATTGCTAATAGTAAAAGATCAAGTTTCATACACCCATTTGAAGGGCACTTTAGGGAAGAAAAATCTCTGGTTAAGGAAAACCGTGAGCTTTTAACTCTGCTGGTTCTTGATAGGACTTCCCTGATTAGCTGGTTTTAATACCACAAAGAAAAATGCTATACCTATGGGCTTTTGTTCATGGGATAAATCCATGGGTTGTACGTGTGAACAGATCAGGACTGTGTTTTAAAAATGCAGGCCTACAAATTGATGGTTTTGGAGAAACCCGAGTGTTCATCCCATATGCAATTCAACATAAGAGTAGCACGATTCTACCCACTATACTTTTGTTGGTTATGTCATTTCAGTCATTAATATGGTTGACTGATTTGGGTATTTATTGCTTGATGCTAAATCTACATACTGCGTACATATATCCAATAGCCTAAGCCACTGACTTTTCGTAAACCATAATTCATCACCATTCGAAGCCGCTAGATTAACCATGTTTGGTCATCCTTTTGATAACAGCCTATGGAGAGTATTTTTCTAGCAACAATGACTGGGAACTAGCTATCAATTTGATTGCATGATTCGTTTTTCTGTAACAGTTCAGATAAGTTACCTATGTTTCTTCAAATTATTTGCAAAATTTCATGCCTTACAACCGTGGAGTTGGTATTATTATGTGAATTCGATGGCATAATGAAGATATGAAACATTTGTCAAATAAGTTATCTATTTTCCTTCAAATTAGTTACAAATTTTCAATATTGCCTTTCACTTAGGAGAATTGGATAAACAAATCTATAAGGTCAAATGAGTTTATTATCTTGGTCAGTCCAAGTTATTTGATCATCATTCTTGGATTTACAGAAAAAGCTGCTTGGCGCAATGTTGGATGAAGATCCATCACTAATAGAGAAGAGGGAGGCCATTGCTCGGCGGCTAGAGTTGTACAGGTCCGCTAGAGCTGAAATTGACTCAGTGGCATGGAAATGAGGGTCATTTGTTTGCTTTTCTCTTCTTTTTATCATTAATTCAATTTTATTTTGTTTCATGATGTAAAGTAGCTGATATCTGTCAACTGCATCTGTACTGATGCACAAAGTTGGCTTTCCAATTGATTATACATTTTTTATTTATTTTCTACTTATAAAAAATATACCTTTTTATAGATGTGCGCATTGCATAACTGGTGAAAGATTTATGCCAAAAAAGGCTATTGGGAATTTGACTAATGGAGTTTAAACAATAGAAAACTTTTCTTTTTGGATTTTTTTTTTGTGCTTACACATATTCCATAATGTATTAGCAGTCTCATCTGTTACACTCATATAAAACAGTGTAGAATGAAATAAGGGACAAGGACCTATGGAAAGTGCACGACGTATATGCAGCTGTGGCACAACGCACTTCATGTGGTATTAAACTTTTCATGCTTTAGGCTGGGATTTTTTTTCCTATCAAATGTCTGTAGTCAGGATTGCTGAGGAAAATGATGTGTCCTCCAAAGAATAGATCATTTGTACATTTGTTTCACATTTTATATATTACAGCTTAGGCTGAAGAGTTTTATGAATTTTTATCATGATTTCTTCAGTAAAGAAAAGTTTTAAGCTAGCTGGCAAGCCTAACAAGACTGGTTTATGTCAAGCACGATTATAGTTTTGGAATGGTATTAAAGTATGAATAATAAAAAGATCATAAATTGTTAAAAACATATTTGATAAACGAATAGTTGTAATGATCTTACGATCATTTATTTTTGGGGAGAAAATTTGAGTTATTATGCAAATGCCAAAAGATCACCTTAATCTACTTAGCAACCAGATTATGAAAGTCAAAATTTTCATCTACCCTACATTTACATCCACCAAAGATAAAGATAAGAATCTTGTTAATATAACCCCGGCTCGTGCATGATTGCTTAAGTTGGGGCATCATAGGCCATTAGATTTCGAACTAATGATACATGTTACACAAGCGGCAAACTACTTTTGAGGAACAGACACCGTCAAATCTATGTTTGCAATGCCTCAGCTCACTTACTCACACATAAGCTAGACCGAGGTTTTCTAAATAACATTTTTGGAGTAAATACAACAAAAAAATCGAATACATTTTTTTTTTCTTTCTAAGCAAATCATGCAAAACCAATGACTAAAATAAACCTCAATTCGTGATTACCATTTTTCAATATAATGATAATATCAAAGCATGATTATCCATAATAGTCATTCAAATTCATTAAATAATGAGCTAAGTCTCATCTATGTGCAAATCTGACAACCATTTAAAAGTAACAAATAAAGTATGAGATGACAACTCTCATGCTTATTACAATCAAATTAAAATAAAGCAAATCTTACTCTAAAGTAGTGAGTCCCCGTTCCACAAATCCGGTTACTTTACTACTTAGCTACTCCTCCTCTGAAGTACCTGCATCACGAAGATGTATGAGTATAACCATACTTAATAGGATCAAACAAGTTTATAAAACTGAAAGAGGGACTCAGCCGTGGTTTTAATTATTATCGAATGCCATCATTAGTTATTTTACCCATACCCAGTTTTATCATAACAAAGTCCTTTACCCCATCTCACAATGTTAAAGGTTTTTAGACATCAAAATCTTTAGTATAAGAGACTGACCCATGCTTATAAAATTGACCCAAAGATTAATCGATGCAAATATCTTTGAATGTCCGACTCTAGCTGTAAGATCCTTAGACTTGAATTGATTTGTTTTATTCCATTTAATTGCTTTTATATGGTTTAATGTTAATTCTGATCGGTTTTGAACTATTTTCAAACTTTAAGTGGTTAACAAAGGTTCTAACCAAAATATTCTTCACATTTTAAGTTTTTAAGTTAATTTAAGTCATTTGGAATTTTTTTTAGAATTTTTTACTATTTTTTCAAAAAATTAGGGTTTGACAGGACCCATTGTGGGCCCCATGATCAAAATTGAAATTTTTAAGCCAAAATATTTCTAACATTAAACTAAGACACTGGGAAATTATTTCAGAATTTTTTAGCTTTTAATTTGGGTTGTAATAGTGAATTTATCCAGTTTTAGTTGAAGATTCTATTTGTACCCCATTAATTAATTGGTCTAACCCAACTATTACTATATAAGGAAAGACACAACCACTTTCCCAATTAGGAAAGGGCTGAGACCTGGAGCATTAGAGCCTAATCCCTATTTTCTTAAAGGAGAAAGGAGATTAAGGTAAGATTATTCATTAATATAGTGTACCTTCGATGACATAATTCTTCTTTACAAACCGATCAAGAGTATAGTGTACCTTCGACGACATAATTCTTCTTTGTATATTCAGATGAAAGTGAGAAAACTTTGGCCTTTACCTTCTTGGGGGAATCCTCAACCTTGACCTTCACGTGCTTATCAAGGCAATTTTTGGCAATATGACCTTGTTTGTTGCATATAAAGCAAGCCATGGTTTCACCTGCACAAGGCTTCCCGGGATGATATCTTTCACAAGTGCTACACTTGTCAGATTTCTTCTTCTATTGCTATCTAGAACCCTGACTAGAGCTTTGACTACCCTTTTGCTGCTTAAAAGGCTTCTGATTCCAATTGTCATTTCTAGACCTTTTAGAGTCAATATTACTCCTAGTCTTCTTACATTTTTCCAATTTTTGGACCTCAAGTAGTCTTCCTCATATATAGAGGCCTAAGCCATTGCATTAATAAATGGAGTTGACCTAGAAGAAAATACCTTAGACCTTAGCCCCTCATTTTAATCTCAAACAAAGTGCTCCCTCTTCTATTCATCTATTTGCATAGTTTGTTGTGCAAATCTTAAAAGCTCACAAACATAGTCTCATATTGGACCACTTACATCTCACCTTGTTCCATGTCTAAGAACTCTTTTCCTTCTGCTAACATGTGGGGGAAAGTGTTTCTAATAAAAGACGTTAATTAACTCATCCCGGAATATTTTAACTCTACCTTGGAACTGAGTGTCTTTGACCATCTTCCACCAGAAGTGAGCCTCGCCAGTAAGGATAAAAGAGGCCACATCTACCTTTTGTTCAAGGTTCATGGTTGTCTTTTCCATAGCTTCCACCCATTTTTCTGCCTCCTCTAGGTCATCTTCTCCTGTAAAAGAGGGTGTTAGCTTCTTGAAACGATTTACTATTGCTAAGTCATGTGCTTCATGCCTCTCCACCTCAGCATGTTGTTGGGCCTGCACTTGAACCTCCCTTTCTTGCATTGCTTGATCCTACATAGCCTGTGCATGTGCTGCATGTGCTTGGATAAGCTTAATCTGGGCTTGTATTGTTCTGGTCATCTCTTGAAACATGGTCCTCATCTTTGTAGGATTCAAATCTTGACCTTGAGCAATGGCACCAAAAGAAGATGCATGAGATCCTCAACCCTGCTGTCCAATCATGGTAACATTTATAGCATTAGTTGTCACGCCCCGGCGATGCCCGACTTGAGCCGAACCCGGTCCAAGGGCCGGTCAAGCTTGCGGGGGCGACGAAGGAAAAATTGAGAAACGATTTAGCGGAAGACTTAACCCTAACCACGAGCGACTTAACAGAATTATGGAGTACGCACATTCCTTTGAGCAAGAGTAAATAATAAGAAGAGAAAGAGAGTTACTTAACACAAAGTAAACAACTAGTCTCAAACCCACATGCTTAGTCAACTATAGCCTACACTGGCTCAAAATAAATCTTAAGCAACACAACTATAAAATGTGACATAAATCCAACATAGAACCCTACACAATAGTTCTAAACATAAAGCATAACCAGAGAAAATAAATCACATAAGAATCTCCGCGGTCACATCCAAGTCATCTCCGATCTTTCCCCAAAGAGGAGATCCTGTCCGTTTGCGTGTCGCACCACGCAGCCCCAAAGCAAAAATACAAGAAAGAGGGGTGAGTTTAACAAACTCAGCAATGGTTTTAATCTTAACTATCATCATCGAAAATATGATAGCATAGCAATAAACTCATTCAGATCAAAGATTGACAAGGTGCATCATTTTCTGATCACACATACACATCACCTAAACCTGCATCATAGTGTATAAATCCACATAGTGCCATTCTCATCATAACAACCTGCATGAAATGTATCTCTAACATACATATCCAATCATGCATCACATCATAACAACCTACATGAAATGTATCCCTAACATACATATCCAATCATGCATCACATCATATCATTCTGCATGAAATGGATCTCTAACATACATATCCCATCATGCATCACATCATAATAACCTGCATGAAATGTATCTCTAACATACATATCCTATTCATGCATCACATTATAACAACCTGCATGAAATGTATCTCTAACATACATATCCAATCATGCATCACATTCTCATTCATCATGCATGTATAAGTGTCACACAAACACTAGTCCAACATGCAAGTCCATACACATGGAGAATAAACCTGCTCTTTAAGGCCAGAGCCCTCGAGCAAACACTTATCAAATAGACATGCTCTTCAAGGTCAAAGCCTTCGAGCAACTCCTGCTTGTCAAGACAGAAGTCTCAAGCAACTCCTGCTCCTCAGGCCAACGCCTTCGAGCAACTCCTGCTTGTCAAGACTGAAGTCTCAAGCAACTCCTGCTCCTCAAGGCCAAAGCCTTCGAACAAATCCTGCTCCTCAAGGCCAACGCCTTCGAGCAACTCCTGCTCCTCAAGGCCAATGCCTTCGAGCAACTTTTGCTCCTCAAGGCCAACGCCTTCAAGCAACTCCTACCCATCAAGTCTAAACTCCCGGGCAACACTACTTGTCAAGACTAAAGTCCCAAGCAACAATACCTAGTAAGTCGATGCACTTGAACAAACCAGCTGGATTCTTAGGGTCCAGATAATCATAAATAATCTCAATCCGCAAGACAAGTACACAACTCATCCCTACATAACTCCATTTAACTAGACTCAACCCGGGGAGTGCACATGTTCCAAGAAGGAATGGCCAATCAAGTTTTGATTAAGCCATGACCGATTAATCCGGCATGCAAATTCACCACATTGCATCCAATCGATCACATTCAATTAATCTTGATAAAGCCTCAATTGGAAATCTATTTTCATGATGCATACAACATGGTACATACGTGGGCAAGGCATACATGAATCCTAATTCATGATGTGCTCTCATCAGCCCCTAATGCATCATTTATAATTATAATATCAAGCTTCAACATCATCATTAAACCCACATGTGCGTGTGTGTACCTAGTAGAATACTTCACTCAATGCATATCAACATGCTTGAAATTAACTCACTACCACACTACACATGTGAATTAACATCTAATCATGAATTACAGCGGAAATTATAGGAGAAGAATCATTGAAATCATAACTCAAATCAAAGCTCAACCACAAGCTAAACACATATAAGATCATTCACTTCATACTTGAGTCAATACATAACACTAGTATTCACACATCAATTAACCACATCTTATCATGACATATCAGTTCATTAGTATGTTGTAGCCCTACTAAAAATATACCTATCCATAGAGAATCAACCACTCATAACTTCAAGATGGTAATTCTAACATCATATAACCAACCACAAGTCATTCCACATAACTTTAAATATATATACCACAACTTCTAACATCAATAAAATACTCTTCAAGTAGCTTATTATAGATCAAAACACTCCACATAAACATAAAAATGATATTTTGAAGTAGATATGTCAAAATAAGCATCATACATAAATTTATAAATTTTTGCAGTGTAGCCGTTCGAACTCCCTGCAAGGCCGTTTGATCGGCTAAACAGGAAAAATGCCAAAACTGTAGTGTTGCCGTTCGAACTCCTGTAGAGCCGTTCGATTAGCTACACAGAAAAAATGCCAAAACTATAGTGTTGCCGTTCTAACACCCTGCAGGGCTGTTCTAACGCCAACAAAGCAGTTTTGGTTATCTTCTTCATTTCAATTTTTCAAACCGAAACTCCATTAATAAATCTTAAAATCTCCATCTAACAACTCAAATGACATTAAAACTTCATAATAACTTATAGAAAGCTAATTCATATCATAACAAGATGAAACCCTATGAAATCAGGATTAAAGATTACCATTTATTAATCATGCCATTAAAGCACTAAATCAAGTAAATCCACTTAATGTAAATCACAAAATCAAGAGTTTTACCATAGGAAAACTGAAAATTTGAAAGTCCATTACCTTATCCCTTGATTAGGCTTGGATTTGATGGTCACCCTTCTTGAAAACCTTACAAAGACATAGAGTTTGAATTAAACTCCATTAAAACCGATTTAACAAAGAAAACCCTAATTAAAAACTTAGATCTAGGGCTTGTTGAACATAAAAATCAGATTTTGAGAGCTAGGGTTTGTAGTAAAAATGCAAATTAGTAGTTTTGATGTTTAAAAATGAATTGAAACAAAGGGGAAATGGTAGATTTAGAAGGGATTAAGAAGAAAGCTAGGATTTAGTGCTTAATTAGAATGGGCTTACCTTAAACACCTTATAATCCGGGCCTAATTGGGGATTAAGCCTGACCTCTCCTCCTCAGCCTATTCCCATCAGGTTTGGCCTTTTATAGTAAGCTTTGGGGTGTGTATGGGTAAGTTGTGGAGTGTAAATAGAAAAATAGGCTAAAAATGAATATTTTACAAATTTGAGCACTAATTAAGTCTAAGAAAATTCTAAATTTTTTTGTATAAGCTTAAGTTGATGTCTGGGTTCATTTGATCTAAAAACCTAAATTTCGACGGTGGGGCCCACGGGGTCCCACCAAAACCCTAATTTTTAGAAAAATAGTAAAAATTCAAAAAAATCCCCAAAACTCACATTTGATTCAAAATCACTTAAGACCAGTATCTGTAAAGTTGATTTTGATAAAAATCATGAGAAACACCATCTATCTTTGAAACCACCGAATAAATCAGAAAACGTGTTAACCTCATAATAACTGATAATTAAAGTGAAACGAAAACCGGTTTAAGATGAGAGATCTTACACTAGTAGCCACAACAGTAGGGTTCTCAGTCACATTTTGCTCATGAGCAACTCATCTGGAATGCTTATAAATTCGATTTGGTGTCATCTTGACCTACAAGATAACTCAAATTCTAAAGTAAATTCTCAACCAACATACCTTCCATTTCATCCTCTAATTGTCGCTCTCAATAGTCATCAACTTGAAAATGGCATTAACTTGAAATCCGATACCAACTCTCACTGCCAAGGTTTTCTAAATAAAACTTTTGGAGTAAATGCAGTGGAAAAAAGGAACAATTTTTTTCTTTCTAAACAAATCATGTAAAACCAACAACTAAAATAAATTACAATATGTGATTGCCATTTCCAACATAATGATAATATAAAAGCATGATTATCCATAATAGTAATTCAAATCTATTAAATAACAAGCGAGGTCTCATCCATGTGCAAATCTGATAACCATCTAAGAAAAAAATAAAGTACGAGATGGCAACTCTCATGCTTTATTACAATCTAATGAAAATAAAGAAAATCCTACTATGAAGCAATGAGTCTCTATGTCACAACCTAGATTTTTAAAACCCTTTTTAAGTAAAAGACACACGATAAGTCAAGATAATTTTTTTCCTTCTTAAATACAAAACAAATCAATCGATTAATTATCCACGACGTGATAACTGAGGTTATACAAATATCAAAACATATGATATTATTACATGTGTCAAAATTTGATAAATAGCAGGTTAACCCTTTAAGTACAAGTCTGTCATCTGTCTAAAAATAAACAACCAAGTAAACTTGGCTCTCACGCTAGTAATTATAATTACTTACAAGATTGCAGAAGCAAGAAGCTAGATCCTACTAGTGCAACGTCATCTTTAAACACCACCAATGTCCTGATCTCGCAATGTCCCCATCTAAAGAACTTGTAAGTAGACAAGACCAAACAATAACCAAACATCTCCTCCCCTTGGAAGAGTGTTTCAGAAGAACAAAAGTATTAATTAATATTTTTTGGATTGGGCCAACATCACCCGATGTTAGTTGTCTACGTACTCATCAAACAACATCTCCAATGTTTCCAACAAGATTAGATTTAGATGTAGTTTTGCCTAAAAACTACACTATCCTAAGAAGCATATCATCACACATGCATTGCTTAAGTATTTTTAACCAACTTACTTTTTATGCAAGTTCTTTAATCGTTCCACTTGTTCTAATTAAACAAGAAATATCAACAAATGTTATTAATTATCTCTCGAACCATTGTTCGTTAATTAATATCTCCATCTAATCCCAATGACAAACTCATTAGATGTCAACCTAAATGACAAATGATGCAGTCACCATAGACCATCCTCAAAGGTAAAGCCATGACGAAAACCCTGGAATCCACCAAGAAGTACCATCACCCATCCTAGCCCATAAAGGAATTGATCGGAGTGGAAGGGCATGACCCACAACTACACCTGAATAGAAGTGGCGGGATAAGCCAACCAAGCAGGATGCCAGCTAATCCAAATGTGTGTATACTAAATGATACTTAATAGATCGATGGTGAGCCCAGTTCACGCAAAGCTCCCTTCAATGGGGAGGTGCAACTACACGGTCAAATCAACATCTCCTCAATAGAGCTAAGACTCAGGAAATCATTTTGAACCCTATCTTGCAAACTGCCATTAGTTCATCAACCATGGCAAAACGTTAGGTCAGAGGCTTTGTTCACTCTATGAACTAGTCCCATACACTCTGAGGTATATTACTCTTTATCTTGATTAGGTGTTCTCGCCAAATCCAAAGCTATCTAACCCCATTGATTAATCTTTCATTAATCTTAAGGTAATGATAAATTATTATCACAACAACAACAATAATCATCAGAACAATGAACAACATAAATAATAAAGGCCCCCACAGGTCCAAGCAAATCATAATATCAAGAATCAAACTCGACAATGATTTTAGAAATGCTCGAGCTCTCGTACCCTAACCCTCATTTGGTTAAATGATTAAGTCTTTATTGAAATTGGTCATAATGCACCTAAGGGCATTAAAGTAATTATTTTACCTTGGACATGGTCCCCTCTATCCTTGGGTAAGTCTGTGACCTCTTTAGAGGTTTTAGTATCACGTTGGCCCGTTAATTTCATTCACGCGAATGCGGGCCTCTCTGCATAGGGGTGTTTTTGTCTTTTTGTTTAGGGCTTTCTTGAGCCTTAATGGGTCCAAAACTAATCCCATAGGTACATCTTGACGATATAAACCCAAGGTAATTTTCTTGTTGTTTAACGAGGTCGTAAACCCCTTGAACCAATCCCGGTTCAATTAACAAATTTACCTTAACCTAGGGATAAATCAGTCAATTATCTACTTAATGGGATTTTTTCCTATCTTAAGACTTGGTCCAAATTTAGGATAAATATTTAACTATCATTGGTATTTTACTCAATTTTTAAATCCACTCATGGCCCCTTGAACTGGAGCCCCTAAGTCTAGTCATTAATCATTATTCTATGCTTCAACTCAAAAGGGTAAATTAGTTATTTCAAAGCATCTGGGATTTTCCTCAATCTGTAACTTGGTCAAGGAACTCTTCATACTCTCATGGTTATTTTTAATTTTTTCTAAAATTTTATGATTATTTTAACCTACTGAACCAGACCTGGTTCAGCCGGTATATTATGTATATTTTTTTGATGAGCCGGACTGAACTGGGTAGGGCATGATAACCTGCATTGCAGGTCGTCTTCCCAGCGACCAGCCAGAGTCCGTATGGCCTCTGGAAGTGTCGCCCATGCCACAGTGGAGGGTGGCAGCCCACGAGCTTCTGAATAGTCGGCGCACGGCAGAACCGACAACATTGGTCCCATCGCTGTTCGGTGGCCAAAAGAGCCCCTTTTGTTTTTTCTACACTTTGAAGCGCCACAATAGCAAGCCATCAGACGGGCCGGGGTTGACCGGATCACCATCGTTCGGCGATTCTGGGAACCCAGGTCTCACCTCCAGCCAAGGGCTATGCCGTGTTGCCATAGTGTTTTTTTAAATTGCCTAGCGGCCGATTTGCCATGGCCACCGTGGCCGTGGCCACTACTGATAGAGATGTTGTGGGCAGGGCTGCCGTAGCCCCTCTCTCCTACGAAGGTTCTGATGATTGGGCGGTTGGCAGATTGACACAGATGACTATTCACGGTAGAAAACCAAACGTAATCATATGAACAATATTCATGGAAATTACTATTTATATAAATCACAATAACAGTTTATTATAAATATAGTTACACTCAAATTTTCTTAACGAAACCTTTGCTAATTTTAACTCAAAGTCCTACCTTAATAGCCGATTTTTCATTGATCCACTACCGCTGGAGCATTGTAGAGCCTTGCCATCCACCACCTTCTTTATGGTAAAAAAAAAACTCCCCTAATTATGTCCTAAGCATCCCTTTTATAAGCTTGTGGCTTTGGGTTCCTAATCTCTTTAGAAGTTGGGCCAACCCTCATTCTTTAGGCAACCCAATTGGGCCTCTAAAAATTAATTTCAAAACTCTAATTAATCAGGCTCACAAAATGACTTAAACGCCCTAAATACATGTTTAAATTGGGTAAATGGGTCCTGCACCATATGCTCAACTTCGAACAGTCGTATCTCCCTCATCCGAACTCCGATTCATACGTACTTGGTGGCGTTTCGAAGTTTTTTCTGTCTACTTCATATCTATATATGCTTTAGCCACCATTTCAAATTACTAAGTAAGTTATTCTTACTACAAAGTTAAGGGGTCAAATATCCTAATTTCCACATGTTTAATTTTCAAAACCTAGGAAAATTCAGGATATTACGCCTTGCTCCATGAATCTAGCTACTCAACTACTCCTTTGAGGTACCTGCTGATGCATGAGTATAACAATTTATACTCAATATGATCAAACAAGTTTATAAAATCCATAGAGAGACTTAGCTGTGGTTTTAATCTTGATTGAATGCCACCATTAGTTATTTTACCCATATCTAATTTTGTCTTAACAAAACCGTTAACCCCATCTCACAATGTTAAAGTTTTTTAGACATCAAAATCACAATATCGGAGATTGACCCATGTTTATAATTAAAATTGACCCAAAGATTAATCTAAATATCTATGAATATTGCTTGACTCCAGCCTTGTAGTATATTGCTTAAACAACAACTTGACCCAAATCGCCAGGGCTGTCATAAGCCTACCATGAATTTGGAGATGTGGATCCCAAATGTGCTCATGTACATAGATTGACAAGAAACACAAGCCTTCCATGATGCTTACGAATTTCCACTTTTTATATGCACTATATAGTCCTATGAATACTTGGGGAAAACCCGTAGTAAAGACCTTTGTGGCCAATGCCTAGACCATCGTGGTGGTGAAGAAAGTATATCAAATCTCCATGATCCCCAACTTTGGGAGTAATAAGTCTTTGAAAACTTTACTTTTTGTACCCCATAGGAACCTAAGGCCATAAGGTCAGGATTCTAAATAATCAAATAATAGACCATATTAATTTCATTAGGCTATGCATTTGTTTGAAGGAATGAGTCTGCTTTCACGTGATGACTTGAACCAAAAACAACCGCAAGGCAATTTTGTAAAATTATTAATGTGATATGGGTGTCTCCTAACAATCCACACCCTTCTTGTCTGAAAGTGTGATTTTACACATTTATTTATTATTATTATTTTATTTTTTCTATATTAGATTGAGGTGAAATTGACAAGAATAGGCCCAATTCAACTTGAATTGGGCCGGCTCTTCAACTTGAATTGGGCCGGCTCAAGTAATTTGTGTAACACCTAAGAATTTTCAACATATTTTCTTAAAAAATTTTGAAATTTTTTTTGCAATATAATGGTTGTAAATCAGGAAAAATGATGAAATATGAAAGTTGTGAAAGCAGTTTTATAATTTAAAACATTACACATCAATTTTTCTCATATAAATTTTTTCTTTTCAATCAAATATTGTAAGACCAAACCAAATATTCTGAGGAGCTACTAAAAACAAACATACAAAATAAATTGTCATTATCAAAGGCTTTAAATACAAATTTATCTCAGGCATCCCTGAGTACAAGTCCCATAAATACTCCATAGTTTAATCCAACTTACAAGTCCAAAAAGTATAAACACCTTAATTTTTATCTTACCCAATATATAAGATCGTGGTAAAATAATGACTCATAGTGAGTCAAGGGTATACTTTAGTCAATGGAAATCAATACACCCAATGAACCAAGCATCCATCTCTAGGAGCTCTCCATCACAAATGTACAAAAGCCTCCTGAACATCGGGGCTAAAACGTGGGAAAATGAGTATTTTCACACTCAGTAGGAAAATATTAAGAAGGGGAGTTTTAAACAGTGAACTCAATAAGTTCTACTTAGATGCGTTCATGCAACTCAAACATGACGCATAAAAACATACAAACAAATCAGAGTCGTATAATATAACAATCATGCACAACACGTACCATCTTACCTCTCTTACACTTACATCCTTACTCGTACAATCTTTACACTGACAATCTTAGAACATTTGTACAATCTTACTCATACCATCTTAGTTAAATTCTTACTCTTACAGTCTTGCTCAGAAACATACACCTATAGTCTTGCTCATAAACATATGCTTACAGTCTAGCTCAAAAAAATATGCTTATAGTCTTACTCATAAACTAGATACCATGGACTTTTTCAAAAGCAAGGCACACCTATGCTCATGGGGCACAAGTTCAAATAGGTAAGAGTAGATCCATGATACTACTTACCTGAGCACATACACACCTACACTCTTGGGGGTCGTATAGTGCCAACTAGGAGCCATACAGTGCCAACTAAGGGCAGAAAACATATAGTGCCATTCTTGGGCCAGAATCTTATAGTGCCACTATTGGGTGAAATCATACAGTGACAACTAAGAGAAAAAACATATAGCGCTTTCAATAAAGCATCAAACATCCGGGCTTAATACAACACTAAGAAAAAATTAAAAACATACATCGCTCTTAACAAAGCATCAGATGTCTGAGCTTAAATACAACACATAGACAACATCTCATAGGATAAATAACATAGCAAGACATGAGAAATGCTCAGCCGACTAGCTCAAATATAGAATTTAATCTGTCAAAATGCTCAGGTCTCAAACTCACAGCGCTATCAAATTAGCTTTGGTTACAATTCTAGTTTGAATTAAGTCATTTATGTTGGTACAATTATGCCATGAAACTTTCAATTTTACAGTCTTCTATTGATCAATTTGAAGATGAGCATGTTCCAAAGCCCTAGTTCGTTAGGGTAGAAGACTTAACTTAACTTGTCCATCTCTAATCATAACTCAAAATCCTCAAACTAAGCCCCTCAAATCTCATTCCCATTATGAACCTTTTACCAATACCTCATTTATTATTTTTACTTTCCACTTCATAATATGTACGCTATGCTTGTACAATTATGCTAGACTCTTACTATCTGACAATCCCCCATAAGGCTCCAAACATAAGTCTACTTATTTATTGAATCCCCAACTTACACTCCCATCCTCTCCCATCCAACTTACATCCTCCGTCTTTTGTCATACGGTTACAAATCTACATCCAAATCCATGTAGAATCTTCTAACATCGCCCATCACAATACATATGTGCCACACACATACTAGTATCCTTCACACATGCGTATACCCATTATACATCTGTATGTCCATCACACATATGTATCTCATACACATACTTCATCATACTTGAGCATCACATACCCATAATTCAACACGTAGCTTAGCAACATACTCATACTTAACACATTCCACATACATAACACATACTTTTGCTTACATGTGCATCATATTCATAAGCATAGCTACCATATTTCAATATCTTGCCCTCATTCATAATGCAATTATATTATTATTTAGTATTCAAAGTGATATGCATGATTTTTATACATTTTATACACTTATTTAACTTATTTTCTTGTATGATAAGGTTAATTAAGGATTAATTAGAGTTTATTTATGTTAATATAGATATTAGTTGTGTGATTTAATTATTAGTTTAGGAGTATATTTGAATAAAATCAGTGTTCTACATATGTCTTACATGCTTTAAATATGACTATTTATGTATTTTAGGTAATGCACGCTTCTTGAGGTATGTGGACAATGTTTAAAAAAATTCATAATACTCTTTACATGCTTAAAAGTGATTTGGACAACTTCTTGGAGTTGCGGACATGTTAGAAATATATATGAATGTGAACAGAAGAGCTTAATGAATAAAAAAGAAAATTGAACAGGAAAATTGAATACATTGAACGAGTCATCTTCTTGAACAAGTTATTGGGCAAGAAATTGGATAGAAATGTCCAAATTACAGTTAATTGATTTTGGGTGCAATTGAGTACAAATTTGAGTAAATAAATTGGGCATTTGAAAACACATTTTAATTAAAGGAATGAAGAAGATGTTTGAAGCTTCAAATTGAAGAATGGAAATTGATTTTGATTGTAAAGTGGAGATTTTTGTGGCTGCCATTGTTAAACTTGACCTAGAAAATTTTAGAGAGGGAATTTGTGAATATGATGCTTGGATTTGGCAGAAATTCTTAGTGTTTGTCTATGTTGTGCTCAAATCTATCAATTTGGATATAGTTTTTATTGTTTGAACTTATGTTGGCAAGTGGAAGAAAACAAAGAAGAGAAATCAATCCACCATTAATGAAGTTTGGTAGAGCTGAACTGAATTCTGAATACTAGGAAGTTGTTGTGAGAACAGAGGCGTGCAAAAGCTTGCTGAAGAAGATCATGAAGAAGACGAGCTGAACTAGGAAGGTTCTGAACTCGGAAGTGTGCTAAAACGGGAAGATGGCCAAGATGTGAAGACAAATACAGAAGTTGCAACCTGATGCTATGTGTTAAAAACAGAAAGAAGCAAAAATGTAGTGTTTTATTTGGAATTCTTATTCAACTTAGGACTACCAATCAAAAATTTATATAAGTTGCTCTAAGGCAAAAAAAAAAACAGAGACAAAAAATAACAACAATAAGAGAGGGCTCCATGCTAGGCTATTGGGTTGCGAAGAGAAATTTTAAAATTCAAGTTGCTCGAGGCTTAAGTGAAGGGAGCCATCCAATTTATTTTATTTTAATTTTACTTCAATACTTGTAAGTTTATTTAATTTTTAGTAGAGATTATGTTAATTAGTGACTAATTTTCTTAATTAAGGTTTCGATGAACTGCTTATTAATTTTGTAGAGACATCTAATCTATGTGATTTGGTTAATTTTAAAAGGGTTTTATTCTAATTGTTCTTATCTTAATTTAGTTAGTTGATTAATTTAGATATGAGTCTAGTCATGCTTTTCTCATGATTTAAATTAGTTTTATTAATTAAATGCTTAGTTTAAGATTGATTATTAGTAGAATTGGGTATGAGTTGTGATTTATTCATATAGATACAACTTATGACTTGATTTTATTCTTTTGAAGTGAGGTAGAACATAAATTTAGTATTTTGATTGAAAGTTTAAAAAATAAAATTTGCCATGATAAATAGAATTGAATTCTAATTTATTATGAGTTATATTTGGGAAGTAAATTGATGACCATTGATGTGATAATTTACAAGTTAATAAGAGGAGATTCTGAAACCTTAGTTAATTTTTATTTAATATTTTCCACACTTTTAATTTCTTTCTTAGTTTAATTAAATTTAAGCTTTTATATTTTATTTGAATATTTCTTTCTTTTGTGATTTAGCTAGCTTTAGTAATTTAAGTTTATTCTTGTTTATTATTTGCTTTAATTCTTCTTAGTTAGATTAGTTACTATTATTGTACGTTGTTAACTAGATTAGAGTTTATTTGAGTTAGATTAAATTTGGCTTTCTGATTTCAAGTCTATGTGGAATCTTACTATAGATTCATGCACTTGCGAGTAAACAATTAAAATTCAACAACACAAAGCATTGATTAATATAATCATAGGATGTTGCTACACATTTAAAGCATGCCATCATGAAATTACGAGTTTAAAGTCCCCTACCTCATAATCCTTGAAGTTCGATGGTGAGCATATGATAGTGGCGACGTCGGCGACGGAGCTGGCAGTAAAAAGCATTGCCTAGTTGAAAGAGCTAATGTCCTAAGGTTTAGGAAGCACCAGAAGCAATCTTGGCCAAATGGGATGATAGAAGTCAATAAGAAAAAATCCGCAATCTACAACGGTACACTAGGGCGGAGGGGAGAAGGTCATGCCAAAGAAATGACAAGTGCGATTGAAAACCAAGGTGGACTAACTGAAGGTTGGCTGATGGATGAGAAGTACTCAGTTGGTGGCAAGATGTCAAAATCGGTCATGGATAGCACCCAATGGCGTTGGTTTTGTATTGTGAAGGGCCCACAAAAGGGCGAAGGGCATGGTATGTGCTCAAGGATGGAGGAGAGGTGAAGAAGGGTTCTAGTAGTCAAATTTAGTTGGTGGTGATGCCACTCAACAGTTAGGCTACATAAAAGTGGTGCCTATTCCCTGAAAGGCGTGTGCATGGACACTTACACCCACGACAGAAGGACCACACAAAGGGCGAGAGAGATAGACGATGGTGGCCCAAGGCCTAGAAGGGGTGCTAGGGCCATGTCCAAAGGTGGTGGTCAATGAAGACTGCCCTCATCGTTGCTGTGCCAAGGTAAGCATATTGGAGGCCAATCGGCGTCTAGTTGTGGTAGGATGGTAAAAGAGAAAAAAGTGGCGCTCTATATAGCACAGTCAAACACATAACTGGCAGAGGGGAGCTAAGGTTGGCCAAGGGTTGATGGAGCTGGAAAGGGATGACCTTGACATCATCGCTTGGCCAAGGCAATGCCAACAATGGAGATTCAGAGGCTAACCAACCGGTGGTCATCGTTGAAACAAAAAATGGGAGGGACACAGAGACTCGGTGCAAAGTGGAGGAGCGTGGGGGAGGCTGAGAAGGGCCAAAAAGGATGGCCCACCATTGTTGTTGGGCCTAGGCGAAACCCACATTAGCCAAATGGCCCATGGTTCAAGGGTAGCGGAGGCTAGAGATGCACCTAGAGGTGCCTGTCTTGGGCGGAAACAAAAACCATAGGAGCAAGGTGCAGAGGAGGTCAAATTGGGCCGAGGTCGATGACCACTCGTAGTTACCAGGCCATGAAAAAATGGCTAGAGGCCAGCCGGCCATGATTGTTCAGCAGAAGTTATTGCAAAACAAAAAAAATAGGGGAAGACATGCAACTGGAGATTTACAGAGGAGGGCCGAAGCGGCCAAATAGGCCATGATGGAGACCACCTTTATCTTTGCTAGGCCAAGAGGGGCTAGATTGAGTCTGGCCAGGCTGTTCGATGGCAGCCGATGGCAGCTGGTGGGCTCAACAGAAGGGGGGGGGGCGGGAAATTGGGAAGCTGTGGGGAGAAATAGAGGAGGGAGTGGGGCAGCAGGGAGGCCAAGTGGGGACAACTTCCCACCGTCATCTAGCCCGAGGCTGAGCCATCGGCAGCTGGCCAGCCCTTGCCGACCCATGGTGGTGGGGGAAGTGAATAAATAAAGAGAGGGAAAGGGGCTAACTAGGGAGAGGTGGAGCTGAGGTGGAAGCCGGCGGGGCTGGCCAAGGGCGGTGGCCCTGCAGTCTCTAGCCAGATAGAGACTGGCTACAGCCAGTGCAGCCGCCTCCTAGCTTGCATAGGGAGATGGGGGAAAGAGAAAGATGGATAGGGGCTTCCCGATGATTTTGAAATGGTCAAGCCTGTTCCTCTATTTTTTATTTTCTCCTCTATCTCTTTATTTTGTTTTCTTTCACGCACCAAATACTATTGTGACGTGTCAAATCTCACTCATGCCAAACACTTTTGCAGTGCGTTGGATGTCACTTGCTCCAAACATTTTGCGACTTGTCGGATCTCACTATCGGTGACTAGGCACCAAACCCGACTCTATGGTACAATTACTAGAATCATCATACGGAAAAACAAATATGCGAAGTGTCACATTTTCTCGCCAAAAAGGAACAGAAAGGTCTAAAACAATTATAAAAAAATCATGGACATTACAATATGGATGTGGGCCAGACCACAGTTCATGCGAGCTGGCCTGCAACATCTTCCCCATTTGCCTGCGTCCTTTGTCCATGCACACCATGGAAGATGTCGCACGGCTGGCGAGCTACCGCAGGTTTGTCCACCCTGGCCAACCGAAAACCCCCTGTCACAGATCGTGAGTTCTTCTATATAGTTCTTGCTCACCAATAAAGCTTTACCTCCCCGCCCCCTAGTACGCACTAGAGAAGGAGTAGGAGATGCGGCTGGTGATTCACAGCTTGTCCAGCAGCCCAGGGCTACTAGAAAGCTTGCACCACTAGTCCTTGGGTGGATTTGGGTTGTTTTCTGGCACTGCATGTAGTCTCTAAATATTCCCTCACCTTGGCTTGGATGGCAAAGATAGAGCACAACCATTGCCCACAGTTCCAAGGCCTGATCAGCAGGAGTTCGTGAGAGGTGGCTTTTCCTTCAACCCTGGTCAGGGCCCACAAAGTCAGCCTACCCTATTTCCTCCTACTGTGTTGAGTGGATGGCTTAGCGAAAGATGGCGGGTAGGGGGTGGCACACCAATAAAAAAAATAAGCTTTTCAATTAATCTACACAAACATGAACATAATCTCAAATCAATGAGCAATATAAAACCATCCAACATGAATCATGCATATAGGAAATCAAATTGGAAGTGATAGTGTATTGACCTTGGGCATTCCAGCCCCTTGCACGCCCTTGAATCCTTCGATTCACACATCCAAACACAAAGGAATCAAGAGGGGAAAGAGTAAATACTTTGTATGTGTTGATCATTCAAAGCCTTCAATCTTGGAAGCAAAACTCAGCAAGATGCCGACCCAAAGCCCTCTTCTTCAAGCACCAACCAACAAGGGATTGAATCCCTCTCTTGCACCACGTCCAAGAAGGAGGAGAAGAGGATTAAGGGGGTGGCCAGCAAGGGTTTCACCAAGAAACCCAAGTGAGGAGGCCAAACCACAAGGGAGAGGGGGAGCGGATTGGGAGAGGGAGAGGAGAGGAGTGGGGTGGACTCCCTCTTCTTTACCCTTAAATACCCCTCCTCCTTTCTCCAATTAAGCTGGGCTTAATTCGGGCTTTTGGGCTTTCCTGAAACGGGCCTTTCCTACTGAGTTTACAGGCTTATATTAAGAAGATCATACATAACGGGAGCTAGCTCTATCTCTCAGAGTCCACGGAGGCCTGGACCCCCTTTACACGTCCAAGCCCGCGATAGGGTCGGCCCCAATAACCACGGGTTCCACCGTCGACACATAATTCACATATCTGGGGTCCACAACATGTTAATGTACATCCTAGTCACATGCCTAGTATGCGTGTGTGACATAAGTGGGTCCTAACTAAATTAGTTTAACGATGGCACATGTGGGGTCAGCGCGACCGCTCCCACCACCCTTGGACCCCGTGGCCCATACCGGCTGACCCGGACCGTGATAACATTGGACCGAAACGGGCCCTAGCCCATACCCTGGTCCAACATACTGTATCTTTCTAAGGGATGCCATAGTAGAAAGCTTACTAGAAATTTGTTGCCATCGAAAAATAGAGCAGGGATTGCCCGTGATACGCGCCAGATATGATGACCTATTATAGGTATGCTCGAACTGTCTTGGCAGTTCCTTGCCTCCCAAGACCAGCAATTGATTGCTTAGTCACAAGGGCCTAAGGCTTAGCCAGCCAGAGTGCATGAAAAAAAAGGGTATGCTTTCCACCGAACACTTCGCAGATGTTTGCGGGAATCTTGAGGGGCCTTGTAGTTCCGTCATTGCCTTTAGCCTCAAGGAGGCAGATAGACAACGGGTTGCTCACTGACAACAAAGCAGCCCATTTCACAGAAATGGAATCTTGGCACTGAGCCACCTGTTGTGAACGAGAGAGCAGGTATCCTATTTATAGCAGATCCTCTAATTTATTTATGACGTAGTTAATAGTCAACTACATATTCGTGCATTCAAGTCTCTCAAATAAAAATAATAAACAAGGATCCCACCTTTTTCTCCGACAACGTCTTTGAACACGTTCCTTCTGCTCGCCTCCTTTGCTGGCGATGTACTCCTTTCCGGTCACTAGAAGCCAACAAGCCCTTAGCATTAATGACTTTCCCTAAGAGTTTGAGAAGGAAGATGGAGGCTAGGCTTAGGAGGGGTTTGAATAGGTAAGGGAGAAGAGTAGGCTAGGATCTATCCTATTAAGACTTTAATTTGATAAAGCTTGAAACATGGTAAGTGTCTTTGGGCAATCTCCTCCTTTCCTACGTCAACTCACCCATGGGTCCCCACTAAGTGGCCTCACCTATGAGAGTATTACCCTTTTTTAATAAAAAGCTCTAAATAAGTATTTCTCCATCAAATAACCTCTAAAAATTATGAAACAATTTTGAAAAAAACCTGAAGTTCCTGGATGCTACACAATAACTTTTTCTTAAAATTAATAATTCCTATTTCAGTGTGAGAGAATTTCGACATATGATATGTAGCCTTCGTAATCTTTGCTTGAATTGTATGGTTGTACCATCATATAGTCTGTTCCACTTATGTATTCAGATGGCTCCTTATATAGCATTGTGTGGTAGACCTTGCACTTCATTTTGCTCGCAAGCATTGGTTGTTGGCCTAGATATTGTCCAACATTATTCTAACCAAAAGGAGATAATTAGGCAGTTGTTACTAGAAGTTCAAAGTTGTTGAAGGAATTATACAGAGAGAAAGAGCTCTAGGGAGTTTGAGTTTGCAAGGGTGATCGCATCTTCTTGCCTATTAGTATGATGAAAGGAGTTATGGGGTTTGGAAAAAAAAAGGTCAACCCGAGATAAATTGGCCCTTTTGAAGTTGATCAGAGGGAAGAGTTTTTAATGCTCTATGCTATATGAGCTCAACATAAAGAATGCATGTGGACCATCCATCCATTAGATCGACGTCGCACATGTTGCAGCACGTTAGCATTAGTAATACTAACGTTAGCATTTTTAATGTTAGTAATACTCATGCTAATGTGCACCAGTGTGTGCGACATCGATTTAATAGATGGATGGTCCACATGCATTCCTTACGCTGGGCTCATGCTGAGTGTTGAGGATTAAAAACTCTTCCCAATTAGAGATGCTGCATATCACTTACCTTATGAGACACTAATATCTTCCTTATCACTATGTTAAGAAAGTACTTTGTCATGTGCCACTACCCATGTCATAGATTTGGTTTGTTGGACTAGGTGTTGGGGCAATATCACTTTGTAGCTATACAACTAGATCTTTTAAAAATCAAAGACAATTATTTTTAAGGGGTTAAGATTTTGACATCCAATCACATTCAAATTGCATAAAATTCTAACCTTGAATTTCAAATTTTTTATCCAATTTGGGATTTTTCTAGACGAAATCCAATGATGTATTCCCTCTATCCTATATTAATAGCTACATTTGAAAAAATAGTGGTTTTTATTTAATGGTGAATCCCACATCTAAGAGAAGGAAAAATAAACTTATGATACTCTTTTTTAAGTACTTAACCACTTAAATTTAACAAAAAAGAGCTATTAATATGGATCAAACTTTTTTGCCAAATTGAGATATTAATTTATGACAAAGGGACTATGTAGTTAAGGCTTTAGTGGGCCCATTTGAGTCAAACATGCAACCTAAGGGTATGGCAAAGTTTTAAGTGTGATACAATGCATCTTTATGAACTTTCTGGCTTTAGATGGCCATTTAAACCAAATTATTTAAAAGATCCAAATCACTTCTATTTGGATTGAACTAGGGCTAAGGTTATTTGGGTTTTAAACCTAACTAATAGGTTTCTTTAGAGAATTTGAAAGAACATATGAGGTATATATACCGTAATTGGCTAATTTTGATGATTAAAACAATGTCAAAATTTAGTGTATATTTTTAGTCTTAGGAATTTAACTAGATTTAGTTGTGGTTAAGTTGAATTTGGAATTGATTGACTTGAAAAATAGGAGCAAATGCATTTTTAACGATATAAGTTGAAGACTAAGTAGAGTGTTGAAGGTAAAAGATAAATTACACATACTCATATACAAAATTCACTTAGATTGAGTAAATTAAGTTAATTTTAAAGTTTTAGATCAAATTAGGGTAAATTGGTAAATTTTACTGTACATCAATTGCTACAATTTGTATTAGGTCAATCGATCAACACCCAAATTGGAATATGTAAAATTTACCCAGGAGTTTATTGATCAATCAATCACTAAATTAAAAGATCGATCACTTAAAATCATATCCCAATTAGAACGGTAAATGATCGACCACTGTTTCAAATGATCGATCATTGTTTGTGTTACTTTCTTAGTTTTAAGCATTTCAGGAAAATTCATTCTTAATTGAAGTCAAACTCTTAAACCGACTTAATGGACTATATAAGGGCTACGTAAATACAAACTTAAAAGAGAAAAACCTAAAAATTTATGGAGAAGAGAGGATAGATCATTTTTCATTGTTTTCTAAAGGAAAACATCTTTGAGCTTCAAGTTTATGCTAAAGGTGATTCCTTGAGATACAAAACTGAGAAGAGAATCTTACACACACCTGATCAAAGAGGAGTTGTAACAATCTTCAATGGAGCGTTGAAGAAGATCTAAGCTAAAGTTAAAGAACAAGAGGAGTTTGTTTGAGGAGGTTAGAAGGAGATAAAGACAAAGAACATAGAAAAAGTTTCAAGGCTTGAAGAGAGAAGACTTGAAGGCAAACGACAAAAGGAGTTTGTTGGAGATCTAAACAAAGGGGTTTTGGGTTAGTCTCAACAAAGGTTGATGATTTGCTTGTGCGATGTAGTATCTTGCTTGCTAGTGGATTAATTTAGCCATTGAGAGATTGTCATGGCTTTTTACCTTAATTGGAGTTTTCCATGTTAAAAATTAGTGTGTTTATTTGTATACTTTTAATGTTTATAGTTTAGTAGTTGATGCACATGATTATTAATGCATAGGCTTTAGGTTTAATCATTGAGATGTTTAATTGAAATATTTGCACATAAATGCTAGAACTCTTGATTCTTACTTCAAAATACTAGTTTTAAAAGTAATTTAGTGATCCTCTATTGCCATCTAGATAGATATTAAACTCCCATAATTGTTACTTTAACTTAACAAGAATGTAGCTACTCCAAAGGCTTGTGCTCCAATTGTATTGAGCATTTCTTTTTGTGCCACCATTGAAAAAATCCAATACCTATCTTCTTCATGTTACTCTAGAGTGCATTCATTCTACACCACTCATTCTCGTGGGCCTCTGCTAGCGTTCTTGTTGTATCTCGGTGGGAGATATAGAGGCATTGTAACAAGGAAAGGGGAGAGACAAGGGATTTGAGTAATTCATTTACTAATTAACTAAAGTGAACCCTTAAATAAAATAACTATAGGCTCACTAACAAGCACTTAAGGCCAATCAAATTAACTTTAGATAAGTACAAATAAGCCCTAATTAACTTAGCTACTCAAATGCCCTTAATGAATAATAACATAATCAAAATCTCAATCTAATGGTGTACGGAACCCATACTTGGACTAGACTCTTAGGGCCCTCCGTCGTAACATTCCACTACGTTTCCACATCCAGGTTGTTAGTAATAGTGAAATATATCTATTTTATACATTTTTTTATCTTATTTGCTAATATAACATTAGGTTAATTTAGGTTTTATTTATGTTAAGATGGATATTAATATTTTAGTTTGATTATTAATTAATTTAGCTACTATTAAGAGTTTAGGCATGTATTTGAATCAAGTCGGGATTTTATTTTTATACTACACATAAAAAATATGATTTGTTTATGTTTTGTAGGTAAGGCTGCTTCTCGAGACCCTTGGATGATGTGTGGAATGATTCAAATTGCTCTTAAACATTTATGTGTGATTTGGATAACTTTTTGTAGTTACAAACAAGTTGAAAATTAATATGGATGTAAATGAAAGAGCTTAATGAACAAAGCAAATAATTGAATAAAAATATGGATTATCTAATGAAAAGACTTATCTTTTTGAATATAAACTGGACACAAAATTGAACAGATTTGTCCAAATTACTGAAATAGTGTCTCGATCAAATAAGCACTTTGTCTGATCCATCGACATAACACGCAGTTTCTGATTTTAAGCCGATTTTGAGTTTTTTTCTAATTGGACTTCCTTCTATAACTCTTATGCCTATTTAAAATTATATTGGGGCTCAAAATTGTTGAATTCTAGTAGATTTTCTTAATGAAAAAAGAGAAGAAGATAAATAAGCAATCAATGCTTTCAATGGACATTTAAGAGCATTTTTGAACATGCAAGGCTTCTTTTTTTTTTACTTAGGAGTTGGTGAATTTATAAATAAGTATCATTTTTTTTAATTTAAATCTTAGTAGTGAATAATGACAATTATATGATAATTTTTTTTTAATGGAAGAGTTTTTATGTTTATTCAATTATATGTTGATTTGTTGTCTTATAGATGATAGATTGATGTCGGTTTGAAATTTACATCGATTTTAATTTCTATAATTTAGATAAGATGATCATGCAATAATTTTAATGTTAATATAATAAATAAATTGAATAAGTTATAATAAGATTAGATGAGTCATGTTTATAGTTTAGTTTAATGTAGATGATTTGTGTGCTATTGCCGAAGATGGTTAATGTCCATAATTAATTAATATTTTTTTCTTAAGTAATTCTAACTTATAGTTGAGAATACTTATTAATATTCACAATAGATTTAGATTAAATGTTAATGAATTGTTATGATTTTATAGTGGAATTGATTTTCTAAGTAATTGTTATTATATTATTTTATTTCGTTTAGGTTCTATACTTTTTTTGTTTGATTTAACTTTTCCTTTTAAATTTTAATTATAAAAAAAACTATTCTCTAAAATTTAATAATTAATTCATCTATCTTTTAAAATTTTCAACTCTTAAATATTTATTTAAACATAATTATCTTATACATTTATAAAAAGTTTAATTATAAATAATTACCTTTCCATCCTTAAGGAGGTTCAAAATCTCCTAACATAAACGACCCCACTACAGATCCATTGAGGAGTGATGCAAAACGATAACGGAGGTGTGACAGAAAGGTTGAATAATGGAAGAAGGACCCGAACAGAGACCAAGCTAAAACACCAAAAAATACCATATGAAACGGGCGGAGCTGGATCCAGCATGTCTTATTATGTTGGGCTTTGTTTTGTATTAAAACATAAGGTGGCCCAACTATCTCAATTGACACTGTTTTGGGCTTTTATAAAACTGTCTGGGTAATGGGCCTGAGTCAGAATACCCATTAAGCTGTGGTTTTAAGTGGCAAATCTGAACCGTTAGATGACCTATGGATGGATGGTCATGATTCTAGGGTTCTTAACAATGGTGTCCTGGTTTAGTTATAAATACACCATTAGCCATCTTAATTCGGTGTCTTAAGTGAGATTGCTCTCAGCCAAGTTCTAAACCAGAAATACTATTGTGATTTTGAAGAAGATTAGTCGATTCTGAAGTGGATTAGCTGAAGATCAAGCTTACTTGAAGAGGTTCTCAATTACAATGGCTACAGGTATGCCTAATTCCTGTATTAAATTCTATCAATTGGTATCGGAGTAGATTTATTTTGCATGGAACAAAATTTTATGGTGGACAGAATTTTTTGTCTGTTCACGGCGGTTATAATTTTTTTTATGATCCCATAGTTTACTATGTTCATATGGTATGGTTGGCTATAGCAATGTTACTGTCGTCGAAACCGGGCAGCTGCCGGAAAACCATCGGACTGTAGGCCGGAGTAGACGTGACAGACAGAGCTGCCGCCGCCGGGCGTTGAGCTCTGGCCGGCGTCACCTCTGCGCTGGCCGTCGGGATTTGATCCCATAGTCTGGCGGCGATTAAAAAAAAATTGATTTTTTCTCGCCGCCGTGGGGTGGTTTTTCGTATTTTTTCGGCCGCCATTGGCCTCCGGCTGTCGCCCAGCTTCCGATCCTATAGGCGCTGGCCAGCGCCGCCTCTTCCCCGTGTTTGGGCGCTGGCCGGCGCCGCCGCTGCGCACAGAGCCGGTGTTTCCTTTGTTGTTTGTCGCCGCCAATTTTGAGTTGGAAGGCCCGCCGCCGCCCGTTGCTGAAAGGAATCGGGGTCGGATTTGGAATGGCGGAACTTTTTTCGGCCCCCTGAGCCGCCGTCGGGAGTCGCGTACAGTCGCCGAGAATTTTTGTTTCCACTGTGCGTTTTTCCGATCTGCACCGTACAGGCCGTCGCGCTCCGTTTCATGGCCGGATCTGGAATCGCCGTCGTCGAACGAAAGTGTTCCCGATTTTCGGGCTTGACGGCAGGCTACGACGGTCGACGGCAGGAGGCAATTTTTTTTTCCAGCAGGTCTGAGACCTCTCGCCTGTGGCAAGAGGTTGAAGACGACCCGCAGGAGCGGGTCGCCTCGACCCGCTTCTGCGGGTCGTCGCTGACCTGCACTGGCGCGGGTCTATTCTGACCCGCGCCCAGCGGGTTTTCACTGACCCGCGTCGCGGGTCAGCGGTGGCGTGGGTCAGTTGCTGACCCGGCCCAAACCGGGTCTCCAGACCCGGTTTGGTCTATTCCGGGTGTTAAAAAAAAATCTCTTTCATTTTGTGGAAATTTTTTTTTATATAAAGTTGTGATTGCATGTATGTTATGGATGTGTTATTTAATTATCATAATTGAGGCTTTATTAATGTTATGGGCCGGCCAGGGGATTATATTGCAATCGTATGTTTATCAATTTTTTTTAAAATTGTTGAGCACACCACTTATGTAATTTTACGAGAGAGAGTGTACATTATACTTATTGTAAGTGACACCAGCATTTAAGGACCACGTCTGGAGGCGGATGCAGTCATGGAGTATTAACGTATATTTTTTCTATTTCAGGGGCTTATAGCTTCCACCTTGTACATTTTTTTTATAAGGACTGTATAAGGACTTTGAACTATATTTTTATTTGTGGTGTGTGGTGATGGACCCCCTGGCCGAGTCCCAAAAGCCTGATGACAAAATTGACATTCATGCCCCTGTCAATTTTGTATGGATATTTTTATGCTTGCTTGATAATTAATTGCATTCATTTTGTTATTTGAAATGGTGAATAGCACAAATTCAGTTCCCACATCCATTGTGATAATTTAGGAATGGCCAAAGCATCCTAAGTTATTTGTCAACGTGTGAATCATATAGAATGTTACCATGAGGTACATAGATTCACATACATCAAAAATATTGTGCTATCATCAAATTCTGATTATGTGACAAAGACTGTCATCCGGCCCCAAAGGGAGGTGGTAGTTAGCGTTACATAATTAGGATAGGGTGGAGGGTTATATATTTTAACATTGGTAAATCCCTATGCCCAAAGGTATGAGATTTTCCTGTCATGTTTTATGTATAACCCACTAGCCTTATCATGAGACAAAATTAACATTTGTTTCTATATAGCTTAGTAAATTTGATGCAGATTGCAACCTTTGCCCAAAGGGAGGTTTACAATTTTACTACATGATTTTAGCATTGGCTATTTCATACTTATGTTCTTGTTTCTTGCCCTCTTTAATGTTTGCATGTATTTATTCTTTTATTGCAGCTTATCCGTCTTTTATTTCTGACCCTAATCAGCATCTTTCATTATTGTCTGGGGACAATTTTACGGATTGGAAGGAAAAAGTTCTTTTACTGTTAGGGTGCATGGACTTGGACTTGGCGTTTCGTATGGATGCACCCACCACTCCTACGGAAAAAAGTACACCTAGTGAGGTAGCATCTTTTGAAAAGTGGGAGCAGTCTAACCGCTTAAGCATGATGCTCATGAGGTCTCACATCAATAAAAGCATTAGGGGATCCATCCCAGAATGCGCTACAGTCCAAGAACTTTTGAAAGCTATTGAAGCTCAATTCAAGAGTTCTGATAAAGCCTTGGCCAGCACCTTAATGTCCAAGTTGTCATCCATGAGGCTAACAGATGACAAAGGGGTGAGAGAGCATATCATGCAAATGCGTGATATTGCTAATCAGTTAAATAGCATGAAAATAAAGATTGATGATACTTTTTTGGTCCACTTTATTCTGAACTCCCTGCCTACACAATATGGGCCATTCAAGATCTCTTATAACACACATAACACTCAGTGGTCAGTCAATGACCTTTTGAGTATGTGTGTGCAGGAAGAGGGGAGACTTAAGCAAGAGAAGATAGAGAGTGCCCATCTAGTTTCTCATAAAGGACAAAAGAAGGGTAATCATGGTGCTTCAAAGAAAAAAGCTGGTAAAGGTTAGTGGGATGAAAAATGGGTTAGTGGGAGATAGAGAATAGGTTAGTGGGATGGTTGGTAAAAACCGAATTGATTAGTGGGGATTGTGAGAGAAGTCTAGGCATTATACCCTTGACTTAATCTCCTCCACTTCATCACTTATTTCATTTTTTTAATTTCGTCATTTTATCCATTTATTTTTTTATTTTATTTCTTCATATCTTTTTTTTTATTTAGAGTAGGGGATCACAAGCCCCAGGGCTTTGACTTAGTCTTCTCATTCTCCATATGGGGCCTATGGGACTTTCCACAGAACCTAATTTTTTCTTCGAACTTTGAGTTCTTTGAAATTTAATTTTTTGTGTTTTTAGCTATTTTGGTCTTTTATGGTTATTTTGGTGTAAGATTTATAAGGTCTCACACAACACTTTGTAATTTATTTATTTTTAGATTTCGTAATCATTTCAATGTGGCTACGTGAGGTTTACAAAGCCTCTCTTATCCAATTTAGCTATTGTAGCTATCTTTGAGTGCAAGAGAGCCTTATGAGGTCCTCACATGAAACTTTTTTTAGAAGTCGTAACTTCTCTCTACGTGTGTAGGATTAGATTTTACTTTTTCTTCTTTCTTTTTTTTTTTCTTGTGAACTTTGTCCACTTTTGAGACTTTGTCCATTTTGAAAATTTTGTCTCATACAAAGCTTCGTCAAGGTCCGAACTCTTGGCCTTTGAATTTTGATTTTTTTAACATATTGAACTTTGTCCACTTTGGAGACTTTGTCTATTTTAAAATTTTGGATTTATCTAGAGCTAGTCAAGCTTAAAAATCTTTGTATTTGAATTTAAATTTTTTTAATTTTGATTTTTTTATGTCAACAGGTGTCAATTTAGTGGCAACAGGTTGTTGGAAGGTGGAGGCACAATTAGAAAAAACCTCTATTTGATATCATGCAGGCTGCCTTTCCCAGAGATGAAGACACCCCTGACTCATGCTAGCACAAACATCTTTTCATTAGCTTTGGAGGCTTGTACATATGCTTGCTTTCCTTTGCATTGAGGAAATTTGTGAAATGCAAAATCCGAAATTGAGACAAGTAGTGCTAGAAGATTTTTTTTTGAAAATAGACTTACACTTTGCCCAAATACAGATTTAGGCCAAAAAATTTGATTTTCCAGAACTAGACTGCAATGAAAAGACGTCGTGTGAAAGACCCACCGGATAGGGTCCTTTAACCCATTGAGGTTCATCTTTATCCAATTTTTGAAGGGGCATTAATTATTCCAATACTACAACCAATGTTTATTCACTCTTTTATAGATTTGAGCTTAAGTTTTCTTAATCCACTTAACCCAAACTTATCAAGGATTATTATATGAGCCCAAACCATATTTTTGAACAATCCACCACATGAATGAGATTTGGTAGATTGCACAATGCTAATGACAATGCAGACACCCAAAAAAAAGGTAAAAAATCACTGCATTGTGATAGGTAGCTTTTGGCTTTGAACTTTTCCTTGTGAAAGACTATCACATTTACTAGCCAATCAATGAATGGGGGATGTCTTGAATTACTCATCCGTTTATGAAAACCAAAGCAATAGATTTCACACCGATATTTTCCTAACAAATTTGATTTTTGATAGTTTTGTTCATTTTGTTCTTGAACTAACCTAGTATCCATGAGTGCTATAGCAGATTCAACCTTGAAATCCACATAGAAGCGGCCCACTTCACACTCATATTGGTGATTCTTATTAAGAATACCCTATTATACCTTACTCAAGAATTCGAGTCATAAAAATAATTAAAGCAAATCTTACCCTAAAACGATGTAGGTATCACTTCATCATTTTCATCATAGAAAGTGGGTGGGGTTATAAGTGAAATCTCCTTAGTGATCTATTGACCCCCCACAATTCGGTTGTCCCTTTGAACCTCATCCTTGGGATCTCTAGTGTGTATAATTGGGGTTGCCATTATGACTACACTTAATTGATAGGTTGTACTCATTCCCCTCAATGAAGCCCCTACTTGCTCTTTGGTCAAACCTTTGCTAAACGGAACCACAATATTCTATTTTGACCTTATATACTCAATGGAAATGATTCCATGTGAAAGCAAGTGTTTAAAGCTATTGTGTCATCGATGAATACATGGAGACCTACCATTATACAAAGTATTTTGTGTCATGCCAATAGCATATTTACTATCACACTATATACAAATAGGCTGCATAATTTCCCTCACATTGGAATATTCTCTAAACAATAATGAAGTCACTCTGCCTCTTCGGTTACAAGCTCTAAGATAATGAATTTAGATTCCAATGTAGATTTCGCTACCATGTTCGCTTTGAGGATTTTCAACACACTACTACACCTCCAATAGTGAAAATGTATCCACTTGTGGATTTGGAGTCTTTTGTATTAGATATCCAATTTGCATCATAGTATCCTTCTAGAACTATTGCATATCGAATATAATACAGCCCATAATTCAAAGTGTATCTTAGATATCTAAGAACCTTGATTATTGCCTTCTAGTAGTTTACCCTTGGATTATTGTTGAATCTACTCAGTTTGCTCATTGAGTAGGCTATGTTTGGTCTTGTACAATTCATCAAGTACATGAGACTACCTATTATTTGAGAGTGCTCCAATTCATATATGCTCTTTCCTATGTTTTTGCTGAGATGCAAATTCATGTTGATGGGTGTTCTTGTAGGACAACTATCATACTTGTTAAACTTAGCAAGTATTTTCTCAATGTAATGCTTTAAAGACAAAACATAGTTATAAGTTGTTCTCATAACCCTCAAGCTAAGGATAACATCTGCAACACCAATATCTTTTATGTCAAACTTATTGTTCAACATTTTCTTAGTCGCTTTATTGATGTCATTATTGCTATCAAGAATAAGCATGTCATGCATATATAGACATATTATGACATAGTTTTTCTCTTTTTCTTTGACATAGACACACTTTTCATTAATTTTGAATCCCACTGGACAACATGATATTGTCGAACTTCTAATGTCATTGCTTTGGTATTTTTTTCAACTCATAAAGAGATTTTACAAGCTTATACACTTTATATTCTTGACCTTGAACCACAACCACAACCCTATTGGGTTGTACCATTTAGATTTCCTCCTGTAGATCGCCATTTAAGAATGTTATCTTAGCATCCAAGTGATTATCTCCAAGTTATATAATGCAGTAATGGCAATCAACATTCCAATGGATGTTTTTCTTGAAACTAGTGAATAAATATTGAAGTAGTTATCTCCCTCCTTTTACTTGTAGTCCTTTACAACTAGCCTAGCTTTTATTTATTAATTGATCATTCATCTTGAATATCCACTTGTATCTAAGAGGTTTACATCATGGTGGAAGATCCACCAACTCCCATGTATGATTTTTCATGATGGAGTCAATTGCACTATTCATGGCCTCTTTCCAAAGAGAAAGAGGTGCCTTAGGAATGGACATGACTTATTTAAAACTTTTAGATTTATTTTCTAACAAGTATGTGAGAAATTTGAGACCAAAGGATTTTAATATTCTTTCATGTTTACTAAGTCTAGTACACCATCCCTTTCATCTTGGTCATTATTGTTGTCACTTGCAACATCACGGGTTCTCTTGATATATCTTTTCCCTTGATAGCGATTTGTACGAAAAATATCTTAAAAAAAATGAATCGTTTCTTGACTCAATAGTGTTGTTGACATGCACATCCGGAATATCCAATTTATGAAGGGGAAACTGATATGCATTACTATTATGTGTGAAACAAATGAATACATAGTCAACGGTTTTAGGTCCTATCTTTACTCTCTTTGGATTAGGAACTACTAGCAAACAACTCCACACTTTTAAGAATTTGTAGAAAGGTTTATGACTTTTCCACAATTCATAGGGAGTTTTGTTGGTCTTTTTGTGAGGCAATTTGTTGAGAATATAATTTACAAAAAGCACAGCTTCCCATTTCAATTTCTATAGCAATCTAAAACTTATTAATATGATATTCATCATCGTTTTTATAGTACTATCTTTGTGCTCAACAACTTTATTTTTCTCTAGTGAATAGGATATTGTTGTTTGATATTTAATACCATTGCTTAAATAGAAGTCACCAAAAGGTGATTCATATTCTCCCCCACTATCACTTTGCAAAACCTTAATTTTCTTGCAAAGTTGATTCTCAACCTTATTCTTGAAAAGTATAAACTTTTATATTGCATTATCCTTGCTATTTAGCATGTATACATAACAATAACATGTGAAATCATCAATGAATGTTATAAAAAACTTTTTTTCACCTCTAGTTTACACAAATTTTAAATCACATACATTTGTGTGAATTAATTTTAGAGGTTCAATACTCTTAATTCTAGAGGTTCAATACTCTGCACATTGTGGAAGGAAGTACTTGTCAATTTGGACTCCTCACATATTTCACATCTATGATTGACATCAATTTTAAATTTGGGCAAATAATCTATGTTAACTAATATACATATAAAATCATATTTAGCATGTCATAAGCTTGCATGCCACAAATTAAAAATTTGACCAAATAAGAAGATTCTTTCTTATTCATAACAGAAGTTGGTACAACAATCAAAGCATTTAGCCTAAAAAGGCCTTCACTTATGTACCATTTTCCTTCATATACCCCATTCTTTATGAGTACAAATTTGTCAGACTCAAAGATTGACTTAAATCTGTGCTTGATAAGCAATGGACAAGACACCAAATTCTTGCAAGTTTTTTGAACATACAATACTTCATTAAGTGAAAGATCCTTGCCAAAAGTCATATTCAAGATGACCTTGCCTTTGCCTTTAACATTGGAAGTAGCATAATTGCCCATAAATAATTATTCTCTATTTTCAATAATTTTTGAAAGATGTAAACATCTTTTTGTTGTAGCACGCATAGCATGTGGCGTTGGTGTCCACCCACTATTCTCATGTATTGGTTACCATGTTGACCTTTGAAACAACCATGGATAAGGACAATTTAGACACATCTACAAAAAGATTCATATTGGCTTCGGCAGCCTTCTTCTTTGGGAAGTCCACTTGTGCCTTGTGTTTGTTGTAAACTTTGGCTTTATGGCTAGTTTAGCAATAAATATAGCACTTTCCCTTAAACTTATACTTCGCATTGTCATTGCCTTTGTATCTCTTTTGATCATCCTTAGGAAGTTGAGTAAATTATTTTCGCTTCTTCTTATTCACATGTTGCCCAGATTGGTCAACCATGTTGAGTGAATCCCATATTTCCTTATCATTTTCAGCATGCATTATGCATTATACAATAAATCATCTAGTCCATTCAATACATAATTATGACACAGAAAGTAAGCATGCTTCCAAGCATTCACAACATCAACTCTCTATTTGTTTGTCTCATCCTATTCAAGGACAAGACTTGATTTAGTCAGAAACATTAATAAGTTTAGCATTGTTAGATAAAATAGTATTTAATGTTGCTAGGGCTCAAATTTTGTTCCGCTAAACTATTTGGCTTCTCCCCATGTTTCACTGAGATGTGGGGCACATGCATAGGGACTATGAATGTCATAATGATGATGGTACCTTCGTTGTTCCCAACCATAACTTCTGTATAAAAAAGAAAAATTGGTTCATGAAAGAATAATAACAAGAAACAAAAACAAGAGAACAAATTTGTGTTAAGATTGTTGGAAGGTTGTTCACCATGGCTACCTTGTGACAATTCTTTTGTTGAACCTGCATGCTACAAATGAAGTAGTGAAAGTAGAAGGAGATCGAGTCTAGTGAGTCTATCTCCTTAAGATGGATTCATCATCCCTATTGGTGCTTTGGGATTCACGGCTATGATAAAATGATCCGATGTTGCTAGATGAAGCACTAAAACAACAAAGTCTATATCTTAATCTCACAATAACCCAAGAACCCTTACATAATATGTCACAAAAATGGACAATAACTAGGGTAACACTAACAATAAGGGGGTAGCATAAGGCATATACAAACTAATAAGTGATAATCTAATAGGTAATAGCCAATACCTTGAATATTAGGAATACGAGGATACTTTGATATTTGTGTGTTTTGTTGGTAATAATGGGATGAATGTCTTACCGGTATTTCCCTATGTTTATGTACCATAGGGTGGGAAAGGGATTGCCTATGTGGTTGGGGTAAGAAGATGAAAATGATTTTTTTTGTGTCGAGTGGACAGCTAAAAAATTACTAAAATAGTCCAAGTGGGCTCATCTCCTGAGGAATTTTTGGTAGCACATGCAAGTACCACTAGGACTAGTGCCAACTGCAAATAGGTAGTTCACTGCCTTTTGACAAAAAGTTCTTGGGAAAGTGGAAGATTACTACTATGCTTATGTAAATCATGATCATGCAGTTTATTTAAGTAGGGTTAGATAGGAAAACCTTATGTTTACTTTGCCGTTTACTCTAACTTTTAATTATAGGTTGTCTTGTTAGATTGATGAATATTTACTCATGCTTTATCTCAAATATAACTTAAGATAAAACAAATGTTTTTTCTAGTTTGGTTACGTTTGATTTGTTATGCATATGATCCACATTGGTTGGATGACATGTGATGTAGATAGTTCATGGCACAACATTGAATGACATGTATGCTCACATAAATCAGTAGTCTGAAAAGAATTGCATTCATGTTGTACGATGCATGCAAATGAATGAACATATTTAGGGTGCATGTAACTTGTATATATATTATGATTTAGAGTAGTAATAGGCAAACTTACTCAGCTTTAGCTCATAGGTGGTTCTCCACTGGGCATAATTTATACACATAAGTACACACAATGACAATAGAAGATAAATGTAGGTGACTCTTTGTTGCTTAGGGATTTTGAGTTATTTTTGTAATATATGTATAATTCGATAGAAAAAATTATTATGTTGTAAAAATTATTATTGTTGATAAGATATAGCATATGTAGAATATGACATAGCGTATTGTATGAGCACTTAAACTAAGGATGTTAACGGATTGTATTCATACTAGCATGACACATATAGTTGCATGTGTATGATCTAGGGTACATGTACGTTACATGTACTTCATAATCTAGTGTAGATGTAAGGCAAACATACTGAGTTTTAGTTCATAGGTAGTTCTCCACTAAGAGTATTTTTGTAAACATAGGAATGTGAAAACTCGATAGAAGATGGATGCAAAGACTTCACACTCCAAAGAGATCTTGTGTCTTCAACTCACCACTATAGTTCCTAAAAAATAATAGTTTTATCTGTAATAATTTTGTTAAAATTATTTTTTTGTATTTTTTGAAATATCTAGGGTGCTGGGTTGTGACAGTTATTATCCTAGTGATGCAAGTTGGAGGGACGGATAGCTAGAGGGTGATGCAAGTCAAGAGGCTGAATTTCTAAGATTAAGACTAAAACTCTAAATTAGGGTAATGGTTCGTAATGAGACCAAGGAAGGTAAACTTGGTTGTAGTTATAATTTGGCTTACAAGATTGTACATACATGTTGAAGATCTAACATATCTTGTGAATCTTTTATGGTGATAATAGTATTAAATAGTTTGCTATTTGCATGTTCAAAAAATAACATTCACATCTCTAACTTTGATTGTGATCAGGTTATATGGGGTTTTTATATGTAAACATTGAATTGTGATTTTTTGTACTCTAAAAATTTGGGAAGGTGTTTTAAAACATTAGGGCTTGAGCTATCTTAATCTTAAGAAAGAAAATGTTATGTTCGAAGGGCCGCTTCTTAGGTTAAAATAGTGTTTTCATACAAAATTTTCTCATAAGTAATTCTGGTAAAATCATGTCGGAATGTGAATTTTCCCTTATAAATGATAGTATCTTGGCTTGTGAAATTTACATTAGGTAGCCGCTAGAGAAAAGGTAAGCCCACTATCTTCAAGATATGATTTTTATTTTTTATTAAGTTTTTCTCTAATGTATCTTCATGACTATCTTAATCTTAAAAAAAAGGATAATTCCTACTAAGACCTAGAGGTCACCATATTTATCAATAGGTCCACAACAAAATTATATTGTACATAGTAATATAATTTTACTATTGTCTACTTGTGATAATAGTAAAATATGGATAACTAATGGGTCTTAGTGAGAGACTTAAGTCGTATAGCTTCTCATTTATTATAGCTTAAGCATTTTATGATGGATATCAGTGCACAACTTCTTTTTTTATATTTTTAAAGAGAGAATTACTTATGATTAGTCTGGGGGTTATGGGAGGTCCTTGGTGTCACAATTAGCTTCACAAGAGAATTCATCACAAACGAACAATAGTAAAATTATATTGTTGTACACAATATAATTTTATTGTGGGCTTATTGGTAAATCAATTAGGTTGTTTATCCTTATTGGGAAGAACTAAAAAATAAAATGTTGTGTTCAAAGGGGGTGGCTTCTTAGGTTAAAAAGAGTTTCATCCAAAAGTTGCTTATAAGTAATTTGGTAATGTTAACATGGTGCACAATAACTTTGGCAATGTTGAAGAGTAATCCATGCAACTGAGTAAGTTTGGCAAGAGTAATCCATGTGGCCGAGTAAATTTGGCAATATTATCTTTTGAGGGCATCTCATGTTGTGAAATATATGGGGCACGCCCCCAAGACCATGTAAGATGGGTACCCAACATGGTAGATAGAGGCAAAAATAGCCTCTTTGTACCATGCCAGAGTAAGTTGGAAATGTTAAAGTGGTGAGAGTAAATTCCGCAATGTTGACTTGATGCCCTTATCTTTCAAGTGCATCTTGTATTGTAAAATTTATGGAACATGCCCGTTTGTTATTTTAAATTTATTAAGAAGGATATGTAAGTAAATGTCTATGCCCTCCATAATATTTCAGAGTTGCTCCTCCCTGAAGTCTTAAGATGTCTAGCTTAAGACATTTTAAAATTATTAAGAGAGATACTTAAGTAAATGTGTATGCCCCCCCATTCCCCCTCCCCCTCTTTAGACAATTGCACATACCCCCCTTAGGAACTTCCGGGCTCCGCACTAAGCCTGACAATGCTCACTCAACCTGCAGCTTTGGTTAATTTTTTTTAAAATATTTTTTGCTAAGTTCTTATTTATATACTCTTATTAAGAAAGAAAATAATTTTTGTTTAATTTGATATTGGCCTCATAAGGGACATGACTGGTCCCGCGTGGAGCCCGCGCATCTCTAATTGCGTGCTGCTACCAAAAGGCAAAAGCTAGTCTGTCTGTCTGTGACTGTGTTTCGGTATGTATGTATTTAAATATCTCTGTTGCATAAATCATAGTGCGGGAGCATAGTAAGAGCAACACAATGCCTGGGACAGCTAGCCTTCTCATCTTTGTGTCTCTGTTCCTTTCGCTTCTCCTTCCCTTAGCAAGTGATTCTGGAGAGATAGGTAGTCTCTTGAATCTTTTGCTATCATCTTGCGTTATATTTTACTTCTTGATCTTCAATGTCATAAAACTGCTGCAGAGGATGAGAGGGAGTTTGATTACTTAAAAGACAGCGACAGAGGGCCAAAGCACTGGGGGCATATGCACTCAGATTGGGAAGCTTGCAGTAATGGGAAATTGCAGTCTCCCATTGATCTCCTTCACGAAAGAGTAGAAGTATGGCCAAATATGGGGAGATTAAGAAGGATCTATAAGCCTGCTCATGCGGTTCTTGTAAACAGGGGGCATGATATCATGGTAAGCCTCACTCACTTGGATATTTCACTCTTCGAGCAACATTAATCCCAACCCAGTTCCCAATATTTGCTCTCTCTTTTTGTATTGTTTCCTCAGACAGTGTTTTTTTTATGTTTCATTTTGTTATGAGCATACAGACAGCTTGTTATAGGGGATGCTTGCTTCTTGTTTATGTTCATATCCCTTGGTCTTATGTTTTCTTTTTATTGTACTGATGTTGCCATCAAATGGAACATTTTTTTTCAATTGAAATGCTCCAATTTGCTTAAATGTTTTCAGCTAAAATAAAATAGGATCAAGGAAGAGTAGGATCTTTTTTAAAGTACTTACCTGATCTTTACACTTGACCAAGTTATTAGTGATTTAGGAAGGGTCTTTTCTTACCTTTAACTACTTCCATTGTCCTATACGGGCTTCTTTTCTTCTGGCTCTTTCCCTTTTGTGGATCCTGTTTCGTCCTAATCCCTTTTTATCGGTCATAATTTCAGTTGAAATGGAAGAATGATGCAGGAAGCGTTGTAATAAACGGGACCAGGTTTTGGCTCAAACAGTGCCATTGGCACTCACCTTCAGAGCACACATTCAATGGGTCAAGGTTTTGTTTTCATATACTCCCTCTGCCCCACATTAATAGTCCCATTTTGTATTTGAAAATGAACTAAAAATAGTTCATTTTGAAAAACCAAATGCAACTATTAATGTGGGAAGGAGGGAGTAGTACATTGTATCCTCTTTAATTTTATACGTGATGAACCTGAGCTGGTTGGTTTGTTCATGTCTTTTATGTCATATTCACTACTGCACAGGAGTTCCGTTTTTTATTTTTAATGGGACAGGAGTTTGAATTATTGGCATATAATTTGTCATAGTTATTATTTGTTTGCAGCTATCATTTAGAGCTCCACATGGTTCATGAAGGCCTTGGTGGAGAGATTGCAGTGATTGGGATCACTTATAAATATGGTAGACCTGACTCATTTCTTCAAAAGGTAAGAACTGGGAAAAGTTTGTGTACTAACAGATCTGGACTGTTAGATAAATCATGCACATTGCTTACCCATATTCCGCATGAAATTGGACAGAAATTCTGATTTCAGGGGCAAACTAGAGTGATATATTGGACAAAATTAACGGTAAATTGAATAATACTGATGAAAACATATTAATTACATGAACAATAAATACATTGATAATGTTGGTTAAACTTTGTTTATTTGCTTGATATTTTTCTTAGGATAGATGGTTTCTTATTTGCAGCTCGTGCCCTACATCAAGCCCATTGAATCAGCTGAGGAAGATGTAGGGATCATCAATCCAAAAGATATAAAATTTGGAAGCCGAAAGTACTACAGATATTTGGGCTCTCTTACTGTTCCACCATGTACTGAAGGTGTAATATGGACCATAATAAGCAAGGTACACTACACTAACCGGGTGCAATTTTTAAGTGTCAATGACCCATAAATAGCTCCTGTACTTGGTTTTAATGTAAATTGCTTATTCATTTTGTAGGTTCGGACGGTTTCCAGGGAGCAAGTCATGGCACTGCGGGAAGCAGTCCATGATGTAAGTATTTTCTTATTTCTCTTCTGTAGGGTTTTTTTGTCAAATGAAATCAATCATATGTTATCATTGTGAGGGTTTTAAAAGATAGGCTATATTGGCATTTCAGATTGTAAATAGATTTAGTCTCATTGATCTCAGTATGATGTTTAGCAGATCCAACAATTCCGATTTAACATGGATGTATTACACAGTATGGCTGCCAATTTTTTTATCCTTTTTTTAATTAATACATGAAGTCAACCGGAGGTGAATCTCGTTTGAGAGCACATTTCATATGATACTTATTAAGAAGACTGATATGGTTCTAAAAGATAGGCTATATTGGCATTTGAAAGTGTTAACAGATTCAACAATTGAGTAAATGGATTAACATGAAAGTATTAGACAGTAGGGCTGCCAAATTTTTTTATCGTTTTTTTATTAATACATGACATCATCCGAAGGTGAATCTCATTCAAAAGCACATTTCATATGATGTACTTATTAGAAGACTGCCATGGTTCTAAGAGATAGGCTCTATTGGCATTTCAAGACAGCATATAGATTTAGCCTAATTGGTCTCAGTATGAAATTTTTAACAGATTCAACAATTGAGTAAACAGATAGACATGGAAGTATTAGAGAGTAGGACTGCCAAAAAAATTTATCCTTTGTTTTTAATACATGAAATCATCCAAAGGTGAATCTCGTTCAAAGCACATTTCATATCATTCTTATTAAGAAGACTGCTCCTAGTAGCAAGCCCTACTTTATAATGTACAATATGGCATCAATAATAAGGATATGACACATTTGAGAGTATAATGTCCAATTAAATTGCTGTTTTTATTTTCTTTTGCATCTTATTTCATTTAGTTAATTACTTTTATATTATACATATGTCAGGGTTGTGAAGAAAATGCTCGACCAATTCAAGTCTCGCATCAGAGAAGTGTTTGGTATTATAGACCCAAATCAGCTTCTTTTGCGTAGTAATTGGATTCCAATCTCGTATTTCTCCAAGTTCCTTGGCGAATCTTGTTTTCAAAGTTAAGAAGCGAGTTCAAAATCGAATCTGCTAAATTCCGTGGGTCACTTATTACATGCTTACATGTTGTCAGTGAACTTAACTGAAGCATATCAGTAAAAAATAATTTTTTGTACTGGAAAAGATACAATTTCCACCCATCAGAAGTAAAAATCATTCTTCATACTGGAAAAAGTTACAATTGCAATCCTTTCAGAGTCCTTAATCATACAGCATTTTGAGTAGAAACAGAAACAAAGAGAAACAGTAGCAAATAACACAACTAAAATCTAAGTATGCAATTTAAACATGATAAGATAATGTTCTGTAATCACCAGAGGCCTTAAAATCTAAGCAATGAGGAAAGGCAAAACTGTCACCATGAAAGCTTCATAGGTGAACATAGCAGATCCTGAAAATGCTGTGTCCTTTTCCTTGAACTTCTCAGTCAGTCCCTGTAGGTACCCAAATAAATTATTCGTCAGTACAAACTTCAAGTGAAATTGATTTAGGACAAAATTACAAGGTTGAAGTAGTTTAAATGTAAATTTTTCTGACCTTAACTGTAAGGCAGCACCTGTTGGTCAAAAGAAAAGGAACTCAGGTTATTCCCCCGTGTACAACAAACTCAAAAAACCTCAAAATTGGATGTAGAAAGTGGCTTTACTACCATGAAATTTAGCTATTTAAATTATAGGCACATGTAATGAAACAAAAAATTGATGGAACGAGAAAAGGAATAACGTACTCAATGAAATGATCGTACTCAATGGCCCTATTCTTTCCACCACTCTTGTCATACTTGGAGACTAGAAGGTCCAAGACAAGGGGAGAGACAGAGTACCCCATACTCATGAGGGCCTCTCTGAGCTCCACAGAATCGATTTTTCCGCTGCGGTCTCGATCAAACCTCTCAAAGATTGCCTGAAATCAATCAGCAAACCAGTTGAATCAATTTTAGTTTTTCTTACAAAACCTATTAAATGAATTGATGTATATGTATCCAGTTTCAGATGTCAAAGAGTTGGGAGCATACCCGCCAGCTCTGGAGGCTGTAGAACAGAGAGCTGAATTCCTTAGGGCCTGCACATGAACAGATTTAGAAATATAATAAATAAAAGAGAAGTCCACACGCCAAATTTGTATTTTTCTATTCCTGTAGACCTCTGCTCAAAGTCTGTAGATTACAAAATTTGCCAACGAAAGTCGCATATAAAATATGTGATAGTAATAAATATAAGCCCTCATCTAATGCTATAAAATATGTGATAGCAGTTTTAGAGTGAACGTAAAGCCTTTTCAATCTCCTCATTTCAAGAGTGAGCTCGGTCAATGTTTTCTAAATTTAAGCCTCAAAATACTCCACCATTTACACAAAATATTTAATTATATAATTAAGAAAAGCTAAGAGGTCAAAACATACACTGTTGGATCATGATCTAATGGTTCATATCAAATGAGTGGGTGGGCCGATGATTTGAACCTGCCTGACCTTAAACTATTATGGCCGCGTAAGGGGTGTACGCCTTAGAATGAGCCAGCACATACTCACCGGACTCATCATTATAAGTTTGAATGATTCTAATTTTCAAGAAGGTACCTAGTAGAACCGTTCTAATAACGTGGCCATGCATATGTCCATTGATATTTCACCACATAAACTAAAATTCATGCCTTGATTTACTTATTTTAAAACACCTATAAAATTACTAAACGTGTCAAATATTAAAAGAACATATCTACCACGTAGCCCATGGAATGCCCCCACTTGAAAAAGAAGTGAGTATTGAGTTTTATTTTTTTGGTTTGTTGGGGTAATAGACTCATTCAAAAATAAATATTTCAAGGGATGGGACTTCTAATGGCATAGACGAAGGAGAAGGCTGTGCCAAAAAACCTTTCCAAAGAACGAGTCCAAATGGTTATTTGTTTAAAATAAAAAAATTACTGACCAATCTTGCGAAGGTTGGAGTTGGTGAAGAGGTACATGAGGAGGTGCACGGTGCGGAGGCTGAAGCTCTGGTTGTAGGCCGACAGCGCCCTCTGCATCTCCTTGTCGTCGATGAACCCACTCCTGTCTTGGTCCGCCATCTGGAAGCACGACACCACGTTCGGGTCCGTCCCCGGCGGGAACACCGAAGGCAGCAGCGCCGCGAACGGGCTTCCGTACCCGCTCCCCGCGTACTGCTGCTGCTTTTCAGCCTTCCCGGGCTTCTCACCCACCACCGGAGCGCCATAAGGAGCGCCGTACGCCGGGGCTGCCAATCCGTAGGCGCCCGGCTGCTGATGCTTGTCGGCCTTCCCGGGCTTCTCTCCACCGTAGGGAGGGGCCGGTGAGCCGTAGGGGTCGGCCGGCGCGTAGGGGTTGTGCGGGGCGCCGTAGGGAGCGGCGCCGTACGCCGGGGGGGCCGGGTAGCCGTAGCCGGAGCCGGAGGGCGGGTATCCTGCCATATCGCTGCTTGATCTTGTGCTACTTGGGTACGAAAACTTGTGATGTGAGAGATGGAAGTTTTGTTAGGATATAAATAGGCGGAGGAGACGTGCTTAACGACGATAGTAGATTTGACTTGCCGCTCTTGACGATATTGCGTAGTTGACAATGCTCATTTGCACTGATTTGACTTTGACTGTTGGGACAGAATGGCCGACGCCGGGGCCGGAGAAAAACGGATGAGTCTCCGGCCCGGGTTAGATGGATTTGAACAGAAAATTGGTTTGCAGACTGTTAGTCAGTTCCGGGCTGATTGAAGTAAACCACCTCCTCCTCCAAACCTAAAAAGCCCTCTGGTTGAACCAGAAAGTGGGTCCACTTGAACCAAGAAAATGATAAAGGGAAATTGGAAGAAAATTGGTAATAAAGGAATTTGCAAAAAGGCCTGTTTGCATGAGCATGGATTGTGTGAACTGAGGCATTGCGGGCCATTAGACTGACGACATGTGTTTCTCATGAGGCAAGCAGGCAGGCAGGCAGACAACCTTGAGTAATGTTAAGTCTTAGTCACGCATGAACTCGTGCTTGTGTAAGCTTTTTCTTTTTGAAAAAGAATGTTAATAATTGTGTGAACGGAGGCATGACAGGCCATAAGACCATTGACATGTGTTTCTCAAAGCATAGGCAGGTAGGTAGCCTTAAGCTTGGGCTCATGTAAACTTTTTCCATTTGAAAAAGAATGTTAACAATCTTTTTTCAGGTTGCAAGGATCGTGCGCATAATGTCACTAAGATCAGCTTGAGTAATGAGTGTTACTTGTGAATCACCAATCAGCTCCCACCTCTATGAAAAAAAGGGGTACATGAAATGTAGTAGGCGGACATCTGTTAGGTCTCTCAACTCGACCTCTCTCTCCTTTGCTTCTTTTTCTTTGGCCTCTCTTTCTTCACCTATCAATCTCCATTTCTTTGTGCTCATTAATTTAAGAGGACCTCCATTAAAACCTATTGAAAGCCTTGGAAAACCCCCCATCATTGGAATATCATCTTGTTGTTTTCTCCTCAACTTGCACACCATTAATAGATTGAATTGAGACCTCTAAGGTTGTGCCAAGGTAAGAAAAAGTTAAGGTTTCATAGTTATTCCCCATTGGAGGATTGAATTGAGACCTCTAGGGTTTTCCCAAGGCAAAAGTTAAAGTTTCATAGTTATTCAATTCATATAAACTTTTAGAAGTTGGTGCTTGTTTTTTTCTACAAACTAGAGTTTTGTTCAAGGAAGGGTTTTGCTTTTTCTTCCCTTCTTTAAAATAGGGCTTTTAATTTAAATTGAGACATAAGTGATAAATTGAGAGGTAAGTGATCCACACTTGTTGTACTTACTTTTGATTAATTTTATGTAGAGAGTATGTATGAGAATTAGGGTTTCTTAATAAATGTTCAAGCTATGATTTTGACAAATGTACTTATGAAATATTGTCATGCTTTGATTATCAAATATGTTTTGATGATTTTGGTAGTTGTTCATAGTCTATATTCATGTTTTAGAGTCATCTAGTTAATGATTTCCTTGTTATATGAACTATGGAATTCATTTATCTTTTGTTTGAGATTGTTTCATGCTTTGTTTATTTGCCTCGATTTATTTTGTACATCTGGAATGACCGTTTTTGTTCAAGGTCTTTCAATGGTCTTTTTGGGTTGAATTTTCTTTGAGATGTTCATGACTCTTCCATCCTAGTCTGCTAAAAAAATTTAAATTCTTGATGAGTTTTTCCCATTCAAAAAGTTAATTTTTTCTAGAGTCTACTTTTGTCCAGTTGGCAAAACTCTCAATTTCCAACTTCATTTTGGAGTCTTCTATTTATGTAATTGACCTATGAAAGCTAATGGATGTTCATAAATGAGTCTAATTTCATCCCATAGTTTTGAGAAGTTCTGTAATGAGTATCTATTTATTAGATTTTATGGAGTCCATGTGGTTTGAGATTCATTGTTCTTTAATTTCGTGATCTTGGATTTTTACCGAATTGAGAACAAATCATATTGCTACCAAATTTTTTGTGAAGTTCTAAATTCATCATCAAAATCCCTCCTTCATTTGAAGTATGTATCATTGAGATCCAATTATTCATGTTTTTCTACACCAAGCAGAAATTTTTGAGAATCTAAATTAATTAGTTTTTGGTGTCAGATCATATTGTCAATTTAATTTGGAGTAGACAAATATAACCATTGAGATGGCTAAAAAAGAATCATATGCAATGACAACATAAGAACAATTCATATGTTAATATAATAACAATTCATACAACGAAACCAATTATCAGGTACATGTAATGTCATAATTACTTCACACCATAACAACACCCAGGAGTTCATCACTTTCACTGAAGTGCATGCCACAAAGGGTCTTTACGACATTGTAGCCACATCTAAGATTCCAACAACCCTCACTATATAATGAACTACTACAAACTCGACTTCAACTTTTTTTTAAAGCCACACCCCTATTCCATCTACACCATGAAGTAAAGACTCATGAACCTAAATAGTAGAGATCTCAACTTCCATGATCATCAAAACCTCCTATAGTGTGTTGTGTCAGATCATTCATCTTTTAATGCTATAATCTATTCAAACTAAACTCCTATGCTAGGGGGAGTGGCTCTACATATAACTCCCACTTTTAGAGAGATGAAAGACCATAATCCTTTATAATACCATACCCTTTCATTTACGTGGCTCAAACGACTCACTTTTGGAGCCAACCAAACACTAGGATCCTTCGTCCTTTATTGTTGAATTTATTAGGGCTTACTTACCCCAACACAATACATACATAACATCATCCAATCATCCAAATACAAGGAAAATCATGCAATCATATTAGTCCTAAATAGAAGAATATTATCATAATCATATTAGAAATCCCATGCACCGATGTACCATCATTAACCTCACCGACATGTCAGCCAAGGCATCGATGATCACTGATGTCTTGTCAATGCATTGAACCTTTGCCATTAGTGGGTTGGCTGTGGGAGCCCACCTTACTAATGTCATACCAGCGCATTGATCACTCTATCAATGGCCAATTTAAATTGGCACGACTCAATGTATCAATGTTGGTACTGTTGTTGTCCTCCTTTCACCAATGTTGTCACCGATGTGTCGATCATCGTGTCAGTGATCGACATGAAAATAACAGAAACCGCTATGGTTTACCCTTTGCTTTCAAAACAAAAGACTTGATTTATTCCTCACCTAAACCATAATACCTTCATGAAAAAACTAAGAATTTTCTACTAATTAATCATTATGAATTGAAAAACATGATCACATATCATCATCATAGCATAAATCTCAGAAATCAACTATTGCATGCTTTTACACTCATTAAAGGTATATAAACACTTCATTTCATCCATTCATAACAATTGAATGGTAATAAGGTTAGCGATTTGAATTGTTATCTCACCAACAATGCAAGGTCTAAAGAGTTTAGCATTTTCTCCTCTTCCTCCAAACTTTAATGTGCCCTAATCTCTCTTTTTTGACACAGAGTTAGAATTTAGAAAGATATGGGTCTAGGGGCATGAAAGGTATTTATAAGGGAGAAAAACAACTAAATTTTGTTGTATAGCTACATAAGAAACCACACACAACACGATACATTAGTTTCTCACCCATCGGCAAGGTGAACCATTCTCACCAACACATCAATGATCTACTAATAGTAGAAATTGTATGTTGCCAACATATCGAAGCCTGCTGATAGTATCCCGGATTTCCACCGACATGAGCATCAATGTGTCAGTGCTTGCCAACAGTAACTTTTCATCTCATAAATTCCATACATTCATAGCAACAAACTTCTCTTTTCCTGTTTTGAACTTATTATTGAAGCTACTTTTTTGAGTTTAGTACTCAATAGCATTATCTCCATCAACGTGTTTTTTGATACATCGAAGTAGACGTTGATGGAGCCAAAATGAAATAAATAAACATAGAATATTCATGATAATTAAACAAAAAAAATACCCCCACATAAACCCGAGTTTCACATAAAGGTAGATGGAGTAGATTTTTACTAGTTTCTTTTGACTTCAGTTAGTTGTTTCATTTTGTCAAATGAGTGTAATAACTTTTCCATGTGGTGGTTCATTTGACAAGACTTTTAGTACTTGTAGTTTGTTATTTTTAATTTAATCGAGACTAAATTGTTAGTGAATGATTATGATCTTCAAAAATGACCACTATGTTTTGCAAGTATCAGTTGCGATCTCGGGCTCAAAGGACCCTTTGAGCCGGGGTCATGACAATTAGTGGTAGTTGAGGAAAATAATCTTATATTTAAACATAAAGATCTAACCTAGGGGTAAGGGTTGGGTGAGAGTTTAAAACAAAAAAAAATAGCAATCTTTAGAATGGGAGATGCTCTAGAATTTGTCTTGTAGTTTTGCTTTTTGTGTGTCTGTTCTAAGTTGCTTACTTTTTTCTTAAGGATTCGACGGCGGGATGTGGGAGGAACATTGCTTCTGCAAATCAGGAAGCTATTGATGGATAGCAAATGGATAAATTGAGACTAATATTGAAGGCTTTTGCAATAGGAGCTAATGTGTGAGGTTCAGCTAGAGCTACACTAAGCCCAAGAGCAACTGAGGAATATAGTATTGCAACCTCCATTCAATTCACAATCAGCAGAGCATGAAGTATTGGAGGTGTTCACCACGATGAAGTTTAAGAAGCTAGATCCTCCAGTCTTTAAGGGATAACCGAAACACTTAGAAGAGGACTCTTGGCATCATCAGATCTAGAAGATTTATTGTGTGATGGGCTGTTCAATGACCCTGAAGACTAAATTTACCTTCATGCAAGAGGGAGAAGTCAAGGTCTATTGGGAGTCTATCAAGACATGATATTTTTCTCAAACAAATGACTATTGTTTGGGATGATTTCATGGAGGATTTCATTGAAAAGTAATTCTATGAGATGATTCAAGAGGATGGAGTTCATAAAACTTAAGCAAGGAAACATATCGATGGCTGAGTATGAAGCAAATTTTTTGGAGTTGGAGCATTTTGTGAGTGACATGGTTCAAAGGTCATCTATTCATGCAAATAAGATCTTGTGGGGGCTGAAGTCATCCATTCAAGGGAAGTTGGTAGCTCTCTGACAAATAGACCTGAGGGAAGTGGTTGAAAGTGCTCTAGTAGTAGAATAGGAGAATGCTAACTACCATAAGCAATTGGGACTTAATAACAATCAAACAAGGAATGACGAGCAACATAACCAAAACAATTAGAAGCCTGAGACGGGGAATAACTTCGCAAGTAATGTTGGGAAGAACAAAGTGGCAATGATGGCAACACTAGAGGACCCAATTCACAACTTAGAGTCACCAAGCTGTCTATCCACAATGAAATAAAGCTCATGACCCTCATTCGTGTGATGATGGCCAGATGGCTTGTTTTGATTGTGGAAAGATGGGACACATCAAGAGGGATTGTCCTTTTATTCATAATAATAGTGGAGATATGACTTAGAGAGAAGCAACTAAGCAGGATGCAGGGCCTAGGTTTGCAACAAACTAGATATAATGGCCAACTTAGAACTAGAGGAGGAACATGACTCAGGGCCGAGTGCATGCTATTATTGTGGAGGAAGTAGAGAAAGCTACAACGATGGTTGAAGGTATTCTTGTTGTTGCTTTTAATCATACTATATTGTTGTTTGACATAGGTTATTCACATTCTTTTATATCACTGACATTTGTTGCTGACTGAATGATTATACTAGTAAGACTTTCGAACTCTATTATTGTTCCAATTCCGTCAGTTCGTTGAATGAGGAAAAGTTTCTTAGAGATGTACCGTTAGAGATAGATGATTAGGATTTATCTATGGATTTGATATACTAGACATGATTGATTTTAGCATACTTCTAGGCATGTACATGTGGTCTAAGTTCCATGCTAGTGTGGACTACCTTTAAAATTAGGTCACTTTCCATGTTCTAGGTTGTGTGCCTTTTAATTTTCAAAGACTTCTTTGGACCAGGACTTTGTTTATAATTTTTTCCTTGAAGGTTGCAAAATGCTTGAAGCAATGATGTGCTACATTCATATTGGCCAATGTTGTATCCAAGGAGGAACCTCATGGTTCATTAGGATATCCAAATTATTTGAGTTTGAAAATGTGTTTCGAGAAGATTTCCAGGGTTACCACCGAGAAGAGAGGTTTGTAAGAACATAAGTGTCCTTATGTTAGGTATTGACTTATTTTGTAATCAAAACAATGTCATTGGTGTGTAATTTTAAATCAGTTTAAGCTTAAATATTGAGTTCTGAAGATGGAGTGACAGGAAGACTCAAATTCGTATTTCGTCAGGTAAAATCACCTATACACATCACATTCACACATTTTAGGGTAAAAAAGATCTTAGGTAAAATAATGGTGAGAATTGAAGGTTTTTATATTAAAAAATAAAAAATCTAATCAAAATAATCAATCACCAGATTGGAACGATCAATCAGTGATGAAATGTAGTAGAATCTCCTAACTATGGAAGATTGATTGATCACTTCTGTAAACGATTGATTGACACCCAAAAATACTCTTTATTAAATGAAACCAAGAGTTTATTGATTGACCACTAGGTCAATAGATCGATTGACGAAAGAGTTAGAATGCAATATGAATAGGGATCGATTGATCACCCTATAGAACAATTGATCGGTGTAGCGCAGAGTTGCCCAATTTAAAATTTTCTGGTTTGATTTGGATTCCTAGTTAAATTTATATTTGTTTTGAGACTTGAGAGTCGATAAAAAGGGTTTGGGACGTGATGCAAAAGAATGAGAAGACCTCTTCTAGAATGAGAAAGTGTCGACCTTAATTAAAAGAGTGATTAGAGGTGAGATGAGAGCATAAAAAACACATGTGAGGCATATTATTTGTTGAAGATTGTTCCTAAGAAGATTAAGAAGACTAGAATATTCACTCCCAAGAAGGAGATGAAAGATACTTTGATTAAAGAGTACAAAGAGGAGAAGATCGAACTAGTGTTAGTAAACAACCAAAGAGTGGTTGATTCAGAATTTAAGATTGGTGTAAAGAACTAGCCATTTGAAGAAAAAGAATAAGTATTTTGTCTTTCTAATCGGTAATTCTATAATCTCAAGGTATATAATGCATAGTTAATTTGAATAGAGTGTCCTCTAGTTTTTCCCTAGTTGGATTTCCATGTAAAAATTCTTTTTTGCTATTTTTTTATTTGATTGCAAAATCCTTGTTAGAACACATTGAAATTAGGCACGTTGAGTCAAACAAAATATGTGATTATTTTATTTAAAAAATAAAAGATAAATCTTATAACTTAATTGTGAGTTAGAGGAACTTTAATTTTCTCTGTTTGTCTATACCACACACAGAGCTCACAAACCAACGAGGTTGACTTACACATGGAATGTTACCATGAGTGAGTTTAATATACATCAAATCAACCTAGCAAGCCATCACATTGCCCCTAGTCTTATTATCTAATGAAGATAAAGACTATGAGTTAAAGACTCGTTACGCAGGAATTTACTTATATAGTGGAAGTAAAAACTAATTTTTATGCCACATTCATGATTAATTTATCAAGCAATCAAACCAAAATCATACAATATCACACAAGAATTTTTAACATGGGGAAAAAATAACAACAACCTCACAAGGACAAATCAATGCACTAGTAAGCAAGAACTTACAAACAACCAACCGACCTCTTAACTTGATACAAACAAAAATGTCTTTTCTCTGTTCAGTCCTCTTCATTATTGGCCTTCAATATTCTCTCTCCATCAAATAGTTGAAGTTTTCCCTCTTTGTGTTCCATCTTCATCTTTTTCTAGTTCCTCAATTAAAACTCCTTTTGATTGTTCATTAGCCATGAGTATTCTTCAATCATCTTGATTAAGAATAAGCTCCTCCTTAAGCTCTCTTGTGTGTGTGAAAAAGTGATTTTGTAAACACTCTTTTCAATGTCTCTAGCCTTGAGTATTCTTCAATCCTCTTGGTTAAGAATCAACTAATCCTCCTTAAGCTCTCTTGTATGCATGAAAAAGTGATTATGTTAACACTATTTTCAATATCTCTCACCCATAATATTTTCTTTAATAAACTATAGTGATGCAAGGAAAATATACGGAGAGGTCCCTCCCCTTTCTTCTCTCAAATATTGATTTCCCTTTCTTCAATTTTGTCCACACCTAATCTTTTAATAGAGTCTTAAGTTGGTTAGGGTTAAAGAAACCAAAGTTGGAAAGGACTCTATTCTAGAAGATTAAACTAGATAAGTAAAAGTAAAAGTGATTGATCATTCACCAAGGCCATTGATCATTCATTGTTTATGCCTATATGAAATACCCAATCAATCTATCTTTTGACAGAGTAATTGATTGGTTTATTCTTTGGCTTAAAATCTAAAAATAGTCATTTAAAAGATCGATCTATGTATGTCCTATGTTCAAAGGTAAACGATCCCTTATGAACAATTTTCTAGATTTTAACCTTAACTGTCCCAAAACTTCATCACTCTAACCAATTGTTTCTAATTAATTCTAAGTGATTTGTATATGTGAATGTGTGTATCATACCTTCAAACCATTGGCACTCAATGTAGTCTTCAACCTTTAACTTTTACAATGTGTCTACTCCTATTTTTTAAGTCTTTCGATTCCAAATCTTACTTGACCTTCACACTATTCAAATTAGACTTTAAGACTAATATTGTACATGAAGTTTTAACATAGTCTTGATCAAAGTAGCTAATTACAATACATATGCCCTTATATGTTCTAACAATCTCCCCTTTGGCTATTTCATGACAAAATACTATAAGTAAGAAAATAAAAAAATTACAACTCTTGAGAATTTAGTGCATTGACTTTTACTTGTAGAAAAATTTATACTTAATGCAATTAAGAGCTAAGACCATTTAAAATTAATATCATGTGATTATCCTAAACACTAAACAAAATTATTTGCATAGTACTATTCAAATGTGTACGAGAAAGTACTTGGTTTTCTACACATCATGGTGTTTTTTAGCTTAAGTGTAAACTATTGATCTTTAATTCAAGAGTTGAACACATAAAAAACTACAAAAGAAATTTACTATTAAAGTAAAATAAACCCTAATATTTTGTGTGTTTTTTAAGTTATTCATTTTTTTTTTGCTTTTTTAAATTTGAAACATGTGAACAAAAGCAAGATGAAAATAATGCAAAATGAAATGAAAACAAAAACATGTGTGTACCTAAATATTGAAAGAATTAAAATATGGATAAAAACACTATCTTACCAAGAGATTTGACATTCCTTAGCCTTTCCCTAGCCATGTCATTTCAAAGTATGTGATTTAAGTAGACCTAGCAAAGGTGGAGGTAGTGCTTAATTGGGAAAGACCAAAGTCAGTTACTTATTTACTTATATAGGGAGTTTTTTGAGACTAGTAGGATATTGCAAATAGTTTCTTCTCAAAATTTTAGTCATTTCTACACCATTTACCAAGTTAACTTAGAAGGATGTGAAGCTTCATTGGAATGAAGAATGTGAATTAAGTTTTCAGGAACTAAAGGAGAAGTTGACATTAGCACCAATTCTTACATGACCATTAGGCATAGGAGGTTTCATTATTTATAGCGATGCTTTTAAGAAGGGGCTTGGATGTGTTTTGCTGTAGAGAGATAAAGTGGTAGCTTATGCTTCTAGAGATTTGAAAGCTTCATGAAAGGAATTATCCAACACATCATTTGGAGTTGGCAGTGGTTGTTTTTGTTTTGAGGATTTATAGCAACTATTTGTATGGAGAGTAGTTTGAGGTTTTTATGAATCATAAGTCTTAAGTATTTCTTTTCTTGTAAGGAACTGAACATTAGACAAGGAAGGTGGATTGAGTTTCTCAAAGACTATGATTTCACCATTTCTATCATCCCAAAAAAGCAAATGTCATAGTAGATGCACTCAGTTGTATGCCAAGTTATTAGATCGCAATAGATGCTTTCGGAGATGGAATTTGTTAGAAGCTATCTCAAATTTTTAGCCGAACGTATCAACGGAGGATACACAAAAGCTATAAGCAACTCTATCTATCAGTTCCAACATCAGTACCAAAGTTTGGAGCTATAGAAGGATGATAAAGAGACTCAAACATTTAAGGTAAAGATCATGGATGAGAAGTTACCTACTCTTTCCACACGAATTGATGGAGTTGTGATGTTCAAGAACTACTTGTTGGTACCGATGAAAGAAGATATGTAGAAAGAGATTCTAGATGAAGTGCATTTTTCCAAGTTCTCTATTCATCTTGGTTCTTCTAAGATGTATACTGACCTCAATCAGAGCTTCTGCTGGGAAGGGATGAAGCGAGACATAGTGGAGTACGTTTCTAAGTTTCTTGTTTGCTAGCATATTAAGCAGAGCATCAACATCCATGAGGGACATTACAACCCTTGCCAACACCAAAATAGAAGTGGGAGAATAGATATGAATTTTGTGGTTGGGTTGATGAAGACTTTTAAAAGAAATGACTCGATTTTGGTGGTCATTAATAGACCGACTAATCATTTTATGGCAATGAAGATGAATGCTTTGTTGATTCTCTTGCTACCCTCTACATTTACAAGATCGTTTGTCTACATAGAGTCCCAATCTCTATTGCCGTAGATGATTGGCAACACCTTAGAATGACTTTTCACCTTTCAACGGATAGATAGTTAAAGCACACAATTCAAATGCTAGAGGACATGCTTCAAGCATGTGTACTCAATTGGGGTGAAAATTGTGACCAACACCTAACTCTTATTGAGTTTGCGTACAACAACACCTTTTAAGCAAGTATTAGAATAAGACTTTTCGAAGCTTTGTACAATAGGCCATATAGATCACCACTTCATTAGACTAAAGTTAATGAGCGAGCAACAGATCACTGGATCAGAGCTCGTGCAGTTAACTTGTGAAGTGGTCAAGGGCATTCACAAGCAACTTCTAGTAGCTCATAGTTGGCATAAGGAGTACCTAGACAAGTGTCACTGACCGTTCAAGCTTGAGGTGGGAGACCATTTTTTCTTGAAGGTTTCACAGAGGGAAGGTTTAACCATGATACATTAGGCCATTTGAGATTTTGCAAAAGATTGGTGAGGTGGCATATTGGCTTGCACTACCTTCTAAACTCTCAAATGTCCCCAATGTGTTCTACATCTTGATGTTGCAAAAGTATAACCTAGATCCAAGCCATGTCATTAGTTTTGAGCCAATCGAGGTGAGAAACAATCTAGGCTACAAGGAGGAGCTTGTCCAAATTCTCAATGAGAAGGAAGAGTTTTGTTCACAAAGAATATTTGACTGGTCAAAGTTCTTTAGAGGAACCACGAAGTCATAGAGGCAATGTAGGAAAATGAAGACAAGATGAAGAAGGTGTTTCTACAACTTTTCTCAATTGCTTGGATTGTAAACTCATAGGACAAAGTTTCTTCTTAAGTTGGGTAGGGTGTAACACCCTTGATGTTTTGTGATTTTTAGATATTTTTTTGGGAAATTTTTAGATTTGTTTCAGTTTTGTTTGGTGAAAATTATGTAAACATGTAAACAGGTATGCAAAACCTAGCTAGGCAAGGTGCACATTAAGAAAGCCCCATGGCCAATTTGCCCATCTTGCTTGGGAAACACGTTGAAAATAATCATGATTAAAGATGATTTGATCTGATTATATTCTTATTTGATCCAATTTGATACGTATGAAAATAATCCAATAGAGAATGAAGTTTCCTAAGATGGGGCCCTTCCCATAAAGTGGCTACCCGTTCCCCATGATCTCTCCTCTGTCTTATTTGGCTCAACCCCCTCTCCCTTTGCCCTCTCTCTTTGTGTCTCTCAACTTGACCTCTCCTCTCTCTTTCTTCCCTCTTATTCTTCCCTTTGGCATCTCTTTCTTCTCCTATAGTTCTCCATTTCCTTGTGCTTGTTTATTGAAGAGGATCTCCATTAAATTGCTATTGAAAGCCTTGAAATCCCCCCATCATTGGAACATCACCATACCGATTTCTACTAAAATTGCATGCCATTAAAAGAATTGAGACCTCTAGGGTTGTCTCAATTTAAGGGAATATTATGGTTCATAATTATTTGATTTATATAAACTTTTAGAAGTCGGTGCCTAAGCCTTTCCACCAAAGTTCATATTGGCATTTGCGAGGTCTGTCTTTGTTTTTTCTTCACTAGTACAACTTCTTGATCTTCTTAAAGCTCCAATCAAAGTCCTTCTAAATTTGCTTCAACAATCAACTCTTATGTGTGATGTGTTTTTGACTCTTACAACTTACCAAATCAATTCATAAAGTAATTATAAATCAATCACTCACCTTTCTATTGATTTTCTCTATAACTCACTCAAAGGTGTTTGAAGGAATTAATCATAAAACTCTCAAGTTCTTCCTCTCAAACTACTCTAAAAATAGTGGTCTAAGTCGGTTTAGGTAATTGATTTTCAATAAGAAACAAACTACTCTAAAAAAGCCTTATTTCAAGTAACCACGTTATACTCTGATCAATCATTCCATAGGGTGATCAATAATTCTCTATGCTATTAAATTTTTTTAGAAAATTGATCAATAGATTCAATAGTGTGATTAATCGTTCATTGTTCTAGACTTGATGTAATTCACTTTGATTGATCTTTTCCACTAGATAATCAATTGTTCAATGTTTTAGAAAAAATCTCAAAAATCATTCAAGCCTAGTCGATTCATTTTAAAGGACGATTGTTTGCTTATGAACTCTTTTTGCAAATTTTGTCATTTTTCATCTATTCTATTCCACACAAGATATTTCAAATAAAAACTGAAGTATTGCTTACTTTTTTGTGCATGATATTTACCTTTTACTCTTCAACTCAATCACTTTGATTGAGTCTTCCATCATAAATCTTCAGAAGACATCTTAAATCTTTAGAACATGCTAGCTTCAATTCTCGAGTTCAATTTCAAATCTAACTGGACATATCACTAATTTGCAAGACTTAAAATACACCCATGAATTGACATAGTTTTGTTCATCTAAATGTAGTCAATTACAATATGTTAGCCATATATATTTTTACTGGGAAAACAATTTTCAATTATGAAATATGCTTCACATACCATGTCACATGAGGCACCAAACATGTTTATGCATAAAAAAAAGACTTTGTGAGTCTAGTCATCTTTGAAATATAGAAGTGTCTATATTACCAAATTGTCCCCTAACATTTTTCAAATCCCCCCCCCCTAAAAATGTCCATAAAACTTTTGTCATGAACATGAAGAGCTTAAATTTTCAAGTGTTATAAGATAATGAACCAGCTTATGAATTGGATCCCTATCTTGCTTGTTTATCAAGTGAACTTTGGTTTTCTCTGATTGGGTAGAGCAAGTGAACTTTAAAGATCAAGTGGTAGTCTTATCCTAACTTACCAACGTAGACTAGAAAAATGGACATTAGTAACTCTTGCCGATTCTATTAGCTGTGAGTACCATCATTCAAGAAAATTTGTTATTTTTCTAATTAAAGGTATTAATATAGGACAAATAAATTATTGGATTATCTTGGTGCATGTTTCTCATAGCTTGGCACACGACATGGTTAGTGTGTGAATATCAAATTATCAATAGTTAGTCCCAATAATTGTTTGCGAGGAGGGTATCAAAGCTGAGGCAAGCAGGCTTTAGTCCCAAGAACATGATTTCCCTAGGAGTCTCATTTCAAGGCTGGAATTTGCTTTTGAAGGGTTATATTTTAGAAATGTGGGGTCAAAAATTGGGCATCTCACTACATTTTTACTTCTCACTGGTTGGAAATCGCCAATTGGGAATCGGATCTCACACTCCACGATCGGTCACTTATGGGTAAATACGGTATTTTGCTTAGTTTATACAATATAAAACCCTAAACCCTAATAGAGGGGTATTACGGTCTAATTTTTCTTGAATATTGTACAAGTCTATGTAATGTGGCATTAAATGTTCAAACTTAGGGAATATAAATTTTGACTTCTTCAGCCAAGTAGTTTGAAAAAACTCTAATATTAAATTATCAACAGTTAGTCCCAACAATTGTTTGCCAAAAGGGTATCAAAGCCTAGGCAAGCAGGCTTTAGTCCAGGAACATGATTTTCCATGTGTCTGCATGTGCATTGTTCTTTTCTTTTGCTCATAATAATATGTCTTTACACAAAAATGAAATTTCTTTCCATTACCACTCATGAGTCAGACTCCTCAGTATATTGTTATCAATGCATGTGCCAACCACTAATAAAAATTCCCTCAATTCGAGTTGACATGATATATAATCGACCTAAGTAAAGAAAAAAAATGTTTCTTAATCAATAGTGATCAAAACAAATCATTAATACACAGTTACACAGTTTAAAACTTAATATTTTGGTACAGGGATCTGATGTCCACAGCTGGCTCCAAACAGTGGCCACCCTATCCGGGTCTACCGGTGCCAGCCGGCCTGAACCACTTGACTCTGAGCACACCTTCTAGCCCCCTGTATCCCATTTGCCAGCTCCACTCCTCTTATTTACCCATACAGATTCTGGGATACATCCTTGTTGACTAAAAAGTAAATGCTAGCTGTTACTTGCGATAGTTATGCATATGGATTAGTTTCTTACTATTATTTGAACCGGCTGAATTTTTTCATGTCTTAAGCAGTGCGTAAATTTGAGACTTCTATTGTGTTATATATTTGTAAAATAGTATGATGGCTGATGTATATTCTACACATTCTTTCCATCCCTTTTGGTACGACTCAAACACCCTGATTTTTAAAATATTATGATGGCTGATGTATATTCTACACATTCTTACATGCACATGATTCAACCCTGGACGTATTGGTGGATCAGCTGCATTATTTCAACTTGACATTGAATAATTTACTTCAAAATGTGAAGTGATGCTCATTAAGGCCATTGATTCGATGCGTCTCATGTGCATGTAACAAAGAATAATCGAACCATTTTAAGAGAAACTGTGAATACATTGTAATTGATATTAAGTTTGTACATCAAAGTAATTGAATGAGTGAAGTGTTACCACAAAGAAAAAGCTTTACATAATGCTTAAGAAATACATAGATTTTTAAGAAAACACTTTTTGATCCTAAACTCGGCGAGGGATGTGTATTAGAGGAAGGGTCATGTGACGGTCAGTGGGATCCACGTTATAAGCGGGGTGGTTGGCTTTTGAAATTTTCTTGTACCCTCTTTTTGGCTAAGAAAAGCAAGTGGACTTATAAGTTGACCCTGCTAAAATAATATTAGACTGACCTAAGCCCAACCTCTTCTACTTTGAAATCAACGGATGGAAAGCTAAGTTTTAACCAATCCAACATAAGTTGGTAAAATTTAACTTGACCCAAACCAAATTCAACCAGTTAAGGACTAAACCCAACCTCTTAAACCCAAACTAAATAATTAGGGGAAAATGTGACAAGAGAATCCAATCCCCATTTCAACAAGCATCTCTAAGCACTCACACTTCAAAATTTTGAGATTCTACTTAGACCATGAATCAGAGAACTATTAGTGAATAACATTTTGATCCATTTTGTCCAATAGGAAAAATCAAACTGCTTCTTTTTAGAAAAAAATGTGTTATCAAATCTTATATGCGGCTTTCATCAAAAGATAAAGTTATATTATGTAGAGTTATTCATGAAAAAAAAATTCAGACTTGTAATTTCTTTACGACCGTCATTAAAAATTCTAGAGCCGCCATGGTAGATGGTGAATATACAAGAGAGTGACAGACAAAAACCCTTTTGGGAAACTATGAAGAGAGTGATGGACAAAACCCTATTGGGAAATTATGAAATTAACTTGTAATTTTCATAACAAAATTACGAGTATGACATTTTTTTTTCTAATGAATAACTATACGTAATCTAACTTTCTATTTTGATGAAAGCGGCATATAGGATTTGATAACTCTTTTTTTCTTTTAAAAGGAAGAATTTCAATTTTGTTCACAAAATGGATCAAAATGTTATTCCCTTATAGTTCTCTAACTCATAGTCTACACAAAATCTCAAAAACTTTAAGGGCGTGAATGCTGATTGTTAAAAAGAAGCCATTTAATTGTACTAGGATGAGTATGAAAGGTTGTCGAAGGTCAAAGTCGTGATTGATTACCAAACTTTAAGAAAACCTATTTTGAATTGAAAACTAAAACTGATGTAAACGTAAATTGAACAAAAAAAGTAATATTATGAGAACTAGCTTAAGAATATTAATCCACTTGTAGAATCATAACAATGTCTCTCATAAACATCATGCTCATGTTTGTGTATGACATAGATGATCTTAACCACAAGCTAGAACTTCTTCAAGAAATTTGCAATTATGCACATGACATGAATTATCTTCGACTTAGTATGAATCATCTAAACTAATATAGAGTTATAGGAATAACTCATATAATCTTAACATAACTCATCCAATAAATCAATCACATAAACATGAAATGCTATTGCACGACCATCTCTTCTAAACTATAAGTATTAAAATTGATGTTTATACCAAAACCATATGCAAAAATACATAGAATTGAATTAAAAATTAAAGGTTCTTCCTTTAATGAGTCTTGTAATGCAATTGTATATACATAACAAAAATCTAAAATATTTTCGAAATCCATTTTCCCCGATTTGCAATCAATTTTCCCTTTTGATGTTCATCTTAGAGGAAAGTTCCAAATTCAATTTCTTTTTTAATTTTCCTTCGATGTTAGGCCTATTTTTTATTATGTTGCCTAGAATGCTTGGATCTACAATATTGTCCTATTTGATTGCATCAAATTCAAGTTATACGTGTAGAATTTCAAAATTTTCTTAACCCGAAGTTCTTATAGAAAAAACAAATTTTGGATGTCTTAATGGATAAATCTGTGTGCTTGATTTATTAAAGTTGTTTAGATTTGTCTTGCACACTTTCTGTCCCTATTTTTTGGGGGGTATTTTGGTCATTACACATTGTCGAATCATCCATTTTTTTTTTTCTTTTCTTTCGCTCCACTAACTTATGTGATTATTCTTTTTGAGAGTTTTGTAGAAAATGGCACATGGTTTATCCTGTAAAGCCCCTAAGAGGATGGGTGCCCCTTCTACCGATTAGGGTGCCTTCTCTTCAAACACCGTTGCTGAGCCTTAGAGCCACCGATTGTTGATGAGCATCAAGTGGAGTTCTTTCCCATTGTGACCATCACATAGACATGGTTCTGAGAGCAAAATGACTGGCACACCTATTTCTCTAATATTGCGACTCTTGACACATAGGCTCATCATGAGCAGGTGCTTTTCATTTATTCATACATGGGGAGATGGGGTTAGCTCAGCTCAAATTTATAGTTTTGGGTATTGGCTCAAGCTCGACTCAAACTTGATAAAGCTACCAATCATCCAACCCTAGCTTGGATCAAGAAGAAAACTACAAACTCGACTCGTGCTCGAGCTCGAACTCAATATACATTGACCAAATAACTTAGCTCAAATTTGGCTCGATTGTAAATCTGACTATGTTGAAGCTTGGCTCAAATCAAATCTGACTTAGTTATCCAATAGAAATTAAGAAAGATTCCAGAGCCAGGATTTGAACTTGTGATGTTGCCAAAAAAACAAACTCCTTGAGCACTTTGCCTACAACACCTTTTGTGTTAAGCATTCCATCAAATAAATAGAAGGTTCTCATCATTTAAATGCTTTTTTTATCAAATAAAATTTTATCACTCTATAATAAACGTTGTACACTTGGCCCATGCTATTTTAAATAATATTTGTACTTCTTTATATTAATCATATATTTTAATGCATGAAAATGAGTGCAAAAACTTAATTAATATTTCTACCACATTATACCAATATATACTAATTGCTTAGTAAAAGGCAATATTATCACATACTCCCTCCATCTTAAATTTATAGCTCCATTTTATTTTTTAAAATGAATTAATTTTAATTTATTTTTAAAAACTAAATGAAGCTATTAATGTAGGACAAATGGAGTATTTATAGATACAACCTTGTACAAAATGGTCATCATTTACTAAAAGTTCATAAATTTGTAAACAAACAACTAAAGTAGAAATAATATTATTTACTTATTTATTAGATTTCTTTTCTAATATTTTCATTTGTTGTTATGCTATATCTTGTGTTTGTTTTTTGAACTATATATGCATATTTTAGTAGTCTTCTATAAATGTGTCACTATTATTAGCACATATGTACTCCCTCTATACTATTAAAGTGTTCATATGTTTGCATTATATGTATTTTTTAGTAATTTTGTATGAACATGTCATTAATATTAGCACATATATACTATATGTATATGTGGCACTACAACCTCTTTTCCATTCTCCAACCTTCTTTTGGTTGTATGAAATATATTTATAATTTGAAAACCTAAATTTTCTAAATCTTTGTATTCACTTCTTACTTCAAGCGTCATATAACCATGAAAAAGAAAAAAATTAGTGCCTTTGTGGTTAACTACATTTGTGTATATGATATATCACATATGAATGTATATCATTTATTTCTATTATACAAAAATATAAAGTTTAGTAAATATCACATATGTAACATATATATGGCATGTCTCTTTAAAACATTTACTTCCAAATAATTTATATTGTGTGTAATGTCTAGGGGTGGAGTTTTAGTATAGTGGGAACATGAAACTTGATTTCTTGTTATCATGGACCCATCCCAAATAAATATAACTTACACTAATCTATGAAGAAAAAAGAGACTCCATGAGTTGATGCTAAAAAAATATTTAGAAAACTATTATAATTCAAAATTTTAAGGATTCCAACAGTAGTCTCCATAGAAAATTTGAAAAGATACATCATAATTTGTTTGACACGCAGAGATAGTAAATAATATTACTATAACATATTGTCTAATAATTGACATATTGTTTGATATGTAGTACAATATATCCCATTTTTTTACTTGGTTGTACTATATATGTATATACTTTATTAAATCTTATTTCTATAATATATCTAAATTTTAATACATATCACATGTAGACATATGTATATAATGTGTCTTTAAATATTTACTTCTCAAAAATATATATCATGTGTGATATAAGCCAATACTCAATGCATAGACATTATACATTTATTAATGATATATAAATTTGTTATGTATATGTAATAAATGTAAATTGGGATTGATAATTGTTAATATGTATATATAATATGTATTTTTGTATATTATAAAATATATTTACAAATTTTGTTCGAGTTCGAGTTCTATTTGAGCCGAGTTGAGTTGAGCTAGGGTATGCTCGAACTCAACTCGAAAATATTCGAGTCGAGTTCAAATCGAGCCACTTCGAGTCGAGCAATATTCGAGTCAAGTGGAGGCACCTTTGCTCGATAAGCTGGCTTGGCTGATTAGCACCCCTAGCCATTAGGACACCCACAATAGATTTGAATGACCAAACAACCATCCTCATAAGCTTAGTTCTAGGAGAAGAATGATGAAATCCCCTACAGATACAAAGCTGAAAACACCCCACCAAGTGTATGAGCATACATAAAGAGGGTGTGTGTGAGGAAAGTTGATCTTCGAGCCTTGAAAAATCAATTAAAATGATAAGCAAATCCACCTTAGGTTACCTTAGAATTTGTTAGCTTGGCAAGGTTAAGGAATCTAAAATCTCTAGGTAAAGAGATTGTTTTTGTCCATGATTTAATTTTTTCTGTCTTTTGGACACATGTTTTGTTTTCATTTTATTTTGCCTTGTTTTCATGTTAATTTTTTTCAAGTGCTTTGAATGAATAAAAAAACAAAAAAATAGAAAACCTCAAAAAAATTAGGGTTTCCTTTACTTTAAATGTATGTTTATTTTTATAGTTCTTTATTTGTGTTCAACTCTTGAATTAAAGATAATTAATTTACTCTTAAACTGAGAACATTGTGATGTGTGGTTAATGTACCTTAACTAAGTAAGACCTCCACCATGGAGAGTGAAGATCAATTCGATTTTATTTTTTTTCATGTTGCAATTCTCTATTTTTTAAAAACTTGCACACATCATATTTAAATTGAGTCAATTTGATGAGCGAAAATCAAAAGAGAATTCAATAACACACGTTGACTTAGGAGTTTAGATTATAGTGGAGTCATAGTGATCAAAATTAGAGGAATTAAATCTAGACTTCTATCTAGGATTCTATGGCACAAAAAATACCTTGTAACAAGACATTAAGTACACAATTTATTACTTTATTTTTTTTTAAAAAAATTATCCTCATAAAGATGATGGGGAAGGACTACCTACTTATTTTGGTCTACGCTAGTGTGAAGATCTCATTTGCTTAACATTAAAAAAAATTGTAAGTTGAGAGGATTATAAAAATGCCAAGCCCTAGAAAAATTAATTGAAGAAAAATATCATAACTCGGAAAAAGATAAGGACATGAATTAATTATGCGCTTATTTTTCAATTTTGTTTAGATAATATTGTAAATAGATTTTAGCTAAAGTGAGTTGAAAATGAGAACTATGTCATTACTAGATTCAGAATAGATTCATCACTTGTAAATAAGAAAGTTCTTGAGAGATTCATTCTTGAAGGAGACAAGAGTTAAACATTGGTGGCTTCTTAAAAAAATGTAATAAAAAGAGAATTAGAATATTAAAATGAAGAAATGAGGAATGAGAAATACAAACCAATGAAGAAAATTAATCTAAGGCAAGGTAAAATTGACTATATTCTATGTATGAACTTAGATTAAGAGTTGAATTAAAGAAAATTAACAAAAATAGCTCAATATGTCTTTTTTGGACAGTTTAATTTTTTTCATTTGAGTTCTATAGGGAGATTTGACTTGATTTAAATGGGAAATGATCATTTTTTATATTTAGATTTTAATGAATTTTTTTCAATTTTTTTTGAAAAAAAATATTTATAAAGTTTAAGAGTTATTGATCACTCTCTACTAACGTTCGATTGCTGGTTTCCAAAACCGATGCAACACGTTGAGTTTTAAATTCGCAGACACCCTCATTTTGTCTCTAAACACTTGGAGATGAGAGCTAGAAGCTAGAGGCTGTGAAAGAAGATTTATGGCGATTTTACTCGGATTTACACGGATTTCCAACATCAATCAAGTAATTTTTCATCGTGGCCAAGGGATGTCCATAAATAGCTTTTCGATTCTTAGTGAATTTCAAGTTATTTTCAAATATTTTGAATATATAGGATTGCCATAAATTCTTAGATCTATCATTATGCAAAATTTCATGCAATTTCATCATGTAAAAATCGAGTTTTCAACGATTTTTCATTTTGTTACTTCGAAAACTACCCAAATTAGGAATTTAAAAATTTGTGAAGATAGGCTCAAAATTAAAAGTAGGTGTAGTTATAAACATTAATCTACTAATCAAAACCTACCTTGTGTAAAAGTTTGGGATCAATTGGGAATAATTGTTCTTCAGAGTTTAATTTCATAATTTTAAAAAGGGGCATTTTTTCTTGAAATTCAATTTATTTGTAATTTTTTTAGGTGTTCTTTACTGATTATCTTGATTTCCTAGATTCTACCTTAGCCGTAAAATTTATTTTGAAATAATTTAGATGGGTAAGGAGAATTCATCAATGTTGAAAGGGAAAAAGATTGCCCCTGCCCCTAAGGATCCTGGGAGTTCTTCTGCTGCTCCTTAGCAAATAAGGCCTATACGATGCAAGAGACCTCTACTTTATGTGCATCTGCATCTAGAAATGGTCTAGATTGGCAATAGAGCCTTTTGGACATCATACTTTTAGATGATATGGACCTCCAGCACCCTCATTTACCCTAAGCTTGTTTGTCAGTGGTTTGCATCACTTTGACAAGAGGGAGAGGAGTCATTGATTGGTCAGAGGAACAACAATGAGAGAGGCAATCAAAGTAGAGAGATGCATGATGCATTATCCACTCTTCGATTGATACATATTTCCTGATGATAGCATCATTTCTAGACGTCTTACTAGACTAGAGCGAGGGTGATCTCTTGACACTGCTATTCTTGCTCACTCTATGACCCCAGACTTCCATCTATTGCATGTCATCATGCCTACAAGGAGTGGGTGGATAGGACGATGATGCAACTGCTTTACCTTGTTTTCAAGGCCCACCTAGAGCTAGACTTGCCTTCCATTATCTTTGGTGAGATGATGACTTTCCTCTACGATCATACACATGAGATACTTCCCTATCTATACATTCTTTGTTGGATATTTTTCATCGCAAAACATAAGGATTAATAGGACATAGCCTACCATGGTTGGCATGGGACCCATTAATGAGCTCGTTGTATGAAGGATGATCTCACACACCAAAGATATGGTCATAGAGCCACAAGATGATGTACCTATGCCTGAGGATGTGCTAGAGGAGCCCAGATCCGCCCAATGACGACGATTGGAGATTCTAGAGTCTCAGACAGTTACATATGCTAACTTAATAGTTGTTCGATGACGATTGTTGATGCAGTTCATCAGGGTTTTTGGATTTTCAACGATTGATACATGATGGATCTCCTGCATTAGATGGATCTGATGGTGAGGGGGAGAATGATGTTGGTGCATCTTGATGATTTTTTTATATTTATCTACTTTTTGGACTTATTGGCATGTTGAAACTCTTTGTCAATTTACGATATGTACTTTATTTGTGATTTTGATGTATTATGAAGCTGTGTAGTTTAACACAAGATTATTTTGAGACGTGGTGCTTATTGTTTCTTATTTTCATGTCGTTGTTGGTGATTACTTGACTCTTATGCTTGATTGGATATTTTCATTAATTGTTTATTCATTTTTTATCTATTTGTATAAAAAGTGGGGAGAAATTGATTATGGGAAATCAAGTATTATCTCATACTTACTTGAATATTACTATGCAAATGAATTTTTATCAAGTGTGGAAGATAAGTACAGGTTTCAAGATGTTTTCAAGAACAATTTCAAATGGTCTTAGATCTTAGTTGAGTTAATGAAAAAAATATTATTTTTGGTACAAGTGAAAGTCAATGCACTAAAGTGTCAAGAGTTGTAATTTTTTAGTTTCATACTTATAGTGTTTGTTATGAACTAGCCAAAAGGGAAGATTGTAAGAACTTATAAGGGCATATGTAATGTAATTGGCTAATTTTGATGATCAAAACTATGTCAAAACTTCATGCATGATTTTAGTCTTTAGAGTTTAATTAAATTAAGTTATGGTCAAGTTAGATTTGGAATTGTGAGACTTAAAAAATAGAAGCAGATGTGTTCTAAAAGTTCAAGGTTGAAGACTACATTGAGTGTTGAAGATTTGAAGGTATGATAATTGCACTTTCTTACATAAATTACTTATAATTAAGCCTAAATAATTTATTTGAGTAATTTTGGAAGTGTTGGGACTTTTTAGGACAAAATCTAAAAAAAATTCATTAGGGATCGATCAACTTTTAAACAGAGTATTTGCATAAATTGATCTTTTAATGGCTATTTTATATATTTCAAACCAAGGCAAGTATTGATCGATTCCTTGCTTAATAGATCGATTGCTTGAGGCTAAACTTAGCTAGTCTAATAATTCTGGAATAAAGGTTTTTCCTACTTTGATTCTTTTTTCCTAACTGACTTAAAACTTTATGAAAGGGCTAGGTTGGGATAAAATTGAAGAGAGGAAAACTATTATTTAAGTTGAGAAAAAGATGAGACCTTTACCTTAATTTTCCTTGATCCAACATTGGTTTATGAGTGAAAATTCTTCAAGGTGAGAGAGACACAATAAGAGCATAACACACACACGAGTTTGAGGTGGAGTTGAATCTTCATCATGGAGTGATTGAAGAGTCTCAAGGAAAATCAATAATAAAAAATGAGTTTGATTGAGGAACTAGAAGTAGACAAAGATGAAAGAGTAGGAGAAAAGCTTCAAGACATAGAGGAGAAGACTAGAAAGCCAACAACAAAAGAGGAGGAGGTAAAAAAAAAGGAGTTTGTGTTAGTCTCAATAGAGGTTGGTTGTTTGTGTTGGCCATGTAAAAGTCTTGCTTACTAGTGCATTGATTTGGGCCCTGTTAGGTTGTCCATGATTTTTTACCTGGTTTGGGTTTCTAACGTTAAATCCTTATGTCTTTTACATGCTTGTGATTTGATGGTTTGATTGATTGATCATGAATGTGCTTAGTGTTCAAGTTTTCATTGTTTCAACTAAGTAAACAAATTCTTGCACATAAAGGTAAAAAACTCTTAATTCTTACTTTATTCGAAGTACTAGTTTTAGGAGTATTTTTGGTGATCCACTAGGTCAATTAGACGAACATTAAACTCTCAGTGTATCCCAACATGTTTTTTGGTGACTAAATTGATTATTTTTTATCCCAAATTTCTTATGAACTTAGTCTCACATGTTTTTTTATCTAGAAAAAAAATTGGTTTAATTTGAGTAGTTTTCCATTAAGTTATGGTGAGGAATTCCAATTGCGCATAAAGTCAAGTACTATGAAGTGATTTTAAAATTCATAGTTAAAAATATTTAGTGGTTTGAACCCCAAATTTAATTTTTAGCCTTTAACACCTTTAATTGGTTTGTTTTAAAATTTCATAACAATATGAGTCTCTAGGTATATTTTTGATTAATTTGGAATTAGCCATAGCGTCAAATCCTTCCATTTTGGGCGAAATTAGCATATTTGATCCACACATTTGTTTAGGTTTGATTGAGTGTTCATATTGTTTTAATTAATGTTTATCATATTATTTTCATCATTCGTGTGATTAATGGAATAAGGGTTGGGGATATGTACGTTGGATTATCAATGTAAGGGTTATTATATCTTCATGTTTGACAATGTGCCACACATGTTAGTTATATGAGAAAATGGCCTATTCTAGAAATCATGTTTAGATATTTTATGTGATTTAATAATATTTGATCATTATATGTCATGTTTGTACTTGTTTTTTACTCAAATCCTATGTGGGTTAGGTTAGGTATGAAAAAGTCATAACTTTTTTCCATTTTGCCTGGTCGAAGAATGAAAAATTCCATATTCCCTGTATTTTAAACGAAAATGCCATATGACATGTTTATGGACAAAACTACTCTTAGGTTTCCACTATATCATATATTTTAAAGTAGAAAGTAATAAATGAATACCGGAATAGTGTTGCACCGTTCCGGTGTGTCGGGAGTCATCAGTGGCAAACGGAAGTCTCTGGCAGGAGGTGATTGGTAGTGACTCCCCAGTGAGTGTTGATAAAAGAGAAAAAAATATTTTTTGACACACAGACGCTGTTGAGTGCTACAAGGGCTGCATTTCACAGAATCAATCCTTCTTTTTCACCAATCATGGATAGGATTGATATTTGCATCCATTATAAAGGAGAGGTAGGCAATGATGGTGTGTATATTGGTGGAATGACACGGTTGATGAACATACATTCATCGGTGAGCTTCGGTGAGTTGCTAAGGCAACTCAAAGCATAACTTTCTGTCAATGGTAATGTCAGTTTGAAGTATTTAATTCCATCCTCCCAATCATCCATGATATATGAATTACAAGACGATGAGGACCTCTAATCAGTGTTCTCCATTCATAAGAAGGCGAATAAGGAGGTGTTATCATTGTATGCAGAGATGAAAGAGCCCGACAATGTGATAAATCACCATCACCATCCGTAGAAAGGAACTAGACAGTCAATAGAGTTAAATCACCGATGGTAATGGCTCATCCCAGCTTTAATGTCGGATTTCATACCGGATTCAATGAAACACAGTTCACATTTGAAACTGTCAGGTAACAATGAATCTTGAGATTATAAGCAATTGGACTCTTTCGTGTACTCGAGACCACGATATCGACCATATCGTGTTAAGTTAAAATCATATCATGTGAAGAAATTAACACGACGTGTAATATATCACATTAGTAATTATACAACATACACATGTGATATACCAATTATGAGTTGCAGCGTAGTTATAATAACAAGACATGCATTCATCTCATGGTTTCGATAACACGCTTTGAATTTTAAGCGTGTTAACCGAATACACGGTGTCGATTGATGTTGCATTTTTTTAACATGATAATGTGGAATGCAGATTGGGAGAACTGGGAAACTTGTCCTCAATGAATCCATGCCAATCTTATTTCACCAATCCAATGAGTACAGAACCTTAAAATGAAGTCAATTGGAATAGATCGGAGGAATTGTCGCCAACGATGGGTGGGACAAGGACTTCATTTGATAACAACGAACCTCCATATAGCCCTTGTAATTATGATGGTGAAGAAGGCGAAGAAGTTAAAAATATGTGGGGTGAGGATCAGTGGTACGCTAATGATATAATTGGCATGGAAAGTATGTCTGACCATGAAGAATTTGGAAATAACAAGGTTCCCAGTAATGTTGACATTGAGGTGGAGGCAGATTGGGATACAATAAATGATTTAAACATGTTGGAACCGAATATTGGTGAAGGCGAGCTAATGACGGGTAGTTTGCAAGCTAAGGATTACCAAAAGCTCCTTGAATTGGGTGCACATTTTCTAATCCTATTGCATTTCAAGAGGGTCTTGATTGACTTAGCAATAAAGGCAAATTTCACATACTGTGTAGTGGATAAAAACCGGAATATGTACGCCGCAAAGTGACATTCTTGTAACTGGTACATAAGGGCTTCAAATATAGGAGATCATGTGACTATCATGAGGTTAGTGCTAAATCATTATTGTGGAACCCAAGGGAAGTTAACTAACCATCCCCTAGCATCGCACCTTTGGATTGCCAGAAAATGTTATGACATGTTTAAAGACTCAGTGGACATTACACCTAAGATTATGTCAAGTTATATTTGGAAACACTGGTGCTTAACTACAAACTACAAGAAATGCTGCGCATAGGTAATGCATGAGAATAATTGAAGTGTTGATTTAGTGTCACGATATGTTAGCCTACCATGTTATCGTTTACACACTTATACTACATTCGCATTAAATGCTCACACAACATACATAAATATCGTGTTAACATGAACATGATTAGTCATCATGCATGGATTTCGATCACACGAATACAAACAATGTCGTGTGCTTGGGAACATGATATAAGCCACTGTCATATAACCTTTACTAAATTGTATTTAGTCGTGCAGGTAAAGCACTCACTGATTTAATAGATGGGGATTCAAATGAATCCTACCGCATACTTGATGCTTATAGAAAGCAAATAGAATATATAAATTCGAGAAGTGTATTTGTTCTAGTGAGATCATATGATATTCCTGGGCCTATATCTGGGTACGATTTCAAAAGAATATTGTGGATGTTTGGCCCCATTGTGAGAGCTTTCAGAACAACACTGAGGCTGTTGCTAATGGTAGATGCAACTTTCTTGACAGGAAAGTATCCTAGACAGCTATTGATAGCAACTACACTAGACGGGAACAATAATATGTTGTGCATTGCATTTGTAGTAGTTGAGAATGAGTGCAAGAAAACATGGTGTTGGTTTCTTGACTTGCTTAGAAATCATCCATTCTTTGATCTTCTAGCCAAGTTGGATATAATCATTTCTTATAGACAGAAGGGATTGGAAAATGCTGTTAAGCAGTTTTTCCCATCTACACACTACAGATATTGCATCCATCACATGGTAGCAAATATGCTGGACAAATTCAAGGACAACTACCTAAAGAATCAGCTCCATGTTGCAGCAAAAACTTTCAAATATAATGTGTATGATGAAACAATGAACAATATTAAAGAACATAATCTGGAAGCATATGCTTGGCTAAATAAGATAGGTTCGAAGCACTGGGCCAATGTCTCATTTCCATGGAAAAGATATGGGACCCTCAACTCAAATAGGTATGAAAGTGCAAATGCAATATTCAAAAAAGCCTGATCGATGCCTATAACTTGGTTAATTGAGCACATGAGGGAGCACACCATAGAATTATTTGAAAAATGTTAGATAGACGGACAAAATATGATGGAAGAGTTAACCCCATTTGCCCGTAAACACATTAAAAACATGCAAGAAGAAGCAAGGAAAGTGATTGTATTGCCTATGTCAATGTATGAATTCCAGGTTAACTCGCTATATCACCAGGTACATTTCATTCATACGGTGACTTAAATAGCGTGTTACACATTATGTTCATTTATCGTGTTAGTGTGTACACATTATTTTCATTTATCGTGTAAGTTGATACGATTTACGTAACGATTGTATGTTGTGTCGTGTAATCGATGACACGATAGAGTCGTTTATCGTGCACTCATACTCACAATATTTTCTTCACAAGATGTGGTAAACCTAGTTGATCGTACCTACACATATGGAAAGTTTCAACATCTGGGGCTACCATGTAAGCATGCAGTCACAACAATTGATAATAGACACTTCTAAGTGTCTGAGGACTACGAAAGATGGTACTCTACTGAATTGTATAGAATAATAACCTATCGAGAGCCATTACACCCAACGAAGGATAGGCACTAGTGGGCACCAGCTGGAGTTATGCCTACATTCAGCCCACCTATCCCACAAAAGTAGCAGGGGCGTCCTAGAAAAGATTGGATAGAGTCACAACCACCTGTCGAAGCTCCACAAAAATGTGAAACATATGGTTTGGTCACAATCACAAATGATGTACCAACGCACAAGGGGGACCTCCCAATATGGAAGATGTCCCAACAACAAGCCGAAGGAGGTTGAATAATAGAGTACATAAATGACGTAAGAAAGGAGAGCATCAATCAGGGTTACCTTTTCCACCCTCGTTCTTCAGCTGAAAATTTTGTATATGCATTGTGTTATCAACAACACATAATATGTAATTAATGTATTTTCCTAAAGCACGAAATGTTGTATATAGGGTATACTATATATTTTTATCTTATAATCGAAAACATGACAGAATCATCGGCCATACGTGTAACTCATGTTCTTATTAGAACTACGTGAGATATATTCAGCGTATGTTTGGTAACACAAAATGAGGGCAACCTTACCGAACCTCATGGTTCAGCCCTCACTTGCTGGTGCAGCCCGGACCTTCTCATTTGGGCCATCGAGCCTATCGGTTCGGGGATGATAGAACATTCTTGTGTGGCCGAACCATCGGGTTCAGGCTGCCTAGCCTAACGGTTCAGTGCCATATGAACCTTCATGCTCCAGTCTCACTATATATTAGGGTTAGGGCTTGGCCAACGTGTGTTCGGCGCCGAGACGGATTATTAAGGAGATTGCTTTAGCGGCGGCTGGTGAATCGGCCCTCCATCGGATATGGTCCTCACATATATCTGACAGAGAGCATGATTCACTAAATGGCGATATATCAATAGCTCTAATGATTCGTCGTAGTCATGCCATATCAGTGGAGTGTGTAGGGAGATCATAGACACACTCATGTTCTTCGTGGAGACCAGTCATTTGGGAGATTACTTTAGCAGCAGCTGGTAAATCGCTCATCCATCGGATATTGTCATCACCTATATCCGATAGAGGAGATGACTCACTAGACGGCGATATATCAATGCCTCGAATGATCCATCGCATTCGCGCCCTATCTGTCATCAACATCCTCCAGCGTGGTCATCTAGAGCATTATTTTATTTGGTTTTCTGTTTGAATCTATCTTGTGACCATCCTCTTTGCTGAGATCGATTGGTCATCGGTTCGGTTAAACAACATCTGTCGATATCATTTGTTTGATTACATGACATCATCATCGGCCATGCATCTCCAAGTATTAATACTACAATCGTATTCTTACTAACAATCAACCATAGTAGATGGCGTGTATGCAATAACACAACCTAAGAGACTATCGTGAGAACTATTATATGATTGGAAATATTTTTTCTTCCTGTTCGTGCTTTCTGTGACATGACATTGGCACATATAGTTTGATTGAATAGATGCAACTTGCTTTTTGTGACATGACATTGGCACATATAGTTTGATTGAATAGATGCCACTTGGTTGAACACGACTTCATGTAAAACAAACATGATAACAACATGTATTTCTATTCTAGTGGATAATTACAAAATAGGGGGTCAAAAAAACAAATTTGTTAGTTAATCGCAGCATGAAAAAAGTCTATTTTCTAATTACAATTCATCTACATCCGGATTAAATTCCTCGTCGATTCAGGCCCAAAGAATAGTAGCATAGATCTTCACCTTGACCAAACCTGTTATCTTGAGTTGTCTAAATTAGGTTGAAGGATGCCCCCTACCAGCTTCGCTATGTAGTACATGACGTACAAACCACAATCTTCATTTGTTTCCTGGTATGGGCATTTGTTGATCTTAGTCATTGGCCACTGCCGAGCACCCTTTATCTTAAGGGCCTTCTCCATTCCATTCGCAACATGTTTCCTGACACTGTCTGCTACTGCAAAGTGGTGACTGTGGTCACCTTTTAGAGGATTGTACCATCTAAATTGCTTCTCCCTACATCAGGCAATAAGCAAGAGAAAGTGGCCCGTGACGTAGATAGGAATGAAACCGCTCTCCTTGTTAACATTTAGGCCTCTGAACAATATGCCATGGAGTTTGCCCTCCTTCTCTGCCAGCCTTTCGGCCATGCCAACATTCAAATAGTGCTGAATGATGAACCTACCGAAAAAATAGTTGCGGTACATGCCTAGATATCTCAAATTGCATTCATCAAGAAGTTGGAGGAAGCCGTCTATGACCTACAGCAAACCAAACGTGTTAGTAATGACACGATAGTCGATAGATCGTGACATCTTTTATATGATAAGTGATTATATCGTATGAACACTAAAACGATGAATTTATAAGTCGTGTATTAACTAATACACTATTTCTATGTCAACTATATAGTAAAAAATTAGCGTATTATGGAAACAAAAATATGAGCATAGGTCGTGTTATCGATAAACCGATAAATAATTGTTAAATTTCGTCAGTGATGCAATCGTGTGATGCAATCGTGTAATTAATAACATGATAGAGGTTAATACGTATGAGCAATGAAATGATATTACCTCATTCCTTATGCACTCCATCTTTAACGGAGATAGGTAGTCGGTGTAGATGAGAGTTTCTATGGGCCACGACTTGTATGGGTTCGGCAGAAATTTCATGATAATGTCCTTAACTGCCTCTTTCTGAAGCTCCATGTGGAACACCAACTATGTGTCAAGATAGTTCTTTGGCCGCAAACCGAGCTCCTCCTTATTCGCAGTATCCTCCTTATTTGCAGTATCCTCTTCGACCTCTATCACATTGTAGATACTCTCCATTACTTCCTCATCAACTAGAGGAGTATCCGACAAAGTGCTACCACTGGAGCCAGCAGTTGAGCCTGATCGTTCTAGGGTGGGAGACTTTGGATGTGCTAGACGGATAATGAATGGGCCAGGGACTGATGCCAGAGGAACTCCGTTACTAGGCTTTGCATTTTGGGCAATGTGTCCAAACTTGGCTAACTTCTCATCAACGTAGCTGCTGAAATACTTCGGCTTCTTCGAGCCCTGAGAAGAGACTTTCTTGACTGCCTCCTCACCTTGAGCAGGTGGTTCAATGACGGTGGACCTAGACTTCCGGGGCACATGAGGTAAGAAGGGAGCGCTAGAACCAGCTTTCTGGCTTCTTCGACCTCCCAGGGTTGTTCCACGACCTCCTGGGGTTGTTCCAAGAATTCTGCATTTAGTTTAGTTAAAAATCTTATTATCACGGTCCTTTGCAACTTCAAACCAGTCTTCTTCTTCAATTTGGAGGCAGCTTGCGGTTACCTTTTCTATGCATTTAAGAAGTAAGCAGTCACATTAGTAAATAAACGAGATGCACACCAATCGTCTTTTACCTTACACGATGAAACTACATATCGTATTGATGGAAAAAAGATAACAGGGCTAATCATGCTAACGATAACACGACCACAACCAAATTATTTTCTGAAGTAACATTTGGTTCAATGATCGTGTGATCGATGACATGGCCATAACAAAATCATCTTTCCTAATGCACAACTATTTAGGCTATCGTGTACTCGATTATATGAATATACCAATATAAAACACGATACATTAAAATGTCGTACTTACTCAAAATGAATCCCTCATCCACTGGTTGAGGGACAAGTACTAGTTGATCTTCATAGGCATATGATTGGTGAGCTTCTCTGGATTTTGAAGCTCTTGACTTAACATGAACCAACTGCGATCCGTCGGTTATTGGAGGAGGGGTTGATGCATGACGGACTTCCGGTTGAGGGGGTTCATGCGACTCTTCTATCTCTAGTTATTCAAGGGGTTGCATATGTTCTATGAGGCTAGTTGCCACCTCTATATCGTTCTTAACACGTTGGAGTGCAGCTTCAACTCGCTTCGTGTTCCATCCCCGCTAAACGTAGAGAACAACCTTCTCCAAAATAGCATTACATATTCCGGTCATGACATCAATAGGCAAGAAGAATGATTCAATGACATCCTGGCCAGAATGTACATGCCTTGACATCTCGCTGTGGAGGGCATGGATGGGTCTCATTGGTCGGAAAGTCTACATACCCACCTTCTTAGCCTTCGGGGTCGCACTTTGGCCATCCATCAAGTGTGCCTCTTTGGCAATTGGTTTGATTCTCATAATAATTTGTGAGTCTGGCTTCAGCCACATGAAGACCTCCTTGTACCACTTCCTCATCCAATGATGAGCTAGAATCTTTTTCCTTGCCTTTTCGTTGGTTGGGTCAAGTTTATCAGCCTTCTCCACATCACTCAGAAGTTGGGTAAATCTGGGCCACCTCTTGCACCTTGGGCTATATGGAGGACAACTGGGAGTCCATATGGACGTATGCTCATAAAACCATACTTGGCGGACAATACAAAAGAAAATGGTCAGTAGTGTAAATGGTCAGAAGCGTAAGTATGACAATTTAGTCGTGTTACCGAGAACACGCTCTTAGGCCACATAGTGTTCCCGATAACCATCGTGTAATGTCCTATACATGATATTATAATTAGTTTTGTACCTGCGTACATGGGTCTATGTGCGTGTTATACGTCGTATTCCAGATAACACGATTGACTTCATATCTTGTGAGTGATACCATGATATATATATATATATATGTGTGTGTGTGTGTAAACATATCGTGTCCATAGATATATGACAATAGATTTTCTCATGGTATAAAACATATGAGCATTACCTGGAGCATAATGAAGCCCCAACGAGAATCCCGGCCATGGCGGAATGCTCATCCTGTCTGCTCATGATGTTCTGGTGGGCTACTGATATGCCTCTCATCAACATATCATGTATGGCGCCAACCCAATTGTAGCTCCCCACAACCGACAGGTCATCTATGTAATCACACAGAGCTGGGGATGCAACTCTATTACTCTGCATGAATAACACGAGGACACTCATGTGCATGATAGCCAACTGTGCTAAGTCCTCATCTGAAATAGTCCGTGTTTCGGCAGCCACTTCTTTCAACATTTCTTCTATCTTCTCCGGTCGCTTCCCTTGGAAGAACTTCTTGTAGAATTGCCCCTTGCATTGGGCAGCCTTCCCCTCGCTACTTTCCAATTTACACGGGTTCCCTTTTCCACTAAAAAACGTGATCATTGCCACTTCATCCACAGTAAGGGGTAGTCATTTGCCCCTTATGTTGAAGACCTCCTATGAGTTGTCCCAACACTCACCAATGAGAACATCCAAGAGCAACCTAGAGATGATGATGTGTTCACAATCATATACTGGGTATAACCCAGTCTCTACCAAGATGGCCTTGCATCCCAGACGTGAATATATAAGGTCTTTTGATATACGCTATCCAGTGAGGAAACTATTCATTCCCAGACCCGATCTTCTTCCGTAGATTCTCTTCTTCTTCTCTTCTGCCGTCTTCACTGACTCCGCAATTTGATGTAATACTCTAACTTTACGTATGCAAAATTGGATAAATATATGTATATTAACAATAGGTCATGACCATAATCAATAGTCGTGTCAATTCACATTCTCTAAATAACTTCTATTTATACAATAAGTATATATATCGTGTTATCAAACATACGCGATGTAATATCCCTAATTTTTCTGTAATTTTTCTAGGATTTTTTTGTAATTTTCTGCAATGTTATGTAGTTTCTGGTCATATTTTCAATAAATAAATTTTACGCATTGGTGTATCCATATTTGTAATATTTGCAATCGTAAGAGTCAGGAGTAGTGTTTAGTCGTTGGTTAGAGGCCTCGACGCATCACAAAAAATTTTGGCTCATAAATCAGGCGGGACGTGTGAGACAAGAAGCAGAAAGGAAGAAAGAGTAGTGAAAAAAAAATAATAACATAAAACGGATCGGGCGCGCTGAGGCACGCTCGATCGGCTGAATGAACAGTGAAGGGCCTCTTCACTGTGTGAGGCCGAGGGCACCACCGCCGGTGGCCGCTGGCTTTCGCCCGGCCAGCCACGACATGGTGACACCGCCACCACCTCCCTAGCCTGGCCCTGCTGGCAGCTGCTGCCCCTCTCCCTTTTTCCCGTTTTTGGCCCGGTGGCTATTTTTGAGAACTTTCGTCGGATCCGCCGCCGCCTCTGCCTGCATGGCTTCCAAACCGCCGCCATAGTTTCCACCCCGACCAAAGCGACCTCCAGCCACCGCCGTCCCGGCCTTCTCGCCGTCCCCCGCCGTTCTTTTCCTTCTTCCCCAGTTCGGTCCTTGAACTATTGTCGTGCTGGATTTGCCGCTGCCGTCGACTGTACGGCCTTAGACTTGCCGCCACGGCTACTGTGACCTCTGGCAAATCCGTCCCAACCTCCCCGCCCCCGCTTCGCCCCCGTGAGGTAAGAAACACCACTGCCATTGTTTTTATTATTTGTGTCTATTTGTTGTGGCCGCTGGTCGCCGGCCACCGTGGTCCGGCCTTGGGCCTTCTCCCAGCCCAGCACCGACAAGTCTACCACCCCAGCCTCCACCTTGGCCGCCATCTCCCTTAGTTCCTCCGCCCTATTTCGAACGGGATCAAAAACCCCTCCTTATTTTCCTATTTCTTGGCATTGTGAACCACAACTGTGCCGTTGATCTTCGGCCTTTGGCCTTCTCCCAGAACATTTATTTATTTTTGGTTGTTTTTCTATGCTGAGTTATCGGAGGAGCTCAGCTCACCTCACCTGCTCTTCACTTGCTTTGTCTCGAGCCGATGACGGCAAGGTGTCGAGGTTTGGCCCCGTTCGCCTCGATCGGTTCCGATTCGTTTGTTCGGCTGACCTACATTAGAGTATAGTTTTCGATCATGACATTCATTTTTTGCTATCGGATGTCATACAACATCGAGTCAACGTCCATTTGACTTGCCACAATCCGGCGACTACCAAGTCCTGTCTTCTCCCAGGTCTAACCCCTGGCCATGTCGGGCCGTTCGTAGCTCGGTAAGGCATGTTTGCCGCCCCAATTTAGCGCCCTGTCACCCTACCTAAATTAGGTCTTGGGTCTCTTCAATTTTCTATTTGGCTATTTTGCTATAGTGTTGTTTTGCTGCAAACACTGCAGATGTCGGCTTTACCCAATATCAGAAAGGGGCCGCCGCTCCCGACCTCCTTTGCACATCTTTTGCACACACCAGACATCCCTAAACTTTAGGATACATCTCTGATTGCTGCTAATGGGCCCCACTCCAACCCATGCCAATGTGTTTAGCTTGGGATTTTGTGAACTTAGGCTGCAGATCCAATCAAAATGGGCTCTACCCCGGCCCAGTGACGGCTAAGGCCAGCACTTCTGGCCTGAATTTACCTTTGCACCCCCACTTTCTATTACACACAACCCGGAACATATGAAGAAAGAGTCCTCAAATTCAGATCCTTCCAAGCGGAAGTAACACAGTCAGCCATTAAACTTGGCCCATCGAAGGCTCGACCGATGCCGTGCCATATCCTCCACCGTAAGTCGTGCTTAATGCACAATTATCCGTACGATGAATTGGTTGTGAGTAGCATTTAGAAATGGCGCTGCCTTTGTCGGCCTCTTACACCGGGCCTTAGTGCCTCAACATATGTTTAGGAAACGTCTCCACCACTAGGCAATATGGCCATTAAAGCCCTTCACCACCTTGTGAGACTTCAATGATGCAGAATTGCTGCCGTTGGATGTGGTCCGCTGTCCATTTTAATGTTTTGTGGCCAACAACGTATTTTAAACCATTGGCCGACTTCCAATCAGTCAACCTCCATTCTGTGGTCGCTTTTGTCATTTCTAGTGGCATGACCTTGTGTCCGGCCGCCTTAGTGCGTCCAAACCTTTGGCTTCGAGTGAAATTAATCTAACTTTATCGAGATTAATTCCAGCATCTTTGAAAATCCTCGGGACACAACAACTCTCTCAGTGCAATGCTTTTGGCCACCTAGTCCGCTATCGACGCCGCCACCATTGTTTGCTCGCCATCAAACTCCTGTGGATTACGAGGTAGGGGACCTTGAACTCGTAATTTCATTATAGCATGCTTTGATTGTGTAGTAGCATACTAGGAGTTTATAATTTAATGGTTTGCATGATAATGCTAATTGAATGAGCATGCTTTATATATGTGAATCACACATATGTTATTGAGGACTAAAGGTATGACAGTAAGTAATTAGTGAATTGTATGTGTGTGATTTGAGTACCTGATAAATATGTGTGGCCGATGAGCACGAGTACGTGCCTTTGTTTGTAAGTTGTCGGAAGGGTGCTTCGTAGGCTACGACATGGAAATGGTGATGGTATGACAAACGAGAAAAGATGTAAGATAGACTGTCGAAGGTTGGATTTGATGAGGTTGAAGAATTGGCTTGGATTGAGTTGGGTAGTACATTGGAGCAGTGAGTATAATACCTAAGCGATGTCATGATTGGGAAGATTCAGGGTTCTTAACATCTTTGGGGGATTGTGAATTAGTGAAAGTGGACTAAATAATTGTACCGCATAATGTATGTAATATGAATTGTAACTGAAAAATAATGAGTAAGGAATTAGTAAGGGTATGATATCGGGACTTAAGTCTAAGGGTGGTTTCATATGAGGAGTTCAGGTAAGGTGATTCAGTTTTATGGTGGATGGTGTAAGATGTAAGGCCGTAAATGTATGATGGTAAGATTATTAGTATGGATTACGAGTTAAAGTAAGACTGTGCAGAGATTTGTAAGATGGAAGTCATTCCGATCATAATTATACGTGCATAAGTTATCTAATATGAACTTGAATGTAAGTAACCCTAATTTTATAATGTTGTGAGGTTGAGACTGAGGGTTTCAATGGATTAAGTTCCATTTTTGTGCCAGTCGATAAGTAATTGACTGAGCGTCCTTTCTAGTCTAGCCATGGTGTTTTCCTGTGGGATTTAGTCTTGGTGTCATATTTTTGGCCCAGACGTTTGATGCTCTGTTGAGAGCACTGTAAGTTTCTGCCCTTGTGGGTTTTATATGTTTTCTGCCTACCGATGGCACTGTATGTTCTACCCAAGAGTGGTACTGTAAGATTCCTGCCTAAGAGTGGCACTGTATGTTTTTCGCCCTTAGTCGGCATTGTATGGCCCTTGTTGGCACTATATGGCCCCAGAGAGTGGGCATTTGCGCGCTCAGGTAAGTAGTATCATGGATCTGCTTTTACCTGTTTAATCCTATGCCCCATGAGAATAGGTGTGCCTTGCCTTCGAAAAAGTCCATGGTGTATAGTTGCTCCCCGAAGGTTAAGGTGATGCCCCAGTGGCATTGCATTCCTTTTCGACGCTGGAGCTTATTAATTATAATGAGCTTCAGTTATCGATAGTATGTGTACAATCGTAAGAGTAAGTTGTAGGTTTCAGATTCTGAGTAAGTTGTACGTGTAAGATTTAAAGTAAGTGTGAGCTTCTTAAGAAGACAGTAAGAGTAAGTTTATGAGTATGAGTATGTTGTACGAGTAAGTTTGTGAGACTTTAATTCAGACGGTAAGCGTAAGTGTAAGTGTAAGCTTCTAAGGAAGATGTAAGAGTACATTTATGTGTAAGAGCATGATTGTACGAGTAAGGTTGTACAAGTAAGTTCATACGAATAAGGTCGTACGAGTAGGCATATGTTGTAAGTGTAAGCATACGTTTGTACGAGTAAGCTGATAAGACTGATTCAGAGTGTAAGTGTAAGAGTATGATGTATGAGTAAGTATAAGTTCAGTTTATACGATGATTTGTATGAGTGACCATATTTATACTTCTTATTCTATTTGCTTCATGTGTGATTGCATGGAAGCATCTATATATGAACTTACGGGGTTTATTAATTTATATTTTTCCCCTACTGGGTATTTTCCTACTGAGTATGAAAATACTCACCCCATCTTTTTAGCCCCTTCGACTAGAGGCTTTTGCAGGTCAATCATTAGCTATTGAGATTGGACTTTTCCCGTGGTGGACAATTCTTCCTCGACCTAGAGTGTAGCGAAATCACGGTGAGGTTATGTGGAGTTTGGTGCTACGATCTCATGTTTTGCTTAAGGTGAGAGAAATGTATTATATATTGGACTTATGCATGTATGTACGAATAATTTTAAGGTTGTGAAAGAACTTGTACTCAAAGACTTTTTCAATCGGAAAGACTTTTCAATTAGAGGATTTGCCGGTGTCTAATGTCGTATGCCAATGAATGCGACTTCGTGAGGGTTTTACACGATATAAAACCATATATCCGGTTAGGGGTATTTTAGTTCAAAATTTACCTTATATCGTGTTATTCCAGGTTTTATGGCATTTCCATATAAAATTCAGGGAATATATAATTTTCCATTCTTTGGCCAAGTAATATGGAAAAAACTCTAACTTATAATCAAGATAATAAGTGGAAATGAAAGATGTTGTAGCAAACACAATGGTTATAAACAGATGCAATGACATCTCTAGGCTTGGATAATTAATAATATAGAAATCTTGTGTGGTGGTTCACCATGGCATTACAAAAATAGTCCGTAGAAGTTCAAGAGACTTTGGAGGTGTGGAATGTATAGCCTTCAAGGCCATATCCAGATGCATACATGCGGTCTAGGAACACCACACCTTGAAAAAGATGTGCAAGTAAAGTGGAAGACTTAATTTGGAAATTAATTGAAAGGTGGGTTATTAGATTTCACTTGTGAAGTGGTAATGTTTCTCAATTTAAACATATGGAATTACAAACTACGTTGAGTAATTTTTTATGAATTCGGTATAGCACATCATGATTTCACCCTTAATTTTCTTAAGAATTCTACATGGGATATGTAAAATATTTGATATAAAATTGGTTGATGATCATGTGTTGCAAGGAGTAGGGTATTAAATGTATGTTCTTGCATTGCATTGAATGTTACTTTACTTGTTAATTGAGTTAAGGAGAGGCAATGAGACTTAAGTGTATACTATGACAGGTTGCATGTAAATGCATACAAATTTGGCCTAACGGCCTATTGCTGGCCCTAGCAACAATGGCCAAGGCTAGATATGGCCTCGCAGCGGCAGCCAGGGAATAGGCCAGGCATCGCAGATCTGGCCTGGCAGCTGGTCACTGGTGCGGCCAGGAAGCCATGACCGCTGCTAGGTAGAGGGTAGAAGAGAAGAAGGAAAAAAAGAAAGAGAAGAGTTTGATGGTCGCTGGTCGGTTGTTGTCAGTACCGCCATAGGAGGAGGAGGAGGGAGGAAGGGGTAGGGTTAATAAAAAAATTTCATAATATTGTGGGTATAGATGAGTAATTTTAAAAATTTTATTAGAGGTAAATAAGAAATGGGGTACTGAGGGAGTTTTTGAGGTTTATTAGAGTTTAAAGTTGGCATGGAGTAAGCCTACTGATCTTTGGCTCATGGGTGGTTATTTTATCGCCTACTCAAGATTCTATTGGAAAACTTAGGGATCCGGTGCTGCAACTCACTGATGCAATTCCTAATAACAATTATGTAATTTTCTTTACGAACTTCTGGGCAGTTGGTGGTGACACTACCAATGGCAAAGATAAGGAAGTTTTGATTGTTTTAATATGGTTAATTTAGAATGCTAGAAATGAAAATATTTTTCAATCTATTTGTCCCTCAGCTCCTCGTATTGGAAAATATCTGTCTATGGTCCTAAGAAAACTTCGTATAGCTGAGAAGAAGAGCTCTATTAATACAAGTGGGAAATCTACTTATACGGAAAGAATGTTAAAATGGAATCTTCCACCACCAACAGGTTGGTATTGTCTTAATTTTGACGGAGCCTTTCTTGGCAGTCTGTAAGGTAGCTGCTTGCTGGGTTGTTATTAGGGATTGCAATGGGAATTTTGTTCACTTCCAGTTCAGTCAGCGTATTGGCTGAGGCTTATGCTTGTCTTTTGGGAGTCCGGCTTCCAATTTATTTAAACATTTCAAATGTTGTTATTTAAGGTGATTCATGCAATATTATAAGAGTCCCATTTATATGAGCTCGGGCTCATATACGTCTACGTAAACTTGGGCTCTATGAGCTGTCGGATTTATATCTGGCCCATAATACTCATGGGTTTAAATGCCTATATGTATTATGGGCTGTCGGATGTACATCTGACATCCAATAAAGCCAAGCTCACTTAGGCGTATATGAGCTCGGGCTGATATAAACTTTTTCCAAGGTAATCCTCTCCCATCAAGGTCAAGTCCCATGACAAATTCAAGGCATTGCGAAGGAGAGGTGATGCATTTACCCCCCCGACTCCCATACATAGAAGGTCGTATTGACCGATACGGGTCTGTATCGGATGATACGTACCTGTATCGGTCGATACCGATACGGTACGGGGGGCGATACGCCCCCTACACCATTTTGCGATACGTATTGGCCATATTGATACAGCCGATATGTATCGATACTATATTTAAAAAATAATTTTTTACTTAAAAAAAATTTAAAAAAAATTTTAAATTTTTTTTCTTAAAAATAAAAATACAATTCGAACCCAACTTCTTTGAAAGTTTAAGTTTTAGTTATATTAAAAATAATATTTTTAAAGTTATATGAGATCAATACGGGTAGGTCCATACAATTTACATAATTATACTTTTTGCATATAATGCTTCACAAATATACATTTATTTAAACATGTAATTTAGACTCATATTAAGCATATTATTTATTTTTAAAATAAATTAATTTTAAAGCATTTAATATGGGAAAGAATGGCCAATAATTTCTATGGGACAGTGAGCATAATAATATATAGTTCTAAATGAACTAATTTTAGAATACCTGTATCGGTTGATATAACATTATATGGTCTTATTATGCTCTAAAAGAGGTATTATAATGATATATTATTAATTATAATATTTTTTATGTTTATAAAAGGGTTTATGCCCGTTTCGGTGTGTACCAAGCGTATCATCGGCGTGTACCCGTATCCATAATCATCAATACTCTCATGCGTATCGATACGGCCTCCCATGCTCCCATATTAATAGCTACAATTGGTTTTCTAAAATAAACAAATTTAACTTATTTTAAAAAACCAAATGTAGCTATTAATGTGGGATAGAAAGATTATAGAGAAAGATAAGTGAGCAAACTATTGCTTTATTACTATTCTGGTTATTGGTTTATTCTTCCTCATTTTCTAAAGGATTCTTGAAGGACATATATGTTAGACCAAGGTATGGGCTTAGGCCCATATGGTCCCTTGTTCATGGTACGGATGAGTTGGTATGGACATGAAGTCCAAGGATAGTGGGGGTGGTCTTACCAACCCCACAGGAACTATTGTAACATATATTTACGTGAGACCCACATCCGATACACACGTACACTAGGCATTGACTAGGGTGCATATATTCACTTTGTGGGGTCTGGTTCTAGAATGTGTCTTTGGTAGGACTCGTTATTAGTGAATGATTGACCCTGTCATGAGCATGGTTGCATACTGGCCAGACCTTTGTAGCCACTCCCGTTGTGTCAACTTTCTAAGTTAATCTGGTAGAACTCATATTAGAGATCCATTCACTTAGGCCCATTAAGAGAGAAAGAAGGATAAAAAGGAATAGAAATGAGAGGAGGAAGCCCTAAGGCACGTCCCGCTCTCTCCCATCACGTCCCCTGCTCTCCTTTGTCTCTCTCTAGCCTGTTGCACAAGGAGAAGAGAGAAATAAGGTTGGACATCCCCTTCCTCCCCTCCCTCGTCATCTTCCATTGCATGTTGATCACATTGGGAGTCTCATCATCATCGAGACCCATAAAAGGATTCAAGAAAAAGGCTACGGCACTGCATTGCAAATATTTGTGAGGGATCTACACATATACAAGGTAGTACTCTCTTAAATTGAATTGGTATTCAATTAACCCATTGGGCATTGACATGAAAGGTCTTGGTGTCCCACGGCTGATCAGCCCCAAAGGTCAATGTGTATCACCCCTTAATTTAATTTAATTTGATTAATAGCCTCTTGATCATGTTTATTGTTTATATTGATTGATTTCCACATGCATGGGTAGAAATAATTTGATAGACTAAATTTTTCTCTAAGGTGCCACCTTTAGGGTTCATGCCCTCCTCATGCTTGTGCTGGTACGCCACTCTGGAGCTTTTTCCGGCATCTATCTTGCTTAATCTTTCTGTATGTTTCTTTTTGTTACCCAAAACAACCAGCTGCCCAGGTACTCAACGTGCTCTTTGTTCAACTCAGCCTTTGCAGCCTCTTCCACACAGTCAACATTTTCACGATTGGTGAACACAAGTCCACCTAGAAGGTTAGTCAATCCTAAGAGCTCGCACTCCTCATCCAATTTGCTTTCCAACTATTGCATATTTATAAATTTTGGAGGTGTACAATTTTTTTTACCTGTGGTACATTTAAGTAGCCACTGCTTCAGTGTCAACACCAAGCTACATGTTTCTAGGAAGGTAAGCCTGGAACAGGATGAAAGATACATCGTCTATAGAGTGGTGATGTTGCAAACTGAATTAGTAAGGTTCAGGTGCATGTCTGACATTTCCAACAACGCCTGTTTGAATTGACTGCCCATAAAAGCTTCCTGGTACAAGGCATAAAAACCAAAACTAATAAAACAGCAAACTCTTGTAACTTGAGAAATGGAAAAAGTGCAAATACCGTAGATATACAAATTTTGTTTTCCCAATTCCCAGCAACTTAAGCATGTAGAAACAAAAAACATGAGCAAAAAGTAAACAGTAAAGGGAACTGACTGTTTCTGCAAACTCTGATATGAAATAGGATCCTCTGCATAGCTACGTAAATGACAAGTCCATCAGTTGACATAAGCATTATCCACTACCAGAGAAAGGAAAAATGCCACTACAGACCCCCAAGATTCTTCAAAAGAGAGGCTTCAATATTGTGAGACATTACGCCATATTTGGAAGGAGAGAAGAAAATACACAGAGCATGGGTACCTGCAGTTTGAAGGTTTGCGATTTGAAGGTCAGGTGAGGAGGAAAGAATTAATGAAACCATTAATAGATAATAATGGCTAGAAATCATGAGAATGAACTTACACATCTCCATTGGTAAAGCTTCCCAAAAAATGAGGACGTACCATTAGCTTTTCAACACTGTATCTACTACCAACTTTGCACTCTGCATGGGTCCACCTTGCTTGCTCATCACACTCCTAAATTCCCCTAGACCAAGGTTTGGTACTCTAAATAATAATAAAAAAGAAAATACAACCTTAATCATGGATATTCATTTTCTAAATTCGACAGCCTGTGTTGCAGATCTATTGAGTCCTTTATCTACAGTGTGCACACCAGAAATTAAAATCATAAAATAAAAAAGCTGCCAATAAACCACTCCCTGAAATGACAAAATCAAGGGTGAATAACAATATTCTGCTAAACACCGAAGTATTGACATATTACTTCACAATACATATCGGCAGGTGGCTATGAACAGAAAGCTTCAAATTACACTTCCACAAGTAAATATCTGAGGTTCACTCACGTTTACTTGTATCATCTGATTAATCAGTCTAGGGAAAACGCAAAAATAATGAAACATGGCAGGGAAGCAAAAGGAATTGCCGTGCTCAGCATTATATAATTTCTTTACCCAGTATTTTATGTAATAAAAGGAAACAATGACAAATTTACACATAAATATTGAGAAGATTGAAATTTGATTGTTTTACAGAGATAACAAAAGCATTCTGCATCGATCTAGTCAAGGATTACAAGGTGTAAGCCAGCTTCATATTCTTGATGACCTGGATAAACATCTGAGCGGCTTCGAACGTGGGGATTTTTCAAACAATAGTGGTAACCCCAAGCTATTGTCCGTTGGCTCAAACATGGACCTGTATCACATATTTAAAACAAGCATGTGATATATTTTTTAATAGTTTATTTATAATGTACTATTAGTAATAGTTACTAGAAACGGGATATCACTAAATGCACACGCAGCAAAAATGATACTTTCATTCAAAAACTGATTGGTCCTTGTTTACTATATCAATCTAACATGATTGGTAATTCAAATACAGCAGCAAAAATGATAATTAAGAGGATACAGTTGTCCAAACATTAAAAGACGAACAACAAACATAAGATTCAAAATGTTTAGATTTTTAAGCTGATGAAATCACATTGATAGGTGGATCAATCAAAAGCACGTATTCACCTCATTTTTCTCAAGCACAGATAAGGTGAATTTCCAGGGTGGGATGTAACTTTGTTCCCAGCTAAACAATGGATCTGAGGAACGATAAAAAAAAGTTTACTCACTTGGTACTCTGTGCTTTCCTTCTCCAGAAAACAAAGGACAGAACCCACTGGAATCACAAGGAAACAAGAATAACTTCAGTATAGAAATTTCCACAGAAAAATGTAGATAAATAAGACAGATATATGAAAAAATAGCATAAAATCAACAAAACTAAATGGAATTTTATCTTTTTATACTGATTCTGCGAATCCATAATTCTGTACTAGAGTCATACTCGTCAAACTCCAAGTCCTATTTTCATTAAGTACAAATTTAAAAACGTAATAATTTATCTAAGAAAGAAGACAATTGTGATACATGATTCTGTACAGGAGAAACTTAAGTGTATCCCAGTAATTACTAATTTGTATACGTTGTAAGCAACTTCAGTAGATTCATACTTGACAAACTACAAATTATATTTTCTCTGAGTATGAAATTTTTTTTAGATATAATTTATCTAGAATAGGAGAAAAAGTTGCACCATGTACATTACATAATTCACGAGGAAACCGTATTTTGTAGCCACAGGTGCAAGTCCTCATATATAATATGACCCCCAACTAATCAAGTGTTTGGCAAGTCTATTTGTATATTATCTTCTACCAAAGAACTGCATTAAACAAAGGACCATGAGAAATACCATGCTGAACATATGCAAACAAGAAGACCAGAACTTAGAAACCATATAAAATTCAAATCATGAATCTTAGGTCACTCTGAAAAATCTCGGTTACAATGTATTATAAATTATACACCTATTCCTTGATAAAGGTCTAATTCAGGAAATATGGTATTTCAAGAACTCAATTCAAACAACAGGACACGAGCGGAAAAAACACTATAATCACACCATGCAACCTTAAGCCACACAAAAGACTTGTGTCACACAGATTAGAGTTTACGGATCTCCATTGGCAAAGGCCTAATCTCAACAACATAGAAGATTTACTCATTCATTTAATGTGAAAATCTGTAAGATGTATAGATTATAGTGTGTGTGTGTGTGTAAGAGAGAGAGAGAGAGAGAGAGAGAGAGAGAGAGAACCTTCACTATAGACATGAACGAGAAAATCCGAGTTGATGGTTTCTTCACAACCAGCCTTCTCTCCGGCACCATCTCTTTGCATAGATGTTGGGCAATTTCCTTCAGCAATACAAGCTGCGCTTTATCTTTACTCACAGAAATTAATGACTGTCTCATTGATTCCCTATCTGCCTCAAGTGCCTGAAGCCTCATATAGAGCTTTGTTATTTCCCCTTCCCCTATATCCACCCTCGGCACAGACTCCCTTGGTGTAGTGATGTAATCTTCATATCCATTCAGCACATTTCCATTACAAGGCACACCCTGAATTGAATCAATAGTGTACACTCTATCATTCATGTCATCTCCATACTCAGAGCCATTACCTACTTTCTTCTGAAACAAGTTGTCATCCATTCTCACACTGTCGTCCCTCTTCTTGGCTCCCACGCAATCAAGCCTCGGGCTCTCTGTTGGGATCATCCCAATGAAAGAACGAGGGCTATCTTGGGAGAGCTGTCGATAATGTCGAACCTGCCTTGGAGACTGCTCTACCATTGTCTTCTCCAACAAATTCATGCCATTTGCAAATGTCTGATTCGTTAAATTGTTGTCAGGATTCCTCTCCAACTGCCCAATCCGATATTCCAAATTCTGCAGATGGTCCAAGACATGGGGAGAACCCTCAAGAACACATTTTTCCGCACCTGGGGAATCAGGTGCCTCGTTCATACTGCATCTCAGAGCAGGGTAATCAAATGAAGGGTATTTGTGTTCGTGTCCGCCATTCTGCTCAAGCACATTCTGAATTCCATCATCCTCTGTTGCATCGACCTCGATCTCAGTCGCTTCATCTTCGTAGTCCTCACCGTGGCCAAGGCTCAGCAGACGGTGCTTGTAGGCCCGAATTTCGCAATTGAGGGCCTGGATGAGCTGCTCCCGCTTGTAAATCAGCTCCTCCAGCGCCTGGATCTCGTCCTGGTCGTGGGCCATCTTCTCCTCCGCAAATCGCTTGTACTGCCGCGCTTCCATCTGCAGCTCCGCCTTCTCCCGCTGCAGCCGCAGGATCATCGACAGCGCCTCGTTAGCAGCCGAAGACGATGCATTCCTCTCCTCCTCTAGCTCCGTGTACAGCTCCCGCATCGTCTGCTGGTGGCTGCCCAGCGCCTCCCGCAGCGCGGCGCACTCGTTCTCCACCTCCACTCGCGCAATGCAAGAAACACCCCCATCCTCCCCCGCGGAGGAGCCTGCCGGAGCATCCTGGCAGCAACGTTCACCCATCACCTTGTCAACTTTCCTCTTTACCACACGAGGTCCGGAATTCGCCACACCGTCCGCCGGAAAATCGCCGCAGTTGAACCGGCTGGCGGGAGGCTCCGCCCCAGGAGGCGGAGCGGGATCGGGGTACATGGGGCAGAGAGAGAAGGGAAGGGAATGAGGCGGAAACCCGGGAGGGCCCGGGGCCAGGGAGAACTTCCTTCTCCTCCACCGCTCCGGCGCTGTGTTTCCCCGCCAACTGTAATAGCCAGAAACAGAAGAGAAATAAACGAATGAGGGAAATTCCATGCCCAAATTTTGCGGAGAAATGCAGAGGTGTTCAGACCTGGCGGCGACTGCTCTTTTTTCCGTTTTTCCGTTTCTTTCCGAAAAAATAGCGCGGAGAGGAGATATTGTATTTCTGCTAGGGGCGATGGCGGGACTTTTTGAAGGATATTTGGCGGATGATTTTCTTACGCCACCTGGTTGTTACATGAAGTTTTCATTGAGCATGGGGCACATAAGTTCTTTTATTTTCAGTGAGACCTTTTTTTTTCTATGTTATATTAAAACTTGTTTTATAAGGTTATTAGATAAAGAATGGTTAACATAGTTTTAATCCAAGAAGAACCATGGTAGAGTTGAGTTTCACATGTGATAAAGTTATTTTGTCATTCTAAAACTGTTGATTTTAGAGGCCTAGTTTTCAACCAATGGCTACAATGGTGGAAATATTTGTAGTATCATTATTTTTTTATGTATTTTGTCTAATCAACTTAAAAAATCACTAAAATGTTCTTAAAATTAATATTTTAACTAGTAAAAATTAAAAAATTTAACTTTTATGCACAAGAATTTATTTACGGGAAAAGTTAGTATGAGCCCGGGCGCATGCGCGCCGGAATGCGCCCGGGCTCATACTAACGGGACTCTTTATTTACAAAGCGGAAACAATAGAAACCTAAACTTTATATACATTCATAATCAATTTATTAACAATTCATATCTTAAGCATGCAAGAACATATAAAATTTTTTACATAAAAACCCCCAACTAAAGTAAAAACTAAGGCAGCTACTCTTGACCTAAAATTAAAATACTAGCAAATAAGACCTTACATAACATAAACAAACTACCATCCTCTCATTAAGACTCTAACACAACTCCTCTTTATTTAGATCTCATTCTTCTTTTGTTACTAACATTCAAGTCATCTCCCCCAAGTCTTGAAGTTTTATCCCTCATTATTTTATTTTGTCCTCTTCTGACCTCCTCAATAAAATTCCTCTTAACTTGATTTTAACTTTGAATCTCTTCAATTGACTATTGAAGAATTGGCTGACAATCTCCTCAAGTTTGTGTATGAAAAACTCTCTTTGTTGTGTCTCTTCTCAATCAATCACTATTAAAACTGATCACTCACGTACATGATAATTTTTAGGGAAAACTAATACAAAAGTACTTCTCATTTTCTCTCTCTCAAATTCTAGATTTTTGTCACTTCAATTTCGTGTTTAGCTACCTCTTATAGAGGTCATTAAGTCGGTTTAAGATATAGAGTTCAATTAAAAATGATATGTTTTTCAAAATAATTAAACTAGGTAACTTTGATAGACAATGATCGATAGATCACAGTTTTCATTTTGGTAAAATTTATCAAGTGATCAATTTGGAAACTCACAACCAAAAATTACAAAGACTTTTTCAAGCACTAACTGATCAATCACTTCAATACAAAATCCAGTGATCAATTGATTTAGTATTAAACTTCTCAATTTACCCTAAATTTGCCTAAAACTTCCATAATCACTTAAATTAATTATTCGTAGTCATAACTAAGTGATTTGTGTACATTAGTGTGTGAAAATAAACCTTTTACTTTTAACACTTAGCATAGTTTTTAATCTTGAACTTTCAAAACATGTATGTGAGAGTTTAATATCTATCTAATTGACCTAATGAATCACTAAATTGCTCCTAACCCAAGTTCTTCAACAGGTAAGAAATTAAAAGTTATATCCTCTTTTGCACAGAAATTTGTTTTAAACCAGAAATCAAAAAATCCTAATTACTATGACTAATCATAATTATTTTAATTATCAATTAAACCACAAATTATGCAAGAACACAAGATTTTTACTTGAAAAAACCCAACTAGGTTAAAAAACCACTACAAATATTTTTGGCATAAAATCAATGCACTACCAAAGCAAGACCTTACATGACATTGTAGAAACATATGAGTCATATGTTTAGTTTATTAGTTGATTTCTTTGTCAAAAATTATGTCCAGAAACTATGTCTATATAATGAGTCTTAGAATCTGATTTGAGGTTACTGTGGTCGAGTTAGATTTAGAATTGCCAAACTTGAAAAATTGGAGTATATGTGTTTTTATTGATCAAGGTGGTGAATTGAAGAAGACAATCTACAACTCAAAGAGTTTATATGTAGAGTATTCAAAGAGGAGTTGTAACATATCTTTAATAGAAGATTGAAATTTTTCGAAAGGACAAAGTCAAGATAATAAGAGGTGCTCATTAAAGACTATAAGGAGACGAAGACAAGGTAAGGAAGAGTAAGTTTCAAGTGCTTGAACAGAAGACTTAAAGGTCAACAACAGTGATTTAAACACGAGGATCTTGTATTAGCTGAAGAAGGTTCTGGTTTGCTTGTGTCAATATAAAGTCTTAGTTTCTAGTGTATGATTTGGTTCTTTTAGAACTGTCATGGTTTTTTACCCTAGTTAGGGTTTTTCATGTAAATTGTTATGTTCATGTGTTGATTGATTGATATTTTGATATTGAGATTTAAGATAACATTAGGTCTTAATTTTTACTTATTGAAAGTGCTAGTTTTAAGAGTAATCTAGTGATCCGCTAGGTCGATTAGATAAATATTAAACTCTCAGACACAAACAAACAACTAACATCTTATGAAGATTCTAACACAAACTATTCATTTGTTTAGATGTCTCTATTCTTTGGTTGTTAGCCTTTAAGTCTTTTCTCCTCACGCCTTGAAATATTTTTTCTCCTTGCTTTGTTTTCATCTTCCTCTAGCCTCTATAATCAAACTCCTTTTGATTATTACTTTAGTCTTGAGTCTTCAATCTCTCATTGAACTTGGCTAACTCTCTCCTCAAATTTTTGTGTATGAAAAACTCTCTTTTAGTTGTGTCACTTAAACAATCACCATCAAAACTAAACTCTTAAGCATAATGAAGATCTCTTGGGGAAAAATAGCAAAATGACTTCTCTTCCTTTCTCTCTCAAATTTTAGATTTCCCTCTCTTTAATGTGGTGTTCACCTAACCCTTATATAGTTTATTAAGTCTATTTAGGTGTTAGACTTCAATTAGGAATGAAGTCTTTCTCAGAATGCTTAAAAAATATAAGTTACATAGACAACAATCAAGCGGTTCAAATAGTGATCGATTGATCACTATTCTAACTAAGGTAAAATTCTTCTAGCGATCAATCACTAACTTGTGGTGATCAATCGATATACTATTGCCCAAATTTTACACTATTTGATTCAAGAGCCAATCGATCGATTGTCTAGTGTATTTTGTAGTGATTGATCAATGCACAATAATTTTTCATATTTTGCCTTATGTTTCCCTTAAACTTCTAGGATCACTTAATTTAATTATTCTTAAGTAAAACTAAGTGATTTGTGTATATGAATATATGAAAATAAATCTTTTACCTTTGACACTCAGCTAAGTCTTCAACCTTGATTTTTAATTACACATAAGCTCTTATTATCAAGGCAATCAATTCCAAATTTGACTTAACCATAAGTACATCTAATCAAACTCATAAGACTAACACATACATGAAGTTTAGACATTGTTTTGATAATCAAAATTAGCCAATTAACAATAAATATGCCTCATATATTCTTTCAATGTGCTCCTATTTCTCAAGTCTATCAATTTCAAATCTGACTTAACCGTAATAAGATCTAGTCAAACTTCTAAGAATAAAATGTACATGAAGTTTTGCCCTTATTTTGATTATCAAAATTAGCTAATTATATTACATTTGCCTCATATGTTCTCACAATCTGCCACTTTGGCTATTCCATGACAAAATATTACAATAATAAAAATCAACAAAAAATTACAACTCATGACATATAGAGGTGTCAAAGGGATAGACCAGGCCTTGCCTGGGCTCGTTGGAGGCCCAGTATGAGGCTTGGGCCTAGCCCTCATAGCTAAATACAGACCTGTCATGGCCCTAGGGCCCTTTCAATTCTTTTTTTTAAATATAAATCAATAAAATTTCATATAATTTATAAATTTACAAAAAAATAAATCTTAGGGAGGTGAAAATTGTATCATTATAGTATGAGTACATCCTAACTAGGTTGGCACCACCTCAACAAGACTACAACTTTATTCTTATAGTATGATAAAAAAAATACATTTGAACTTTCTAAGAAATTAAAATTTTATTAAAGTCTTCTTGTAGCACATCTTCTAATTTTAGAGCTTGTTCTCTCTCTCTTCTGTACCTAGTCAATTCTTCAAGCACAGGTAGCACTCCACTATCATTGGATCTAAGCGACTCCTCCAATCATCACATACCCTATTTTCTACACTAAATGTATACTTTGAAGCTATTGTAGACATTGGAGGAGTTAGTAAATCACATGCTAAGGCAGCAAACATAGGATAACTTTTTTAATGTGTTCACCACCAAACTAAAACGTCAAAGTTACTTGTTTCTTCTTTGATTAAAAAAGTCATAAAGTCATTTTGTAAATACATAAGTAATCATTATTAGAGGTAGTACTAGTATATTTTTATTTATTTATACTAAGTATTAACCAAAGAGGGTCATTTTTATTTATAGATGGCGTTATAGCACTAGACTTCTACTGCCATACATAGATTCATATATATCATATAAAGAATATTAAGCATTTTTAACTTCTTGAATATATCTATTGGATTCTAAAGCCATATTATTATATATACCATCTAATATATGTACTTAATCCTAGCATCTCTAATTTCACCTAAACAAAAAATCTTAGGAAGTTCTTTCCAATATTTTTTATATTTTCTTTTCATTTACCCCAAAGTCATATTAAATACATCATTATATCTATATTCCAAAAACATGAGATTAATATTATAGAGTTGATTAAGAACTAAAGAAGATATAGGATAATATATACCCGATAATTGCTTAGTAGCTTCAAAAAACATGTAAAAAGTTCGTAATAACTTTCACAATTTTAAAATCATCATCACATAATAAAGAATCGGGTAACTTATCGGCAAACCATAATATTATAATTTCTTTCTATTTATAACATTAAATAAGTGCTATTCTACTTATGTTTAACATTTAAGATAATTTTATTATATTTTTTACTATATTGTTTATATAAATCTCTAAATTCTTCATATCTAGATAGAGAAGAACTAATATAAACTAACACATCTCTAATTTTTACTATATGATCTTTAACAATATTTAAGTTGTCTTGAGAAAATAAATTAACAATACAATAAAACATCTTATATGAAAAAAAATTCCATCTTACATAGGGTACAATTGTAATTTAAGAAAATAAATAGCACTTTTATTATTTGAAGTGTTATATAAGGTAATGAAAGAATTTTATTATTAATATAATTGTCATGGAAAGTCACCATTATAGAGACCTACTAATTACAATTCCCATATGAATAGATTCTAATAAATTAAAAGTAATAATTCTTTTATTTAATTCCCAATCATGATCAATGAAATGTGTTGTAATACAAATATATCCTAAATTTGGGTTACTAGTCCATATATCTAAAGCAATAGAAATTTTACCTAGAATCGTAAAAAAGGTTTCGATGAACTTACCTTTATATTCGTTGAAGATTTTGATACAATCTAACTTTGTTGCATTAAACTAAGTTTAATACAATCTAACCTTGTGGAAGCATGGGTTGAGGGCATACCTCGTATAGCTTTCAAACTTTTTATCATCTGTAAAAGAGAATGGTTGTTCAGCTTGCATAATGTATTGGGCTAGCTGACTCTGATTTGTACTTTCAGTGTATGCAAAAGTGCTCAAACTAGCCGATGAGCTAGTCATGCAAGCTAACTCTGTTTGCCCTGGATCTAATCTTTTGGCTTTTGCAAGGCACTTGTCGACATGTCTAAAAAGATGACCCATGCTACTGGTGGAGATACTGGGATGTGCTTTGCAGTGGTTGCAAATTGCTCGTTGTAGCATATGCTTGAGATTATCTGGGTCTGACACTTCTTTCATTGTCAAGTGCTCCCACACATTAGAAAGTTTGTGCTTCTTTGGTGCACTTGGTATAGTTGCCTGTCGCCCATGACCATGACCACTAGTTGTCGCCACTTCTAGTTTTATTGGTTGCTCTTCATTTTCTGAGAATGAGGTGTCAAACTTGTAATCAGGATGAATCAGATTCCCTTGTTCGATGGGCATTTGACTTTCTATAGTGTTGGAGTTGGACTCATTCATGGAATGAGAGTGAGAGTAGGGAGTCATTTGTCTAAAAAAGGAAAGGTCAAGATACAATTAGAAAGAAAGTAAGCATGAAAAAACTTAAAAATAAAATAAAATAATAATATGACAAAAAAATTTCAAATTTGCATAGAGAATTACCCTTTGAAGAATTGATTTTTGAGAATCAGATTTAGATGAGAGAGTTTGAAGAAGAAGAACTTGAAGAGTTGAAGATGCCTTCTTGAAGAATGGAGGAGAGAGCTTGAAGGAATTGGAGTGAGTGATTGCTTGAGCATTTAATTACTTGATTAATTTGAGACTTGATAGATTGAGTAAGAGTGAGGAGTCAAAAATCACCTCCCCCTTTCCTCCAATTTATAAAGGAGCCCTTGTTAATTGATGGAAAAATCCCCCAAGTGTCAAAAAATGGCTCTATTGGGGGGTAATTTCTGAAATTTTATTATAAGACCAATCAAGTGGTCCCTTAACAGTAAAAAAACAATTTTGATATTGTGGCTGATCGAACAAACATCAAACGCCTCTCAAAAGAGTTGTTGGCATCCGTTTTAGTAGGCGTAAGGTTTAGTGCAGGCGCTATTGAGGTTTGGGCATCGATCGGGCTATGCTAATTTCAGTCCAGGGGCTGAAATTCTCAACCCAACATGGCTCAACTATTTTATAGGGTTGGGCTAGGCCTAGTCACGAATAGGCCGGGCTTTAGCCCGACCCTTTACCACCTCTAATGACATAGTGCATTGACTTTCACTTCTACATATGATTTGACTAGACTAAGCTCATCTAAGACTATTTGGAATTGATATTTGAAAGCCTTTAAAACTTGTACTTATCCTACACACTTACAAAAAAAATTTTTTTTGCATAGCACTACTCAATCAAGTATGAAAATAAGCACTTCAATTTTTATTAACCTTTTCTCCTCCGTTTTGGCACAAATTGACAAAAAATGAATAAATAATTAACAAAAATTTTAATTCAAGTCATCAAGTCAAGTAATCACCAAAAGACATGAAAATATAATAATCATAAGAGAAACACATGTTCATCATGTATCAAATAACATAAACAGTTTCATAATACAACCTAAAGTAAAAGAAAAACATATAATGAACTATCATAGATCCAAACCAACAAATACATGTAAAAGTGATAAACATAATGGAGCAGCATCAGGTGGGGCATCATCATCAATCTCCCTCTCATTGTCTGAAAGTGGCAATCTGTCATGAATCATTCTCTTGAGATCTGCAAAACCTTGTTGAACCTTGTCAAGCAACTGCCAACAAAAATCCACTAAATATCCATATGCCAAGGGTCTAGAAAGATCAGATGGTCTTGCAACAAGAACTGGCTCCTCATGAACATCTTGTTCCTCCTCGGGTTTTGTCTCATGTCCACATGTGTGACATCATTCTCCTAACTACTACTGCATCAATTAGTCCCATACCAATCATAATAGGCTTTGCCAGTGGAACCCTTAATTGAACAGACGTAAAAATATGGCATAAGATGTACGGATAAGGTAACATCTCATGTGTGTGTCCATAGAGGAATGCCATCATATTACTGAATATGATGAAAGATGGATCAAGCTCTAGATATAGCTCAAACAAAATAAATAGGATCTGTGCCATGGTGTGATCAACTCTCTCCTTCCTAGCACTCTATATATCATATTGAGCTATCACATGAAGTAGACGAAAATCCACAGTCATAGAATGAGCTAAGGTGGATATGTTGAGAGATTTTCCACAAGGAAGACCAATGAGACATCCAATAATCTCATTGTCAGATGGAAAGATGTATCTACTAAAGTCTGGATATCGTAATCTCAATGTTCACATGCAATGACCTCTACAATGACACTTGGTGTCACACTAGTTGTTGTGCCTCCTACTGTACTCACTAATGTTTCCTCATCCACAAAGTGGATAGAAGAATACCAAACAATTCTAGGGAAGGCAAATTGATCAATGGTAGAAATAGAATGAAAATAGTCTATCCAATACCCCCTAGCCTCAATCGTCTACATGATTGGCTGAAACAAGAATAACACTCCTCTCACATCTAAGAGGCCTAACTCACTCACTTGCAGTCAATGAGCTCCCAGGGTTGCTCAATCCAGCAGAAGTTTTTTGTTTATTTGCTTTCACTATTTAAATTTATAAAGAACTACTAGAAATTTCAAAGAAAAAATTGAAATAAATTTTTTTCCCAAATTTTGAAATTTAATTTAACCCTAAAAAATTTTGTTGTACAATTGATTCCAAATTTTTACCCAACCTAGATTTCAATGTCTAAAACAAATTTTTTACATAAAAACCCCCAACTAAAGTAAAAACTAAGGCAGCTACTCTTGACCTAAAATTAAAATACTAGCAAATAAGACCTTACATAACATAAACAAACTACCATCCTCTCATTAAGACTCTAACACAACTCCTCTTTGTTTAGATCTCATTCTTCTTTTGTTACTAACATTTAAGTCATCTCCCCCAAGTCTTGAAGTTTTATCCCTCATTATTTTATTTTTTTCTCTGCCAACTGTAATAGCTAGAAACGGAAGAGAAATGAACGAATGAGGGAAATTCCATGCCCAAATTTTGCGGAGAAATGCAGAGTTGTTCAGACCTGGCGGCGACTGCTCTTTTTTCCGTTTTTCAGTTTCTTTCCGAAAATATAGCGCGGAGAGGAGATATTGTATTTCTCCTAGCGATGGCGGGACTTTTTGAAGGATATTGGGCGGATGATTTTCTTATGGCACCTGGTTGTTACATGAAGTTTTCATTGAGCACGGGCACATAAGTTCGTTTATTTTCAGTGAGACCTATTTTTTCTATGTTATATTAAAACTTGTTTTATAAGTTTATTAGACAAAGAATGGTTAACATAGTTTTAAATCCAAGAACCATGGTTGAGTTGAGTTTCACATGTGATAAAGTTATTTCATCATTCTAAAACTATTGATTTTAGGGGCTGTTTGGGTATTGAATCGTGAGAAGATTCAATCGATTTAGTATCTATTCAGCACTGAAGCTGCGCTAAATTAAAAAGTTAGATTTAATCGTGAGAAGTTACTAAAGTTAGATTTAGGCCGTTTCAAGCCTGAATCGGCCTAAATCACTGAATCACCAGTCGATTCAATCTCCTAATCACCGTTTTAAAAATTTCAGATTTTATATTTTTTAATGGTTATCGTTCATATCTATTTGAGCCTTAACAAACGTGCCATATAGGTAGGACCCACTTTAAAAATTCAAAATTACTTGCCCTTGTGGATCTTGTTTGATAGAGCTTGAATTTAAAAACGTAATGGTATGAAGAACGTGCATATCCGAGTTCGAGAGACAGAGTTATATTAGTTTAAAGTTTTAAAATTGGGTTTGACGTGACATCTGAATTTATTCTAACAAATTCTCTATCCAAACGTAATTCAATATCAGCGGTAATTTTTTTGAGTTAATTCGCTACTGAATTAATTTGCTACTGAATTAATTCAGTACCCAAATGACCCCTTAGAGGCCTAGTTTTCAACGAATGGCTACGATGGCATAATGTAACCCATCATATGTGATACTCAATGTCTCATAAGCATTTTTCTAAATCCCAATAGGGGAAATATTTGTAGTACCATTTCCTTATGTATTTTGTCTAATCGACATAATGAATCACTAAATTGTTCCTAAAATTAATATTTTAACTGGTAAAATTTAAAAGTTTTAACATCTATGCACAATAATTTATTTACAAAGCGGAAATAATAGAAACCTAAACTTTATATACATTCATAATCAATTTATTAACAATTCAAATCATAAGCATGCAAGAACATATAATTTTTTTACAAACAAACCACCATCCTCTCATTAAGACTCTAACATAACTCTTCTTTGTTTAGATCTCATTCTTCTTTTGTTACTAACATTCAAGTCATCTCCTCCAAGTCCTGAAGTTTTATCCATCCTTGTTTTATTTTTGTCCTCTTCTAGCCTCCTCAATAAATTTCCTCTTAACTTGAGCTTAACTTTGAATCTCTTCAATTGACTTTTAAAGAATTGGCTGAGAATCTCTTTAGATTTGTGTATAAAAAACTTTCTTTGTTGTGTCTCTTCTCAATTAATCACTATTAAAACTGGTCACTCAGGTACATGATAGTTTTTAGGGAAAACTAATACAAAAGTACTTCTCCATTTTTTCTCTCTCAAATTCTAGATTTTTGTCACTTCAATTTCGTCTTTAGCTACCTCTTATAGAGGTCATTAAGTCGGTTTAAGTTATAGAGTTCAATTAAAAATGATATATTTTTCAAAATACTTAAACTAGGTAACTTTAATTGACAACGATCGATAGATCACTGGTTTCATTTCAGTAAAATTTATCAAGTGATCAATTTGGAAACTCACAACCAAAAATTACAAAGACTTTTTCAAGCACCAACTGATCAATCACTTCAATACAAAATCTAGTGATTAATTGATTTAGTATTAAACTTCTCAAATTACCCTAAATTTGCCTAATGCTTCTATAATCACTTAAATTAATTATTCATAGTCATAACTAAGTGATTTGTGTAGATCAGTGTATGAAATAAACTTTTTACGTTTAATACTCAGCATAGTTTTTAATCTTGAACTTTCAAATCACGTATGTGAGAGTTTAATATCTGTCTAATTGCTCCCAACCCAAGTTCTTCAATAGGTAAGAAATTAAAAGTTATAGCCTCTTTTGCGCATAAAATTATTTTGAATCAGAAATGACAAAATCCTAATTACTATGCCTAATCATAATTATTCTAATTATCAATTAAACCACAAATCATGCAAGAACACACAAGATTTTTACTTGAAAAAACCCAACTAGGTTAAAAAACCACGACAAACACTTTTGGCCTAAAATTAATGCACTACCAAAGCAAGAACTTACAGACATTGTAGAAACATATGAGTCATATGTTTAGTTTATTAGCTAATTTCTTTGTCAAAATTATGTTAAGAAACTATGTCTATATAATGAGTCTTAGAATCTGATTTGAGGTTGTTGTAGTCGAGTTAGATTTAGAATTGCCAGACTTAAAAATTGGAGTATACGTATTCTTATTTATCAAGGTGGTGAATTGAAGAAGACAATCTAAAACTACAAGAGCTTATGTGTAGAGTATTCAAAGAGGAGTTGTAACATGTCTTTAATAGAAGATTGAAACTTTCTAAAAGGCCAAAGTCAAGATAACAAGAGGTACTTGTTAAAGACTAAAAGGAGACGAAGACAAGATAAGGAGGAGTAAGTTTCAAGTGCTTAAAGAGAAGACTTCAATGTCAACAACAGTATTTTAAACATGAGGAGCTTGTGTTAGCTGAACAAGGTTCTGATTTGCTTGTGTCAATGTAAAGTCTTAGTTTCTAGTATATGATTTGGTTCTTTTAGAACTGTCGTAATTTTTTACCCTAGTTGGGGTTTTCTATGTAAATTGTTATGTTTATGTGTTGATTGATTGATATTTCAATATTGAGATTTAAGATAACATTAGGTTTTAATCATTTTCACTTAATGAAATTTTTTTGTGCAAAGAAGCTAGAACTCTTAATTTTTACTTATTGAAAGTACTAGTTTTAAGAGCAATCTAGTGATCTGCTAGGTCGATTAGAAAGATATTGAACTCTTAGACACAAACAAACTACCAACCTCTTGTGAAGATTCTAACACAAACTATTCTTTTGTTTAGATGTCCTTATCCATCGGTTGTTGGCCTTCAAGTCTTTTATTTTCACACCTTGAAATATTTTTTTCTCCTTGCTTTATTTTCGTCTTCTTCTAGCCTCTATAATCAAGCTCCTTTTAATTATTACATAAGCCTTAAGTCTTCAACCTATCATTGAACTTGGCTGACTCTCTCCTCAAGTTTTTGTGTATGAAAAACTCTCTTTTAGTTGTGTCACTTAAACAATCACCATCAAAACTAAACTCTTAAGCATAATGAAGATATCTTGGGGAAAAAATAGCAGAAGGACTTCTCTTCATTTCACTCTCAAATTTTAGATTTCTCTTTCTTCAATGTGTGGTTTACCTAACCCTTATAGTGTTTATTAAGTCTATTTAGGTGTTAGACTTTAATTAGGAATAAACTCTTTCTCAGAATGCTTAAAAAATATAAGTTACATAGACACCAATCAATCGGTTCAAATAGTGATCGATTGATCACTATTCTAACTAAGGTAAACTTCTTCTAGCGATCAATCACTCACTTGTGGTGGTCAATCAATATACTATTGGCCAAAATTTACACTATCTGATTCAAGGGCCGATTGATAGATTGTCCAGTGTATTTTGCAGTGATTGATTAACGCACAATAATTTTTCATATTTTGCCTTAATTTTCCCTTAAACTTCTAAGATCACTTAAATTAATTATTCCTAAGTAAAACTAAGTGATTTTTTTTATATGAGTGTATGAAAATAAATCTTTTACCTTCGACACTCAGCTAAGTCTTCAACCTTGATTTTTAATTACACATAAGCTCTTATTATCAAGGCAATAAATTCCAAATCCGACTTGACCATAAGTACATCTAATCAAACTTATAAGACTAACACATACATGAAGTTTAGACATTATTTTGATAATCAAAATTAGCCAGTTAACAATTAATATGCCTCATATATTCTTTCAATGTGCTCCTATTTCTCAAGTCTATCAATTGCTAATCTGACTTAACCATAATAACATCTAGTCAAACTTCTAAGAATAAAATGCACATGAAGTTTTACCCTTATTTTGATTATCAAAATTAGCTAATTATATTACATATGCTTCATATGTTCTCACAATCTACCCATTTGGTTATTTCGTGACAAAACATTACAATAATAAAAATCAACAAAAAATTACAACTCATGATATATAGAGGTGCCAAAGGGCTAGACCAAGCCTTGCCTTGACCCGTTGGAGGCCCAGTATGAGGCTTGGGCCTAGCCCTCATAGCAAAATACAGGCCTAGCATAGCCCTAGGGCCTTTTCAATTCTTTTTTTTAAATATAAATCAATAAAATTTCATATAATTTGTAAATTTGTAAAAAAAAAAATCTTAGGGAGGTGAAAATTGCATCATTATAGTATGAGTACATCCCAACTAGGTTGGCACCACCTCTACAAGACTACAACTCTATTCTAATAGTATAAGATAAAAAAAAACATTTGAACTTTATAAGAAATTGAAATTTCAATAAAGTCTTCTTGTAGCACATCTTCTAATTTTAGAGCTTGTTCTTTCTCTTCTCCACCTAGTCAATTCTTCAAGCACAGATAGCACTCCACTATCATTGGATCTAAGCGATTCCTCCAATCATCACGCACCTTATTTTCTACACTAAAAGCATACTTTGAAGCTATTGTAGACTTTGGAGGAGTTAGTAAATCACGTGCTAAGGTGGCAAACACAAGATAATTTTTTAAATGTGATCACCACCAAACTAAAACGTCAAAGTTACTTGTTTCTTCTTTGATTAAAAAAATCATAAAGTCATTTTGTAAATATATAAGTAATCATTATTAGAGGTAGTACTAGTATTTTTTTTATTTATTTATACTAAGTAATAACCAAAGTGGGTCATTTTTATTTATAGAATGCATTAGAGCAATAGACTTCTACTACCATATATAGATTCATATGTATCGTATAAAGAATATTAACAAAATACATTTTAAAAAAATTATTAGCAACACATTTTTATGCTTCACTAATTATAAAAAAAATTGTCCAAGACAAGATAGGTGCCGGACTCCGGCACCCCTCCTTTGGTGGGGGTGCGGGAGGATGGGGGGAAGATGAGGGCCTGCCAGAATTTGGCAGTAGCTTAGATATGACACCAAGGGTACCATGCAAAGGAACCGGGGGGGGGGGGCTGGGCAGATGGTGGAGAGGCGCAAGAGGGAGGACTGGGCGAGGGTGGAGGGGAGGAAGGGAGAACCGGGGAGAGGGAGGCCCGGAATGCTGTTGGGGAGTGGGATTCCGACAGCCAGAGTCTCCTCCTTCGGCGGTGGCAATGGATGGGAGATGGATGAGAACAAGGGGGTGGGGGTGGGGGAGGGGGAGGCTGGAGGGAGGTGGGGGAAGGGGGGAGCCAGAGCTAGGGTGTCGGGGGGCTGGCGGGGGGCTGATGGAGGCAGAGCCAACGTCGAGTGTAAGATCTCTAAACCGTAACCGGTTCCATTAATTTTTATTTACTGATTATTGTGATTTAATGTTAACTTTGATCAATTTTGACTTATTTTCAAAACTAAAGTGGTTAACAATGGTTTTGGATCAAATTTTCTTCACTAAGATGGTTTTTATGTTAATATAAGCCAATTGGAATTTTATTGGATTTTTTAAAAAAATTTTGACTATTTTGCCCGAAAAGTTAGGGTGTGGGACCAGCTGTGGGCCCCATGTGCGAAATTGGGATTTTTGGTCCCAAATGACTTCTTAAGACAATAATTAATTATTTTAAAATTTTTAGCCATCGATTTGGGCTTAAAATAAGTAAGTTTTCCATTTTTAGTATAAAACTCTATTTATACCCTACATATCTATTAGGTTTACCCCAAAGCCTTTTGGAGCTTAGGAGCCCTAATCCCCAATTCCCAAGAAAGAAAGGTGATTAAGGTAAGGATTAGCTTAATTTTTCACTAATTTCTTAGGGTTTCTCCTAAACTTTTCAAATCCCTTCTTTTGAAAAGGTTTAATCTTGATTTCTACTAAAAAAACTACTTATTTGAACCTCTATTTTAAATCCTTAAAAAAGGAATTTCATTTTTGAACTTAATAAACCCTAGATCTACTATTTTTTTAAGAGATTTGGGTATTTTAAATAGGATTTATGAGTGTATTAACAAAAACCTTATTTTAGGTAGGATTTGAAGGTGTTGGAGGATCTATTTCAAGTCAAGAAGCTTGTTGAAGGTAAGTGATTTTGTCTTAAATGTGTATGAGATTTCAGATTTAGGTTTTGATGGAGTTTTAAGTGGGTTTCTATGGAGTTGAGATTTATTGGCATATTTAGAAAAGTTTAATCTTTCTTATGATTTCTTGGTCCTTTTGGTTGTAAATGGCTAGATTTACTATTTTCTTAGTATGAATTTAATTATTATGTTGTTTGAGAGTGAGTGTAACGTCCCGGATTTTATTACGATTTTCTACTATTTTTGTCTGATCATTTTCAGCGAGATATTGTGATGCTTCGGCGTATGTGGCCTCGGTATTCGTACGTGTATAGTCGGGTGTGGGTTCATCGTAGACCACGGGCCTCGACGCAAGCTTCTGGTACGAAAAATCGTCGAAGAACGGAACTGCAGAGGATAAGTTGGAAAAAAAAAAGACTCGGGCTCGGGCTCGGCCGAGCCCGATCCAGACTCTTCTGGAACAGTGGATGACTGTCCCCCCCTTCTCCGGCGTCTCTCTCTCCTAGCCGCCGCCGGCCGCCGGTGGGCCGCAGGGCCGCCGCACCGGCTCCGCCCCAGCCTTGCAACGGCAGGGGGACCGCCATCCCGACCCCATGGCCGCTCCGCCGTCCGCCCCGTGCCTCTCCCCTGTTTTCCCCGGTCCGTCTCTGCTCTCTCTCTGTTTGTGCTGTGACGGCGCCAGCGGTGGCCGGTGGGCTCCGCCCGGCCTCCGTCCGGCCAGCCTTAGGCCGGCGACGGCAGGGCCGCTGCCCTGGCCAGTCCCGTTGGCTCCTCCCCTTGGTTTTCCCCGGTAAGCAGTCTCTCTCCCTCTCTCACTGTGATCCGATTTGCGCTGCCGCCGTGGGCCGCCAAGGGCCAGTCGGCCGGCTACGGTTCCGTCCTAGGCCGGCGATGGCGGGAGGCCACCCCTCCTGGCCCGGTGGGCCTCCGTTCTGCCGCCCCGTCCTCATCCCCCTCCACCCCTATTTTTCCGCTGACGCACTGTTTTGGGCGAAATGGTGGCTGCCGGCGGCGCGCCACCGCCGACCGGACCTCTATCCAGACCCGCCTTGGTCCGGCCAAGGTGGTGAACCACCCTTCCCTGCCCGGTTCCTCTTCCTTGCCCTCCATCCTTCCTCTGCTCGGTCCGGACATGCCGAAAGTTGCTGCCTTTTTTATGAAGACAGCTCCGCCCAACATCTGTCCGCCCAGCTTTAGGCCGGCGACTGCATGGTGAGCCCTAGCCAGCTCCACCACCCCCTTGGCCGCTCCGCCCTTATTGGGTTCCCCTGGCCAGTCCTTCATCTTCCCTATTTTTGGCCGTGTCTGGGTTCACTAGCGGCCGCCGGTAGCCGAACGCCAGACTTGACCCACCATACTTTTGTTCGGCTTCTCTCCGGTTGGGCAATGATGGTGGATGTTTCCACCCAGCCCGGTTTAGCCTTCGTCCCCTCTGTTCTGCTGGAACGAGATTTGTCGCCCGCTGGTTGATGTGCTCGTCCACAGAAACCGAGCCTTTGCTCCTCACTGTGCTATCTGTCCTGCATGTCGCCGTTGACTTTGGTCGTCACCTCTGGCCGGAGACAGCTCATCCTAGCCGCTAGGGCCATGATGGAGTCGGCCAGAGCTGCCAGTAAACCCTGCTCCTTTGTGCCCCAGGGTTTTCCACCTGTTTTGGGCCATTGAGCATCGTGGGATGACGAACGCCCTCTGACCACTTTAGCATGGCAGGTCTCAGCCTAGAGATGGCTGGCCGCCCTAGTGCGGCACCGCCCCTCTTCTTCGGCATGAGGTAGGTTCCCCCTCTACCGATGATATGTGTTTGACCGCGCTATAGAGAGCGCCATGTTTTGCCCTCTTAGCGTCCTACCTCTACCGAACACCGTATGGCCTCTAGTCAGCCTTCCTCGACACGACAATGGCAAACGCCATCTTCGTCGGTCACCACCCTTGGGCATGGCCCTACTGCCCTTATGAGTTTTGGGCAGACACCATCTAGCCCTCTCTCCCCTCCCTTTGGCCGCGTGTGCAAGTAGCCGCGCGTGTGGGTTAGGATTTAGGTGCCACTTTGGCACCGCCTGACTGTCTGATTGCTCTGCCATCATCTGGAGTTGACATCGGAGTCCTCCACCTCTCCTACGTCCTTCAGTGTCGCCCTCCGCCCTTATGTGGGCCCTTGTGAACGTGAAATCGACACCGTTGGGTGCTGTCCACGGCCGATTTCGACGTCTTGTGACCGGTTGTGTATTTATCAACCGCCGGTCGAATTTTAGTGAGTACACCCTGCCTTCCGGTCGCACTTGCCACTCGTTGGCACGATCTTTCTCCCGGCCGCCCCTGGTGTGCTGCCGTGGATCGCAGATTTTGCCGCGTTGATTTTGACATCCCATTTGACCGTGTGTAGTTCCGGCGCTTCCTAAACCTCGGGACAATAGCTCTCTCAATTAAGCAATGGTGTTGACCGCCGACTCCGCCATTGACGCTGCCACCGTCATGTGCTCGCCATCAAAGGTCATGATTACGAGGTAGGGGAGCTTTGAACTCGTAAATTCATGACAGCATGCTTTGAATGAGTAGCCGCATGCTAGGCTTGTATGATTCCATGTTTTGGATATTAAATCATGACATGTATGCATGATGTAAGATAGTGAATTATGCCACATTGAGATACATGTATGTATGTATGTGAGTTGTAAGCATGGTTATGTATGTGTATGATGTATGCGCTAGTGATGGCTAGCAAATATGTTAGTGTGCTACGTATGTGTGTGTTGGACATGCTAGTGATGGCTAGCGATGTCGAGTAAGTTACGTATATGGATTGTGTGGGCAGAGGTATGGGCGATGGACGGTAAGATTGGTAAGGGTTTGGTATGAAGTTGGATGTGGATTTGGATATGTAAGCGCATGACGGAAGACAGAGAAAGTATGTTTGAGGAGCGAGGATTTGAGATGGGTCAGTTTGGTTTGGAGTATACGTCAGGGGTTCGGTAAGTAAGAAAACTTAGGCTTGGAGCCTTATGAGGGTTTATTAGACAGTAAGAGCGTGCATAATTGTACAAGCATAATGTACAAATTATGAAGTGAAAAGTAAGTATAATAAGTGAGGAATTAAGTAAGAGGATGATAACGGGGATCTGCTGTGAGGAGCTCTGTTTGACGATGTAAGTAAGATGTCTGATCGTAAGGTGGATGTCAGAGGATTATGCATACGTAAGGATTTGTGTACGGTGAGTTATGTGTGACTTGGACGGGTAAGTGAAGTCTACTGCCCCGACGAACTAGGGTTCAGATCGGGCTCAGCTTCAGTTTGATCAGTCGAGGACTGAGTTTGTGTAGAATAATTGTACCGCATAATATACTTAATTCAAACTTGAATTATGAGAAAGCTAATAATAGCGTTGTGAGTTTGAGACCTAAGGGTTCGACAGATTAAGTTCTGTGTTTAAGCTAGCCGATAATGAATCGGCTGAGCACTTCTTGTGTCTTGCCATGGTGGTTATCCTGCGGGATTTTTGTCTGAGTGCTATATAGAGCACCGGACATCTGATGCTCTGTTAAGAGCGATGTATTTTTGATTTGGTCTGTGTGTTGTATAAGCACAGACGTTTGATGCTCTATTGAGAGCGAAGTATGTTTTGATTCGGTCTGTGTGATGTACAAGCCCAGACGTTTGATGCTCTGTTGAGAGCGATGTATGTTTCCGCCCAAGAGTGGCACTGTACGTTTCTACCCAAGTGGCACTGTATGTTTGTGCCCAAGAGTGGCAATGGCACTATAAGACCCATTATGGTGGGCAATTCTCTGGCACTATAAAACCCATTATGGTGGGCAATTCTATGGCACTATAAGACCCCTTATGTGTGGGCAATTGTATGACCCCTTGAGTGGGTGTATGTTTGCGCGCTCAGGTAAGTAGTATCATGGATCTACTTTTACCTGTTTGATCTTGTGCCCTATGAGCATAGGTGTACCTTACCTTCAGAAAAGTCCATGACGTCTAGTCACTCCCCGGAGGTTAAGGTGATGCCCCAGTGGCATTCTTTTCCTTTTCGACGCTGGAGCTTATTAGTTGTAATGAGCTTCAGTGGTCGATAGTATGTATACGACTGTATGACTGAGTTTGTACATTCTGAGTAAGCGTATGATGATGAGTATGTGCACGATTGTAAGATTGAGGATGAGTACGACTGTAAGAGTGTGAGTTTGAGCACGACTGTAAGAGTTTGATTATGAGTTTGATAGTAAGTGTAATACTGTACGAGTAAGGTTGTACGAGTAAGTGTAAGATTGTACGAGTAAGGTCGTATAAGTACGTGTAAGCTGTATGAGTATGCCTTTGATGGTATGAGTAAGTTGTAAGACCCTGATTAAGGGTGTTCGTGTAAGTTTGGTTTGATGGCGTGTTATGTGTACTTATTTGCATATGTATATGATTGTTATACGTTGTTTGCCTCATGTTGTGTTGCATGACGTATGATTTATGAACTTTTTAAGTTCACCGTTTGGGATTTCCCCTACTGGGTATTTTCATACTCAGTAGGAAAATACTCACCCTACTTCTTTTAGCCTCGTTGTTCGGGAGGCTTTTGCAGGTTGTGTTGGTGAGCTCCTGGAGATGGACGCTCGTTTCTGCGGTGGATTGTTTCCCCCTCGACTCAAGTATAGTTGGTGCCACGATCTGATGTATTGGGTGAGATGAGATGTAAGTGTATGTATTTTGGACTTTTAATTTGGATCAGGTTAGACTGTTTATGGGACTTGTACTCGGGGACGCCTGAGAGTTATTTGTATTTAAAAATCCATGATCATGGTAATTTAGTCGTACGTGTGTTTTCGAGTAGCGCCTGAGGATATTTGATTTGGCAGTACGATGTTTAACCGTATGATGTTTTAAATTATAAACTGTTTATACGGGTTTTGATTTTGTCATGTTGACTCCGATTTATCATATAAAAAAAAAATTCTATGAGTTTTAAGAAAAAAGGGATGAAAAATCTTGGGCGTTACAGTGAAATTTGAAGGTTTATGATGTTTATGTGAAGTTTCAATTTTAGATTCGAAAGGAAGAAGACAACCCAGAAATCATTTCTGGCATTCGAACGCCAACATTGCAGTTTGGCTATTTTCTTGATTTTGCTCATTTTTGTGTTTCTACTCTTAAGTATCATTTATTATGACTTTGATGAGTAATATATGCTAGGTAAAGCTACTAGAAGGGCATGAATTTGATGTTGGTGGCTATGATGAATGTTTAGGTGTTAAGTGGATTTTGATGTTATTCGGTTAATCATGTTATGAATTCTTCTCTTGAATCTATATTGAATGATTCCTCATATTTTGAGTATGATTCTAGAAAGGTTATAGCATGAGAATGGAATTATATGTCTTCACATATCATTATTAAATTATGGGTGAATGATGATGCCATGTCTAGCTTCGAGTGTGGTATGAATATGTTTACATAGTCTAGCATGAGGTTGCACTTGATTTGAATTATGTTTTCATATGGTTTTCACCCATGATTTTAGTAAGGAACCGTGATTAAATGTTAATAAGCATGTGTGTTGTATGTTGATGGGTTATTTACAATGCATGTCCATATGCTTAGAATAGAATGTTTCTACCATGTACACACACATGTGGGAGATAATTATGATAATGCTTGATATTATGATTAGAATTGATGAGTATAGAGCTGATGGGAGCACGTTTCATGAATTAGGATTCATGTATGTATTACCCATGTATATACCATGCTACATGCATTATAAAATAGATTTCTAAATGAGACTTTATCGAGATTAGCTTTGGTTGATTGATTGGATGCAATGGTGTGAGATTGTGTGCCAGATTAATATTTTGTTGGCTTATCAGAAATTGGTTTGTCCGAAAGGACATAATTTCAATTTGAGTTCATGATTAGAACATGGATCCTCTCAGGGTTGAGTTGAGTTGAGTCATTTGATGTGGTTGAGATTTATTTATTGAGTCATCTGGACCCTAAGAATCCAAAGTGGTATGCCTTCGTGCACCGGCTACCACGCGTTCTTGGTTTCCCTTATAGAATTCAGACTCTTCCACAGAAGAGATGTCCAAGGCGAACACACTGATCTAGGTTTCCCTTGTGGAATTCGGATATTCCCGGCCAGAATTATCCATTTGAATTGTCCAGTTCTAGTCCAGAGTGGGTGGTATGATTGTATTTCTCTCTTTGATGGAGACATTCACCATTGTTGATGATGCATGTGTATGAGATAATATTATGCCAAGGTTACATAGGTTGTATAGGGATAATTGAGATTATGCAATACATGTGAATATGATTTATTATGCATGATTTGGTATAATGTGATTGAGACACTTATCTGTAGGGCGAAAGATTTATGAATGAATGAGAATTGGAATATGCATGATATGACATTGTGTTAGGACACACTTATGTAGGATGAATGTACACGATGAGGATGGATCATGAATGAGATGATATTGTGATATACTATATGAAATAATATGCATGATGAATGAATGCATTGGAAATGAATCATGAATGAGATGATATTATGATATGCCATGTGGAATGGTCTGCACGAGAAATATTGATGATATTGTGAGTGTATGTGTGATGAGTAGTCATGCACAAGTTATGCAAATGTTTCATGATGAATGCATGCATCTCTGTGATGAATTTTAGGTGTGATAATTATTTATTTATTCTCTCAACATACAAAACCTTACTGAGTTTTACTCACCTCTCTTTCTGTGTGTTTTTGGGGGCTACATGGAGTGACATGTAGTTAACTAGGATCCTCTGTATGAGGAAAGGTCGGAGAGAGGATGGGAGTAGGCGTGGTTGCCTTTGGACTTCGTTATGTTTTTCTGATTTATGCTATTATGATAATAGAACATCATGTATGGTGGTTCTTGCTTCAGACTCATGTATATCTTATGTTTTTAGATCTGTTTAAGACTTTCTGATTCGAGCTATGCGTGATGACTTGATATTTTAAGTATGTGGGTATGTGACTTATGGACTAGTTTAGAGTTAAAAGTCCTCTTTTATTTTCTTTTTTCTTTTGCACAAAGGTTTAAAGGTGTGCAACCCCGTATGTAAATTTGCCTGATATAGGGGCTAAAGTCTTCCATAACATTAAACCAACAAATCCTATCACCCTCGTGAGCTTCGATTGTCCCCTGGACCGGGTTGGGCAGGTGCCGGGGCATGACAGCGAACCATATGCAAGTGGTGAGGCATCAAGGGGATCTAGAGAAGAGGGGAGGAAGAGAGGGGGAGAGAGGAGCGGGGGAGGTGCCACCGAAGCCAGGGTGGCAGGGGTTGGCAGAGATGGATTTGGCAGGGGGTCCGGAGACGGAGCCAAAGACAAGGCAGCAAGGTGGGACAATGACAATTGGGATTTGGAGAAGAAGGGAGGGATCGGGAGGAATGGCAAAGACGGATCTGGCAGGGGCTGGTGTGGGCCGACAAAGGCGGAGCCGGTGGCAGGGGGATCCGGAGAAGAAGGGAAGGGACGGGGGAGGCGCCACCAGAGTCAAGGCGATAGGGGGGCTGGCGGGGACATACTAGAGGAGGGCTTGCGGGGGGTCGGCCAAGGCGGAGCCAGCGGCAAGATAGCAAGGTGGGGTGGCGGCGATGGTATCCGAAGAAGGGAGGGTAGGCTGGGGGCCGACGGGGGGCTGGCAGGGTGATGGAGCGGGTAGAGACGGCTGCAAGGCGGCGGTAGGTAGGGTGGCAGCCGGGGCGATTGGGAGAAGAAGTGAGGGTGGGCAGGCAGGGGAGAAAAAATTCGCGCCAGCAAATAAATTAATCCTACACGCGCGAAATTTTCTCCGCACGGTTTTTATTTCATCTGTGATGGCAAAATTTTGTCGTGCGAGCGAATATATTAATCCTACGCATGACAAATTTAGCAACACTTTAGAATAAGGTAATAGCGATGCATAAAAATATGTGTTGCTACATATTCCTAGGTGTCACTATTACCTTATAATTTATTTGTATTAATTTTAAAATATATGAAGAGAGAAAAAAAAAGAGAGGCTATATAGAGAGAAAGAGTGAGGAGAGAGAGGAATGAGAGAGAGAGAGTAGAGAGAGAGAAATTTAATTTTAATTTTTTAAGATTTTATGCATCGTGAATACACAGGGTATTAGAGATGCATACTTGTATGCATCACTAAATCCATGAGTATTAGTGACGCATATTCATATGTATTATTAATATATTTTATTTTTTATTAATTTTTAAATAAAAAAATATAATAAAAAATCTTAAAAATTCAAAATTAAATTTCTCTCTCTCCCTCTCTTTTTCTCCCTCCCCTCTCCCTCTCTCTTCCCCTTCTCTCCTCCACACTCTCTCTCATCTCTCTCTCTCATCTCTCTCTTTTTTCTCTCTATATCTATTTTAAATTTAATACAAATAAATTATAAGGTAATAGCAATGCATAGGAATATGCGTCGCTAATGAGCTAGGTTTTATCGATGTATAAAAATATGCGTCGCTAATACTAAGGGTATTAAAGACGCATACTCGTATGTGTCACTAATACCGAGAGTTCATATGCGTCACCAATATGTTTTATTTTTTATTAATTTTTAATTAAAAGATATAATAAAAAATCTTTAAAAATCAAAATTAAATTCCTCTCTTTCCTCTCTCTCTTCTCATTCTCCCTCTCTCTTTTTCTCTCTCCCCTCTCCCTCTCTCTTCCCCTTCTATCTCCTTATCTCTCTCCTCCACTCTCTCTCTATCCTCTCTCTTTTTTCTCTCTCTATATATTTTAAATTTAATACAAATAAATTATAAGGTAGTAAAGATGCATAGGAATATGTTTCTAATAAGTTAGGTATTAGCAATGCGAAAAAATATGCATCGCATATTCATATGCATCATTATTATATTTTATTTTTTATTAATTTTAAAATAAAAGATATAATAAAAAATCTTAAAAATTTAAATTTAAATTTCTCTCTCAATTTACTCTCACTCTCTCTCTATCCTCTCTTTCTCTATATATTTTAAATTTAATACAAAAAAATTATAAGGTAATAGTGATGCATAGGAATATGCATCACTAATAAGCTAGGTATTAGCGACGCATAAAAATATGTTGCTAAAACCAAAGGTATTAGCGACGTATACTCAAATGCATTACTAATACCAAGAGTATTAGCGACGTATATTCATATGCATCATTAATACATTTTATTTTTCATTAATTTATGATTATTTAGATATATTTTTTAAAAAATTAATATTTATTTATTATATATATTAACTTATTAAATAAAATTAATTAATAAATCTATTAGCAACACTTTTCAGAAAGTGTTGCTATTATTAACACTATTTGCGATGCTTGTTAATAGCGTTGCTAATAATTCTCATTTTTTTATTTTTAATTTATAATTATTAGCGACGTTAATAGCAAGCATTGCTAATAATTATGATTTTTTTCTTTTTTATTTTAGAACATATAACTTTTAGTGACATTTTTATAAAGCGTCGCTAATAGCATACTTATTAGCTACATTTATTAGTAAGCGTCGCTAATATTTGTAATATTAGCAATGCTTGTTATTAAGCATCACTAATAGTCATATAGTAGCGATGCTTAATAAAAAGTGTCGCTAATATGTAATTTTCTTGAAATGCTTTTTTATACGTCTCAAGAAGTACTTTTTAGTGATGCTTTTATTTGCGTCGCTAATAGTATATTTTGTTGCAGTGAAAGTCAATGTACTACATTGTTAGAGTTGTAACTTTTTTATTTTCATACTTGTAGTATCTTGACATGAAATTATCATAGGTGGAGATTTTTAAAACATATGATGGTACATGTATAGTTATTGACTCATTTTGATGATCAAAACTATGTTAAAACTTCATGTACGATGTTAATGTTAAAGTCTTGTTAGATTGGTGTTGTGGTCAAGCCAAATTTAGAATTGAAGGACTAGAAAAATTAGCGTAGGTGTGTTCTAAAGGTTCAAGCCTGAAGACTACATGGAGTGTTAGAGATTAAAGGTATGATATACACACTCATGCTCACAAATAACTTATATTTAAGTAGAAATAATTATTAGAAGTGATTTTGGAATTTTTGGGAAAAAGAGGTAAATTTTTTGAAAATTATTCAAAAATGATCAATCACCCTTGAACATATTGTTTGTAGAGATCGATCTTTTGGTAACTTTTTTTTAGTAACTGTTTTTTAGATTTTAGCCCAAAACAAAGACCAATTGATCGTCTTGTCAAAAGATCAATTGATTGAGTGTGTCATTTAAACTAAACTAGTGAATAATCAATCGCCTTGGTGAAACGCTCAAAGTTTTAGTTACCTACTTTATGGTTCCATAATAGAGTTGTTTCCTTAACCCAAACTGACATAAGGCTTTATAAAATGACTAGACTTGGACGAATTTAAAGAGAGAAAAATCATGATTTGAGAGAAGAAAAAAGGAGAGACCCTAGCTTAAAATTTCTTTGAATCACCATATTTTGTGAAAGAAATTCTTATGGGTGAGAGATATTGAAATGAGTGATACACACACTTTTTCACATACAAGAGCTTGAGGAGGAGCATATTCTTAGTCAAGGAGGATTGAAAAATACTCAAGGTGAATTAACAATAAAAAAAAGAGCTTTGATTTAAGAGCTAGAAGAAGATAAAGATGGAACATTAGGAGAAAAAATCTAGGGATTTGAGGGAAACTTGAAGGCAAAATACAAAAAGGAAGAAGTCTAAACAAAAAAAGGAGTTTTGTTTGTGTCGAGGTCTCTATAGGTTAGTGGTTATTCTTAGTCTTGTAAAAAGGTATTGCGTTCTACTATTGTATTCATTTCGCCTAGAGAGGTTATCGTGGTTTTTTACCCTAGTTAGCGTGTTCCACGTAAACAATCCTAATGTGATATTTCAGGATTGGTTTGATTGTTGGGTAGACTAATCATGAATGATACATAGAGATTATGTTTTTGTTTTAGCTACATAAATAAATTCTTGCACAAAGAGGCCATAATTCATATCTTTATCTTCATTAGATAATATGACTAGGGGCAATGTGATGATTCGCTAGGTTGATTAGATGAATATTAAACTCTCAACCACTAAATTTAGATTCTACTAGGCGATGATTGGAAAATAATGTTCAAAGACTAAGGATAGTCTATATGATTGGTTGTGATGCTATTCAGCCTACCTACTACTCCCAATACTTTTATGCGAGTTGTGAACTATGCATCGAGACATTTTACTAGAAATTTTGTAGTTGTCTATTTTGATGATATTTTGATCTACAACAAATCTGAGGAGGACCATATAGAACACTTATGGAAGGTCCTAACTACCTTGTAGGATAACAAGTTGTACATCAATCTAAAAAAGTGCAACTTCATGACCAATAACCTACTTTTCTTGGGATATGTGGTCAATTTAGAAGGAATTTATGTGGACAATGAGAAGATCCAAACTATACTTCACTAGCCCACACCAAAGGCTATGATTGAAGTTCAATGTTTTCATGGTTTGGCTACCTTCTACAAGCATTTCATCCAAAATTTCCTGACCATTATGGCCCCAATAATAGAATGCTTGAAGAAAGTACAATTTTTATGGAATGAACATGTAGAGAAGAGCTTTGTGTTGATCAAAGAGATGCTATACAGCCACCAATTTTGGCACCACCTAGCTTTGAAAAGGTTTTTGGGGTAGAGTGTGATGCTAGTGGTAAGAGAATTGTGGCTATCTTATCAAAGAAAAGAGGCCAGTTGCATTTCTAGTGAGAAATTAAGTGAGGCTCACCAAAAATGAAGCACTAATGATCAAGAGTTCTATGTAGTGGCGCATGCTCTCGAATATTGGGAACACTACCTAACTTCAAAAGGAGTTCGTTCTCTAAGCAATGTAGGGAATATAACTATAGGCCCTCGCCAAACAGAGTATATATTTACTGTGCTCTGGTTCTGGCCGAATAGAGTATAAATATATTGTTCTCTAGTTCTAGGCGAACAAAGTATAATTTTATTGTTCTTTGCCTGTACTGCAGAATAAAGGATCAAGAAACGCCAACAAGAAAGCAAAACAAGAACACAAGGAATTATGTGGTTCGACACTTACATCTATGGGATCACACAATTCCACTAGATAGAGAAATAGATACAAGAGAATTACAAAGATCTCTCAGCAACGCTCCTCATGCGATACACAAGAAGAAAAGTCCAACTTCTACCTCTCAGAAATTCCCGTTTTCCTTCTCTGCGTTGCTCTGCGTCAACCTCTTCAGTTCCGGGCTGTGGCGGCTTTGAAATATTCTCTCTCAAAAATCCTCTTGACGTTGGACTATTCTCCACACCAATCCCATCGGCCTTAATGATTTCTATTTATAACTTAGGTCTTAAGGCCACAAGGACTAAACTGCCCTTAATGAATCCCGTAATTGGTTTCATCGTCAATAAGCAAATCATTAAGTTTTGAAGTTTATTAACAGTCAGAAGAACTTGGACAAAATGCAAATTAGATGGTCGACTTTCCTTTAGAAATTTCCTTTTACCATTCAGCACAAATCCAACACCATGAACTGTGTTGAAGATGCATTAAGGCATCATGCTAGCTTGCTAGTAAACTTTGCCCATGAAATTGTGGTGTTTGAGTATTTGAAGGAAATATAGAGTTTTTTCCATATTACTTGGTCAAAGATACAAATATTCCATATTCACTGGTTTTGTAAAAAACATTCCATAGAACCTAGGTTTACACAATATTTGAAAAAAATGGACCAAAATACCTTTCAACAAGGTTAGGGTTTAAAATCGTGTAAACTAGTTGTGATGACGCATAAACACAAAGAGGATATTGGAGCTCAATGACGATTTGTGATTTTCCCCCAGCGGTTTTCATCAACAACAAATTCCAATTTCTATTCGGCGATTATCGGCCTCCTTCACTTCATTGGCGATCGCTCTTCTCTGATTTTTGTCCAAAAATTTCTAACCACATAAACTATTTATCCTTACAAAAGGAGATCAAGATATCACTGCAACTCAAAAAATGAATCTTGAGGGACTATCCAGGGAGAACATAGCTATGTAAGAATGGAGAAAGATGTAGATATGGAGGAATGACACTGTAGAATAGCCATTTATGCAAAGAGGGACTCTAGTATGATTTTTATATGCAAGTTTTAGTATGTAGAACATCTTATGTAAGCATGTACACGATCTTAGAGGTTTTTATCCCTGACTTGATGAACAATTGTATAAATAACAAATATTGGTGAATATCGTGTTATCAATAACACGCTATGACGAATATCGTGTTATTGATAACACGCTATGATGAATAACCTATTATAGTATATGCGATATATCGTATTATCATTAACACTTATTGTTGGCATATCGTGTTATCAATAACACGCTATGTCAAATATCGTTTATCAATAACATGCTTTGGCGAATATCGTATTATTGTATATGCAATATAGAGGGTATCGTACCGTATTGTATTATTGATAACATGTATTGTTGGCATATCATGTTATCGATAACACACTATGGTGAATATCGTGTTATCGATAACACGCTATGGAAAATATCGTGTTGTCTATGACACACTATGACAAATATCATATTATAGTAATGTGATACAGAGGAAAATAAATAACACATCTTGTTGGCATATCGTGTTATCGATAACATGCTATGCCACTATATCTTGTTATTGATAACATGCTATGGTGAATCTCATGTTATTGATAATACGCTATAGCAAATATCGTGTTATTGATAATACACTTTGGCGAATATCGTATTATTGTATATGCGATATAGAGGATACCGTAGCATATTGTACTATCAATAACACGCATTGTTGACATATTGTGTTATCGATAATACGCTATGGCAAATATCGTGTTATCGATGACACACTATGACAAATATCATGTTATAATAATGAGATATAGAGGAAAATGAATAACATGTCTTGTTGGCATATCGTGTTATCGATAACACGATATGCCACAATATCGTGTTATCAATAACACGATATGCCACAATATCGTGTTATCAATAACACGCTAAAGCGAATCTCATATTATTGACAATACGCTATAGCAAATATCGTGTTATTGATAATACGCTTTGGCAAATATCGTATTATCGTATATGCGATATAGAGGATATCATAGCATATTGTATTATTAATAACACACATTGTTGGCATATCGTGTTATCGATAACACGCTATGACGAATATCATGTTATTGTATATGCGATATAGAGGATATCATATTATGGGTTGTTGGCTTAAAGAATACATATCGTATTATTAAAAATACATTTTATAGACATATCGAGTTATCGTATATGCGATATGGATTAAGTGTTGGCCACAGGCCATGCGAAGCGTGAGATCTTTGGCCTGTTTAGGAGAAGCCATCCTCTCGTTCTCACATTCTCGGAAGTCTCACAAGTCATGCAAAGTTGACGTACTCTACCTGATTTCATTCGGATTCATTGTACTCCCGAAAATCCTTTCTTTTTGTAGCGTTCAATCCCCATTTGTGGCAAGTCTCCGGAGTCCTTCAATCAGTTCTAAATGCAACCCAATTTTTCAGATTGCCGAAACATTTTGTTTGTTGCAATTCAGCAAGCACTAAAGTGGCTTCCTTTGATTCCTTGTTTTGAATTTTGTTAAATCTTTTTTTTACCTAGGAACTAATTTTTCGATTGAAACCGGGAGGTGGCTCTGTTCTGGTTTGTTCTTTGGAACACAGGATTGAGAATGAGAAATTTTTTACTTTCTATCGATCATCTTTAAGTGGGTGATTTATTTTCTATATGCTGAGTATTTTGATTTTGCTCATACAAATTTGTGCTATCGTGGGTAATTTTTCACCAATATTGAGCTAAGAGCTTGGGTATAGGTTTAGTTGTGGCCTAAGGGTATATTTGTCCTAAACTAGGTCATATGGGATTAAGTGTTAAAATCAAGAAAATATAGAATATTTGAGTATTGAGCTAGGTAATATGAAAAAACTCGAAAATATATCCAAACGATGAAGACCTTGAAGAGATTTTGGCAAAGTGTGTTGAGAAGCAACTTGTCAGTGATTTCCATGTGACCGATGGATTCCTATTTCGAGGAAATCGCCTTTGCATACCTAAAACATCTCTAGGAGAGATTAATCTGAGACCTACAAGGTGGAGGATTGAGTGGGCATTTAGGGAGGGTTAAAGCTATTGAAAGGCTGGAGGAGCAGTATTTCTAGCCTCAACTAAAGCGTGATGTTGGTACTTTTTTCAAACGGTGTTATACATGCCAAGTATCAAAAGGACAATCTCATAACACTAGCCTTTATATGTCATTACTTGTTCCTAGCAACATTTGGGAAGATTTGTCTATTGATTTTGTTTTGGGTCTCCCTCGTACCTAACAAGGTGTAAATTCTGTCTTTGTTGATGTTGACATGTTCTCCAAAATGACTCATTTTATCGTGTATGGAAAAACATTGTAAGCATCTCATATAGCTCATTTGTCCTTCCAAGAAGTGATCGCTTGAATAGGGTGCCTCGTTCCATTACTTATAATTGTCACATAAAGTTCCTCAGCCATTTCTAGGTAACATTGTGGAACATGCATGATACCTCTTTGAATCGAAGTTTAATGGCACATCCATTGAACCACTAGGCAAACAAAGGCAACCAATAGAACTTTGGGTAATTTAGTTCATGGCATTTGCAGAGACAAGCCAAAACAATGGGATTATGCCTTGCCTCAAATAGAATTTGTCTAGAATAGTGCAATATATAGTGCCACTAGGAAGTCACCTTTCTATGTGTTTTATGTGACCCCACTTAGGCATGTTGTGGATTTAGTTCAATTACCTCGTGGTCTAGATTAAGTATTGCAGCTAAGACCATGGCTAAACAAGCCCAAACTTTGCATGAGGAATTCAACCAAAACTAGAAGAAACAAATGCTAAATACAAGAAACTTGTTGACAAGCATGGATGTCAATGAAGGAGACTTGGTGATGATTTTCTTGCACAAGGAAAGATTTCTTATAGTCACCTGTCACAAGTTAAAGCCCAAGAAGTATGACCCCTACAAGGTTTTGAAGAAAATTAGTGACAACATTTATGTGATCGATTTTCCCAAACATCTCAAGATTTCCAAGACCATCAATGTGACAAATCTGGACGAGTATCATCTAGATGAGCCTTTTTATCGAGATATATATGAACTAAGGGTCGACTTATTCCTAAGAAGATGGGATTGAAATAGGATGCATTATGGCCCATGGACCACAAGTCTAATGTATAGAAGATATTAGAAAGGGAAAATTATTTAAATAATAATTAAAAAAAATATTTACCAATTTGGATCATATTTCCCAAAGTGGTGTTGCTTTTTTCCATATAGGCGCCAACCAAGCAGCTAGCGCCTGCGTGGTTTTTGTTTTTAATTTTTATATGAAGGACAAAATCAAGTTTAAGTTGATTTCGTCCGAAATTAGTTTATTGATGTATAAACTTAACCCGATTTCATCCTTTAGAAGGACGAAATCACCTTAAGGCGACGAAATCGCTGTTTTGACCGTTAGTCAAGATCCAAAGATGATTTCGTCCTTTAATAGGACGAAATCAGCTTAATTTATCTGATGCCTCCGCCTCCAGTCATTTTCTCTCCTTGCTCGATCGCTCCTCTTCTAGACATTTTCTCCTCCGATTCCTGTAGTTTGCCCCGCTGTAATGTCCGCTGGTTGTCTAGTTCCCATTGTCCACCACCCCGCCACCGAGTCTGCCAATCCCGTCCTCCGCCCTAATTTCAGTTTAAGGATTTTGGGTATTTCACTTTAATTTGAGTTTAGGAATTTGGTACATTGGGGTTTTAGATTGGTTTTAAATAAGGTGATTTGTATGTTTTGAAAGTATATGATTCTAAGTTTAATGAATGTATGCTTTTATTATATTTTCTATAATCAAATTGCATGTGTTAGGACTGACTTTTGTAAGGATAAAATTTTTAATCATGTACTTTCTGCAGGAAGGTTCTCTTGTCTTGAATATATTGTATAAATATTGCTTTTAAATACTCATTTCATCCTACATTAATAATTGCATTTAACTTTTCAAAATGAATGAATTTGGTACATAAGGAAAATTTTGTTTGATAGGAGCTCCCTACAACTATAATGACTCTTATAACTTGAAATATTTAATTCTCTTCTAATGAGACAAAAAGATGCTTGTGTTAAAAGGAATGAAACCATAGTGCGTGTTGAGTTTGTGATGAGGTTAGTTCATATGGGGCTGTAAGTGGTTTTGCGGCTCCCGTTTTTAATGATGTGTTGTTATTTATTCTCGAGAAATATGGAAGTTGATTTGACATATAAGTTTCTAGCTTCTCACATACAAGCTTCTGACATATGAGATTGTTAGTAATAGTTTAATATTTTTATCAATAGGGTAGATGTAATATTTGAAGAAGTATATGAGAATATTTGTTGTCTTGTTTGAATAAGAGAAGAAATATGTGAAGAAGTGTATGATTATTGCTCGTTTATATATGAGGCAATTGCTTCATCTAATTTTAGCCTCTTAGTTTTGAGATAATTACTTAATCTAATATTAATTTAATCAATTATTTATAAATTAAGTAAATAGAGATGGCAGAAGAAATGATTAGATTTTTACTTAACTATGACAGATATATAGAAGGATTATTAATTAAGAAACTGTCTACGTATGATGAATTTGAGATGCAAGTAGATAGTAAGGCTGGGTGGGATCAAAAAAGATGGAAAATCACTATAAAATGTGCTATTCCAACATATGGATTGAATTTGAGACAAATATATATAAATGATTATGCATCAATGAGTTTTATGTTTGACCTTTCGCGCTACATAATTTGTTTCGACTTATTTCTAGAAAAAGATGACCGAGTACCTAGTGAAAGGTGAAGTAGTTCACATAGGAGCTCTCACAAGAGCTCACACAAGAGCTCTGAAAGAAATGTAAACAATGAAAGACATATGCAAATGCCGGTGGACAAAGAAGAAGAAGAAAATTTATCTATGATAGTAGATTCAAATGAATGTTATAAATCATCTGCCTCTATTTACAAAGGAGGAGGGCCTAATTGGAGGTAAGGTTTATTAAGTTATCAATCATTTTTAAATTTTATAATTACCAATGAAAATTAAGATGTTAAATTTTGAATTTTATGTGTAATATGGAAGGCACACAACACATGCACACAAGCTATTTAGCTTTCAAATGTCTCAAGGCGGTGTATGGTATGGAACTCAAAGTTCGATAGGCATTCATTACCCCTACACAGGTATTGGTCATACTAATGCTGAACTATTTAATTAAAGGTGAAATATATATTTATAAATAAAATTATTTTATATTTAAACATATAAAATATTTAATTAGTAGAATATTTTAGGTTATAATAAAGTTTTAAAGTGTTTGAAGTTAGTAGAATATTCTAAATTGTAGAGAAATCTAAAAGTGGTTGTTGTTCGTAGAATGTTATAGGTTATAGAAAAGACCAGAAGAAGTCATATGTATACCTTTTTAGTCTTCAAAGCGCCTCTATAAATAGGAATATACAGCCTATGGGCAAGGCAACCTTCACTTGCAATTAAACATGAGCTCCCTTTTTTGGTAGAATCCTCCATCTTGAGTATTGAATGTTGAGTGTTCTTCACTTAGTGCATGGCGGAGCAAGGGTGGGGCAATATACACTACGTAGCACTTATAGTAATTCTATGTAGTATTTAAAGTAATTATACAAAGGAGATCAAACACGTTCTAAAAATGCTTATCCCCATAGGCTTGAACCTACAATAGATAGCTTAAATGTAGTGTCAAAGAATAGCTATAAGAGTTTCATACTGTTCAATCCCAATCGAATTGTCAAGTGGTAATAGCAGGGGCACACACTAATAATATTTAATTTTAGGTTGCCTAAATATATGTATGTTCTTGCCCCACCTTGTCCAAAATCTTATCTTCGCCGCCCCCGCTTCAGTGAGTTCTCTCCTCTCTTTCAAGCGAGTTTTAATTCTATTCACTTCACCTTGTGGATTCAAGGATTTTTCCCAGCTTTTGTTACGTCAAATCTGCTCAAGAGTATATCTTGCCGTAAATCACAAATAGAGGACAAATTTTGATGCAGCTTAAATATGTGTATCCAAACTCGATTTATTAGAGAGTTTCCACCAAATCACACATAAATCCTGTAAATACGTTCCGAAACGCACCTTATATATATATGAAAACTTGTGAGCTCTGTTGTCAATTGTACACATATAATTGAGAAATTTCTTGTTATCGACCAGCAGCAAAAAAAAACATAACTGGGACATTGCAGACTTACAAATTTCACTCCAAACAAACTGATTACACTCCGAATACAGACTATACACAAGACAATACCTGTTACTTTTAAGAATAAATTATTCCCTCAAAACTAGACACAGAATATTGGTCAGAAACTATTTCTCAAAGCCATGATCAGAACATGAAAATTTGAGCAATTCTTGAACACCAAATTAGAATCAAAAGCCTGCGGACAAGCACAAATCAACCAATGTACTGAGCTCTACCCGGACCAGATTTGTAATAAATTACATCTCACTAGTAATTTTTTACCCCAGTGAGCAGCGAGCGTTCAGAATTCACGCCAAGATCCTTTAGGCGTGATGATCTCTGGCGCGGGCTAGAAGGCTTGGAAAATTTATTGATACTCACATCACTGTTTACTGAAAGAAATGCACAATCCCTATACAGGGAAGGTGAATGGTCCTGAGTATTAGCTTCTGAAGTTCTCAGTCTTACTTTTGGAGTACTAATTGTTCTAGTTTTAGCCTTAGCTGATTGTGTTGAAGTCATGTAACTGGGAATGCCAGGGGAGCTTGAGAAGGAGACATCATCTGTCACAGCATGTCTTCTCGGGAGATCAAGCGATGTTCTTCGTAAATAAACAGGCGAAGGAGATCTGCCTCTGAGTTGGGTTTCTTCTATTTGGTAAACGGAAGAAGAATCAAAATGTTCATGCCAATCTGAAAGATGAATTTGACGATCATCAAAGTCATTTTGGTCAGAGTTCATCAATGGCTCAGCCTCCGGCCCTTCTCTTTTCCGTGATTGTGAATCCACCCATTTCTCTAGCCAGCTCCATCTTGAAGTTAGCCTTTCATGTTCTGTTTCCGGGACTGGGACTGCTTCCCTTGATAGACGATCAAGTTTGGTCTTTCTCCTCATCTTGTTAATAAAACGTAAGACAAATAATATCTCAGGGAATGGAGGGTACAAGTGAACTTGGAACAAGCAGATCTATCCCTAAGGACCCCCAAATCCATGGAGAGAAAGAAAATGAAAGTTACTTGATGGGAGCATCCATATTGCATTGCACGTTGTCGTCTCCATGCAGCCTCTCTCCTGTTAGCATATAGCGCATCCATCCCCTCTTTTGATAGTAAGCTTCCATCCCACCTATGCCCACTGCAACTAATCTACGCCAAGAAATGGTCTAAAATAAATCCTAGGAATTCATCTTTTCCTTAGGTTTGAGATTTAGAAGAATAAGATGCTTAACGCCTTATACTTGCTAAGAAACAGAAAATTAAAATTCATTTGCTCACCATCAATTTAATGTCATCCGCATCCTTCATTTTTCTGTGTAACTTCCCTGATTGATCAGCAACCTGCTTATTCTGTTGCATCCTGATTCTCGTTGCCTGGACTTGAGATTGGATGTGCACAAGAGACTGCAAATTCTTCAGAGCAGTTTGCATTCGCCGTCTGACTGCTTGGCCACGAACTATAGCTTGGAGCTTCACCAATCCCTTCAGTGCCCGCAGTGCCTTCCGTGCCTTACAAACATCATTGTGTAAAGTTTTAGAGGATGGGCATGCCACAAACGTACAAAAAATAAGACTCCTCTAGCATGATCAGGTTTCCTTAGGAAAAATACTTGTTGACTAGTTTTCCGTAACCAGTTCCATGACCATCTTACACAGGGTTCTGAACTTGGTATACAAGGAGGCATTATTTCATAGAACTTGGTCCCTAAGGGGGCATTATTTCATAGTGCTGGTCACGGGGCTTTCGTCATGAAAACCGGTCACGCTAGACGTGATCCTTCCTTACCAAGTCGTGGTGACCGGAGTTTGCCACATCAACAAAAGAGTGGTCTGAGAGAAATTTGGGAACTGGATGTAACATGTTCCCAAGTTTCCCCCTGCCCGTGTCCACTGGTAACAGGTGAGTGGTGAGAAATTTTTTTTCCATAGAATATAATAAATTTCATCACTTCAAAATGTTCTTATGTGGTGATTTTAGAGCCTCTTATTGATCCAACAAAGAGAGAAGTGGAAGTGAACTCACAAGATAACCTCTGAAAGCAGTTTGAATTTTGATTGCTGCAGCTTGGCGGTGAAGCGTTGTGCATTTGTACGATCGGACAGGAGTCCCAGTCAGGCGAACAACCTCAGCTGCAGCATGTGCTGCTGCCACGGCCGCCTCTGCAGCAGCTGCCGTAGCTGCAGCAACAGCCAAGGCGTTTCTACTCTGTGCTTCTTGTACTTGTGTGTGGTCTGTTATTGCAGGGAAGCCCTTTTTGGATCTTAGCCGACCAAAACCAAATATTCTCTTCTCCTTCTAAATTTGCAACACAAGTACAACTAATTCATAAAACTTCATAACATTAAGGGGGAAAAATAAAACTCTATGAACTAAGTCTCAGAATCAGAGAATTCCTACTTAATGGGCTGTTTTTCCGCTTTGTTTTTGGGCAGATATTGATCCTTCCCTCACAATTAGGTCAGAAATCGTGTATAAAACATGCTTGATTTAGCATGTATGACAATTCGCAGAATGGTGTATGTAAACCTTTCTTTATTCGTTTAGCTTAAGACAATTTACTTTATTTATACATATAGTTTGTGATTTCAACTGTAGACCAAGGATCTGAGCTAGAAAAATAACTCTTATTTTTGGGTTTTAATTTTGATCATTTGAATTTAAGTATAATCAAAATCAGCATAAAAAATTTATATGACTTAAATAGACTTTCATGGAGAACGAATTAGTTTTTATTGAAGTGAGAATAGAGGCATAAACAATGTAGACATTTGGTCTTCCCTGTCCACTTTCTCTCCTTAGTGATTTTGGATCTTCTATAACATGTGCAAGCTCGCCAAACAGGTTTGGATGAATAAAAACAAGAACATTGAAATTTATTACTCCCTCCGTTTCAAAATAAGTATCTCATTTGGTTTTTGAAAATGAACTAAAATTAATTCATTTTGAAAAGCTAAATATGACACTTTTCTCTCGAGATAGAGGGAGTTTAATATATATACCATTGAAAAATATAGTAGTCAAACTACTATAATTGACTTTAGGTATGATTAAATGTTGCCATTTGCTAAGGATCCACCCATAAAACTTCAATAGATATGAGCGATAGAACTTGTTGAAAATCACCAGCAAAATGACGAATATATTTCAAAGACACTATGATGATTAATTAGTTGACTTTGAAACAAATATTGTTGCCCATTTGTGCAAAGGTTTAATGGGCAATACACTCCCAAGATAAATTGACCTCTCTGTTGAACTTAGATGCACTTCAATAAGTTCAATACAGACTCTCTGATGACTATTGTTGCTACTTAGTAGCTTGAGCTATATAAAATTGAGAGAGAAATTGAAAATTGTTGGTGTTTTGGCAGAGATACTAAATAGGGATCAAAACAAGTTCATAAGATTTGTCCAACTCTTGCAATGTGTTAAGAAGGCTAAGAAGAAGCTTTGATTCCAAAAGATCCTGTTAGAAAGTTTTAAGAAAGTTCAAGAGATGTCTTTTTATTGGGGAGATTTGTAACACTAGGGAATTTCTTAAACTTCTTTAACTTGGCCACGTGGAAAATAATGAGTCTAACGCTTAGTCCTTTTTCAGTAGAATAACTTTCTCTACAGATGGAGTTTGCAGTCAAAATTTAGAGTTAAAATATAGATAGAAAGTCTGAAATACTCTTAAGAATGTGCAAATTGAAGTTTAAATGAGGACATTCTAGCAATTCGAATGAGGAAGTTATGGCTGATGTTACATCCAAGAATTTTCTATGTCCACGTAGAAAGTAGTGAGATTAACCTTTACGTTTTAAGTTGAATAATTTCGTCTATAGAACTAGTTTAGTTTGAAACTTTGAGATTAGAAAGTAGGTAAAAAGATATTTGAAATGTCACCAAGAATAAGCAAATCAAAGTTTAAATGAGGAAGTTATGACTGTTTGAAACTAGACTTAAGGTGATGTTGATGACCTACAAACATGTTGAACAAGTTGCCTATGGGCTCAAAAACCACTCAGTTTGACCGTTATGTACTAGAAGGGATCAAATACCAATTGACGCTCCCTTAAATTTTCATTTCTTTAAAAGCTCCTATAAATCAAGAAGGAGAAGATCAAGGGTGCACCAAAACAAGAATAATCAAGGGAGAGAACAAATTTTGTGGGGAATGGTCTATAACATAGGTGAGAAAGGATTTCTTTTTGTGAAAAGGTTTGATTGTTAAACCTCAAATTGATTATGATCTAAATCATGGTAAGCATGACAATAGGGTTGTGGGTTAGATATAAACATGGAAATCATGAATTGAATTTGTATGATTATGCCACTAAGGACTAGTACATACTTGTATGGATAAGAATAGGAAGTTTTATGAATGAATGTATGTGGTTAATAGGTATAATGACTAATAAATATTTTTAAAAGATTGGTGAATGTTTATGAGAGGTTTGACAAGGAACCAATACAAGAATATGTTTACTCTTCTACACTAGTTGTGACGCTGCTACTAATGTGTTGGTAGAGTGTTGATGGTTAGTAGAAGAACAGTTGCCGACATCAACAAATGGGGGTACATCAGTGTTATACTGGGCATTGGTAGAAGGAGCAACGAGTCGATGATGGTGTCAATGAACTCACTAGCAATACTTTTCCCACAGGGACCGATGCGATCGTTGGTGGTGTTGACGACCATCAACACTTACGCCAACACTTTTATGGGACGATAGATAGTATTTCAGAATGCATTTTTTGAAACAGTTCTTTTTGTGACCTATTGTAGTCCAATGACCACAACAACATGGTGACTTGGAAGGGGGAAGGAGAAGGATTAAGAAAATGATTATTCATTCATTAATTTGCATTAGGGTTGAGCCCTGTCAATATATAGAGTAGACTCATGGGCTTCCTTAGAATAACCCTAAAGCCCCACTATTCATAATAGCTAAAAACACCATAACTCGTATGTCGGGCATAGTCCCGTTAGGCTGGGAAGTGACATTCTACCACACTTCACTTGCGCATCATTGTGTCCTCTAGGTGGCTCAAATTTCTTTACATTGGCCCATCATATGTTTGTTGTGAATAGTCAATCCGAAATTGTGGATGCATGAGACGATCATAGAGATGAAAGGTAGTGTAGCTAGTGCTTGAAACAACGTGGTAAGAGACTTGCAACAATATGCAAGAAGTAGAGTCGGGTAGCGGCGGTGAGAGAGAAGTGGATCCATGTGAAGCAAAGAACATGATAGACACAAAATTTGAGGCAGTGCATCTCTTCCATGGCTAGGATGATTATCGGTGGTGTCTGAGCAAAGGGAAGAAGATTTGCCTTGTTGGTTAGTACTAGACCCATCAGGCATGCTTGCCCCATATTTTTAATAAAAGAGCTACAACATCCTCTTGGTTGTATGGCCAGGTGGAGCCATGGAGGTAATGGACCTGTGGAGGCCAAGCAGTCCCTCCCCTTCCACCCTGGTTGTGTGGCCAACTCCACCCTATCCTGGTTGTGGTTGGGACACTAGGCTTGGCTCTTTGCCCTACAGGCCAGTCCATAACCTGAGGGGAGCAAGCCTCCCTACCCACAGGCCCAACATGACCTAGGAGTGGGAAATGGTTCGAATGAATTATAGTCTTGAAAGAGGCATGATTCCAAAGCAGCATGAAAAATGAGTTCTCAATAATCATAGATGGCTAAGAACCTCAACTACTTAGGTATATATTCCCTTGTGGGCCTTAGCTTCATGACATTCATGGAACAAACATGCAATAGCAAAAGTCTGAAGCTAGTTTTGGGTCAACATTAAAGGAGTAAAAGGAACCTTGTTGATGTTGCCACCATTTTTAGATGACTTATTTACCTTTGACCTAGGGTTTGGGATGAGACATAATTGACATATAAAATAGATTATTACCATGTATGACATGAGTTGATTTTATAGTTGAGTATAATGTTAAACATATAAATTAATTTATCTCATTGAGCATATTCAATATACTCATCCTTTGTGATGCATGTAATTTCTTTTGTACTTGAGAAACACTTACAAATTGGGGAAAAGTTAAGGAAGGACATAGGGAACTCTTCCACTAGTCCTTTAGGTTTCATTTCCAATCTTTCTTGAGAAAGAATAATTATAGGCACACAAGAGTGTCAATTTATTTATGATTGAACAAATTGAATATTGTAATGATAGACAAGTGTCCTACATAAGGTTCTGCAATTCTTTAATTTCAATTTACTTGTTAGTGGTATTGATTATAATATCTCTTTTTGAAATGTGTGGCCAAACTTGTACTCATATCCCCGTTTTACAAAGACATGTTTTAACAAACATTGTAAAAAAAATCTAAGCCACAAATCATGATCTTTAAATAATAACTCTTGGAAAGATTTATAATATACTATTCTACAGTCACAGATTTACTCAATAGCATAAATTACCTTTTCTACATGCTTTATTTCAAACATATTCTGCAAGAATTTCAATAGTTCTTTAGTAGAAAAATCAGAAGAAGTAAAGATATTTTAACACAAAATCTGACATGATTCATATAAAATAAAGGTCAAAAGTCAAGCTCGGGTCTCTAACATAACATGCCATCATGCAAAAGTCTTATGGCGCTTGGCAAATCAAGTTGGTTCTAATCATATTAATTAAGAATAACTCTAAATCAGATCATACATCATATAAGAAATTTAAACAATAGTAAATTAGAAACTCAATCACCAGTCAAATCCTTTCACTTAGATATGTTCAATTTAAGTTCCTTTTTTACAACCATAGCAATCTAATTTACTATTCATTTCAAATTGTTGGAAAGTATAGTAGTCAAAGTACTATAATAGGATTTATAGAAGATTAGATGTTCTTGTTCACCAAGAATCTACCCATAAATCTTTAGTAGATTATAAGCAATAGAACCTAACGAAAAGCACCATAAAAAATGATGTAGAAGATGTGCTTAAGGTGCTTTGATCAGCTGCCTTTGAAATGAATATTGCATCCTATCTGTCCAAAGACTTAATTGGCATTTGACTTCCAAGATACAACTAACTTCTTGGTTAAACTTGAGTTGTTCAACTATCTCAACATGAACTCTCACAAGAGTGTTGTTGCTAGAGATGCCACTTGGGTTGAGTATATGGAAAACCCGCCCGACCCTAATGGGTTGGTTATGTGCTTCTAAGTTGATCCCAAATAACTATTTGGGTTAGGTTAGGGTCTCAAGTGATTTAATCGGCCTTGACCCAACTAAGGCTATAAATATAAATTTTTTTATTTTTTCCTTTTTATAATAATAAGCCTTAAAATTTTCATGATGGATAAGAGGTAGGACTAAATAATTATTTAAAGCTTGCATTTTTATTAATTAAGTAGTTTCTAAAATAAAAAAGTTTTTTATTCTAATCATTTCTTAAATGGTCAGGTTTGGTCTTGGTTACTATTTCTTAAAAAGGTAATGGCTTTAGTTTGGAAAAACCCATCCCTAACCCAACCTAGTTGAATCACTACTTGTTGCTTCCAATAGCTTGAACCAATGAAAATCGAGAGACATTGAAAACTGATGGAGTTTTGTGAGTAAGGAGAGATATAATTATGATAAACGGATAAAAAAAATCATGAGACTTACCCACCCCTTTCTTTGTGTTGAGAAGTCTATAGGAAGTCTTTTATAAAAGAGATCCCAAAAGGTTATGTGAGAAAGTGTTATAAAATTTAGTAACACATAAGTGTCACTTGTCGACATGCATCAATCAAACTTCAACACCTGTCGGCTTGTCAATAGGCATCAACACACCTATGACACACCAGTAGAAAACTATTCTTTTGATTAGAAAATTTTCTTTTGATTGATAGCTGAACCAAAATTAGTTTTAAAAATTTTTCTAATATCAAAATCCAACATTGACTTGAATTTTAGTACAAAAGACATAAAAAAATTAGTACGACATGATGTAAAATATGTTTGCCATTTAAACATAATGCAAAAGATAAAATTGCTGCCAAACACCCTGTAGGAACCCATAAAAAGCAATTTGTTCAGTCTAGGATACTGAATTCAACTGGATAATATTCTCAATTAAGCAGAATTGTAAGGGTAAAGGAGCTTCATCTACTAATGAAAAATTGAGCTTATTCCCCTGATATTGAGCAACCAATTAATTTGTTGATGCTAGTAAGTGAAAAGAGGAGAAAGAATAAAATCAAATTCTACAGTAAAATCTAGCTATTGCAGAAAACCTACTTTCTCTGGTTTTGAATTTACTTCTGCTCGAAAAATTCTCTTCAATATATCAAACCAGCTCCTTTTCTTTGCCATTGGAGATGCACCTCGTGAAACTGAGACATTATGAAAATGCATTAAACCAATCTGAAAACAAAATGACCAGAAAATTCCCTATCAGTAGCTATTCATGTACTCCTTAACGGACTAATATGCATAGTATGAATGAATCAAAATCAGAAGCATGACAGAGACTAACAGAATGATCATCAACTTTCCTCCCAATGCAGAAATTTCAGGGAAATAGTAAGACAAATGAAATATCTAAAAGAAGTAACTAAGTTCAGATCAAACCACTGGGCTTTTGTCAAGAAAGAAGGAAATCTAAGTGCAATATTCTTAGCAAGAGCAAACGATCATACAACTGCTAAAAATGATACTGCTAACAACACAGAACTGTCGACTTACAGTAACTGGAGATCAGACTGGAAGATTAAGTATTGGGGAGACGAGAGCACGCCAAAGTCTAAATTTAATAACGAAATAGAGCTGATTTTGGGCCCATCACTCCCACCTTTACCTCAGTCTCACTTTCGTCAGAAGCAGCCCAGCTGCTTGCAAAGTGTGGTACTGAAAAGCAAGAACTGACCTCCATGAAAAGGAGAAGTTGCTTTCTGAGCTTTGTAAGCAGCAAACCCTGTTAAATGACTTTTTAACTCTCAAATTCAAGTTGTTAACAACTGACATTTTAAAGCTCATAAATCTCAGTTTGCCACCAAACTAGCAAACTAATTATGACAAAATAATTCAAGAATCACCTACCTACTTTATCTTCACCTTTTGTAGACTATGTGTAGGTTCATTAACTTGGGCTATTACGTCTGCATTGAAGTGCTGCTTATCTGCATTTTTTTAACAGAAGTGTGGATTTAGTGCCAGTAGTTGCATGTGTTCGTTGTTATGCAGTTTATTTATTAGAAAAGAGGTAGGGGGTAATAGTAGCGGCACAGTTCCACTGAGCGTGGCCCTCTAGACCCACTTGTACTCTATTACAGCTGTTACAGGCTTACAGCAGCTTACCCACTCAATTCAAATCCACTTTATTCCATACAGTCCTCTCCCCCCTCTTGCGCTTTCTTCCTTGTGTATTCTTTTCCTTTCAAAGTGACATATACCAACATTGCTTTTTGCCTCCAAGAAAGCTAAAATATTTTCTTTGATTTTTTATTACAAAGGCCCACAAGGAGCAATGGAAGAATCTATTAGACATGCGAGTTCACAATAAACACTACAACAAAAAAGATTATTAGCAACGCAATACCAAGTGTAACTAAAAATGACTATTTATGACGTATATAAATGCATCACAAAAGTTATAACTATTAACAATGCTTTTCCAGAAGCATTGTTGATAGTATAATTAATAGCAATTCTTATATAAAAGTGTATTTAATACTAATCCTATTTGTAATGCTTTAGATAAAGTGCCACTAATATTTATAAATTTTAAATAAAAAATAAAAAAATTATGACTATTAACGACACTTATTACGAAGCGTTGCTAATAGTAAAACTATATAGGGATGCTTAGATATAAGTGTCCCTAATAGTTGAACTAATAGCAATATTTTTAAAAGAGCGTCACTAATGATTTTAAATTTAATAAAGAAATTAAAAAAAATTAACTATTAGCGATGATTAGTAAAAAGTGTTGCTAATAGTTACACTATTAGGGACACTTATATCTAAGTGTCCCTAATAGTTAAACTATTAGCGACGGTCTTAAAAAAGTATTGCTAATATTTTTAAATTTAATAAAAAATTAAAAAATTCTAACTATTAGCGACGTTTCATTAAAAGTGTCCCTAAAAGCATCCCCAATAGTTAAACTATTAGCAACGCTAATAGTTTTAAATTTAATAAAAAATTAAATTTTTTTAACTATTAGGGATTAATTAAAAGCATCTCTAATAGTAACAATATTGGGGACACCTAATAGTTGAACTATTAGCCATGCTTTTGAAAGATCATTATTAATAGTTTTAAATTTATTAAAAAAATTTAACTATTAACGACGCTTAAGTAAAAGTATCCCTAATAGTAACACTACTCAAGAATGCTTATATCTAAGTACTATAAGCGATGCTTTTAAAAGAGCGTTGCTAACAGTTTTAAATTTAATAAAAAATTAAAAATTTCCAACTATTAGCCGCGCTTAATTAAAAGTGTCTCTAATATTAGTTAGAGAGGAGAGAGAGAGCAAAGAAAAAGTTAGGAGAGAGAGAAGAGAGAGAGGGAGGAGAGGGAGAGAGAGACTGGGATAAGTGTATTTTTAAATTATATCTTATATTTTAAAAATAAATAAAATAAATTTATTAGCAATGCTTAGCATAAAGCGTCGCTAATACCCTATGTATTATGACATATACACATAAGCATCTCTACTACATAGGGTAGTAGTGACGCATTATCCTAAGCATCACTAACAAATTTATTTTATATGATATATTATTATTTTTAAAAATATAAGATGTAATTACAAATCCCAAAAAATAAAAATTAAATTCCCCTACTCTCTCGCCTCTTGTCCTCGGAGCTAGGGCTCACATTGAGGCACGTGGGAGAGAGGAGGAGAGAGGAAAGAGGAGAGAGAGATGTGAGAGTGTAGAGAGAGAAGAGAGGAGAGAGGAGAGAGAGAAAGAGGAGAGAGAGGAGAGAGAGGGTAGAGGGAGAGGGTGAGGAGAGAGAAGAAGGGAGAGGGAGGAGAGAGGAATATGTATATTTTTTAATTATATCTTATGTTTTAAAAATTAATTAATTAAATTTATCAGTGACGCTTAAGGTAAAGCATTGCTAATACCCTATGTATTAGTGATATATATGTGTAAGTGTCACAAATACTCTATGTATTAGCGACATATAGGTGTAAGCATTGCTAATACCTAGGGTTTTTCTTTTACACTTTATCCTAAGTGTCGCTAATAAATTTATTTTATTTTGTATATTATTATTTTTAAATATAAGATGTAATTAAAATATCCTAAAAAATTAAAATTACATTCCCCTACTCTCTCCTCTCTCGTCATCAGAGCCGGGGCTCACATTGACATGCTTGGGAGAGAGGAGAGAAAGAGAGAGGGGAGAGACATAGAGACAAAGAGAAGAGAGAGGAGAGAGAGAGAGAGGAGAGAGAGAAAGAGGAGAGGAGAGAGGGGAGAGAGTGTGAGGAGAGAGAGAAGAGGGAGGGAGAGAGACAATAGAGAGAGAGGGTGAGGAGAGAGAGAAGAGAGAGAGGAAGGAGAGAGAAGGATACATATATTTTTTAATTATAACTTATGTTTTAAAAATAAATTAATTAAATTTATTAGCAGCACTAAGGTAAAGCATTGCTGATACCCTATAATTAGCGATGTATACATATAAGCGTCGCTAATACTTAGGGTAGGAGTGATAATTTATCCTAAACATTTCTAATAAATTTATTTTATTTTCTATATTATTATTTTTAAAATATAATATGTAATTAAAAATCTCAAAAAATTAAAATTAAATTCCCCTACTCTCAACCCCTTGTCATTAGAGCCGGGGCTCACATTGACACGTGTGGGAGAGAAAGAGACAAAGACATGAGAGAGAAGAGATGAGAGAGACACAGAGGAGAGAGAGAGAGTGAGAGAGTGAGAGAGTGAAGAAAGAGAGAGAGGGGATAGAGAGGGAAGAGAGAGGTAGAGGGAGAACAAGTGAAGAGACAAAGAGAGAGAGGAGAGGGAGGAGAGGGAGAGAGAGACGAGAGGTGAGAAAGTGAGGAGGAAAAAGGTTTAAAATAATAGTATTTGCGACGCTTATGGATAAGCATCGCTAATACTACACTTTTTGCGACACTTATTTTAAGTGTCGCAAATATAAACATTCTGCGACGTTTTAAAAAAGAGAAAATTATTTAAATAATAATTAAAAAAATTACCAATTCGGACTACTTTGAGAAATATTTCCCAAAGTGGTGTTGCTTTTTGCCACGTAAGCGCCAAGCAAGCAGCTGGCGCCTACGTGGTTTTTTTTTAATTTTTATATAATTAAAGTTGATTTCGTCATTTCAAACGACGAAATCAGGTTATGTTTATAAAACCTTAACCCGATTTTATCGTTTGAAACGACGAAATCACCTTAAATGTTGTTTCGTCATTTCAAATGACGAAATCACTAGCCCATGCATAATTGCCATGTCATCCTCATCTGTCCTCATCACTTCTAACCGTAAATCCAACCACCCCACGACGTTGCATCCTACTTTGACGACTTCGCCTACATTGGCCATGGGGCAAATTTGTTGCCGAAATCCATGACTCCACACGGCCGAGGGGTTGCATCTAGCTTGGTACGTTTAACAACTCGGAGGAGCCACGCATGCTTACAACCGGGCTGCATATTTGCTGCGCGGCCCAACGACTGTTCTTAACTTCCTGAAAGAGAAACTAGGCCAGAGCCAAAGTACCTCTACACTTTGCAGTTCGCCTTCTTCGTCTTCTCAGAAGACATTTGTGTTGTCGGCATTTGGTTTTTTGTCTGCTTCGACATTTCATTTGCTGACGAAATCACATGTGCACGAGTGGACCTTCGGCTTGTAGGAGATGATGAGCACATGGGAGAGTCGGAGGGAGAGTGAGCTGCGGATGGTGAGCTCCACCGCCGGGAGGCTGTCCGCGGACTGGGTGAGAAGCATGACATGCTTGTGGCCGCCCCCCGCACTGCACAGAGAGAAGTGTAGTGGCCATGAGCAGCATGACGCGCTCCATTGCACCAAACGCCGTGTTGAACCGCCTGAACGCCACCTTCGCCACCTCCGGAGACATCTCCTCAGTGGGAGCTTCAGGCAGCGCCAAGGTCACCTTGCTCCAGGCTACCCGCTTGTAGTTCGTGGCGTAGAGCCACACCTTTTCCTTGTACTTGGCCAGCCATTCCAAGCCGAGGTTGTTGGACAAGAAGAGGTTGACCAGGCCCACGTCCTTGTACAGCTTCGCCTTGCTGTCGACCTTGCAGAGGAGGACCAGGATGAGCCAGACCGACACTAAGGATGTTGGGTTGTCGAAGGAGAAGGACAAAGAGTTGCTGTCAAGGAAGAGCATCTCCGGCAGGGAGGTTCACATCGATGGTGGCAAGTTGATGTAGATGTCTGCCAAGCAGACGCTGTAGTCGGCGAGGAAGCCGAGGAAGTTCCTGACGTACTTCGTCAAGGGGTGGATCCTGCCACCCGGGACCGACCTCTTGGACGAGTCCTTCTAGATTGCTGCCTCGAAGTCGAAGAGCATGGCACAGATCACGTTGTCTAGACGGGCTATCGATGTCCCTGCCTGGGCTCTGACAGCGGTTGTGGAGTCAAAGGAGAAGACAAATGCAATCTCTGGTCAGAGCTCAGCCACCACATCATAGATGTCGAGGAAGCGGAACATATGCTCCGGGGACTTCTTGCACTTAGTGGCCACCAACTCGGCGAAGGCAAGGAGGTCAACGGCTGCATTATGGGTGATATCCGAGAAACAGGACTCGCAGATGGCAGTGGAGCTGGCGAAGACATGGTCACATAGGATCCTCTCCCCGGGAAAGAGGGTCTTCATGGCGATCTTGAAGGTGTGGAGCCAGACCTTGATCTTATTCTCCATAAAGTCCCAGTAATGACCCGACCCGAGCCAGGCCCTCAAGATCACTAATAGAAAATTTTATCTTTCCTTAAGCCAGGAATCATTATCTGTGTGCAAGAGGTACAACAATCGTCTACGTACTACGGAGCTTAAAGGCTTCCTCATACATAGACTTAGGTTGTAACAGACACATACACACAACGAAGCTTCATAGTTCGTCACGTAAAAAATAACATAAATCATATACTTATAAATGATTTGGATCGGGCCAACGTTGTCTTGTCTTTGGTTGCCTACACGTATTGGATATTATTCCAATACGATCGGATCCGAACGTAGTTCTGCCTAACGGCTAACACATACAACAAGTGTCACAAAATCATATATGTTAAAATATGTATATACTGATATTTAGTCGGAGTTATACAAAAATTCGTCATATATCAGAGTAAAGCGGAAATCAATAAGCCAACTAAATCGTACATCTTGCTCTACCATAGAGCGGGATCAAAACTACATACATACGTCTTGTTCTATCACTAAGCCGAGACTGAACACACACACACCATACGTCTTGCTCCACCCTAGAACAAGACAAACATGTCACATCAAAGTATAGCAAAATAAAGCACAAAGGATCATGTCATAGCACACATCTTAATTTAACATATGCAACTCTATAATTTAAATGGGATGTTAGAAATACTTACTTCTCACATGTCTCATATGATAACAATATTCGGAGTTGTTCGTTGCTTTTTGGCATCCTCTCCTTAGGATCCAAAGGTAGTAGACAAAGTTTCCTCTAGCCTCCATACATTCCTCGTCTTGTACTGAAAGACTACGTACAAATGTTCTCCTTGCCAGAGACTCTTCTCATTTTTTGTGCTAGTGGGTGGTGGACAGAACCTCCCCTACTCGGGATTGCTTCTCTGGTTATGGCCCGACAACTTTGGATAGAACCCTGTCTTGCTCCTGGCCCCTGTTTCTTTCTCCGATGCTTGAGGACAATGGGTAGGGCTTCTCCTTGTCTCGGGGCATTTCCTCATCATACGATAGCCAACTCAGAGAATGGACCCCTCCATTGTGAAGAGCATGCTTAATTTAGTCAAGAACGCCTCTTGGATGGACTAAATCAGAGCTAGGATGCTCAGAAACAAAGAAAAAGAAGATTGTCGGTGCTCGAAGACAATGGGTAGGACCTCTCATTCTATTGGGGCTTTTCCTCTTCATATGGTCTCCAACTCGAAGAATAGACCACTCCATTGCGTAGAGCACGCTCAATTTACTTAAGAACGCCTCTTGAACTACCTTAATTGGACTCAGAACGATCAGAAACGGGGGAGGAGAAGAACTGCTAAAAAACGAATCCAAATGGGGTATAAATAGACGAGCCGGACTGAAAAACCACGGCTCCGCCAGAAACGGTAGCGCCTGCCGTTACACACTGTGCGCGTGGGGCGTGTCGCCCGTGCTGAACGCGTGCAGTGACCATGCATCGTGGCCATGCATTACATGCGCCATGGTCACGCATGCCGCGCACCCGTCCGTCGTGCGCGCTGCGCTAATTTATTTATTATTATTATTTTTTAAAACAAACCTTCAAACGCGCGTAACTTCATACCCCGGATTCGGATTCGCGCATTCTTGGTACCGTTGGACTCATATCGATGAGCCCTTTGATACTAATGCACTTAAAGTGATATATCATGCTCTTCCCAAGTAGGTCCTGCATATTTTTCATGCTTCTTAAAGGTTGTAACTTCCGGTCCCGACCTCCGTTTCACCCGTTCTTCGATTCGTTAAGCTCGTTTCTTTGAGCTCTACTAATATACAGAGGTTTAAACCTTTAAAAACCTCTAAAATTTATCCCAAAATTATCCAATTAGGCCAAACGCTTCAGGTTAGATGTAATCGAAAACGAGTCATTACAGTCCCAGCCCAGCTTCTGGAGCTGGTGATCGGTCATCTTCTTGAACCCTAGTCTATACAGCCCCTCGTCAATGATTGACTTATGCATAGTTTTGTAAATGTCGACGCATTCTTTGCCGTAGCCAAAGGCGATCATGGCTTCGGCGACGAGGCAGAGATCGGACATGGCGAGGGAGGAGACCCACTCGACCTCACGAATGGATTCGCAGGCAACGTCGATGTAGGCGACGTCGTCAAAGTAGGATGCAACATCGTGGGGTGGTCGGATTCATGGTTAGAAGTGACGAGGATAGACGGGGATGACATGGCATTTATGCATGGGTTCGGGTGGGAACGTCACATATGTGGTAATTTCGTCATTTGAAACAACGAAACAATTGTTTCAAACAACGAAATCGGGTTAAGGTGTTATAAACACAACCCGATTTCGTTCTTTGAAAGGACGAAATCCTTTCAAATGACGAAATCATATATAATTTTTAAAAAAAAAAGCCACGCAGGTGCCAGCTGCTTGGTTGGTGCTTGCATGGCAAAACACCACTTTAAAAAATATTTCCTAAAGTAGTCCAAATTGATAATTATTATTATTTTATTATTATTTAAATAATTTTCCTTTAAAAAACATCACAAAATATTTATTTTCAACACTTAAAAGGGCGTTGTAAATACTTATTATTTACGATGCTTCTTAAGCGTCGCGCGCCGTATTTTTTTATTCACCAAGCGGGTAAAAATTTTGCTCACATGAACAATATTTCAACTATGCGGGCAAAATTTGTCAGCGTGGTCTTTATCTTCTATTCTACCTTTCGCCCCTTCTCCCTCTCAAACTGCCACCACTGCTCTCCTCTCCCTTTCCCTCTCTATTCATCTCCGTCAACTATGCCCGCTTCCTGTTCATCTCCTCTACCTAGACCACCAGCTCGTGGCACCAGCCATCGTTGCCAAACCTCTCCGCTCAACTTCCTGTTTCCGCCCTCCTCTGTTTCGTCCTTGCCTCTCCCCGCCGCCTGTGCACCACACCTCCATTTTTTGCCCATTCGCCCTCGCCAGCCTTTAGAAGTTGGCACCCCGTTATGTCACCACCCGATCTCTCCCCTCAACTCCCCCTCCTTCTCCCCTCATCTATTCCTTCCTTGCCTCTCCCCGCCGCCTGTGCGTTGTACCCCCTTTTGCTGCCCGTGCATCCCTAGCCGCCGCCTATCTGCCTCCACTGGCCTTCTGCTATCGCCCCCCCGCCACGTACAGCTGCCCCCCGATGGCCCAGACGCCCCCACCATCCCCCAGCCACACCCTGCCCGAGTGCGCCCTTTCCCTTCCACCCTCCAGTCCCCCTCCCCCCTCTAGTGTGCCCCTCCTGACTGCTAGAGGAGGAGACAAGGGGGTGGGCATTTTTTAAAATTTTTTACAATTTGGGGCCTCTTAACAAGCGTCACTATTTTTTTAAAAAAAATACATTATTAGCAATGGTTTTTGTTGTGTCGTTATTAATTAGCGACATTTCTTTCAATTTCAAACTTTTAGCAACAGATAAAAAATATTGCTAATAATTTTTATTTGTTTGAATAATATATTAACATATTAACGACGCTTTAAAAAATGTTATTAGCTATGATTTTTAAGAAGCGTCACTAATAATCTAATTATTAGGGACCCTTTTCTAAGAGTAGCTAATAAATTTTTAATAGCGACATGTTGACAAGCAGCACTAATAATCAATTATTAAAGACACTTATGACAAAGTGTTGCTAATAATTAATTATTAGCAATGTTTATAAAAGCGTCGCTATTAACCTAATATTAGCAACAAAAAAATAAAACATCGCTAATATTAGTACTATTAGCGACGTTTTTCAGTAAGTGCAGGTGACGAACAAACATTTCCCTTACCCGAAGACTCTTTCCTTTTTCCTTGCTCATAGACTACAGACGGAACCTCCCCTTAACCCGAGGATGTTTCTCTCACTATGTGGTCCTTTGGTGGAGATCGTACCCTCCCCTACTCCAGGCCATCTTCCTCATGGTGCCTTGACAATAGAGAGCAAAGCCCCCTCTTACTCCTAACCACTTCTCTCTCCTAGGGGCTCGAGGCTGACATGTAGTCTCCTCTTGACCCGGGGTGTTTCCCTCTTATAAAGTTGTTAACTCGAGGAATGAATGCTTCAATTGCATAAAACAACCTCAAATTAGTTAAGAATGCTTTTTGAATTGATTAAAATGGACTCAGAACAGCCCAAAAGACTCCCCATAAGTTTGGACAAAAATCAGAATTTATAGGAGAAGGCATGTGAGCGTACAGTGGGAAACAGGTACACGCACACAATGGCATGCCACATGTCTCACACTCATTCGACCACATCACGTGCTTGGCGCATACACTATGCGATGCATGCTCCCACCATGGACCACACAATCGTGTGGGCCTAGCATCGCACAGATGGTGCGATAGTGAGGCCCCACCTCCCATGGCATTGTGTGTCTCTTGCACCACATTTTCCTATGGTGGCGTGGTGGCGCTCGGCTCGGCTCGCGGCACTGATGTCATCTATTCCATCTTTTTCTAATATTTTATTATTATTTCATTCAAATACAATTCCAACTTCAAAATGAGATACTTCTTATCCCGAAGTCCAAATCGTGCGTTCTTTGTACCAATAGACTCATATCAACATGCCTTTCAAAACTAGACCCCACATGGGTAGGACATTCCACACTTTATACATGGGTTTTGCCCATGTGGCACATTTCCCGAGGTATAATTAGAACACATGTGTTACATTCTTTCCTATTTAAACGAATTGCATCCTAGCAATTCACCAAAAAACAAGCTTTAAAACATATCAATTTGATCGTTAATTGAATGGCAATCACAAACAATATTCTGATAATTTACAATCAAACAGAACATTGAAAAACACAATTTGATAAGTCATAATCGGATAGCATAATTTGATAACTATTCAGATAAAACATTTAGAACATAATATGATAACTACGCAAATAAAACATTCAGAAATTTGTACCTGATGGTTAAAATTGAATAACCCTTTCAAAAACAGAAACTGATAGTTAATAATCGGTTAAAAAGTTTGAAAACAAGCAAAATTTGATAATTACTTAGATAAAACAAAAGAAAATCTAATAAATTATCATCGGATAAAATACTTGTAAACAGAATCTGATAGCTTTAAAAAAATCAAACATCACATTCTTAAGCAAGATCTGAAAATTTAAGATCGGATAAAACCGCCATGAACATAAACACTTTAAACTCAATCTGATTATTTACTTTAAAATCAGATGGGTCATTATTTGGGACCAAAACATAACATAGCAAAGCAAGGTTAATGAAATCTGTTTAGACACAATTCCAAAACCCTTTGGAAGCTTAGTAATCTAATAATTCATGCAAAAGCATAATCTGATAATTGGTTAAAATACTTTAAACAAAATCGGATTATTAGTTTAAATTGGATAAAGCAGATTATATAATATGATTATGAACTTTAAAATTGGAGAAAATATTTTTTAGAATCACTACAAAGCAGGTCAATTTATTGAATCAAAATTGGTCCAGAGATTTGCAGAAGTAAATCATCTGATAGATCACTTAATCAAAATTTGAAAATTTAAGATCGGATAACTGAATCTAATAATTAAATTCAGATAAATTTTCAAAATCAAAAACCATTGGCTCGTCCATTGATGAGAAATCCAAAAGCCATGATACCTAACAGTGTTCCCCCAACACTCATGGGGCATTGAGAGGCTCAATAAGTGAGGAGCTTTCCCATGATGTTCTACACCTATGTGCGCACCATACCGATTATTTTTCTCGGCGGGTATCAAGGAGTCATGCTCTAATAGTTTTTAGACTTTATACCAAATAACTACCCTTCAAAATTCAGAAGCTGTGATACCGAATGGCGTTCCCCTTGACACTCATAGGGCAGCGAGAGGCTCAATAGCAAAGAGCTTTCCCATGATGCTCCACACCCATGTGCGTACCATACCGATTATTTTTCTCGGTGGGTATGAAGGAGTTATGCTTTGATAGGTTTTGGACTTTATGCCAAATAACTAACCTTCAAAATCTAATCAAAATTCAAACACAATTTCTTTATCAGTAGGAGGTGTCAATCATAATCTTTTCACAAAATCATTCAAAAATTAAAACTTCTGACAAAAAACAAACTTCCTACAATCTTTTGGAAATTAAATCAATTGATTCAAAACATTTCAAATCAAACTAGACTATTTGAAATCGAAATTCATCTCAATGCACTAGCAGAATCAACATTGGAGCTATCCACTAACCCCCATGTCCCATACTACAGGCATTTGATGATTTCTTCACTGTAATTTTACTACCTATTGATACAACTTTACAACTTCAAATCATTTTTGAAAACACTGAGGATTTGAACTCAATTTTCATGGCCAATCTACCAGCAGGCTTGACCTTAGAGGGGTCCACTAATACCGTGTGTCCCATACCATGGGTATTTGGCGGGTTCACTTAGGGAATGCCATTGTCTTTGAAAATAATTTAATTTAATCTCAACATACTAGCAGAACTAATCCTGAGATTGATCCACTAATACCACATGTCCCATACCATAGGTGTTTTGTGGTTCTTTCCAGGTAGTTGTACTGCTTTACAAAGAACAAACTGTGAAAATGCAGCCATTTAAAAATTTAATATTGTGTCAATATATCAGAAGAATTTACTATAGAGCTTTCCACTAACATATCACATCCCATACCATAAGTGTTTAATGGTTTATCCTTGGCAACTCTATCGTCTTTCAAAAGAAATCCATTTTATAAGTAAAGAGGTTTTTTTTTCGAAACAACAATTCGAAATCAAAATTTATTTTCAACACACTAGAAGAACTAACCCTAGAGTTACCCACTAACACCTCACGTCCCATACCAAGGGTGTGGTGATTTCTTATAGGTGGTTCCACCGTCATGTAAAACAAATCTTTTGAACGTTCAAAATTTATATATTTCAAAGTTGAATTTTTTTTTCAATATACCTGCAAAACTAACTATAGTTTCCCGCGAACACTCACATCCCATACCGCGGGTGTTTGGTGGTTACTCTTAGGTAGTTACACCATCCTTCAAAACAAATTTGTTTCTTAATAAAATAAAAATTTTGAAACAGACAATTTGAAATTAAATTTTATTTCAATAACCCACTAAAATTAACCGTAGAGTCTTGCACTCGCACCTTGTGTCTCATACCACGAGCATTTAATGCTTACTCTTTGGTAATTCTACCATCATTTAAAATAAATTTGATAGACTATTCAAAATCGTAGTTGCTAAATTATTTTAAAAAATTATGTAACAAATTCAAAACAGGTATTTCCGATGAATTCAAATTCAAAATCGGAATTCGTAAAATTGAAGTTCAAATCAAATTTTATGCGACACATGAAAAATAGGATTTCTAATCATTACGGATTGAAATTCACAAAATAGTAGTTTGTCTTGAATCCAATGTAACACATACAAAACGAAATTTCACATCAACTTCGATACAACTTATTCAAAATAGAATTTTTAGATCACGTTTGATTAAAATTTAGAATTCATAAAATCAGAGTTCGTATGAAATTCGATGTCATCCCTATAAAACATAAAGTTGAAATTCAGAATTTGTATTAAATCCACCATCTCCATTGAAACTAAATTTCAAATTAATTCATATTCAAAATCTGAATTCGTATCAAATCAAAATTTTGAATAGAATTTTCAAATAATAACTGTTTCAAAAGCGAAATTCATAAAATCGGAGCTTATATCAATCCGGTACAACACAAATAGGATAGAAATTTCAAATCACTTCTAATTAAACAAATAAGAATTTATAAATATTAGAGTTAAGAGCAATTTCAATGCCATACCAGCAAAACAGAATTACAAACTCAACCAGGAAAACCGACCTGGAGTGGCGAACTCTATGTACGAGAGTCATAATGTTCTTCTATGCATTACGGAGCTTTAGAACTTCATTATGCGTAGACAAGAACAAACCTAATTTTATAACTAATTTAGATTGGGCCAATGTTGCCTTATCGTTGGTTGCCTATGTACGTATTGAATAACATGTACATTATTATCCCAATACGATCGGATTTGAACATAGTTATGCCTATGGCTATTACATGCATCAAGCATTACAAAATCATATACGCTAAAATATGTATATCCTTATAACTGAATAAAACATATAAAATTAGATAGAAACCTCATAAATCATAGGAGTTGAATGGAAGCTAATAAAACAGCGGAAACATACATCTTACCCTATCACAAGAGTGAGCAGAACACACAATAAGGTAGATTAAATCACATTAGATCCCATTTAATTATATTATGTCATAATAGATTAGATCAGACATATCAGATTATACAGAGCATTTCAGAGTTTATCAGATCATATCATGTCAAAGCATATTAAAACACACCAGATCAGAGCATAGCATATATTTTAAGTAATACATGCATTCATACAATCATATATCTTAATTACTATAATAATATTACTAATTGAAATACGCAAGCATATTAATAAAATAGAATAAAAAATTCAGAAATACTTACTCCTCTGTAGTCCTAGAAGTTGTGACATTCGATGTTGCTCATCTCCTCTAGGTGTTCTCCCTTTCAGATCTAGAGGCGGTGGGTAGAACCTCATCTTGTTTCGGTATATCTTTCTCCTTGCATCCGAAGGTAGCAAACATCACCCCTTTTCATCCAATACATTTCTCACTTTGCAGCTCGAAGGCGGCAGACATAACTTCTCCTTAACCCAATATGTTTCACACTTCCCGCACCTGTAGTGAATGTACATAACTTCCCCTACCTGGAGACACTTTTCTCTCTACGCGCCTATAAGCGACGAAGAGACCTTTCCCTTACCTAGAGACACTTTCCTTTTTCTATGCCTGTAGGCTACGGACGGAACCTCCCCTTAACCCAGGGATGTTTCTCTCACTACGTGGCCCTTCAGTGGAGAATGGAACTGTAATTTTTGGGAATTTTCTAAATTCCCGAAGTAGACCATGTGGAAATTAAGGTGTTGCTTAAAATTCTTGTTAGAATAACTTGATCATTTGTTAGAATTGGTGGGTGAGGCATATTGGATGGAAAGTAGACAGGAATAGCTTTGAAATGCCTCTAAGAATGAGCGAATCGGAGTTTAGATGAGGGAGATATAATTGTTCGAAGTTGAATATAATGTGCATGGCCCATTTACCCGAATTGGACCCTTAAATTGGCCGTTTAAGTCACTATACGGGCCAGATTAATTATGGTGACGGGAATCAATAAAAAATAGGCCCAAATAGCATATTTAGCCCAACTTCTAAGGGGAAGGAGAAAGAAGAAGACAGTTTCCCCGTGAAGGTAGCCGGTGACAGAGCTGGAGAGGAGCGAGGTTGAAGTTCCAGTAGTGGTGGATCGACGACAATTCGTAGTTTGAGGTGGGATCACCAAATACGTTTTTCATAAAATAATTAGAGATGCCCTAATCTCATATTAAGTAAAGAGATTCGATATTAATTTATTAATAAAGGTGACTGGATGTTTGAGGAGGCAGCTGGCCATCCGGCTATCATAGACTCTGCCGTTGACCAACATTCGACACTTTCTGGCCGGCTGTAAATTGCCAGTTTTCCATTTTGGTGTTTTGTTCTAGTTGGAAAACAGAAAAGGAGGAACACAGGGCAAGGAGAACATGGTTGCTTCGGTCTAGATTTTGACGTGAGCCGGCGATGGAACCTGGGCTCCCGGACTTGCCATGTGACGATGGTCCGATTGAGCTAGCCCATCGTCGGGCTGCGATGGGAGGCCGACAACTGTGTTGAGCAGACCACTCAGAAAGAAAAAAAAAAGAGATTCAATTTAGAACTGGCGGCCACTAGCCAGTGGCAGGATTGCCCTCATGGAATTGCCACTTGATGGTGATTCGGTCAAGCCAAGGCTCCCAACCAAGCCCAGCCACTGCGAGAGGCTTAAAACAAAAAAAAATACGGGACCAATTAGTCCCCAACCGGCAAGAGGGTGCACCAGGGCCATGTCCACTAGAATCGTCGATGGCGTAGTCAGAGGCCAAAAAGCCTCTAGCAGGCTGAGAAAGATATGACAGGCAACGCGGGTCATCAGGTCCAATTGTCGGTCGGGTCACCCAACCCAATCTGACAAATCTGGTTCAATTAAATATATATATAATACTCACTAAACCGGATCCGGTTCAGTAGGGTTTAGGTGTGGAAAAAATTTAAGAAAATTATATAATCTCCAAAGGAACATGATGAGTAACTGGACCAAGTTTTAGACTAGGGAAAAATGCTAAAGTATGGAAAATGACTATTTTACCCTTAGAGGTGAATCTTAGTAATATTTAATTACTTGTCTTCGGCTCCGGTTCAGGGTGGTTTAGATGTTAGAAAATTTTGAAAAAAAATACCTAACTACTGGAGGAGGATAGCGAGTGACCCAACAAAGTTTCAGATTAGGGGAAAATCCCAGAGACCCTAAAATAACCCTTTTACTCCTTATAGTAAAATTATTGTGTGATAACCACTTACCCGACTTAGGGGCTCCGGTTCAGTGGCTTATGAGTGATCCTAAAAATTGGGAAAATTCTCAATAAGATTTTAATGGGTAAACTAAGTGTTAATTGATTGTTTTGCCCTAAGGTTAATTGAAAACTATTAAGTCAACCAAGGTCGTTTTAAGGGGCACACGACCCTAGTAAATGCCTGAAAATTACACTGAGTCCATGAAGTCAAGTAGTACCCTTGAGCTCAATTTTAGACCCATTGGATGTTTATAAGGCTTTGAAAAAAATAACAAAAATACCCCTATGAGTGGATCACCCACATTCATGTAATTGGAAGCGTGAGTCGATTGAGAGAGAAGTTTTGGGAGAGGGCAATGACTTAAAATCAATAGAGGGATAGTGAGATGACCAAAATGACCAAGGGAGGTTACCATACCCTAGGTGGTAGAATTACTCTAATGCCCTTAGGGGCAGTATGTTTCGTTTCTACCAAAATGGATAACCTAGCTACCAAGCATTAGTGTACGTTATAATGATGTTAAATGACTTCAAATGGAAGGGGTGTGATTAGTAGGTGACATGAAGACCTTACAGGTCATAGTGTCACAGGATAAAAAGGAAATAACCCTAATTCTCAAGGTTTAAGGTAGTGTATTACACGTATCTTCAAACCAGAGCATCAATCAACTGGAGTATTATATACATAACTCGATGTGCATTTACATTCTTGGGCTTAAATTTGCTGAGCCCTAGCCCTACAAAAGAGTGCAATGGGCCTATGTTTATTATTATAGACTTGTATGACTTCTTGTTATTTATGTTGATTATTCTGATGCATGCTTTTATTATTAATGCTTTAATTTATATTGGTAACTTAAGATTAATGAAGTTTAATCACGAGATATTGGTTGTTGTTAGATTGGGGGGAGAACATCTAATCAAGATAAAGACTAAACCTCAATAGGGTTTAGGACCGGTTCATGGAGTGAACTGGGCCTTGATATAGACGGTTACCTTGGTTAATGAACTGAGGGTAATTATGGGATTTTACACAAGTCTCTTGGAGACTATTAGGGTTTGGGATTGTAACTTCCAGGAATTTTCTAAATTCCCGAAGGCAACTACGTGAAAATTAGGGTGTAGGACCCCTTGATCTTCTTGTGGGAATAACTTGACTATCAGTTGGATTTGGTAACTGATATGTATATGGATAGAAAGTAGATAGAAAGAGCTTCAAAACGCCACCAAGAATGCACGAATCAGAGTCCGGATGAGGGAGATACGACCGTCTGAAGTTGAACATATCATGTAGGACCCGTTTACCCGAATTGAACTTGTGAATTGTCCGTTTAAGTCACTATACGGGCCTGATCAATTACTATTCCGAAATTGGGTTTTTAAGGTCTAATTCCTCATGGGATTAGGAGCCCTAATCCCATGCCTATGAAAGGCCTTCTTAGGGCACAATTTGGGGGTCTTTTTGCCCTATGAGAGCAGAGAATGAGGAGTTTTGAAGAGCTTTTGACGGTGGCGGAGATGAAGGAATTTTCCGGCGAGACTCCGGCGAAGCGTTAGCGATGGTGGATTGATGGCAATGCTGCCTTCGAGGTAGGATTTTGAATCGAGATTAAAAATATTTTATTATTAAAATATAAAATCATTTTTGTTAATTATATGAATAGTGATTTCTACAATCACTGTTTACATAATTTCATTGAAATTGCTACTGTCGGCCAGTCACCGGCCGGCCACCGGCCGACAGCTGATGGCTGGACCAATTGAGGGAGGGGCGTGCTAGTCCTGGCTGCAGTGGCTTTGGATCCGGCGGCGGCAGATTGGCTGCCATCGGGTCGTCACAGTATAAAAAAAAGAGATCGAGTGGCGGCGGCACGGTGTAGAAAGTGGCCGGAGGTGGGACCAAGGTTCCCGGGATCACCGGATGAAGTCAATCCCGGTCGAGCCTGGCCGCTGCCTGGCCACCGTCTGGCCGTGGCGGCCTGCCGTGGTGGCATCTTCGGTCTAGCGATAAGAAAAAGGGGGGCGACTTTGGCCCTTGCCGGCCGCCGAGCGGCGGCGGGGGCCAGGCCCATTGTGATCGCCGCCTAGCGGCGATCTGGTGGACCCCAGCCCTCCGCCCGGCCATGGTGGTAAGCGGTGGCAGCGCCAGAGGCAAATACACCTTTGGCCAGATGCAGGGAAGACGACCCGCGTTGCGGGTCATCGACCCAAACCGACCCGGCTCGGGTCGATTCTTTAAAAAAAAGAATAGAATAGATTAGAGTGAACCAAGTCTGGTTCAGGGGGTTATAAGTGTCAAACAAATTCTAAAAAAATACTCATGTATCTGGAGAGGTTTTGGATTATTCTAACTGAGTTTTAGCTTGGGGAAAAATCCCAGAGACTGTGGAATGACCTTTTTACCCCTGTTAGTTAATTATCGTATAATATTAACTTACCTGAGTTCGAGGCTCTGGTTCAGGGGCCTAGGAGGTTATTTAAAAATTGAGAAAATTCTCAATGAGATTTTAATGGGTAAAATATTTATATACCAAATATCTGGGTGAAGAAAATACCAATGAGTGGTTAATTGACCATTTTACCCTTAGGGTTTATAGTAAACCGTTAGTCAAAAACCTGGGTCGGTTCAAGGGGTTCACGACCCCGTCACATGCCAGGAAAATTACACAGAGTCCATGAAGTCAAGTAGTACCCTTGACCATAATTTTGGACCCATTGGATGTCATTAAGGCCTTAAACCAAATGGCAGAAAATACCCCTTAGGGTGGACCCGCCCACACTCGTGTGAATGGAAGCGTGTGTCGGTTTGAGAGTGGAGCCTTGTGAGAGGTCAATGGCTTAAATCAATAGAGGGGCAGTAAAATGACTAGAATGACCCAAGAGAGGGTATCATACCTTAGGTGGTAAAATTACCCTAATGCCCTTCGGGGCAATATGTTCTGTTTCTGATGAAATAGATGACCTAGTAAATCAAGAGTTAAGGTACTCTATAAATGACTTCAAAAGGAAGGGGTGTGACCGATAGGTGACACGAAGACCTTGACAAGTCATAGTGTCATGGGAAACCAATAGAAAACCCTAATTCTCAGGGTTTAGGGCAATGTATTGCACGTGTCCGTAACACATTACAGAAATCCACTAGGGCATTATATACGTCACTCATGGAATATGTTAATTTACATATCGGGCTTGAATTCTCTAAGCCTAGCCTTGCAAATGAATGCAATGGGCCTCCGTTTATTATTTATACGTTTGTATGATTGCATGATTATTTATGCTGATGCATGCTTTTGATATTGATGCATTGAGTTATATCAGTAACTTAAGATTAATGAAGATTAATTAAGAGACATGGGTTGCTATTGGTTTGAGGGGAGAACACCTAATAAAGATAATGACTAAAATACCCTCTTTAGGGTTGGGACCAGTTCATGGAGTGAACGGGGCCCTGACTTAGAATCTTACCTTGGTTAATGAACCGATGGTGGCTATGGGATGTTCTCTGAGTCATAGCTCAGTGGATGAGCTATTTTGTGGGCCGATTCACAAGGTGAAGAGGACCCACATGGTTGAGTGGTTACTTGACTGAATGAAAATAATCTAGTCTAAGTTTCAGATGTTTGGGGGAGTCAATGGTCATAAGGACTTAAGGCTTCTATTGATACATTAGTAATGTCTTATAAGACATTTTCTCCCAGCGTTGGGAAGGTGGAGATTGCAATATGCATCTTCATCTCCGCGACAGTTTGGGTATTGACCAGAGGGTCTTTACCACGGGTCTCCCACAGGTCTTCCCAGGACTATTTAGTACGTACAAAAAGCGGAGTTACATAAGCATCATGGAAGGCTTGTGTTTCTTGCCAATCTATGTCTATGAGCACAGTTGGGATCCTCTTCCCCAGATTCGTAGCAGGCTATTGAGAGCCCTGGGGATTTGGGTCAAGCTGCTGTTAAGCAGTCGACTCCAAGGTTGGAGTCCTTTGTTTGGAGATTTCTCGAGGGGTGAGTTATCTTTGAGTTACAGATTTGGTAGTATTAATTGTTGAACAAGAGTTGTGAGATAATTAATAACATTGTTTGGTATTGCTTATTAATTAGACAAGTGGAATGATTAAAGGACTTACTAAAATGTAGGTTGAAAATACTTAAGCATTGCATGTGTGATAGTATGCTTCTTAGGATAGAGTAGTTTCTAGGCAGAACTACGTCTGGATCTGATCTTGTTGGAAATATTGGAGATGTTATCTGATCAATACGTAGGCAACTAACATCGGGTGATGTTGGCCAAATCCAAAAAATATTAATAAAACCATTTGTCCATTGGAAGCTCTTCTCCTGTAGGCGGAGATGCTCCATTGTGGTTGTGGTTGTTGTTTGGTTTGCTTTGTTGCAAGTCCTCCAGGTGACGACAAGTAAGACCAAGGCAGACGTGCACAAGAGGTTTCCGCGTTTCTGTAACTCCGGTACGTAAGTGTACCTTAAGTGTGAGAGTCAACTTATTATTTATTTTCAGATGGACGATGGACTTGTACTTAGATGGATGAGTTGGTCTTTATGAATTTTCAGACGTTAAATAATATCGTATGATTTGATATTCGTATTTGTGAACCCCAGTTATCATGACCTGGATATTTAATCGAAGGGTTTGTTTTGTATTTAAAGAAATAAAAAAATTCTCGCTACTTACCGTTCGTGCTACTTAAAAATGCTTTTAAAAATCCAGGTCGTGACAGGGATGTTCTCTGAGTCATAGCTTAATGGATGAGCTATTTATTGGGCTGATTCACAAGTTGAAGAGGACCCAAATGGTTGGGCGAATACGTGACGGGGTGAAAAGAATCTTGTCTAAGTTTTGAATATTTGGGGTAGTCAATGGTCATAAAGACCTTAGGCTTCTATGGTTACATTAGTAATATCTTAGAAGACATTTTCTCCCAGAGTTAGGATGGTGGAGATTACGATACGCTTTCTTCATTGCCTAGATGGTTTGGGTATTGTCCAGCAAGGTCTCTACCGCATATTTTTTGTAGGTCTTAATAGGACCATATCGTGCATACGAAAAGTGGAGTAGTATGAGCATCATGGAAGGCTTGTACTTCTTGCCAATATGTGTCCATGAGCACAGTTTGGATCCTCTTCTCTAGATTCGTGGCAGGTTATTTAGAGCCCTAGGGATTTGGATCAAGCTGCTGTTAAGCAGTCTACTCCAATGTTGGAGTCTTTTATCTGAGGATTTCTTCGTCTATCTAGTTATCTCTGAGTGAATACAAATTTATATTAAACCTAGAGTTGGGTTTAAACGATGAAGGGTGATTAGACATTTGATGGGTCTATCTGTCTGTCCAAGAGATTGGACATGAGTATTAATTATTGAACAAGGGCTATAAGATAATTAATAACATTGTTTAATATTATTTGTTTTATTAGACAAGTAGAACGATCAAAAGTCTTGCATATAAATGTTGGTTAATTGAAAATACGTAAGCATTTCATGTGTTATGTTATGCTTCTTAGGATAGTGTAGTTTAGGTAGAACTACATCTAGGTCCGATCTTGTTAGAAACATTGGAGATGTTGTCTAATGAGTACGTAGGCAACGAACATTGGGTGATGTTGGCCCGATCCGAAAAACATTAATAAAACTTTTTGTCCTTTGGAAGCTCTTCTCCTGAGGGCGGAGAGATTCCATTGTTGTTTGGTTAGTTATAGGTTCTCTAAGCGACGACAAGTGAGACTAGGATTGACAAGCATGGGATGAAGTTCCTTGTTTATGTAATTTCGGTATGTAAGTATATCTTTAGCGTGAAAGTCAACTTAGTTATTTATTTTCATATAGATGGTAGACTTCTACTTAGATGGATAGGTTGTCCTTTATGGATTTTTCATACGTGTAATAATATCATATGATTTGATATCATATTTGTGAACCCCAGTTATCATGACCTAGATATTTAATTGAATGGTTTATTTTGTACTTAAGAAAAAAGAAATTCGTGATTTATCAGTCATGCTAATTAAAAGGGTTTTGAAAATCCGGGTTGTGACAGGAACCTCCCCTACTCTAGGCCATTTTCCTCGTGGTACCCCGACGACAAAGGGCAAAGTTCCTTCTTGCTCCGGACCACCTCTCACCTAGGGGCTCAAGACAAACGGGTAGAGTCTCCTCTTGCCTTGGGGCATTTCTCTCTTATAATGTTGCTAACTCGAGGAATGGACACTTCCATTGCATAGAGCATCCTCGAAGTAGCTAAGAATGCCTTTTGAACGGATGAAAACGCACTTAGAATAGCTCAGAAGACTCCCTCGAAAGTTTGGATGGAAATCAGAATTTATAGGAGAAGGCATGCAAGCATACGACGAAAAAGGGGTATGCGCGCACAATGGTGTGCCATGTGTCACATGCTCATTTGACTGTGTCATGTAGTTGACACGTATGCCGTGCGATGTGTGCGCCCACTGCACATCATGCGGTCGACCGCGATTACGCAGCCCTACCTCCTGTGGAGCAGTGTGGCTCTTGCGCCGCATTTTCCTTTGGCGGCTCAGCGTAGCTTAGCTTGGCTGACATCATCTATTTTGTCTTTTCTTAATATTTTATTATTATTTAATTCAAATACAATTCCAACTTCAAAACGCGATAACTTCTTATTCCGAAGTCGGAATCACGCGCTCTTGGTACTGATGGACTCGTATAGACGAGCCCTTTGAAATTGAACCCTACTTGGGTAGGATATTCTGTACTTTATACGTAAGTCCCACCCATGTGGCACATTTCCTGCGATAGTAGCTTTCGCTCCTGACCTCCATTTCACGTATTTTTAATTTGTTATGCTCGTTATTTCAAGCTCTACTCATATAATGGAATTTTATCCCTTGAAACCCTTTAAAAGTTGACTAAAAAATATAATTACCCCTAACCCTTCGGTTTAGCCGTAATTTGAACATGGGTGTTACATAATGTTACCTGCATAAATTACTTAATTCAAATTTAAATTATAAGTAAATCTAATATGATAACATTGTGAGTTTGAGACCTGAGGGTTTCGACAGATTAAGTTCTATGTTTGAGCTAGTAAGCAATTATTCGGCTAAGCATTTCTCATGTTTAACCATGGGGTTAACCTACGAGATGTTGTCTTGGTGTTGTATTTAAGCCCAAATATTTAATGCTCTGTTAAGAGTATTATATATTTTGTCAATCTTGTCTTGGTCCTGTATTTAAGCTTAGATATTATATTCTCTATTGAGAGTGCCAAGTTTCTTCCCTTAGTCAGTATGGTATGATATTCTTCCTTTAGTTGGCACTGTATGATTCTAGCCATACGTAAAACTATAAGATTTTTGCCCAAAAGTGGCATTGTATGATATTTGCCCTTAGTTGGCACTATATGACATCCCGAGTATGACCATTTGCACGCTCAAGTAAGTTGTATATGGATTTACTCTTGCCTGTTTGATTTCATGACACATAAGTATAGGTGTGTCTTGCCTTCAAAAAAATTCATAATATCTAATTGCTCCCCAGAGGTTAAAATGATGCCCCAATATCATTCCTTTTCTTCGATGTTGGAGCTAATTAAATTGCAATGAGTTCTAGTTGTCAAGAGTTTGATTGTACGAGTATGTGTATGACTCTAAGAGTAAGTTTGTAAGATTCTGAGTAAGAGAAAGATTGGAAGATTCTAAGTAAGATTGTAAGTGCAAGTTTTTTAACAATATTATAAGTGTAAATTTCTGAGTAAGACTTCTGAGCAAGATTATAAGCATATGGATTTAAGTACGATGGTATAAGTAACATAGTATGTGTAAGAAGGTATAGTAAGATGACATGTGTGTGAGTATAAATATTTTGTATTGTGAGATTACATTTTGTTATGTTTGCTTCTTGTTAAAATTGCATGAGCGCATTAATGTATGGACTTATAGAGTTCACTAAATAGAACTCTCCTACTGAGTATGAAAATATTTATTTTTTCTCTTTATAACAGCCCCATTTGTTCTCAAGGCTTATGTAAGTTTTTAATTGAGAACTCCTAGAGATGGAGTCTTGTTTTAATTGGTAGACCTATCTTTTTGGATTCAGGTATGCTTTAGACTCATTATGAGTCTTTATTATTCTGCCACAACTTGTTGTATATATTATGGATCTCATGTATTAAGATAAGAGTTGGTTATGTTATATTCCTAAACTTGTATTTGAAATAATAGACTTCGAACTATTATGAGACTTGCACTCAAAGATGTATGGGTAACATATTTTTGTTTAAGCTCATAGCTATGGCATTTGATTTGTATGCAATTGTTTCTGTTCACGCCTAAGAATGTTTGATTTGGTCATATGATAATTTTTAAATTTATATGGAAAAAATTAATATACAAAGATTTAAAGTTATAAAAATTACTTTCACAAGTTTAAGATTTCGTCATTTTTTCAATTTACAACCATTATATTATAAAAAGAATTATGTAATTTTTTAAGAAAATATGTTAAAAATTCTTAGGCACAACAATGTCATGGGCGGCACCAATTATCAAAGCAAATATAGAATAATAGAAATCTGACCTCAAATTCTCCATTTTGTTGAAGCTCTTCTCGTATAACTTTCGCATCCAAAGACAACTTCTATGGTGCATTCCAAAACAACATAGTATCAATCTAATAACCTCTAAAAATTACCACATCCACCAAAGTATTAGCCCCAGTCCATTCCTTTATAAATCACTTAACATGGATGTATAAAGAAATTAAACATGAAAAAATATAAATGTATGCACTCCATCTCAAATTAATAGTTCTACTTAATTATTTAAGAAATTAATTTTAGTTCATTTTAAAAAATTAAATAGAATTATTATGTGAGGCAAAAGGAATATATCACAACTATATACTCTCTTTGTCTTATATTAATAGTTTCATTTGGTTTTAAAAAAAAAATTAAATTAAATAAGTTATTAATTTGAGAAGAAAGAAGTATTTTTTTACAATAATATCACAACCAAATATATATAAGATAAAAAAATAGCTTTCTGCTGACCGATAAGTTTGGCCAGCTTCCACAAGAAGATGGGCATGTTTAGCTAAGCTCTTGAATGCATGATGCATCTATAATATTCCTATAGTTTGAACGTTAGTCTCTCAGGAAGTCCAGTGCAAACGTGTTGTGGTTTTCTACACTGCCATTAAAAAAGGGCCTTGATGACCATGTCATCGACATGGTTGTTGCAGGGGCCAACATGACCAGGTGATGCACTTGGTCTCGAGCAGGGACGGAACCAGGATCTCACAGGCTTGGGATATAGGCGCATTTGTTGTTGGAGAATTTAGTTCTGGAGGAAAAAATTGGGAAGAGACAAGAGAAGTAGAGAATTTACTAACAAAATTGAAAAAAAACTGGGACCCTCTGTCTCACAACGTAGTTTCGTCCCTGGTCTCGAGAATAAACATGTTCCCAGATTCTGAGTCACTGGTCCAAACTACCTTGAACAGGTAGCCTGGTCATCGTCCGCCCTGTACTTCATTGCAACCTCAACTTCCCACATAACACCGCCTAAAGGTTCAAACTTTTACTCGGATACATTGCGAGCAGAACCGATATTAGAAAGGTAGTTGAAAAGGTCTGCGTGAGAGCCAGAGAGCACAAGGGAAACAAGGCACGTCGTGCTGCCAATGCAAATCTAGGAGAGCCAGGAGAACGAAGCAAGAGCTGTGGAGATGGGGAAGAGAAAAGGGTGGGAACCTCATGCTCATGAGTGTAAACAAAGATTAGACATAGCCTGATATATGATTACTACTACTCATGCTCACAAAGAAACCTAGAGCTTCAGAAGGAATGTGAGAGACGACAACCATGACAACCGAAAGAATGCCTGCCGCTTGTATTTACAGCAGCGTTCCAATGTTTACCCGATGGGATGTTAAGACATGTTTGATCGAACATGGTCCACAGAGGCCCTATTGACCTCTTATCTACCATGTTAGGAGCCCCATTCAACATTCAGCGGCAAACACGTTATTAAGGATACGAACTGCAATAGCACATAGGTAACCTCGCAAAAAATAATTGCACTCTGCCAATTTAACATCCAAAAAATGCCCAATACAACACTTGAGCGGCCACCAGCTGCCCGTAGACTACAAAAAAAATGTGCAAATAAGAACAATAAGAGTTATAATTACAACATCAACAGGACAAATAATGATAATACTTGCCCGTCGGGCATATGATCATGGATACACAACGCCTTCCCTGAGTAAAATGAAAATATCAAGAAACTGGCTTTTCCCAGCCCCATGCATCCGTGGCTCCCTGAATATTAAGGTTACCAGGCCGGCAAAATGGAACGCTGTCCCACGGCCTTGAAGTTAGTTGTCGTTGTTTCACAGCTTCCGGCCTCTCAAAAACACTACCCCTTTTCCTACTCCCACCATTCCTCCTGCCGGAGTTATTGAACTGATAATCGTCTCCCATGTCTTGATATCTTGAGACCTTATATCTAGAAAATCGGTGGTTGGCTCCTCTTCTAGAGCTCCAATCACAAGCATCCCAGGAATGGCCATTTTTTCTGTTCTCCACATTCTCCATATAATTCTCGCCACCCCACTGTTGCCAGCCCGAAGAGTTATCTTCACATCCATTATTCCACCCGCCACGATTCCAACCATCTTGATTACTGTTTTTATTGTCAACCTTGCAAGTCCATCTGACGTGATTCCAACCATCTTGATTGTTGTTTTTATTGTCATCCTTGCAATTCCATCCATCACCATTCCAACCATTTTTATTGGTGTTTTGATTGTCAACCTGGCAATTCCATCTTTCACTGCCAACAACATTATTCTCGCAATTTTCTAGAGCACGTTGTGATGCATCCCATCTGTTAGACAAAACTATTTCAGCACTTTCCCATCCAGTTGGTTTATCTTTGTACGCTTTAGCTTCCTCCCATCCAGTTGGCCTATTTTTGGGGGCTTCAGCTTCCCCCCACCCCGTTGGCTTATTGTAGTGTGCTTCAGTATCACCCCATCCAGATGGCTTTTCAGGAACTGCAGCATTGCCCCAGCCAGATGGCCGAACAGAAACTTCAGCATCACCCCATCCACACCAAGACTGGTTGTTCTTGGCAACAGATTGAAGACCAAGTATTACATCATCATTAATAGGTGGAAGCGGCTCTTCCAAATCTGATACAAGGTTTGGATCAATATGGCAGTTCCAATCTATGTCGCCCAAGTAAATATCAGGATCAGGAGGGGGTATATGACAAGGAAGATGATTAAGTTCAGCCCAAAACCGGGCTTTTGCGTTTTGAAATGCTTCTTCACCAGCAGAATCATCCCACCGAACAACATTTGGGTAATACGAAATCAGTTTCTTCATTTCTAACAGCCTTCCCCAGGGGATTGAGCATGTACAATAGCAGAACTTCTTCTCCCATGATGGGACAACAGATGCCTCTTCACAACCTGCATATTCCGCACAATAGAACTACACATAAGACTCCATTAAAAAGAAAAATAACTTAATGAGCTTCTTGTTTCTGCAACCAATAAAGACTGTAAATTCAAACCAAGCTATCGTCCTACATTCTCCATGAAACATTCAATAATTTTCAACCCATTCAGAATTTATACCTAGACAACATTTATTCCTTATCCACACTAAAGGAACAGCAGCATGATGCACCATCATACAGCCCTCGTCACTTGGCCAACTAGCAATATGTTTTTGAAGGGAAATGCATCATCCACAAACAAATTTTAAGGTATGAGACATCTGGTGCCAAAATAACAAAATGAGGAGCCAATATTGCCCTGCCATATTACTGCAAAGAGAGTCTAAACTCACACGATGGATAGCAAATACTGAAGATAAAATGTGCTCCAGTAGGCTTTACTAGGTAAACATCGGATTATGACAAGAAGACTCGTAAAGCCATTTAAATGGAACGACTTATGCCTCTGATAAAAGAACAATAGCCCTCACTTTACCAATCATAATCCCTAATTAGCAATCAACATTGACAGAAAATTGAACCTAGCAAGAAATGAAAGCCTAAAGCAAACTCACCTCGTAACTAAAGAAATCCAACAACAAGAATCCAAATTACAATCATGCCGACAAGGCAAAGGTAGAGAGAGAGAGAGAGAGAGAGAAAGAAATCGTCGTACACCTGCAGGATGAGGCGGCCTTCGGTATCTTGATCTACCCTGCGACGACCCACAGAAGTTCTCCACCTTATTACTTCTCCGGTCTCCCATTCCAAACCCCAAAGTGGCAGAAAATTGGAACCGCGAACAAGAGATCCAAACGGCCCAGAATCAGAAAGAGTGAAGAAGTACAGAAAAACAAATTCCTTTTTGAGAAGGGATTCGATGAAATTACCGAAATGGATTGTTTGATCTGCGTCTGAAAATCAAATCTGAGACCAATTTGGGGGAGTAGATGATCGGAATTTGAGAACCTTCAAGACCTTCGAGGGAAAATGTGGGCGGCTCTTGGGATATGGAGAAGCAAATCCAACTCTTCCTTGAGTTGCCCGAGAGTTCGGCCAGATCAGTTTGTCCTGGATTGACTTGACGAAACTGCCCCGAGACTCACTTAACTGGCATAAAAAAATTTTTCTTTTTCTTCGGGCATATGAACAGAGGTGTAAACGGCATATGAACTGGGGTGTTAACGGCGTTCGTTTATCTCATGTCTATCTACATTAAAATAAATAATATTAATTTTTATCCAATTCAAATATAGACGAATATAGACAAGGGTTAGCCGTATTTACAGTCATCCGTATCTGTCAACTATATATTTTATTATTTTATTTTTACTTTATACTAAATTACTAACGTATGTAACATAGTTAATCTTCACAACAAAATTGTAAAAAATACATATTATACTTTTATGTCTTTTATAACATCATTATTTATTTATTTTTTAGATTAGACTATCTTACTATTATTATAACTTATTTTTTAATTAATTTTTTACTAACCACCCTTAATTTAAGAACAAAAGAGTATATATTAAACTTTCACCTTCATTTCGTCCGTATCCGTCCATTTCTGTCTATGTCTGGATAAATACAGACGGACAAGCACTTGGTCCCTGTAAAAACGGACGGCTACAGACATGCCTTATCCGCATCCGTCCGTTTACACCCCTACATATGAGATACTTGAAAGCCGTTTAATGATAAGATTGGACATGTAGCGGCACTAATATGTATGCTATTAATTTTAAAAATTAACAATCCTCGTATATTCTTTACAATAGGCTCATAGTGAGACAACATGAAAGCTCTTCTTTTATAAGTTTCATTGGCTAGCTTTCAAGTTTTTAAAAAAGACAACAATGTTAGTATTATAAGTTTATTATTTCCTAATGACAATAATAACCCTCTATGATATTAGACCTTATTTATTTTTCTTAGGGAGCGCAACCAATAAAGATTAGATTAAGTATCTAATGTCTAATCAGTCCCAACCGAACTATATTATACCAATTAATCCCGACACTAATGATAGATAAGAAAAATATAATACTACCGCTCAAAACTATAGCACCGCTAACTACTTTAAAAATTGAAGTTGAGATCCTCAAACCTGAACTTGACCTCGAGAAAAAGAAGAGAATTTTGCTTGAAGAAAAAGTTTTAGATGAAAAAGAAGAAAAGGCGAAGCTAGAAATAAAGATAAAAAAACAATGTAATGTACAATTTTTATTTTTGAAACTAGTATCATTTTATTTTATACAATTTTCATTTTATACAATTGAGTAATTGTATTTGTATAATATAATCTTAATATAGATTTTATTATGATATCATATTTTATATTTCTGGTTTTTCTATAATGATAACAATCTTTTTTGCTTTTATAGATGAAGAAATAGCTGCCACGAGAAAGGTCAAAATTTCATTAAATGTAGAAGTTAATTTTTTTCGAGAACCAATCAAAGAAGAAAAAAGACATCACAATATTCTTGGAGAACAACTTAAAAAACAAGAGAAGAAAACGAAAGAGATGGATTTGAATCACATCACTGAAATGAAATTGAAACAAGAAGAAGTAAATTGTTTAAGGAAAAATAAATCTATTGGAGATAGAAAAGTTGGATTTGGATGACAATTTATTATCTTTGGCAGCTGAACATGTGGAATAAAACATTTGAATGAAAGAAAATGTTTGCACTGAAGAACCAAAAGAATGTTCTATTTCAAAAACACCCATGTTAAGGCCATCCTCAACAATAGTGCAAGGGGCATTAACAAGGGAATGAAAGACAAAGATGGACAAGGAACACCAAATCAAAAGTTACCTAAAAAAGCTGAAAGGGATTACTGTTTATAAATATGACAAAAGTAGTCAAAAAAGAAAGGATACAAAAAAAGCTATGAGTCTATTGAAAGAAGACACATAGAAGAAAGTAAAAATAAACAAAGGAAAAGTGTAGTCAAGCTTATCAAAAGATGACCAAACAAATTTTTTGGATGCAAAGAGAAATCAAGAGTAGTAAGTATTCCAAAATAAATTATGATTATACTTTTTATTATAAAGTTACATTAGCTTTAAGTGTATAAATTTACTTTAGCTTTAACTGTGTAATGTAATCAATTTATATAAATTTACTCTAATTATAAGTGTGCACTATAAGTTATATTATAAATGTACTCTAGCTTTATATATGTTAGTACTATATGAGTTACTTTATATTTTAAGTTTTTTAATTATTTATGTAAATGTAAAAATATTTGTGTAGTGTAGTTTTCTTTAGAATATCAACAATTTATATGTTTAATTTTAACTGTACAATTATACTCATGTTGTTTGTCATTTTCTATATTTTTAGTTTCTTTTTTTCAAATGGAGAAGATCAGAAAGAAAATGTACACATTTCTGATATGTGTAAAATGATTAATGAAATGGAAGTAAATTTAATGTGATTATTTACATTCAAATTTTGATTTTACTTTTGAAATTTTTGAATTTAAATTTACTTTAGAAATCTACTTACTTGAAAAATACATAGATCATAGATGCATATGCCATTGTCTTGCATAGACAATTGAAAATTGATATTGAAGAGCATAGAATTGTCTCACATAATGTAAAATATTACTTCCAAAATGCCTTATGCTTTTGTAAGTGTGCTTCCTACAATTCATATGTTCTATGTTATTTATCTATATTATATTTTAGTACTGACAGAAAAAATATCTTATTGAAACAGAACAAAGTCATTGATGAAATGCAAAGAGAAGACCTTTGCAAAAATTTCATAAAGAGAAAAAGTTCATCAAGGTATCAAGTATTCCCAATTGCCTCAAAATCAAACAATAACAAGGAAGGAGATTATCACTGACACTTGCTAGTGTATGATGACAAGGAAGGTTGGAGTCATTATAATTTTCTTCTCTCGTAGTCTAATTTTGTAGACAAATATGAAGAAGATGCAAAGAAAATGGTGCTTCTTTTTGTGCACTTTATAAATTTATAATAAAATTTGTACAAATTGTTTGTTAACTCTCTCTCTTAACAAAAATATATACGGTCAAATTATGGAAAAGATGTGATTGGAATAAAAGAGAACCTTGGTCTATCCACTCTAGAATTTGAAAGACCATTTTTCAAAATTGAGAATATTTAAATAAAAACATAAAATTTTTTATTGTGTTGCTATAATTTTTTTTTCTTTGCAAGGATAAATCTAGAATATTTCTTTGTTGCTACATGCATCATGTAACAAGAAAAACTAAAATGACCAAAAACATTGTTAAGAAAAGCCTTAAAATTTTTTTAGCTTCAATGATATCTATGTTGCTGAGTGGTAAAGAAATTACATATTACTAGATCATGTAAGTTTGTTTTCCTCTTTTACATAATCTTGTGAAGTTTTATTATACTTTATGTTTCGCCATAATCTTGCATAATATAATATGTTAGGTAGCTTATTTCAATGTTGAAATGATCACTAAATGGAAAAAACATGTAGAAAAATGTTGCCTATAATATTTTAATGCAACTACTTAAACTTCATTTTTCTTAATTTGTAGCCTTAGTAATTATTTTTACAAGTTGTTGATCTATTGTAAGTTCCAGTAAAACCATATGGATACTTTATAATAGTATAAATATATTAGTGACTATACAAATTTTCAATATTATACTTTAGAATGTAGATATGGAATTACAAGAGTAATTTTATTGTACACTTATGTGATATTTTTTATATTTGAGCATAAATATAATTTGCAGTGTATCATTATATTTTTTATTATTTTGAGGAATATTAGTTTACTTTAAAATGATTGGTGTGTTTTGTCACTTTAGGTTTCTTAGAGATTTATTAATGTATCATGTTTTTAAAAATTATTATTATACTTTAGTTGTATAATAATACATTTAGATCATGATAGTAATATTTGCATGCTATAATTTTACTTCATGTTATTTTGTTTAAAAGTATCATTATAGCATAAAGTATTATCTATGTCCAATGAATCTATGTCCAATGAATGTATTTTTTGCTTATTTAAATTGTTGTTATTAGTAGGAAATGGTATTCTTTGTTTATTTCTTTATAAATTACTTTTTCAATGATTAACATATGATTTTGTCTACTAGACTTGTTGGTTGGCGTAAACTTTTAGGTAACTTTGAAGGGTTTGGGTGAGAATAATATGTTATGTGATTAACATTCTCTTAAAGTGGAATGCCATATCCTTGACTTGGCATGCACAATTATTTATCCCAGCATATTGATTAACCCATTTGTTGCATCTTGTCTTTTTGTATGTTTCAGATTGATGACATTAACAAAAAGAAGAAGGTGGTGGAGGGTTTCAAGTTGGGAGGAGAAAGGTGAAGACTAAGTTGTAGTCCTTAGCAAAGGACAAAGTAGACATCTGTTGGGACGATTTTGCTATACAAATCGGATCAAGGCCATAGCTGGTGGATGGCTTTTATCTGATTTTATGACAAGGAGAATGAGAGGTAGATGTCATAGATGCTTAAAACTACTTGCCTTCATCCAATACAAAGGGGATCTTTTTTTTTGTGTCTTCACTACTGAACAACTAGAGAGAAACATGACATACATATCAAAGTCTGTAACTTCTAATTATTTTTGAGAAATTAGATATGTATTTACTTTCTTGAATGTGGTGCTTGACAAACTCATGAATGGTGGAGAAATCTAATTGCTTTTGTTGATATCAGTTACTGGCATATAGATTCTTCATTTGATTGAATAGGATTTATGAGAATTGGGGTTCTACATTTTATTCCTTCTTCTGTTCTTTATCTTTATTTTCATAAAGTTACAAATGCTAAATGATTTTGAGTAGTGGAGATTTTAAGTTTTCTAGTCTACATGTTGGTTGTGATTGTTGTTTTTATGGTTCTCTATGAGATTATTTGTCAATGTTAGTGTGACAATGATGATAGAGATGATTGATAAGTAGAGATGTATGTGACAGAGATCAGAGGTGGGCACTGGAAGAGGGGGCTTATCATTGAGGGCATTGAAATTTTTTATTGTGTTGATATTTTTTTTTTATTGTTAGCTTGTTTACTTGCTATTTTTAAATCAATTTTGAAGAAACTCCAATGTTAGCTGGCTCTTTGTACCCAGAACACAAAGGTCATGTGAAAGTGTTTAAATAAAGGGGTTAGATTAATTTCAAGAGTTAAAGTGTGAGACCTTTCTTAAATGTCTAGAAATGAAGTGACATGGTTTTGCTTGTTTCCACCTTGTCATTTGTATCAAACCTTGTGTAAATTTATCCTGTTTGAAATATATATTTTATTATATACGATAGTTTTACAATTATTTTCTATGTATAATTATACTTTATGCTATAGTTATATTTTTCAACAAAAAACATAAAGTATAATTACAACACGCAAATATTACTACTAAAATTTGAAGGACACAACTAAACTATAATAAGACTTTTTAAAAACATGATACATTAATCAATATACAACAAACCTAATCTACCCTGTTGTTCGATTGTAGACAAATTAAAAATAGTTTTCACATATCAATTTGCAAAGGGTTCTAGAAAAACAGGTAGTAAAAGGATGGGCAATTCTTTCCTTTGTTGTGGTGCAGTAAGTTCACCGCGGTGCCAGGGACTTGGGTATTGAGTAAGCTAAATAGCTTATATAGTAAACATACATTGTTCCAGTCCTTTAAGAATCATGCAGCACACTCTAAGAACTTATCGGCTACTATCAAGAGGATATTCAAGGGTGAACCCTAGTTTATAACATTTGAAAAACATGTATACCTAGTTTATGTGAAATGAAAAGATATGAAGCCTGGTTTATAACATTTGAAAAACATGTATACCTAGTTTATGTGAAATGAAAAGATTTGAAGCCTAGTTTATTGCAATTATTTTAAAAGCACAATCACATGGACCCATTTCATTGGCAAAATCCGAAAGTTAACAAGATAAGAAAAGAATTATTTACTTACATCTTACAATCGGGAATAGCCCAACTCACATAGTGTGCCACAGAAAACTATATGGTCAAACATGAGCAAAAGATATTATGCTATAGATTAATCCTCTTTTTGGATAAAGTTTTTTTTGTTTTATAGAGAGATGAAGTGTTCATGGTGTCTGGGTCTTCTAGGGTTCTGATCCTGCCACCATATCCTTCACCTGTTCAAAATAGAGTCATTTCTATTTAGATGTTCAAAGAGAACAATGATAAAAAAAGACAATTAAATAGGTCATGAAGGTGTGAACATTAAGAACCTTTGTGTAATACATTCCAAGCTTTAATTGAACTTTGCCTTAGCAATAATAAGAAATTCCCCATAGAGCTTCCTTTCGCATGTGTTTGAGTTTCTAGATAGTAGAACACCACTTCCTAAAGTTCCACAATGTTCTTGAAGATCATGCACTGAATGCTAACAACACTACCTTACAAGCTAGTAAGTAATCTAATTAATCTAAAATTGATAGCACAACCAAATATAATTGATTTTTTGGATTTGCTCTAATATTTCTTTTTAACAATCACAATTAAAAGAAGCTACTTATGGGGCCTAAATATTTGATGCACTATTGCTCAAGGACGCATTCATGAAGGTTATAATCCAACCTAAGTATCCAAAGATTAAAAGATTAGTCTATAACAGTTGGATATATAATTAGCTACAAAAATGAAAACTTCAAGCTCAAGGGCTAGTCTTCCCACTATGAAAATAATTTCCAATTGTAACAATTAAGCCCTAGTTCTTTGTCTTAACCAATGAGAAATAGTTGTCGCTGATTTGACAATGTAAAAAAAAGATATTGAACTCTATTTTGAGTACTAAAAAATTTAGTAACTTCCACATGCAAAAAATATCAAGAATAAACATACAATGCCTCAACACAATGTATAATTTTATAGTAAAAGCAATATTATACTTCAAGTACCATTTGTATAAATAGTTTTAAAATTGAATGTGCGTATCTAGCTGTAGTTGTTGAGAAAACACCAAAATCACTTTAAATTATTAAAGTTTATATGGTTATTGTAGTAGTGGAAATTGGAGATATACATCCTGCATGTTGTCAGATGATTCATTTAGGTTAAAAAAAGTACTTGAATTTAGCCAGAACTTCCTAAAGTACCTCATGTTCTTAAAACAAGCCAAGAACATGCTAAAAATTTACTTATGAAATAAAAAGTGATATTTAACTATATAAACAAAACAACATTAAATATACTCAATACCTTTTGCATCTCTTGTATGATCACTTAGTTTTTGAAAAAGAAGAATGAAGAAAATAATAGTTAACTTAAATTAAAAATTATGTTATCCAAAAAGCATAAAAAATTTAAGTTAGAAATAAAGTATTTAATCAATGATGATTGCGCATAGTATCCATGAAATATGAATCATAGAGCCAAAGATGTCATACATAGAAATGGTTACTAAAATTACTTACCTTAGAATGGTGCGGCATTTCAATCCAAATTTTCACATACTTTGCAAAAACCTATTCAAGAATAAAAAATGATGAACAAGTATTTACTAATTAAATGTTGATATCAGCATATACTTGGGTATAATTATTAAAATTAACCTTTGTTTATAATTACAGATCTTACATAATGAAGGGGAAGTAAAAAGGCTTCATAGAAGAGGATGAGAAATGTACTATGTCCAGGTCAAGGCAATCCGTTGCAAACAACCCATATCTTTCTTGGGGCACTTCCATTCTCATTTTTGGATCTAAACATTATTTAAATAATCTATAACAATACTGATTTTATACTCAGAATATGTATCTAATAGTAGTATTTTACTCAAATCTATCATTTAAAGATAAGCCCAAAAAAGACCAATAAAAGTTAATCCTAATACACAAGCACTTTCAAGTCTAAAATAAGATGTAAGATTCTTATAAGCCATATAATAACCAAAATACTTGGAATCATACTATGTTTTTCATAATCACTAAATATAGAATCTAAATGATAAGTTTTCAAACACTAACAACCAAAATAAAAATACTAATAAACTAAAAAAAGGCTAATACTCTAGACATTCAAATCTTGTAATGCATCATTACAAGTCTTCTTGTTGTGATGTCCAACTTTGCCACATTGGCTACATTTCATTGTTCTTGTCAACTTTTCACCACAAGATAGAACTCTAGTAGACTTTGGTCTACCAGGCGGTTTTTTTGACAATGGAGGCAAGGCTACAACTTCTTTTGAAGAAACTTCAGGATTTTCATGAGAAGAAATAGACAATATAGGCTCAGAGTAAGAAGTTTCAAATGCCACTTTGGTAAGAAAAGGGTCACAAAAAATACGAGGTTCTTTCCCATTTCTATGTAATGCTGCAGCAACATGTTTACAAGGTATCCAGTCAACTGCCAATTGTAACAAGAACACTCATGAGAATCAATATTCACATATGTTGATAGATTTGACATAACTTCATACATATTATCATGAGAAGCAGCCACTACCCAACCACTACCATATTTAATATTATCATCCATCTTTTGCTCTATAACTGGGTAAAGAACACCACTCCAACTCTTTGCTTCATTCCTACACTCATTCATCATCTCCATAATCTTAATGTGTATCCTATCAATCATCTTTGTAATAGGCAAATATCTTTCATCATGTATCCATGAGTTAAAAGACTCTACAACATTTAAACATATATCACCATACTGTTTGCCTTTGAAATATGCATTTACCCAATTTTCTTTTGAAAGATTTTTAAGAAAATGAATAACTTGTTGCCCGCCATCTTTTTTAAGTTTTTCAAGTAGCTTGTCAAATTTGAAGGTCTTGCAGCATAAGCACATTATATAAACTTGAAATCCATACTCTCATGGAAGTCATTAGAAGGCCTCTCAACTTGTGCCTCAAATTCATTCTCAATTGGTGCAAACAATAAGCATATGGAAAAGATGGGAATCTCACAGCTTGATTCAGCCCCTTATTATGATTTGAGATAATAGTCAAGTCACATAAAGGATTAAGCATCATCTTCAATTTAATAAGAAACTATACTCAATTATCTTCATCCTCGGAATTGACAACAACATACACAAGTGGGAAAATACCTTACAAATAAAAAAAATAGAAAGGATGCCAAAATCATTGACAAAAGGAATAGTTTTAATCAAAAGTAAAAGATTACTATGCACATCACATAGTATAATTTTACTTTGTAATATAGTTTTATTGTAGAAATAAACTAAAATAATAATTTCTAGCAAGAAAGAAAAAGAAAACAATTACCTTGGTTGACATTTTTTTCAGTGGCAGCCAACAAATGACCTTTATAATGGTCATGGAAATGGGTTCCATCCAAAAATAACACGGGATGACAAAAGTTGAATCCGTGGATGCATGCATAAAAGGAAACACATACTCTCTTAAATAGCCCAACTTCATCATCAATCTCCAAAGTCAAATGGCTAACAAGATTAGTACTTATAGCAATACCAATGTACCAATGTAAATCATCAAAAGACAATGAATGATCACAAAAAATATTCTTTTGAGCCTTTTGAACTCTCTCACATGCAACTCTATAGGAAATATCAATACCATAACTTGTATTAAATTGACATACCACATCAACTAGACGTGTACATGGATTGTTGCTAACTTGGCTCAACAACTCTTTGGAAACAATGACAATTGTTGTCATTGGATTCTTCTTTCTTCGCACAATACATCTGCATGTGTGTATATTGTTAAACTCATGAATTTAAAAAGTATTACTCCAACCATCCTTCCTTCTATAAACACGCCACTGACATACTGTTGATTCCTTGTGTTTGCATTCAGAAGTTACCCTTAAAAAAATCATTCTTAATATACTTAAATTCAAAACCAATCTCAAATGCATAACAACACAACTTTTGCCTAAAGTCTTCTACATCATCAAACTTTTTTCCAATAGAATCAATTACACTAGACCAATTTCTTGTCAAAAGAATATTACTTCCATGCAAAGATAAATCAACTTCTTCATCAAAAACCACATCATCACTAATTTGAATGCTACAACTTATCACTTGATTACTAGTACCACTACTAGTTCCTTGATCAACACAGAAATCGGTGCCCCTTGATGAATTAGTGACAAAAACATCAACAATCTTCATATGCAACTCATAAGCAAGAAAAAATAAATTCTATAAATCGTCATTATTAAGAAGATTGCATTCTGAATGACTAGCCAAAGAATATTGCAATATAATAGAATTAGCATTTAGATCACTCCATGTTTGGCAAATCATAGAAAGCAATGTCTCATAAGAAATACTTCTACTAACTCAAAAGACATTAGTATTAAGTCATGTTTGCACAAAAGAAGTATAAAAGAGTCTATTGTCCTCCAAACAACAAAATAAGAAACACTTAATTATGCTAAGAAGAACATAATATATTTAACATTTACAATAAGTAAAAAAATGTAAAAAGAATCAATTCAAATATACTTATTATAAAATGACTTACTTGATGCATAAATAAAATATTACAAGATAAAAAAAGAGAATAATATCTAATATCAATGATAAATTCTAATATGTTAAAATATAATAATACTCTTAAAAATCCATTTATGAACAAACATTACAAAAATTCATAAAATTATCTAGTCAGATCAAGAAGAGAGTAATGAGTGCATACCTGGTGATCATAATCCACAAGTTGTTTCTCAATAAGGCTCACCAACTCCCCAGTAGATAGAAAATTTGCACACTATAACACTCCCGTGGCACTAAAAGAATAGCAAGATCCGAAATTTTCCTATAATTCATACAGATCATACTACATTTAATTAAAGAAAAAAAGGAAAAGAATCATCAAACAAGAGATCAAGAATCATCAATAATACCTCTAATCAAATTCATCGAGAAGATCATTGGTGGAGAGTATGGGAGACTTGTGGGCGTCGGCCATGAAGGCAATGAGAAGCGGTAGCTGTGCTCTTCTGAGACAATGTTGCTCTTGACAAATGTCTTAAAAAAAGAAAAGAAGTGGTCCTTTGTGTTCAACAGGTGATCATTGCCCACCACCAGCCAAGTGGGTCCTCACTTTCACGGGAGGGGAAAGGTCATCAAAATGATACACATGACTGGGCAATGGTGATAGAAAAGGATTTTGGTAGAAGGCCTGAAACAAAGCAGGCGGCGATAAAGATGGCAGAGCAGAATTTGGTAGAATCCCTAAAACAAAGCCGGTGGCAATAGAGATCAACGAGCAGAGACGGCGAAGCATTTTCGACCTTATGAAGGGTATTTTAGGATTTGCTTGAAATATAATGGCATAGAAGTAAAACAAGAGGACCTATAAGTAGAATAATAATCATATACAAGATATACCAAAGTAAACAAATTTGGTCGAGACCAAAGGCTTATTAGAAGCGGCAGTTAGGACTTATAGAGAAATTTCCCCTTTTCTTACAGGGCGTTAGTCATTTTGTATTTTAGACTATTGTATTTTAGATCCCCGATTTCAAAACTCATGCCAAAATCTTGCATTTTAGAGCTTAGATTTCAAAATGCATACTAAAATCCTGAGTTTTTAGAATGCATGGCATAATACATGAAAATACATGTCAGAGTCCTACTTTTATCTAAACATAAGATATAAAATATTAATCTACAAATATAACTATTAATATGGAGCAAACTTTTTTTAAAAATAAAGCTATTAATCTGGGACAGAGGGAAATATATTTTAATTGATACTACACAATCTTATAGTTTAAAAAGAATTTTGAGTTTTTAGCTTTTACTGGTCTATTCTTCATGAAGATTCACTACATATTTAAGGGGAGTGAAGATCATTTGAGAGAGATGTGATTATTTCCTTGTTCATCAAGGAGAAATCTAGCGTTACTTAGATTCAACAAGGGGAAAACTTGCAGGCATATTGTGCCAGAATATAATGCAAGTCTAATGATAGTAGATATGTGAATAAAAAATCATTTTCGTGAGGGAACTTCCTAGTTTCCAACCTTGCATTAGCAGCAAGCATCAAAGCAGGAATTGTTTACATGACAGTGTATTGCTGGTTTTATGCCAGGCTGGTAAATGCCAAACCTAGTTTCCTACCTACATCAACCTAGTCCAGTGTACAAGTAAGACTATGATCTACCGATCAACATAGTAGAGGGCGGACATTCCAACCCCACATGAGCTATCGTGACATGAATTCTTAAGGGGCCCGCATTAGTCTCACACACACATTGGGCATGTGACTAGGGTATGCATTAACACGTTGTGGGGCCCGACTTACGAATTAAGTGTCGATGGTCGGACCCATGGTTAGTGAGGGGTCAACCTTGACATGGGCTTGGCCATATGCAGGGGGTCTAGGCCTCTGTAGGCTCTTAGAAGCAGAGCCCGCTTCCGTTGTGTCAGACCCTCTAAGTAAAATCCTAAAATTCAGCAGGAGGTCCAACTTAAGAAGCCCGTCTAAGAAGCCCACATAAAAGGTTATGCAGAAGGGTATAAAAGGGAGACTAAGAGAGGAGAGTGCCCTTAAGATGTGGTGCCCCCCTCTCTTCTTTCCTCACCCAATCCACCCCCTCTCTCTCCCTTGGTGCAGCCTCCCTTTGCTTGTGAGAGCACAAGCTGCTGGCCACCCCTCTCCTTCTTCTCTTTCCTCTCTTGGTGTGTGGTACAAGGAGAGAACTCCCTTGCTAGCTGGTTTGAGGCTTCAAGGACAAGGTTTGGGATGCCTTTTTGCTGTAATTTCAATCCAAGATGTAGTTGAGAGGGATCTACACATACAAGATAAAACTCCTTCCTTTGCTTAATCAATTGTGATCGGACATCGGTGTGAAGGCAAGAGGATGCCCAGGGGATGATCAGCCCAATGTCAGTTTGTACTTGCTCCATAATTTCAGTTTGATCATTTGCATGCCCTTGATTACATGTCTTATTGCTTATGTGATTGCATGATTATGCCTCTTTGTGTAGTTAATTGATAAAAAGAAAGGATTTTTATGCTCTGCGCCTCCCCCTTAGCCCAAGGACCACCATGCTTCCACTGGTCAGCCACTGTATAGTAGTATTAGAGCATAGGTTGGGGGAATAGGTCGCTGATTTACATAAAGATTGAATCTTTTTACCCAATTTAGGGTTTTGATGCATAAAAGGGGGAAAACCTTAATTTTATTAATACACTTGATCTATTGATAGGGCTTTTGCTATTGAGTTAAAATTGAGTATATTTTGGACTGATCTACATGTTTTGATTGCTGGAATTTTGGTGATTAGTCAATTTATTGGAATTTGTGCTTTTGACACATGTAGGGGCAAAATAGTAAATTCACCAGTGTCAATTTTTTGCCTAAATAAAATTTCTGATCACCCTTTGCTCACACACATACTTTCTGTTCAAGTAGATTTAATAATTATTTTGTGTTAATTTAATTAAATAATTGGATTAGAATATAGTGTAAATTGACCAATTTAGCCCCAAGGGCATTTTGGTCAATTCACAAGGGCTGCATGTGTGGCTGAATGTTTAATATCCATAATGTTAATAATTGTCTTGTATGTTGATTGAATGATTATTGGGTGTTTGTTTTGGTGTGTTTTTCAAGGGTGAAAAGACTGGATTAGCCCTAGGGCTATTTTGGTAATTTCAAACCAATATTTTTCTAGATGGAAAATTAATAATTCCACCAACACTAAGAGGTGTTTTTTTATGTTTTCTGCTGATTGGGTGTGTTTAAGGGATTGCATAAGCCATAAACACATAATTGTGCAATTAGGATAACTTTCCTTTAGGGGGACTTAAGGGTAATTAGGGTTTTTCACTTGCTGGTGAATTGAGCCTAATTTATTGATGTGCACGTTTTAGGGCAACCACTAGGGGCTAAGTATTAGGGTAATCAGGGTTTTAATATAATAAGGGCATTTGGGTAATTAGGTAATTAATATTTTTTTAATGATGTAATGAGCCTTAGGTGCTTGTTAGTGAGCCCATTAGGATTATCTATTTAAGTGTAAGGGCTAGGCCCTCATTTGATTATGAAATGAATTATTGAGTCTTGTCTTCTCCCCTTTCTTTTGTGCTTCTCCCCTTTCTGTCCGATGGCCATGCCATCCACTCTCCCCTTTCCCGGTCTCCCTGCGCCACTCCCTGCTTGTGGACAAGCGTCCACATCATTTATGTGCAATAAACTAATTGAATCAGCATAATATACTTGTCCTTTTTTGTTTGTTAGAGTGAGTCAATACATAGTTAACTAAGAAGCTATTGGCCATAACGTAGTAGTAATTCTTGTGTTTGTGCCTTGTTTTTGTAGTTAATCTGATTAGAGCACAATGGCATCCAAGAATGTCACATATGAACTAGGAAAGACAGAGAAACTTAATACTGACAATTATTTAGTGTGGAAGAGGAGGATACATCATATCCTCACACTCTCTAACCTTGCTTATATCATAAAGCAGGTCATTGAGCCATGTCTAGAGAATTGTTTAGCAACACAGAAGAAGGCCTATGATAAACTGAAAGGACGAGGATAACAAGGCTAGGTCCACTATTCTTACTTTCATTGAGCTTAAGATGGAGAGGCTCTTTGAAAAGTATAAGTTTGTCAGAGAGATGCTAGAGGTTATATCTGTGGGTATGGGGAGCAGATTCAGGCTCATAAGAGAATGTTGCACTCAAAATACCAGAATTCTAGGATGAAGGAGGAAGATGATGTGAATGAGCATCTGAGTGTCATGTCCATCATTGCTGATGACCTAGAGACACTGGATGATCCCATCTATGAGAAAGTCCAAGTGTCTACTGTGTTGAACGACCTCCCTAAGTCCTGGGAGATTGTAGTGGTGTACCTCAATATGAGTGACCAGAAGCTGACAATGGAGGCTCTGACTGCTACCAAGCTTAGGCTTGAGTAGGAAAGGAGGAACCATGTGAATGTTTCAAGTGGTGCTACTGCTAACTTGGCATAGAGCTCTGGTGGAGGGAAGAAAGGTGGACAGGGGGCTAGATCTTCAAGGAAAAGAGCTTTTAGGAGAAAGGGGAAGAAGCCTCAAAACAAGGGCAATAGTAAGGCGAATAACAAACCCCAGGGTGCCTGCTTCAAGTGTGGCCAAGTGGGCCACTTCAAGGCAAATTCTCCCCAGAAGGATGATTGGCTAGCAATAACAAGGGCAAGAATAGAGAGATTATATGTGTTGTCTCTGAAGTCATGATAACTAACATTAAGGAGAAGACTTTGTGGCTAGATTATGGAGCCACAGTGCATGTGTCTCATTCCAGGGGGTCTTGGGGTGAGATGATCAATCTCCTTTCAGAATAGAACAAAGTCTACATGGGAAACAACACTTACTGCGATGTGGAGGCCATGGGACATACCAGATCCCACTGAAGGAAGGGTCTACTCTTGTGCTTACAAATTTGTTGTTCGCTCACTCCATCAAAATGAGTTTGATTTCAATTCCTATTTTGACCAAAAAGGGATTTAAAGTTAGATTCAAGGGGAGTAAAGACACAGTGGGCAAGGGTGGCACAATTCTTTTTATTGCTTCTTTAGTTGATGGACTTTGTTGTTTAGATGTAATGGACTCACTTATTGCTAATGAAATAAGCTCTTCATTTTGTTTGTAGATGATTCCCTGCTATGGCACATGCGTTTGTGTCATGTAAATGTAGACAAACTACATAGGATGTCGAACATAGGTTACTACCCAAAATATCCAAAGATTTATATGTGTCTGAGGATTGCTTATCGGGGAAGATGATCATGCAATCCTTCCAAAAGGAACAAAGAGCAAATGAACTATTAGGGGTAGTTCATTCTGACATATGTGGGCCCTTAAATGTTCAGACCCATAGAGGGATGACCTAATTCATCACTATTAAAGATGACTATTTGAGATACCAGTACATGTATCTAATAAACAGAAAATTCGATGCGTTAAAAAAATTTGAGGAGTTTAAAGCTGAGGTAGAGACCCAGTTAGTAGGAAAGTAAAAATCCTGAGGACTAACACGGGTGGCGAGCACATGTAACATCCCTTATTTTTCTGTAATTTTTCTACAATGTTCTGATATTTTTCTGCTAGTATTTTTGATGGGGAAATCGGGCGCTTTGGTGTATCTATTTCCATAATTGATCTCAATATTGGTAATCGTAGGAGTCGGGAGTGGTGCTTAGTCGCAAATCATGGGCCTCGATGCACCACGAAAATTTTTGGCGCAAAAATGGGAGAGAAAAGATCGAAATGCGATAAAACAGAAATGGAAAGAAAAGAAGCAATGAAAAAAAGAAAAAGAAAAATAAAATTAGACCGGGTGCACCGACCGCAGGTTGTACAGTGAAGGGGGAAGCCCCCTGCACTCTCTAAGGTTGGAGGGGCACCGCCACCAGCTACAGCCCAGCCATCCTGGTGACTCAGCCTCGCCGGCCGTCGCTGCCCCCTTCCTCCGTCTTCCCCATCCGGTCTGGTGAGCCTTGCTTTCTTTTTTGGCCCAATCCTCCTCCGCCGCCTGCTACATGTCCTCCAGCTTACCGCCACAACTCCGCCCCGGCCAAGATGACCTCCGGCCACTAGCATCCTGGCCTCCCCGTCCCTCCTTCACCAGTGTGAGGTAAAACACTGACTCTACTCTTTTTCTGTGTTTTTGTGTGTTGCGGCCACTGGCAGCACCGCTGGTCACCGGCCACCACCGGCTAGCCTTTGGCCCTACCTCAGCTATGTGATGGCAAGACAGACGCCCCAGCCCCAGCCACCCTGGCCCCCTCCTTTACCCAATTTTGATCCAACCAAAAATTTCATCGTGGTCATCTGCCTTGTGCTTTTGCTATCATCCGCAAACCACCAATCTACCTTCAGTATGCCAACTCGAGCCAACGATGACAAGGCACCGAGGTCTAGCCTCCCTTACCCCAATCAGTCCCATTTTGCTTGACTAACCAACCCGTGCCAGAGAAAGATATTCCCTCTTTGTTGGTGGCATCCATTCTTTGTCGTCGGACGTCATCGCACCAACGTCCATTTGACTTGCTGTGATCCAGCAACTGTTAGGTCCTGTCTTCTCCCCAGTCTAGCCCCTGGTCCCATCTAGCCATTCATGGCCTGGTGATGCATGTTTGTTGCCCCAACTTAGCACGCTATTGACCCGGCTAAATTGTGTTTCTTCAATTTTCTGATCAACTATTCTGCCGCAGATAGCTACAGATGTCGGCTTGACCCAATATAGGCAAGGGGCCGCCGCTCTCGGCCTCCTCTGCACATCTTCTGCACACACTAGATGCCATAAACTTTGGGGTACGTCTTTGATTGCCGCTAATGGACCTTGCTTCAACCCAAGCCAACGTGTCCAGATTGATATTGTGCGGACTTGGGCTACATGCTTGACTAACATGGGCTCTGCCCTGGCGATGACAGCAAGAGCCAACACTTCTGGCCCGATTCTACCTCTGTATCCTCATTTTTTTTGTTACGCATGACGCAAAACCTGCAGGAAAGTCCCCAGTTCCCTATCCTTCCAAGGGGAAAAGTATTGTTCTTCACTAGCCTCGGGCCAGTGAAGGCTTGACTGCTGCCATACCCATAGCCTCCACCATAAGATGTGCTTGATGCACAACTACCCACTCAAGAGATTTGGTTGTGGGTGACAATTGGAGATGTCGCCGCCTTTGTTGGCCACCTTCTCCGACCATTAATGCTCTCAAGTTTGTTTAGGAGACCGCTGCTGGCAAACCTCACCCCTTCCATGACCGACCACGCTAACCCCTTAAAAGAGCACTTTTGTTTTAGGATTTGGTCATGATAGAATGTGCTTATGTTGTTCGAGAGTCGATCCCGCCTAGGAGTGGTTGGATCCGGCTTCCACCAGCCTAAGAAGCTTCAGGACACACCGACAACTTACCCTTCCCTAGGGTTTCACCTTTACCGTGCACGCTTGTGCTACGCGTGCAGTTTAGGTTAAAGGCACCGCCTTTGCAGCATATGATGATGGAATGACTCCACCACTAGGCAATATGGTTGTTAAAGCCCTCCTCTATCTCTTCTATGTCTGTGAGTATGCAACCAAGCCCTCTGCCATGTTGTGAGGCTTCGACAATGTGGAATTGTTGCCGTTGGATGGAGTCCGTGGTCTATTTTAACATTTTGTGGCTAGTAAGTATTTTAAACCGTTGGCCAGCCTCCAATCAGTCACCCCCATTATGTGGTCACTTTTTCCATTTCTAGTGGCACGACCTTATGTCTGGCCGCCTTAGTGCACCAACCTTTGCTTTGAGTGAAATTAGTCTAACCTTATCGATATTAATTCTAGCACCTCTGAAAATCCTCTGGACAACAACTCTCTCAGTGCAATGCTTTTGGAAGCCGATTCCGCCATTGATATTGGCAACATCGTGTGCTCACCATTAAACTCGCATAGATTATGAGGTAGGGGACCTTGAACTCGTAACTTCATTGTAGCATGTTTTCATTATGTCATAGCATGCTAGGAGTTTAAAACTTAATGCTTTACATGATAAATGCTGATTAAATGAGCATGTTTTATGTATGTGAATTGTGTGTATGTTAGTGATGACTAAGGGTACAATAGTAAGTTGTTATGAATTATTTGTATGTGATCGGAGTGTGTGATAGATCTTCATTTGTGGGTTCGTGGAGTGTGGTCGATGGGCACGATTATGGGTGTTTGATTGTAAGTTTGTTGAAGGGGTATTTCAAGGATTATGATGTGGAAATTACAATATTATGTTGTGCGAGCAAAGACTTAAGAATGACGGGCGAATGTTGGGCTTTATGAGTTGGGGGGTACGATGGAGCTACAAGCAAAAGCTTAGGGGATGCAGAAATTTAGAAGACTTAAGGATTAGAGCGTCTTTAGGGATTGTGAATTAGTAAGAGTGGACAACATAATTGTATATGCATAATGTACGTAATACGAATTATAATAGAAAAACAATGAGTAAGGAATTAGTAAGGGTTTGATGATGGGACTTAGGTCTAAAGGGTTTCATTTGAGGAGTTCGAGAAGGACAATTTGGTTTTAAGGTGGATGGTGTAAGATGTAAGGTCGTAAGCATATGATGGTAAGAGTATTAGTATGGAATTTGAGTTTGACAAGTAAGGCTATGCAGAGATTCGTAAAATTGTAAGTGTAAGGGTGGGGGATGAGCTAAGTGAAGAATGCTACCTTTGTGGATTAGAGCTTTAGAATGGGTGCAGTTGTATCTTAATTGGCTGAAGAATGTAAGATGGAAGTAGTTCCGAACATAATTATAGATGCATAAGTTACTTAATATGAACTTGAATTGTAAGTAACCCTAATTTGATAACGATGTGAGTTGAGATTGAGGGTTTCAACAAATTAAGTTTTGTGCTTGAGCCAGTTCATAAGTATTCGACTAAGCGTTCTTCATAGTCTAGCCATGGTGTTATCTTGCGGGCTTTGGTCTTGGTACTGTATTTCGGCTAAGACGTTTGATGCTCTATTTAGAGGGGTGTACGTTTCCACCCTTCATGGGCACTGTATGTATTTCTACCTATAGATGGCATTGTATGTTTAGCCCAAGAGTGGCATTGTAAGATTCATGCCCAAGAGTGCCACCATATGTTTTCACCCTTGTTGGTACGTATGGCCCCAAAGAGTGGGAATTTGCACGCTCAGGTAAGTAATATCATGGAACTACTCTTACCTGTTTGATCCTGTGCCCCATGAGCATAGGTGTGTCTTGCCTTCGAAAAAGTCTATGGCATCTAGTTGCTCCCCAAAGGTTAAGGTGATGCCCCAGTGACATTCCCTTCCTTTCCGATGCTGGAGCTTATTAATTGTAATGAGCTTCAATTGTGAGTAGTATGTGTATAACAGTAACAGTAAGTTATATACATCAGATTTTGAGTAAGTAGTATGTGTAAGATTCATAGTAAGTGTAATTGTAAGTGTAAGTGTGAGCTTCTAAGGAAGACGTAAGAGTACGTTTATGCGTAAGAGTAAGATTATACGAGTAAGGTCATACGAGTATGTGTATGTTGTAAGTGTAAGTGTACGATTGTATGAGTAAGTTGGTAAGACTCTGATTCAAAGTGTAAATGTAAGAGCATGACCTAAGAGTAAGTGTAAGTTTTGCTAGTATGATGATTTGTGTATGAGACCATATTTATGTTTCATATTTTGTTTGCTTCATGTGTGGTTGCATGAATGCATCTATGTATGAACTTCATTAATTTCCCCTACTAAGTATTATACTCACTTACCCTATTTTTAGACCCTTCATCTAGAGGCTTTTGAAGGTCGATCAATAACTTTTTGGACTGGACTATTCCCCATGGTGGACTATTTTTACTCGACCTTGAGTACAATGGACTAGTGAGGCTATGTGGATTTTAGTGCTACGATCTCATGTATTGATTAAGGTGAGAGTTAAATGTATTATTTTCTAGACTTTTGTATTTATGTATGAATTAGAACACAGACTATTGAAGAACTTGTACTCAAAGATGCCTGGGAGGTATTTGTTTTTAAAGCCCATTGCCATGGCAGGTTTCATTTTCATGTTTTTGTTTCAAGTCAAGACTAAGAATGTTGATTTGTTGTAAGATGAATTAATTTATGAAAATCATTTTCACACATTTTAAATTTTGTGTTTTCCTTTGATTTAAGTATGTATTTTGAAAAAAAATAGAAAAATTTTAAGATATATATATGGAAAAATCTCGGGATTGATAAATACACCTCTGACCTATTTAAAGATTACTATACCAATCAGGGAATAGTGCATCAGTACACCCTCCCCTACACTCCATAACAATGGAGTGGCTGAAAGGAGTAATAGAATGCTTATGAACATGGAAAGGTCCATGTTAAATCACTATGAATTAGGAACCAATTTTTGGGGTAAGACTTTAGACATCACCGTGTACATCCTTAATCGTGTACCCCAAAGGAAGTAATTGAATCAGGTCAAAATCAAACCAACTAGGAACTAAGGGCATTGAGGGAAAAAGTACCTTCAACACGGTTGAGGGACTTCTATACAATGCTAGGGGAAGACAACATCACATTAGATGAACCCATTCTAGATGACCCTATTACCCTTGAGCAAGCTTTGAGTCTTCTAAACACTCAAGAAAGAAAGAATGCTATTCAAGAGGAGATGAACTCTATTCTAAAAAAGAAGGTCTAGGAGATAGTGGATCTACTTGAAGGGCGGAAGCCCATAGGGTGTAAATGGATCTTCAAAAAGAAGCTTAATGTAGATGGGTAAATAGACAAGTACAAAGCGAGATTAGTGGCTAAAGGGTTCACCCAGGTGTATGGGATGGACTTTAAAGAGACATATTCGCCTGTGTCAAGATTTGACTTAATCAGATGTCTTTTGGCATGTGTTGCTTACTTTAATCTAAAGTTGTACCAGATAGATGTAAAGACGGCCTTCCTAAATGGAGATTTAGAGGAAGAAATTTATATAGAACAACTTGAAGGTTTTGTAGTTCTTGAAGAGGAACACAAGGCGTGCAAGCTCACAAAATCATTGTATGGCTTAAAATATTCTCCAAGGCAATGATATTTTACTTTTCACAAGGTGATTAGTGAGTATGGGTTCATAGTGAATGAGCACTATCATTGTGTCTATACCTTCCGGGATGGGACTAGGTATATGATGTTGTTGTTGTTTGTAGATGACATACTCTTGATGGGGAATGACTTAAGCATGATTTTTAGTCTAAAGGAATGACTCAAAACCCAGTTTGAGATGGAAGACATGGGTGAGGCATCTTATATCCTTGGGATAAAAATTGACTGAGATAAAAACGCTAGAAAGCTTTGTATATCTCAAAAATCATACATAGAGAGTATTCTTAAATGCTTCAATGTCATTGGTTAGAAGACCATTGAGTCTCCTATATACAAGGGTATAGTGTTGTCTAATAATATGGCTCCTCGGACCGTGGAAGACCAACTCCAGATGGAGTCACTGCCATATGCACTAACTATTGGTAGCTTGATGTATGTCATGACCTATACGAGACCTGATTTGACTTTTTTGGTAGGCTTGCTAAGCCGTTACCAAACAAACCCTTGACTTCTACATTGGCAAGCAATGAAGAAGGTATTTTGGTACCTTCTAGGGTCTAAGAATTTAAACTCACCTATCAGGCAGAGAATCTGTCGTTGACTGGATATAGTAATTCAGACTATGCGAGGGATCCAGATAATAGGAAATCCACTGCTGAATTTTTTTTCATGTTTAGAGGCAAGGCTATATCGTGGGTGAGAAAGAAACAAAAAAGTGTTTCTAAGTCTACAATGGAAGCTGAGTTTTATGCATGTAGTATTGTAGTTTCCCAAGTAGTATGGTTAACAGAATTTCTAGCAAGATTGGGGCTAGAAAACTGGACTGATGCTCCTATCCAGATTTATTGTGATAATTTGGCAACCGTGTCAACACTTAAAAATGGGGAGATTAGTATCAAGGGTAAGCACATTGAGGTGCATTACTATTACATTTTTGACATGCTACAGAGTGAAAAATTAACTGTGAGTCATATTCCTAATGTTGAGATGTTGGCGGATCTGTTCACTAAGGTCATAACGATAGATCTATTTTTTAAGCATGCTCATAGTATTGGTCTTCGACAGGACTAGTACAAAGTTGCTGTTAGACTATATGAGCCTTTCACCCATAGTGGGCGATGTTGGACCAGGGTATGGGCTCACGCCCATTTTGGTCCACTTTATTCATGGTTCAGGTGAGTCGGTATAGACCACAGGGTCCAAGGTTAGTGGGGGCATATGCACTGACCCATATGAGCCATCGTGACACGAATTCTTATGGGACTTGCATTCGTCACACATGCACACTAAGCATGTGACTAGGGTGTGTATTAACACGTTGTGGGGCCCGAATCACAAATTAAGTGTAGATGGTTGGACCCGTGGGTGGTTAGCAAGGGGTTGACCCTGACCCGGGTTTGGCTGTGTGCGGGGGGTCTAGGCGCCCGCAAACTTTGAGAAGCAGAGCCCACTCCCATTGTGTTAGACCCTCTAAGTAGAACCCGAAAATTCAGCAAGAGGTCCAACTTGAGAAACCCGTCTAAGAAGCTTGCATAAGAGGTTATAAAGAAGGGTATAAAAGGGAGACTAAGAGAGGAGAGTGCCCTAAGTTGTGGTGCCGCACCCCTCTCTTCTCCTCTCTCCCTTGGTGCAGCCTCCCCTTGCTTGTGAGGGCACAAGCTGCTGGCCGCCCCTCTCCTTCTCCTTTTTCCTCTCTTGGGGCGTGGTGCAAGGAGAGAACTCCCTTTGCTTGCTGGTTTGAGGCTTCAAGGACAAGGTTTGGGATGCCTCTTTGCTTTGAATTTAATCCAAGAAGTGTGGTTGAGAGGGATCTACACATATAAGGTAAAACTCCTTTTTTCTTAATCAATTGTGATCGGACATCGATGTGAAGGCAAGAGAACACCCAAGGGCTGATTAGCCCAAGGTCAGTTCGTAATTGCACCATAATTTTAGTTTGTTCATTTGTATGCCCTTGATTACATATGTTATCGCTTATGCGATTGCATGATTATGCCTCTTGTGTAATTTATCAATAAAAAGAAATTATTTTTATGTTCTACGCCTCCCCCTTGGCCCAAGGACCGCTACACTTCCACTTGTCAGCCACTCTACAATATCTAAATCTGTGTCAGGCCATTAGAGGTCCATGTGGGACTCCAATAAGGTGTAAGAAAGTTTAACTACCTGACTCAGACCAAAATGTTTCTGTGTAAACTCAAAGATAATACAATATAAAGTGATTCAAAACTAAATTGGGAGTAATGTTCTTGAAAATTGAGAATATCTTACATGCTATTCAACATTGCAAGAAGAAGTTCGATAAATGATGGAAAATTAGTTCCATCCTTCCATATGCAGAAATAAGGCCTCATACATCAAAATAGCCCACTGTAAAACCGCAATAAACTGTGTTACCATGAATCAAAATTAAATAGAAGCCTTCGACATTGCCATAGCTCTGATTACCACCAATAAAGCCGCTCATGTGAAGAAAAACAGTCTGGAATAGAAGGGCTTTATTAATCTCATCCTTGAGTCCCCTCCACGGAGATGGAAGGGCTTTCCTACTCTCAAATTTATCTCGAGATACAGCTACTGCTTGTACTCACCAATGTTTGCTCCTGTCATCCTATAATTAATTGATTAAGAACTTGGAAAATACCATGCAAACAAATATATGATGCAGAAAACAATGAGGATTGACACAGAGGCCTCCAGACAACTAAGAATTACTACTTTCCTAGCCAATCCCATGCATGGAAAACTCTTCCCATTTGTGTTTCCAAGTATAATCATTCCCAGGAAACATGTGTACTCGTTTCTTGGCCTAATATTTGACTTGAAACAAATCAAACAGTAAGCGAGAGACCAATCTAATTGTCATTCAACACTTTATACCCTACATCATCACTCAATTCAAAAGTTGAAATTTTAGTATAATACAAACCCACATAAGTGCGCCCTCTAAGCTGTTGTTACTAATGGCGTCTTATTAGTTCATTTGTACTTATAAAGTACTCAAACCATATTAAAAAAAAATGAAGATTTAAATATACATAGTATCCTCATATGTAATACCCTGGCAACTTGCTCATGATAAACTCTTTAATGTCAGCGTATAAGGTACCTTGAGTAGCTAATTGGTCAGAAATACAATTCTTCTCAACCAAATGCTAACAATCAAACAGTGAACAATGCTAAATTTAGGGAAAATATAGGCAAATGCTAACAATTTCTGGTAAAACACTGCCTTAAACAGAAATATTAGATTTAGCCCATGGCCTCCAAACTCTCAAGTGGTCATTTCTACAAGGGAAAATTATTTAAAAATATTTACCAAAATAGCCTACTTTGGGAAATATATCTCAAAGTGGTGTTAGTTTTCCCCACGTAGGTGCCAGCCAAGCGTTGGCACTTAAGTGGCATTTATTTAAAAATTTTAATCGATTTCGTCCTTTAGAAGGACAAAATCAACTTAATCTTTTGAAAGGACGAAAATACTTAATTTTAAGCAATTTCGTCATTTGGAAGGACGAAATCGAACTTAAGTTGATTTCGTTTCATCCTTTACAGGGACGAAATCTCCATCTCCGCTTTGATGCTTACCATACATGTGTTTCTTTCGCTGCATGCACTCGTCTTACTCATAAAACCAACTGAGGGAATATGATTTTGAGCAAATACAATATATACTGTCGATCTAGCGCTATCAACAGGTTGCGAAACATTGTGATTAGATTTAATCTGTTTGGAGGGAAATTTGACGACGGAGATTGACATGGACAGAGGACCACCATTTGGAGCCCTTGCAGAAGAGCGTTACTGAAGCAAAACCCGGTCATCTGATGGCAGAAGAGAACGAGAGGCAGGGAAAGAAAGATGGAGAGTTCTTCGAACTAGAGGAAATCCATAGACGACAACCTCAAGAGGCTCCACTCCCTCCTCTTTGGGGCCAACATCACCCTCCAGAAGGGCGACTTCTCCTCCCCCCAAAACCTCAGCCTCCGCCTCCTCGGCTTTCTCGACTCCTGCTCCCAAACTGACGTTGATGTTGCCTACGTACAACCCATTCGTGAGCAAGTCCTTAGCGCGGGCTGGCCAATGACGTCTTCATCAAGTACGACAACCAGCCCTTCCTGGCCCAAGTCTGGCCCGGACCTGTCTACTTCCCGGACTGCCTCAACCCACACAATGTCTCCTGGTGGGCCAACGAGATCAAGCGCTTTCATGGACTCATCCCCATTGATGGTCTTTGGATCGACATGAATGAGGTCTCCAATTTATGCACTGGTAAATGCCAGCTCCCCACCGACCACCCCTGCCCCGGCATTGGGAAGCCATGGGACTATTGCCTCAATGCAATCAGTTTAACTGGCTATTCTGTTCTGTGTTTCCGGCGCGAAGATGTGCACCCCTGCCCCAGCTACTTTAGCTGCTAGCTCCTCATCAGTTAATCACCATCCTCTTCATGAAGAAAGGCATGCAGCCATGAAGATTGACCGTTTTGCAAGTGTGGACAACTGGGATCAGCAGGAGCCTTGTTTAGCTTTGGGATGCAAGAGAACGCACCAACATGCACCCAAGCTGAGCAACATCACGGTTGCTGTGGTCTTCTCTCTCCTCTAGTTTGATCAGTTCTGTCTGAAATTGCTTGAAAGACACAACATAATGTTGGACCATGGTATGGGCTCGGGCCCGGTTTGGTCTAACGTGTCGCGGTCCAGGTGAACCGGTATGGATCACAAGGTCCAAGGGTGGTGGGGGCGGACGCGCTAACACCACATGTTCCCTCGTTACACATAATTCGAATGGGACCCACACATGTCACACACATACACTAGACATACATCTAGGTGTGCATTTACACATTGTGGGGCCCGTGGTTAGCGAGGGGTTGACCCTGTTGTGGGCTTGGCCATGTGCTGGGGTCCAGGCCTCCGCGGGCTCTATGTGACAGAGCCCACGCCCGTTGTGTTTGAACCTCTATTAGAAACCGGAAGAATTCTAGCTTGTAGGCCAAATTTAATCAAAGCCCAATTTAGGCCTGTTCTATATTTGGAAAGTAAGGGAATTGAATAGAGGGAGAGAATAAGAGAAAATATTCTCTCTTATTCCCATTCCCAATTAAATGGGACGTCCCCCCCTTAATGTGGATCTAATGCTTGCTTCCAAATTGCTCCTTCTCTCTCTCAAGGCCGCCTCCCTCTCTCCATGTGTGAGTTTTTGCTTCTCCATTAGGAGAAGCTGCTGGCCGCCCCTTCTCTTCCCTATCCAAGGCTTTGTAGGCGGGCTGAAAGGAAGAAGAAGACTCTCCTTCATCTCTGATTCGCTTTGAGGATTGATTGGGCTGAGATCGTGCAACGTTTTCTTCATCCAAGCAAGGTGTAGAGGGATCAACACACAAGTAACTCTCTCTAACACTTTATGTGCTTAGATCTATCCATTGGCATGCTAGATCTATGTGAGGAGGGCGTGCTAGGGCTGGTTTGGCCCAGGTCAGTTTGTCATCGCTCCTATTTTGATTATCTCCCTTTGATTAATTGTTTTATGTTGCATGTTTATTGCTAATTTGTTTTAGTTATACATACTTATGGTGAAAATCTATTAAAGTTTGGATTTTGATGTACACCAACCTCTCCCACCATAGCTTCTGTTGCTGGCCGGCCACTCTACACATAATTCATGCAGAGTGTGGTTCAAGCTGGAGGAACAAGGTGGAACCCGGCCCAGGCGCAGCTATGGATCCTGGAGATGCTATACCGAGAAGGGATGAGAACTCCCACCGCTCAGCAGATTGACCAAATCACAGCCCTGTTGGGGAAGTACGGGAAGATGGAAGGGAAGAATGTGTTCTACTGGTTTCAGAACCACAAAGCAAGAGAGGTGCAGAAGCATAAGTGCAGATCCCTCGCTCAAGGGCATGACGACCGGCATGCTGGTCGGGGGGCTGGGTCAGGCCAAGTACACGACCCAGATCGTGATGTGCCCACATGATCCCGCCCATGTTCACCCTAGTGCACCCCAAGACCAGCCCGCCCGTAAATGCCACATTGCTCATCACCATCTGCATCTACTTCATTGCCTTCTTCACCAGCATGGACGTGTTGTCCAACGTCTTCTCCATCAACACGCTCTTCATCTTCGTGCTCATGGCCGTTGCCCTTCTCCTCCGGAGATACTACGTCAAAGACGTCACTCCCAGGTCCTCGACATCAAATACATCCTCTTCCTCTTCCTCTTCATCGTCATTGGATCTTCAATCGGCATAACAGTCTATTGGAACACGAGCGGAGGATGAGCTGGCTACGCCGTGGCTGTTCCACTGTGGTTCATTGGCACTCTGGGGATTGCACTACTGCCGGAGCAGAGGAAGGCGAGGGTATGGGGGGTGCCACTGGTTCCATGGAGCAGTACACCTCCAGTGTGGTTAGTAGAGAGCTGGATGGCAATGAAGGAGTATTGGGTAGGAACAAACGAGCAAGGTCGAAACGTCTGCGACCCTTTTTCTCATTTTCATTCCAAATGACGAAATCATATAATTATTTTTAAAAAAAAAACCATGTAGGTGCCAGCTGCTTGGCCGGCGCTTGCACAACAAAAAGCAACACCACTTTAGGAAATATTTTCCAAAGTGGTTCAAATTGGTAAATATTTTTTATTAATTATTATTTAAATAATTTTCCCTTTCTACAAACACATAAGAGGTAATGCTAAAACACTATTTTGCCCCTCGATGGTTAACACATTCCTTGCATTCACAAATCTACATCGCGTTCCAGGTCCACCATGCTCTAGTGAAGAACGGAACTCCGGTGAGGAGCAGACGTCGAACTTTAAGGAAGCGGCAACTAGACCCAGGCCGAAGTGATGAAAAGGACAGGAAGTAGCAACTAGACCCAGGCCAAGTGATGAAAAGGACAGGAAGCGGCTGATCGCTGGTGGCCAGCCACGACCATGTAGGCCACCCGCGGCCAGAAGGAATGAAACTACTTTTATGGCCACCGATGCTGGAAGCCGGCTGGCCAGATTTGGTGGTAGCAGGGAAAGAGGGAAGGGGAGATGAGAGGACAAGAGGTGGGAGGAAGATGAGAAGAGAAGAGGGAAAAGGAGATGGCCACACCGGAGGAGAGGAAGGAGATGGTGGTGCCAGAAGGGAGGAAGGAGAGAAGACATGGGAGGGAGGGCAAGCACCTGGGGGAGATGAGAGGGAAAGTGAAGCTGCTGGCAGAGATAGGAAGAAGCTATTGCCTAACATGGATGTGCCTAGGAAGGAGGAGCTCCTCCTGCCTTCACCCCTTGAATCCGGGTGAGTTGTGCATTTCCAATTACCCAGGGGGGGAGGTTGTATTTGGTAATGCACACACTGCATACAAATTGGTCGTCGGCATGCATTTTAGATGTTAGAGTTTTAAAATCCTAATTTATTTGATTAATGCTATATTTTATTTTAGTGTGAGTAAAATCTTAAACGACTAACATGATATTTTAAATGTGCTTACAACATATTTTGAAATCGATGAATTGTAATATAAAATATAGAACTACTAACACCATGTAAGGACTTTCTATTAAGAATTCCACACAAAAAATTGTGAAATATGGCATTCCCACTTACTAAAGTTTTTTGGCATCTCTTTTCTAATATGATTTTGGTTTTGAAAGTATTATATATCTAGAAAAGTAAATTTTCTACTACTACCAAAAAGAGGTGATTAAAAATCATGACATGTATAAGCTGTTGAGTTGGGCAAAATTTGACAACAAACCTATATTAGTACAAAAGTTCTCATTTATTGACCAACCTTGGCACTGCCCTTGTTTGTGATATTAGATCATCTTCCTTTTTTTCCCTTTCAACTATAATTCTAATCAAGTGATGAGTTGGAATCTTTAGCTTCAACTCCACGATAATTCTATTCAAGTGACGAGCTGTCATTTGATTAAAAATATCAAGGGTTCTCATATATTCCTTACATTGGGCTCATTGTCGGTGGGGAGCATTTAAAATACTTCCCTTCTTCCATTACGCTTGACACATTATCAATAGGGAACATAGGAAATGCTTCCCTATAGAAGATGGGTCTTGCATAGGACAACATTTCGGATCATGTTGGGTCAGGTATTATACCTAACCCAACATCAGATAGTACCCATGATTCCTAAACCCAACCGTACTTAGAGATAGTGTAAGGACTCTTATTTTTTAACCGGTTTATTTTAATGTTATTTATCTGTTAATGTGTGGTTTACGTGTTTTTTGATCTAAATTCTGTAGTTTTCTGAAATAAATGGGTAGGTTTTAAACAAAACTAACTTTACATTTATGAGTTTTAAGTAATTTTTAGTCAATTCTAAATTTTTTGGATTTTCTAATTTTTTACTAATTTTCCAAAAATTAGTGTCCCCTGTGGGCCCCACCGACGAAATTAAGATTTTTAGACCAAAATGCCCCAGACATCAACTTAAGCACATACAAAATTTTTCAAAATTTTCTCAAATTTAATTAGTGCTCAAATTTATAAAATACCTATTTTTAGCCCAAAATTCTACTTACACCCCATTAGTTTATTAAGTGCACCCCAAACCCTACTATAAAAGGGAAAGGGCTAAGCCATTTCCATTTTGGGAATAGGCTGAGAGGAGGTGATTAGGACCTAGTTTCCCATTTAGGCCCGGATTAGAGGAGATTAAGGTATGTTATTCCTTAATTAAGCTTAAACCCTAGATTTTCTCCTAATCCTTTCTTAATCCAACATTTCCCCTTTGATTTGATTCAATTTCAAGCATCAAAGTCACTGATTTACTCCCTTACTTCAAACCCTACTTATCAAAATTCGTTTTTTATGCTTAACAAACCCTAGATCTAAGATTTCTTCAAGGTTTTCAATGTTAAATCGATTTTTAATAGAGTTTAACTTAAACACTATGTTTTTGGAAGGTTTCCAAGAAGGGTGAAGGTCAAATCCTAATCTAAACAAGTGACAAAGTAATGGGTCTTCAAATCTCAGTTTTCTTATGGTAAAATCTCAATTTTTATGGTTTATTTGGAATGAATTTGTTTGATTTAGTGCTTTAATGGTGGGATTAGTAAATGTTAATTTATTAATCCAATTTCTTAGGGCTTTGTTTTAGAATGGTATAGATTAGTGTTCTGGAAGGTTTCATAAGTTTTTGATAATGTTTGGTACCATGGATGAAGATTTGAATGTGTTTTCATGGTGTTTCAGTTTTGAAATTTGAAATGAAGAAGGTCAAAATTGCTATGTTGGAGTTAGAACAGCCTACCAGGGCATTAGAACGACAACAGTACATTTTTGACTGATTTGCAGTATAGCCGATCGAATGGCCCTGCAGGACGTTCGAACGGCTACATGGCAATTTTTGCTATTTTTGAAACTTATGCACATTTCAATGTTTTACTTCATTTGATGATTCTAATGGTTATAAGAGGTATTATATGATGATATTAGGCTACTGGAGGTGTAGAATTGATGATGAAAAATTTATGGAATGTGTTTAAGTATAGTCTTGTGGCATGATATTATGTTGATAGTTATGCATATTGATATTGAAGTACCTTGAACTTGTGCATGTTGGCAATTCTTGTGATTGAAATATGTTTCCAGTAAAGATGTTATGAGAAAAATGGCAAGATGAGTTCTCCTATAATTAGTATGATTTATAGGTGATGGATGTGCTCATGTCGTAGCTTAATGTGTGGAAAAATCATGGTTATGGATGAGAATGTTCAATTTCACATGGATAGATTTAGGCTTTGTGGTAGATTTTACTTGTGATTTCAGTTACAATTCATTATTTTGAATGGGTTAAGCATGCATAGGTTGCCTTATGATTTTATATCAAAGCATTGATTGTATGCTTAGATATGCATGAACACATACGTATGGGGAATTTACTATGACATTGTAGTTAATTATGAGGTGATTATGATGCATGAGGGGATTGATTAGGACCACGTTCCATGTATTGGAATCTACGTAGGTCTTGCTCACGGATGTATCATGTTATCATGAATCATGGATCGGTCTTCATGGATGAAGTTTTACTGTTGGTTAACTGGAATTTAATCGATTGTATGCAATGTTTGAGATTGCTGCTAGATTAATCACTCGGTGAATTAATCAAAACTTGGTTGGTCCGAAAGGACATATTTTCGATTTAAGTTCATGTGTGGAACGTGTAGGGTTGAGTCTAGAGAAATGGAATTATGTGGGGATGAGTTGTGTACTTGTCTTGTGGATTTGAGATTATATTATGAGTGTCATCTGGACCCTGAGAATCTAGTGTGGTATGTCGTGTGTACCTGCTAACACTTGTTCTAGGGTTCAATATGTAGGAATTCGGGTTCTCCCCTCCACAGGAGATGTCCTGGGCAAACACCCCTGCTCTAGATTCTCTGTGTGAGAATGGGACATCCTTGGCCAGGATCGTCCAGGGCGAGCAGCTTTAGGGATTGACAACCCCGACTCTTTTACATTTCTTGTGTGGAAATTTGACCGTGTCTTGCCTTTGTGGCCTTCACCATATCCTGCCTATGTGGCAATGCTTGTGCTTACTCCTTGATGGAGGCATTCACCATTTGTATTGATGCATGACTATTATGAATGTTATGCATGATTGTGTATCATGTGTTTGACACGTTTGTCGTGCAGGGTGAATGAATTTGATATGATATGAATGCATGATCAGAAATGGTGTGTTTGAGACACTATTATGCAGGTTTATGTGATATGAATGCATGATCAGAAATGGTGTGTTTGAGACACTATTATACAGGTTTATGTGATATGAATGCATGATCAGAAATGGTGTGTTTGAGACACTATTATGCAGGTTTATGTGATATGAATGCATGATCAGAAATGGTGTGTTTGAGATACTATTATGCAGGTTTATGTGATATGAATGCATGATCAGGATTGATGTGAATGAGACACTATTATGCAGGTTTATGTGATATGAATGCATGATCATGAATGGTGTGATTAAGACACTATTATGCAGGTTTATGGGATGTGAATGTAAGATCAGAAAGTGGTATAGCATATTAATCTTAGATTCGATTTGCTTTATTGCCATGTCGTTGTGTTTTCTGGTGATTATAGTTATATTCAAAACCATTATTGAGTTTTTATACTCACCCCACTTTCTTGTTTTATTTTGGGGCTGCATGGCGTGACACGCAAACGGATAGGATCCTCTATATGAGGAAAGGTCGAAGAGAGCTTGGGAGTAGTCATGGAGGTTCCTAGTTTTGCATGTCTCTTCGTTTATCTTATATTGATATTAGAACCTTGTGGATGATCCTCGTGTTAGATTTGTGAGATACTATATTTTAGTTTCTTTGAGACTTGTTTTGGAGCCAAGTGTGTGGCTATGAATTATAAATATGTGGGTTTGAGATTATGGTTTAATTAGAGTTTAACTCTTTTGGTTCTACCTATTCACTCTTGCTTAAAGTAGTGCGCAAACTCCGTAAATTAGATTGCCCGTAGTTGGGGCACAAGTCTTCCGTTATTTTCCTTAATCATTTCAATCCGTCCCCCCGTGCACTGGTTCGGCCCTTGGACCGGGTTCGGCTCAGGTCGGGCAGTGCCGGGGCGTGATAGATTGTACCCGAGAATTAGGAACCCAACCCAATGTAAGATAGAACCCGAGATTTATCTTGGGTTGGGTTATTCAACCCAATCTTGGGTTGAAATGAAATGATGAGTTTTTTGGGGGACAGGTTAAGTGTGCTTAGGAAAACTGTTAGGTAAGGTCAAGTTTTCTTATACTTCAATTGCAAGGTCGGGTCGGCTTGGGTCGGATCTTGAGTAATTTATAGGCTAAACCCGGCCCTACCCGAGAATTACTAGGGTTTTGTTTATACCCAACCCTACCTGAGATAGGACTCTGACTTGACCCAAACTCAGGCCATCTTGGGTAGGTTTTTTGATGCAGCCCTAGTCTTGCATGGAAGACTACTTTCCTGGGGTCCTTGAAAAAGCCTATGATGCAAAGCAGGGCAATCCAAGTGATGGTGAAAGGAAAAAGATGGTTTGGTACAACTTGCCGTTTGAGCTCCTGTACTCCTGGTCAATCTCCATAGTACCAGCTGCCATGGGACTTGTAATTTTAGGGAGGGGGGAAACTATATAAGATGAGACGTAGGGTCTAGAGTTAGTGCATGTTCCTCTAACCATATGCAGCTATGACCATGGTTTTAAAACATTATGCAAAAAAATTTACACCACGTACTACAAAAACTATACTGATCAAAGTTAACATCCACAAATCTATCCCACATATTGGTTGAAATTGCAATACAACAAAACATCCTTATGTAAATGTATCAGTTAACATTGACTATTGTTTCAAACTTCACGTGTGTACAAAGTCTTGATATGATTAGATCACAAAATAAAAAAAAAACTTTAACCAGCAGGCCACGATGGGCATGGGCATGGAGACCTGGTCATGCTTCCATCACCACGCTAGTCAAATGCTTGTCATGGCCATGCCCATGGCGACCTAACTATGTTGCTGCAATGCCCTTCATTTGTAGTATATGGGAGGAGCTCATGTGTGGACTACAAAAGCAACCTAGCACACATATAGAAGTATAGAGGGCACGTGGAGAGTATGCTAGGGGCATGACTATGTCTTCTCATCCTCATTGGCACATGGGTAACGTGCCAAGGTTGGCGGTTACATAACCGACCAACACAATTCCCACTAAGACCCAAGTACATTGTGGCAAATGTCACAGGCACGAAGTTGATCCTAACGTTTGCACATGTGATGGCCTGGCTGTGCCACACAACCATCAGCCTATCCACTTCTTGCACCCAAGTTTATGCAAATCCAAACAAAGCATAACGCAGAGAAAAATAAGGAAAAAGGAGGACCGCCTCCAAAACCTTTAATTCAGCACGCAGTTTATGCTAACAAGGCCCCAACCTTGCTCTCAACACCGTCTCAGCTATCTTACAAACCAGTGCACCCCTAGCTAAAAACTGCATCATGCCTTGCTCAATTTATTGAGTATGGTCCGCCCCTTGTTTAAGTGCACTCTCACAGCTCTTTCAAATCGCCAACAAAGTATTTGATGCCCAACAATCCTCTAGAACTGTGGCCAAAGCTCCCAATATGACCCCTTACAGATTTCTGAGTTTTAAATGCTTGAATAAATTTAAACAAGGCTCCGACCTTGTTCCCAGCCTAAGGATCCTCTTTGCACCAATAGAATACACCTTTGGCTCACCCCCTTGGCCAAATTTGCCCCTTAGCTGAATCCACCAAGGCTGGCTGGATCAGATCATGCCCTCAACTTTCTCTATGCTGAATACAATAAGTCTCTCTCCCCCTCAAGTAGCCATGACACCCTTTATATAGAGGATTGGTCGAGAAGCCTACTACCACTAGGACTCGCCCAACCTTAGTTACAAATTTAGAATCTCAATATCTGCCTCCATTACAACTAGGAAACTAGCCCATATACATGCTCAAAACAATCCCAAAAGAATCCTAACCCAACTAGAAGTATAGTTGAGCCCTCCTTCAAGTGTTCTGCCTCTCCTAGCACTCCTTGGACTCCTACTTCGGTTAGAAGTCCTCTGCTCGTATGCCACCTCATCTCAGCAAAGTATTGGTTGCATCCTCTTCTTGCATAGAGTCCTTGTCCTGCTAGGATTCGACCGTCTTGAGCAATTTGACTTGAGCACAACAACTTGTATTGACTTCTTACTTGCATTAGGCCTCTGAGGCGACTCCTAGTCACGCTAGGAAACATAGGAATGAATTAGCAACAACCACGAGCATCTCTCCTACTTCAAGAGGAGTTGTCCGTGAGAGTCCCGGCCTTCCTAGGAACCACCCTAGGTGATGGAGCCTAGCCCGCCATGAAATCCTGCTCTGAGTAGGACCTGGATATGAGTCTACCAATGCATCAACACCATTGTTTCTCAACTTTCCCTTGGCTGTCCGCTCGCCAAGGCTAAGGTTCATCTGCCCCTTAGCCTATTTCGCGGCTAGAGATCTAATAGCAATGAAGATGGGAGTAGTGGCTGACAATTGTTGCTCATTACCCAAGTGGTTGCTGCACACTCTTATGTATAACCGTAGGTGGTTACAGACGGTTATATATGGTTATGGATAGCATAGCGGGCTAAGTCACGGGGGTTATGTTGTAACTACTTGGTTGTAACCAGCAGGTATAAAAGGGTGGGAATATATTGTAAGCTCGTACGAGAGCCGATGAGTTTTGCGTCTTGGCACTAAGATTCAAACAAAGTGCTTGTATAACATTAAGTGCAGAAAGGTTTTTTGGCTAGCCTCTTTTTCTCTTCACTTTTGTTGTTCTTTGTAGCGTGTGTGCGTTCCCTTGTGATCGTGTGTGCATAAGAGAGTAAGAATGTTGCTAATTGCCAAGGGCATTCAGGCCACGCAAGGCATGAGAAATCAAAGAGAATTTCGGGCCTTATGACAGTTGCCATGGCCATCATAGTTGGGTTGGCCATGGCGAGGGCTGACGAGATACATCTTGCCATGACAAACCAAGTTGTATCTTATTTGAAACAATACATATTCACTTTTATGAAAAAAAAATATAATTTTAAGATTTGAAAGTATTCTTCCTTCCACTTCTTCTCCAAGTGTTTGATGTTTTTGGTCCCCATCTTCTCTTAGTCAAGCATTTATTTCTAGCTTTAGCATCTCCAAATAGTAAAATTACACATAAATTTAATCAGTAAATTTTATAGTTTTGTAAGATAGTGTATCATAATTGTTTCATGTAGTACAACGTTTTTTATTGGACTAAACATTTCTTTGGCATTGATCTGGCGCACCTCCGTTGTGGTTTGGCAGACTTCTAACGATGGCCCAACATCGTTGTGGTTCGACAGACCAACGATGGCCTTTCCCAATTTTCTTCTTGGCCACCGTGTCTCATCAGGCCTTTTCTTACTTTAATCAAAGCAAAGGCGAGTGTTTTTTTGCCCCATCCACATCTAGTGGGCTGTCCATCTGCGACACAGTCGAACTGACATGAGAAGGTTGAAACAGTAAAAGTTTACCAAATTACACAAGAAGATTGAAACAATAAATTCTTACTATTTGTTCAAAACAGTAATATTTTACAGATTATAAATGGTAAAACATCTATATTTCTAAGCCATATTATTCACATTATATGTGATTAATCATTATAAGCAAGACATAAACACTACACAAAAAACAAATTTATGTCAGAACCATAAAAAACAAATAAAAGGAAATTCCTGACCACCAACTACACATAAAGATGATGTTCAATATAGTTTCACGCATATGTAAATCCAAACTTATTTCAAATGTTATACAATCAAACAAAAAATTTTCCTTGGCAACTAAAGTCTAGTTTCACGCAGATGTAAATCCAAACTTATTTCAAATTTTATACAATCAAACAAAAAAATTTCCTTGGCAACTACAGTCTATCAGAAAAAATAAAACCGACCTCTCATTGGGAAGAGATTGTGGCTATCTGGCCAAGTTCTACCTTCACTTCGGCAAAGTGTGGTGGTCGAAGAAGTCCCTCCAGTTCAACACCCCATCCTTCTTTGTTAGCATCTAATTTGCGTTTTCCTACGAAAATTTGGGTTGCAAGAATACTTCAATTTCTCCTTCATTGGAGCATTGAAAATACAGAATCCTGCGATTCACATGCCTTCAATAAACTCTTTCGGGACACCCCCATATGCCCTCTAAATCGCCGAAGAATAAGTCAAAGGAGCTAATGCTTGAAACTACCTACATGTGACTAGTCTCCCATATGAAATGCCACCCAGATTATTGGAGCACAGCCTATGGATAGCATTCCATCTAGAGTCATTCAAAGTTTACCAATATCTTCTTCACTGAATCATTTTAAGAAAGAAGATGCCTAGAGGACTAACCTCGAACTGATAATTAACTACACCTTAACAACATATCAATCGCACACAATTTTCCTACATTGCTTAACGCTAGTAAGAAATAAGGTGGACTACTCTCTTCCTAATCTTGGTAGAAGAACTGAGATGCAATGACAATGGCTGAAACATTGTTATGTGGTTTAAGTAAAAGCCCACTAATTAAAAGAACTAAATGTGGGAAAAGAATCTAAAATAAATTTAAAATTAAATTTATGATCTAACAACTCAAAATATTGCTTCAAAAAGAAATTGTAAAATTCTCGTATTAAATAAACACAAACTTCAAACATACTCATTCTATCCCAAATTAATAGTGTAAGATCCTAAACTCTAACTAGTTTAATTAATTTTATTTAATTGTTCTTGTGTGATATGATATTAAATTTGGTCAATTTTAACTTAATTTTGAATTTAAGGTGGTTAATAATGGTTTTAATCAAAATTTCTTCACTTTGATAGTTTTTATGTTAATATAAGTCAATACAAATTTTTCTGTAATTTTTAAATTTTTGATTATTTTTTTAAAATTTAGGGGGCGGGACCCGTCGTGGACTCACGTTCGTAAATTGGGATGATGGGTCCCATAAGACCCTAAAAATATCTTACGAAATATTTCAAAATTTTTAGATTTCATTTTGGGCCTAAAATAAATAATTTTTTTATTTTTAATGTTAAATTATATTTATACCCCACATTCTTGTTAGGTCTACCTCAATACTTACTATAAAAAGAATGACACAACCACATTCTTGTTTGGGAAGGGCTAGAATCTAGAGCTTAGGAAGCCCTAATCCCCACTCCATTAGAGGAAAGTACAATTAAGGTAAGATTAGCTTGATTTCTTTATTAATCACCTAGGGTCTTACCTAATTTTTTTTAATCACATCTCTTCCAAAGTTAAATCTTAATTTTTGCCACTAAAGTTTCTAATTTTTACCTCTATTTCAAACCTCTATAAAAGAAATTTCATTTTTGAACTCAATAAATCCTAAATCTATAAGTTTTCAAGTGATTTAGGTATTTTTAAACGGATTTATGTAAATATTAACAAAACCCTATTGTGGGTAGGATTTGAAGTAGTTGGAGCATCGATTTCAAGTCAAAAAACTCACTCACAAGTCAAGAAAATCAATGAAGGTAAGGGTTTTCTTCCAAAATAGATTTGTGATTTCGGATTTAAGGTTTTATAAAGTTTTATGTGGGTTTGCTTCAAGTTGAGCTTTAATAGTGGATTATGTAAAGCCTAATTTTTTTAGTGATTTCTTTCTGTTTTAGTTCATAAATAACGAGATCTATCATGTTTTAGACTTAGGTAATGATTAAATAAAGTTTCATGAAGTTTTAATAATTTTTAATAAATTTTTAGAAGAATTGCAGTCCAATTTCGTGAGATTGAAGATTTTTAGGATAGTTTTATCTTCACCGTAGATCGTTGATCTAAAAGCTAGATCTTCGCCAGATCATTTAACTAGCCCAAACAGCTCTTTATGGGATGATGGGTCCCATAAGACCCTAAAAATATCTTACGAAATATTTCAAAATTTTTAGATTTCATTTTGGGCCTAAAATAAATAAATTTTTTATTTTTAATGTTAAATTATATTTATACCCCACATTCTTGTTAGGTCTACCTCAATACTTACTATAAAAAGAATGACACAACCACATTCTTGTTTGGGAAGGGCTAGAATCTAGAGCTTAGGAAGCCCTAATCCCCACTCCATTAGAGGAAAGTACAATTAAGGTAAGATTAGCTTGATTTCTTTATTAATCACCTAGGGTCTTACCTAATTTTTTTTAATCACATCTCTTCCAAAGTTAAATCTTAATTTTTGCCACTAAAGTTTCTAATTTTTACCTCTATTTCAAACCTCTATAAAAGAAATTTCATTTTTGAACTCAATAAATCCTAAATCTATAAGTTTTCAAGTGATTTAGGTATTTTTAAACGGATTTATGTAAATATTAACAAAACCCTATTGTGGGTAGGATTTGAAGTAGTTGGAGCATCGATTTCAAGTCAAAAAACTCACTCACAAGTCAAGAAAATCAATGAAGGTAAGGGTTTTCTTCCAAAATAGATTTGTGATTTCGGATTTAAGGTTTTATAAAGTTTTATGTGGGTTTGCTTCAAGTTGAGCTTTAATAGTGGGTTATGTAAAGCCTAATTTTTTTAGTGATTTCTTTCTGTTTTAGTTCATAAATAACGAGATCTATCATGTTTTAGACTTGGGTAATGATTAAATAAAGTTTCATGAAGTTTTAATAATTTTTAATAAATTTTTAGAAGAATTGCAGTCCAATTTCGTGAGATTGAAGATTTTCAGGATAGTTTTATCTTCACCATAGATCGTTGATCTAATAGCTAGATCTTCGCCAGATCATTTAACTAGCCCAAACAGCTCTTTATTTTAGATGCATGACTATGTTTCGGATATTCTAATTTGAGTTTTCCTCTCAAATTTGTTCTGAGAATGTATTAACATGCCTAGATTATATTCCTAATTATTCATAATTTATTTCAATAATATGTATTTATTATATTTTTTGCAACGCATACTGTTCAATAAAAATGGCTCACTGTTTTTGTGTTCAGAAGCATGTATAAGGATGAAAAAAAATGATTTTTGGTTCCTTCTTTTTATGATGGATTCATATATGTGTTATGATTATTCTGTAAAAAATTCAAGTTTTTTAACACAAGATAAGTCAATGGCCTAATTGTAAGTTTGAAGGTCAACGATTTCTGGCAGAACTACGTAGTCTTAGCAATTAAATCATGAAAAATATTTTTCGTACTTATTTCCATAAGTTGTTTTTTTATTAAGCCTATGATATAGGTCCCTGTATATTTTCACATTGACTGGTGGTGATTTTCTATTTTTCCAAAAATGTACAATTTACATGTTATGATTATGCTAAAATATCTACTTAAGCTAGTATGGGATAAATGAGTACATGTGCAATTTTAAGTGATATTTTTTATGATTTCTTCATAATTACTCCATGATTCCAATAGGTTTGACCATGATGATACAAATATATGTTTTCACATGTTATATTAATTTTTAGGTGAATTACGTTTATCATGTTTTTAGCTTAAGTATGACTATGTTTATGAAGCACCTAAGTCCATCATGAAGTTATAATTGACTAGGACTTGTATTTTTTGAGGTTTTTACCGGATTATATTCATGATTTTAGTAAGAAGGAACCAAGACAGAATCATGAAAGCATGCATATTGCATAATGATGGTTTGATTATGATGTGTTTGCCAATGTTTAGATTTGGATACTATTGCTTTGCACACACTATGTGGAGGTAATTGTGGTGATTATTTGACGCATATTGATGAGGAATGATGTACACATTGACTAATTGGAGCATATCTCATGTATTAGGATTTATGTAGTGTTTCTCACGTATGTACCATGTTGCATACATCATGAGATTAATTTACAAATGAGATTTTATCGAGATTAGTCGTGGTTGATTGATTGGATTCAATTGTGTGATATTGCTTGTCGGGTTAATTGAACGGAGGCAATGATATAAGGAGATAAAATTATTGAGACCATCTGAACCCTGAGAATTCAGGCTCGTGTAGCTGGCTTACTAAGGGGTATTCTTCTCCATTATGGAATTTACCCAAATTGTGCAATTCCTTCATACTTTCTAATTGGGGATTGTTTGGTGTGAGCAGGGACTGCTTAAGCTTCGGCCGATTAAGTAGAGTTGTTTTATCGATTTGCATGTTGTGATTGTGTGTTAAAGACACTTTGCATGCAGGTTGATTGATTATGAATATGCATAATGTGATTGTGAGTTAGAGATGCTTCTCATGCATGTTAAATGTGATGAGTATGCATGATGTGAATGTGTGTTAGAGACACTTCTTATGCAAGTCAATGGTTATGAATATGCATGATGTGATTGTGTGTTAAAAACACTTCTTATGCAGGTTAATGGTTATAGATATGCATGATGTGATAGTGTGTTAGAGACACGTGTGATGCAAGTTAAATGTTATAAAGGAGATTGAGTATGCATGGATATGTATAGTATGTTTGAGACACTCTTTATGTAGGATGGATGTTTATGTTATAATGTGATTATTCCTGCTATGAATAGTATGTTTGAGATATTTGTATGTAGGATAATTACTTATAAGCAAGTATGGTTATTGATGCACTGAAATAATGTTTAATAAAATATTTTTAAATCTTAAATTGCAATCTTATTTTGTGTAAGTCATTACTTATTTGGGCTATTTATGTTTTGAATAGCTTAGTTGGACCTTAATTGAGTTTACATGTCTAAATATGCTTCAATAGGATCCAACTGGAAGAGGAAGTGAATCCTAACTACCTGAAACTATTTAAAATTCAAAAATGGGCTCTTATTAGTCTAAACATGCAAGGAATGGTCGAACACAACCTTGTGGACCCGTTAGATTTGAGATTTGCATCAAGAGAACTAAATTAGGAAAGAAGCTAATTCGGATAGATTGACACAACTATAGTATTTTGACCATATCTTTTTATGTATAATTCGGACTGATACGATTCTAGTGGCATTAGAAAGAAGACTTCCGTGTCTACATTTGTTCTTTCCGGAAGAAATTCCAAATTCTAAAGATTTATAGGTTAAATCTGGCATGAAATCAGACAGCTAGTTAACTAACCCGAGGCCAGCACATGAAGAATATTTTCATTGGTTGTGATTGATACACAAAAGGAAAGATAATGAGGCTATATCTAAAGGAAGATTCAAAGATACTTATTTTCTAAATAAATCATTGATTTATTTGATTGATTTAAAATCTAATCATTGTCAAAGATGCAACCAATCAGGCAATCAATCAGGATGCAATCCAGAGATATGATTTTACTTTCATCTTTGAAGCAACCCCTTCTATTCCTATAAATGGAGGGGTGGACGTGATAGAGGCATAATTTCCCCCTCTTTGGAGCTCTCTTCCCCTATTTTCTTCTTTCATTTTATTTTTAGTTTTATTTTAATAATTTTTTAAGCTCTCAAGCTAAGGCTAGGAATGAAGCTTGTACTTGATGTTTAATGGATACTTTGATTCAAGTAAGTTCTTTATCATTTTAATTTAATGTTTTATATTTAAGGAGTTTGTAATTTATACAATTATTTGATTCGGCGTTGACGAAAGGCACGCTGAATGCTTATAATTCCATGTGATTATATACTTAATGCTTTCACATAGTAAACTAGTGTTCTATTTCAAAGTTCTTTAAAAGATAAATTTTCTGATTGAGATGAATTTTCATTTGATCTTAATTGAGTTATCATTTGAATCAAATATACATTAGAGAATTATTACAAGTAGATTTTTGATGCCTTAGCATTTTCTCTTTGATTGTTTCTTATTCTCTATTTTACCTTCTTTCTCTATTCTATTCTCTTCGTAATAGGTTTCTTTATCAAGCAAGGCTTTCCCTGTAGATCGACCTTGTTTACTATAGTTGACAAGTAAAAAAAAATCTAAACTAGACTACTTCATAGTCTTGGTTGGGACGTAACAACAAATTGGCACCGTTGCCGAGGATTACAACGTGTCACAAGAATCCGTTACGAAAAAAATCTCACTCTAACTTTACTAATTCTCTAACTTTTATTTTTTTACACTAACTCTTTAAATTTTGTCATTTACTTTCAGTACTTAAATTATGTAATTTTTCTTTTTTCTTTTTAGACCAGAGGCACTACCCACGTTACTACCAAAAAAATTTTGGGATCAAACGTGTACCTCAATAGTGCCTTTGGCCTTATTTTGCAATTTTAATTTTGGTCTATTAACTTCTAACTCTCTAACTTTTTATATTTTGTCATTTAATTTATGCACTTTTACTTTTGTTTGTTACAAAAAAAAAATTTGTTGTTGCATGTTCACATGGGTGTGTGATAATTCTGGACGATTGAAAAGAGTAAACAAATCTTTTGAAAATTATCTTTATTTTAATACAATAGAGTATCTAAGAACTAATGAGGAACTAAGAAGTGATAATGGGGATAATAATGCACAAAATGTTCAAGTTAAAACCTTGCGTGATTATTTGCAACTAACTAGATTAAGTTCTCCTTCTTTCATGATTTTTCCAACTAATGTGGGTGGTTTTGAACTCAAGTCAGGTGTAATTCAATTGCTACCCAAATTTCATAGCCTAGATTCAGAAAACCCATATTTGCATTTAAAAGAGTTTGAAGAGGTTTATGCAACTTTGTCAAACCAAAATGTTTCAAATGATATTATTAGATTAAAACTCTTTCCATTTTCTTTAAAGGAAAAAGCAAAAAATTGGTTGAATTCTTTGAAGCCAAGATCCATTGGAATATGGCAAGAAATGCAAAGAGAATTTTTGAAAAAGTTTTTCCCCACCCATAGAACGAATACACTTAGAAAGAACATCATGAATTTTTCACTAAAAGAAAATGAGACTTTCTTTCAATGTTGGGAAAAATTTTAAGAACTTTTGTTATTGTGCCCACATCATGGATATAAAACATGACGTATAATTAGTTTCTTTTATAATTGTTTGACTTCTCAAATGAGGCAATTTGTTGAAATGATGTGTAATAGAGAATTTTTGAGTAAAGAACCTCAGAAAGCATTGGACTATTTTGATATGTTAACTGAAAATGCTCAATCATAGGAGGATTCTAATGAATTTGAAAGTAGTAATAAGACCAAATCTAATGGGACAATTAAGGGGGGGCATGTATTTTCTTAAAGAAGAGGATGATGTAAAAGTAAAAATTACAAGTTTAACTAGAAAAGTTGAGGCTATGGAAATTAATAGGGAAAATATGTCTAAAGCTTCTCAAAAAGCACAAGATATTTATAATATATGTGAGAGTGGTGGACACAAAACGCAGGATTGTCTAGCAATTCCTGCTTTTCAAGAAGTGTTACATACTCAAGCAAGTGTTATGAATACCTACAAAAGGCTTTTCTCTTCTCTTTATTCTGAAACTTATACTCTTAATTGGAGAAATCATCTCAACTTTAGTTGGAGAAATAAGTCTAATATGCAGATACCCCCTTCTTCCTCAAATTATGTTCCACCACATAAGAAGACTCTTGAAGACACATTGCAAACTTTCATGCAAAGTCAAGCAACAATAAACAACCAAACAATGCAAGCCATCAATGACTTGAAGACTTCTATCACTCAATTGACCACAACTCTGAGCACTCAAGAAAAATGGAAGTTTCCTTCTCAACCTCAACCAAATCTTAAAGGTCAATTTGTAATTGAAAATTTAAATTCTTCAAGTTCACAAGATGAGCATGCTAAGTCCATCACCACTTTGAGAAATAGAAAAGTCATTAACAAAGACATTCTAATGAAGGTTGTTGAACCTAAAAAGTCTTTGACTTCTAAACATGGTGATGAACTTGACAACTCTGATTTTGTTTCTCCTATTCCTCCTCTTTTTCCTCAAAGATTCCAATCTTCTTCTAAATTAGTGCAAAATGGTGGCATTCTTGAAATTTTCAAACAAGTGAAGATTAACAATCCTCACTTAGATGTCATGAAACAAATTCCATCTTATGCAAAAATTTTGAAAGACCTTTGTACAATCAAGCATAAGCTAAATGTACAAAAGAAGGCATTTTTGACAGAACAAGTAAGTGCAATTTTGCAACAAAACACCCCACCCAAATATAAAGATCCTAGTTGTCCAACCATATCTTGTATAATTGGGAATTATAGAGTTGAAAAAGCTTTACTTGATCTTGGGGCAAGTGTTAATCTCTTACCTTATTCTGTTTATGAACAATTGGGACTTGGTGAATTGAAGCCCACAAGCATTACACTTCAACTTGCAAATCGCTCAGTTAAAACACTAAGAGGAATTGTTGAGGATGTGCTAGTACAAGCAAAAAAGTTTTACTTTCCTATTGATTTTATTGTTTTGGACACACAACCAGTTTTGAATGCTTGTACTCAAATTTCTGTCATATTAGGCCGCCCATTTCTTGCTACTTCTAATGCTCTTATTAATTGTAGAAATGGTGATATGAAGCCTTCTTTTGGAAATATGACTTTGGAACTGAACATTTTTAATATTTGCAGGCAACCAGGAGATGATGATGAGGATGTGCATGAAGTGAATCTTTTAGAAAGTCTTGTTGATGACATGGCTACTATTTCTTCATTTTCTGACCCTCTTGAAGCATATTTTTCTTATTTTAACTTTGATGATGATGTTATGATTAATGATGTAAATTCCTTGTTGGAGTCAACTCCATTATTGGATACTGATAGGTGGAAGGCCCGCTTTGAGGAGTTACCTCCTTCTAATAGCTCTCCTCTCCCCTCAAGTGTCCAACTACCCAAGCTAGACCCCTCCCTACTGAACTTAAATATGCATATCTTGGTGTGGAGAGACATTTCTTGTGGTTGTCTCTTCAATGTTGGATAGGGAGCAAGGGCACAAGTTGCTCAAAGTCCTTAGACATCACAAGAATGTCATTGGGTGGACCATTACTAATATCAAGGGGATTAGTTCCCTGATTTGTACACATATGATCTTTATGGAAGAAAATGCAAAACCTGTGAGACAAATGCAACGGAGGTCAAACCTCAACATGAAAGAGGCAGTGAGAGCAAAGGTCCTAAAATTATTGGATGTGAATATCATTTACCCAATTTCTAACAGTCCATGGGTGAGTCCCACCCATGTTGTCCCCAAAAAATTTGGAGTGATAGTGGTAAAGAATACTAATGATGAGCTAATTCTCACTAGAGTCACCACCGGTTGGTGGGTATGCATAGATTATAGAAAATTGAATTCTGTCACTAGGAAAGACCACTTCCCCTTGCCGTTCATGAACCAAAGCCTAGAGAGGGTGGCCGATCATAAATTTTATTATTTTCTAGATGGTTATTCAGGATATAATCAAATTGAGATTGCACTTGAAGATCAAGAAAAAACAACATTTACATGTTCATTTGGTACCTTTGCATATCGAAAGATGTCGTTTGGATTATGTAATGCTCCTGCCACATTCCAAAGGTGCATGATGAGCATCTTTAGTGACATGGTGGAGCAGTTTTTGGAAGTTTTTATGGATGACTTTTCTATTTTTGGTGATTCTTTTGATGATTGTCTTGATAACTTAGAAAAAGTTTTGGTGAGATGTGAAGAGAAAAATCTAGTTTTAAATTGGAAAAAGTGTCATTTTATGGTTACTACTGGAATAATACTTGGTCACATTGTTTCTGTGTAGGGAATTCAAGTGGACAAGGCAAAAATTGAATTGATTGCTAATTTGCCTAGTCCAAAGTCTATAAAAGATGTTAGATCCTTTTTAGGGCATGCCGATTTTTATAGAAGATTTATCAAAAATTTTAGTGTGATATCTAGACCATTGTGTAATCTTCTATCTAAAGGGCATTCTTTTGAGTGGTCGGATGCATGTGAAGAAGCTTTCACAAAGCTTAAGAACATGTTAGTGTCTTAACATGCAACCCCCAGATTGGACCCTTCATTTTGAAATTATGTGTGATGCAAGTGATTATGTCGTTGGGGCTATTTTAGGGCAAAGGAAAGATAAGAAACCTTGCATAATTTATTATGCAAGTAGAACTTTAAATAGTGCCCAAATAAACTACTACACCACTGAAAAAGAACTTCTTGATGTAGTATTTGCACTTGACAAATTTAGATCCTATTTGATTGGCTCTTAGATTATCATTTTTACTGACCATGCAACTTTGAAGTACCTTTTGAGAAAACAAGATACAAAGCCTAGATTGCTCTGATGGATACTCCTACTCTAAGAGTTTGATCTCATAATCAAAGACAAGAAGGGAGTAGAGAATGTGGTGGGGGATCATCTTTCCAGATTGAAATTTTCTGATTCTTCGAAAAACATTCCAATCCAAGACACATTCCCCGATGAACAATTTTTTGCCGTCTCACATCCTCCATGGTATGCCGACATTGCCAACTACTTGGTGATAGGTAAAGTTCCCCACCATTGGTCTCCTCAAGATAAAAAAAGATTCTTAACCGAGGTAAAGCATTTCTTTTGGGATGACTACTATATCTTTAAGTACTATCCGGATCAAATAATAAGGAGATGTGTGGCTGATTCTGAACAAGTGTCATCTCTTTTTGTCATTTTGAAGCATGTGGTGGTCACTTCTCCTCTAAAAAGACCACCACTAAAATTTTGCAATGTGGTTTTTACTGACCGACGCTTTTCAAAGATGTTCATGAATTTTGCAAAACTTGTGAAAGGTGTCAAAAGTTAGGAGCCATATCTCGTCGAAATATGATGCCCCTTAACCCCATATTGGTTATTGATATTTTTTATTGTTGGGGCATTGATTTCATAGGACCTTTTCCTCCTTCTTTTGGCTCTATTTATATTTTAGTTATCGTCGATTATGTTTCGAAGTGGATTGAGGCTGTTCTAAGTAAAACCAATGACCACAAAGTCGTTGTGCATTTTTTAAAAGAAAATATATTTTCAAGGTTTGGAACACCTCAAGCCATTATAAGTGACGGGGGGTCACATTTTTGCAATAAGCCTTTTGAGGCTTTGATGAGGAAGTATGGGATTACCCATAAAGTAGCTACCCCCTATCACCCACAAACAAGTGGACAAGTTGAGATTTCTAATAGGGAAATTAAATATATTTTGTAAAAAATGGTAAATCTAAATGGTAAAGATTGGTCTTTACGGCTAACCGATGCTCTTTGGGCTTACCATACTGCTTTTAAGACCCCAATTGGCATGTCTCCTTACGGTTTGATTTTTGAAAAAACTTGTCACTTGCTTATGGAGTTGGAACATAGGGCATATTGGGCAATCAAAGCTTTAAATTTTAACTTTGATAAGGTTGACTTAAATAGACAATTGCAAATCAATGAGTTAGAGGAAATTCAACGTGATGCTTATGAGAGTTCAAAACTTTACAAAGAGAGAATGAAGGCTTTTTATGATAAAAATATTTTATGAAAAATTTTTGAGCCATTTCAAAAAGTTATATTGTACAACTCTAGACTTCAACTCTTTCCAGGAAAATTAAGATCACGTTGGACAGGTCCTTTCATTGTAAAAATTGTGTTTCCTTGTGGAATTGTTGAAATTGAAAACCAAAAAAATGGTGATGTTATCAAAGTTGATGGCTAATGTTTAAAACCATTGTTAGACCATTTTGTCCCTGAAGTTGAGTCTGCATCTCTTGAAAATCCAAATTATGAGGGTTGATTTTCTTTTCATGATTCCCAAAAACAAAAAACAAAAAAAAATTACATTGAGGACAATGTTTAGTTTAGGTTTGGGGGTGTAGAAAGATATTTTTTTATGTTTTTTAGTTTTACTTAAAAGAATAAAAAATTAAAAAAATTAATTAGATTTATTTTATTTTATGTTTTTGCTTATTTACATTGATGCTTATTCTAGACATGTGACTTTATTTAATGACATCAGACTACTTAGAATATGACTTGACATATTTAATGATTTTGAGTTCCGATTATTTCATATTGGTTTCTTGTGCTCCTATTTTGAAAAAAAAACAAAGCAAGACATTTGCCTAAGTGAGAATTCAAGCCCTTAATTATGGTCTTACATCTTGGTGGATATCATTGAATCTAAGTAATTATTTTCTTATGAGAGTAAAACTTTGGCATGATCTACTAGTACTCATGTTATCAAAATAGAGTTTTGGGCTTCACTATTCTTGGTTTGTAGAACAATCGAGAACTTTTTGTCAACACAATTCAAGTTGATTATATAATGTGCTCAAGAAAACAAAAAGAAAAAAATGTAAAAAAAAAAGAAAAATTGTAATGAATTAAAGTCACTTTATTAAGTAGACTGGGACTCGGCGTGCCTCACTAAGCATAGGGTGTTCTAGTCAAAAGGTAGAGTTGACTAATTTATGACATGCATAGCCTTGAAGCCTATTTGGTTAAAGTTATTAAGCCTGAGGGGTGTTTTAACACCTAGTGCCCTGAGCCAATTGGATTGGGAGTCATTGGCCTAATACTTGTAACATGGATCTTATAGAAAGCTTAAAAAGTTAAGCCTTACACATGTCATGTGTGATGAGTATAAAATTCTAGTATGACATTATGCAATTATATCCTGAATGAGTTGTCAAGTGATCTATGGTGTTTTTACTTTTCAAGGAAGGTTTTGCATGATTCTCTATTATGATCTCTTAAAGATGAATGGATGTTAATGTCTATTTTTTAGTGTTAAAATTGAAATTGCCGAGTGGACATGAGACACATTGAGTTGTTCGATTCATAAGATTGAGATTGTATAATTACTTGGCAATGTCTATTTTTCTAAATCTATTATGTATGTATAAGTACTTACCACCAATATAAAGTTGTCAGAATGAATTATTGTTTAAGAAGACAAGTTGTATTATGTATGATTGATTTTACTAAATGAAGTCACATGTTAGGAGGAGTTGATTTGTAAATTTTATATGGTTTTAATTTTTATTTTCTTTTATCATTGAAATTTTGAATTTTGTAGGTATATTCACTGCAAACCCTCACGAGACTATAACTCATCCACTAGTGTAAGCTAGAGTTTAAAGGTTTGTTGCATATGCTAAATGCAATCGAGATTTCCTGTGAAAGTGGAGTAGTTAGTTTTGTTTTCTATTGTTTTAATTTTTGTTTTGCTCAAGGACTAGCAAAAAGTAGGTTTGGGGGTATTTGATGCACTAAAATAATGTTCAATAAAATATTTTCAAATTTTAAATTGCAATCTTATTTTGTGTTAAGTCATTGCTTATTTAGGTTATTTATGTTTTGAATAGGTTAGTTGGACCTTAATTGAGTTTACATATCTAAACAGGCTTCGACATGATCCAACTGGAAGAGGAAGTGAAGCCCAACTACCCGAAGGTATTTAAAAGTCAAGAATGGGCTCTTAATAGTCTAAACATGCATGGAATGGTCAAACACAACCTTGTGGACCCGTTGGATTTAAGATTTGCATCAAGAGAACTAAATTAGGAAAGAAGCTGATTCGGATAGATTGACACATCCCTAGTATTTTGACCATATCAGGAAGAAATTCCAAATTATAAAGATTTGTAGGTCAAATCTGGCATGAAATTGGACAGCTAGTTAACTAACCTGAAGCCAGCGCATGAAGAATATTTTTATTGGTTATGATTGATATACATAAGGAAAGACAATGAGGATGATTGGATATCTAAAGGAAGATTCAAAGATACTTATTTTCTAAATAAATCATTGATTTATTTGATTGATTTAAAATCTAATCATTGCCAAAGATGCAACCAATCAGGCAATCAATCAGGATGCAATCCAGAGATATGATTTTACTTTCATCTTTGAAACAATCCCTTCTATTCCTATAAATGGAGGGGTGGACGTGATAGAGGCATAATTTCCCCCTCTTTGGAGCTCTCTTCCCCTATTTTCTTCTCTCATTTTATTTTTAGTTTTATTATAATGACTTTCTAAGCTCTCAAGCTAAGGCTAGGAATGAAGCTTGTACTTGATGTTTAATGAATACTTTGATTCAAATAAGTTCTTTATTATTTTAATTTGATGTTTTATATTTAAGGAGTTTGTAATCTATACAATTATTTGATTCAGCGTTGACGAAAGGCACGCTAAATGCTTATAATTCCCTATGATTATATATTTAATGCTTTCACATAGTAAACAATCAATTACTAGTGTTCTATTTCAAAGTTCTTTAAAAGATAAATTTTTCTATTGAGATAAATTTTCATTTGATCTTAATTGAGTTATCATTTAAATCAAATATATATTGGAGATTTATTACAAGTAGATTTCTGATGCCTTAGCACTTTCTCTTTGATTGTTTCTTATTCCATATTTTACTTTCTTTCTCTATTCTATTCTCTTCATAATAGTTTTCTTTGTCACGCAAGGCTTTCCTTGTGGATCGACCTTGTTTACTATAGTTGACAAGTAAAAAAAGAAATCTGAACTAGACTACTTCATAGTCTTGGTTTGGACGTAACAACAGTTATGGTAAGAAAAGTAATCAGAAATGGAATATTATATGATATGTTGATCTGATAGACCATGTTGATATGTTGTGGTTGTTTTCTGATTTACTATTTTCGTATTCAAAACCTTACTGAGTTTATACTCACCCTACTTTCTTGTGTTTTATTTTGGGCTGCATGGTGCAACATGCAGTCAATCAGAATCCTCTATATGAGGAACAGTTGGCGAGTGCTTTGGAGTAGGCATGGATGCCTAGAGACCCTACTATGTTTCCTGATTTATTCTACTATGTTGTTAGAACATTATGTTTGGTTGACATTGTTTCATACTCTTGTAGCCGTTGTGGTTTTAGACCTATTTATGACTTTATGAATCAAGTCATGTTTGTCGTCTTATCGTTCTTAGTTTGTGGGGGGGTTGAGACTTGAGGACTATTTTAGAGTTAAGTCCTTTATACTTTTATTTATTTCTTTTGCACAAAGATTTAAAGGTGCACAATTCTGTATGTGTAATTTATTCGTTAGAGGGGTCAAGTCTTCTGCAATTTAACAATTCGTCGCCCCCGTGTGCTTTGATCGTCCCTTGGACTGGGTTCAGCTCTGGTCGAACGGGCGTTGGGGCATGACAAATAGCTCCATTCATTTTTTCAAAATGAACTAATTTTTGTTCATTTTAAAAAACCAAATGGAACTATTAATTTGAGCTGACAGTGTATCCAAAAGTTTACCTAGAATAAAAATCGAAGTCAACCCAAAAATTAGTCTTGAAGGGAAGACGTAACCCAAGATTAAGACAATTGGGATAGGCCAAACAGTCTTTTGATTGTTATGACGTAAATAGCCAAGGGGCACATTTCCCAATTCAAATTGGATTTAGCTTACTGAGTTGATGATGGAGAAACATACATGCCAGCCATCAAACTGGAGCGCATGTTTAAACAACAGAAACCATCAACTATGGCTAAAAGCTTCAAGGTTCACTCTGTACAATGGTGTGGAAAACACTGTAGTACTATAACATATAGCTATACAACACTAAAATATGGCCAACTGAAACAGCCTTCTTTACTAATGGTGATACCCAAAATTAAGACCATTAGTCAAGAATTTATCTGGCAAGAAAACGTAAAATTTAGAGATAAAAAAAACGAAGGTTATCGAAATTATATAAAGGCATAAAATAATTTATGCATGAAAAAAATGAAGAAAATTGCTTATTGAAAATAAGAAACAATTAGATAAAAGTAGACCAGTTCTATAGATGGGACTAGGCATATCATAGCTGGGATGCTGCTCAATAGTCACATTGCCATAAGAACTACGATGCATTAGTTTATCCCCATCTATTAGAATGATTGGTCTCAACTCAGAAGTAAGAACTAGCAATAGGGACAAAACCATCCTACATTTGTTCGAATAAAATATAATTTGACTCATCTAGTAATTGTTATTGTTCTTCCATTCATCGGACATTTTAGTCATTTAATCTTAGAGAAACTAATAAGTATAATATATATGTTATTTTATCTCTATTTATTTTATTTTTAATCTTGCATACAAATTAATATATCTTATAAAATAATAAATTAAGTTAATAATGATAGAAAAGACTTGTGTAAAATTTGGCTAAAATCAGCTAAATTGTGATTTTTCTTGTAGGAATTTTAGATAGGCGATCCATCGAGTATTAAGGCTGTCACACCCTAGATTTTTCTCAATTCATTTTCGAATTAAAAATCAGCTAAAGCAAAAAAAATTGAACTCATTTGTCAGATCCTTCGACCAATATATTAATTCAGGGTATAACTCGCTCGTTTTAAAATATATGAATAATCAAATCATCGTCTTTACATAATATATATATATATAACATGACAAAATCACAATCAAATCTCACAGGGTTTTGCCTGAGTACATACCAAACTGCATAATACACAAATTATAATTGATTGGCACTCTCGTGCCTATGTATAAAAACTATACACTAACTAAAGTTTAATATCAAGATTAGAAAATTCTATATAGAATTAAGAGTTTCACATCTTCTATTAGCATAAGAGTCACCCACCTGGTTATTCTTCTTAAGATTCTGCATCAAAATGGATGCTAATTATACGAATATACCCAGTGGGATGGCTAAATAGGAACTATAATACCTTCAATAATTATTTCAAAACAACATTCCAAAAGAATAAGTATAGTGACCAATATGATTTCCATTTCAATGAATATTATACTTCAAATCATCAAAAGCATAACAAAAAATCATTTCTTAAATATTCTTCCAAAAATCACATAACTCTCACTCAAAAATTTCCAATTAAGAGTACGTCAAATGGTCTCTATGACATGGTAGCCACGTCGAGGAGTACAATCTCACCTCACTAGACTATGAACTACATACATTCGGACCTCACGTACTTTGAAGTCTTCCTGCTAAGGCACACAGGGGGTCATGGGCCCAAGTGGTTGAAGTTCTAACTTTCATGATCATTGAGACCTCTTGTATTACCCTGCGCGGGACCAATCATCTTTTAATCTCTAATTCATTCAAACACGACTTTCGGACCAAGGAAGTGGTTCTACATAACTCCTATCCTTGGAGAGCCAAAAGACCTTAGTTCTATTTCATACCAAACCCTTTCCATCTACATGGTTAAAGACTCCCTTGAGGAGCTAAGGCACTGAAGGTTCCTTCGATCTCTTATGCCAAAAGACATCAATCTTGGGATGCGATCTATTATAAGGATATTCACACACAAGGGTACATACACCCAATTATAGTTCATCAACATCATCACATATATTTACAATTCATGCATCAAATAGCATGGTATTACTTCTCATAAAAATACCCAAAACCGACTTGCTCTCGGTGGACTCATTGACGTGTCGACCAAGTCAATGATGACCATTGATAACTCATCGACGCGTCAAATCCCTTGCCGATAGTGGAATGAATAAGAGAATCATCCTAATCAACACGTCAACATCACTGCTAGTAATCCATCAATAATACATTGATGTGCCATAGGTTCACCAGTACTATTCAATCTTCTTCTTCCCACAATGGTAACATTGTCAACACGTCAACAAATGTGGCAATGAACGGGGAAATTCTGCATAATCATATATCATCAAAAAAATAACTTTCTAGAATCAAATATAATCATGCAATCAACTTTAATTTAATCCCTAACAATTACATGGAGAGATTAAAGGGATATTCATCAACATAACACGAAATATCCAAACATTATTCATAACTATCATGTACAACAGAGCATATCATATATTAATGGTAAAATATGAATTTAAAGGATATACTACTCTACTATTATTCAATAACATGAATTTCTTGCTTTAGCATCACACTTTCATGTTAGCAATCCAACCTCTCATCAAACAATGAAGAGTTCTCCAAAAATCTAGTTCTACTTCCTTCTCCAAAATTTTGACTTGCCCTAATCTGTTGTTCTCCCCCAAAGTTAGAGAGTTTGTCAGTTTTGGGCAATAATTCATCAAAGATATTTATGTGGAAGTCTAAAAATTGAATCTTGGTGTTTAAACAACTCTAAAAACTATCTAAAACTGCTTCTAGTATAGTTTCATAACCATTGGTAGATTAGTTCAAGTGTCATCGATGCGTCGAACCCTATCGACAATGAAAATACAGTTTCATTGGCAAGGCCATTGATATGTCAAACCTTGCTGATAGAGGAATTATTGTCCATCGATAGGATCATTGACACATCGAACCTCGCCAATAGTAAAAATACTATTTCACCGACCTAGTTCATCGGCGTGTTGGTGCCTTACTGATAGAACTATGATCTATAAAATAAATAATAATTCACATATCTTCTTTACTTATCATCATTACTAATTTCTTGATTAATTTACTCTTCAATATTATAATTTAAGAAGTTCGAGAATTCTCTTTAGAAATCACAGGTGCCACAAAGACTGATTGATCGGTCGAGAAGTTTTTGGGGTGATTAATCGGGCTTTGGGGTGATCGATCAGCTCTTTAGAAATAAGATTACAGTAACATTTTAGATTGATCAACTAGAGATGGTGATCGATCAGTTGTACACGCTATTTTATGTTTAAGCCATTTTTTCCTCATTCTCCAACTAAAACTCTTCCACTAAGTCTTGGGTCTATACAAACACCTATTGAGCAAAACTATTGGGCATTCCAAGTTATTTTCTAAATGCCAAAAGGAAAGAGAAGCTCACTTGCTCGGGAAATGTCCTAGCATGTTCGCACATCACACTCACGGATTTTCATGAAGATTCAATGGTTTCCATAAACTATGCAAGGCTAGAATTCTCAAGCTTTGGAATTGATGAAGTCATGATGAGTTTTAATTTCTTTTTCTTCTAATTTAGATCTTAGTTTGTGATGTATGTCAATTGTATGCGTCAGAACATATGAGTCATATGTCTAACTTATTAGTTTATTTCTTTATCAAAATTATGTCAAAAAATGTTGTGTATGTATTGTAATATCCCAAATTTTCCTAGATTCTTGAAAATTAAACACGTGGAAATTAGGGTATTTAACCCCTTCACTTTATCGTGAGAATAACTTCTTCAATAGATAGAAATTATGGTTAAACATATGTGGTTAGAAAATAGACAGAAAGAGCTTTGAAATGCTACCAAGAACATGCAAATCGGAGTTCACATGAGGGAGTTACGATTATTCGAAGTTGAATATATCGTGCAGGGCCTGTTTACCCGAATTGGACGCACGAAATGTCTGTTTAAGTCACTATACGGGCCTGATTAATTAAAGTGATAAAATTAATTTTTAGTGGCCCAATTAAGTTGCCTAAGTAAGGAAGTTTGGTCCAACTTCTAAGGGAATTAGGAACCCTAATCCCCATGTTTATAAAAGGTTAATTATGGCTTGTTTGGGGGAGCCCTTAAGGGGTGAAGAAGGTGGTCGACGAAGGAGCTCTGGCGGTGGTGGATCGACAGCAAACCGACAATTAAGGGAAGAACATTGTTTTCGTGTTCGAGTCGAGATTAGTGAATATTTTATTAAGTAATTTCATTATAAATATTATTATTAGTGATTTTTTCAACTGTTTTGTAATTTATAAGAATAGTGATTTCTACAATCACTATTCATGTAATTATGTTGAATAGTGTTTTGCTGTCACTATTTCGTAATTATGATGAATAGTGATATTGAAATAATTTTTTTTAAAAAGTTGTTTGACAGTGGTCGATCGGCCACTAGTTGGCCAGGAATCTTCCAGCTAGAAACCTGGTCGACGAACAAAATCGACCGGAGGTGGAGGTTCTATAGTGTGGGTGACAGAGACCCACAGGCAGCAAGCCCCGTTGCCACCGTGCGGGTCTTTGTTAAAAAAAACACAACCGACTATGGCCGGCGAAGGAAGGCGGCCAGCCATTGGAATCACTACTAGGGGCTATCCAAATGGGATAGACTATCGCCTTGCCACGGCTACCGTCAGAGGCTGGCAGGCCTTCAGCCGGTTGAAAAAAAAGGAGGGGTGCTTTGGCCCCAACCAGCCACCTGATGGAGGCAAGGCCAAGTCCATCGAATTCGCTGGGTGACGACGATCAAACCAGCCTCGGCCCTAGCCCCGTCGAGACGGCTGGGAGGCGCCACCACAAAAGGCTTCAGCACCTCTGACCAGGAGTAGGGAAGACAAAGGAACAGGATTAGGTTGTGGCCCGACCTAAACCTCGTTGTTCAAGACCTGGCCCCCCAAAAAAAAGAAGGAAACTGAACCAATTCCCGTTTAGTGAATTTTGATAGTCTTAAAAATTCAGAAAAAATTATGAATAATTGTAAGTTCATGTAGAGTATTTTGAATAAGTTTTAGACTGGGTAAAAATCCCGAAGGCTTTGAAATGACCAATTTATCCTTGTGAGTTGAATCGTAGAATAATGATTAATGACTAGACTTTGGGGCTCCGGTTCAAGGGCCTATAAGTGGATTCCAAAATTAAGAAAAATCTCAGTGAGATTTTAATGTGTATCCTAAATTTTGACCAAGCCACAAGCTAGGGAAAAATCTCAATAAGTAGATAATTGACTATTTTACCCCTAAGGTTAAGGTAAAACTATTAATTGAACCGGGGTAGGTTCAAGGGGTTTACGACCCCGTTAAACGGCAAGAAAATTACCCCAAGTCTATAACATCAAGGAGTACCCCTAAATTAGTTTTGGACCCATTAGGGTTCACGAAAGCCTTGAACAAATAGATAGAAATACCCCTATGAGCAAACCGGCCCACATTCATGCGAATGAAATTAATGAGCCAATGTGATTCTGAAACCTCTAGAGAGGTCGCAAACTTACCCCAGAATGGAGAGGCCCATGTCCAATATAGGATAATTATATTAATACCCTTGTGCGCATTATGACCAATTTTTATAAAGATTTAATCAACTAACCCAAGAAGGGTTAGGGCACAAGAGCGTGAACATTTCTAATATCATTATTGAATTTGGTTATTGATATTACAATATGTTATGATTGTTCATTGTTTTGATGTTTCTTATTGATGTTGTGATAGTAATTTATCACTAACTTAAGATTAATGAAATATTAATCAAGGGGGTTAGATAGTTTTGGATTGAGCGAGAACACCTAATCAAATAAAGACTAAAATATCTTCAGAGGGGTATGGGACTAGTTCATAGAGTGAACAAGACCTTTGACCTGATAATCTTCCTTAGTTAATAAATTGATGACAATTTTGAGTTTTGAACCTAGTCTAAAAGAGATTGATAGGGTTTGGGATAGTCGTTCAGAATCATTGCTTGTTGATGAGCAAGGCAGGGTTCATAATGGTTTTTCTGAGTCTTTGCTCCATTGAGGAGCTATTAATTTGACTGTGATGTTGCACCTTCCTGTTGGATGGAGTGTTGTGTGAGCTAGGCTCACATCAATCTATTGAGGATCATTTAGTGAACACGTAGTCATAGTCGCTGACATCCTTCTTGGTTGGCATCTCACACCACTTCTGTTCAGGTGCAGTTGTGGGTCATTCCCTTACACTCCGATTAGATCCTTAGGATTAGGTTGGGAGATGACACTTCCTGGTGGATTCCAAGGTCCTGGTGGATTCAAGGGTTTCATCATGGATTACCTTTGAGGGTGGTTTATAGTGAGTGTATCATTTGTCACTTAGGTTGACATCTGATGTGGTTGTCTGTCTTTGGGATTAGACAGAGACATTAATTTATCAAACAATGGTTCGAGAGATTATTAATAAGATTGTTTGATATTGCTTGTTTAATTAGAACAAGTGGAACGATTAAAAGACTTGTATAAAATATAGATTGGTTGAAAATACTTAAGCAGTGCATGTGTGATGTTATGCTTATTAGGATAATGTAGTTTTTAGGCAGAACTACGTCTAGATCCGATCTTGTTGGAAATATTGAAAATGTTGTCTGATGAGTACGTAGGCAACTAACATCAAGTGATGTTGGCCTAATCCAAAAAATCTTAATTAATACTTTTGATCATTTGGAAAATGCTCTCCGAGTGGAGGAGATGCTTGGTTGTTGTTTGTTCTTGTATGGTTGCAGGTTCTTTAGATGAGGACATAGCGAGATCAAGATGTTGGTGGGCATTTGAGGACAACATTGTACTAGTGGTAGCTAGTTTATTACTTCTGCAATCTTGTAAGTAATAGTAATTACTGGTGTGAGTACTTAGAGAGTTAACCTACTATTTATCAAATGTTGACACCTATAATAATATCATATGTTTTGACATTCATATTTGTGAACCCCAGTTATCACGACCTAAATATTTTACTCGATTGATTTAATTTGATTTGATTTAAAGAAAAAAATTTATCATGATTTATCACGTGTCCTCTATTTAAAAAGGGTCTTGAAAATTCGGGTCATGATATGTATTATCTTATAATCTAATTTGAAGTTGTTGTGGTCGAGTTAGATTTAAAATTGATAAACTTGAAAAATAAGAGTAGGCGTGTGCTTATTCAGATCATATTTACATACAAAAATTACTTGAAAAAGTTTCAAAAGTTGTTTTAGGGATTTTAGAATGTTTTAAAGAAAAAAAAGGTAGAATTATAAGAAGAACGATCGATCACTACAAAACAAGTGAAATAGAACGAACGATCACACCTTGATTCAGCCCAGTGCAATATGAAACCAAGAGTTATCAATAGATCGTTCTTATGAATTGATTGATCACTTGGAGTATCGTGCATATTAAAAATAGTGACCGATAGATCGTAATTTAAAACAATCGATCATTTCATGGACAAGTTACCATAATTAAGACATTCTGATTCAATTTCATTCCTTATTCAAGTTCATGTCATAAATCGACTTAAGGACCTATATAAGGTTCTAAAATCACAAAATTTTTCCTATAAAAACCTAGAGGAGTTTAGAGAGAAAGGGTTTACACTTTTTCTTATTGTTTTTTAAAGGAGAATTCACATGAAGCTTTGAATTGAAGATGTATAGTAAATTAAAGAAGACAGTCCACAACTAAAGGAGTTTATACACAAAATTTTCAAAGGTTTTTTGCAGCATATCTTCAATGTGATATTAAATGTTTCCACAAGGTAAAAGTCAATACAACAAGAGGTACTCATTGAAAACTAGAAGAAGATAGAGACAAGGTATGAGATAGAAAATTTCAAGTGCTTGAAAGAAAAAACTTGAAGGCCAGCAACAATGATTTAAATAATAAGAGCTTTATGTTAGAGTCTAAACAAAGTTGGTAGTTTGCTCGTGGTAATGTAAAGTCTTAGTTTCTAGTTCATTGATTTGGTTCCTTTGGAACTGCTATTATTTTTTACCCGTATTAGGGTTTTTTCACATAAATTGATGTATTCATGTGTGAATTGAATGTTAGTTAAATAAATGATTCATTATGAGAGTGCGCTTTGAAAGATTATTTACTAGTTTCTACTTAATAAAAAAATCATGCGCAAAGAAGCTAGAACTCTTAATTTTTATTTATTGAAGTACTTGGTTTTAAGAACAATGTAGTGATCCACTAAGTCGATTAGAAGAATATTAAACTTATAGTATGACATAAAGAAATTTCAAGAAAAGGATTTTAATGATTCATATTTCTAAATAAGTTTCATTATATTGTTTTCTCGTTTAATTTACATTTCAGCTCTTTTTAGTTTTAAATTAAAAACAAAATCTCTTTTATGTTTGGTAATAAGTTCATCTATTCCTAAAATTTAATAACCTTTAAATATTTCACCTAATACAATTACTTTATACGCTTACAAAATATTTAATTATAAACTATCAAAAACTAATACATCAAAGATGAGAATACACGCTATTTAAGAGTAATATCATAGGAAGTTGCAATTGTGCAAAACAAGTAGATCATTAGACTGTAGCTTCAAGAGTTTCCCATCTGAAATTACAATGTCAGTGACCTCAAACTAGAGCTTTGGGGGTTTGCTTGAGCAAACAATTTCTTCAGTGATCAATTTTGCAAAAATAGTTTGGGCAGAAGTTGGGTTTTGGTTTTGTAAAAGAAAGGGTATTACAATCTTTTACTTTTTTTTGTCCTTTAATAAAGTCACTTATCATTGAAAATTACCATGACAATATAAAACCGTTAAAAACCCTATCAAATTTACGAACCTATGTAACCAGGTCTGACTATCGACGAGCCTTTGTTGTTTTTCCTTAAAAACCATGCCAAGATGGCTTTTCTTATGTCTCAATTTTTCCTTTTCACGAATGTGTGGTCACGATTCAGTTTAACGATGCATTATAGTCATTCTGAAACTTCAAAGCATTTTTTTTATTTTTGCAAGAACTGTTATAAATTGTTGCTTCAAAACGAAGGCAATTCCTATGTTGTCTACTTACAGTGAGCCTAGTTCCTTACGCTAAGCCCAGTGTCAGTAAGAAACATAAAATTGTTAATGCACACTAGACCTGCACTAACATGTGCGCCATCAGTTGTTTAGATAGACAACTCATGTGTTCCTTACGCTAAACTCAGTGTCAATAAGAAACATAAAAAATGTTTCCCAGGCAAATGCCTAACATTAACACAAAACAACTTTCCCTTCTTAAAATGACAAAAGAAAAATAAAACCCTTGGTGATTTAGAACATCCATACAATATAAGGCTCATCAAGCCTCTACTCTGCTTTGAGAGAAGTTGAGTCCCCTCAGGAAAGGGTTTTTCTTGTTCGTCATGTGTCCAAACATTTCAAAACAGAGATTAATCATATTTTTGCCAAAGAAAGCAATATGAAACAGATTAGTTTCAGCATAAAACGTAAATAATTAGCAAAACAATAGGTGAAGCTCTCTAGAGATGGCTCATCGATGAAGTTACGCAGCTCAATAATTCAGGCTCCCGGTTGCCACTGATTCCTGATGCAACTAATCGCAAGTCACATTTTGTAATCCAACTAGTGGTTAAATACAACTTACCCTTCTCTCTATTGACTGGAAAGGTAAACTCTGATAGACATTAAAGATGCAATCTGGTGCTCCAAATCTGTGTATGTTAAAATGCTCCAAATCTTGGATAAACACTTAAACAAAAATTTCATAAGGATTTAAACCCATTGGTAGTCATTTTACAGGTTGTTGAGAGGGCAAGCAAATCTGGCTCGATCACTTGTACCAACCGGCAAGGAGATATCTCAGCAAGAAACACAGGAGGCAACATAAGGCCTGTTGAGTAGTATAAAAGAAAAAGAAAAACTATTAATCCTAATTTAAGGAGAAATATTAGGGATCACAGATAAAACTTGCATGTTAAGTGATTTTTGTTTTTTTGCTTCTGTTATTTGAAGACTTACCTGAAAAACCAATAGTTTTATGCAAAGAGATTTCTCTGAGCACGACCCAAACAGTCTAAGAAAAATATTTACGAGGGTCCCATCCTTGGTTCCAGTTAGCAGACCAGTTTGGGGGTCAAATCTACCAAATGGCAAATTTTAAACATGAGACAGTGAGAAAACAGACAATTTCTTTTATATATTAACTGTTTGGAGGGTTTTGCTAAAACCAATTTAGAAGACTTACATGGGGAGGCGGTGTCTTGGGCATGGAATGATCTTTAGTAGCTGGTAGGAAAAGGTAAAAATATATAGAAAGATATTAATTGAGAAAATGAATACAAACAGAATTATTAAAAAAAAAAGTCAGATATATGATTGGACAATACCTGAGGCAAAGAGAAAAGGAAATTCAAGCCCTGCGGTAGGAAGAAAAGCAGGAGCGTTTCACTGTGAAAAAGAAAATAAACATTGAATTGGCCAGAAATTTCTCAAACAAAAGCAGATACTCAAACTACCATCTGTATCATACAATAACAATTCTATCATGTTGAAACTTAATTTTGACATGTCATGTCACTTAGGCTAGTATATGTGTTACTTTGGCTTACGAATGAAGGAGAAATAACCAATTAATAATATTTGGCCTAACAAAAGTAGTGGTTTGAATTGAGTATGTAAGTTTTAATGGGAATCAAAATGAATGGACATGAAAACTGGATTGAAAATCAAGTATAACTTAGATTGGTCAACTTGAAGCACCACGATATTTGAGCCAAATCATTGAATGGTTAATCCATAGACCAGTCGACAGCCATAGTCAACCAGTTAACCATACAACAGAATTGCCTAGTCTACCCAAGGAATGGTAGCTCAACAGTCCTGTCAGATCAATTGCCCAGGTACAACCACAGACCCACCTATGTCAATTATACTTTTATCTAGGGATGCACCAAAAAACCTGACCTGACCCAATGCAACGCTGATGGAACCAACCTGAGATTACCCTCAAATCAGGTTCTATCCCGGGAAGGGTTGGGTATAGGAAAAAAAAACCAACTAATTCTCGAGTAGGGTTGGATTTAGCCTATAAAACACCCAATACTCAACACGATAATTTAAGTATAAGAAAATTTGACCCTACCAAATATTTTTCCTCTAAAAAAACTTAGGTCAACCCCAAAAATAAAAAACCTAACCTTTCAATCAGACCCAAGATTCAGTTGAATTTCATTTTTTATTTTGTCCGGGTGTTGGAATCGACCCAACCCGACCCGATATGCAGCGCTACGTTTATAGTGCAAATAATATTACAAAATATCATCAAAAATAAAAAGCCTCTACAAGTTGTATATACCCTTTGTTGGTTAAGTATGTGAATGAAAAATCAGATTCCAGGGCAGAAAGGAGAGCTGCGTCCACAGGTCTATACTTCAAGACAACATAGAGAAAGAGGCGAACTACAACAGTTCTTTTCTTTATACATTCTCTCAATTTTCATGTACCTCTTTGAGTTAAAAAAAGGTAGATGGATGCAGTAAGTGTGACAAACAGTTTCTTAAATCCACTTAAGCTAAAGGATTGTGCAGCTTAAAGATATCTAGTACATGGTGATTCCAGCCTGCCTCCATCTTTGCTGCATCAGTAATTTCCTGTGAAACTGTCCACTCAAAGAATAGAGGGAGGGGGAGATGGCAGAAGCAAAAACATCTAGTCACATTAACTGCTTTTGTTAGGAAGCTTGAGTAGTTCCAGCCTAAAAAATAAATTTAGAAGTTGCCTAGCGACCTCTTTTGATTACTGTGTACCCATTAAAACTTGAGACAGAGCTCCAGCCTTGCACCACATCTAGTCACATTTTCTTGCTGAAAAATTCATGTGTGGCATGTATTTTATTTTTTCTTATCTTTTTATTTTATATATAATAATACTCCCTCAGTCCTAAATTAATAGCTCCATTTGGCAAAAAAAAATTGTTCCATATTAATAGCTCCATTTTGTGTAATTTAAGGGGTTGGGTACTTAAAAAAGAGTATCATGAATTTATTTTCTCTTCTCTTAGATATAGGTTTTACCATTCAATAAAAACCACTATTTTCCAAAATGTAGCTATTAATATTGGACAGAGGGAGTAAAATTCTTTCCATATATGAAGTTATTTCATCTTTTTAAAAATATTGGCATCAAAATTCCATTAACCAAATTGATCCAGATCCCTGGTATCACCCCTGGGTATTACATTGTTCTTTCAAAATCCATGAGATTCTTAGGCACTAGGACAGCCACCTCTCAAAGCGTAGTCAATGGAGAATTTGCCTACTAAACAGTGTTGTACAAAGAGTGCTCTATACAGAGAAATCTAACCAATTATGAAGAGGTACTGGCTACCAGAAGGCTAGCATATAGTGGCTGCCGGTGGAGAAGCTATAATTCACACGGAATAGTAGATGTTGTCTTTTGGGACTGAGCCACAACAAATCCTTGTGTTTTCTGATTTCTTTGTTCTCCATGTTATTATTTGATATTTTCAATTTACGAGTATGATTTATTTGGCTAGAAAGAGTTTCTAGAATAGCTTGTCAATTTCAAAAGCTGCAACCGGTTTTGGACTTGATTTCCCTAGTTTGAATGCTATTTCTACAACGCTTTTGATTTCTAAGAAAAGGAATCCAGGATAGACCTGAAAATCTATTTGTAAAACCAATTTACTCCCATCCAGGGTTAACTAACTCCTTCAGCCGTCACATGTATCAATTTAGAGACCCATTGTGGTGCTCCAATAGTAACTATGAAAGTTCGTTCATAAAACACAAATTCATACCACAAACGCCCACATAAGTTGACTTTGACCATTTAAGTTTGACCGTACCAAAAAAACCAATGTTTTGAAAAAGGAAAAGACTTACTGCGGTGGAGCATGTAATATTTGGTAATGAATGTGGACCTAATTATGCATTGTATTGCTTGAATGTGAGAATGTGATGCAAGCATCAACTAAGACACTAGCAGGCCCAGATCCCCTCATCTTATTCAAGTCTATAGGCAGAGGTCCAAGACCCATCAGGCCTGCCTTTGGATGGCGTAGCCAGTTTTTGAATAAGGCCGACCTTTGATTAACTTGTCTTTTGACTTAGCTGGCCTTGATTTTATGTTAGGAACTTCTGTTAATTTAATTTTATGTCATTGGTTTTCTCCTGTTTGAGGAGTATTTTGGCAAATTATAGTAAGCACTAATTGGATCATAAATGTGTTACAAAATTCCTCTTCTTATGTATAAGCCTATAAAAAGGCACTCCTATGAATGAATGAAATAGACTATGAATTGAGAAAAGATTTCCCAAAGTTATTAAAGCCTCCCCCACCCCCTTAGATGGTGCAGACTCTGACCTCCCTCCAGTGCCCAAAGGAATACTGCCAGTGCTGATCCCAGTAGTGCCCCGTGATGCCTACTCTGCGGATTTATCCTCTCATTGACCACTGGTGCAGACTCTGGCGGAAACCCTCTAGGTGTGAAGTCCTAGAGTTTATCCCTCTCTTACCTTTCAATATTTCCCTATCTTTCACCCATTTTATATACTCAAAATTTCAGCCCTCCCTCTCTAACTACCCCTAGCCAACTGGGAATCCCTTGATTTCCAGCAATCCTCAAACTACATCCTGCATCAGAATGCTATATTTCTTAATCTTGGGGCAAGGATGGGGAATAAAGAATAACATGTAACAAAGAGCAAGTGAAAAGTTAATTAAGTAGCAAAGATCAAGACTCTCTTTCAATGTTATTTTTTAATGTCATGAGAACACTAAGAAAAATTTTAAAAATATCACAAGAATGACCCAAGTGTGAAAGACCCAAGTTCACTCCTAGTTTTCAGTTTGGTATATCTGAGTGCACGTGGCTGGCCTAATTAAGGACGCTCTCACATTTGGCTTGAGTTAAGAGGTAAGATAAGGTGAAGTAAGACTTTCAGACAGTGAGCTTCAAATTGTTTAGGGCATCAAGAACACACCAAGTTTAGCTAAACAAATGTACACAATTGAATAATAATTATAATGATATGCTTATGGAGTACCACTTATTATTTCCATTGCATGTATGCATGGCATGATCTATATAGTTGGATGTTACAATATGAATTCCTTATTAGGCTTTCGAAAGCTCACACTAGGATACCCCACTGAGTATTCAAATGCATGCAGTTTCCAGGACAAGCTCGAAAGGACAACAGCAAGGCGGCAACTGTACCATGACTCGCCTCGAGCGAACACTTGAAGTCATAATAGCTGATTTTCTCATGGAAAAGTCTGAGAAGCTCATTTCTATTATGCAATCTAGAATGAACGGATTTAATTAGTTGAGAAACAAATTCCTTTAGAAATCCAGGCTGTGCTAAAGTGGTATCGGAGCAAGGTCGGGACAGAGTCATTTGCTGGTAAATAGGTATTAGTGAAATGAATGTGTCTTCATGTTTGTACATAAGTGTGCTTGTTTATAATATAGTGTGTACACAACCAAGCAAGGTTTCCAATCTCGGAGTAAACTGAGTGACAAGGAGGTTCAAAGTGTTCATCACCACGAGGGATTTAAGAGGAAATTGAGTAAAGATGCACAAAAGAATATATTCTACTTGTGCAAGAATATATGTACTACAAATTACAAAGAAGGAACATACTCAATACATGTGGTATAAGGCATTTTCTATAATCTATTTTTTAAAACAGAACCAAGATTGGGCAAGATTTACCGAGATTTGGAAATTCACATAAACAGGAAGAGAGAGATGCCCTATTTTCTTGGGTCCTCGCCAAGACAAGAGATTGCAAACCATGCAACCAAGTTTTCATCAAACTTATCATGGTGTCCATAGGGGCAAGGATTTCACACTAAAATGAGCATGCAACAGCTCCAAGGCGGATGGCTGCCCGCTCTTGATCTCACATCGATGCCCTGACTCTTGGAGAGATATGGTATTGGTTTCAAACCTTGTTGAGTACAAACAGATGTCATCAATGGATTTAAGAGGGCAATGAAGGATCCCTTGACCACCCAATTTATCCTTTCAATATGTTGTGTGTTTGTTATGGACCGTCTATCCACCTTATGGGCTACACATCTTTCATTATAAGATTTCGCTTATTTAATTATTTCTGTTGTTAGCAGGATTTCTACTTCCTAGTTTAGTTAGACTTTGTTTAGTCCTAGTTTAATCTAAGCCAATGATTTTATCCCAGTCTTAGTAGAATTCAATCATTGTAATAAGGGGTCTAACTCTATGAGTAGGGCTTTACTGTCCAAGGTTTGTATGTTCCTAAACATCCAAATAAATCATCAAAAAATCCTTACCCAACACTGCTCGTGACTTGGGCTCTTGAACCTTGGTTGTCCCTTGCTCTCCTCAATTTCCTCCTTGGTCTCTAGCCAGGAGGAACCTGCTTGTCTTGCTAACGGAAGTGGAGATGTTGAAGGTGGCAAAGACAAAGAGAGGGAAGATGAAGAAGAGGACAGAGAGAGAGAGATGAGCGGATGTGAGAGGGAAGGAATGGGTTGCAGTAGATATATAGAAGGGACACTGGCTGGCCAATTTACTTGGCTGTGATTTTCTAGCTAGAAAGATAACTTCCCCCCTGGAATGCGGGTATAATCTTTTCCATCCAATCAGAGTGTGCCCTCCCGAGATTTTATTTCAACTTCCCATCTTTGGGAATCTAATTTGATAAAGAGGATAACATCTAAGTAAGAGATTAGCACAATTTCCACTGCGCATTGGGCCCTTCGCCAACTGGTTTTAGTGCAGCCCAACATGAGTCCAGATTTAACTGGCCATTCACTAACACTGCGGCTTAGATCGAGGCCCATATTAACTAATGGCCACTAATGTCCTTGCTACCAATGTGATCAAAGAAAATTTAAAATACACATACAAAAACCTAAGTCAGCACATAAAATGAGAAAATACTCATGCAACAATCCGACACAATAGATTTAGAGTACACTCTAAGAAAGTGAATGACCTCTCTTAATCCCAGAAATGTGCTATAGCAAATTGACAGAAGAACTTCAAAAACACTGAAATTTAAAAATTAATGCAAAATTATAAATAGATTCTAGTTTGAACTCATTCACCCGTAGGTAGAAGCAGGGACGAACCAGGATCTCAAAGCCTGGGGGGCCAGTAGGCGCATTTATTGTTAGAGAATCAAGTTCTGGAGGAAAGAAGAGGGAGGAGATAGGAGAAGCTCTGAATCTCACAACGTAGTTCCGTCTCCGGGTAGAAGGCATTTAAAGTTTTGCGCATTCAAAATTGGTCCAATGAAGGTTGGCATGTTTTTTATCAGCTTCTCTCTCATGACAGAATGCTTGATGAAGATGACATGAAATGGCTTAGTTACACGTCACTATGTAGCATCTCTTTCACAACCATGCTCAAACTCAACCAACCATACAGACAACATTTCGCAGTTAATGTATTATGTATGACTCTAAATTGGCCAAAATAGCCAACTAGCCTATCCTCTATTTCGTATATAACATCCGTTCTGACAAAACAATTTTCCAAGTACAAAATGAAGAGAAGACATTTAAGGAATGCTCACCTGAAGTGCCCCAGAATGCCCACTACAGCCATGGCCATTCCCGCAAAATAAGTGTAGGTGTCACCAACAAAAACAGAAGATGGATACCTTGATGTTGTAGGTTAAGCAAAAAACATGAAAACACTAAATCAAATGAGAACACATTTCTTAAGAGAATGTGCCAAAGATGTTAAAAGTATCAATATTACCAATTATAGGAAAGTAAAGCCACAGAAGTAGCTAAAAATGGCTGAACAAGATAAATAGAGAAAGCATGAGCTTGTTGATATTCAGGGTCAGTTGAAGCTCCAATCTGCATCACATTGTGTATCAAGATCTGCAGAAACAGATATAGGTTTCAATTACAAGGTATATAAAAGTATAGAGTTGACAAATATGTCAATTAGAGAAGAACAGTCAGCATATTGAACCCAAAAGGTGGCACATGTTTACTGAATTATGTGCTTCATGTGGTCTGTACTAGACTCTGGCCCAATGACAAACACTTAGAATCAGCCACAGATTGACCTCAAAATATTAGTTACGACAATTAAGGAGAAATTTCTCAATCTTTCTTTCATAAAACATGATGATCTTCATTGCATGAGACAAAACTTGACTCAAGCTTCATCTGTAAGCAATTCGTGTCAAAATATGGCCATTTCACCCCTATGGACTCTTATGCCTCTATTTTTAAAAGGTCCCTTTGGCCATACTTGTCAGGCTGTGAATGAGCCAAACCTGATGCTGCTCGGCCTTCTCAAATGGCCTTTGCTTGCCTTGAATATTGAAGTAGACACATAGAGCACTTTACTTAACCTCAGCTGAATAGACACCTCAAGCGGTGCAAATTTGGCACAGCTTTTATGTCTTCAACAATTGAGCTGAGGCTCATTGCTCTGTAATATCTTTACACAGGTCAGCATGACAAAAATGTTTCAAATAGATACAAGCTTGATTCCATTATATTCAACAGCAAATGCCACAATAGTGGCCTTATCAATGGGACATGAAAATCACGCCTAGCCTCTGTTGGACACCAAATTGCCTCAAAAGCTCGAGTTGTTAAGGAACAGCCCAACAATGTATTATAAGCCCATATTGGCCCAAACATATGGATGGAAAATAGATTATCCAACACCTCTACACAGCCAAGCACTAATTACAAAACACAAAGTCATGGGCGGGGATAAAAAAGGGACCTCCTAGCTTTGATACCATGTTAGAAACCAAGTTGCCTTTAAAGCTTGAGGTGCTAAGGAATAGCCTAACTACCCAAACGGACAGATGCAGACAAACAGATTATCCAACAGCCACAATTTAGTTCACTCATGTTGGCCCCATATCTGGGTCCAGTGGCAACAAATATCAACATGATGATTGACAAAACATTCCAGTTGCATAGCAAAATGTAATTAAACATTATATAGTAAAACAAAAAAGGCAAAACACAAGGCAGATGGAGGTGATTACAACTGAGTTCGCATTCAATATAAAGTCTGTGTCACCAAAGCCAGATTGATGACTCAAGGTAATGATGGTGGCAGTTGTGGAAGTAATTAACTGCAGCTCACAACACAAATGGGGACCAACAATAGAAGTGTTGTGTAGCCAAAATCAGACGGTGGAAATACTACATGCTGTAGTTGGCTACCAATTTCACCTTATAGTTGGCACAAGACCAACCTTACTATTTTCCATAAATTATGGAAGTGAACTAAAATCACTTCATTTACTTGTTGAATTAGAATTCAGTAGGTCCCGCATCGCAGATTGAAGGGATTGATCCTAAAACATTATGGAAGGTGGACTTCTTTCATGCTAACCCTACACATTGTAAAATAGCCGATGACAGTACCATTTTCCGGCAATGAGCTACATTTTAGTAAACCAGCACTATGAATGTATATCCCAATGTACATATAAATGTAGGCATTCATTGGGAACCTGGATTTATTATGAAGTATGTCAATCCTGTTCAATCTCATAACTAATACCAAATTTATTTGCTACTTATTGTTGCCAGATTAATGCAAATTGTTAAATTTCAAATTAGTGCGTTAAGGAATATTGTTCCAAGCTTTATAATTCACTAACAGTACCAACTTCCCCTCCCTTTCAACTTCTAGAGTTCATCACAAATTGCGGAATGAACATTTGCTAGAAATAATATTAGTACCATACAGATGTCCTGGTGCTGCAAAAAGTTTTGAATGAACAAGCAAGTAGTAATTCCCGAATTTTGCAGTTAAAAAGCAAACCATGGTTTATGTTATCTATGTTTTAAAAATAAGGCCAACCTAAATCTTAAAAATTTGTATAAAAAAACAACCACAAAAATGGATGGTCCAGTTGGACTTGGTCTAGCAGCGGGTTCAATCAAGTTGCACTGTACAAATTTAAGTAGTCAATTCCTTCAAAACATATGTTGCATTAGCAGCATGGGTTATACTTTCGTGGGAAAATATCAAGTTATCCCTTTCAATCCTATTCATCTTTTAGCATCAATTTCACATGACCCAAGCTCATTGTGGAGGTGAATCAAACTAAACCAGGAAATTTCTCAAATATTCATTGCCCTAAGTTCCAAGAGATTAATTAGTGCTTAACCAGCGGTTCATCGTGGTTTCAAGAGACAATGATCGAAGTCAAAAAACACACCATAACTAGTACTAGAGCTTATTGAACCAAGTCATATTTCCAGTCTATTCAAGGTAAAAACAGTGCATTTGGGTTGGTTAATACAAGTGTGTGCCTTATCAAATGCATAGCTCAATGTTTGAAGAAAGATACTGAAAATTGTTGCACATCAAGACACATAATTGACTTTTAATAGCAGTTTTTGCTTGATTCCAAAATAAAAACATAAATTCTTTCCTTACCGCAGATGCAATAACAACTGTCTGCCCAACTTCAAGGCCATTTATTCCAGCATGGATATTTATTGAGTTTGTACAAAATACTGCCAGAAGACCCATGTAAATTTTATATATTATACCTGCAATAAGAAAGAGATATTTGAACAAACAATCAGAACTTCACAAACTACATAAAAATTCCATAACATCCTTCTACATTTCCGTCATCTAAAACCTAATTAAAAAAAGAAAATCACACGTGTTAAGAAAAGCAACTTGCCAAGATCCAAAATTGGCATCCCAATATATGGAATCAGAGGCTTTGGAATGATGATAGTCGTAGATCCAGCATATGCCATCAACAAGGGCAGAGCAGCAAACGAGGGCAACAATAACTTTCTGTTCTTCACATTTACATAGATGTATAAAAAGACAGCCAAAGTATTGTCTGGTAATAGAAAACTTCCTTAACATCTTCCTGCTTTAGGACCTAGTTGTCAAATTCTTTTTAATTTTGTTCCTTCACACAAAATCAAAGAGAAGAAAAGAACTTTAAACTGTAAGAACTTACATTCTCCATGGCACATCAAGGACATCATCAACAAACCCCAGTAGAATCATAAAACAGATGGACGCTAATGCAGCATTATACTCCACAAGCCACTGTAAAGTTATATTAACCACTCATTCAGGAGCCATGAAAAAAACTGAAGCAGTAAAATAAAAATAGACAAGAATTAACACATATGAAAGAATATTATCATATAAATACCAGGGCAAGGAATACTTACAATGGAATCTGCAGAAAAATTGAATTGCTGAAACACTATTGCAATTACAAGGTAAACGATGCCAACAACAATTCCTAGTGATTCAGGCCTACACAAAGAAAGTATTTAAGTTAACAGTAGGCTATAACAAGTTAAATAAAGTTGCCTTCCTGATAAGTAAGCTATTTCAAAACGAATTTAAAAGTTTTTTTATGAACAAGATAAAAAGCAGCAGTTAGCATATCTCCACTCCATACTAATAGAGCTTTATTACCCTGAGGCAAGTCAGCAATTCATTTTTTGATGAGCGAGCTAATATAAAACAAGTAGAGAAATATTTATGATTAGAAAATTATATAACTGCAGTTGAGAAATCTTTAAAATTAAGAAAAGAACAAAAAGCATAAACAAGTAAAATTGGACCAGTTAGAATACGCTGAAGAATGATCCAATCTCAACATTGAACTATTAGTCAAATGAAACCCAGAAATTGCAATTTTCAAATTAGAAAATAAGGAAATATATGTAAAACAAAATTTTAAGATCAATATATTTCGAAGACAGGTAGTACCACTTTCGATTATTTAAAAAAATATATATTTATGAATAAACATCAGAACAAAGAACGTAAATAACACTTCATAGCCAGCCCAATTAGGAAAAAAAGGTAAAAGCAAACATAAAAATTTCAGCAAACAACAATCATAAAACATATCAACGCAAATAATATGTATGTAAACTAGAAATACTCACACTTTGATGGCTCCTTGAGGGGTCCCCTTCTTATTGATATCATAACCGAACAGGTTCCGCCTCAGGACGTACCGAGACGCCACCGGGATCACCCGCATGACCGCAAGAAACCCACCGAAGCTCATGGCCGAGCTTATCAAAATTGATCTCCGAAGCTCAGCATCAATCGGGTAGTGGAAGAGGAGGAGGTAGAAGAAGGGGGTGAGGAGGACGGAGGACAAGGCGAGGATAAAACCCAGCTTCGGGGGGCGGAGTGGGGGATCTCCTTTGGAAGGGGTTTCTGCGTTTTGGGTTTCGCTGGTATTTGGCTGAGGGTTCGATTTGTTGGCCGCGGATTTCCTTCGAACCGCCATTGGAGATGGTGAAGTTCTCCGCGGGGAGAAGAAGCAGCAGCCAAGTAGCAGCGGGTCTGCGACTCTGGGAGGGTGTTGGATGATTTTGTCCGGTTTATTCTGTTGGCTCCACTAAGAAGCCAACAAAATCCACCAGAGTTTTGATCGTAATTTATAAGTGGGCTCCGTACGTATGTAAGTTTTTGATGTGTAATGATATTTTATGTTAAGAACATACAACATGAACTCGGAAGTAATTTTCATGCTCCCTCTTTAATGTAAGGAATGCCTTAGAACAGTTCGATTTCAATATTAACGGTACATAGTTATACTAATGTATATTAATATATACATTATCTTAAAATATGATACTTCTCAAGTGTTCCTTACGCTCAATTCACTGTCAAAGTAGAACATAAAAAATGCTTCTCAAAAACTCACATTAGAGCTTTGGTTGGATTTGATAAGTGAGTCGAAGTAAACTTTATCTTAGGCCCACTTGTTAAGTCCAATCAAAACTTATTTGTTAACTTTTGTAGGTATTTTTATTTTGTGAATGTTGTCTACCCTAGTGCGGGCAACCTTTTTAATGGTTTCTGCCCTTCGTTAGGGGCTAACCAAGGTTTTTCACCCTTCGTTTGGGCTAACCAGTCAAAAGTGTGTATCATGCAATAAACCAGATTATAACGGTGCCCTCTTCTAATCTATAGAGCTCTATCGGGGCACCCAACAATAGCTTCGGACAACCAAAACAATCTGGAGTTCCCAGACTCATAAAGGATAATTTTTCTTTCAAAACTTTATATCCTAATCTTTATCCTTTCAAAAACCCTAGCCTCGTCTCTACAAACTATGGGGGCATCCCTATTAATGGCCACAAAGATAGGGTTGGTCACTCATTCCAACGAGACAATGTTCCTCTCTTTATCCCATTTAAGTAACTCAAACTACATGCTTATATGTATTTTTGAAAATATTCTTAAAAATCATCCTTTTATAAAGAATGATTCTCTAAAACCGCTTGTCAAATCTACTCTAGTCATTCCTAATTAAAATAGTGGTGAAGCTAGTTTTTTCCTATCTCGCATGCTACCACGTGTATAATTTATAATCAAAAGATAAGGATAGAACATTCGCTAAAACAAATATACGAGGCAATCATAAAAGTCACAGTATATAAATCATATCTTACTCTAATGGATAATCATTCAAAAAACCGAATATATGTACGAAAATCTTAAAACATAACTTGAGATTAACTCTAATGTATAGCATGCTAGTCATATAAATATTAATTTCAAAAGATAACCAAAATAAGCATTTATGCCATAAGATAAGGCAAAAACCTGATCGTTTATAATTAAACCCTTTGCAAGTATACAAGGTAATTGTACTAGGATAAGTATTTAAGGGTTGTTGAACCTCAGGGACGGATGAATTATTACTAAATCTAAAGCGAAATTTGTTGAATAAAAAGTAGAAAGAACTTAAACTTTAATTAAGTAAAATAAAGGAATCAACTAGTTTAAAAGCAAGAGATTAATATGATGGAATTTACTTAGAAAATCGAATCCACTATAGAACCATAACAATTCCTTAACTTTTAATCTAAATCTAGTGTGAATATGAACAAGTATTCTCAGCTACAAGCTAGAATTACTTCAGAAAGAATCATTAATTAAATTTTATGGCATGAACTATCTTCGACAATAGCACCAATCATCTACACTAAACTAGCTATAGGCATGACCCGTCAAATCTTAGTATAACTCATCCAAGTCATTAATTATCTGAACATTAAAACTATTGTATGATCATCTCATCTAAATCACAGAAATTAGAATCGATGTAAATATCAAAACTACATCAATCTATCATCTACAAGACAATAAATCAACATAGATTTGAATAAACATTAAAAGCTCTTCCATTAAAAAGAAAATCCATATCATACAATTGTCATCATTCACAACTGAGATCTAAATTAAAAAGAAAAAAAACTGAAACTTATCTATAGCTTCATCAACTCCTAAGTAAAAGAAAAGTCTAGCCTTCCATTGTAGAAGAAAAAGCACTTGAATCTCTATTGAAAGCTTTAGCTTCTCTTTCATCTTCTTCTTCCTTTTTCTCTTCAGAAAATCTACTGGAATCCATCAATTTCAAGCCAAATATGTCTTTTTATAGGCATAAGATATGTAGGAAGAAGTCCAATATGAAAAGGATTGAAATTTGGGTCAAATAAGGAAACTGAGCGTTATGTCGTTCGAACGCCCTGCATGCCCGTTCGAACGCTTACACTGAGTTTTTCTTCAAAATCACGTTATCCCGTTCTAATGCCCTAGATGCCCGTTTGAACGGCTACAGTGTTTCTCCAATCTAGACAGTTTTCCTGGACAGTCTATATTCTGTTCATTATGTTTTTCTTCGTATCCATATTAATTTTCAACTTGTTTATAACTCCGAAAAGTTGTCCAAATCACTTTAAAACATGTCAAGACTATTTTGAATTATTCCTAACATCGTCCAAGTACTTTGATAAGCGCACTTTACCTACAAAACATAAAATATCATACTTTAGACATGTAGAAAGTAACAAAAATTCTAACTTGATTTAAATACTTGTCTAAACTACTAATAACTACAAAATTATTAATAATTAAACTAAAATAATAATATCTATCTTAATCTAAATAAACTATATTTAACTCTTAATTAACCTAATCTATACTAGCAAATAAGGTAAAAATATATATATAATAGATATATATTTCATGCTCATCAAAACCCCTACCTCTCTCTCGCGCATTTGAAGATGACGAGCCAAACTCTTTGTACTTAGATGTTAGATTTTTTTGGGCTTTAGAGCTCTCTAACTAAGAAAATAATCCCACCATGACATCCGGAATGCTTGATTTAGGAAAAAATACCTCTTGAATTACTCAAATCAAATTTAAAACGACTCAGAATTTGGTAAAAGAAGTTTGAATACGAAGACAAGAGATATCTCATAAAGTTTCTCTATTTTAGAGTAACAAATCCTAAAAATAACACATTCCATTGCACAAAAAGCCCTTAATTTAGTCAAGAATATTTTTTAAAATCAGACTTAAAATGACTTAGAAATAGAAAAACAAAGTATGTGGTTTATTTTGAACCCCCTCCTCCCCTTATATAAGCAGCGGCGCCTCCTTTTTTGGTGGTGCCACCAAAAATGGCAGTGTTGTGCACGTCACACCCATACATTAATGTCACAACTTGGATTTTTAAAAGCCTTTTCAAAATAACATGAGTAGTAAGTCACAAGAATTTTTTTTTAAAAATAAATAAAAAATAAACCATGTGATTAAATATCCAAGTCGTGATAACTGGGGTTCACAAATACAAATATCAAATCAAATGATATTACTACACATCTCAAATTTCAATAAGAATAACTCATCCATCTCAGTACAAATCCATCATCTATTTGAAAATAAATAACAAGTTGACTCTCACGCTAAAGATCCATTACGTACCATAATTGCATAAATGAGGAACTTCATCTTTTGCTCGCCCCCTCGTTTTACTTGTCGTCGCATGGAGAATCTGTAACTAACAAAATTAAAACAACTACAACTACAACAACAACAATGGAATCTATCTGCCTAAGGAGAAGAGCTTCAAAAGGACAAAAGTATTAATTAATATTTTTTGGATCGGGCCAACATCACCCGATATTAGTTACCTATGTACTCATTATACAACATCTCCAATGTTTCCAACAAGATCAGATCTAGACGTAGTTTTACCTAAAACTACACTATCCTAAGAAGCATAGCCTCACAGATGCAATGCTTAAGTATTTTCAACCTACATTTTTTGCAAGTTCTTTGATCATTCCACTTGTCTAATTAAACAAGAAATATTAAATAATGTTATTAATTATCTCACAACCATTGTTCAATAATTAATACTATCAAATATGTATTCACTCAGGGATAACTCGACTCTCGAAGAAATCTCCAAGTATAGGACTCCAACATTGGAGTAGACTGCTTAATAACAGTTTGACCCAAATTCCTAGGACTCTCAATAGCTTGCTACAAATCTAGAGAAGATGATCTCAATTGTGCTCATGGACACAGATTAGCGAGAAGAGCCAACCTTCCATGATGCTTATACAACTCTGCTTTTTGTACACACTATATAATCATGGGAAGACCTGCAGAAAACCCACGGTAAAGACCTATCTGGACAATACCCTAACCGTTGTGGCAATGAAGAAAATATATCACAATCTCTACCATCCCAACTCAAGGAGAAAATGTCTTCTAAGACATTATTAATGTATCCATAGAAGTCTCAGGTCCTTATGACCATTGACTCCCCCAACATCTGAAACCTAGACTCGATTATTTTAATCCAGTTAAGTAGTATTCACCCAACCATTTTGGTCATCTTCACATCGTGAATCAGCCTAATAATATAGCTCATCCATTGAGCTATGTCTCAAATAATATCTCATAACCACCCTCATTTCATTAACCAAAGTAAAATTCTATGTTAGGGCCCCGTTCACTCCATGAACCGGTCACAAACCCTATTGAGAGTATTTTAGTCTTTTTCTTGATTAGATGTTCTCCCCCAAATCCAACATCAACCAATATATCTTAATTGATCTTCATTAATCTTAAGTTACCATATAACTTAACGCATTAATAATAAAAGCAAACATCAGAATAATCAACATGCAATCACACAAGTGTATAAATAATAAATAAAGGCCCATTATACTCATTTGCAGGGCTAGGGCTTAGCAAATTCAAGCCCGATAATGTAGATAACTCTAACTCATTGCACAAGTTACATATATAATACGCTAGTGGATTTTTGTGCTTTGTTGTGAACACGTGTAATACACTGCCCTAAACCTTGAGAATTAGGGTTCTTCCCCTTGTTTCCCATGACATTGTGACCTATCAAGGTCTTCGTGTCACACCCCTTCCTTTTGAAGCCATTTAACGTCATTGTAAGGTACCCTAATGCTTGGTTATCTAGGTTATATGTTTTGGCAAGAACGGAATATATTACCCGTAAGGGCGTTAGGGTAATTTTACCACATAGGGTATGATACCCACTCTTGGGTCATTCTGGTCATTTTATTGTCCCTCTATTGATCTTAAGTCATTGACCTCTCACAAGGCTCCACTCTCAAACTGACTCACGCTTCCATTCACAAGAATGTCTGTTGTTCACTCGAATGGGTATTTCTATCATTTTGTTCAAAACCTTATTAACATCCAATAAGACCAAAATTGGGCTCAATGGTACTATTTGACTTCAAGGACTCGGTGTAATTTTGTTGGCATGAGACGGGGTCATGAACCCCTTGAACTGACCCAGGTTTGCCTATTGGTTTACACTAAACCCTAGGGGTAAATAAGTCAATTATCCACTAATTGGGAATTTTCCTCTTGATGTGGTTTGGATTATATTTAGGGTACATATTAAGCTCTTATTGCAAATTTTTTTAATTTTTAAATCCGCTCATAGGTCCCTAAATCGGAGCCCCTAGATCAGGTAAGTAAATATCACAAGGTAATTTAACTATAAGGGGTAAAATGGTCATTTTATAGTCTCTGACATTTTTCCCATGTCTGAAACTTGGTCGGAATACTCCCACACCTATTAGGGTTCATGAGGATTTTTTTTTGAATTTTTTTGACATTTGTATCCTCATGAAACATACCCGGTTCAACCACTTCTTTTCTTTATTATTATTTTATAAACAACCCGAGCAAGGTCAATAGATTAGCCCAGAATCGGGCCGGACTAGTTGACTTGCTTGCAGGTTGTCTTCCTCGTGGAGAGGCCCATAGGGCCATGGGCAGCAGCTGGACTGTGCATCCACCGCCACCAGTCCGACTTTCCGGCACAAGCAGAGTAGCCCACGCTGGGGCTGCCGAGGCAGAAGCCCATACACTGGTGCTTCCGCCCAGCAGCGCCCAGATTCGCCATGCAGATCTAGATCTCTTTGCGAGACCGCGTCTGCCGGCCACAGCCAACATATCACTAACTGCAGGGCCAGTCCGAGGTGAATCGCTATCAAGCGGCAATTCCCATGGCGCTGGCCCCGCCGGTAGTGGCTGACTACTTCTCTTCTGTCGGTGCCCGAAAGGCTCTTCCTTTCCCATCCCTCTCACAACAGTTTACTGCCAGCTGTTGTAGTTGCCGCCTCTACTGGACACAGAGTCAGGACTAGTTGGCCGGCTACTCAACGACAACTTCAACTGCCTTGGCCCTGAGTCCGGCCGGTGATTGGCCGAACTCTGCCGAGAAAGAACCGGCCGATAGACATAAAGTCACTATTCTACAAAACATTGCAATAGTAATTATTCATTAAACTACCAAAACAGTAATTGTAGAAATCACCCTTCACATTTAGATTTAATCAACAAAGACTCCTACTAAGCTCGACTTCAAGACAAGATCCTACCTCAATTGCCGATTTATCGTCAATCCACCGCTACTGGAGCCTTGCCAAAAATTCCAATGACTCCTCCTTCCTTTAACGGTTAAATGATAACCCCTCTTCCATTAGCCCTAATTAGCCTTTTCATAGCTATAAAGATTAGGGTTCCTAATCCCCTTAGGAGTTGGGCTAAATAGGCTACTTGGGCCTATTTTTTATTAATTTTTGTTACCATAAATAATCAGGCCTGAAAATAGCCCATTTGCGCGTCTAATTTGGGTAAACGGGTCTAACACGCTATAGTCAACTTCGAACGATCATATCTCTCTCATTCGAACTCCGATTCGTGCATTCTTGGTGGCGTTTCAAAGCTCTTTCTGTCTACTTTTCATCCATATAAGTTCCGGCTATTAATTCTAACCAATGATGATCAAGTTATTACTATGAAGAGATCAAGGGATCCAACACTCTAATTTCCCTGTGGTCAACTTTGGAAATTTAGAATATTCATGGACGTTACAATTAATGAGTGTTGTGGCAAGCAAGTTGACTCATGCCATGTGCGCGTGCCTATTGCGCTCTCTGAGGTAGCATCACACACGACATTTTCTTTTTTTCGTTCTTATCTTCAAACTCTGTATCTTTGTATCCTAGACTTGGATTCGTGCGTTCTTAGTACTGTTGAGCTCAACAAGCACAATAAAATTATACCCCTTAAGGTAAATTATCCCGCATTTTTAAGTGGGTCTTGCTTATATGACATGCTTCTCAAGGCCATAACTTTCAACCCCAATGTCCAATTTGAGCAATTTAAGGCTTGTTACGAGCATTTTGCATAACTCTACCATATCCTTAAGAATGCTCATAGAATAACCATCTCTAAATAATTTAAAATTATTAAAAACTCAAAAAATAAGATTTATTAGAGGTGTAAAATCATATCAAGAATTCATGGTCATTAGGGTTTGTGCACCGACTGATGCCAGCCGTTGGCATTATCAATGACACTCATAAAACACTCAATTTTTTCTTCTCAAAATATTATTCCTTTTTATTTTCATTATCTATATGTTCTTAAATAGTAGTCTAAGTCAGTTTAGGTCATTAATTTTTGATAATAAATAAACTATTATCGGAATAACATATTTCAAGTAACCACACTACAATCTAATAAATCATTACACAAGGCAATTCATAGTTCCCCGTGATATTTTAAAACCTTAGCAATTCATAGTCCCCCGTACTATTTCAATAGTATGATCGACTATTTACTATTCTAGACTTAACAAAACTCTCTTGATCGATCTTTTTCACTGGATGATTGATTATTTGATGTTCAAGAAAAAATCACAAAAATCATTAAAGATAAGTCCCCAAACCGAATTTTTTAGTGTGGTTTTTTGCAGTAGTTTGTGTATTTTTCCTCGATCTACATTATACTATTACGTGTTCTATATTGAAATATTTCCCATATCTTGGAAATTAGGAGACTAACTAATGGACTTAGCATGTCTTCCAAACACAACCTAGCTTCAAACATCAAATATAAATATTAAAATGTGAGATTGTAAAGGTAAGTCAAACATAGTGCCCAAAAAAAGTACTTAAACATATGCTCCAAGAGCGACATACAAAGAAAACGAATAAATATATTATCATAACAGCCTAAAGATTAAAAATGAATTATGATGTAAAATTTGTGCCTGCCACATTTATTTCACATAACATTCACTAATGCCTAAATCAGAGAATTCACAAGATGGTAAAAGATTATATTGCCATAATAAAAATAAAAAAAATGGTAAAATATCACAAGAGGCTCAGACGAAATTAAATGGATAACAAACTAAGGATTTAACCATGCCTTCGGCTCAGTGCACTGTAAGTTATACAAAAGGCAGGATAGCTACCGCATATAGTTTCAGGTCCAGGAGAAGAAACAAGTATGAGAATAAATTTCAAATAAAAAAAGGTTTATTAGAAAAGAATGATAATTAATAATAAGTTACATTACGCTTTATGTAAATTAGAATGATTTCAGACGATGAAGTACAATATGAAAAAAATCTAGTGTACAGGGACAAGTGACTATAATTTCTGATGCTACATTTCCTATTTACTATGAGGACCCTCTGCTGCTCACTAATTTTTTCCATTTGGTTTCAAGGCCAAAAAATTTCAAACCAGAAGTTATTAGCCCTGCTGTAGCCTTCTTCAAATGCTCCAAAAGTAGTTCTTCATAAACAATCATATTAGCTTCAGAAAGAAGCTTCCGACTCTTCATGACAGAAAAGACCTTTCTTGCTTCATCTGAAGTTCCATACTTGCACAGACCATAAGTAACAGCCGAATACACAAGATCATCGAGTTGGATCTCCTGTTGAACCATCTCATCCAAAACTTCAAGCACTTTCTCAGCAGTGCCTGCCTTACTAACATGGAGAATGGTGAGCGTGTACTTGAATTCCCTGGGTGCATTAGTTACATTGCCCAAGCAATCACGAACAAGCATAATAGCCGAACTAATTTCACCAATCCTACATAGCCCACTAACTAGAGAGTAATAAGCAGGAATGCTGGGCACCCAAGACCTTTCCATCACCCTATTGTACATTGAACAAGCTTCAATGATGTCCCCAGCATGTACCAAACACTGAATCACATGACTGTATGTTGATGAATCCGGTTCTAAATCTAAATCCTTGAGTTCTTCAAAAAGTTTCAATGCCTTCTTCACATTCCCAACTTTGTGAAAACCCCCAATAAGGATATTATAGATTGAAACACTATGGAGACCCTTTTTCTTTACCAACTGAAGCACTTCCAAAGCCTTTTGCTCCCTTCCACCCTCATCCAACACACACTCTAAAAATTTGGATAGCACATCCTTAACATCCATGCCTAATTTTCCCATCTGATCAAGCAAACTGCAGAAATCATCCATTCTTCCAACTTCTGAATATGAAACAAGCAACGGTTTCACAGTGTAAAATTCGGGAATCAGGCCCTCTTGTACGGTGAATTTAAACAGCATATATGCTCTATCAACCTCATCAGCAGTACAAAGACCTGCAATCAAAGAGTTATAAATTGACAAATCTGCACGGTAACCTCCCATCGTCATGTCCTTCAACAGATCACAAGCACTCCCAACCCTCCCATCCGCCACAAGCCCATCGATCAGAGCCCCGTAAACAGCCCTGTCGATCAAAAACCCCTTCTCCTTCATCACACTGAAAAGCCCAAGTCCCTTCTCCACCTTCTTCCCTCTGCACAATGCAGTAACCAACGTTGTATAAGCCATCGCGTCCGCCTGCACCCCGTCCCGGATCATCTCCTCCCAAACGCCCAAACACCCATCTAAATTTCCCTCGGCAATCAGAACACGAATCATTGCAGTGTATGCGAAAACATCCGGTTTGCATAACTTCGCCCTCATTGTGCCCAGAAGGTCAAGGAGCTCGTCCATTCGCCCTGCTCTGCAGAGGCCTTTTGCCAGTATCATGTATGTCACACTCTCCTCCACCAACCCCTTTTCCCGAAAATCGCCATGAACTGATAGTGCCAGGTTCAGATGGTTGGTCTTCACAAGCGCGTCCATGATCCGATTGTACAAGAACACACGGGGAGTGACTCCATACCTCTTCATCTTCTCGTAGATGTAGAAGACCCGGAGGCCCCGATTGGCGTCGGCATGCATCCGGATGAGAATCTCGAACTGCTTCTCGCTGGGAGGCTTCCCCTGGAGGCGCATGAGCTCGACGACCTGGTCAGCAGAGCGGTGGCGGCGGCCGCGGTTGAGGCAGTAGGCGAAAGCGTTGTAGGCGGCGAAGGTGTGGGTGTAGCCCTTCTGCTTGCCCGCCCAGTGGAAGAAGCGAGAAGCCATGGTCGGGTCGGGCTCCACCTTGAGGACCTCCGCCACGAGCGGTGGGGTCACTCGGCGGAGTTTCTGGAGCTCGGCCACGACTGCAGGGCCCCACCGGCGGTTGCGGCGGAATGAGTCGACGATGAAGCGGGCGACAGGGGAGAGGCGACGGGCGGCGACAAGGAAGGCGTCGGAGGGGGAGGGGGCGGGACTCGGTGGCTGAGGGGCGTGTGGGTCCCACTTCTTGGGTTCGTCCGGGAAGGAGAAGGGGTGAGGGGGCGGCGGTTTGGTGTTATGGGCAGGAAGGGGAAGGGTTTTACGGTTGGAGAAGAAGCCGCCCCGGACGACGGGTCTGTTTTGGCCGGGATTGCGGCGGTGGCCGTGGAAGATGTAGGGCTTCGCGGCGGCCGCTCCGGCGGCGCGGGGCTGCGGGGGCATTTCCCGGTGGGGGTCGTAAGAAAATAAGGTGGATGAGGAAGGGTCTTTCAGGTAAACAGCACTCGAACCTGGGCCGGACGAATTGTGTTGGACGTTCCTTGGGCTCGATCCTGTTCTAACAAGGTCTGAATTGTAGGTCCGAGAAGCAAGGTCTGTGTTTCCGTTTGTTTTTACGAATATGAATATGAAAAACCATATGAAATATTTGAAAAGTTAATCATATGAAATTTATTTTAATCTGAATCTGAATCCGGTTGTTTAGGTGTAGAATTATTTATCAATGGAATCAAATTGTAATGGAATTAATTCATCCTAAAATTATAATTACATTTAGTAACAAAAAAATTAAGAATAAATTTCTATGAAACTTCTAGCTCATTTTTCAATCTTTTAAGTATTTTTTTCTCCTAAACTTGGAAATTTGTATATTCTTGGTATAGTTGTACTCGTATGATAAGTCGTGTCAAATAAGAATCTATATGAGTATATTATTTTAAATTTTTTAAGTAGGACTTACCGATATAACATATTTTTTGAGGCTCAAATTAATATAAAAAAATTTGGTAATTCCATCATAATTAAACCCAAATCATCCTTCGTCCAAATTTTTTAATTTTATCCAACTTTCGTATCCAATCACATTTCCACTTAATCAACCCAAAATTAAGATGAAATTGTTGGAGAATTGCTCTTTCCATTCTACACTAAAAAAATTACATTGCTGCAAAAATAATATGCATAGAAAAAAAAATTAATATAATTTTTAAAATCTTTCCTAAAAGGCATTTGAAAGCAAATGAATCCTCTTGACCATGTAGATAACATTTCACTTGTCTAATAGGAATGAATTGTAATGAACGATATGGGATCCAATTTGTTGCATTTATCCTAAAGACGTGATAATAAATAGTAATTTATTAGTGTAATGACCAAAATTTTTTAACATATATTTTTAAAAATTCACAAAAATATTAGCAACATAACTGTTGTAAATGAGAAAAATGACAAAATATAAAACCTATAAAAGTATTTTTAGTTTAAAACATCACACATCAATTTTTCTGGTACAAAATTTTCTTTTCAATTAAACATCGTACGACCTAACTAAACATTCTTAGCTGCTACTATAAATATATGAAAGAAATTATCATGACCATGGACTTTAATTACAAATTTCTCATAGACATCCTTGAGTACAAGTTTGGTAAAAAGTCTATAGTTTAATCTAAATTACAAGTCAAGAAAGTATAAACACCTTAATTTTTATCTCACTCAATACATCAAATCGTGGCAAAAAGATTTACAATGAGTCAAAGAAGTTCAATCCACCCACGGAACAAGCATCCATCTCCAAGAGTTCTCTGTCACAAACCTACAAAAACTTCCCGAACATTGGGGCTTAAAAAAATAAGGAAAATGAGTATTCTCATGCTCAGTAGGGGAGTTCTAAACAATGAACTTTGTAAGTCTATACATAGATACGTTCATGCATCTTAAACATGAAGCATAAACCATACAAAACACAATAGAGTCACCTAATATAATAATCATGTACATACGCATATCATCTTACCTCTCTTGCACTTATTCTTACACTTACATTCTTATTCAAAACATTCTTACAGTCTTACTCAGAAATATATGCTTACGGTCTTATTAAAAAGCATATACTTACAGTCTTACTCAGAAATATATACTTACAATCTTGCTCAGAACATAGTATTACAGTTTTTATAAAAAATATAGTCTTATAGTTGTACACATACTATCGACTACTGAAGCTCATTATAATTAATAAGTTTCAGTGTCAAAATGGAAAAGAATGTCACTGGGGCATCACCTTAATATCTAGGGAGTAACTAGACGTGATGTACTTTTTCAAAGGCAAAACATACATATGCTCATGGGGCACAAGATCAAATAGGTAAAAGAAGTTTCATTGTGTTACTTACCTAAGCATGCAAATACCTGCACTCTAGGGGCTATAAAGTGCCAACTAAGGGCAGAATCATACAGTGCCACTCTTGGGCTAGAATCTTATAGTGCCGACTAAGGGTAGAAATATATAACACTCTCAATAAAGTATTAAACAATGGGCTTAATTTCGCACATTGACAAAATAAAAAATATACATCGCTCCCAACAAAACATTAAACGTTTGGAGTTCAAATACAACACACATATAACATCCGAGAGAATAAACATTATGGCAAGATATGAGAAATGCTCAACCAACTTATTATCGCCTAGCTCAAATATGGAACTTAATTTGTTGAAACCCTCAAGTCTCAAACTCATAATGTTATCATATTAGTTTTGCTTGTAATTGAAGTTTGAATTAAGTAATTTATGAAGGTACAATTTTGCCATAAAAACTAACAATCTTATGGTCTTCCACTGACCAATCCAAAGTTGAGCCTATTCTGAAATCCTAATTGTTATGGTAGTAGACTTCACTTAACCCATCCAACTCATAATAATAGCTCACCATACAATAAATCCTTATATATTTATACATTCTCTACCATCTAATGGTGTGTACGTCCACCCAGGCATCTTTTGGCTTGCCCAACTTTCTAGATTAGTACCTGCTATATTAGGCTACTTTCTTTAATTAGTGCTTAATTTTGAAATGTAATAAACTATAGTTAGGGAGAAATGGATATTATGGATTGTAACGGACCAGCTGGTGACCCGCTGATTGACCAAGCCCACCAGCTAGCATGATTCCCCAAGATGGGGCTTGGCCACCCTGTAAGGGGGTCATCTTCTTCCTTGTTTTGTTTTTATGCAGAATTAAGAAATCACTTTCTCTCCTTCCTTCGTCTAAAACTTCCCCACTTTCCCTTTCATGAAGCAAGCGAGGTAGTGTTCGTGTCCAGTCCGAGTACTATATCTACCTTATGGCTAAATCATATTACTCAAATGTCATCAAACTAAGCTTCTCATAGCCGACCCCAATAATCACCCTCTTGCTTATACCCCACTTATTGTACTTACTTTCTACTTTATAATATGTACATTATGCTTGTATAATTATGCAACACTCTTATTATATTATAATTCCCCATAAGGCTCCAAACATAAGCCCTCTTACTTACTGAACCTCCAATGCACACTCCAATCCAAACCAAACTCATCCGCTTCAATCCTCACCCGCCAAATTTACATCATACAGTTACACATCCACAATAAATCCATACCAAACCCTTTGTCACCTCTTAGCATCCATCTCCTATACATTTACCCACACACATACACGTATCCTTCGTATATGCACATAGCCATCATATATATGTATGCCCATCACACATATGTATAACATACACATAATTTCATATATAGCTTACTAACATACTCACTAATCATCACTAGCATACACATGATCCACATATGTCAAACATACTTTTAGCTCACATGTATGTTATGCGCATTTCAAACATGACATAATTTATTGTCTTTCACTCTAACATCATGCAATTGGATGATCACATAATACCTAAAGCATTGAATCATACAATCCTAACATGTTGCTACACATTCAATTTGATAGTTATGCCTTTTACTTTAGTAGTTAGTGTTTCATTTTCTTTAGTTAGTTTTGAGCTTATTATTTTTGTTGATTGCTATAATTATTATTAGGTTATGCTTATATGATTCATTATTGATTTACCCTTATGTGATTATGCTTGTGATTTATTGACCATTTTTCTTTTGATAGCTATGTCCATGAGTATGTCAACAGAGGTACTATCTTTTTTTTTTCCTCTTTTCTTATCTTAAGCATTGTATTTATTTTCTTTTATACATTGAGGACAATGTTTAGTTTAGGTTTGGAGGTGTAAAAAGAGATTTTTATTTTATTTTAAAGTATATATTTTAGTTTTTAAAAAAAATTTGAAAAAAATAGAACCAATTTTTTTTATATTGATGCTTCTTTTATATATGTGATTTTATTTATTGATATCATATTGTTTTAGAACATGTTTATATAACTTGACAGATTTAATTATTTTGAGTTCTAATTACATCATAGAGGTTTATTGTGCTCATATATTTGAAAAATTAGAAAGACATTTGTCTAAGTGAGAATTTGAGTGCTTGATTTTGATCTTACATCTTAGTGGATATCATTAAACCTAAGTAATTATTTTTTTATGAGAGTAAAACTTTTATATGATTTAGCAATATTCACGTTATCATAATAGAGTTTTGGGCTTGACTATTCTTGGTTTGTAAAACAGTCTAGAACTTTTTGTCATCACAATTAAAGTTGATTATATAATGTGCTCAAGAAGAAGGAAAAGAAAAGAAAAAAAAATTGAGAAAAGAAGATGAATGAAAAAAATTCTAAAAAAAATTAAGGTATCTCTATTGAGTAGACCGGGACTCGGCGTGCCTCACTAAGCATATGGTGTTCGAGTTAAAAGGTAGAGTTGACTAATATATAACATGGATAGCCTTGAAGATTATTTGGTTCAAGTTATTAAGCCTGATGGGTGCTTTAACACCTAGTGCCCTGAGTCAACTAGATTGGGAATCACCAGCCTAATACTTGTTACATGGATCTTACAGAAAGCCTAAGAAGGCTAAGCCTTATATATGTCATGTGAGATGAACATAAAATTTTAGTAGGACATTATGCAGTTATATCCTAAATGCGTTGTTAGGTGATATAGGGTGTTTTACTTTTCAAGGAAGGTTTTGCATGATTCTCTATTATAATCTCTTAAGGATGAATAGATGCCAATGTCTTTTTCTAAAGTAATAAATTGAAATTGCTGAGTGGACATGAGACACATTGAGTGGTTCGATTCATGAAATTGGGATTGTATAATTACTTGGCAATGTCTATGTTTTTAAAAAATATTATTAAGTTATGAGTACTTGCTACCAATATGAAGTTCTCTGAATGAATTATTATTTTAGAAGAAAAGTTGTATTATGCATTACACTTATTTATAATTGATTTTATTAAATAAAGTCACATGTTTCGGACGAGTTGATTTGTTAATTTTTTATGGTTTTAATTTTTATTTTCTTTTATCTATTTAGTTTTGAATTTTGTGGGTAGATTCACTGCAAACCCTCACGAAACTATAACTCGTCCACTAGTGTAAGTTAGGGGTCTAAGGGCTTGTTGCATATACTAAATGCAATTGAGATTATCTATGGAAGTGGAGTAGTTAGTTTTATTTTTTGTTATTTTTGTTTTAGTTTTGCTCGAGGACTAGCAAAATATAAGTTTGGGGGTATTTGATACGCATGATTTTTATACATTTTATACTCTGATTTACCTTATTTTCTAGTGTATAAGTAGGTGTGACAACAAATGGTAAAAGATGATATAAAATAGTAAAAGGTGATATATACATTACAGTGTACAACTATTTATAAATACATGTATGTATTTTCCATTGGGGAATACATAAAAGATACAGGCATGCATTTCCACAGGGGAGAGGATGTAGTGACAAGTGGATGGTGGTGATGTTAAGGAGAGGGGAGTCCAGGATTGCCATTGTGGCAAGGGAGGTGTCCTTAATAGCCCCCCGGCAAACTCATGGTGGAGGTAAAACCATGAGTTTGGAGCGTAACTATTGAAACTGCTCGATGGAGAGAGGCTTGGTGAGGACATCAGCCACCCACTGAGCGGATGGAGTATGTTGGACATCAATCTTGTCGGCTAAAACCTACTCTTGAACATAGTGATGATCAAGTTCGATGTGCTTGGTTTGGGCGTGGAACACCGGGTTGGCCGAGAGGGAAATAGCGACTTGTTGTCACACCATAGGATGTGGGTGGAGGGGAGGGACACTCCAAGGAAGGTGAGGACCATGCAGGCCCATGTAATCTCAGTGGTTGTGCTGGAGACAGCCCGATACTCAGCTTCGGTAGAGGAGCGGGCCACCATGTCTTGCTTCTTAGACTTCTAGAGAATAGGGTTGGGACCAAGGTAGATGTTGTAACTGGAAATGGACCAACGATCAATAGGGTCACCTGCCCAATCAGAGTCAGAGAAGCACAGAGGGCAAAATTGTCGGGTCAAAGGAGGAGCCCATGAGCGTAATTACCTTTGAGGTAGTGAAGGATTTTTTAATTGCCATTTAGTGAGAGGTGGAGGGTTTGTGTATATGTTGGCATACAAAGTTGACAGCATAGGCAATATCAGGATGGGTGGAGGTGAGGTATTGTAAGGCACCAACAATGCTTTTGTAGTGAGAGGGGTCAGGAAAGGGTGGGTCATGGGGATTGAGGGGAGGACATTTGTAGGTTGTGTGGGTCGGAGATTCCTTACATTGAGACATGGAGGCACGAGCAAGGATATCAAGGGCATATTGTGGTTGGGAGAGGAAGAGACCTTTGGGGGTGTAACTGACTTCTATGCCAAGGAAGTGATGGAGGTTGACAAGGTCTTTAATGACAAAGGTGGAGCTTAGGAGGGAAATCACTTTGTGTATGTAGGGGGGATGGTTGCTGGTGATGAAGATGTCATCAACACAAAGGACAAGGATGGTGATGTGGGAACCTTGGGTGTGAAGGAAAAGTGATGTATCAACATGACAAGAGGTGAAGCCAAGGGAGAGGAGGTAGGTGGAAAGGTGAAGGTACCAAGCGCGAGGGGCTTGTTTAAGACCATAGAGGGATTTGTGGAGGCGACAAACATGGTTGGGCCAATGAACATCATGGTAGCCAGAAGGTTGTTCCATGTAGAGTTCTTCGGAAAGAGCATCGTGATGGAAGGCATTGGAGATGTTGAGTTGCTTGATGGGCCAAGAGTGGATGACGGTGAGGCATAGAACAATCCGAACCGTATAAGGTTTAACAATAGGGCTAAACATCTTGTTGTAGTTGAGGCCTTCTTCTTGATGGAACCCTTTGGCATCACACTTGACTTTGTAAGTCTAGTGACAACCAATGATATTGGAGGAGGGTGGGGGAACCACTAAGCTCTAAGTACCTTCGTTGTGGAGGGCTTTAATCTCATCCATAGCGACACACCACTCGGGAATGGAGGAAGCAATTTTGAAGGAAGAAGGTTTAGTTTGGGTAAGAGAGAGCGAGAAGTGAAAAGGGACACGAGGACACATGATCGAGGCTTTGCTACGAGTGATCATTGGGTGGGGGGGGAAGGGGAGAGGGGGAGGGGAGGGGGAGGGAGAGGGTGTCGGGAGAGGAGTGGGGCCGGGAGAGGAATGGGAGAGGGAGGAGAGTGAGAAGGGGAGGGGAGAGAAGGGGGAAGGGAGTGGGGTGTATGTTGTGGGGGTGGGTGGGGGACAAGTAGGGAGGGGAGAATGGAGTGATGGAGATAGGAGGGGAGATGGGGGTTGGGGACTTTGGGGTAGGGAGGCGGTCGTGGTAAGGGAACTCATCTTCGTGAAAGTAAACATGGAGGGAGGTGTAGATACAATGGGAGATGGGATCGAGGCAGCGGTATCTTTTAGTGTGAGGGCAATAACTAAGAAAGATGCATGAGATAGCCTGGGGGGAGAGTTTATGGGAGGAGTAGGGGTAGGTCCAAGGGAAGCAGCGACAACCAAAGGCTTTGAGGTGGGAGTCGTTGGGGGGAGTGTGATAGAGGAGTTGGTGGGGAGAGAGGTTTTGTAGGGAGGGTGAGGGTAGGCGATTGATAAGGTAGGTGGCGGTGCAAGTAGCATCCACCCAATAGGAGAGAGGCATGTGGGTGTGGGAGAGGAGGGCGAGGGTAGTTTCAATGATGTGGTGGTGTTTTCTTTCGGTAATGTCATTTTGTTCAAGGGGATGAGGGCACTAGGTTTGGGAGATTCCATGAGAGGAGAGGTAGGAAGAGAGGTGGTGGTTGAGGTATTCACCGCCATTGTCGGTGCGAAGGGTGTTAATGGTTTGGTGAAGGGTCCATTAGGCCATGACATGGAATAGGCAGAAGCATTCGGTGACATCAGATTTGTGTTATGAGGGGGTAGAGTCAAGTGTATCGAGAGAAGTTATCGACAAAGATCACATAGTAGGGAAAGCCGAGGAAGGATGTGACTGGAGAGGGACCCCAAATATCCAAGTGGACGAGCTCAAGTGGGTTGGAGGTGCGCGTCTGGGAGAGCGAGAAGGGGAGATTATGCGCTTTACTAGTGAGACTACTATTACAATCTGAGGATGATATTTTTTTGATTGGAGGGGACAAAGTAGAGGCAACTAAATTAAATATAGTGGAGGACGAATGTCCGAGCCAATGATGCCAAATGTGGGAAGAGGTGGAAGCAAGCAGGGCGGTGGGAGAAGCGGTAAGGGAGGAAGACACTGGATAGACATCATGTCGGCACGTTCCTTGAAAGAGTATGCACCGAGAACTAGTGTCTTGGATTGAAACATGAGAGGCATCAAAGATGAGTGAACAATTATTATGAAGACCAAGTTTATGAATGGAAAGAAGATTATGAGAGATGGTTGGAGTATGTAAAACATTGTGAAGGGAAAGGGTAGAGGGGCCGAGATGGAGGGTGGTGTGACCCATGGCTAAGACATTGATGTGGTCGGACGTCAAGTGAGGCATATGGAGGGAGAGGTTACCAAGATCTGCCGTCGTGTGGTCTAAGGCGCCACTATCAAGGAGCCACTCGGTGGAAGCTATCGAGAGGAGGCACCAGCGGAGAGGGCAAGGGCACAAGAGGGCGAGCCCCCAGGGCCGGAATAGTGCTCCCAACATGTTTTGGTAGAGTGGTTGGTCCCACCACAGACCTGGCAAGGGGGCTGTGGGTCATGACTACGAGGGCCCGAGCGCCAATGGCCACAAGGAGAGCCACCACGTGGGCTGGGTCCCCCATGGCTAGCAAGGGTAGGGAGAAGGCCTCGGACAGCACCTCCCCCATATGGGGTAGCAAGTGCGAGGGTCAGGCCCCTGGCAGGGGAGCTAGTAACGAGGCCTCCAAGGGGAGCTATTGGGAGGCCACAAGGAAAGGCGGGGGGCAACCCATAGGGACCGGGGGCGGTGGGGCCGGAGGTGGAGGCCCATAGCTGGCTGGAAGAGGGCCGGAATAGTGCTCCCAACATGTTTTGGCAGAGTGGTTGGTCCCACCATAGATCTGGCAAGGGGGCTGTGGGTCATGACTACGAGGGCCCGAGCGCCAATGGCCACAAGGAGAGCCACCACGTGGGCTGGGCCCCCCATGGCCAGCAAGGGTAGGGAGAAGGCCCCAGATAGCACCTCCCCCATATGGGGTAGCAAGTGCGAGGGTCAGGCCCCCGGTAGGGGAGCTAGTAGCGAGGCCTCCAAGGGGAGCTATTGGGAGGCCACAAGGAAAGGTGGGGGGCAGCCCATAGGGACCGGGGGCGGTGGGCGGTGGGGCCGGAGGTGGAGGCCCATAGCTGGCCGGAAGAGGGACGCTATGAGAGGAGGGTAGTGAGGGCCGTCGCCGGGGGTAGTCCGACGGGAGGGGTGGTGGGAGCATGAGAGAGAGAGTGGCTTCCTCAGCAAGGAGAAGCATCGAAAGCTCCGGGAGGTGAATGGCGATGCGGCGAACACGGAGGGTGGCGGAGAAGACAAAGTATGCACCAGAGAGACCATGTAAGGTCTTGTGAAAGAGATCAAGGTCCGAAATGGGAGCCCCAACCATGGCAAGATCCACATAGGCTTTAAGGCCGTCGAGATAGGCGGTCATGGTGCCATCACCTTGGGCGTGTGCGTCAGGCACTCTTTCACATTGAGGATGTGAGTTGGGGAGGTAGAGAGGAAGCAATTTTCAGCAGCGGTCCAAAGGGCAGCGGCGCACTCCAAACCGATGAAGTAGCTTAGCAAGGAAGGAGAGATAGTAGCACGAATTGCGGTGAGGAGCACCCAATCAATGCAACACCATTGGGTGGCAGTAGGGCGGGCGACAAGATCACCTGTGGTAGGGCACAGGGTGGATCCATCAAGAAAGCCCATCACATCGTAGCCTTCTAGGAGGTCACGAACTTGGATACACCAAATGAGAAATGTGGTTGAGTCAAAACTGACTATGACGAGTTGAGGAAGGTGTGAGCTGAGGAACCTCATGACTGCGGGGATAGGGGTAAAGAGCTTGTTGAGAGTGGAGGGAAGTGGAGGGGAGGGAGAGCCTGGAGCCAAGGCAGAAGAGGCCATGGAGCTATATGGGGACGTAATGGAGAGCCGTGGGAGGAAAAGGAGCTCGGGCAGAGGAGGGTGGTGCCTTCGGCAGGGAGAAGGACTAGAGCAAGAGGCCGCACAGGGAGGGGGAGACTGGAGAAGTCATCTGCAGAGTGGCAGGGAGAGGGGGATGCAGGAGGGAAGCTCCCAGGAGGGACCAAGGAGTGGTGGAGACCTACAGAGATGACGAAGATAGGCCGGAGCTTAGGGAGCAGTGCTGGCGGAGGGAGACCAGATACCAGAGGACAGAGAAAGGAGAGGGGAGGAGGGGGAGGGCACGGGTCAGTGGCGGGAGGGAGTGGAGAAACTGAAGAAGACCATTAGAGGGGGATATGGCGGCAAGGAGGAGGGAGGGGGGGAGCGGAGAGCTTGGTGGGGAGGGGGGGTGAGAACAATGGCGGGGGAAACCTGGGACAAGGAGGGTAAGAGGTCAACGGTGGGCTGGAGAGGGAGGAAATGGAGGTGATCGGAATTGGGAGGTAGACGGAGAGAGGGAGGGCCAACTAGGAAAAGGGGGACGTTGGCAAAGGAGGGGCTGTGACTGACCAGCGACGCAAGGTCGATGACAAGATGAATAGGTCAATGTTTTCTGGAGAGGGAACGTGCCTGGGCAGAGCAGACAAGTCAGTGATTTCCGGAGAGGGAGGAAACTGAGGAGGCAACTAGGACTGGAGGTGGACGGAGAGAGGGATGGCCAACCGGAGAAGGGAACGCTAGTGAAGCAGAGACTATCACAGAAGGAAGGTCAACAACGGGAAAGTCCATGTGCAAAAAGAAAGACCAACACTTTCTTGAACAGAAAACGGAAATTAAGCCGTTAGGCATAGAGGCTTTGATACCATGACAACAAATAATAAAAGATGATGTATACATTATAGTGTATAATTATTTATAAATACAAGTATGTATTTCTCATTGGGGAATACACATAAGATACAGATATGTATTTTCACAGGGAGAGGATGTAGTGACAAGTAGATGGTGGTGATGTCTAGGAGAGGGGAGTTCAGGATTGCCATTATGGCAAGGGAGGTGTCCTTAGTAGTCATTAACTCTATCTCTGTTTGTCCCTTTCACTGACAACCAGCCTTGGATACGTTTAACTCCATTTGAGGATCACGCCGGCAGTAGTGCTTGGGGCTTTCATTGCCATCGTTTCCTTCTCCAACAATCTCAGCCTTCTGGTATTCCACCAAAAATGCTTCTTTTCATTGAAACCTTTAATAATTTTAGCATAAAGCTTGTCATTTATCTTGATTTTCACTTCATGTTCAAGTAGTCAAATTTAAATGTCACAAACTCATACGAATTTAGTCTAGATAAGTATGGCAATATGACTTTGTTCAAAATCTTTACAAGTTCATTATGGAAAAAAATTGTTTCCATTATCTGAGATTTTTGGTAGACTATCCAATCTGTAAGTAGAAACAGTTTTTTTGGGAAAAAAGCAGAAACAGTTTTTATGGAAAACGAATTCAAGGGTTCAGAAGTCATGTAAGTAAAGAAGAGCTATTTTAGGCCATGTACTTAGATTTCGGTCCGCCTTAACACTTATCCAATATATTGTAATCTAAAATAATTCTATTGGTAATAGTTCTGCAATTCACTATGCATCCTACATGTATGTATGTATGTATGTATATATATATATATATATATATATATATATATATATATATGTCTATATATATATATATGTCTTTCACTCTATTTTTCCAAAATTGCCAGCTCCGCTCCCTATTTGAATTACTCCGCCCCTTTTTATGCTCTAGTTGAAGAGTTATGAAAGTTATGTGCCATTTGGAAGCATTTTTTCCTAGATGATGAGGATTTTGATTCAACGTTCAAAGACAACTAAAATAATTCTATCTGTAATAGTTATGCAATTCAATATGCATCCTACATGTATATATATATATATATATATATATATATATATATATATATATATATATATATATATATATATATATATATATATATATATATATATATATATATATATATATATATATATATATATATATATATGTAATCACTCTCATTTTTCCAAAATTGCTAGCTCCGCTCCCTATTTGAATTACTCTGCCCCTTTTTATGCTTTAGTTGTAGAGTTATGGAAGTTATGTGCCATTTGGAAGCGTTTTTTCCTATATGATGAGGAATTTGATCCAACGTTCAAAGACAAATTTAAATTTCATTGCCACTTTGGAGAACGAGAATTTGATTTGTCAAGTAACCACAATGCTTATGTCTATTTCTTATTTGCTACACAATAAATCAAATTCCTTTAATTCATCAGCCTTTCATCTTATTTGTGAGTTTCACTCTATTGAAGTTGAATCAATCTATTTGTCTCATGAATTTATTTTATTCATTTGCCCTGATAGCTAAGTTTTACAAATATGCATTATAGCATAACAATGGCTAGGTGAAGAGAAGATTGGGCACTGGGTGATAGAGTTGGAGCTTAATTCGTGTGGCCATTGTGTACATAGGGGCTAGGTAGCTTTTGGCTTTGAACCTTCCATTGTGAAAACTATCGGGTCTACCAGCTAATTAGTGAACGTGATGTCTTGAACTGTTGAGCTGTTTGTGTAAACTGAGACAATAGAATTCACACAAGCACTTCTTAGATACACTGTGGTTCTCATAATTGTGTTCATTTCAGCCCTGAATAAACCTAGTTTTTATGAGTGCTCTAGAAGATTTAGTCTTAAAATCCTTATACAAGTGGCCCCTTCACACTCATATAGGTGATTTTTATTAGGAGTATCCTGCAATACCCCACTTGAACAAATTCAAGTGATAAGAACCATAAAAAATAAAGCTTATCCTGATTCACTCTGCAGCCATCACTGTTCCATCATAGGAATGAGGACGAGATTTTATATCAATAGTGATTCCCCTTAAATCCCCCACAATATGGTTGTCCCTTTGAACCTAGATCTTAGGATCTCCAGTCAACTAAGTTGGGTTGCCATTATGATAACTCTTAATGTATAGACTTCAAGCCCATTCCACTCGATGAATTGCTAACTTGTTCTTTGGTCAATCTCTTAGTAAGTGGATACGCAATATTTTCTTTTGTCCTAACATACTAAATAGAAATTATTCCACTAAAGAGCAATTATTTTATAGTGTTGTGCCTCCGACGTATATATCGAGACTTACCATTATACAAGTTACTTTGTGCCCTTTCTATAGCTGATTGACTATCACAGTATATGCAAATAGGTGGCATTGGTTTCCCCCACATTGGAATATCCTTTAAAAAATTACGAAGCCATTTAGCCTCTTTGCCTGCTCTATCAAGCGCAATGAATTCAGATTGCATTGTGGATTTGGCTATGCACGTTTGTTTAGAAGATTATTGTTAGAAGTGGGTATTACATTTAATGGGTTAAGCCCATATCATTAAGGTACGTATAATATTTACATGGGCTAAGGCCATAATATTTATGTAGGTGAAGCTCATATTACTTAAGTGGGTCAAGTCCATATGGTAGAGAGCCCAAGCCCACTTTGTGTTGAATGAGAATCACACATGTAAATTGGTTGAAGAAGTTAATAGTCCAACATTTCCTAGTAGAAGGTGATGGTGTTAGTATATAAGGCATTAGTTTGGCCTTTCAAGTTAGGCCTTTGGGCTAACCCACTTTTGTGGGGGAGAGAGATGTTGGACCAATGCACCTAGGTGGGCTAACCCACATGCGCGTGCCACCGCCATCCAGCCGGCTTGGTTTGGCTCTATTCAGTTTGCACGCGGGGCCGGCCGGGTGGGTTGAATTGGGTCAACAAGATAATATTTTTGGGATAAATTCATTTGGTTTGGTTTTCTTTTATCCAAAATGAGTCCGGTTTGTTTTCACTAAAGTATGTGTCCATTAACAAATGACGCATCCTTTTGAATGAGAAATGGTGTCTTCAATGGGATTTCCAATAAAATCATTGAAAATGATTTCCACACTAATCCTACATTGGATTTTCGTTTGTTTCCATTTTTGTGCGAGCATACATTTTGTGGTTTGCTGCATGTACTATGTTGGAGGTGCTGCTACAGTACATGGTTCATCGATCATAATCATTCCAATAAGATTTCTCATCACAATATTTGCAAAGGTACGAAAAGAACAATCTTAAGACAGAATTCTTTACATATTTTTGTACTTTACTATTTTGCATGTAGAATAGTAAATTTATAAGTTATATTATGTGAATCTCGGAAATTTACTGTTCATTTAAAAAAATTTCAAAATTTAACAGTTTTGTACATAAAAATTTTCTATACTATGCAAAAAAATTTGAGATTTTTCTATTCCATGCGCCAAATTTTGAAAATTTTCCATACTGTGTAAATTTTTGGACTTTACTATTCTGTGCATCAATTTAAAATTGTTTACTATTTTGCGCATAAATTCCTGAAATTCAACTATATTGGGCATAAAATTTTGACAGATTACTGTTCTATATGTAAATTTCCTGCAAGTTACTATTCTTAGTGCAATTTTTCAAAAATTTACAGTACTATGTGAAAATTTTGAAATATTACCATTCTGTTTATAAATTTTTAAACAATTACTGTGCTATATCTAATTTTGAAATTTCATTGTGTTACATAATTTTTGAAATTTTACTATGTAATTTTTTGAACCTTACAGTACTATATGTAATTTATGGCGTTCACCTGGGTGTAAATTTTTGAACTTTATTGATTTATTAGTAATTTCTCGAACTTTACTAAGTTGTGTGAAAAAAAAATTATATATATTTTTTTACTGAGATAATCTTCTATTCTTTGGAACATTAATGGTTGCTGATGGTACCAACTTGACTTCGGTACTTATTCCTACTCCGGTGAATGCTCCTCTTCAAATAAAAAGAAAAAAACCAAAAAAGTTTAGTGGTGCAGATTTCAAATGATGGCAACAGACAATGTTGTTCTATCTTACCATAGTAAACCTAGCCCGATTCCTTAAAGAGGAAGTACATGTTCTCACTAAGGAAAAATGGGAAGACAAAACGGCTGTTGCGGCAGTCGATGCATGGAAACATACAGATTTCTTATGTTGTAATTACATCCTTAACTGGTTAGACAACACATTATATAATGTGTACAGTTCAATAAAAAGTGCTAAGGCATTGTGGGAGTCATTAGACAAGAAGTACAAGACTGAAGATGTTGGAACGAAGAAATTCGTAGTTGGCAAATTTCTCGACTTCAAAATGGTGGACTCTAAAACTGTAATAAGTCAGGTTCAAGAACTCCAAGTTATCCTGCATGATATTAATGCAGAAGGCATGACTTTAAGTGAGACTTTCCAGGTGGCGGCTATAATAAAAAAATTACCACCTTCATGGAAGGATTTTAAGAACTACTTAAATTATAAGAGAAAGGAGATGAACATGGAAGTTTTGATTGTGAGGTTAAGGATTGAAGAAAACAATCGTGCTTCTGAAAAGAAAACCGGGGGTCATGGCATGGAAGCCAAAGTGAATGTTGTGGAATAGGGGCATAAAAGCAATAGCTTCAACACCAAGAAGAGGAAGCATCTTGCTGGATAGTCAAACAATGACTCCAACAAAGCCAAGTTCAAGGGCAAGTGTTATGTGTGTGAAAGGTGGGCCACAAGGCTAAGGATTGTCGCAAACGGAAGCAACAAGATGATTCTAAAAAGAAGAAGGCACAAGTCCACATGACTGAAGTGGAGAATCTCTCTACCAATGTGAATGACATCAACCTTTCTGCTGTGATTTTGGAAGTGAACATGGTCACGAATGCTAGAGAATGGTGGGTGGACACTTGGGCTACTCATCATGTTTACTCTAAGAAGAAGATGTTCTCTACTTATCAACCCATGGAGAATGGTGAATAGCTATTTATGGGCAACTCTTCTACTACAAAGGTTGAAGAAATTGGAAAGGTTGTGGTCAAGATGACTTCAAGCAAAGAGCTCACTCTCAACAATATGCTGCATGTGCCAAAAATTCGAAAAAATTTAGTATCTGATCATTAGTGAGCAATAATGGGTTCAAGTTGGTTTTTGAGTCAGATAAATTTGTGGAATCATCTTGTTTCTTCCGTTTGTGACAATCCTTAGCCTTGCGGCCCATCTTGTCACACACATAGCACTTGTTCTTGAACTTGACTTTGTTGGAGTTATTGTTCAACTGTCCAATAGGATGCTTCCTCTTATTATTGAAGCTATTACTTTTATGCCTCTATTCTATGACATTGACTTTGGCTTCCATGCTACCCCTGGTTTTCTTTTCAGAAGCACAGTTGTCCTCTTCAATCATTAACCTCCCATTCAAATTTTCTATGTTCATCTCCTTTCTTTTATGCTTTAAGTAGTTCTTAAAATCCTTCCAGGCAGGTGATAATTTTTCTATTAAAGCCGCCACCTAGAAAGACTCACTTAAAGTCATGCCTTATGCATTAATATTATGCAAGATAACTTAAAATTCTTAAACTTGACTGATCACAGTTTTAGAGTCCACAATTTTGAAGTCTTGAAATTTGCCGACCACGAATTTCTTCATTCTATCATCTTTAGTCTTTTACTTCTTGTCTAATGACTCCCACAGTGCCTTAGCATTTTTAATTAAACTGTACACATTATATAATGTGTTGTCCAACCTATTAAAGATGTAATTATGGCATAAAAAAATCCGCATGTTTCCATACATCAACTGCCGCAACAGCCATTTTGTCTTCCCTATTCTCCTCAGTGAGAACATGTACTTCCTTTTGAAGGAATTGGGCTAGGTTCAGTGTGGTATGATAGAACAACATTTTCTGTTGCCATCGTTTAAAATCAGCACGACTGAACTTTTCTGGTTTTTCTCCTTTAATTTTGATTCTACACCAGTTTTGCATTTATGATTAGAGTCAATATTAAACTTAGGCAAATAATCCATATTAATCAATCTTCATAAAGCATCATAATTAACATATCCTAATCTACCATGACACACATCACATGACTCAATCATATATGATGAAGAAGCATTTGCATTCTTAATAATGAAAATAGGTACAATAGTGAGTACATTAAGCTTTAAAAGCCCCTCATTTAGGTACCCTTTGTCTACATACATCCCACCCTTGGTCAAGACCAATTTAGCTGACTCAAAAACCAATTTAAACCCATTCTTACTCAGCAATGATGTAGACACTAAATTCTTTCAAATTTATGGCACATGCAATACATTGTTGAGTGTGAGCTGTTTGGCTGAAGCTATCGTAAGTACAACCTTTCCAATTACTTCAACCTTTATAGTAGAAGAGTTGCCCATAAATAGTTGTTCACCATTCTCCACGGGTTGATAAGTAGAGAACATCTTCCTATTAGAGTAAACATGATGAGTAGCCCCGATGTCCACCCACCATTCTCTATCGTTCGTGACTATGTTTACTTCTGAAATTACTACTGAAAGGATGATCTCATTCACATTAGTGGAGACATTTTCCACTTCAATCATGTGGGCTTGTGCATTCTTCTTCTTGAAATCATCTTGTTTCTTCTATTTGCGACAATCCTTAGCCTTGTGGCCTATCTTGTCACACACATAGCACTTGCCCTTGAACTTGGCTTTGTTGGAGTCATTATTTGATTGTCCAGTAGGATGCTTCCTCTTCTTGTTGTTAAAGCTATTGCTGTTTTGCCCTTGTTTCACAACATTGACTTTGACTTTCTTACCATGACCCCCAGTTTTCTTTTCAGAAGCACAGTTGTCCTCTTCAATCCTTAACCTCACAAATAAATCTTCCATGTTCATCTTATTTCTCTTATACTTTAAGTAGTTCTTAAAATCCTTCTAAGAAGGTGGTAATTTTTATATTATAGCTGCCACCTGGAAAGACTTACTTAAAATCATGCCTTCTGCATTAATATCATGTAGGATAACTTGGAGTTCTTGAACTTTATTTATCACGGTTTTAGAGTCCACCATTTTAAAGTACAAAAATTTACCGACCACGAATTTCTTTGTTCCAGCATCTTCAATCTTGTATTTCTTGTCTAATGACTCCCACAGTGCCTTAAGACTTTTCATTAAATTGTACACATTATATTATGTGTTGTCTAACCCGTTAAAGATGTAATTACAGCATAGGAAATTCTCATGTTTCAATGTATCTACTGCCGCAACAACCGTTTTGTCTTCCTGCTTCTCCTTAGTGAGAACAAGTACTTCCTCTTGAATGAATTGGGCTAGGTTCAGTGTGGTAAGATAGAACAACATTTTTTGTTGCCATCATTTGAAATCTGCACCACTGAACTTTTCTTGTTTTTCTCTTTTAATTTGAAGAGTAGCATTCACCGAAATGGGAATAAGTACCGAAGTCAAGTTGGTAACATCAACAGTCATTTCTGTTCTAAAGAACATAAGATTATCTCAGTAAAAAATATATATCTAATTTTTTTTTAAAATTTCAAGCAATGCAGTAAATTTCGAGAAATTATGGATAACTCAGTAAAGTTCAAAAATTTACACCTAAGCGAGTGCCAAAAATTACATACAGAACTATAAAGTTCAAAAAATGACACAATAGAATTTCAAAAACTACAAAACACAATGAAATTCCTAAATTACATATAGCACAATAATTGTTTGAAAATTTACAAATAGAACTATAATATTTCAAAATTTTCATATAGAACTGTAAATTTTCGAAAAAAAAATTGCACACATAATAGTAACTTGCAGGAAATTTACATATAGAACAATAATCTTTCAACATTTACACCCAGATTTCTAAAATTTTAGATAATTACGCACATAATAGTAAAATTTAAGAGAACTACGCTTGGAATAGTAAAATTTTAGAATTTTAAACACAGAATAGTAAAATTCAAAAAATTTTGCACAGAAAGGAAAAGTTTGAAAAGTTTACACAATTTTCAAAGTTTTACGTGGAGAACAGTAAAATTACACACAAAATGAACAAATTTGAAAATTTTACTCACAGGATAGTCCAAGTTTGAAAATATAATCGTAGAACACTAAAAATTCGAAAGAATTTTAGAATGAACAGTAAATTTCCAAAATTGACATATTATTAAGTAGAAATTTACTATTCTACATGCAAATTAATGAAGTACAAAAATATGCAAAGTATTATGTCTTAAGGGTTATTTTCGTACCTTTGCAAATATTATGATGAGAAATCTTACTAGAATGATTATGATTAAATCAAGAAAGTCGCTCTGTTTTTAAGACAGAATTTGGCCTCCTTAACGGTGCTTAGGACTCTTGGGCGTGTGCCTCCCAAGATAAGATGATCAACCAAGTATTCTAGGAGCACCTCCAACACAGTACATGTAGCGAACCACAGTATATAAGATTAGTGTAATAATCATTTTAAATAATTTTATAGAAAATCCCATTGAAGACAACATTTACATTCTTTAGTGAAAACAAACCGGACACATTTTGGTTAATAGAAAACCAAACTAAATAAATTCGTCCCAAAATTAATATCTTGTTGACGTAACCCAACTTGACCTGGCTGGCCGGTCGCGAATGCAAACAAAACCGAACCAACTGGCTGGACAGTGGCAACGTGTGTGGGTTAGCCTACCTAGGTGCATTAGTCTAACATCTCTCTCCCCCATAAAATTGGGTTGGCCCAAGGGCCTAACCTGAAAGACTAAACTAATGCCTTATATACCAACACCATCACCTTCTACTAGGCAATGTGGGACTATTTACTTCTCCAACTAATTCACATGTATGATTCACATTCAACACAAAGTGAGCTTAGGCTCTCTACCATACGAGCTTAACCCACTTAAGTAATATAGGCTTGACCCACATAAATTTTATGGGCCTACTCCATGTAAATATTGTACCCACCTTAATAATATGGGCTTAACCCGTTAAATATTATGCCCACTTCTAACAATATTGACTATCGGGAATCAAATGAAATCCCAAGGAATAAAAAAAGTGGCAGGTTTCAGTTGGATTGAGTTGAATGGTGTAGTTCACCAATTTGTTGCAGATGATAAATGACACAATCAGACAGAACAGATCTACTTGATGGTGTAAGAGATGTGCTACAAAGTCGAGATGTGCTACAGAGTCAAGTTAGCTAGTCATGTCTCAGGTGCTTCAGAAATGTTCAATATTGAAGAAGAAGAAGAGAAAGAACACTCTCTGCTCCTGCACAGTGAGAAGTTGGTTGTTGCATTTGGGTTAATGAACACTCCTCCGGGTTCGACCATTCAAATTGTCAAGAACCATAGAGTTTGTAATGATTGTCATTCCTTTGTGAAATTGAAATTGAAAATGGCCAACTAATTGCCCAAAACATCTTTAAGAAGATGAAGTGCATACGGGCCTACATAAGAGTATGTGATTTATATACTCTCATCAATTATGATTATGTAGCCTACTGTAAAAACTTTGCAACAAAATTGAAGCAGTCTTTAACAATCTACAGATTTGTGTACAAAATTGTGTTAGACAAAGAGAACAAAGAGGTTATCTACCTATCTAACTGGCCAAACCTCAAATAGGTATGAAAGTGTGAATGAGATGCTAAAAAAGGTTAGGTTGATGCTGAATACTCATTTAATTAACATACACATGAACACACAACTGCACTTTTGAGAAACGTCAAACAAATGACCTGAATATGACAGATTAGTTAACCCAAATTACTTGTAAACATATCGAAAGTAGAAGAGGAAAAGCAAAATAGATTTACGTATTGCTAGTATCAATGTATAAATTTCAAATTAACTTACTATACCTCCAAGTAAGGAATAACTTATTTCGTGTGTATATTAATACATTCTCCACAAGTGTGTGTAATTGTCATCACGACAAGCCATATTTTTGTGTCTCCAATAACACAATCATATATGTAGCGTGTGTTCAACTAACACAATAGACGATAGTTGAGATCATATGCATACATTGTCTGTAGAATGGTCATGTGCTCCATAACATGATAATGTCAATTAGAGTGTTTTCATTAATATGATATTATTTATACAAGATGTAGTGAAGCTGGGGAAAAGTAGCTGCACACGCAAAATGTTTCAACATATAGGGATTACCATGTGAACATGCAATTGCATTGATTGATCACATAAACTTCCATGTGTTTGATCACTATAAAAAAATGGTTCTCCACATGTATGTATAAAATGACATATGAATATGCATTATTCCCAATGACTGACCAGCCCTAGTGGGCACCGACTAGAGTTATGCGAACATTCAACCCACCAATACCATTCAAGCATAGAGGTTGACTGCTGGTGGAAGTACAATCCAAAAACGTTCGAACACAAAAGGAGGAAAGAGACATATGAAAGGCAGAGAACATCGATTGAGATTGCCTTATCCGCCCCCATTCTTCACTTAAATGGAAGAAATTTCTATAACGCCCTGGAATTTCAATGTTTTGAAATTTGAATGTTTGGGCCCATTAGCAAGTTTAAGGGCCCAAAAAACAATTTTTCTTAAAATTGGACCATTCTGAGCTTTATTTTATTTAGATGAGCCTAAGATATTTGATAGGGCTCTGAAAAACGAATGTATAGGCCCAAGAATGTGTCAAACGGACACTGGGATAGTAGGCTATGGCCTTGAGAAGCGTGTGATGGGAAGGCCCCACTTTTAATTAGCAAGAAAATGTACCCTTTGTCTTATTTTGAAGGGCTCATCGATACAAATCTAATGGTACAAAGAACATGTGATTCCGAGTTCAAAGTAAAGAGTTATGCCTGTTTAAAAGTTTTAATTTTTATTTTAATAAAAAAGTAAAATAAAATAAAAATTATCTATGCTGATGCAGTGGCTGACGCATTGCATCAGCCATTTCACCCTAACGCATTGCGACAAGGTAAACTACTGCATTGCGGCATTTAACTCCTACTGTTGTAGGCATAACCTACTGCAGCAGGCTAGCCGTAGGAGCCATTGCGGCTCCAGTAGCCACCGGATGTACAACACGTGTCGTACATTCGGAAGGTCTTTTGGCCCTATAAAAGGGGAGGGAAGGGGGAGGTCCAACTCACCCCTACCCCTTTTCTCCTCCATTTTCCTTTGTTTTATGCCCAATTCTATGCTTTATGCGGGCATTTTTACGCCATTTCTCGTCCGTTCAAAAACCTATCCTACCTAATTTGACGGTGCCCGACTTCAGAGGGTCTGTTTTTCAAGTTAGCATTTCTAAAAGGTGGGAATGACTTGGGGTAAGGGGAGACTTCGTCCACCGTTTTCAGGCTAGGAGGAAGAATTTGTTTTAGCGCAAGGGGAGGCTCTGTTTGCCGATTTCGGACCGGAAGGAGAAATCGTCTTGACACAAGGGGAGACTATCCATTGATTCCAAGCCCAAAAGGAGATCTTATCCTGATGCAAGAGGAGGTTTCGCCCACTGCTCATAAACCCAGGAACGAGACAAGGCTCCGTCCGCCGGCCGTTACTCCGATCAATCTCAAGGACGAAGGGTAGGTGGTTTTAAGCTTTAATGTTGTGCTACAACTATGCATTCTATTTCATAATTTATTTATCTCTTAAATAAAATATTATTTTAAAAATGGATGATATTTATTAGCAGTCAAGCAAATGCTAAGATAATAGCGTATCGTACACCTCTAAGATGGATTTTGTTGTGATACGCCCTTTAGAATATTACTATTATTTGAAATACATTTGCGAATGATTTGACTTGTTTTAAAGGGTAGTTATTTGGTATGAAGCCTAAAAACTATAATTAGTTTTGAAGGGTAGATATCGGAGTTATGACTCATAGGTACTGCTTATTATGGCATATGGCGCATCCATGAAGTTGGATATTGTTGGAAGATCCTCTTCATTTTGATCCTTTTGCCCCATGAGCATGGGTATACGTCGCTCCGGTATCAGCGTCATTCAGTGAATGATGTTTTATCTGATTTTAAATTATTTACCAAATTCTAGTTGCAAATGATTTATTTGAGTTTATCGGATTCTGTGAAGGACTATTTATCTGACTCTTCGTATAGGAAGTGTGTTGGATTCTGATAGTCGATAATATGATTTTGAGTCGACTTTTGAATATAAATTATTATGAGAATATTTATGCATTTTTGCTTATGTTTTAGCATGCTGATAGAATTTAATTCTATCTATTGAGTATAATTATATTCACCCACCCCTAGACGCTGCAAGTCTGAACCAAAAGGGGGAGAACTCGTTGGGCACCGCTATTGCTTGGCAGAGGGAGAGCTTGTAATGGTGGAGATCTGGTCAATGGCTGAAGGGAAGCATCTAATGACACATTTAACCAATGGTGGAGGGGAGCCACTTGAGTGGCAGCTAGTAGAGACGAAGTGGGGGAGGCAGTTGCAACATGGATGGAGGGAAGGGTGTTATATATGCGTTAGGGTTTAGCTTAGCATAGCTAGGCCATTGAAATTAATGGTGCAAATAGATTTAGGGTTATTTAATAAGTTGATCAGTTTAGTTCTCATTCTTGAGTGACTAAACCCAAACCAAAACCAAGTTTCAAGCAATTTCCTAACTCGAGGAACCAAACTGAATAGAATAAGGAACCAAATTGGTCATTTTGAGTTTGTTTTGACCTGATTTAGTTTGTTTCTAGTTTTTCTGGTACTGCATGAGCCTTACTGAATCCAACTTTCTAAAAAGAAATACAACTTTTCAGGTGGAATAGGAAGCAACTCTTAAAAAACAAGAAGAAAGTTGAAGCCGGCTTAAGGCTCGGTGGGCCTACAAGTCCTAAACATCCATGGCCCGACCCTAACACACTAAAGGACATCTTAGGTCCAACTTTTTGGAAGATTACGTAGGAGCTAAGGAGCCTACTTTCACTTCTTTTTGTAATTATTTTAATAAACACAGTTATTTCCCCCTAGAATATACTCAAACCTCCTCACACTTACACATCCTAAAAAAATTATTCCACCATTCTTTTTAACTCTATTTCTGCTATTTCATTGCCTCATTCCAATCTTCCCCCTCTACTTTGAACTCTTCTATTTCTCCTGCCACTTGTAGCTTACCTTCCCCGACCATTTTCCTTCTTCACCTTTACTTATGGCTCCTCTTTCACAATCTTTTTCCCTCTCATCATTGCCTTGCTGCTTTTCTAGAAAACTTCTTGACGGTTTCTAGTGAGGGGTAGTCACTGTCAAAATATACAGAGAATTAGGGTCTCCATCTAAATAAGTTTTATTTGACATATGGTACTGCTAAAAAACTTTCAGAAATTTTTTAAACTTTTGAATAGTTTTTAGCCACAATATGCAAATATTGCCAGAGATATTTGTTTCTCATATAATACAGTTTTATTTGTCAGTGGGTAACCCCTACCATGAAACTTTCAAAAGTTTAAAAACCTTCTAAAAAACTTCTAGTGGGGGGGGGGAAGGGGGGTTGTTACCGCTACAATATGAAGAATTTGATGGGTACTTAATGTCTCCGTCCAAATCAGTTTTATTTGGCGGAGGGTACCACCCGCCAAAATACCTCGAGAAGTTTTCAGGTGTTGGGGTAGGCATGAGTACAATTATAATAGGGTGTGGGGTATACTAAGTTGTTAAAAAATACCAATTATTTTTCCGTACTAGGGCACTCCTAAGTATTTTTTGGGGGAAAATAGACACATTCTCCAATGAATTGCACAATCCAATTTAAGGAAAAATAGTTACTTCACTATTTTATTTAAAAAAAAAAGCGCTCCAGCCATGGGATTCATTCTCTTCCCAACAGGTTCCTTTTATGTGATGACTCCACAGCTGACAACCATAGTAGGCGTTACTTGAGACAACCAACTCACCTATTCTCTCATAAGTGTGCCTCCTAAGCAGAGTCCATGGTATCGTACTTGCCTTTCTTGGTAGCCATTCGTGCCTTTAGCAAACGAACATACTTCAGATGCTTCACGACTTCGTTAGTTTCGATTTCTTGCGACACAATCTGCATGAAATGGATCCCAAACCATGGAACAAGAACATTCCCAGACCTCACTTTGGACCTCGAAAAGTGGTGCCTTGCGCCATTTTCCACATATAACATCATTGGGTCCGTCCTTTATAACTTGCCTGCACTGGAGCCAATTACTAGTAGAGTTATGGGACGATGAATGATCATGGACACTAGCAAACTCTACAGGCTCCAGTTCAGTTGGTTGATCAAGACAGTTGTAGTCATCTACAACCGTACCAGACCACTCAGGGACTTGTGCTTGGAAGGCACTACCAATGCGTACGCGAGAGTTATATGGCAGCATGCCTTCCAACATGAGTGATATTGGTCTACACTCGCTCCTAAGCTTCTTCCTGTATTGTGATAAATTACTCCCACCTTTAGGAGACCTTCTTCCTCTCCTAGTAACTCCCAAGATTGCTTTTCTCTTCTTGTTCATACAAGTTTTGCAATACCGCTCATCAAATTCTAGCTTTTCCACTCTTTGGTCACAGCAAGACGGAGAAAAAGCTTCTTCGCAATGGTCACATATTAGCATGTTTGAAGAATTTTCAAGAAAACCACATGACTTGCATGATTTATAACGACAACACATGTTGCTTTCTATGCTCATGACATTGTCCTCAGAAGAGCACAAAAGAGGGTTCGGGATGCACATCTCCTTGTATTTAGTGGGCTGATTTAAAGAAGACCGGAGTACAGTCAAATGAGTGTCTAGAACTTAGTTTATCCATTGACAAAAGATAGTTGAAATAGTTCCTCGAATTTTAACAAACATTAGACAGTAACCAATGCCTAAAGGTTAATTAAATGAACATATAGTAACTAAAATGGAAAAGTGAAATAGATGAACAAATAGTAAATGAAGTGGGCAATGTAAAATAAGGTCAACAAACACTCATTAATTACCTTGACACAACCTCTTAATTTACTTTTCAATAAAGGAAAATATTAATTCAGATTTAATCAAAATATAAAAACACCCAGCCCAAAAATAAAACATAGAAAAAAGTTTCCAAATCTTACCCTCGCCAGCACTCTCTCACTCTCATCGCCAAAGCTCTACTACTGCCACCATCTCCATTGCCTCCGCAAAATGAGCTTTACTGCCTGCCGGAGCTCTATAGCCCCGGTTGGAGTCAGTGACACATTCTAAAGGGGGCTTTCTAGGTATTGAATTCGAATGGAACTAGAATGTTGATTCATTAGAATTATCGGGTAGAAGGCTATGGGATTGGAATTAAGTTTGGTAGTAGAATGGAATGATTCTTTGGAATGGCCACATGGTGGCTTCCTAATGCATAGAGAAGTCTACAATGATAGCTGAAAGTGGATGCAGAAGCGGAATCAATAAAATCTGTTGAATGTAGTAGGGGCTATTTAGATATTTAATTAATTGGACTTGGTATGGTAGATTCATTAGAGTTAATTCCAACGGAAGGCTATGAAATCAGAATATTTAATTGTATGATTATGTGGAAAGGAATTGAATGGCCACATGTCAGTAAAAACTGAACAATGATAGCTGGAGCTAGAATCAAAGGCAAAAACTACGGAATTTGATAAAATGTCCTCAAAAGGACATTTTCATATGCCACAGATCTAGAGGTAGAAGCTGAATAAAATTGAAAATTTTAATTCCATAGAAATTTGCTACCCAAACACCAAAAAGGTATAATCAGGCAAAATCAAAAGGAATCTAGGGAGAATCAAGGTGCAATTGAGGCTGATTCAATGTTGAAACAGGCCGTAAGGACATTTGTAGATTCCACAAAATCGAGGACAGAAGTTAAATGGAATTGAAAATTTTAATTACGTGGAAATTCACTACCCAAATAAAAAAAGCTAGAATGGGGTGGAATTGAGGATATAGTCGAGGCTAATTCAATATTCAAACATCACTTCAAAAAAAAAGCACAAAACCAGAAATAACATAAAAGTATTGTTTCTAGAGACAACAAAAAACCCTTGGTTTTAGAAACAATTCATGAATTGTGTGGCCTCATCTTCAAGTCTTGCCTCCTAATCACAACTTGGCTAGGCCACACTATCAGTGTTGTAGTTAGAGGTCCACTACCGCTAGGATTTTGCTCACTCCATAATCCAAAAACAACCACAAATCCAAAAAAAGTACTTGTATTGTTTCCAAAAACAACACAAAAGTAGTTTCTGGAAGCAACAAGAAACAATACAATTAGGAAAACTTGAGTGGTGAGCTCTATCATTGTTGGAGCATTGGCAAAGCCGCAAGAGTGCATTGTCGTGGCTTAGCCAACCACATGGTTGTGCACAGTCGAGCCATTCACGGTCGGGCCAGCCAAGGCCTGACCAAATCTAGGCACTGTGGGGCTAGCCTCATCGGTCCAGGCTATGACTAGGCTTGGTTGGTCTTGCCGCGGCAAGCTAGCACTGCCAAGCCTAGAAGTGTCATGCCCTAGGCTAGATGTGGAGTGGCCTGGCCAGATGTCGTTGCCAATGTTGTTTGCCAAGCAATCAACCACCAGGAGGAGAAAATAGTAGCCAGAAGAGAATGACAATTTTGAGGTTAGAGGAGGTACATGAAGGCTGGAGGAGGGAGTGTCGGAGGTGGTGACAGTGACGGCAGCCATGGTGGATGAGGTGGGGGAACATGGGAAGGACGGCAGCCATAGTGGATGAGGTGGGAGAACATGGGAAGGAGGAAGAAGGAAAGAAATGAGAGAAATATAGGGAAGTCTAGCGTTTAGATAAAGTGTTGTGGTACGTAATCTAGCTGTCTTTTTTTAAAATTTGTAAAATTATTATTTGAGTTTTTTTAAAGGAAAAGGAGTAAGGCAAATTTTGAGTAAATAGTATCATCTCAAGTGAAGTATATAAAATTTTCTCTTGATTAAATGGTGCACAGGAACTAAAAAATGGAATTTTTCTTTATAGATAAGACACATGCACCGTCAAAGACCTTGCCTCCTACATAGGATATATTCAACCTTGGGTGTGGAATTCCCCTCTAATTCTAGGGATTCCACCACAGTTTTGTCCCAATTCATAGGAATTAGGGTTAGATAGAGAAGTTGCACGGAATGAAAATTTTCAATGGAAGTAAGATTCATGTTCAATTTTGACGGAATCACTAAAATCTTCTCAAGAGGTCATTCTATTGATTCCTCCCCCCTATCTCTATTTTGGACTTATAGATTATGTCATTTTCTAACAACTACCCCTCATATCAATATGAGCCTCAACTTGTATGCCCCATGTGAGGTTTTGTTTAATAGGGCTCATTGAATCTGAATTCTAGAAAGTTATGGTCATTAAAGTTTTAGAAATGGGTTTGAAGTTCTATTTGAATTTATTCTAAAATATTCTATTACCAACCTTATGATTCTATGTTGAATTGATAGAATTAATTCAAAAAATTTTCAGTTCTATTTCTAAATAATTTTGTATCCAAACATCCTACTGCTTGATCAGTCAATAGATGGTTGTAAGAACAATGCAAATTTTTATTTTTGGATCAAGCTTTAAAAACTTAAAACTTCTTTTTCCAATGCATTGAGTAACCAAAACCCTTTCAAAATTTACAGCCCCTCAGCTCAACTTGGCTCTAAGTTCCTGCTCCTCACCAATTTTAATTAGGCCTAACCTCAAGGCCTTTTATGTAGGGATGAAAAAATGCCAAGCCAATCAAGATCAAGCCAAGCTCAATGGCGACAAGCTTTAGCTTGATAGGGCCAAACTAGTTTTGAATCTCTTTTAGTTTTACTAGTAGAAGTGTATGTGCATAATGCACATGTTGCACTCCATAAATTTAGAGTCTTACACTACCATATACAATTGAGCTTCAAGTTTATTTATCTTACCTGATCTATAAATAAAAGATCATATATAATATTTTTGGTGTATTGGGGGTAATTTACGACTTTTATGAGAAAAATCTCGGCCCTCTTTTCACTTTAATAATAGTATATAAATTATGGGTAGTTTAGGATATCTATGACAAAAATACTTAGCTTCCTTCTCACTTTAATAAGTTCTAAACCAGTTATGATTATGAAATCAATAATTTTTATGTGACAGCAAGGTTACACTTAATTGGAGAAATCATTATAATATTTTAGGTATCTTAGATTGTAAATTAATTAAGAGTTTATTTGAAAGGTAATATAGGCATAACATAGCAAAAATCTCCACTCCCTTCTCACTTTAATAATAGTATAGATATAAATAACTATATATATTCTCTCCTCACTTTAATAAGTTCTAAACCAATTAGGAAAATTCATATTTTTTATGTGATAACAAGGTTATACTTATTGGAGAAATCATTGTAATATTTTAAGTCCCTTGAATTCTAAATTAATTAAGAGTTTCTTTGAAAGTACAATATAGACATAGAAATCATTGTAATATTTTAGGTCTCTTGAATTCTAAATTAATTAAGAGTTTCTTTAAAAGTACAATATAGGCATATAAATTATTGTAATATTTTAGGTCTCTTGAATTCTAAATTAATGAAGAGTTTCTTTGTAAAGGCAATACATACATAGAAATTATTGTAATATTTTAGGTCTCTTAAATTATAAATTAATGAAGAGTTTCTTTGGAAGGTCAATATAGGTATAGCGTGGCAAAAATATTTAATTTAGAGTTTCTTTGATGTGGTAATATAGGTATAAAAATTATTATAATATTTTAGGTCCCTTCAATTTTAAATTAATTAAGAATTTCTTTAAAAGAGAAATATAGAAAATTAAGAGCTTATTTGAAAGAGTAATATATGCATAACATAATAAAAATCTCATTCTAAATTAATAAAGAGTTTCTTTGAAATGACAATATATGCATAAAAATTATTGTAATATTTTAGGTCTCTTATATTCTAAATTAATTAATAGTTTATTTAAAAGGGTAATATAGGCATATCATGGCAAAAATCCCCCCTTCCCTGTAATAATAATATAAAAAGGGGCAATATAGGCATAGAAATTATTCTAATAATTTAGGTCCCTTTAATTCTAAATTAATTAAGAGTATTTAAAAGGGTAATATAGGTATAAAAATTATTAAAATATTCTAAGTCTCTTGAATTCTTAATTTGAAAGGGAAATATGGGCATAAGATGGAAAAAATCTTAAACCCCTTCTTACTTTAATAATAGTATATATATATATATATATATATATATATATATATATATATATATATATATATATATATATATATATATATATATATATATATATATATATATATATATATATATATATATATATTCTTCTATATTCATTAAGAGTTTCTTTCAAAGACTAATATAGGCACATAATTCATTATAATATTTTAAGTTTCTTAAATTCTTAATTAATTATTTATTTATTTGAAAGGGTAATATGGGTATAGTACGACAAAAAATATTTTTTAAGTCTTTTAAATTTTTAATTAACTAAGAGTTTCTTTAAAATGGCAATATGGGCATAGCATGGCAAAAATCTTTGATATAGATGTATAATTCCTTCTAAATTTATTAAGAGTTTCTTTGAAAAAGTAATATAAGCTTATAAATTATTATAATATTTTAAGTCTCTTAAATTCTTAATTAATTAAAAATTTATTTGAAAGGGTAATATAGACATAGCATGACAAAAATCTCTGCCCCCTTCTCTCTTTAATAATAGTGTGTGTATATATATTATAGTAAATATATTGGTATAAATAAATTTATTATGCGCAAAATTATTATTGTGCCTAGTATGCCTACGTTTTATACAACATTAAAAGATGGACAAATATGCAAACAAGATTTTGACCCTGACTATGATCTAAGAGTACATATTTGCACTCCTATCTTATTTATTTACTCTACTTCCCCTTATATCTTATTCATCAATAAAATGTGCTAGATCATCTTGCAATTATATTTTTTGCAAAGGATTTTAGCCCTGCTTCCCCTTTAGTTTGCAACTAATTATAGCATTGGTTCAATTGGGTGTAGTAACTCTTCTCTCTAAATTGGACAACCAATAGACCCAAAAATAAAAGGAAAACTTTAATTTTTATAAGATGATCTATCTAATTTGTATATCATAATTATATTAAGAAGTGTTTTTTGCCATGATAATTAATCTATGTAATTATTTCTTAGAGAAAAACACTTTACTCCAAAGAGTATTTTAAGCATTGCTATTTGCTTTATGTCAGAACTTATCACACAACACTCTTGAAGTGGCTCTCAACTTTTTCCACCCCACATTTATCTGATATACAACATTAGTATTTATATCCCCTCCCTCAAAGATAATGGGACATAAATAGTATTTCCTCCTTCCTGGCACTTCTTGCTCATGTATTGTACATGTGAATTTCATATATACTATGTCATCATCCTAGTCTCATGTATTAAATTGTTTAATTCTTTTCCTTTTGGCCAAAGAAATAACCAACTTTTTTTGGTGTGTTCTTGCCACTAATTACTAATAAAGTTAAATATGACATTAAGTCAAAAAATTAGAAGTAGAAAAAATTACCCTTTCTTCAATATCTACTTTTCAAAACCCACTACCCTCCTTCCCTCTCCTCCTCTGGACCCCAACCTCTCCATTAAGAGCTATCTGACCTAGACCAGGTTGTGGTCACCAAACCGTTTCCTAAAACCGCCAGCTGTGGCCATATCTTAGCAACAACAAAGAAAAAATAATTTTTTAATCCTTAAACTAAACCTAGTAGAGTTATTTGAACACTACGGCTAGGTCATGGCTGGCATGCCACGTTCTAGCCTAGGCAAGGGAGGTAGCAGCATGGGCAGAATCAACCATGGTGGAGGTGGAGATGGTTAATAGAGGAAGAAGGGGAGAAGGAAGGAAGAAGAAAATAAATAAGTATACATCTGTTTAAAAGAATGAAATTTCGAACTTAAAGGACAATCCAAAATTATACTTCCTCCATTTTACATTAATAGTGTCAATTAAATTTTTAAAATAAAGTAATTTTAGTTTATCTTAAAAAACCATATGTAGGTATTAATTTGGGACGAAGAGAGTATTAGATCTAGAATAAAAAAAGATGAGCCAATACCAATTTTCTCTTTTTTTTCTAAATTTTCCTCAATTTAAATGAATGATATATCCCTCCCCAATCTTATTAAAATTTAAACTTCCAAGAGAATAAAAGCTGCCCTAATTTTTCTAAATATGACGTAAATTATAGCAAAGCAGAATAACATATGTAATATGATGGAGGTGATAGAAAAATGAAAAGAAAAGGCAAACAAAAACAGACACATCGTGAATACATACCTTGAAACCAGCGCTTAAGGTGGGGTACCCAAATCACAAAAGAAGGGACGATGGAGAAACGAACTGAACTCTAGAATTGCTCTCATGGTTCCATAAGAAAAACCTTAATATATGAACTCCTAACTAACCCTAATTAGAGCCGTATTGATGCTGCCTACCTCTCAGGCAAGTTAAAAATAACAAGCTTTGGTTGGAATAGTAAACCTAGCTCCCGTAGACCCCAAATACGAGGTCTCAAAGCGTGATGTGCTCCGAAGCACATGCGTCGTGACAGCAATTACGGACTCTTACGGAACAAAATTACGGAGGACACGGGTTTCCTTACTTTATGGGGCAATTAATTCTTCAGTGTTTACAAGTTCGATATTTTTACATGTTTACAAAAGGAACCGCGTTAAACACTTACACTTAAGTCGAAATATTTTGGGGGAATCGTTCGAGTGTAAGATATAAAATTAAAAAAATTAAAATTAATATAATTTAAAAATAGTATTAAGATTATAATATCTTTGACTTTGGGATTAGGATGAGTGAAATAAAGGTAAAATGAGAGAAGGTATCTAGTGAACCGTTCTATCACGTAGTCATACATAAGTCTATTTATGTTTTAATACATACACTTACGTCAAAATTTAAATTTACACAATCAAAACCTGAATTTACTCATATTTAAATATGTAAAAACTATCTATACATGTTAAACAATGAATAGACATATTTGCCATGTGGCTTATATAATAATTTAACTAGATAATTCTTTGTGAAATAGAGATCAATGGTATAAAGTATGGGACAAATAATCTAATTTTAAAAGTTCTATAGTACAAAAGTTTGTTTATATTATATTATAATATAAAGTAAATTGGTGTACTATAAAATTTTTAAATTTGGACTATTTTACCCTTTATTTATATTATTAATTCTTTGCTAGGAGACCTCTGATTGGCTACATGGCTATTTTACTTGTGCTTTATACCATTCCAAACTATCTAGGCATTTTTAATTGGTGCAAAAGAAGCTGTTACGGAATAGGTAAATTCATCTTTACTAGGAGACCTCTGATTGGCTACAAGTGATGAAAAAGTGAAAAGAAAGTGTTGATATGGTTGATAATAAAGTGTTTTATCAATGATATCTTTGGATTGTCTGACAGTGTTTTGATGGAGTGGTGACTTTTTTGGAGGAATTTGTTGGGGACGCGAAACCGGGAGAATAGACTTGTGGACAATGGAAGTAAGAAAGTTATAGCAGATAAACTTGTACTCCAAGGATAGGCTAAGTCGACTCAATCAACTAGGAGTTAGAGTGCGACCGTAAATTTTCGATATGATTTTATATCTTTAGTAAAGTTACTCTTCAATTTTTTTATTAATTTTTAATTATTTTAAGCTGAACATTCAGTGGGTTTTCTTTAGTACATGTTAGAGTTCGCTTTCACAAGTGTAATGAGCCTTGAACCGCTCATAACAAACACTGGGGTCAAAAGTTACAGTGTCCGTAAATATACTATATAGGCGAGACCCACTTAAAAAGTACGAGATATACCCATGTGGGGTGTCTAATTTTGTAGGACTCATCGATACGAGCCCAATGGTACCAATAAATTCTTAGTTAATTTGAAAGTGTTCTACACAATAGAAGAGTCTATTCCTTAAGTTAGCTATGATAAAAGGGGAAATGTTCAAAGGCAAGAGGAGACTCTCTTTAATTCCCTTTAGCCTAGAGAGAGAGAGAGAAGTGGCTTGCCTCGAACTTTATGTAAGGGGAGGTTCTACTATGCCCTGAGATTTTGGAAGAGTGTAAAGAATATTTTAATAAAAATACCAGAGTTTATTTGGGCCTGTGACTTGAGCCACTCGCCATAAACGATAATAAAATAATTAATTTCTCAGGAACTACTATCCGTGTACAAACACACAAGAGAAAAATAATAAAAAGAGTTAGTACTTTGTTATTTTTGTGTAGTTCAAAATCCTTAAAATCATCTCGATAATACTCGCACGTAGGCCCTTCTACCCACACAATATGCCGCATCGAGTCCTACAAGGTCTGGGGGTGGTGAATATTTTAAAATACTTAGTAGGAGAGTTTCTACTATTAGGCATGAAGTAACACATGGAAGTTTCAAAACACATAATATATACTTTTTCTCATAAAATAGGTGTGTCTCTCACCCAAAACCACTTCTAGATCTTCTTCCTACGTATAGAAAAAGCTCCTAGGGTTTGCAAGCTCTCATATCTTGCTACAGATATCCCAAACACTTACTCCATCCTATGGACTTTGTTATGGGTATAAAGCAACAACCTCTTACTCCTCCACGGATCATTACAAAATACCTCGTGCTTGTGGAGAGAAGACCTACCCATGCTTATAGGGCACCGGGATTAAGAGAGTAGAGAGTCTTCATATGATACCCTCTACCCTAGCTCATATAGCCTTGATAGGTACCCTTTGTCAAGGGCTAATAAGAGGTCTTATCCTTTGTTAGGGGTTCACTAGGTTAAATGGGTACCATGCATCCAATTCCAAACTAAAATATAATTATGCCCTCATCTAATCCATGGAGCTCCATCGGGGAGCCCAACTATAGCTCCAGACAACCAAAACATTCTTGAGTCCCAGACTCATAACCAAAACATTCTTGAGCCCCAGACTCATAACCAAAACATTCTTCAGTTCCTAGACTCATAAAGGGCAATTTTTCTTTAAACATTATCTCCCAATGTTTATACTTTTGAAAACCCTGGCCTCGCCTTTGTAAGTCATGGGAATGTCACTATTAACGACTACAAAGACAAGGTTGGTCGCTCGTTCCAAGGAGACAACTACCCTTTCTTTGTCCCGCTTCAATGACTCGATCACCATACTTATACATATTTTCAAAAATTCTTCGACTAAACAAATATATATATATATATAATAGAATAGTAAACATACAATATATAATTCATATCCTATCTCAACGATTACTCATTCAACAAATCGAATATATATATATATATATGGAAATCATAAATCATAACTTGAAAGCAACTTTAACTCATAACATGCAAGAGTCATATAAATATTAAGTTAAAAAGACAGCCCAAGTAAAAAATCATGCCTTAAGAAAAGATAAAAACCCCTACCTCGCTCTCTGCGTGAATTCAAAGACGATGCCACGCACTTAGACGTCCACTTTTGGGCTTTAGAGGTCTCCAACTGGAAAATTAGCCCTCCACGATGTTCGGCATGCTTGATTTAGTTAAAAATGCCTCTTGAACAACTCAAATCGGACTTAAAATGAGATAAATGAAATTTTAGGAGTGGGAGAGAGAAAGACTGGGAAACTCGAAATATAGGCACGTGAGGCAATTTAACGAAAGCCACACATCACATGCGGGCCCTGTGCCAACACATGGTGTGCATAACGTGTATGTCGTGCGTCCCTCTGATGTGCGTTAGCATGCTGACGCCAGCTGAGGCAATAAATAATATTTCTATTTTTTAATTTTTTTTCAAAATTTTTTAAAACTTTAAATGTGCGTAACTTTCTCTCCTAGACGTTATTTCACAAGTTCTTGGTACCGTCGGACATGTATCAATTAGCCGTATAAAACTAGACCCTACATGGATAGGTTATCTTGCACTTTTTAAGTGGGCCTACCCCATATGACACGCTTCCCGAGGCTATAACTTTTGACTTCAGTATCTGATTTAGGCATTCTATGGCTCGTTACACTTGTTTTTCAGAGCTGTAATGCAACCATAAGAAAACCCACCAAATATCTTTATTATAGGCAGTAAATTGTATAGAAAATTCACGGTTGTTACAACCATTGAAGTATAAAGAGTTTTAAAGATCCAGAGAATAGAAAGATGTGACATCTTTTGACAGGATGAGGAAGGCAGCTTTTTAGTGACCGTCAACGGAAAGGAACTTCTTTTATGATGCGAAAGTAGTTTTTGGAGGAAGGAGCACAATGTTCCAAGGGATCCAAGACTGGTCAAGTTGGTGTGTTGTATCCTCCATTAAGTATAGAAATGGCTCAGCTAAGGGTGTTCAACATACCTTGCTGTTGTTATTTCTGACGAAGCAAAGGAGAAAAGTTTGGATGAGATAGACATGGTATAAGACTGAGCCGATGTCTTTTCCAATGAATTATTAGGTCTACCACCCATAAGTAGAGTTTGATGGTAACTACTCCTATTTCTAAGCACCCTATAGAATGGGCACAACATAACTTATAGAATGGAAGGAACAACTTTAAGATCTTTTAGACAAAGGTGTTATCTGTGCAAGCGTCTTTCCTTGTGAAGTGCCAGTGATTTTGTGGTGAAGGAAGACAGATCTCTTTGATCATCTATAGTCGGCCAAGGTGTTCCCTAGAAATGGCAAGATCTGGATGTCATCAACTAAATATTTGAGGTGGAGATATCTCAAGAACAACTTTTTGAATAAGGTCTGCCAAGATATTGTTGAAGATCCATCAGTGGAGTTTTAAGTATACCTTTCACTTAGTCGACAAGAAAGGAGTAAATTTTTTTTTGGACGAGGCTTGTACAAATGGTTTTCAAGAACTAACAAGGAAGCTAACAACTGCACCAGTCTTAGCTTTATCATCTAGTACCAAAGGATTCATCATGTATAGTGATACTTCCAAAGAAAGCCTCAGATGTATGTTAGTGCAAAAGGATAATGTAACAGCTGATGCATTAAGTCATAAGCCTGAAGGAAGGGTTGCTCAAATGCTCATTAAGGAGTGGAAGTTGTAGGATGGAAACAATAAGTTTTTAACCCAATGTGCGGCTTGGGGACAAGAGATATTTTGTGGACAATATAGAGGTGAAGCCGATATTGGATGAGAGCATTTTGGAGGTACAAAAAGGAGTTGGGAAGTGTAGACATTGCATAGAAACCTTGACATTAACAAAGGCCTTGATGGAGATGTTAGATTCCAAGAAGGATTAGAGGTTCTGATAATACTTGAGCTAAGGAAGGATCTATTGTGTGAAGCATATAGATCTCAGTACACCATCCATCCAGGAGGAATGAAGAGGTATCAAGACCTGAAAAGAAATTTTTGGTTGAATAGAATGAAAAAGGTCATAGGAGACTATATTTTGAAGTGTTTAACTGTCAACAGGTTAAAGCCAAACGTGAGGAACATTCAAGTACTCTACAGTCTATGAAAATTCTTGGATGGAAGCAAGAGTACATCCTTATAGATTTTGTTTCAGGTCTACCTAGGATGACACATGGTCATTGATCCTTTGCGCGATAGTAGATCGACTCACTAAGAGTGTACATCTTGTACCTCTGGAAATGATGTACTCTATAAATTCTCTCGCAAGGATGTACATAAAAGAAATTATAGGTCGACATCATGGATCATCTTGGAGCGAGATAGTTTGTTTTACTTCTCAAGTTTTGGCAGGGTCTTTAGGAGGAGTCTAGTATCAACCTAAGGATCATTATGACCTTTCGTCCATGAATGGATGGTTAGTCAAAGAGAACTATCGGACATTAGAAGATATGTTATGTGCTTCTGCGATGGATTAGAGAAAGCACCAACATGATGGAGTAAAGTAAGAAAGCATTGGTGAAGCCTAAGCTGTTACAACAATGAGCAGATATGGTGAAGTTCATCAGAGTGTGTAGCGGAAGCATGGCAGGACTGTTGGAAACCATGGACAAGGTGGGAGTGATGGTTTAAAGACTAGTTTTACCCTCAGCTTGATGATAGTTAAGACATATTCCATGTGTCCATGCTTTGGAAGGATGAACGAGATCCTTCGCATGTCTTGGATTAGAAAGCAAGCGCCCTATAATTGATTTATCTTTGGAGGAGAGATAGATCAAAATGTTAGATTGTAAGGAAAGTATTATGGGAACACCTCTCAAAGGAAGCGACTTGGAAGTTAGAAGTGAAATGATGAAGGCATGTCCTAAATATTTTGGTGAGTGAAGGGTGCAAATTTCAAGGACAAAATTTCTTTAAGGGGGTAGTTTGTAACAATTGTGAATTTTTGGTACCAATTTATACCTCTAGTAAAGTTACCTTTCAAGTTTTTATTGATTTTTGAATATTTAGAGGTGTTTAGTGGGTTTTCTTTAGGATGTGTTAGAGCTCTCTTTTATTAGTATAACGAGCCTTGAACCGCTCTATCTCGTTCTAAGTCATTTTAAGTTTGATTCAAGTCATTCATAGTTAATTCGAGGGTGCTCTACGCAATGGTAGGGTATATTCCTCAAGTTAGCTATGATAGAAGGGAAAATGGCCCAAGGCAAGAGGAGACTCTGTCTAATTCCCTCAAGCCCAGAGAAAGAGAGAGTATGTGTGTCACTCTCAGGCACCTTCCCAACCTAAGCCGAACCCGGTCCAGGGGCCAGTCAAAGCACATGTGGGTGACTAAATTGTATTACGAAAAACTTTAACCCCTTAATCAGGTATTTAACACATACATGGAAATGCACACATTTAGTCCTTTGAGTAAGAGAAATAAGGTAAAATAAAAGAGGATAATAATTTTGAAATAAATCCTCACTCTCAACCCACATACACAACATCCTAAGCTGACACGTGACATGAATCAGGAAATCTTAGACAAGTCTAATAACATTAGATATACACGAGTCTGAAATATAATCATCCATACAAAGTGTTCTATGATCATAATAACATAAATCAGAAGACAAAATAATAACCTGAGGCATTCATGCCTAATCCTACGCATATCCCGGTCGTCTGCCATATAGGGAATCTTGATCAATTGCATTTCGTACCATCCAACCCCAAAACAAAACACATAAAAAGGGGTGAGTAAAACTCAATAAGGGTTGAAATATTGTAACATTAATAAAAAAACTGTCACAACACATCAACATGGTAATTCAGATCCACATTTCACATAATATTCCTATTTCTAATTAAGTCCCTTACCATACCCCTATTTACCCATAAGTAATCATTCTGCATACTAGTATCTCATACATACTAATCATGGCTTGCATAATCACATTATGGTATAACATTCATCCTGCATAATAAGTGACTCTCACTCAATCACATCATGCATAAACATCATATATATAACCTGCATGAGTAGTATCTTTAACACACATTCAAATCATGATAATAAATCATTCCCCATCATAGACATTCAACTTGCATAACACGTGTCTCTAACACGTAATCACATAATGCATATTCATATCATTCATCCATAGATCATTCACCCTGTATGATGAGAGTCTCAATCACACGATACTAAATCATGCATAATAAGTCATATTCACATGTGTTACATAATCTCAATTTTTCCTACACAACCTGTGTAGCCTAGGCAAAATATTATCTCATACACATGCATCATCAACAAATGGTGACTGTCTCCATCTTGGAGAGAATACAATCAAGCCACAAAGGCTAGACATAGTCTGATTTCCACGTTGGAAACCTAAGTTGTTTGGGGTAGTCAGCCCCTAAGTTTGCTCGCCAAGGACAGTCCTACATAAGGATGTCCAAGTCTCACATAGAGAAACTATAGCAGGTGTGTTCACCCTGGGCATCTCCTACGGTAGGAAGAGTCCAAATTCCCACACAAGGAACCTAGAACACGTTGTAGCCAGTGCACCCACTCTGGATTCTCAGGGTCTAGATGACTATCTCAATTCTCAAGAAATCTCAACCACATGACAAGTATGCAACTCGTCACCATTCAACTCAACTCAATGTATACTTAGATCGACTCAACCCGAGGAGTATCCATGTTCCACACAGGAACTCAAATCAAAATCATGTTCTTTCGTACCAACCAATTTTTGATAAGCTAACGATCGATTAATCTGATACGCAACCTCATATCATTGCATCCAATCAATCAATCAGGGCTAATCTTGATAAAGTTTCAATTGGTAATCCATTTCACGATGCATGCAACATGGTACATACGTGGGCAAAATATACATAAAACCTAATTCATGACACATGCTCCCATCAGTCCCTCATGCATAATTTATAATCATAATACCAAACATTATCATAATCACCCCCCACATGTGTGTATACATGGTAACAATATTTAATTTCAAGCATATGAACATGCCTTGTAAATAACTTATCATCATACCACATACATACTCATTAACATCTAATCATGGTTCCTTACTGAAATCATGAGTGAAAAGCCATTAAAAACCATTAATCAAGTCAAGTGTAACCTCATGTTAAACCCATGCAAGCATATTCACATCACACTTGAATCTAGACATGACATCATGATTCACCCATAATTTAATCACATTATATGAAGACATACCAGTTCATTCTCAAGTTATAATCTTACTGGAATCATGCTCAAAACATAAGGAATTATTCAATCATGGATTCAAGATAAGCAATTCTAACATGTTTAACTAACAACATGTAATTTCATATAATACTTAATATTCTTCATAATTTTCAACATCAATATCATGCCCTTCCAGTAGCTCATTCTAGCATAAATTAATCAGCATGAACATAAAAAATAGAATTTAAGAGCAAAAGCATAAAAAAAAAGCAAAAGAAACAAAATGGCCAAAACTGCAGTACTACTGATCGATCGGCCTACATGGCTATTCGAACGGCTGACCATTCAATCGGTCTGTATGGCTGTTCAAAAGCCAACATTGTGGCTCTAATTCATCTTCTCCACTTCAAAATCAAAACCAAAACTTCTCATGAACCACTTAAACTCCCAAATCCTACTCCCAAACATCACCATAATCAAATCAACGCTTAATAAACATCAAATCTCACCATTACTAAACAAAAACCCTAAGAAATTTCATCAAAGATTAAACCTTTCTCAAATCACTATTAAAGCTCATAACTATGGAGCCCATTTCAAAACTCTATCAAAACTAAAATCTGAAATCACAACATTGTTTAAGACCAAAACACTTACCTTCCAGCAATTTTTTGACTCAAAATGACTCTTCAAACACCTTCAAAACCTACCCAAAATATGGTTTTTATTAATACCTTCATAAATCTGATTTAAAACATCTAAATCCTTCAAGAACAAGTAGATCTAGGGTTCAAGAAACATAAAAACGAATTCCCATCATTAGGTTTTGAAATAGAAACCCAAATAAGTAGTTTTTGAGTAAAAATTGAGATTAATCTAAAGCAAAAGAAGGGATTTGAAAGATTTAAGAAAAACCCTAATTGATCAATGAAACATTAAGAAAATCTATACCTTAATCTCCTTCTCTTTTAGGAAAATAGGGATTAGGCTCCTAAGCTTTAGGTCACATCCCTTTCCCAATTGGGAAAGTGTGGCTGGGTCATTCCTTTTATAGTAAAAGGTAGGGCAAACCTAATAATTTAGTGGGGTATAAATAGGATTTTACACTAAAAATGGAATATCTTGCTTATTTAAGCCCAGATTGAAGTTCAAAATTTTTAAATAATTATTTTTGGTCTTAGGTTGATGTTAGGGTCATTTGGGATTAATAACCCAAATTTTGCACGTGGGGCCCATGGTGGGCCCGCCCCCTAACTTTTCTGAAAAAATAGTAAAAATTCTAGAAAAAAATTCCAAATGACTTAAATTAACTTTAAAACCATAAATGTGAAGAAAATTTTGGTTAAAACCTTTGTTAACCATTTTAATTTTAAAAATAGTCAAAACCAATTAGAATTTAGCATTAAACCAAGCAATATCAATTAAATAAAATAAAATAAACCAGTTCAAGTTTCGGGATCTTACAGAGAGAGAGAGAGGTGACCTAGAGTTAGAGGAGGCTCCATACTCCACCGATGGGCGGTAGAAAGAGAGAAATGTCTTCATGTAAGGGGATGTTCTATTCGCTACCTACATGCGCAGAAAGTGAGAAACATCTCTGGGTAAGGGGAGGCTACAGAAAGAGAGAAGTGTCTCCAGGTAAGGGGATGTTCTATTTATTGAAATATGGCATGTCAGATATCGTGATGAGATCATTTTCCAATTGAAGAGCTCTAAAGCCCAAAAACTAGACGTCCAAGTGCATGGAGTCCTGCTCGTCTTTGAACTTGCACAGAGAACGAGGTAGGGGTTTTTATCCTATCTTATGGCATGAATGTCTACTTTGGTTGTCTTTTAAACTTAAAATATGTATGACTCTAGCATGTTATGGGTTAGATTTAGTTTCAAGCTATGTTTTGATATTTCTGCTTTTATATTTGGTTTGTCGAATGATTATCATGTGAAGTACAATAAAAAGTATATCCTATGATTTTTATGATTGCCTCATATGTTTGGTTTATCGAGTGTTTATCCTTTTAATTTGATTATGAATTCTACACGTTGTACCTTATGAGATAAAGAAAATCTAGCTTCACCACTATTTTAATTAGGAATGAGTAAAGTAGATTTGAGACTAAAGTAGGTTTGAAAAGTGGTTTTATAGAACTTGTCCTTTTCAAAAAGTTGATTCTCAAGATTATTTTCAAAAATACATATTAAGCATGGTGATCGAGTTACTTGAACGAGATGAAGAAAGGGTAACTATCTCATTGGAATAAGTGACCAACCCTATCTTTGTAGTTATTAATAGTGATGCTCTCATGGCTTGTAGAGGCGAGCCTAGGGTTTATGGAAAGGATAAACATTAGAATGAAATGTTTTGAAAGAAAAATTGCCCTTTTATAAGTCTAAGAACTCAAGATAGATTTGTTTGTCTGAAGCTATTGTTGGGCACCCCAAAAGAGCTCTGTGTATTAGATGAGGGCACAATTATTATTCGATTTAGAATCAGATGCACGATACCTATTTTAACATAGTAAGCCCCTAACGAAGGGCAAGACCCTCAATTAGCCCCTAATGATGGGCACCTATCAAGGCTACCCACGCTAAGGTAGAGAGTATCATAGGAAAACTCTATACTCTCTTGACCCTGACACCCTATGAGCACGAGTGACTATTCTCTCCACAAGCATGAGGTGTTGTGCGATGATCCATGGAGGAGTAAGAGGAGGCTTCTTTGTACCCACAATAAAGTCCATAGGATAGAGTAGGTGTTTGGGACACTTATAGCAAGACATGAGAGCTTGCAAACCTTAGGAGCTATTGTGCACGATGACCAAACTCGACCAGTTAGCAAAGGATTAGTGCTTAGCCTTTACTTTATTATTTCCATAGCTTCTTTGGATGATTTGCTATTGTAATAGTTAGTATTATGGATATTTAGATGTATTTTGGGTTGGTTCAGTCAGTGGCCCGGGTTAGCCGAACCACTGACTGGCATGCGTCCCTGGGGAAGTAGGCCGGCCCTGGGTTGGGTTGGCGCTACTCCCTAGGGGATTGGTCATCCCCTATATGGGTCGATCTCCTTTCTTTTCATGTTATGTAAGTATTGAATTCCAGTTTCTCCCCTTTTTTTCTCTATTTCTTCCCGTTCACTGCGTAGTACTCCTAGGTATCGATTGTGCCTGCATCGGGCACATCATTAGTATCAGAGCATTACGATTCCCAGACATGGCTCCAGGTAAGCAATCTGCTACTAATCCTGAGGTTCAGCAGGAGAAGGAGGTTCCAGCGTCAGCACCTGCTTCTGCGGACAGCCCGAAGGCCGACCCTCCTGCAACAGCCAGCGATATTAAACTTGACAAAATCATGGCAGCACTGGAGGTTTTGACATCGTATATGGCAAGCACAGTCAAGGGCGAAGCTCTGGGGCGCACAACGCCCATCCTGCCAGGGTCGCCTCCTGTTGTCTTGGAGAAGGGCGGCCCGTCCCAGGCTGCTGAGTCGGCCTTTCCCTGCCCTCCGGCGCCTGTGGACGTCGACACACGAGTCTTCCCTGGCCTAGCGCGATTCGTCCCTGGCATCCCAGCGCCAGAGGGGCGATGCCAGAGCCTGGGACATGCGAGGCACATCATGTGTTCAAGAGAATGCCCCTATGGTGCCGCCCCCCCACAATCAATTCCCAGACGTAGAGGATGAGTGGGACTAGTATCCAGAGCATCGCGGCAGGGCCCGAGGGGGGGCTGAACCTCATCTTGCTCGTTTACAGTTTCCTCACTATAATGGTGATGATGACCCAGTGGAATGGCTGTACAAAGCAGAGAAGTTCTTCTCCCATCAGGGAACACAATCGGAAACAGAGCGTCTGCGCATCGCGGCCTTTTACTTGGATGGCGATGCATCGGTTTGGTTCTAGAACTTTGAGAAAGAAGTGTGCTATCCTACCTGGGCAGCGTTCTCTGACGAGATCTGCATACAGTTCGGCCAGAATGAATTTTAGGACTTCAATGAGATGTTATTCGCCCTGCGCCAGACCACTACTGTACGTGCCTACTATACAGAATTCATGAAGATCGCCAACAGACTCCCTGAATGGTCGATGGCCGCCCTGGTGGGCACGTTCAAGCGGGGGTTAAAACTAGAAATTTCAGAGGAGATGCGCCACTTCCCTTGCACAAGTATGCGGGATGTGGTGTGTCATGCACGCATTGAGGAGGAAAAGTTGACCCAGCAGCGCAGGGGTGGACGCTTGGGACCTCCACCCTGGTCTATATTGAGCTCTAATCCTATGGCGGCTTCTTCTAGCAGTCCAATGGCCGCCCTGGCCAACCGGCCGCAGCGCCCACTCCAATTGTTCGTCGTCTCACCCCTGCCCAGATGGACGAATGCCGGGCTAAGGGGTTGTTCTTTCATTGTGATGAAAATTTTGTGCCCAGACATCGCTGCGCTGTTAAGAGCAGCTTGCTCGTGGAGGAGGTAGACGACAACGTGGACAGCAAGGCCAGCGCTGAATCCTTGGTATCTGAGGACGCATTGCCTAAAATTTCAGTTCATGCATTCTCTGGTGCTTTCACTCCACGCACTATGTGTGTGCAGGGACTCCTGAAGCGGGAACATGTAGCTATCTTGATCGATAGTGGTTCCACTCATAATTTTATTAATGATAAGGTAGCTCATCGCCTCGGGTGTTTGGTGTCAGAGTCAAAACCATTTGATGTGTTGATTGGTGATGGTAAGCATCTTAGGAGTGCTGGTGTGTGCGCTCAGATTACCCTTTCGATTCAGGGTAACACTTTTGTCACTGACCTTTTCTTGTTGCCCACCAAAGGGGCGGATGTCATCTTGGGAGTACAGTGGCTGCAGGAATTGGGTGATGTGGTGTGGAATTTTTGGGATATGGTGATGGAATTTGAGCATCATGGTCAGCAGGTTCAGTTGGAGGGGTCACGGCCTGGCACTCTTCTTTCAGCCCAGGACATGAGCTCCTTCTTCCAGTTTGCCCCTCAGGGACTTCTTTTGCAGCAATGGGCTATTATGGGCGTCCCACAAGATCAGATTCCATATGATTTGCAGGTGCTACTGATAGAACATGAGGATTTGTTTGCAGAACCACAGGGGCTGCCTCCCGTCCGACCTCATGACCACCAGATTTCCATTATTCCAGGGGCGGCACCAGTCAATGTCCGTCCAGACCATTACCCTCACATCTAGAAATTTGAGATAGAACGGCCTGGTGGCAGACATGCTATGGTCCGGCATCATTCGTCCTAGTACAAGCTCTTATTCGTCTCCTGTGTTGTTGGTTCACAAGAAAGATGGCTCGTGGCGGTTTTGTGTGGATTATCGTGCTTTGAACGCTATCACCGTCAAAGATAAGTATCCCATCCCTATGATTAAAGAGATGTTGGATGAATTGACAGGTGCCAGTGTCCTTAGTAAGCTCAATCTTCGTTCCGGGTATCACCAGATTCGTGTGCAGCCTCCTAACGTACACAAGACAGCATTCTGGACTCACAATGGCCATTTCGAGTTTTTGGTCATGCCTTTTGGTTTGACCAACGCTCCCTCCATGTTCCAGTCTCTTATGAATGATATTTTTTGGCCCTTTCTTTGTCGCCACATATTGGTCTTCTTTGAGGATATCCTGGTGTACAATCGGTCGTGGGAAGAACACTTGACGCATCTCAGGTCGGTTTTCTCTATATTGCGTGCTAATTCCTTATTTCTGAAGCATTTGAAGTGTTCATTTGGTAGCCCTCAGGTTGAGTATTTGGGTCACATTATCTCCCAGAACGGTGTTGTTACTGATCCGGCCAAAGTGGCCGCTATGCTCTCCTGGCCAACTCCATCATGTGTCCGGTCGCTCAGGGGTTTTCTTGGCCTTACAAGTTATTATCGTTGGTTTATCCATCGGTACGGAGAGTTGGCTCATCCTCTTATAGAACTGTTGAAGAAGGGGGCATTTGTATGGTCGCCAACGGTCCAAACAGCCTTAGAAGGGCTCAAGCAGGCCATGGCGTCTCCCCCGGTGTTGCTCTTACCAGATTTTAGTCGGCCGTTTGTGGTGGAGACGGATGCGTCGAAGAAAGGCTTGGGCATTGTCCTCTTGCAGGGTGACCGCCCTCTAGCTTATTTCAATAAAGCTCTCACTGGTCATTCCTTGTCTATGTCAGTGTATGAGAAGGAAATGTTGGCTATCATCCTCGCCGTTGCCAAGTGACATCCGTATTTATTGGGTCATCGCTTTCATATTCGTACTGACCACCAACCGCTAAAATATTTTTTGGATCAGTGAGTGTCTACTCTGGCTCAGCAGCAGTGGGTGAGTAAGTTGCTCGGCTATGACTACTAGTTAGTGTACAAAAAGGGGTCCAAAAATATAGTTGCTGATGCGCTCTCTCGTAGTCCAGCCCCGGGCTCCTGCTTCACCATCTCCACCCTTTCTTGCCCGTTTATTGAGGAGCTACAACGGGCTTATGGTATGGATTCATGGACACAGGAGGTTATTGCCGCCGTTCAGGCTGACCCAGCAGCCCGGCCTTTCATTGTGTGGTGGGATGGTCTTCTCTTCTGGAAAGACCGTTTGTGGGTTCCAGAGGTTTCTGATCTGCGCAGCAGTATCATTTCGCATTTCCATGACACTCCTATGGCTGGTCACGAGGGGTCCTTCCGTACGTATAAGAGGGTTAGCCAGAGTTTCTTATGGCGGGGCGTCCGTCGTGCAGTCCATGATTACATCGCTACTTGTGATGTTTGTCAGCGGGCTAAAGCCACGACCACCTCCCCAGCCGGGTTGCTACAACCCTTGCCTATTCCAGAAAAGGTTTGGGATGACATTTCAATGGATTTCGTGGAGGCTTTACCGGTGGTGCAGGGTAGTCCGTCATCATGGTTGTGGTGGACAAATTGTCGAAGTATGCTCATTTTTGTGCGCTAGGCCATCCCTTCACTGCAAAGATGGTTGCTGAGCTTTTTGTTCGCGAGGTGGCGCGCCTGCATGGTATGTCGCGCACGATTGTCTCTGATCGGGACCGGGTATTTCTTTCACAGTTCTGGCAAGAGTTTTTCATATTGTAGGGATCTTCTTTATATATGAGCACCGCTTATCATCCTCAGACGGATGGCCAGACGGAGGTGGTTAACCGTTGCTTGGAATAGTACCTCCGCTGCTTCACCATGATGCAGCCCCACAAATGGCTTCAGCTCCTTCCCTGGGCTGAGTGGTCTTATAATACGGCCTATCATATGCGCGCTGGTTTCACCCCGTTTGAGGTGCTTTATGGGCAGCGGCCGCCGACTATTTTATCTTATGTGCCGAGTCGCTCCTCCGTGGCCGAGGTGGATTATATGTTGCAGACACGTGATGAGGTCTTACGCCAGCTTAAAGGGAATCTTTCGGCTGCTCAAAACCGGATGAAGCAGGTTTATGACCGTCGTCATATGGATAGAAAATTTGTTGTTGGTGATTTGGTCTATGTCTCGGTTCTTCCTCAGCGCCAGACCTCTCTATTTCAGCCGGCGCACTCCAAGCTTACGCCTCGCTTCCATGGTCTGTATGTTATTGAGGAGCGTGTTGGACCAGTGGCCTACCGTCTGACTCTTCCTCCTGCTTCTTTAGTTCATTCGGTGTTTCATGTCTCTCGTCTGTGACGCTTTGTGGGTGATGCTACTTTGGCGCGGGACGCTCCTCCTTCCTTGATGGGGCCGCTCGTGCCTGATGATCCTGTCCCTACTGCTATTCTGCAGAAGCGTCGGGTTCGACGCTCTGGCCGTATTATCACTGAGGTCTTGCTTTCTTGGCAGGGTTAGTCTCTTGAGGATGCCACGTGGATGCCTGAAGATGATTTTTTGGCCCGTTTTCTAGATTGGTCGCCTTGAGGACAAGGCAAATAGCGGAAGCATGGTGGAGTGTTGTGCACAATGACCAGACTCGACCAATTAGCAAAGGATTAGTGCTTAGCCTTTACTTTATTATTTCCATAGTTGCTTTGGACGATTTGCTATTATAATAGTTAGTATTATAGATATTTAGATATATTTTGGGTTAGTTCAGTTAGTGGCCCGGGTTAGCCAAACCACTGACTGGCATGCGTCCCTGGGGAAGTGAGCCGGCCCTGGGTTGGGTTGGCGCGACTCCCTAGGGGACTGGTCGTCCCCTATATGGGGCAATCTCCTTTCTTTTCATGTTATGCAAGTATTGAATTCCAGTTTCTCCCATTTCTTCTCTATTTTTTCCTTTTCACTGCATAGTACTCCTAGGTATCAATTGTGCCTACATCGGGCACATCAGGAGCATCTTCGATACGTAGGAAGAAGCTCTAGAGGTGGATTTGGGTGAGAGACACATCTTATTTTATGACAAGTAGTATATGTTATGTGTTTTGAAACTTCCATGTGTTATTTCATGTCTGATAGTATAACTTCTTATAATGAGTATTTTATGCAAAACCTTGTAGGACCCAGTGAAGCTTAGTGTGCGGGTAGAAGGGCCTACTTGTGAGTTAAGAAAGATGATTTCAAGGATTTCAAACCACACCAAAAATCTTAGTAAAATTTTTTATTATTTTTCAGCTTGTGTGTTTGTACACATACGATATATTCCTCGAAACTTACTATTTTATACCATGTTTATAGTGAGTAGCTCTAGTCACAAGCTCAGGTAAACTCTCATATTTTTAGTAAAACTTTTTTATATGCTTCCACAATCCTGCGGTGCAACATAGTCCTTATTAAGAAGGAGAAGTCTGACTTCAATGGCAATGGCCAATCAATTTGAGTCCATTACTCGCAACAAATAAACTCTTGCAGCAGATGGAAACCCAGTTGAGATTCTTGAGAAGGACTTCTACAACAAATGGAAATCCATTTGAGAAGGAACCACCTCTAATCCTCTATAAATACAAAGCCCCTCTTCATCTCGTTCTCTGACAGATTCACTTTTGTGTGATTGGACGGCATTTTGGGTTTCTGTTCTGGATTTGAGCTTTATATTTGGACTACAAGTTGTAGAGGTTGGTGAATTGTTGAAGGCTAAGGTGTCAAAGGCTCTGCGCCTCTATTTCTTCTTCCTTTTCCACTCATTGAGCTATGTTTTTATGCTTAATTCTGTTCCACGGGTTTCTCTATGTCTTGCGCTGGCAATTTGTTTTTCTTGTGTGCATATATCCATCTTTGATCTTGGATCGATTTTGTATGAAATCCTTTTCTCAATTGAATGTGAATATTATGCTTGTGAACTTTGAGACGATGCTTTGTAATATTGTGAATATTGTAATAGAATGCAGCTATTTCCCCCCCAAAATTCACTCAAGCCCCTCCATACTTTACACACCCTAACAAAATTTAATAAATTACTAAATACCCCCTACCTCCCACATATTCTTTTTAACTCTATTTTTGCTCTTTCATTGGCCTATTCACAATCTTCATCCTTCGGCGTAAGCTCTTCCATTTCCCTCATTGCTTGTAGCTCCTCTTCCCCGAACATTTTCCTTCTTTCCCCTCTCTTGTGACTCATCTTCCACGATTTTTTTCCCTCTTCCCCTCACCTTACTATTCATTTGGAAAACTTTTGGATGGTTTCTAGCGGGGGGTGGTCACCGCCAAAATATGCAAAATTTGACGGGGAACTAAGGTTTCCGTCCAAATAAGTTTTATTTGGTGGATGTTATCCTGCACCAAGAAACCTCCAGAAGTTTTTAAAACTTCTAGATGGTTTCTGGTGGAAAGAGGTCACCGCCACAATATGCAGACATTGATGGAGACATTTGTTTCTTGTATAATACAGTTTTATTTATCGGGGGGTACCCCCTACCACGAAACTTCTAGAAGTTTTTTAAACTTCTAGAAAACTTCGGGTGGGGGGTGGTCACCGCCACAATATACAAAATTTGACAGGGACTTAAGGCCTCTATCCAAATTAATTTTATTTGGCGGAGGGTACCACCCACAAAAAAAACCTCCAGAAGTTTTATGGTGTTAGGATGGCATGAGTTAAATTATAGGGGGGGATACTAAGTTGTTAAAAAAAGCCACTTATTTTTCTGTGGTGGGGGGCTCTAAGCATTTTGGGGGGGGGAATAGCCGCGTTCATTGTAATATCGATGAGCTCTATGATGGAGATGGTGATGTTATGGTGCAGTTTTAAGACAAATTAAAAGGGTAATATTGTTAAACCTATACCAAGGTCCAACACCTTATTATGCACACTATAAACTCCTACATATTGGTGTCTTCATTTATCTCGCATCTAGGTGTCATTATGGCCAAGAGGCTGCTGGACTAGATGAGGACGGAAAAACTTCGAAGCACAATTGCACAACGGCAAGGAAAAGTAAAAGGTGTCTTTGGAAATTCAACTTTATAATGGACATGAGTAGCCAACGTGATGGTTACTGGATGGACTTCAAGACGATGCTTTGTTTTGAAGTTACGTTGAATCAAGGAGGAGTTATTCCTTGAACCAACAACGTGGGAGGCACATAGGCTCTGGCTTGATCACCCACCATCCCGGCATACTGTACCGGAAGCCCCGGCTGAGGTCAGAAGGATTTGTTCAGCACTCAAATGCACTAGTCTTGGTTCTTTGGCCAGACTCTGGGTGGAAAGGCCACCAATTGGATAGAGTTGATCCATTTGTAAGAAATTTAATGTATCGACAATTCCCATCATATTATGTGAGATAGAGAGTCCTCAACTTTCCATGTTTCTGTTGAAATTTTGATCAAGGGACGGTTGTTGTTGGGATCAAGGAGGCCCATGCTCCAGTAGTCGTTGAACTCTTTTGGAATTGGTGGCATGCATCACGAGAGGGTTGTTATATGTTACAAAAACAAATGAAAGAGCCCTATTTTTTTATAATTTTTTTGCTTTAATTAAATTTTTTTATACTTTATGTTAAATTTAAGTGGATAGATACATAAATTAGAGTATCATAAATAAGGGTGCTAAGGAGCCTTGAACTGAGTTTTGGGGTTTTTTTACTTGAACTTGATTTCTCAAAACTCAGCTCCAGCTCGATCTAATGCTTACACTCTCAGCTTGGGCTCAGTTTGCTAAGGAACTTGAAACTAGACTTAAGCTCGAGATCAAAAATATAGTACAAGAGTTTGAACTTTACATTTGAATTGGGCTCAAAGCCCATTTACAACCCAAATACACTTCCCCATAAAAATTTATTTTAATTTGGAGAATCACAACAACATTATAAAAATAAAAATAGTATATAAAAATATGTGGGTTTTACTATTCAATAAAAATTACTATTTTTCAAATGTAGCTATTAATATAGGATAGAGAGAATAACATATAAGATAATTCTATGCTTTCATGTGAATCAAACAAAATAGTTAATTTTATGTCATATTATTTTATTATTTGTTATGTTTATTATATAAATTCTAATGTATGTAATGTTCACATAAAAAATGTTTATAACACCCCCTGCATATTTGAGTGCATGCATCAATTGCTTCTTGGCTACACAATTTTAATTGTGCAATGTGTTACTCACAAGAGAGACACGATTATATCTGCTAACCTGCCTCGTGATACCTACGTATCAACAATGTCCTATACAACAGGAGTAAGAAACATCACAAATGTAACCTGTTACATTAAAAATTTTTGGATCCTTACTAATTATGGACCCACTTAAGTATGCACATATGTTAGACCATCACACTAAGTAGGTAGAGGTGGTAAGGTTTGTGTCGGGTTGGTCCAAACTTTCAAAATGTAGGTCCTACATGGCCCATAGGACTTATGCCAACCCATAGATCAATCATAAATTTTAAAATATGTTTAAAAAGAATTAAAGTTTTATATTAATAATATATGATATTATATATGTATATATAATTACTTTGAATATCAATAAGACGGCTTTGACGTTCGGGCTCACGCAATACTTTATATATAATATGTTTTCTTATGTTATTATATATGCATATATATATATATATAATAATTTATATTGATATAAAAAATTTAGAGTCTCGTTTATATGATCCCGTGCTCACGAGCGATTGTATGAGCTTAGACATTGTGCTTTTTTTAATTTCGATCCAATGACACACATAACTCAGGGGCAAATTAGTTTTTGCCTTGCGCTATCAAATATTGATATGACGACTCTGACTTCCAGGCTCACGTAGACAAGCATGAGCTTAGGCTCATATAAACATTTTCTAAATATTTATTTTAATTTATAAATATATATTTATATTAAAACCTTAAAAATATTTTTATAATATTATATTGAGCGGGCTAGGGATAGTGAGGACTGAGCATATTACGGGCTATCGGTTGCAAAATGTAGGCCAACCTGCTGATTTGTGCATGTGTTTGAGGAAGATGACCAGTATGAGTCATATACTGTTAATAGGATAGTATAAGATGAAGACCATAATTTCAATCTGTTAAGTAGGAATGATATAGATCCAGTTAATGCAACAAACATTGCAATAGATGATATAGGGTCAGAAGCTTTTACAGATGAAATAGATAAAAGTGACGAGGAAGATGATACATTGCTTGAATATTGTGATGATGAAGAAGAATGTCTACCGACTGATGATGATACCAACACAGATAACTAATACAGTAAAATCACTTACAAATCAAATCATTTTTGTAATTAGTAATTTATTTTGCATTTTACAACTTTCTTTGTGTGTTCTCTAGCATCCCACATTTTATTGAATGTGTACTCTTTTCAATATATATGTTGTACTTATTTCAATTCTTACATATTTATCATGTTATATAGGTTATCATGGCACCGGGTGAAAAAGCTAAATGGTCAATAGTGTCGATTCGTTCTGAATCCCAAGCCATTGAAATATCATAGCAACAAGCCCAAGGGTACACAAGCGAAAATATCTAATAAAATATAGTTCAATTTATAATATGTAACTTCATTGATATCTACATTCATGCCAATATTATATAACGTTCATTCGTTTTGTTTTCAACGTCTACGAATACTAAAAATGTGCATGCTAGAGCACTTGGGAATGCATTGGCTAGGCAATTAAGGGCAAGCGAAAAGAATCGTCAGAAGATTGTTTTTCCACCAGGGAAGTATAAACTGGAGGGACCTTGGGCTGTGCAATTTATGAGTGAGATTGGCACTCTATGTTGGTTGCATGCAAGCTTGATACATAAAAAGTGGTCTCATGTTCCTCTAGTTGATAAAACTAAGATCTTTAGGTTAATTGAAGTAAGTTTACCCTATTATATTATATTAGCATTTTTTTCTTGAGTCTTTAAAATTTAATATCTTAATTTTGAAATGAAGGTTTTATTTTAGGCAAAATTTGATGTTGATTTGACTGAAGAACATGTTAAAACAAGGTTGAATAAATATTTGGATGCGTGGTACATGGCTTTTAAGAGTAGAGCACATCAACACTACTTAAAACATAGTAGTGAACATGCATATGAAGTGATTTCACCATATGAGTGGGCAAAAATTTGTAACATTTTTGATGAGGCTAAATTTAAAGTGAGGTGTATTGTTTTACTAAACATTATATTCATTTTAAATATCTCATTTTTATGAACTTTCATTAACTATTTGTAAGATGCTCAATAGGATAGAAGCAAAACAAACAAGAATAGCTGCAGAAAGCTCGAGTCCAATCATTGTGGTGGTCGAAAGGCCTTGGTCACTATCCTCTATGAGATGGTACAAAATTCACATATTTTAATTTAGCTTCATACAATTATTCATTTATTGAATCATGTGGAACACTTGTACTAACATATTATTGTGGTTGAACTACAACAACCAACGAGATACTGAGACACAAGAGGAGCCTGAGAGGATGACTCTTTATAAAAGAACTCATTTTTGTGAATGAACACTACATTTTCAATAGTACCTTACTAAATGATATTGTGATACTTGATTTGGTTGTATATGTTTCACTATAGAAAGAAATGGAGAAATTGCTGGGAAAACAGCCTCAGGCAATTGAACCAATGGGCAAAGATGAGATATGTGCAAAAGTGTTTGGTTCGAGTTGTGGGCCTTGGACATGGCAAGATCCCTACACCACTGGCCAAACATAAGCATGCTGATGATATTCAAAGGGCCAATATGAGGGCTAACGCTGCTTAGAAAAGAGAAGAAACCTTGGAAGTTGAGATGCAAACAATTAAAGTAACAATGGAAGCCCATGATGCAGAGATGCAAGCCTGTGATGCAGAGATGCTAAGCAGACAAGCTCAATTAGAGGCAATGGTGCAACAATTATTGTATCAACGACACCCACAATGAGGTTTAATTTTTTACTCTTTAATGAAATTATTTTGAGATCACATATGTTACATAAGTGATGGTATATTATTCATAAGGAGGGCACAATGTTCACAAAGGCTCCTACTTTTGAAGGTGAATAGCTCAGTCAGTGCACATGATCAACTTTGGCAAAAGCAAAGGAAGCTAATGATTGAATAATTCTTATTTAGGAAATACATGTGATCTTTAGGGTGACATTGGTTCTCTTCCATTTTTTAGGATTTGATAATCTTTCTTTGGATGTTGCAAAGCTATTATCCATTGAAAATGTATGATTTTTTTAATATGGATAGGAAAGCTATATGTGATATTTCTTTTGGACCAAATTGTGCAAGTGATTTGTACATGCAAGAGCAAGCAATCTTTCTTTATCACTGTATTTCTTTAGCTAATTTTGTAAAATAATAATAAATCATTTATGCTTATTTCCTATGTCAACATATAGTGCCCAAAACGACTGAATGTAATATCAGTTCTTTGGAAGCTTCAGCTTCCTAGTAGATCATCCTATCAAGACGTTTCCACCTAAGCTTTTTGTGCATATTTGAGTATGAAAACTCCACACTATATGATTGAAATTATTTGTTGTTGCTAATTCTTGTTGTTAACAATATAGAAAGTTCTTTCTTTTAAAAACTCAAATTGATTAGTTGACCTTATTAATTCTTAGTGGTATGATAATTCTTAGGGGATGTTTTGATGATATTTAAGGAATTAACCTTTTTATTCTTTTGCACTTTTTTAAGGTAGGGATTAATGACTGATTCCATGTGCTGTAGTACTATTGTTTCCAAGAATTATATCTAGAATTTGTTCACAAAGTAAGATGTGGATTTAGATTTATACTTGGGGTATGAACATTTACATGATCAGGATGTATTTATCATGAAGTTGTAACTTGTACATGTGGATCATAGTTTCAAGCCCATTTAACTGCACATGGTGCTTCTTGAGAACTCTCTCCACCCTCAGGTTTTCTGTTTTGAATCTTGAAAACTAGATGTGCATCATTTTCTGAAGATTGGCAAAAGAAGCTCCACCTTGATTTATTTCATTCAAAATCTGAGGTTTGGTTTTAGAATGTGTTGTGCTTTTGATTGTCAATATTTTTTTGGTATGTTCATGTTAAGATTGATTCAATTGTGCATATATTTTTTTGTCCAATGAAGACAGAAAGAACTGCTTAAGCATCTGAAAGTCTGTTTTCATATATATTTCAAGCCTTAAGTAGATAGTTGCTATATTTTAGTAAATATGCAGAAGACTTAATTTTTTTATTTATCTTGGTTGCTCTTATGGCATTTTTAACTACTCTATTTTATTAACTGTTGTAGATTCCATATTGATGAAACCATATATATGTCACGAGGGTCATTGAAGTATAAAGTTATCTACATGCTCTTTTGTAAGTAAAAAAAAGTGCAGCTTTGAAAGCTGCTGACATGATTGTAGGACACTTTTTGAGTTTGAATGTTTGATATGGTATTTCACTTTTGATTTATGTTTGAATTTTGGTGTCAGGTATTATGCAGATTTCATTTGTACTTTAGGAAGAACCCGTTTGGTGGGGAGTTCACTGTTTTTGGTGACCTTGATGAATGTATATGGTTTATTGCTAACTTCAAATTAAAGGAGGACAAGATTTCATATCTACGCACCGTATTGCCAACAAATTTTAAAGTTATGTCTGAGTGTAGAGTGTACACCTTCCAACTTGAGTTCGTCTTTTATCTTTAATTCAATGAATTTTAACTAAATTTAGTGTTTAATGCTGGAATGTAGTAACTTGCATTAGTCGAAACCAGTTAGCACTTTCCGTTATTGTAAGTGGGGCATTAAATTCGGATCATAGGGCTTATGAAAACCCTTATCACATATCAATAGCCAAAGGGCTATATGCTATTCACATCTTACTGTTAATTAAATGTGACTATCAAATTGAAAAAACTGCAACTTAGTGATAGTCCTTTGGCTAAATAATTGACTTTCTTGTTGCTGTTTCGTAGGAGTGATTTTTTGACTATCTGAGAGAACTTGACTGCTCTGTTGTTGAAGTGCATGTTGTATATGTGCCAATGTTGAGAGTTGAAAGACCAATTGCTGTAGGTAGCGTTATTTCATGTTTTTTCTTAGAGAGTTTGCAGTAAGGTGATTGCATTTTATTTTCACATGATTTTAACCACTTCCAATGTAACTATTTCTTTTTAAATTTATTCTAGCGTGTACGTTAAAGAATATGAAGGTGTGAAACTGACTTCCTTGTTAAGAGATTGATGGCGCAAAACAGAAGGAAACCCTGATTTTTTAACCAAAGACATGGGTGCACAACAGCCATAAGTTGTCAATGATGCTAATGTAGTAAAAATTTCTGAATTGAACCAGGTTGAATCGAAACCTGAAATCACCAATTATGCTCTCCCTAGTGGCCATGTCAATGCATTGAACCAAGTTATTATCTTTATCGTATGTGTGTATTGTGCTTTCTAATTTAGTATTTATCTCTTACATGTAAATGCATTGGTTATTGTAGTTCACTAATGCTTCACTTCATCTTACCTCAAGTTCACTGAGGGAGGATGAGAAAATTGGAGCTTTAAATTTGGCAGAGCGGCTTCCTTCGGGTCAAGGGCTTTCAGCAATGACTCCATAACATATGCTATGCGTTAAGCCTTGTTGGGCCACTTATGCTATAGGATGACATAATAATGATTATAATTTGTCAGAACATTCGAGTTTAATTATACTTTTCATATAATAAGAACAATCATACCTTTTTATTAATGTTTCTCTTATGAATGTGTTTTAATAATGCAAGTCAGAATTGATTCATATTGAATGGCAATTCTAAATAGAGCCAAGTGATAGTGATGGATGTTGGTTGTGGCACTGAGGTAACATCAGTATTAGGTTCTTGTTTATTGCCTCTTCCTATTAGTGTTTTCTATTTTTTCCAATTTTGAGATTTTTCTGATTGAACAAAATCTAAGATCATAGCAGGCCCGCTGATTGTGAATCTAATCACTTCATATTTTCTTGCTATCCAGGTTGCACAGGAATGGGGACAAGATGTTATCTCAGTAGTGATTCCCCTTGAATCCCTTCGGTTGTCCTTTTGAACCTAGATCTTGAGATCTCCAGTCAACTAGGTTGGGTTGCCATTATGGTGGCTCTTAATGCATATGTTTTAAGCTCATTTCCCTTGATGAACTGCTCACTTGTTCTTTGGTCAAACCCTTAATAAGCAAATCTACAATATTCTCTTTTGACCTAACATACTTCATGGAAATTATTCTATTAGAGAGTAATTATTTTATAGTATTATGCCCCCGACGTATATGTCGAGACTTACCATTATATAAGTTACTATGTGCCCTTCATATAGCCCATTGGCTATTACAATGGATGCAAAGAGGTGACACAGGTTTCCCCCATATTAGAATATCCTCTAAAAAATGACGAAGCCACTCAACCTCTTTGCCTTCTTTATAAAGTGTAATAATTAAAATTTCATTCTGGATCTTCCTAGGTATATCTTAGATATCTAAGAACCCTAACTATAGCCTTCTAGTGGTCAACCCCTGGGTTTCTATTATATCTACTCACTTTACTTACTGAATATGCTATGTTCGGTCTCATACAATTCATTATATAATTGAGACTACCAATTTGTGAATATCGAAGTTGTGATATACTCTCAACAGTGTTTTTGCTTAAGTGAAATGTCACATCCATAGGTGTTCTCACTCGACTATTATCATTCTTATTAAATTTTTCTAGGATTTTCTCAATGTAATGAGATTGAGATAATACATATCCATCAGATGTTTTAGTGATTTTCATCCCTAGTATAACATCTGCAACACTCATATCTTTTATGTCAAATTGTTTGTTTAACATCATCTTAATAGCTTTAATGATATCTTCATTACTACCAATAATAAGCATATCATCCACATATAAACATACAATGACACAACCATTAGTTCTTTCTTTGACATAAACACATTTGTCGCACTCATTGATTTTAAATCCATTTGACATTATCATTTTGTCAAATTTTTCATGCCATTGCTGAGGTGCTTGTTTAAGCCCATGGAGAGATTTAACAAGTTTACATAGTTTGTTTTCTTGACCCAGTACAATAACCCTTCAAGTTGTTGCATATATATTTCCTCATTCATGTCACCATTCAAGAATGTGATTTTCACATCTATTTGATGCATTTCATGATTATACAAAGTAGCAATAACGATTAACATCCGAATGGAAGTTATCCTTGTGACTGGTGAATATGTATCAAAGTAATTTTGACCTTCCTTCCGCTTGTATCCTTTGATAACAAGTCTGACTTTATATTTTTCAATTAATCCATGAGCCTTCATCTTCCTCTTAAATATCTACTTGTATCATAGAGGTTTACTTCCTAGTGGAAGGTTTACCAGCTCCCAAGTATGATTTTGCATAATGGATTCAATTTTACTATTTATAACCTCTTTCTAATATTATGTTTGAGGAGAGGACATGACTTCCTTAAAGCTTTGAAGCTCATTTTCTAACAAATAAGTCAGAAAATCCAAACCAAAGAATTTTGATGTTTTAACACATTTGCTACATATAGGTTCATCATCTTCTCCCTCTTAGTCTTCACTATTGTTCTGTGCAACATCCAAAGTTCTTTTAATAGAACTTTCTTCTTGTGTAGAATTCCACAAAAAATATGTTTAAGAAATAAAGCATTCATAGATTCAATCACAGTATTGATATTTACATCGGAAATTTCCGATTATGAACAAGAAAATAATATGCACTACTATTATTGGCATAACCAATGAATACACAATCAATGGTCTATGGTCCAATCTTAATCCTCTTGTGATTAGGGAGTACTACTTTCGTCAAACACCCCCACACCCTTAAGAATTTGTAGGAAGACTTTTGACCTTTCCATAATTCATACGATGCCTTCAAGGTTTTCTTATGAGGTATTTTGTTGCGAATATAATTTCCTGAAAGCAAAGCTTCCCCCACATGTTCTGGGGTAATCCAAAACTTATTAACATGACATTCATCATCTCTTTTGAAGTTCTATTTTTTCATTCAGCAACTCTATTTTGCTTAGGTAAATAGGGTATTGTAGTTTGGTGTATAATATCATATTGTAAACAAAATTCCCTAAAAGGTGATTCATATTCCCCACCTCTATCACTCCTTAGGACTTTTATTTTCTTGCCAAGTTGATTCTCAACCTCTATTTTGTATAATATAAACATGTCTATAGCCTCATCCTTACTTCTCAATAAGTATAAGTAACAATATCGAGTGCAATCGTCAATAAATGTAATAAATGTTTTTTGCCTCCTCTTATTTGAACAAGTTTTAAGTCGCATACATCATTATGAATTAACTTAAGAGGTTCAGTTCATGCTAATCATGGCATGAATAATCACTTCATGCCATAACATACATCCTGCATAATAAGTGATTCTCACACAATCACATCCATAATCATGCACATCAAGTCATTCTCCTGCATAACATTCAACCTTCATAACACGTGTCTTCAACACGTAATCACATAATGCTTATTTATATCATTCATCCATAGATCATTCACCCTGCATGATAAGAGTCTCAATCAGACGATACTAAATCATGTATAATAAATCATATTCACATGTGTTATATAGTCTCAATTATCCCTACACAACTTGTGTAATAAGGGTATAATATTATCTCATACACATTCATTATCACAAATGGTGAATGTCTCCATCATAGAGAAAATACAATCATATCACCCACTCTAGACGAACCACAAAGAAAGGTTTGAATCCCACACAGGGAACCTAGGGTGTTAGCCCGTTATGGGCATAATCTGAATTCCACAAAGGAAATCTAGAGTGGTTGGGGTAGTCAGCCCCTAAGTCTACTCGCCCTGGACAATCCTGACGAAGGATGTCTAAATCTCACATAGAGAACTTATAGTAGGTGTGTTCACCCTGGACATCTCCTGCGTCAGGGAGAATCCGAATTCCCACACACGGAACCTAGAACACGTGATAGCTGGTGCACGAACTCATACCACTCTAGAATCTCAAGATCCAGATGACTATCTGAAGAAATCTCACCCGCAAGATGCGTACACAACAGGTCTCCATTCAACTCAACTCGACACAATATCAACTCAAATCGACTCAACCCAGGGAGTATCCATGTTCCACACAGTAACTCAAATCAAAATCATATTCTTTCAGACCAACTAATTTCCGATAAGCCAACGATCGATTAATCTGGCATACAATCTCACATCATTGATAAATCTAGATAAAGTCTCATTCGGAAGTTCGTTTCATGATGAATGCAACATGGTACATACATGGGCAAGTCATACAAGAATCCTAATTCATGATAAGTTCTCTCATAAACCCCTCATGCATTATTTATAATCATAATACCTAACATTATCATGATCATGTAGCCAACAACATGCAATTTCACATAAGGCTTAAATACTCTTCATAATTTCTAACATCAATAACATGCCCTTCAGTGGCTCATTTTAGCTCAAATTACTCAACATGAACATTAGAAATAATATTTAAGAGTAAAAACATAAAAAAAGCAAAATAGCCAAAAATTGCAGTACAACCGTTTGATTGGCCTGTAAGGCCGTTCAAACGCTAACACAATTGCTCTAGTTCGTCTTCCCCACTTCGAAATCAAAACTGAAACTTCTCAAGAACCACTTAAACTCCCAAACATCACCATAATCAAATCCATACTTCCAAAACATCATATCTTGTCATTACTAAACATAAACCCCAAGAAATCTCATCAAAGATTACACCTTTCAAAATCACCATTAAAGCTCATAATCATGGAACCCATTTCAAAACATAAAATCCAAATCACAACAATATTTGAGACTAAAGCGCTTACCTTCCAGCAAGTTCTTGATTCGAAATGGATCTTCAAATCTTTTCAAAACCTTCCAAAAAATATGATTTTAATTAATACTTCTTAAATTCGATTTTAAAACACCTAAAACCTTTAAGAACAAGTAGATCTAGGGTTCAAAAGACCCAAAAATAAAATTCCAAACATTAGGTTTTCACATAGAAACCCAAATCAATAATTTTTTAGTAAAAACCGAGATTAATCCAAAGCAAAGGAAGATATTTGAAAGATTTAAGAAAAATCCTAATAGATTAGTAAAATATTAAGCAAAATCATACCTAAGGGTCTGTTTGGATTGGTGGAAAGTGGGGGAAAGGAAAGGAATCTTCTTAAAATCTCCCAGTTTCCACTATTTGGTGCAACGGGGAAAGAGAAACTAGAGTGAAAAGTGAGAGAAAATGGATAAAAATTTGGCCCAAAAATTTTCCACCCATCAACCCATGGATTTTGGGAGAAAATCATTGTACTAAATACTTATGTCTTACTGCTACTACCACCACCACTGCTATCGTCGCCGCCACCGTCACCGCTATTATTGCTGCTGCCACCACCACCACCGATGTCACCGCCGCCACCACCATCGCCGGCTGTCACCACCACCACTACTATATCTGCCACCACCTCTACTACCGTCACCACCACCACCACCGCCACCACCCACCACCATTGCGGCCACCGCCGCTGCCACCAACACTACCGCTGCCACCACCACCGCCACCACCACTACCGTTGCCACCACCGCCGCCGCTGCCGCGGCCACCACTATCTCTGCCACCGCCGCCACCGCCACCACCATCGCCGCCACCACCGTCGTTACCACCGCCGCCGCCGCCACCACCATTGACACCACCACCGCTGCCACCACCACCACCGTTGCCACCACCATCTCTACCACCGCTACCGCTGCCGCCGCCACCACTACCGCCGCCGCCACTGCCACCGCCACCACCACCGTCGTCGCCGCCGCCACCACAATTGCTGCCGCCACAACCACTACCACTGTCACCGCCACTACCACCACCACCGCCGCTACCACCAATGTCACTGTCAATTTTCTCTAACATCATTTGTGTAACCAAACAGTAGAAAATATTTAGGAATCTCCTACTTTCTCTTTCACCTGGATTCACTTTCTCTTTCTCTTTCTCTTTCTCTTTCTCTTTCCCTTTCTCTCGGTTTCTACCAATCCAAACAAACCCTTAATCTCCTTTCTCTTTTAGGAAAATGGGGAATAGGCTCCTAACTCTAGGTCTCAACCCTTTCCTAACTGGGAAAGCAGATGTGTCATTCCTTTTATAGTAAAGGGTGGGGTTACAAATAGGATTTTATACTAAAAATGGTAAAACTTGCTTATTTGAAACCCAATTTGATGTCCAAAAATTTAAAAATAACTCATGGTCTAAGGTTAATGTTGGGAACATTTAGGGCTAAAAATTTTAATTTTGCTCATGGGGCCATGATGGGTCCCGTCCCCCTAACTTTTCAGAAAAATAATTAAATAGAATAAAGTAAACCGGTTCAAGTTTAAAGATATTACAGAAGAATTGCCCATGAAAAGTTGTTTACTATTTTTTACCGGTTGATAAGTAGTGAATATTTTCTATTTGAGTACATATGACGAGTGGCCCCGGTGTCTACCCATCATTCTCTTACATTAGTGACCATGTTCACTTCAAAAATCACAATAGAAAGGCGGATGTCATTCACATTATTGGAGAGATTCTCTACTTCACTCATGTTGGCTTGTGCATTTTTCTTCGTGAAATCCTCTTGTTTCTTCTGCTTTCGATAGTCCTTAGCCATATGGCCTTGCTTGTCACACACATAGCACTTGCCTTTGAACTTGGCTTTGTTGGAGTCGTTGTTTAACTGTCCTCCAGGATTTTTCCTCTTCTTATTGTTGAAGTTGTTGTTTTTGTGCTCTGGTTCCACAACATTCACTTTAGCTTCCATGCCATGACCCCTGTTTTTTTTTTCAAAAGCACGGTTGTCCTCTTTTATCCTTAACCTTACAATCAAGTCTTCCATATTCATCTCCTTATGCTTCAAGTAATTCTTAAAGTTCTTCCAGGAAGGTGGTAATTTTTCTATTATTGTAGCCACCTGGAAGGACTCACTTAAAGTCATACCTTCTGCATAAATATCATGCAGAATAACTTGGAGTTCTTGAATTTGATTTATCATTGTCTTAGAGTCCATTTTGAAGTCCAAGAATTTGCCTACCACGAATTTCTTTGTTCCAACATCCTCTGTCTTGTACTTCTTGTCTAAGGTCTCCCATAGTGCCTTAGCACTCTTTATCAGACTGTACATGTTATATAACGTGTTGTCCAACCGATTAAGGATATAATTATGGCATAAAAAATCTGCATGCTTCCATGCATTGACTGCCGCAATAGCCGTTTTGTCATCCCTTTTCTCCTCAGTGAGAACGGGTACTTTCTCTTTAAAGGAATTAGGCCAAATTTAGTGTGGTAAGATAAAACAACATCTTCTATTACCATCTTTTAAAATCCGCATCACTAAACTTTTCTAGTTTTTCCCCTTTAATTTGAACAGAAGCATTCACCAGAGTGGGAATTATGACCGAAGTCAAATTGTTACCCTCTACAATCATTTTTGTTCCACTAAACAAAAAATAGTCTCAGTTTCAAAATTTTAGAACACACTTTTGAAATAACAGACACAACCATACCTAAGCATTCTGTCTTAATATTGTTATTTCTGTACCTTTGTAGTGTTGTGATGAAATAAACTCAGTGAAAAAAGATGATCAAATCAAGCAAGAACACTCTGTCCTTTCGACAGAATTTGCCTCCGTATGGTGCTAAAGATACACTTGGGCATTTACCTCCCAGGATAAGACGATCAACCACACACTGTAAATGCACTTTTACATAGTGCATGAAGCGAACCACAATATAGAATGCTCTCACAGAAAACATAGAGACGAAAACTTATTTTATAAAAAATCCCGTTAAAGACAACTTGTCCCATACTGGACCCATTTTGGGTTAAGAGAAAACTAAATGAATTTGTCTAAAAAATAATTATCTTATTAACCCAACCCGCCCCGGCCGGCCAAGCATGCGAACTGAATCCAGCGGGCCGGTTAGACAATAGCGGCAGCGCGCAAATTAGCCCACCTAAATGCATGGGTTTAACATATATCTCCCCCACAAAAGTGGGGTAACCTAAGGGCTTAACTTGAAGGTCAAACTTATGCCTTATATACTAACACCGTTAACTTTTTCTAAGCAATGTAAGACTATTCACTCATTCAACCAATTGACATATATGATTTTGTTTACTTCAAAGTGGGCTTGGGCTCTCAATACCCACATAGGCTTGACCCACATATAACCACTTCTAACTGTAATTAGTTGATAGACCATTATTAAATATGGAATTGATCTATTGAAAAATGAACCTTATGACTGATTCTAAACAAAAGATCCAAGAGTCCAACTTTGAGTAGCTAGAGCAATATGGAGACGAACTTATTTTTCCAAAGCTTAGTCCAGATTTTTTAATATGCTGTTTGTGAGGACAAAGGAGAAGGACGACCGTAGAATATAAAACCTAAATTTTAGGCATATGCGTCAATTTTAAAATTGTGGACTATTACCAAGATGGTGGCATAAAACTCCCTTCTTACAGACTTTATTAGCATTTTTTTTGTTTGTGTTTTCTAGAGAGATTATGCCTACATTAGTGCACATCAAAATAATTGAATTGGATTTATTTTACTCTCATCTATGCTATTGCTGAACAGGTTAGTGCAGTGTAGTGCATTACAAGTCTACTTTAACATTAAAGGTCTTCACTATTATGGATGACCGAGAGGGAACTATTCAAAAACACAAATTGGCAATTGGAAAACGAGATGAAATTCAAGATGGTTATCTCCGTCTACCCATTAATTTTGGGCTGTAATTTACATTTGTCATTAACGTGCCCAGTATAAAAATGGGCCGAATTTCATGGTGTCATGACTTCTTTTTTTTTTTTGCTCCCTTGATTTGCTACCACCCAACATAGGAGGGCCCACTTTTTAAAATCATTAATTAATGTGTTATTTTTAAGTGTACTCTCGTCTTTTAAATTGATGCATAATTTCTGCAAAATTAAAATAATTATTAAAAATATTTTTTTATTTGCGACATACAAATATTATTGTAAAAAAATATAAAAATATTTTTTCCTCGCATATATCATATTTTTTGCAACATATGAGTAGTTTTGCAACGTATTATCTAGCTTTTGTGACAACAAATATTGTCGCAAAAGGTTTCTATTTGTGACAAATGAGGTTTGTGGTAAATTACTTTTTGAGACATATTTTGCAACAATTTTGAGATAATTTTTTTTATTGTAATAAAACTATTGTAATAAATATAAATATTTTTTTGCAACAAATTTGTGTGTTGCAAAAAGACTACATTTTTGTTGTAGTGTGGGGAGTACCTCTAAAATGTTCTTTCACAAATAAATAGCCATTAGCCATTAAGATTGAGGGAGATTTTTATGGGACGGCAGCTAGACCCCTTAAGCTACAAGTCTAAAAAATAGCTTAGTTGTACTAAATAGTTGCAACAAATATGATGATATTTAGATTTTTTAAGTGGTAACAGAACCACATCATTGTTGATCACATTAGCAAAAGAGCTTGTTAGAGGTGGATGCAAAATTCGACCAACCCCAATTAAACAATTTCTAGTGCCACTAGTGACGTTGATTTGATGCTTATGCGTATGGCACAACGCACACGTTTTTTTGGCAAGGAATATAATGCACATGTTGACATTATAGAATGTCTTTACCTTTACGAAAACTATTGATTTTTTTGTAAGCTAATTGAAGTTAATGACATTAATTGACAACAATTTTTTATTGACTTGTATATTTTAGAATAAATAAAATAAAAGATGACTAAGAAAAATTGAGGTAGCATACATAAATATCAAGAAAGGTTAACACGCATATTGAAAATAATCTCCCCGTCGTGCAATCGGATCATGATTTTCTAATGACATGTATATTTTATAGGGGCGACAGGAATTAAAAAACCTATCTGCCCTCTGATTTATGTTTTATATTTAAAAAAAAGCATAAGGTACACGCATACCACGTGGATACCCATGGGATCAAAATTTTAAATTTATTAGATAATTATTATGGAGAGTAATAATGAACATTTGCACTCATTTTACTAGTTTTTGACTAATTTGAGCGCGAATTGGGTGGAGATAGGCAGGTCATTTCGTTTTCTAGTGTGATTTTTTCTCCGTGATAGTGATGCCAAATGGAAAACGGGCCACAAGCCAGTAATGGATGTCCTCTCATCTTTTCTTACGCTCTATTCCGCGTCTATTTGTGGACCAAAATCTTACTTTTATAGCGACGGTCGTCACATCTTATTTGATTTTTGCTATTCATGGTGATGCTGGTGACTGAGCTTTCCACATATGGCTTTTGGTCTTTCTTCTGTTGGTTTGTGATTCGTGAGTGTTTCGCAAGTACAGATTTCTAGCCAACTGGCAGAACATGTACCGAAACATGGCTTTAACCAGCTTTACAGGGATTTCTTTTTCCGTAACGCGTATGCGCTTTCCTATTTCGGGGGAGACGTCATAGGTATCTTCGTCCTTAATTTTGTCATCTAGCCACTACGTTGTTTTTGTATTAAACAAAATAATCCAAATCAAAGAAAAATATCTAAAATATTTATTTTTTAAAATTTTATTTCTCTTATGCTTAAGATATGCTATAGTAAAATTTTTCAAAATAATTCTAGAATATAATATATTATATAAAATATTTTATATTTTTATATAATACACAAAATAACTATATGTACATGCAAACTTTTTACACATGTGATATGCATTATCTAAAATATATTATTTTTATTTTCTCCTTAAAAGTTTATCAAATTATTCTTCATTTCTTACAACTCTAATTCCAACTTCATCACCGGCTCTACCACCTCCGCCATTGACATCTATTGTTGTTGTCAACTTTATCTTCACCACTAGCTCTATTTTGTTTAACTTCATCTTTACATTTTCTTCCACTGTCACTTTCTCCTCCTCCCCTCTTTTGTTATTACTTCTTCCTCTTTTTCTTCTTTTTCCTCCTCACCCTCCTCTTTATCGTCCTCTATTTTTCCTCCCCCCCCCATAATCTAATAAGATGAGTCACAAAAATAGCCGACGGAGCTATTAAGATTTTTTTTCTCTACAATCTCAAATATTAAAAAATAAATCAAACTATAAACACATTAAATTACTCAAAGCCAAGAGTGCATTTATGTTTATTTAATTTTAAATTTTTTCTAGCACTAAGCAAAACCTCATATCAACAACCGAATCTATTTCAAGAAAGAGATATCAAACAACATTAATTATTAGTGACAATATCTCCCTAAATTTTTATAATAAATTATCTTAACAAACTAAATAGATAAAATAAAAATAAATTCTTTTCCAAACATATTACTGTCGATTGTCTTGAAGTTTTGATTGTCATCACATGTTAGCAAAAGGTTACTAGCTCCAAAGAAGAAAATTTTCATTGCCGGAGACGGAGAATAAGGTGGTATCCGGCACCAAATGGTTGATTTACAACATGGGTCCAACCCTTCTATAAAAAATAAATAAACTTGGCCTGTCCATGCACGCTCTTGGCCTCAACTTAGCCCCGCTGGCTAGGCCCACTGCCATTTGGCCTGGGCTGGCGAGCTGCCCACAAGTGGCCTGTCGTCTAGCCACCCCTACTCATAAACGAAAACATGTGTGGCCCACAACGTGATAGACATGTATTATGTTGGATAAACAACATGTAAGACCCACAATGATAAACTAAAACATATAGGGGCACATTGTGGGTGGGCCCACAATATGGTGAGACATGATGGGCTTATAACATAGGCATGCACACTATAGAAATATTGAGTTTTAATAAGTCAATGGGTATAATAGATATAAAAAATGTAAATAGGGGGATATTGGATGAAATAGAAATGCTTTGGTATGATACAAATAAAAGTTTAAATGTTAGGTATATTCTCTCATTAAAGTTTGGTTGACCCAATAACAAAATTTTAGTTTATATTTGGACCACAAAATTTTTTGTTTCTTGTTAATTTAGAAATGAACAATCCAGTCTGGTAATATAAAAAATCCGGGCTGGCAATATATTGATTTCCATGTTAGGCTAGATATAGGTGCATAATATTCCATATTAGTGTATTGTAACAATTCTCTATAAATGCAATTTTATAATTAAATATGAAAATTTTACTCAAATTACTATATTTCTTAGTGTAGTTTTCTAGATTATAAGAAATAGAGTTTACATGAGCCCGGGCATCTTGCATCACCCACTTACCCCATATATAACCTAGAGGCTCATACTAATGAACCTCATATTATAAACATAATATACTGTCAATATGAGCTAGTCGAACTCAATTTGGGCCGGTTCTTAAGTCTTATTGTGCAAATCAATTTTACTTACATATTAATCCCTCGGTCCTATGTTAATAACACTTTAGTTTTACAAAAAAAACTAATTATAAAAACTAAATAAAGCTATTCTTATAAAAGGGAGGGAATATTTTACTTTATCATCAAACCCCTGCTGCATGCACCTCCTGGCCTTCACCAATTGCGTCGGTTTTCACATGGAGCAGATATTCCTATTCTCCGTTCAAACCATGACCCGCCCTCCTTGGCCGGTGCACGTAAAGGACTCCGGTGAGTTCACATTTGGACAACCCATGTGATAATCAATTTAAAACCTTTTAAAAAAAGGCATAGATGAAAATTGTTTGAGATGGCCCACTCATCAGATTCCACGTTCCACTGAGTATTATTTGTTTTTGGTATATCACGTCCCACTCATCAAAATGGTCATCAAAGTGGTCCTTGATGTTGTCCCTTCTCGACCACGAGGTTCACCGGTTAAAAACAGCATATGGCCCTATCTGCGCTGCACTTGATGCTGAAAACCATCATTCATGTGGGTTTGGGTTCTCGAAGTCATGCCCTACGTAGCAATGTATACGGCCCATGAGTCATTATGATGAAAGCGCCATAATGGCCTTTTTGGTTGCTTGTTCAGCTCACGTAGCTAGGGATGTCAAGGGTATATGGTAAAATTTAACCTAATTTTAAATATTTAAATTTGGCTTAAATAATATTTAAGTCTAACTTGACCCGACCTAATTAAAGTTATAAATATAATTTTATAATTTTTTTATATTTTAACCTAATTCAACCCTAATAGAAGTTGACAATTTTAAATTCAACCGATTAGCTTTACTGGTAGGATTCTAATTTATCTTTTTTTAAAATAGAATTATATTTAAATTTAAGTTTGAATTTGACAAAGTTTGACAAAACCTGACCAAACCCCACCTGGTAGCATCTTAGAAGTAAAAGCAATAAGACTAATGTAAATAAATGCCTTAAATAAACAGAAAAAGATAACATGTGCATGTGGGCTCAAGCATTATGAGGTTGTTGGATCAAGATTTGATATTGTACTTTAATAAAAAAGGCAATGGCCTAAATAATACTTTCTACCTCTTATATTAATAGTTTTATTTAATAAAATCATTTATTTTATATTAAAAATTCAACTTTATTCAATTTGAGTGTCCCTTCACTTAGATATGAATTTCACAGTTAAATAAAAATTATTATTTTTCTAAATAACTATGACGGTGGGAGTATGCGCCATAAGATCAAACTCAAAGCATGATGACACAGGAATTATACTTTCTCACGACCGACAGCTTTTTTTGGATATTACATAGGAAGAAAGGATTGTTTGTCTGACGCTCATTACCGCCCGTGATAATTGATAAAAGCATGATCTTGATATTCCCTCTGCCAACCTTTTGAATTATGTCTAAGCTGATTTCATTTGCTTTGTTTGTTTAATATCCATGCGTTCTGTATTTTGCAATTCGTCCAAGAATTCCCATCCCGCCATGTGGAATATAGTTCAAGTACAGCAAGTACTGAATTTTCCAGCATTGCTGCTCGCTTCTTCAATTTCTTTACTCAAAGTTTTCATTCATCTTCTGTCTATTTTGTTTGCAGGAGAAACTCAGAGTTGCTCTGTTAGTTCAAAAGGCTGCACTGCATTTTATAGACGGCAAGGATCTCTCCATGAACACTTGGTTCTGCTGATACATTTTCTGATCTTTAATTCCATCTTACTTTCCTGTTCCTCTTATTGTCATTGCAGCTGGTAATCAGGCCAAGCTACAAGTTCCAGACGAAGTGCTCCAAGCTGGTTTCGGCATCGACCCAAATGATCTTGCGTCGATGGCTAGCAGCCACGACCTCAAGATATTCAGAGCTTACAATGGTATACATGGAATTGCTGAAAAAGTTTCTGTTTCATTAGACAATGGAACCTCTGAAGGAGATTTACCATGCCGTCGGAAGATATTCGGATGCAACCGATATGTAGAGAGGCCTTCAAAATGTTTCTGGGCTTTTGTTTGGGAAGCTCTTCAGGACTTGACATTGACAATTCTCATGGTCTGTGCTGTGATATCAATTGGTGTCGGAATTGCCACCGAAGGATGGCAGAAAGGAGTTTATGATGGGTTGGGTATTCTTCTCAGTATTTCTTTAGTAGTCGCAGTGACTGCTATTAGTGACTACAGACAGTCACTTCAGTTCAGGGATTTGGACAAGGAGAAGAAGAAAATTGATGTACAAGTGACCAGAGATGGCTACAGGCAGAAGGTATCAATATACGACTTGGTGGTGGGTGACATTGTCCATCTCTCCATAGGAGACCAAGTACCAGCTGACGGTCTGTTTATAGAAGGCTACAGCTTGCTGATTGATGAATCTTCTTTGTCCGGAGAGAGCGAGCCTGTCAGTGTGCATAGGAACAAACCTTTTCTTTTGGCAGGGACTAGAGTCCAGGATGGGACTGGGAAAATGCTTGTCACTGCTGTCGGCATGAGGACGGAGTGGGGAAGACTTATGGAGAACTTGAGTCAGGGAGGTGAAGATGAGACCCCTTTACAAGTGAAGCTCAATGGTGTGGCAACTATAATTGGAAAGATCGGATTGGCTTTCTCCATATTGACATTTTCGGTTCTCTTTGGCAGGTTCCTGGTGGAGAAGGCCATGCGTGACGAGTTCTCCATGTGGACTTCACAGGATGTGCTCATAATTTTGAATTATTTTGCAATATCTGTGACGATCATTGTGGTCGCAGTTCCGGAGGGGCTTCCCTTGGCCGTGACACTCAGCCTTGCATTTGCAATGAAAAAACTGATGGGGGAGAAGGCACTGGTGAGACATCTTTCAGCATGTGAGACAATGGGCTCTGCCAGTTGCATTTGCACGGACAAAACAGGAACTCTAACTACGAATCATATGGTGGTTGATAAATTATGGGCATGTGGAGAAATTAAGCATTGCAAGGGTGATGGAAGTGCTATGAATCTTGACATCCCGAGAGAAGCTTTATTCACCCTTTCGCAGTCTCTGTTTCATAACACTTGTTCTGAAGTTGTAGAAGGGAAAGATGGGAGAAACACCATTCTGGGTACTCCAACTGAGACGGCGCTTCTAGAGTTTGCTTTACACTGTGGTGGGGATTTTGGAACTTCACGCAAGGACTGTAAGATCCTAAAGCTTCAGCCTTTTGATTCAGTGAAGAAGGAAATGTCTGTTCTTGTTTCCCTACCGGGAGGTAAAATTCGTGCATTCTGCAAAGGTGCATCAGAGATCATCCTGTGCAAATGTGTACGATTGATCAACCGAGATGGTCAAGTGGTGCCTTTGTCCAATGAAGAAAGAGAAATGCTTAAGGATGTCATATATAAATTTGCATGTGAAGCCCTCAGAACACTTTGCCTTGCTTATAAGGACATCGATGAATCATCGGACACAAGTAATATTCCAGAAGATGGGTATACATTGGTAGCAATATTTGGTATTAAGGATCCATTGCGTCCTGGAGTCATGGAGGCTGTCAAAACCTGTATAGATGCTGGGATCACCGTAAGAATGGTGACTGGAGACAACATCGAGACAGCTAAAGCTATCGCTAGAGAGTGTGGCATATTGACAGAGGATGGTGTGGCTATAGGGGGAGCAGAGTTCCGTAATAAGAGTCCTCAGGAGATGAAGGAGTTGATACCAAAACTCCAGGTTTTATATTTCATAGTCCCATGCTTATGAGTTTCTTACATTTTATAAAGTCTGGTCTTCATTGCTCTACCTATATCCAGGTAATGGCCAGATCTTTGCCTTTGGATAAACATGTACTTGTGGCCAATTTGAGAAAGCTCGGGGAGGTTGTCGCAGTTACCGGTGATGGAACCAATGATGCTCCCGCTCTGCATGAAGCAGACATTGGACTTGCAATGGGAGTAGCAGGAACAGAGGTTTGTTTGACATTGGAACTAGTTTTCTGTTCACTCAATTTTCTTGAATTTACTTTAATTATGAATAATCACTATTTAGATAATTACAATCTTTTTAATAACGTCAGAAGGATGATCTTTAAGCTACGTGAATTAAAACTTAAGGCCAAGGGGGACGATGTGATGGAAGTCTATACTTAAGACCTTTGATAAGGGCAAATTACAGTTTAGGAATTTTGTTGAATCATACTGAGCGAATTGGTAACAGATTCTTCATTTTTCTACAACTTAGATTCTTTACTGATATGATAAAATGGTTCATTGTTGAGCTTCTTTAGCTGAACGCCAATATTGCAACTTCTTCCTTAGGTTCCTCGTCCTTATTTCTCCTACTGACACCCAAAATATTTCAAACAAGTCACCATTTGGAGAATAAGTTATTGGCAACCCTTCATAAGTTTTGACTTCATATAAATCATATTTACCTCCACATGCTGGTAATCTAAGAAAATTATATAAACAATGCCAAGATGCTGGCATTAAACATCGCGCATGCTTGTAAAACGAAAACTATGTGATAGTTAAGTTTCAGCAAATCTTTTACTAGGTTCAGCAAATTTACTTAAGCTGCTTGTCATGAGCTTTTATTTGTTTCTAAGTTTTCCACTCTGCTGTGGTTACAGGTTGCGAAAGAAAAAGCTGATGTGATCATAATGGACGATAACTTTAGAACCATTGTGAACGTAACTAAGTGGGGTCGTGCAGTGTACATAAATATTCAAAAGTTTGTGCAGTTTCAATTAACAGTTAATGTGGTCGCGTTGATAGTTAATTTTGCTTCAGCCTGCATCATAGGTACCAAAACTATAGAAATTCGCTTAATTATGCATATCTATTTTAGAATTTTTTGGTCAATGTTTAAATTTGTTCTCTTCATGAAAACTGGTCTTCAGGAAGTGCTCCTCTTACTGCGGTCCAGTTGCTTTGGGTCAACATGATTATGGATACTCTGGGTGCGTTGGCTTTGGCTACTGAACCACCTGATGATGAATTGATGAAGAGGCCCCCAGTTCCTAGGGGGGCTAGTTTCATTACTAAGTTCATGTGGCGGAATATCATTGGCCAAAGTATCTATCAGCTAGCTGTTCTTGGAATTCTCATATTTGATGGCAAACGAATTCTCAAACTCAAAGGGCCAGACGCCCCTGCAGTTCTTAATACTTTCATATTCAATACATTTGTCTTTTGCCAGGTAAAGTTACTTAGACTTTCCTAAGATGGGTATTACCATACATTTATGGCTATTCTTGCATTGGCAAAATAAATTTCTCTTTAGTAATTTGGATCTTGTTAATCCATATTCAAAGGTTACTTGACAATAAAAAATGGAGAACGTTTTTTCAATAGCCAGGATTTTAGTTGATTTGGTCCCTTCCAAGTGCAAGGTCTATTTTTAGCAAAGTACTAACTAGAAAAATTGCTTAACGAAGACAGTTAATAGTTAGCTACCTGATGATAGAACAATAGTATGTCTTTATCTTTGCATTGGTCACATTAGTGCATTGAAATTCATTTCCTCTTTTTTTGAAGTATTTTTCAACTAGAAAAGTTTACAAGATGGTCTTTATCTTCGGGTTTCAAAATAGACTTTAACATTTACTAACTTTGAAACTTTAACTAGTAATTCTTTTTCTCTGTTGCTAGTTTGATTCACAATATTGCACATACAAGAAATGTGTTGTTAGTGCTGTAAAATCTAGAGGAAAAAAAACAAAGATCCTCAACATGCGTGTCAACTATGCGATGCAATAATTTTAAGATTAAAACTCTACAAATTTCATTACAAGGAAGCCCCTTTGCATAGTTTGTTCCAGCGTCACAAGAAACATGTAGGATTTCTTGACTGCTGGATTGCTTGCAGGGGAAGTTGTCCAGTTAGTAGAGGATTCTAGAAATTTTAAAATACATGCCTAACAAATAAAGTATTAAGTGGAATGCCTTCTTTGAGTTATATTATGATCATAGAGAGAATTGTTCACCGGACTCTTTAATATCAATTCTTTGTTTGATGAATCATGCTACACTGATTTGGAGTTCTGTACTGGATGAGGCTACAGGCTCAAGCTGTCATGCAGAGGAGATGATGTGTTGGACCAACTATTTCAAAACACATTGCCAAAAAAACCTATTTCAAAACACACTGAATATCATATTAAAATAGAGCTCGTAAACTATCCTGTAGAGAAGATCCGGTAAAGGAAGCATTTTTCTTGTTTGATACTTATATTGCTTTTGTCTGATCTTATCCTTTCCAGGTATTCAATGAAATCAACAGCCGTGAGTTGGAAAAGTTAAATGTTTTCAAGGGCATCTTCAATAGCTGGGTCTTTATGCTCGTGATGGTTTCTACTGTTGCATTTCAAATAATCATAGTACAATTTTTGGGAACATTTGCAAACACTGTGCCTCTAACATGGCAATTATGGGTCGTCAGCGTATTAATTGGATCCGTAAGCTTGATTGTTGCTATAGGGTTGAAGTGTGTCCCTGTGGAAATTGTTAAGCGTGAGCATCCAATAAATGATGGTTATCTGCCGCTTGCCAGTAGTCCAGATGAATTAGCCTAAATACTAGCATTTAGAGTCAATTAACAAGCCTTTAGCTTAAAATGTTTAAGGGTAGTTTAAACATTTTATATATTTTTCTTAACTCTAGTTAGGTGATGATAAAGTCGTCCTCTTTTTGTAGTGTTTTTTACTGCTAGTATAGTAAATTTACATGTTCAAAATTTTTATTTTGAGTTTTGTTGGCCATCAATCAATTTTCTGTAAGCGAGTTGGAGTTGTGAATGGAATACTACCTGCAAACTATTTCATATAATGCCCAAAGGAATATATACTACTCCCTCCATCCAAAACAAACTAATTTTAATTCATTTTAAACAAACAAATGATCTATTAATATGGTACATAGGGAATATTTACTTTTTGAAAATACTAGTTTCCTATATAAACAAATTGAAATTGTTACCATTAAGCACCCTCAAAGACACACGTCTACTCGGTGGCGAGCAGTTACTAGATGCACTCGTAAAGATCTCAGATCGCCCATTTCTCATAGAGGGAGGTGTAAGAACATATGAGTCATATGTTACATTATTGGCTTATTTATTTATCAAAATTATGTTAAGAAACATTGTGTATATATAAAGTCTTAGAATCTGATTCGAGATTGTTGTGGTTAAGTTAGATTTGGAATTGACATACTTAAAAAATATGAGCAGACGTATTATTATTGATAAAAACAGAAGACTAAAAAATATTGAACATTTTTTAAGCTTATTCAAATCATATATGGAAACAAATATCACTTGTAGAAATTTCAAAAGTAATTTCAGAGGTTTAAGAAGGTTTTAGGGTAAAAAGGGTAAAATAGTAAATTATATATAAAATGATCGATCGTTGAACATAAAGAAGAAATAAACAATCAATTTGTACTTGATTTTTTCCTATGCAAAATGAAGTCGAAAGTTTTCAATTGATCCCTCTTGTTAATTGAACGATCGCTTAAAGTATCGTGCACAAAATAAACAATGAACGATCAATCATTGTTTGCAACAATCGATCGCTTTAAGGGCAGGTTACCCTAATTAAGTCATTCCAATTTAAATCTCTTTTTTTATCTAAGTACAAGTCGTAAATCGACTTAAGGAGTTATATAATGGTTAAATCATAAAATTTGAGAGAGGAAAACCTAGAGAAGATTAGTGAAAAAAGGTTTATACCTTTGCATATTATTTTCTAAAGAGAATTCACATAAAGCTTTGAGTTAAATATCCATAGTGAATTATAGAAAACATTTCATAATTAAAAGAGTTTAGGCACAGAGAATCCAAAGATGTGTTACAATAAATCTTCAATGGGAGATTGAAGATTCCACAAAGCCAAAGTAGGTGTTTGTTGAAGACTAAAAAAAGGCAGAGACCATGTAAGGAGGAAGAAGTTTCGAGTTCTTGAGAGAGAAGACTTGAAGGTCAACAACAATAATCTAAACAAAAGGAGCTTATGTAATAGTCTAAATAAAGTTGGTGGTTTGTTTGTGTCAATGTAAAGTCTTAGTTTTTAGTCCATTGATTTGGTTTCGGTGAAAATATTATGGTTTTTTACCCTGTTAGGGTTTTTCATGTTAAATTATTGTGTTCATATGTGGATTGAATGATAGTGATTGATTGCATGGTGGTTAATTGACTAATACATCCTGAGTGAGATTTGAGAGAATATTAGTTTAATTCTTCTATGTATAAATTTTTTGCGCAAAGAGTCTAAAATTCGTAGTCTTTATCTTTATTGATAATCAGACTAGGGGCAATTTAGTAATCTACATGGTTATTAGATAGATATTAAACTCAGTAGTGGTAGCTGAGGTTTAATTATTGAAAATTTAATTTTGCTACATGTTATCAATCAGATTTGGCATGTTAATTCTTTGTAACCTTGCTTAAATTTCTATAGTTTGATTTCTTATGCTAGGTTTTGAATTTTGACTTGTGCTTAAGTTTAATTGTTTTTCTCTTAGAAGTACTTGATTAGACTTGCTGATTTGTATACTCTAGATTACTAGTTGCTTCTCTCATAATTTTCTTTATTTAAGTGTTTAATTTGTGGTGCTTGGGTTGCTTTTATTGAATTAAATTTAATGGCTCGTTTGAATAACTCAATGAATGAACATGAGTACTTGAGAAATCCAATGAATAGACCTCCTTTTTTTAATGGATAAAATTTATCATATTGGAAAAATTGAAATGAGTGCTAGATGCATACAGGTGATCCATAGATCCTAGTTTCTTTAGAGAAGTTTTAAGCAATTAGCAAGTGAAAAGATTTGATTAAGTAAAATGATATGCAGAATGCATCAGGTAATCTTTTAAAGTGCTAGGTAAGGTCCTTCTTGAAGTATGGATGATTTTGATTGACCTATTGTATTTGATGGTGAAATTGAAGGTAGATAGTTTAGAATCTTCCAGTTTTGATAATGTATGATTTTTTTAAGATTTGTGTAAATTCGTTGCTTCGTTGTTTAATGTTACAAATAGATTATGCGTAGTATGGAATAATATGATGCATAACTGTAACGTCCAAGAATTTTCTAAATTTTTGAAGTCGACCACATGGAAATTAGGGTGTTGGACCCCTTTACCTTCTCGTAGGAATAACTTGATCATCTGGAATTGGTGGCTAAAATAATATGGATGGAAAGTAGACAGAAAGGAATTTAAAATGTCACCAAGAACACATAAATCGGAGTTGGATGAGAGAGATACAATCGTTTGAAGTTGAATATAGAGCGCAGGGCTCTTTTACCCGAATTGGACGTGTAAATTGGTCATTTAAGTGACTATACAGGCCCGATTAATTAATGTTACGAAATTATGTTTTAGGGGGCCAATTGGGTGGCCTAAGTGGGGAGGTTTGGCCCAACTCCTTAGGGGATTAGGAACCCTAATCCTCATGCTTATAAAAACATAATTAGGGCTCTTAGGAGGGCTTTTGAGCATTAAGGGAACGAGGAGGAGCCGTCGATGAAATTTTCCGACGAGGCTCCGGTGGCGATGGATCAATGGCAAAGCGGCAATTGAGGTAGGATCATTTTCAAGCTTAGTGTGATTTTTGTTGATTAAATATGAATATAATTTACTTGAACAGTAACTTAATGCTACCATTGGTCGTAATTATGTAGAACAGAAATTATTGTACGTCTGTTGGTCGGTTCTTTTTCGATGGAGGCTGGCTAGACATCGGCTAGACTCAGGGCTAGGGTGGTTTGAATTGCCTCTAGATGGCGAACCGACCAGTCCTGGCCCTGCGGCCAGCTGAGGCAGCTGCAGCAATGGCCGGTGGTGAATTATTTGTTAGAGAGAAGAGGTTACAACGTTTTGGCCTTGACATCGGCTGGTGGCCACAGGACGGAGGCTGGGCTAGGCCCGTTAGATTTGGTGCTTGGCAGCGATCCAACCAGACCTGGCCTCACACCTGGTCATGGTGGACATTGATTCAGCCGGCAGTGCTGTTAAGAGAGAGACCATATTAGAAAGAAAAAAGAAGGTGCTTTGTCTCCCCGGTCAACCACAAACAGCGGCCAGGCCAAGGCAGTCGGAATCACCATGTGATGGCAATCTCATCAACACTGGCGGCCACTCCACCATAGCGCCCAGGGGCAGCACCTCCAGAGGTGTTTCCGCCTCTAGCCTGACATGGGGAAGGCGACCCGCATTGCGGCTCGTCGACCCGAACTGAACCGGGTCTAATCTAATTAGAAGAAATAAAAGTGGGGATTGAACTGGGTTCGGTTCAAGAGGCTATAGGTTTTCAAATAATTTATAAAAAATACCAGTGGACTTTGAGATGGAGATGATTCTCGTGACCAAGTTTCAAGGAGGGGAAAAATCTCAAGGTATGTGAAATGACCTTGTTACCCCTTATAGTTAAATTATCATATAATATTTACATACATGACTTAGGAGCTCCAGTTCAGTGCACTATGAGTGATATTAAAAATTAAAAAAATTCTCAGTGAGATTTTAATAGGTAATATAATTATAGGTAAAATCACTTAGTGTGAAAAAATACCAAGGAGTGGTAATTGACCATTTTGCCCCTATAATTAATCATAAACCATTAAGTCAACCAATGTCGATTCAAGGGGTTCCCGACCCCAACACACATTAGGAAAAATACACCGAGTTCATGTAGTCAAGTAGTACCCTCGAGCCCAATTTTACACTATTGAATGTCAATAAGGCTTTGAACCAAATGTCATAAGCAACTTATGAGCGGATCGCCCACATTCGTGTGAATGGAAGAGCGAGTCGATTTGAGTGTACAGCCTTAGGAGAGGGTAATGACTTAAAATCAATAAATATGAAGTGAGATAATTAGAATAACCCAAGGGAGGGTACCATACCTGTCACGCCCGAGGTTTTTCTTTATATTTAATTGAAAATTTTACAAATATTTTATTTTTAAAATATATACATAAATTAAATAAACCGACAAAATATCAGGCGTGACCTAATACAAAAACATATGAATAAAATCTACCATGGCCATGGGTTTCAAAAACAAAAACCTCCTAGGCATCTCTGAGTACAAGTTCTTTCACAGTCTTAAAATCATTCGTAGATACATATATAAGTCCAGTACATACTACATTTTTCTCATCTTAAACAATACATAAGATCGTAGCACCAAACTTCACATAACCTCACCGCAAATTCGCTGCACTCCAAGTCGAGGAAGAATTATCCACCACAAGAAAAATCAAGTCTCATCAGCTAACGATCGACCTGCAAAAGCCTCCAGTCGAAGGGGCTAAAAAGATGGGGTGAGTATTTTCATACTCAGTAGGAAAATACCCAGTAGGGGAAAAATATAAATCAATGAACTCCGTAAGTTCATATACAGATGCTTCCATGCAATCACACATGAAGCAACAAGAATAAGAAGTATAAATATGGTCACGCATACAAATCATCGTACAAATCGAACTTACACTTACTCATATAACATGCTCTTACACTTACACTCAGAATGAGTCTTATCAGCGTACTCGTACAAATGCATGCTTACACTTACAACATGCACATACTTGTACGACCTTATTCGTACGAACTCACTTGTACGACCTTACTCGTACAATCTTACTCTTACACATAAATGTAATCTTACATCTCCCATAGAAGCTTACACTTACGCTTATGCTTACACTTACACATGCTTACCGTCTGAATCAAAGTCTCACAAACCTACTCGTACAACTTACTCAGACTCATAAACTTACTCTTACTGTCTTCCAAAGAAGCTCACACTTACTCTAAATCTTATACGTACAACTTACTCAGAATCTGAAACATACTAACTCTTACTATCGAACACACACTACCGACAACTGAAGCTCATTACAATTGATAAGCTCTAGCGTCGGAAAGGAGAGGAATGCCACTGGGGCGTCACCTTAACCTTCGGGGAGCAACTAGACGCCATGGACTTTTCCGAAGGCAAGGCACACCTATGCTCATGGGGCACAGGATCAAATAGGTAAGAGCAGGTCCATGATACTGCTTACCTGAGCATGCAAATGCCCACTCTTTGGGGCCATACATTGCCAACAAGGGCCATCCAGTGCCAACTAAGGGCGAAAAACATACGATGCCACTTTTGGGCAAGAATCTTACAGTGCCACTCTTGGGAAGAACATACAATGTCATCTGTAGGCAGAAAACACATATAGCCCACGAAGGGCAAAAACTTAGAGCACTCTCAACAGAGCATCAAACGTCTGGGCCGAAATACGACACCAAGACTAAATCAAAACATACATACAATTGCTCTCAACAGAGCATCAGACGTCTGGTGCTCCATATAACACACAGACAACATCCCGTAGGATAAACACCATGGCTAGACCAGGAAGGACACTCAGTCGATTACTTATCGACTGGCTCAAAACAGAACTCAATTCGTCGAAACCCTCAGTCTCAAACTTACAATGTTATCAAATTAGGGTTAATTACTATTCAAGTTTATATTAGATAACTTATGCATGTACAATTATGCTCAAAATGACTACTATCTTACAATCTTCAGCCAATGAAGCAAGAACCGCGCACGTTCTGAAGCTCTAATCTACAAAAGTAACACTCTTTACTTAGCTCATCCCCCACCTTACACTTACAATCTTATGAATCTCAGCATAGCCTTACTTATCAAACTTAAATTCCATACTCATACTCTTACCATCAAATACTTACGGTCTTACATCTTACCCCATATGCCTTAAAACCGAATCATCTTACTCGAACTCCTCAAATTAAACTTTGTAAACCCAAATTAAGTCATCAAACCCTTACTCCTTCCTTACTCATTGTTTTTCCGTTACGATTCATATTACGTACATTATGCATGTACAATTATGCTATTAACGCTCCCTAACTCACCACCCCCAAGATGCTCTGAACCTTAAGTCTTCTAAATCCTTGCATCTCCGAAGCCTTCAGCTCGTTGCTCTAATATCTCATCAGCTCAATCCCAACCAATCCTCCAATCTCATCAAATCCAACCTTCGCTCGTCCATTTCTTTGTCTTTCCTCACTCGATATACCGTCACTGTTTCCACATCATAGACTATGATGTATCCCTTACCAAACTTACAATCAAACACTCCCACTTGGGTCCATCGATCACATACTACCAGCCCCCAACAAAGATCACACGCTCTGGTCACATACACGATTCATAGCAACTTACTGCGTGCCCTTAGTCTTCACTAACATATACATACAAATCATATGCATACAACATGCTTTTATAAGCAACATAATCATGCAACATTAAATTATAAACTCCTAGCATACTACTACACAATCAAAGCATGCTATAATAAAATTACAAGTTCAAGGTCCTCTACCTCGTAATCCACAGGAGTTTGATAGCGAGCAAATGACGGTGGCGGCATCGATAGCAGACTAGTGGCCAAAAACATCGCACTGAGAGAGTTGTTGTGTCCTGAGGATTTTCAAAGATGCTAGAATTAATCTCAATAAAGTTAGATTAATTTCACTCGAAGCCAAAAGTTTGGATGCACTAAGGCGGCCGGATACAAGGTTGTTTCATAAACACGCATTGAGGCACTAAGGCCCGACATAGGTGGCCGACAAATGCGGCATCATTTCTAAATGCTACCCACAACTAACTCATTGTACGGACAATCGTGCATCAAGCACGGCTTACAGTGGAGGGTATGGCCATGACATCGGTTGAGCCTTTGATGGACAGAGTCTAACGACTGACAATTTTTACTTTCCCTTAGAAGAATCAGAATTCGGGAACTCTTTCCCGTAGGTTTTGGATCATACGTAGCAAAATTGGGGGTACAGAGGTAGAATCGGGCCAGAAGTACTAGCCCTAGCCGTTGATAGGCAGGGCAGAGCCACGTCATTAGTCAGGTAGCCCAAGTACAAGCGATGTTAGGCTGAATAGTTAGCCCTAGGATGGGGTGATTCTCGCGGCGGCACTAAGAAATGTAGCCCAAAGTTTGGGGCCAAGGTTTGGGCAGCAGACATGCAGGGCAGAGGAGCATGGGAAGCCACGAATGGTAGCCTCAAGTCCTTGGGTCAATCAGGAGTTCGTGGCTGTCCATTGGCTGACGTAGGTGGCAGTAAAATTGTTGGTCAAAAGTAACAAAGGAGTTTGATCAAACCAAAGGCGACGGAGTGTCAAGCCAGGGGTGGACACGCTATCATTGAGCCACTAATGGTCGAACAGGAGTTGAGGGATGAACCTCGAAGACGCTGGGACCCAGCAATCGCCGAATAGTGACAAGTCAAGTGGACATCGGCCCAATATCATCCGACGTCCGACTACAGAGGATGGATGCAACCCGCAAAAAGTGCAACTTTGCTATAATGCGGGTCAGCCAATTGAACGAATTGGGGCCAATTGGGAGGCCGAACATCGGCACCTTGCCGTCATAGGCTCAAGGCAGCAATTCAAAGGCCGATTAATAGGCAGCAGCCGACAATGGAAATAATAGCAAATACCCATGGAAAGAATTCCGTCCAGACCAGAATTGGGCAGAGGGGCCAAGGAAGATGCGACGATTTGGGCCGGGACAATGGCCTCGCCCAAGGAAGGGCCAAAGGCCATTCGGTGGCGACCGGCCACAGGTGGCACGACCCACAGTCATAACACAGACAAAGACATAACAAAATTGGGAGAAATCGCCCTTCCAGACCGGAAAGTAAGAGGGGTCACAGTCCAGGGAGGCACCGGCCTGGGCCACGAGGTGGTGACCTTGTCGTCGCCGGGCTGAAAGAGAGCCAGAGGCCCACTGGCTGCAACCGGCGACCAGCAGTATAGCCGCAGGTCTCACAGAACAAAAAACCGAAAAAAAATAGAAGGAAATTGGTTTTTACCTCATGATGGCGACACGGGCGCCGAGAGGCTGGGACGCAGGTGGCCGGAGGACGCTCTAGCCGGGGCAGAACCATTGCTGCAGGGTGGCGGCCATGCAACACACAGCAGCGGTGAATCAGGCAAATATCACAATACGGCAGCTCTACTGTGCTAAAACGAAAAAGAGGAAACAGGCGGCAGTGGTCGGCGGGGAGGCCGGGACGCCGGTGGCCGGAAGACGCTTTGGCCGGGGCAGAACCATGGCACCTCAAATATCTTTGTTGGGCAGAAACTGAGAAGAGCGGAGCGAAGCGGCAGCGGGCGGCCAGGCCAGGCCGGGGAGGCGGTGGCGGCGTCGCCAGGTCATGGCCGGGCTGGTGGAAGCCGGTGCCCATCGGTGGTGGCGCCTCCGGCTTGACAAAAGCAAGGGAACAGTCCACTGTTCCCTCGCGGTCGGGCACTCCGTGCCCAATCCGCAACTATATATATATATATATATATATATATATATATATATATATATATATATATATATATATATATATATATATATATATATATATATATATATATATATATATATATATATCTATCTATCTATCCGTTTCGGTTCTCACGCGTCCCATTCGATTTTCGCACCGAAAAAAAATTTGGGATGCATCGAGGCCCAATACCTACGACTAAACACCACTCCTGACTCTTACGGTCATGAGTTTTACAAATACGGATACACCTTATTTATCGAATATACAACCAGAAACTGCAGAACATTGCAGAAATTGCAGAAAAATGCAGAAAATTTAAGAAAAATTACAGAAAAATTGGGGATGTTACAATACCTTAGGTGGTAAAATAACCATAATGCCCTTAGGAGCAATATATCCCGTGTAATATCCCTAATTTTCCCGGGTTTTGAAATTTAAATACATGGAAATTATGTTGTTTGACCTATTGACATTCTTATTAGAATAACTTTCTCCCTAGATAGAATTTGGGGCTAAAACGAATTATATTAGAAAGTAGACGGAAATAGCTTCGAAACACCACCAAGAACGCACGAATCGGAGTCCGGATGAGGGAGAAATGACCGTCTGAAGTTGAACATATCGTGCAGGACCCGTTTACCCGAATTGAACGCGTGAACTGGCGGTTTAAGCTGCAATGTGGGCTCGATAAATTGCTGTTCCGAAATTGGGTTTTTGAGGTCTAATTCCTCATGAGATTAGGAGCCCTAATCCCATGCCTATAAAAGGCCTTCTTAGGGCACAATTTAGGGGTTTTTTTGCCCGATCAAAGTAGAGAATGGAGGCTTTTTGGAAGGGAAAAGGATGAGCCGTCAATAGAATTTTTCGGCGAGACTCTGGCGAAGCATTGGCGATGGTGGATCGACGACAAATCGGCCTGCGAGGTAGGATTTTGAATCAATATCAAAGATAGTTTATTATTAAAATATAAAATCGTTTTTGTTTATTATGTGAATAGTCATTTCTGTAATCACTGTTCACATAATTTCATTGAAATTGCTACTGCCGGCCAATCACCAGCCGGCCACCGGCCTACAGCTGGACCAATTGAGGGAGGGGTGTGCCGGTCCTGGCTGCAGTGGATTTGGATCCGGCAGCCTTGGCGGCGGTGGATTGGCTGCCGCCGAGTCGTCACAGTATAAAAAAAACAAAATGAATGGCAGGCGGCGGCGTGGTGCGGACCATGGCCGGAGGCGGGACCGAGGGTCACGGAATCGCCGGAAGACGGCGATCCCGTTGATCCCGTACTTTTTTCGGTCGTGGCTGCCTGCCCCCGCGGCGCCGCGAACTGGTTGCAGCACTGAGAGAAAAAAAAGAAAGAAATATTTAGCCGCGGCCGGCCGCCGGGCGGTGGCGAGTCCAGGCCCACCTGAATCGCCGACAGGCGGAGATCCGATGAGGCCTAGCCTTGCCCCGCCGGGCCAGCAGCCGCTGCCGCCGCCAGAGGCTTTCTAGCCTCAGGCCAGATGCGAAGGAGACGACCCGCGCGTCGTGGGTCGTCAGGCGCGGGTTCGGGTCAGGCGACCCGTGGCCAGGACCAAACCCGAATGGGTCTAACCCGGTCCGGTCTGGTCTAAAAAAAATGTTATTGAACCGGTTTTGGTTCACTAGCTTTAGGACTATAAAAAAATTCGTAAAAATTACCAAGTATCCATAGAAGTATTTCAAGAGTCCCGACCAAGTTTCAGACCGGGGAAAAATCCTAGAGCCTCTGAAATGACTAATTTACCCTTGTAAGTGTAGCATAGAATAAATCACTAATGATCGAGATTAGGGCCTCCGGATCAGGGGCCTATAAGTGGATTTATAAATTGAGAAAAATCTCAGGGAGATTCCAGTGAGTATCCTAAATTTGGACCAAGCCATAAGCTAAGTAAAAATCCCAGTAAGTAGATATTTGACTGTTTTACCCATAGGGTTAAGGTAAGACAGTTAACTGAACAGGAGTCGGTTCAAGGGGTTTACGACCCCGTTAAACGGAAAAAAAATTACCACGGGTTCACAATGTCAAGGTGTACCCTTGGGAATAGTGTTGAACTTGTCAAGGTTCAGGGAAGCCCTAAACAAAAGACAAAAATACCTTTATGCAAATCGGCCCGTATTCGCATGGATGCTATTAACGGGCCAATGTAATACTGAAACATTTTGAGAGGTTAAAGACTTACCCGAGTGCAGAGAGGACTGTATCCAATGTTGGATAATTACTCTAATGCCCTTAGGTGCATTTCGACCGGTTTAATAAAGATTTATTAAGATAACCCAAGGAGGGTTAGGGCACGAGAGCTCGAATGATTCTTATATCATTAATGAATTCTATTATTGATATTATGATATGCTTAGACCTGTGTAGTTCTTATGGTTTATGTTATTCTTTGTTTCAATTTATGATATTGATGTTGTGATAGTAATTTATCACTATCTTTAAATTATTGAAAGAATAATTGTTTGGGGTTTGATAGCTTTGGATTGGGCATGAACACCTAATCAAGATAAAGACTAAAATACCTCAGAGGGGTCTGGGACTAGTTCATACAGTGAACAAAGCCTTTGACCTGACGATTTGCCTTGGTTGATGAACCGATGGCATGTCTCGAGTTGTAAACCTTAGTCTAGAAGGGACTAATAGGATTTGGGATAGTCATTCAGAATCTTGGCTTATAGATGAGCAAGATAGGGTTCAGAATGCTTTCCTGAGTTCTAGCTCTATTGAGGAGCCGCTGATTTGACCGTGTAGTTACACCTCCCCATTGGAGGGAGTTCTTTGTGAGCCGGGCTCACCGCAGATCTATTGAGGATCTTTTTAGTGTACACACAATTAGGGTCGCTGACATCCTACTTGGTTGGCGTCTCTGACCACTTCTGTTCAGGTGCAGTTGTGGGCCATGCCCTTCCACTCCGGTCAAGTCCTTATGGGCTAGGTTGGGAGATGGCACTTCCTGGTGGATTCCAGGGGCCTAGTGGATTCCAGAATGTTTCGTTGTCATTTGTCACTTAGGTTGACATCTGATGAGTTTATCTGTCATTGGGATTAGACGGGAATATTAATTATCGAACAATGGTTCGAGAAATAATTAATAACATTGATTGATATTGCTTGTTTAATTAGAACAAGTGGAATGATTAAAGGACTTGCATAAAATGTAGGTTGCTTGAAAATACTTAAGCATTGCATGGGTGATGCTATGCTTCTTAGTATAGTATAGTTTTTAGGCAGAACTACGTCTGGATCCGATCTTGTTGGAAACATTGGAGATGTTGTCTGATGAGTACGTAGGCAACTAACATCGGGTGATGTTGGCCTGAACCGAAAAATACTAATAAAATATTTTGTCCTTTGGAAGCTCTTCTCCTGAAGGCGGAGATGCTCCATTGTGGTTGTGGTTGTTGTTTGGTTTGCTTTGTTGCAGATTCTCCAGGCGAAGACAAGTCAGACCAAGGCAGGTAAGCTCAAGAGGTTTCCGTATTTTTGAAACTCTGATACGTAAGTGTACCTTAAATGTGAGAGTCAACTTGTTATTTATTTTCAGACAGGTGACAGACTTGTACTTAGATAGATGAACTGGTCTTTATGAATTTTCAGATGTTAAATAATATCATATGATTTGATATTTGTATTTGTGAACCACAGTTATCATGACCTGGGTATTTAATCGAAGGGTTTGTTTTGTATTTAAAGAAAAAAAAAATTTACCTACCGTTCGAGCTATTTAAAAATGCTTTTAAAAATCCGGGTCGTGACATCCCGCTTTTGCCAAAACGTATAACCTAGATAACTAAGCATTAGGGTACTCTAGAATGATGTTAAATGACTTTAAAAGGAAGGGGTGTGACCAGTAAGTGGCACAAAGACCTTGACAGGTCACAGGAAATTAGGGGAAGAACCCTAATTCTCAAGGTTTAAGACAACGTATTACATGTGTTTGCTACCCAGTATATCGATCAACTAGAGTATTATATACGTAACTCACATGATGTGTTAGAGTCTTTAAATGCTCGGGCTTGAATTCACTGAGCCCTAGCCCTGCAAATGAGTACAATGGGCCTCCGTTTATTATTTATTTATGCATTTGTGTGACTGCATGTTATTTATGTTAATCATTCTGATGCATGCTTTTATTATTAATACATTAATCAGTAAGTTGAGATTAATAAAGATTAATCAAGAGATATTGGTTGTCATTAGATTAGGGGGAGAACATCTAATCAAGATAAAGATTAAAATACCCTTAATATGGTTTGAGACTTGTTCATAGAGTAAACAGGGCTCTGACATAGAATTTTACCTTAGTTAATAAACTAAGGGTAGTTATAGGAGTTTAACTTAGTCTCGTAGAGACTATTAGGGTTTGGAGATGCTATATGAGTCATAGCTTAGTGGATGAGCTATTTATTGGGCCGATTTACAATGTGAAGAGGACCCAAATGGTTGGGTGAGTACTTGATTAGATGAAAATAATCTAGTTTAAGTTTTGAATGTGTGGGGAGTCAATGGTCATAAAGACCTGAAACTTCTATAGATACATTAGTAATGTTTTAGAAGATATTTTCTCCCTAAGTTAGGATGGTAGAGATTGTAATACACTTTCTTCCCTGTCCCGACGATTTGGGTATTAGCCAGAGAGGTCTCTACCGTAGGTTCCCCGCAGGTCTTCCCGGGACCATATAGTGCGTACAAAAAGCAAAGTTGTATGAGTATCATAGAAGGGTTGTGCTTCTCCCTAATCTGTGTTCATGAGCACAGTTGTGATCTTCTTCTCCATATTCGTGGTAGTCTATTGAGAGCCCTGAGGATTTGGGTCAAATTGCTATTAAGCAATCTACTCCAATGCTGGAGTCCTATGTTTGAGGATTTCTTCGAGAGTCAAATTTATCTCCGAGAGTCAAGGGAGCTACTTGACTTCATAGAATCGGTATAATTTTCCTGGCATGTGATGGGGTTGTTAACCCCTTGAACAAACCCAGGTTTGCCTAACGGTTTACCCTACACCCACTCATTGGCATTTTTCCTAGTATTCGGTGTGGTTCATATTTAGGATACACATTATATGCTTAATGAGAATTTTCTCAATTTTTAAGATCACTCATAGGCCATTGAACCGAAGCCCCTAACTCGGGTAAGCGGTTATCACACTATAATTTAACTATAAAGGGTAAAAGGGTACATTTTATAGTCTTTGGGATTTTTCTTGAGTTTGAAACTTGGTCAGAACACTCCCACCCCTCTCTAGATACATGATTAATTTTCTAGAATTTTTTTTATTCTTATATCCCTTGAACTGGACCCAGTTCACTCCCCTCATTGTTTTGATTTTTTTTAAATCAAACTCGGTTTAGTTTGGGTCGATAATCCGCAATGCGGATCGTCTTCTCTGGTGGCCAGGGCCAACGGGATTGCCATCACGTGGCGATTTCGACTGCCCTGGCCTAGCCACTGGCCTACAACAAAGTGCCTTTAATTATCTTTTTTTTCTAATCCACCAGAGAAGTAGCAACGGTAGGCCGCCACGGCCGGCTGATGGGCAGGGCTCGACCGGAACTCCATCGTCCGGCGATTCTGGCAACCCTAGTCCCCCCTCTGACCGGGAGCTGTGCAACGCCGTTGCAGTGTTCTCTTCCTCTTTTTTTTTCTCTGCAACAACCCGGCGGCCTAAACAGCAGCAGCCAAATCTATCGTTGCCAGGGGCAGTATGGCCCGTCCTAAAACGGGTCTGGCGATCGAAAATCAAATTATTGTTCACATAAATTACATAAATAGTATTTTGCAGAAATCACTATTTCCATTAAAATTTGCTAACAAATTCCCCACTAATCTCGACTTGAAATCCTACCTCAATGGCCGAGTTGTCGTCAATCCACTACCGCCAAAGCCTTGCTGGAGCCTCGTCGGATAATTCCATCAATGGCTCTTCCTCCTTCCCTTGACGGTCTAAGCCCTCCCCCTAAAAGTCCTAATTAGGTTTTTATAAACATGAGGATTAGGAACCCTAATCCTCATAAGAGTTGAGCCAAAACCCCCCACTTAAGCCACCTAATTAGGCCTCTAAAACGTAATTTTGTAACATTAATTAATCGGGCCCGTATAATGACTTAAACGACCAATTTACACATCTAATTCGGATAAATGGGTCTAGCGCATTATGATCAACTTCAAACAGTTGTATATTCCTCATCCAAACTCCGATTTACGTGTTCTTGGTGGTGTTTCAATGTTATTTCTATCTACTTTCCATTTATATAGGTTTCAACCACCAGTTCCAACTAATGATCAAGTTATTCTGACGAGAAGGTTAAGGGGTCCAATACCTTAATTTCTTCATGGTCGCTTCGAAAATTTAGAAAATTCCTAGATGTTACATGTAGGATAGTTGAAAAAACTTAAACATTGCACGTGTAATGCTATACTTTTTATGATAATTTAATTTTAGGCAAAACTACATCTCACCTTGTTAAAAATATTGAAGATATTGTCTAATGAATATATAAGCAACTAACAGCAAATAATATTGGCTAGATCCAAAAAATATTAATAAAATATTTTATCCTTTTGGAAGCTCTTCTCCTAAAGGAGTAGATATGTTGTTATTTGGTTATTTAGCTTAGTTGGTTGCAGGTTTTCCAGGTAACGATAAGTGAGACCAAAATTGACAAACATGAGATATAATTTTTTATTTCTGCAATTTTGGTACGTATATATATTTTTGGTATAAAAGTTAACTTAGTTAAATGGACATACTATTCTTTATGAATTTTTTATACGTGCAATAATATAATATAGTTTGATATTAATATTTATGAACTCTAGTTATCATGGTATTTAATCGAATAATTTATTTTATTCATACTCGCAACGTGGCTCACGTAGGACTTCAAATGTCAGGAATGTACGAAATACCAATGCTTTCCGGTTCATGCTCAAATCAACAACATCCGTCCATTTACAAAGCAAAAATTGGATCATTATCTCGCTTTGATTGGGCAAATTTCCATGAGTAATGAAGTTTGCCTTTGATGATCGGATTGTTACAGCCGTAAACGATAACAAACCTTGGAACAGTAAATTAACACATACAAATGGAGTCATGCGTACTTCGGACCACCAAGTCGTCCAAATTCCAGCTTCAACCTTCACGCTTGGGGCGGTTCCTGGTGCGGGGAAGTGCAGGTTCTGGCTCCAGAGGAATTTGAATTTCCTTATCTGGGTCCTCTTCATCTTCAGCCATAGCTTCGTTTAGTGCAAGCTGGAAGTTCAAACAGAGCAGTCAGAGACAAGTCTGTTATTTTAAAACTTGGTTCGCCCCTTTTGTTCTCACATTGGAAGAACCAAATTGCCAGTGCTGGATATGCAAGAAAATTTTATCTTGAAACGCAAGCTAAATATACTTATCCAAAAAGGAGAGTTAAGAGCCGACAAATCAGTTGGCGCAGGATTTACGCCAACATCTGAAAACCCAACTCAACGACACCAATTGGGTCTAGCAGCAGCCAGCAGTCAGCCGCATTCGTCTGAGGACTTTCGTCGAACGTGTGGCAGCCGTTCCAATAGTCTTGAGATGAGACAACAATTGGAGCTATTTACCTCTTCAAGGAAATCCTGGTCCAGCTTGTCGGCAATTCGTATGGAGGTGAAGATGGTGACGAGGAGGAGCGATAAGGGGAGGACGAAGACGAGGACGAGGCTGGCGTTGCTAGGCGGGCCGGCGTTGGTCACCACCAGGCTCCGCCTCCGGTCTCCCCGGCGGAACAATGAAGTCGAACGGATCAATTCCGGCGAGGTGAGGGGCAGAGAAGGCAGCGACTGCAAATGGCGGCAGAGTTTCAGGGGATAACGGGAGAGAGATAAGGGCAAGGTGGGTAGGAGGAGGGCGGAGCCGAGGGTCTGCATTTTCGGGTGCGCACTAAAGAGAGAGGCCAACCGACATGGGATGGGATACGCGCGAAAGGAGAGAAGAATAGCTAACGCCCCCTCGACCCCTCCAGGCCAGAGGGTCAATTTTGCACTACAAATTATCGCTACGCTTAGGTGTAGTATATAACCACTACGAGTACGGGACAATTGTACTCAACACCTATTCGTATTAGACATGTGGAGTAATTTATAGGACTATGTTAAAAATAATTAGGATATATTTAATTAGAGACATGTTTATATAAGCTTGGCTCATACATGACTACGTAAGCCTTGGCATCACAGGGCAAATTTTGATTAGATAGTGCACATAACGAGGGGCATATTGGTTTTATACCCTCTTAAGATCTGTTGGCTCATGATACCTACATGACTACATAAGCCTTGGCATCACAGGGCAAATTTTGATTAGATAGTGCACATAACGAGGGGCATATTGGTTTTATACCCTCTTAAGATCTGTTGGCTCATGATACCTAGGATCACACTGACGTACTTGAACCCATGCTCATCTAAACTTTTTTATTTAATATGAATGAAAGTAACCCATAAAACAATTCTAACACATGGCTCTAGAATTAATGTAAATTAAGTTAACACCTAAATTTTACTCAGCTTTAAACATGTACAAAATGTTAAAATATGTTAAACAGTGGTGGGACCTATGCACTATGTGGCTTGTGCAACTGTTCCTCTTAATAATTTCTCCTAATATGAATAGGTGTGGCACTATTTTTCTATACAAATAAGCATACCTACTAATTTCTGGACATATAGAAGCAATTAAGGAGGAAACATTATATGCAAATTGAGGGTAAATATTTGTTATCTTCCTATTTGGATTAGCAATTTTTTTGCTCTTCTAAATGTCTATGTAATCTTCATCTATAAGGGCTCGTTTGCTGCTACCTCTTCCTATCGGCTCCTCTTTAGAATCTCCTTCTCTTATCCTCCCTTGCTTTTATAGTATTTTAGATATTTTGCTATTTTGTTAAATCAAGCTTTGAGTATTTGTTCAATGATTTGGGTGTTGCAAATCTATTATAACCCATTTTTCGCCACTTTGCATCTCCTTCTCTTCTCTTGCTTTTATAGTTTTTTAGATATTTGGCTATTTTGTTAAATCAAGCTTTGAGTATTTGGTCAATGATTTGGGTGTTGCAAATCTATTACTGCCCATTTTTCATCACTTTGTTTTGATTTAAAAGGGTTCGTTTAGGAGACTCCATATGGTGGGGAAAGCACTTTCCCCACCAACTCTCCTCCCCAGGAGGAGAGTTGGAGGGGAAATTGATTTTCCCCTTTTTGATGTGACATATTATACTCAAGAAGGAAAATTGATTTGCCCTCCAAAATGCCTCCCAAATGAGGCCAAAATACCTTTAACCATGCTTTTTACCATTTTTGCTTTCTATCCTATTTTTATCTTACTCTCCACCCCACGAGGGTTATGTCAAAAGCTTGTCAAAGAAAGAAAAAATGTTGCAAGTTTATGTTTTTAACCTTCTCATCCTTTTTTTTCCTAAGGTGTCCTAACCCCATTCCCCCTTCTCCTCTCCTGATGATAGGAATCATAGAGTGTCCAGAAATATTCAATCTTGGGTCGGAGAGTGTGAACTTAGGTGAGTTACTGAATCCATTCGGAGCAAGCTGGTTCAACAGGGAAGCGAGTTCTGACACAGTCTATTTCATTATCTCAAAGTTTCCCATTTCTTTTTTTGGGTTTAGTTGTGATCAATCATAACATGATATCATAATAAAATTGAAATGGTAAAGTTGATAATTTTGAATGGTAAAAGTCGAAACCAGTGAGCACTCACTCCTTATTTGAAGAAGTTAGAAGACAAAACCAATCACGACACAGAGATGTTTGCTGGGTTGCTAGGGATGGACCCAAGCCCACATCCTTGAAAAACTATACAAGGCAACTGTGAAGTTCATATTGAACCATTTGCTCTTAAAGGGTCTGGCCTTTATGAAACAAGTCCCCAACTTTACCTCCTCTCATAGTATCTTCTTTGCATATGCAAATTGATACTCTACAAAGAGGCTACAATTTTCTCTAGTCAATTCATATTGTAAGTTCTTCTAATTTAGTACCTTTTGATTATGTGTGAAATTGTTTCTTTTAGTTTAATTAGATTTTCTCAGTGTAATAGGTTATAGATTCTTAAGGTTTACATATTCCTAAGGTTTAATTTTGTTTTAATTTAGAATATTAGTGTCAAGCTTGATTCACCAAATTTTCACCTATTTAAGGGCATTTCATTTCTTACTTTCCTTATATCAAAGAAGTAGGCCAGTGGGACCCACGTCCATGACAGAAAGCATATCATCATTTTCAGCCACCAACCTTCTATTGATTTGTCTAAGAGGGATTGGTTGCGATTAAATTCATTTTTGAGTCAAATGTGCACTTAAATGGTCAATTAGGGTCTATTTACTTATTTTATCCCAATAATTTAATTCCTAGCCCATAAGTATTTACTATAAAAGGAAAAATCTATCTCATTTGCCAAATGGGGAAGTGCTAAGATTAGGAGGGAGGTTAAGCTTTACCCCCATTTCCCAAAGGAGAAACCTTTCTTAAGGCAAGATTTTCCCCTAATTACACTTTCATCCCTTTGATTTTGAGTTAATCATCTCATTCTTCACTTCTCCTATTTATATTCATAGTTCCCAAAGGAGAAACCTTTCTTAAGGCAAGATTTTCCCCTAATTACACTTTCATCCCTTTGATTTTGAGTTAATCATCTCATTCTTCACTTCTCCTATTTATATTCATAGTTTTTTCTATCAAGATTATATTTTTAATTCCGATTTAGAACCCTAGTCTATGTTATTTTTGTTTTTAACCTAATGAGGTATTAAATGTATTATTCACATATTGATTTGAGTCCATTAGTTAGGTTTTGATTATGACTAACCAAAAGCCCTAATTTTTGGTAAGATTTCTTGAGGTTGAAGTTCATTCAAGGGATTCATAAGCATAACAGAGGTAAGGGTTTTACCTTAAGTGGTTTTCTTGTTGTAATGTCATGACTGCGAGTTTATTTGAGCTTTTGAAGCATCTTGGTAGGTAATGGTGATTTATTAAAAACATGTAATTTACTGTTTCTTATGATTGAATTTGAAAAATGTTAGATCCATTATGTTTTAAGCCTAGGTATTGATTGTATGAAGTTTTATGAAGGTTTGGGAATTTATATGAGATTTCAGAATGATTTTGGTTCAAATTTTGAGATATAGACGACGCACCATAAAAGTGGACTATCTCGACTGTTCAAACAAGTTGTATGGCCGTTCAAATTGCCATAAGGCAGTCAAGAAAAATGGCCATTTTTAGTGGATTTTTTGTCATGCCTTTTTATTTTCTCATGATTCCCATTTATTATGATCATGATGAACTAGGAATACTTATGCATGTCACCTTAATTTCATACAGAGCATGTTATATATATTTTAGCTTAATTAAAGAGATAATTATTCATGTTTAAGCTTAGTATGATGCTCTACTTAGTTTAAATCCATATTTCAGTAATTACTTCATATTTATTCCATGACATCAATAGCTTATGACTATGAGAGGATATGCATGCTTGCTTATGTCAAATTAATTATAAATGAGTCATGTTTCATATGTTTTAGCTCAATTAAGAACATATCCATGAATGTATCTTTTACCCATGCTTATATGATTTTTATTTTACCCAAATGAACCATGCTTCATACATTTGCGACTGATTAGGGTATGTTTACCTATACTTGCATCAATTAAACATTGCTCACGTATGTATTATGTTGCATAAACCATGAAAATGATTTGTAAAAGAAGATTAATCATTTTTTACTGTGATTAATCGATTAAATGTCGCAGTTTTCTGAATTAACTGCATCGAAGGTTTGTTAAAATCTGTTTTACATTTGAAATTGTTGTACATCCAATGAATGCAGTTTTATGTTCCTTTGAGGACAGGTTTCCACCCCGAGTGAGAAGATAAAAATGTAATAATGAGTTAAATTGATGAGTCTTTTCTAAACTTGAGAATCCATGTTGGTTTGCCCGTGTGCACTAGCTTACCATGGGATAATTTCCCATTAAGGATTTACCCAAACTGATCTGGTTTTTCTTTTTAGGAATTTGGAATTCCTTTTAAGATTTTCAGGGTGAGCAGGTCTACTTGTGCTTCGACCAGGATAAGCAGTGTTATTTTCTCTATTGTGAGACATTCACCGGATTATTTATGCATGAGTATGAATTATAATGTTTATTGACACAAATTGTGTAGGGACAATTATGCTTATGTTACATAGAATGCATACAGAATGATTATACATGGACATGCAGAATGGAATGTAGTTGATGTCACACCTTGGCACCCACCCGACCTGAGACGAACCCAATCCAAGGGCCAGTCGACGCACACGGGGGCGACTAAATTGAATTGCGGAAGTCTTAACCCCTCTAGCAGGTGAATAACTAACACAGAGTCGCGCACCTTAATTCCTTTGTGCAAGAGAAATAACGTAAAAATAAAGAGAATAACATCTATGAAATAAATCTTCAAGTGTAACCCACATACTTAACATCCTGAGCCTAAACACAGGGCTCGAATTCAAAGAATCTTAGACAAGTCTAAAAATATTAGATACACACGAGTCTGAAACATAATCATCCATACATAGTGTTATATGATCATGATAGCATAAATTAGAAGATAAACTAAGGTACTAAGACATCCACGCCTACTCCCACACATATGCCACTCGTCCCTCATATAGGGAATCCTGCTCAACTACATGTCATATCATGCAGCCCCAAAACGAAACACAAAAAGAGTAGTGAATAAAACTCGATAAGGTTTGAAATATGGTAGCGTTAATCAAAAAAAAAACCACGACACATCAACATGGTAATTCAAATCCACAGTTCACATAGTATCCCCATTTCTGATTAATTCCCTTACCAAACCCCTATGTACCCATAAGTAATTATCCTGCATACGAGTATCTCATACATAATTGACATGAATAAAACATCATGGAGTAGTATCTATCTTGCATAATAAGTGATTTCCACCCAATCACATCATGCATAATCATCATATAAAACCTGCATGAGAAGTGTTTCTAGCGCACATTCAAATCTTACATAAGCATCACATAAACCTGCATGAGAAGTGTCTCTAACACACATTTCAGATCATGTATCAACATCACATAAACCTGCATGATAAGTGTCTAATACATATTTCAAATCATGCATCAACATCACACAAACTTAGATGAGAAGTGTCTCTAACACATGTTTTAGATCATGCATAAGCATCACATAAACCTCCATGAGAAGTGTCTCTAACACACATTCAGATCATGCATAAACATCACATATATCAACTTGTGTATAAAGTATTTCTAACACACATTTCATAATCATGTAAGTCGATAAAAACAACTCTACTTAATCGGCCGAAGAATAAGCTATTGTGTATTCCAAACAATCCCTAGCAGGAAAGTTTGAAGAAATTCCTCAGTTTGGGTATATTCCCTAATGGGGAAGAATACCCCCTAATAAGATGGTGCACATGGCTACAATAGCCTGGATTCTCAGGGTCCAAATGGTCTCAAATAGTTTATCTCCTTATAGCATTGTCGTTCTTCTCAACTTAAGGAGGAAATGCGTCCCTGAGGGACGTAAAACCTCATCCTTTCGGATGTAAAACCGAATCAATTTAAGCCTCCGATTGATTAACCCGACAGCAATTCTCACACGATTGCATCGAATCAGCCTACATCGACTAAACTCTGTAAAATCTTATTCATGGAATCTACCTCATTATGCATGCAACATAATACATAGGTGAGCAATCTCCACATGAATTCTTATTCATGGAACATGCTCCCATCAGTCCAAGCATATGAACATGCATTATAGATAACCCATCAACATACTACACACATGCTCTTCAATGTCTAATCATGGTTCCTAACTGAACTAATGAGTGAAAACCATCAATCAAGTCAAGTGCAACCTCATGTCAAACCCATGTAAGCATATTCATACCATACTTGAATCTAGACATGGCATCATCGTTCGCCCATAATCTAATCCCATTATAAGAATACATACCAGTCCATTCTCATACTATAATCTTGTTGGAATCATGTTCAAAACATAAAGAACCATTCAATCATAGATTCAAAATAAGCAATTCTAACATGTGTAGGCAACAACATGCAATTTCGCATAATACTTAAATATTCTTCATAATTTCTAACATCAATATCATACTCTTCCAGTAGCTCATTCTAGCTCAAATTACTCAGCATGAACATAAGAAATTTTATTTAATAGTAAAAACTCAAAAATAGACAAAATAGCGAAAACCCCAATTTTGCTATGTTAGTGTTCGAACGCCCTACGGGGCCGTTCGAACGGCTCACCATTCGATCGTCATAACGGCAGTTCCTGGTTCGTCTTCCCCACTTCGAAATCAAAATCAAAACACCACATACACTTCAAATTCATCAAATCTCATCCCCAAGCTTCGTAATAATCAAATTCATGCTTATAGAACATCAAATCTAGCCATTCCTAAACAAAAACCCCAAGAAATCTCATCAAAGATTACTCTTTTCTCAAATCACCATTAAAGCTTATAATCATAGACCCATTTCAAAACTTTATCAAAACTCAAATCCAAAATCACAGCAACTTTTAAGACCAAAGCACTTACCTTCCAGCAACTTCTTGACTCGAAATAGCTCCTCCAACACCTTTGAATCCTACCCAACATATGGTTTTCATTAATACCTTCATAAATCCAATTTAAAACACCTAAATCTTTTGAAAAACCTTAGATCTAGCGTTCAAAAGACTCAAAAACAAAATTACCATCATTAGGTTTTGAAATAGAAACTCAAATCAATAGTTTTTGAGCAAAAATTGAGATTAAACCAAAGCAAATGAAGGTTTGAAAGATTTAAAAAAAACCTAAGGGATTAATGAAACATTAAGCAAATCTATACCTTAATCTCCTTTCTCTTTTAGGAAAATGGGGATTAGGCTTCTAAGCTCTATGTCTCATACCTTTCCTAATCGAGAAAGTGGCTAGGCTTTTCCTTTTATAGTAAAGGGTGGGGTAAACTTAATAGGTTTGTAGGGTATAAATAGGATTTACTAGTAAAAATAGATAAACTTACTTATTTAAACCCAAATTAAAGTCTAAAAATTTTAAAATAATTATTTTATATCATAGGTTTATGTTAGGGTCATTTTGGACTAATAACCCTAATTTTGCACATGGGGCCAAGTGGGTCCCACCCCCTAACTTTTCGGGTAAAAATAATAAAAATTCTAAATAGCTTAAATTAACTTAAAAACCATAAATGTGAAGAAAATTTTAGATAAAACCTTTATTTATATTTTAATTTTGAAAATAGTCAAAACCGACCAGAATTAATATTAAACCACACAAACAATTAAATAGAATAAAATAAACTGGTTCATGTTCAGAGATCTTACAGTTGATACACTTGATTATGCAGGGTGAATGTGAATGTTGATGTATGATTCATGCAGGATGTGAATGAACCATGGAAGCTAAAAGATTGCACAGGTTGTGCATGTGTGTTAAAAATTATGAATGAGCTTATGATGCATAGGTGGTGTGAAGTTGAATATAGAATGTGATTTAACTTATAATGCACAAGTGTAGAAAATGGAAATGTTATGCATGTTTAAATTGATTTCTATAGGAAGAATGCATGTAGTGTTATCATGAGCATATGTTTCATTTTAAAACTCTGACTGAGCTAAACTCACCCCTCTTTTATTTGGGGTTATGTATTAGGATTGTAAACTATGTCATGCAGGTACTCAAAATGGTCTTTATGTTGAGCTTGAGGATAGGCATGCATCATGAGAGGGGGCTAGATGCTTAGGTTGTTTTAGACTTATGTCATGTGTTATGTTGTTCTTTTTATTTCATACTTTGGATAGCTTGTGACGGCTTTAGACATGATGTAGCCTTAGGGCTTATGAGTTTTTATTCTATGAGTTGTTGTGGGTGTTGATGAACTAGGTGAGACTTAATTTTTATTTATTTACCTTCTATTATTTGCTTTTGCATAAAGGGCACGTGTTGTGTACTTCAACAAGAATAACCTAGGATGGGGTAGTCTTCCGCTTCGTTGCACCATGTCTTACCTTCTTGGACTAGGTTCAGGTCAAGGGGGGATTGGTGGGGCATGACACATATAAAAGGTTTTCTTTATTGTATTTCTTTCATAAACCAAGTCTTACTTTTGGCTGTGGAGAATGACATTATTACACAATGGAAGGCATGGTGGCCCTTGCTTCTATGTTTTTTTCACATGCATTATATATCATCCTTTGGAGTAAAGATTGATATTGTTTCATAAGCACTTCATAGTTCAACATAGCTCATCAAGCGACCAATGTGCTTGCTCGACAACAAAGCACATCTATGTCACAGGGGGTTTGGCACATGTGAGCAACTTCAAAGGATAATGTAACAACATTGTATGATTTTTGCTTCCAAATGGATCCAATCCAACATTCATAGGGGTTGTTTGGGTATGGATTTTTTTAAAAATGGAAGTAGCATTTTTTGGAATTAATTCTATTAATTCACCGTCGAATGAGAATTAAGGTTAGTAATGAAATTTTTTAGAATAAATTTGGAGGTCACGTCAAACTCATTTCTAAAACTTTAAATTAACATAACTCTCTCTCCTGAACTTGGATATGCATATTCTTGGTATTATTGCGCTCACATTGACAAGCCTTATCAAACAAAATCCTACATTGGTAGGTAATTTTGAACTTTTAAAATGGGCCCCACCAATATAGAATGTTTCTCTAGGCTCAAATCGATAAGGGTAACAATTGAAAAATAACAAAATCTTTAATTTCAAAATGCAGGGAACCGAAAAAATCACCTCACGAGGTGATTCAATGATTCCAACCAATTCCGCCTTGAAATGGCCAAGTACCTTCTACACCCATCCAGGATTTCGATAATTTTGGATGGAATTAGGCTAGAATCAATGGAATCTTACCCAAATTTCACACCCAAACAACCACTTAGCTCCACTTACTAACATTCATATTATAGAGTATCTCATAAGTTAGAACACTTCAATATGTTATTTATAATAAATGATAAGTGTTGTATGCTTATGATTCCCCTGAATGTTCATTGTATTAGTTCAACATGTTCACGAAATTGCAACTCCTTGTACATGTTCACGAAATCGTTATTGCACATATATGTACATGGCATTAGTAATTTGTTTAAGTAGATTCTCAAATGACTTTAGGTTTTGCAATTTTATTATAATTTATTATTTTATTTTAAAAGTAGTTCTCAAGATGTCATAGGTGGTCAATTTTTTTATGAACAGTTGAGAAGCATATGGGTCATGGTTATTGGAGGGAAAAGTGGGTATTTTTCATAACTCGTATGCTCTAAAATGCAATGGCCATCCAAACGAGATTTTTGGAACTTCGAAAGTTGATTTTCTATAATATACATCCAAAAGTAACCCACATTTTCTTTGTTTTTCAAAGAGCAATTCCACCAAAAATAACTTTTTAGGTGGCACAAATAACCATCCTAATAGCGCCTATATTTTAAGCATTTGTCAGCTCTCCCAACACGGTGTTGTATTGTTATATGAAAACCTTTGCCTAATCATAGAATGCTCATGCACTTTGTCACCATATGGGTTGGTGTAAGTTTTGGGGAGGCTCTGGTGATAAAACCATAAAGATGGATTAGCTGTATTTTTGGAATGATCAATTATTTCTATATATCAACTACTATAAAAAGTAAATTACATGATGATAGAATTTTCAATTTGTACCTATTTCAACTATTTTTCACCTTTAATTATTATTTTACCAATCCTTTAAACTCAATCTAACAATATAAAAATTCTTCATTGAATTGGAAAATATTTATATTATTCTCATCCACAGAAAATTGGAATGTGTTTTGTAATTGCCAAAGAAAAGAACCAAAGATGTGTAAGTTAATTGATATTTTTTTTAACAATTTAGATTTTAGTTCAAAAATCAAGAAAGTTTTCATTGTATAAGGAGAGAGAAAAATGTATAATTTTTTTATACGTTTTCAAATCCAAAATTAGTAAAAAGTAAAGATATACCCAGACTGTCCTAGAGAAATTGTGTGAAAGAAAAAATAAGTTAATTACTGAACTAACCCCTAAGCATTAAATGCAGCATTTAATACAACATTAAATGAGAGGAGGGACAGGCCCATCCCACCCAAAAGACCCACTCCCACTACATTTGAATGGCCATCCCACACGTGCAGAGTGGGTTGGTCAAGCACAATGAAATGATGACATGCAAACACATAAAAAGAAGTGCAGAAATGACAACACCCAACTCTTATCCTCCCCCTTCCCAGATGCAAAATCTTGTTCATAAAATAGTTCTTGAAACCAAGAGGGAAGAAGGTCATAAGATCATCAAACTTCTCCCCACGTATCCTCTCTACAAGCTTCTCCACCCTAATTTTGAGCTTCCCGATTGAGCATGGAGAAGACTACAAGGCAATTTTCAGAGGTATCTATCATGTCTGAGGTTTTTTCTATACAATTACTTTTTAAAAAAATTTATTTCTAAATATGAATGTAAATAAAAGGAAACCACAGAATTCAAAACATGTGAAAATAACTTTTATAAATTAGTCCATCGTACAACCAAATCAACATTCTCATGCATGACCCAAAACAAAAAAATAAAAAATGAAACATGTCATGGTCATGGTGTTTAAAAACAAATACATCTCAGGCCTCTCTGAGTACAAGCTCTTTAATAGTCTGAGTTTTAAATCATATATATATGCACAAGTCCAGAATAATAACATATTTTACTCTCGCCTTACTCAATACATGAGATCATAACATAAAAACAACATAGCCTCTCTTCGAGTCCACCGTACTCAAGGTTGAGGAAGAACGGTTCTCCACGTGGAACAAAGTCCAATCCAAAAAGCTCTTAGTCGACCTGCAAAAGCCTCTATACCAAGGGGCTAAAAAAATAAGGAAATTGAGTATTTTCATACTTACTAAGGGAAACAAATCAATGAACTTTATAAGTTAATACATAGATGTGTTCATATAACTACACATGAAGTAAGAAATATATGGAAAAAAAAACAAAGTGTCTCACACAGATACCATCACACTAGCTGAACTTACATTTACTCTTATAGTATACTCTTATACTTACACTCTAAATCAGAGTCTGACCAACTTACTCGTACAATCGTACACTTACTCATATAACTTGCACATACTTATACAGCCTTACTCGTACAATCTTACTCTTACTGTCTTCCTTAAAAGCTTACACTTACTCTAAATCTTACATATATAGCGTCTGAAACATACAACTTACTCTTACTATCACACACATACTATCGACAATTGAAGCTCATTATAATTAATAAGCTTCAGTGTCGAAAAGGAAAGCAATGTCATTGGGGGAGTCACCTTAACCTCTGGGGAGCAACTAGACATCATGGACTTTTCCGAAAGCAAGGCACACCTATGCTCATGGGGCACAAGATCAAACAGGTAAGAGGAAGTCTATGATACTACTTACCTGAGCGCACAAATGCCCACTCTCTAGGGCCATATAGTGCCAACTAAGGCCAGAGATTATACAATGTCGCTCTTGGGCAAGAACCTTACAATGTCACTCTTGGGCAAAACATATAGTATCATCTATATGTTAAAAGACATACATTGCCCAGAAATGGCAAAAACTTACAGCACTCTCAACAGAATATCAAACATCTAGGTTGAAATACAGCATCAAGACCAAATCCAGTAGGATAACACCATGGGTAGACCAGGAAGGATACTCAGTCAATCACTTATCAACTGTCTTAAATAAGGAACATAATCCGCCAAAACCCTCAATCTCAACTCACAACGTTATCAAATTATAGTTACTTACAATTCAAGTTCATATTATGTAACTTATGTACATTCTTCAGCCAACACAGCTAGAACCATGCCTGTTCTAAAGCTCTAATCCACTAAGGTACATACTTCACTTAGCTCATCACCCACCCTTACCCTTACAGTCTTATAGATCTCTACATAGCCTTACTTGTCAAACTCGAACTCCATACCAGCATACTTTTACCATCATCCACTTACGACCTTACATCCCACACCATTTACCTTAAAACCAAAATGTCTTACTTGAACTCCTCAAGGAAAACCCTTCAGTCCTAAATTAAATTATTAAACCCTTACTAATTCCTTACTCATTGTTCTTATGTAACAATTCACATTACATACATTATGTGTGTACAATTTTGATGTCCACTCACACTAACTCAGAATCCCCCAAAGACACTATGAACCTTGAATCTTTCAAATCCCTGTATCCCCTAGGTCTCTTGCTCATTACTCCAATGTACCACCCAACTCAATCCAAATCGATCCTCCAATCTCATCAAGCCCAACCTTCTCCTGTCAATCTTACGTCTTTTGTCACCAGCAATCTCTCCATCTCCTCCATGAAACATCCGTTTGACAAACATCCAATTAAATGCACATGCATGTGCCCATCAACCATACAAATTTATCACATGCTCTAATCACATACAAATAAATCATCAACCACTTACTATCATACCCTTAGTCTTCGCTAGCATACGCATAGTTCAAATATATAAAACATGCTTATTTAATCAGCATTTATCATACAAAGCATTAAGTTACAACCTCCTAACATTAACTATACAATCAAAGCATGCTATCATCATATTACAAATTCAAGTTCCCCTACCTCATAATCCACACGAGTTTGATGGCGAGAACCCGGCGGTGGCGTCATCGATGGTGAAATAGGTGGCCAAAAGCACCGCACTGAGAGAGTTGTTGTCCTCAGGATTTTTCAGAGACTTTGGAATTAATCTCGGTAAGGAGGGGCTGATTTTTCTCAAAGCAATTGATTTGGCACACTAGGGCATCCGAGCACAAGTTTGTGCCACTAGAAATGGAAAAGGAGACCACAAAATGGGGGGTGACTAATTGGAAGTTGGTCAATTGCTAAAAATACTTTGTTGGCCACAAGACGTTAAAATCGGTTGTGGACCAAACCTAGCAACAAATATTTTGCATTATCGAAGTCTCACAAAAGGGTGCAGAGCTTGGGTGCGTACTCACGAACAAAGGAGAGGCAAAGGAGGGCTTTGATGGTCATATTTTTCTAGTGGAGGTGTCGGTTAATCATCAAACACCACATGAGTGGTGGCTTTAACCTAAAATGCACACGTGACCACAAGCGTGCATGGCAAAAGGGCAACCATAGGGGAGGACAAGTTGTTGGTGTGTCCCACAGCGACTCAGGTTGGTGGGAGCGGGAGCAGGATCCAACCACTCACAGGTAGGATCAGCTATCGAACAGCATATACACGTGTTGCCACAGCCAACCCCTAAAAAGGGTGGTCATTTAGGGGGTTGGGGTGGTAAAACACGGAAAAGGTGGGGTTCGCCAGCAGTTGTCCCCTTAACAAAACTTGAGGGCACCAAGGGCGGGAGAAAGTGGCTGACAAAGGCTGTGACATCTCCAATTGCCACCCACAAGCAAATTTATTGAGTGGCTGGTTGTGCATCAAGCATGACTTACAGTGGAATATATGAGCATGGCAGTGGTCTAGCCTTCGCTGGCCCAAGCCCAGTGGATGACAATGCTCTTCCCCTTGGAAGGACAGGGATCCGGGGACTCTTTCCCGCAGGTTTTGGGTTGTGTGTAACAAAAAGTGGGGGTGTAGAGGTGGAATCAGGCCAGAATTGTTGGCCCTTCCCGTCAATGGGCCAGGGCAAAGCCTACATCAGTCGGACATGCAGCCCAAGCCCGTGCAATGTCAGGCATGATAGGTTGGCCCTGGGTTGGGGTGGGGCATGTGGTGGAGGTAAGAGACATACCCCAGAATTTGAGGGCATCTAGTTTGGGTAGAAGACATGCAAGGGAGGCCGAGAGCAGTAGCCCCTTTCCGTCGTTAGGTCAAGCCCGCATCGCGACAATCTGCTGGCTATTGCCAATGGCAGTGGAACCATCGGCAGAAGGAATAAAGGGACTTGATTTAGACAGGGCGACATCGTGCTAAGCTAGGGCTATAGACACACTATTGATGGGCCATGAACGGCTATACTGGACCTGGGGCCATAGACTTAGAAGATGGTGGTGATCCAGCAGTCACCGGATTGAGGTAAGATGAATGGATGTCAGCCTAGTGTCATCCAACATCTAGCGACAGAGAACGGACGCCGGCAGAGAAAAAGGGCAAACTTTGCTCTGACACGGGTTAGCTAATTGAGAGAATTGGGACCGATCGAGGCAAAGGAGGCCAGACCTCGGCACCTTGACAACGCTGGCTCAAGGCGGAAGACCAAAGGTCAATCAATGGTTTGCGGACAGCTGTGGAAACAAATATCATAAAACCACGAGGGAAATTCCATCCGGATCAAAATAAGGCAAAGGAGGGGGTTGGGGAGAACCGGCGATTAAGGCCAGGGTGACGGCCTTGCCGTCACGGGGATGGGAGAGGTGCAAAGCCCAGTCGACGATGGGCGACTATCGGCGGTGCTGCCGACAGCTGCAACTCACAGAGGCATTAAAAAAAAGGGCAAAGGGATTTTTACCTCATGCTGGCAAAGGAGAAGCAAGGAGGCCGGGATGGTGTTGTATGGACATTGTCCTAGTCGGGGCAGAGCAATGGTGGCGAGCTGGAGGCCATGCAGCCAGCAGCGACGGCGGATCAGGGCAAAAGCCAAAAAGCTCACTGGGTCAAAATGGAAACAAAGGGCGGAGAAGGGCCGCCACCCCGGCAAATCCGATTTATGTTTTTTTTCTTTTCTTTTTTTCTCTCTCTTTCTTTTCTTTCTTTCTACATCTATTCTCCTTTGTGACTTGTCCTTTTTCTCTCCCGTTTTCAGGCTGGAATTTTTTGTGGCACATCGAGGTACATGACCTACGACTAAACACCACTACTGACTCTATGATTATGAATATCGAAGTCGATTACAAAAATGGATACTCCGAAACATCATACTTCCCCATTGAAAATACAAGCAAAAAATAGCAGAAAAGTTACATAAATTTGCAGAAAAATTGAGGATGTTACCCTAATTTGGAGTTCTTCCTATCCCCTCCCTTCAAGCTTCTCCCCACATATCCTCCAATCCCTTCCACCCACTTGCCTCATGAAATCTCCATCAAGAACGTCACAGATCCTTTCCTCCTCCATTCCCTTCCTAAAGCATATTTCGGCAACACAATGGCCGGAGCTAGAAATCCACACAAGGGGAAAGAAGGTGTAGCCTGCAAGGAAAGGGGAAGGTCTTGAGCAAGCTATCCTCAAAGCTGTCAAAGGCACCACGGCGAGCACAACATGACCAAGTAATAAATGAGTGCATGTCAATTTCATTTCTTGAGGATTATTTGGGCATTTTTTAATACAACATACAAATGTAAAATAAGCATGAGAAAATTAAAAAAAGTTAAGGGTTTTAGTAAACAATATGTTATGTTTACGATTTTATAAATATTTGGTTGAACAATTTCTGTTTTATGAACAACATGTTGTATGCACTAATTTTTATATTTTGTATGAACTAAGGATTTTATATTGAAATTCGTTGACTATCTGTGGTAGTATAGAAATGATCTGCTAGGTTATCGCACTTATGGATGTACTAGATGTTTAGCCACCAAGTTTGAAAAAGGTATTTATCTAGTTCCAAAATTGTGTTTTTATTATTTTTCTTGTATGTTTGATCTTTGTAATTTTTCGTTATGATGAGTGTGTGAGTTTCTTTTTTATCATTTTATCGTATTAGTTTTCCAAAAAATTATACTTCTAATTATTAAGTATAAGGAGATGAGAATGGTTTTGATATGTTATAATGAGTTTTTTAAAAGGTGAGAGTCTATGGAAGAAGAGAACAATACATGTAGCAAGTATTTCTAATTTAAAATGTTGTAGTCGACAAGATATGCTTTAAGAGGATGAACGAGTCATGTGTAGAATGAATGTTTATTTATTGGCACCAAGGTGTAATGCTACAGTTTGTTGGAATTTTGATGTAACTGGTTGATCTTATGTTTCATCGGTACTTCATCTTATGTTGAGGAAAGTTAATGTGTAGCAAATAACACTACTACCAATTAAATAACAAATTCATCCATTACTACCTGTGAAATAACAAATAAACTGCTATAAATAAATTCATAAACTTCTATAAATAACATTACTACCTGTGAAATAACAAATTACAAATTCATCCATTACTACTAGTACAAATATCAAATAACAAATTCTCACACACTACTACCTATGAAATAACAAATTCATCTATTACTTTATCTATTATGAACAACCAAAAGCAAAAGAAATTAAAAAAGAGAAGGAAAAATATTTAGGTGAAAGACCATCAAATATTAGACTTAATATGACAATGTTGACCTGCCTTTTAGAGAGAACACCACCAAAAATAGTAGTCATTAATACAGATCAAAATAAGTCAAGGAGCTTTTTAAAAATATTTTCCACAAAAAGTAATATTCAACATGAAAGTAAAGATATATATCTCTAATTGCTAGCTGAAGTTTGTTTAATGTAGTTATATCATTTTCATCTCAATTTTAGTAAATGCATATCGATGGAATACTGATAAAAGAAAGGAAGACTAATGTAAAAGGGAGAAGAGCTGGATTAAGGTTGAGCAAGAGGGGCAGGAAGACTTACATTTACCATTCTAATTTCTCAATTCAATTATCCCTTAGTAGCCTATTTATAGGCAATACTTAATTACTGCTACCCTTGCCAAAAAGACTGCATTAACTACTACCCTTTCCAACAGATAATTCCCAACCCATACATCAACTCTTTCTGAGTCCTATGCACCTATAATATGCTCATGATTTTGCTTTAATTTATAAAGATAATCTTGTTGGTCATAATATCCTTGTGTTAAATATTGTTAATATGGTTAGTACTGGAAAACAATGTGCAATTAAATTTTTTTTAAAGCTTAGCTACAGTTGCTGGATTTTTCTAAGTTTCAAAAATTAAATAGGTGGAAATCAGGGTATTTGACCTTATTAGTAGAATAACTACTTTAATAGATAGAATTTTTATCTGAAACTAATTTTATTAGACATTAGACAGAAAGAGCTTTGAAATGCTACCAAGAATGCGTAAATCAGAGTTTGAATGAGGGAGATACAACAATTCGAAGTTGAACATATCATATAAGGACCGTTTACCTGAGTTAAACGTGTATTTGGGCCATTTAAGTTGTTTTGCAGACCCGATTAATTAGAATTTCGAAATTAAATTTTAGTATCCCAATTAGGTGGCCTAATTGAGGAGAATTGGCCCAACTACTAGGGGGATTAGGAACCCTAATCCCAATGCTTATAAAACGGATGATTAGGGCGGCAAGGCTCCGGCGGTGATGGATCGACAATAAATTGGCAATTGATATAGGATTGTTATCTTAATTTTTAAGTCGAAGTTAGTAGTTCTTTATTTAATAAAATTTAAAAAATAAATCATGTTATTTACGATTTTTGCATGTACAGAATATAATGGTTGTATTAGAGCATGTTTCGGCAGTCACTATTCTTATAAATTACGAGAATAGTGATTCTGCAATTGATGCACCGGATGGCCACTGGCCAGCTAGTCATCTTTCAGCAAGAAACCTCAGTCACTAGGCAAAATTGACTTGGGGTGGCCCACCGGCAGCAAGCCCCGCCGCCACCATGCGGGTCTCTGAAAAAAAAACAAAAGGAGGGGGCGCTCGCCGCAATGGCTGCAGCCGCGGCTGTGACAGTATTGGTTGTGGCCTCGCCAGCCCTAGCAACACCGGCCTTGGCTGTGCTGGCCTTCACAGCGGCAACTTCGCCGCTCAATTTCAAAAAAAAAAATAGGGAAAAGCATGGCCTTTGGCCGCCGTCCAACCACCAATCAGCGGCGAGCCTGATGACATTGGAATCGCCGTTAAGCGGCGATCCGATTAACCCCGGTCTCGCCACGCCAAGAGCGCCCAGAGGGAAGGCCGGCCTTTGGCCAGTCACGGGGAAGATGAAAAATATTAAGTACAGATAGGGTACCAACGTAGTTGTGCCTATCACCAATCAAAAACTAACTTGTTCACACGTTTTTCAATTAATTCCTTAAAAATAGCCTACTTAATAGGAAAGATGATATCATAAATCCTAATTGGTTATAGGCATGCCACATTGGTACCCTATCAGCACCTAATATTTTTCTATCGTCAGCTCCTTGGACCGGGTCAGGTAATCCGACTCAGTTCAATCCGGCTCTTAAAAAACACATAATATACCGGTTGACTAAACCAGGTCCGGTTCAGTAGGATAAAATAGTCATAAAAATTTAGAAAAAATAACAATTGACCATGAGCATATGTCGAGTGTCGTTACTAAAGTTTCATATCGATTAAAAATCCCAAAGTCACTAAAATAACCAATTTACCCTTGTGAGTTGAAGCATAGAATAATAATTCTTGACCAGACTTAGGGGCTTTGGTTCAAGGGCCTATGAATGGATTCAAAAATTGAGAAAAGTTTTTATGAGATTTAAATGTGTATCCTAAATTTGGAAAAATCAGTAAGCTAGGGAAAAATCCCAGTAAATAGATAATTGACTATTTTACCCCTAGGGTTAAGGTAAGATTGTTAATTTAACCGGGTCAGTTTAAGGGGTTTACAATTGTGTTAAACAATAAGAAATTTACCTCAGGTTCATAACCTCAAGATGTACCCCTGGGATTAGTTTTGGATGCATTAAGGTTCAGGGAAGCCCTAAATCAAAAGACAAAAATACCCTTTTGAGTGGACCAGCTCGCATTCGCGTGGATGTTATTAACTGGCTAATGTGATACTGGAACCTTTTGAGAGGTTAAAGACTTACCTGAAAGCATAAAGGATCATATTTAATATTGGATAATTACCTTAATGCCCTCAAGTGCATTATGATCAATTTTTAAAGATATTTAATAAGTTAACCCAAGGAGGGTTAGGGCACGAGAGCTTGAACAATCTAATATTATTATTTAATTTAGTTATTGATATTATGATCTACTTGGACCTGTGTGGTTCTCATTGTTTATATTGTTTATTGTTTCGATATTTGCTAATGATGTTATGATGATAACTTGTCACTAGCTTAAGATTATTAAAAGCTTAATCAATGGGGTTAGAAAGCTTTGGATTGGGTGGAAAACCTAATCAAGATAAAGACTAAAATACCTCAGAGGAGTCTAGGACTAGTTCATAGAGTGAACAAAGCCATTGACCTGGCGATTTGCCTTGGTTGATGAACCAATGGTAGTTTCAAGTTTAAAACTAGTCTAGAAGGGACTAATAGGGTTTGGGATAGTCATTTGGAATCTTGTATTATAGATGAGTAAGATAGGGTTCAAAATGGTTTCCTGAGTTTTAGCTCTATTGAGGAGCTGCTAATTTGACTGTGTAGTTGCCCCTCCCTATTGGAGGGAGCTTTGCGTGAGCCGGGCTCCCTTTCGATCTATTAACGATCTTTTAGTATACACACATTTGGATTAGCTAACATCCTGCTTGGTTGGTTTTTCCCACCACTTCTGTTCTGGTGCAGTTGTGGGTCACGCCTTTCCACTCTAGTCAAGTCCTTCGTGGGCTAAGAGGGGTGATGGTACTTCTTAGTGGATTCCAAGGTGTTTTATCATGGATTTACCTTTGAGGGTGGTCAATGGTGAGTTGATCATTTGTTAAGTTGACTTCTTATGAGTCTATCTGTCATTGGGATTAGACGGGTACATTAATAATTGAACAATGATTTGAGAGATAATTAATAACATTGTTTGATATTGCTTGTTTAATTAGAATAAGTAGAGCGATTAAAGGACTTGCATAAAATACAGGTTGCTTTAAAATACTTCACCATTGCATGTGTGGTGTTATACTTCTTAGAATAGTGTAATTTTTAGGCAGAACTACGCATGGATCCGATCTTGTTTGAAACATTAGAGATGTTGTCTGATAAGTACGGATGCAACTAACATCGGGTTATGTTGGCCTCATTTGAAAAATATTAATTAATACTTTTATTCTTTTGAAACGCTTTTCCAAGGGGAGGAGATGTTTGGTTGTTGTTTGGTCTTGTTTGCTTGTAGGCTTTTAGATGGGGATGTTGTGAGATCAGGACGTTGGTGGGCGTTTGAGGACGACATTGTACTAGTGGGATCTAGCTTCTTGCTTCTATAATCTTATAAGTAATTGTAATTACTGGCGTGAGAGCCAACTTTACTTAGTTGTTTATTTTCGGAAAGATGACAAACTTGTACTTAAAGGGTTAACCTGCTATTTATCGAATTTTAACACGTGTAATAATATCATAAGTTTTGATATTCGTATTTGTGAACCCCAATTATCATGACGTAGATATTTAATTGGATAATTTATTTTGTGTTAAATAAAGAAAAAAAAATGATCGTGATTTATCGTTTGTCCTTTAATTAAAAGGGGTTTTAAAAATCTAGGTCGTGACAACAATAGTCATATGAGATCAAGGATATTCGATCGTTGTGCTACTTTTTCCTCATTGAGGTTTCCTATTTCCCCAAGGGGTATTTGTTAGCTTGGTCTCGAAGAATATAACTAAAAATATTGCTCAATCTTGTTTTTTTTTTCACTCTTGCTTGTTGACATGCCTACGCAACTCAATTTGGAGTTGTTGTTCCTCAAGCCAACCCCACTTGTTATTGGGATTGTTAGTTCTTTGTCTTATTTTATTATGAATGAGGAGTGTGGTTATCTTCAACATCATGATTTTATTCCTTGGGTTGTTGGTCTTCACATTCCATAGTATCTCTAGGGCACATTGCATAGGAATTTACATGTGAGCAGTGAGGTTATCTCATAGTTGGTGTTGAGAAACTATGTGTTGCTAATTTGGATAAACACTTGGTGAACCATGAATCCTCTAATGGTAGTGTTTTTCTTTTGGCTCTCTCATCTATTGGGAGATGAGGAGGATGTCATTACTAGATCTATTGCTTCTGAGATTGTATAGTTCAAATGGTTATTAGAAAATCACACAGTAGTCAGTTGCCTGGGAGTATGTGTAATTGCCTGGGGGTATGTGTAATCATATGTCATTAACCAAAAAATAAGAAGGGGGATGTTTAGACACTAATATGAATTAGTGTGTTAGGTATTCATTACACTTCTTTAATCAAGTGATATACATTGTTGATTGAGTGTTATATATTGCATTAGGGCTGGATATGCAGAGTGGATGAAACAAACATTGCAAATGTGTGTGAAGTTGTTGGTGGTTGTTGTTAGTGATGTCATATTGCTTTGAATCTAATGAGGCTGAACAAACTAATACATAGGTGGTTTTGCTGCTAATGAATAAAACTTATCCACTTATAGCATCCACAGAAAGATGGTCACTAAACAAATTTAGAATATCACATATGTTCAAAGGGCAAAATGATTAGTAAGATAACCCCCTTCAATATTCTAAAAAGTCCTAAGAGAAATCATAAAACTTGTTTCATGATGTATTGCATCATGAATTGGTTGAATTAGAGAAAGTGTAGTTTTGGTATGCAATTAAAATAGGTATGACATTATGCATGAAGAACTGATTAGGACATCAATAAGTAGCATTACTTAATTAGGAATCTAGTTTCATGGTGCTTTTAAAATTAGTTTATTATTTATCTGCTTTGTAATAAAATAATATAGATGGATTTATAAGAAATTTTCCTAATAAATAGAAGAAACCTATGATATACAAGTTACTTTTAGTTTTCGACCTTTTTGTCATTGCAATAATAAGACATTAATGCCCTGCCCCCAGCCCCCCTTGCCCCTAAATCATCATGCTAAGTTGGTGGGCTGATTTGAAGAATGTATTGTTTGGCTTCAGTTGGTCATATGTGTGTGTGGGGTGTATGATAGTGGGGATGGAAGTGTGTGTTAGATGGCATATGTGTGAGACGGTTGTGGCGTTGGGTGCGACATTTGTCTTGGTAGCGATGTGTTGTTTCTTTTACTGTTTTGTTAGAAAGGGGAAATGTATGGGCTAGGTAGTTCTATGCCATTGATTTTTCTAAGTTTTGATGAGTGAAGGGACAATATGTGTTTCCATTCAGGAATGTATATTATGATGAAAACAAAGTTTTGTAGGTTTCCATTCACATGCCTTACGATCTTTAGTTGTTTGGTTGAAATAAGGGACTGTGTGTTTCCATTCAAGGTTCTCTGATATGATGAAATGAAAGTTTTGTTGATTTCAATTCACATGCTTGGAGGTCTTGAATAGTTTGATGAAATGAAAATTCCAGTTTGTTTGCAAAAATGTCCTAAATGTTTAGGGTGGTCACAATAGGGGTTATTTGGTGCATTTAGGTGACGTATTTGAAGTGATTTATGTTGCAGTGCATTGCATGTGTAAGTGATTTCAAGCATTTACTGTTATTTGTGTACATGTGGAGGTGTTTTGGTGCAATATAAGTGTTGCAGTGCAATGAGGTTGGATGTTTTGTGTATAGTTTCATATATAATTTTAGTTATGTTTGGATGCAGTTTCAATTTTGTTTCAGATTCCTTTTTTACGTTTTATTTTAGATGTCGGTTATATACTTGTGTCATTTACTGGGACCATGTTTTGAATTAAGTTTTTTCTTGTACATGCAGGATATCCTGAATTGTCATCCAATAAACTCGGATTGATGATAGCAACACTGCCAGAGGATGTGATGGACATGGCCAAGGGGACATCCTTTGGGACTTTATTTGGTATGCCGAAGACCATCCTTTGCCACTACTTGGTGGGGGCTATGATGATGTGCCATTGCGATAGGATGACATTCAGATTCGGTGGCCAAGAGGTCACCCTTCGATTGCTGGATGTGACCCTCATTTTGGGTCTGTGGTTCGGAGGCATCGTCGTGTCAACATCTTCGGAGGTTGAGAGTAAGCACTTCGATCTGATGGAGAGAATATCCAGCAAGTTTGGCATGAGGGTGGCATATGCCATGATTTTGGCAAAGTTGACCCTCCTATGTGTTAGGGGCATTTCTCCTCCACAACTCCTAGACCGTGACCTAAAATAATGGGTCTTGGTAGATGATGTTGATAGCTTCTTCGCACAGAATATCATCTACCAGTCAATGAGGGCATGTGTGTTCAGGGCAGCCTATGCAATAAAGAAGCCCTGGCCCAACATGTATAGATGTACAACCTTGTCGCAGGTAATGTTCACCTCATTCTTTACTCAAAGTTGTGGTCAATATCGAGATGAATTTGTAGTGATTTTGGGGAATTCTTGTAATCAGTTTCTAATACATATGGGTTTCATTTTCGGTGGCAATTACAGTGGAGGTTTGTGCAACCATTGTCAACTATATTTCAGGTTTAATTTGGAATATTTTTTGGATGAATTTCTCTAAGCAATTCACTTCATTTTTGGAATAAATATTGTGACTTCTTCAAATGAAAGTGGATGAAATACGGATATGAATTTCTAGTTGAATTTTGGTGGCATTTCGATGATTATTTCGGATGCATTTTGGGGCTAATTTCCAGGCTACATTTCGGTGGCAATATATGACTTTGAACTATTTTGTGCATTTAGGTGACTTGTTTCAAGCCTCTTTTAAGTGGCCTTGTGTTCTAATGCTGCTGAATATGATTTGCAAATCTGGCTCTTAGAAATGACCAAAGGCCTAAGGCGAATAGAGCAAGTGCCCTGTGAATGGCCCGGCATGAAGCAGTGGCGGATTCGGGAGACACAACTGAGTCCGTCCATTCTAGGGCTACATCTCGGTTCGGTTCCTGTGGTTCCTGCATGAACCATACCGAACCGAATTCAAGAACCAAAATCCAGGAACCGAACTGAACCAAAATTTCAAACCAAAATATAAAAATCAAACTAAACCGACATAAGAACCAAAACCGAACCGTAACCAAATAAAAACCAAATATTTTAATTAAATTACTTTAATAAATCAAAATCAAGTAGATATAATATAAAATTACACATTGCTATATAAAAATTATTTTTTTTCCTTAAAACAGAACCGAACCGAACCGAAATTATTTTAATTAAATTGATTTGGTTTCCATTCGGTTCAAGTTTCAGTTTTTTTTTTCTTAAAACCAAACCAAACCGAAATTCATTTCGATTTTTTTATAAGAACCGAACTAAAACCGAATCAGGAACCGAACCGAACCGCTAAATTTCGGTTCAGTTTCACCCGGTCCAGTTCAGTTCCAATTTTTTGGTGTAGCCCTAATTCTATCATACAAGTGCTACCATGGCATGTCAGAACCCTGTTTCTGTTTCCAATATAGGTTTATTGGAACTCATAGTAAGTGTTTTTAATTGTCAATTGCATAATTTGAACGGAAGTGATTTCATCTTGACTATGAGATTTTTTTTTAGGGTACATAATTGCAAGGAGTGGCCCATGAAGGGCAAGTCGAGATCATTCCCTTATGCCCACTACATGAACCCTATGAGGCAATGTAGGTCCACGTTTCAATCATATTACTTGCCAAGGAGAAATAAACCAAGAGTTTACGTTGGATTGGAATGCAATGGTACTAGTGAATCGTATTTGGAAGATCCACCGCAACTTAAAGACATAAAACCTTGGTATGGCTGAGTACATGCCCATAACAGTGGATAAAATTCATGCGCTGAGGCCTTGGGGGTTAATTTTTGTAAGCTTCCGTGAAGTTAATTTTCTAAAAGTGAGTCTTATCAATATTTATAGAAGACAAGCCCAAGAAAAATTCAAGAACATAAAAAATAGAAGTTGACAAAGTTTGAACCCTTCTGAATATTTTGGTCCCCGTCATCATAGCATTCTATCTCACCTTCAAATCAAATATTAAGATTATATTTTTTTAATTTAAATTCACAAAAATCATAAAAAAGAGAAACTAATTAAGATTTAAATATCCACTTTGATGAAATGAATCAACCATATTTGATATTATTCTAATATATAAGACCCATTCATTTAATCTCAGCATTGATTCAAGGTTAAAATTTTGACCAACCTTTGATAAATTTATATATACATCAATAAAAAATTCACATAAAGCCTCTCGTAATTTACTACCCATTCCCTTTGATTCTATACCCGTCTTTAATGGTGGTTCTATAAAATACGCTATAAAAATCAACCTCGTGTGGTGCCCGATATATATGTGTATTTCTACATACATATATATATAGAAAAAAAAAAGATTTGCTAACCATTTTTACTCCATTCATTAAGGGCTATTTAGATACATATTTGTAATAAGATTTGTAAACTATTCATGGAATATTGATAAAATCATATTAGAGAAAGCCAATTTTTCAGGATTTCCCCACAAATCTGCCAAAAAGCCTCAATATAAGCCTGTGTTGAAAAAGACTTCAAGCACCTTCCTCCTGAAATCTCCTCAAGAGGAGATCTTTAGGATTCATTTGCTTTTTCGGATTCCAAGGCACAATAAATGTATTGACAACCCATTATCTCACTTCACCATGAAACAATTTTCTCAATTATTTTTTTACAAATCTGTATCCAAATAGCTCCTAATTGTTACAAGAAGAATTACATAAAATGAGACAATTAATATATAGGACAAATGTTTTTTAAAATAAGATTATTAAAAAGGAACGAAGCTAGTACAAAAAATCTTAGAAGCACAAATACTCCAAAATGAAAAGATAAAAAGCAAAACACACAAAGCCGTAAGACTTTAAAGAACTTCCCTCAACTTCACGATGAAACAGATGAATATGATCTAACACAAAACCAACTCTACTCTGAACTAGGGATCGCTGTAATTTATGCTCATATTGCAACTAAATCTTGAGCCATCTTATGAGCAGCTCTAAAACGTTCAGTCTTGGTACTTCTACACTTTGAAATTCAGTGTCCCAGGCCTCTAAACATGCCTTTAAAACCTCCGAAGTGCACTACAAATTCAAACATGTTCCTGCTCTTCAAATGTATTCCAAATTTATATCATGAATTACAATTAATACAACATGCAGAGAGATCTCAAGGGAAAAGAAACCACTGGAAAAACTGAGAGTGGACATTCTGAGAAAACAGATGGCAAGAACGCACTGAAACCTTATTATGAAGACGAACAATCAGTCATTTCTGAAGCTTTACTCTTCAGGCACTATGTTAGGCAACAAAATCTAAGTACACACGCTGATGACAGAATAAAGCATTTTTACAAAGGTTGTACATTTTTTGGCCAATAATAATACACTGCCCGAGTGGCTGAAACTTAAAACACATGCATGCTTACAAGCAATGAATCAGGTAAAAATACCTAGAACGATAGTAATCAATCACTAGTTGATCAAACACCTTGGGAATCATATCAGACAACCAACCACTCAGTGCCATGCTTAGTGTTCTTCTTGTTCACCATCAGTAAATAAGTTCAAAAATATTGAGCGTGTAAGGAAGTGCTTATGGTTGGCAAATCATCCATTCGTGCACTCTCCGTGAACAACAGCCATTGATTCAGGCTTAACTGGATTCTCATGTTTGAGAGTACCTGAAATAAATTTAGAAGAAACCTTAGAAAGCTCAGAAAACACAAATTTCCATACTCATTGACCTAATCACAGGTAATGCTTGGATCTCCTTTTCCACTCTCCATTTCCTCTTTCTCTTACAGTGAAAATGTTAAGGGAAAAAATCTAGAGCTCATGTAACCCCTATAACCTTTAGTGGCATGCATAAGTTAATCCTAATCTGAGTCTCGCAAAAACAAGCAATCAGTTACTCGAAGAAACATGAGACAAATATAAGCAACAACTTTCTGTCTTTCTCACAACACCAAAAGAGAATTTCCAAATCAGAACCAATATCATTCAAAGAAGTAATTGATTATTCAGATGCCAACAGTGAATGGAAATTGATAACAAGTCACAACAAAATCTGTTTCCTTTAATTTTTTATTTCCCAGCGGACCTAATTATCAGAAAATAATAGTACAAAGGATAAAACCTATCTATAGATGTGGGCCACTCGGATAAATGATTGGAGAGAGTCCCTTCACAGTTATGGTGGCAATAGTCATTCCACTATGTGCTCTCCATTTGGTGTAATAAGGATTGCAAGAAAACTTCAACATCACACGAAAAGTTACTATAGGTGCTATGGAAATTCATAGATTTGATGCTTAAGGATTACGACATGCAAATCAGTATACCTTGGACAATGATTTGATGTCTATATGCGAATTACAGAAGCATTACGCATCCAACATTAGGTTGCCCAAAGAATGACTTAGATTAGATATGTGAAATTTAATTCGCCTCTCAAATTAATACCACTGGCAAAAAAGAAATACGGGAAAGACCAGGCACACCGTTTTTATGTCAAACGACCACAAAGATGAAGAAAGAATTCTCTTTAGGGACCGAGAAGAGGAGGAAGGTTGCAGCATCATGGAGGAAATAGTCCAGGACATTACATTTGGCCATTTGGGAGGAAAGTGTCAAAAACCGGTCAAGTAACAAAACTGTTGGCCTTATGTTGTGTCACTGATTCACCAGTTCACATATCAGCTCTATCAAAGCTAACCGGTTCTAAGAATGCCAGCAGGTTCATGCCCGTATTGTTGAATGCCCATTAAATGGGTGAGTCACGCTAAATAACAGTTTCAGTTCACAGTTAACAGGTTGAATTGGCTGGTCTGATTCAATTTTTAAACACACACAAAGACACAATAAGCATGGAAGTCTTAGTGGGACATATGTCCCATTGAATCCAAAAGGTATTTGGTAATGTTTTCTACTGCATTGTTCCCTCCTCCCCTAACCCCAGCCCAAAAGACAAAAAATAAAGGACTTAAAGCAGGTTTACAAATGATAAAAAACATACAGACATCTTTCTATATATGCGTCAGTTTATCTGCACGTTACTCATTCAGTCAACTGAGCAGGCTCCTATTGGCACAACCACTGAAGTAATCAAAATATACAGCCAAAACCTTCCCATATATTTGAGTTGAATTCTAGGTTGTTTTATGCTTCTTAGTGTAAAAAGGTTTGACATTCACTGTGCTCCATGTTTCAAATTGAATTTCATGCCAGCTACTTGTTGAAAACATTATTGTATCATCATGAGAAACGGGAAGAAACACATACATCCGATAAATAAATCTTATAGTGTTGCAAGCTAATAAATAAAAAAAAGGTAAATATTTTCACACAATTAAAGAAAAACAAAAAGCAAGAGCACATGCAGCACAAAGAAAAATAAATTGACAGTAGAAATAGAAGATGCACAGCAACATTCATTCTAGAGGACAAAACTCTGTTCAAGCCTACAACAACCATTGCACGTGCCCAAAGAAAAATTCTACTACAGTAAGGCAGGCAACATAAGCTTTTTTTTTACATAGTGTTTGATACAAAAGCTAAAACCAGTTGAATGATATGAGGGAAAAACAAACACCTTGCCCTGCCAACATTCTAAACGAAATTTCATTTCAAATTCTAACAAAACATGCTAATGATCCAAGAATATAAACTCCTACAGTAAAACAAAATGTAAGAAAATTACAATATTTAACTCAAAACATACTTACTGTCCATAAAATAAAGGAGAGTAAAGAAACCTTGCAGTGCCATAAAACCACTTCTAGCCTCTCCTCTTACGCTTGCGATTTCTGTCTTCACTTTCACTAGAACTTGACCCTGATTCTGATTCAGATTCTGAGCTTTCTGAGCCTGATGAGCTAGAGCTTCCAGATTCATCATCACTTTCAGACACCGCTTTCTGCTGTTGCATTATCATTCGGGGCATGTTTTTCAGGTACTCACGCAAACTTTCAGTGATACCACCAAGCCCAATAGAGGTAAAGAAATTGATAGAAAATCTAGTGTTTTTAGGATTGTCTTTTGGAAATATGGATTCAAAAGATTCTTGCATGGTAGGGTCATTAAAACGCTCATTGAGCAACCGTATCCCTAATGTCTCAGACAGTTCCTGCCATAATGCATAAGATGATCAATAATTGTTGTACATTGGACACAAATAACAAGAAGTTTGGTGCAAACACATACCTGGAATAGAATCTTAATAAAGATACGTGAGGAGGAAGTGGTATCCTCTTCGGTCAAGCGAATATAAGCCAAGACATGCCAAGGTAGAGCATCAGTGCCTAGTAAATGTGCAAAAAACTTGGCTACATTTCTGAGTTTGTTTGTTTCAAGCCGATGAATCATCGAATACTGCTGAACAAAACACTTCTCGAAGTTCTCCTGATGTACTTTATTAATCATGCAGAATCTTTGGCCTAGGAGACCATAATATCTGAGATAGGTTCGCTCTTGACTACAGCACTCCAGCAGCATGATGCACAATTCCATCTGAACAAGTCAATTTAAGAATAATTATACCAAAAATAATCAGACATTTATTCTATAATAACTTAGGTAAAATATCCTAAATGCAGGTCAAAAGGTTACACCAAAAGAAGCCCAGAATTAAAAACCAATGTTTTACTACCTCTTCATCTACATTCCTCTCTTTATCATCATTTACAATATGTCCAACATGCAGAACCTTAACAATAGAGACAATATAGGGAACAACTTTGAATTAAAGATCTTGTGGATTGTAGTCTAATTTATTAAATAGATGATAAAACAATATAGTTTCCTTGCCAGTTGACCAAACAGCGATGCATAAACTACATAAAGTAAAACAATACCTTCATGATTTCAGAAGTTATATGCTTACTTTTAAGGGTAAATTGCACTTATGCCCCCGTCACCTTTTACATAATGGCACTTACTCCCCCCTAACATTTTAAAAACTACACATAACCCCTTCGTCATTAATAAAACCGTTAGTAATTATTTTCCAACGACAAAAACATCCTTATTCACTTAACCACTAAGGGGTTCATAGGGGGCCACAACTGATGGGGAGCGTGACAAGCTATCATGGAGGCACCAAGGAGGAAGCCGTTCGTGCGGCACTCACAAGGCAAATCAGCCAAGCAAGTAAGCCTTATTCATCGAGATCCTAGCGTCATGCCAAGCAACCAAGCGTCCAGCCCGCAAACCCAAGCAACAAACCTGTCACAAGGCAGGCATACAAATGTGTAAGGACATTTCTCAAGCAAGCTAGCCGAAGGGGGGCGCAGCCTTACGATGCACACATCCAACTTAGGCAACTCAAGCAACGGAACACTTCATTTCAGCCAAGTGAATGCAAAGGCTACAGAAGTTTTTGTCCCAACATGGACATATAGCCAGACAGCCGACCCTTGGGTCAGAGAGCCCATCACCCAGCCAAGTGGCTTCTAGCATGCCCTTGGGTCAAAGAGCCCATCACCCAGCCAACGTGGCTTCTAGCATGATGGCTAGTGTCACAGGGACAAACTAGCGTACGCCGATTCGCCCTCGTGAAGGCCTGATTGCAACGCACAACCAGCAGCCAACCCTCTATGTTTCACCCAGGTCTTTTCTCACCCAACCCAAGTAAACACAGAAAATTACAAAGAATAAGAAGTTCCACCCCAAAACCCTTTATTACAGCAAAGTACAAAGACCAAGGCCCTCTACCTTACTCCCAAACATAGAGAACTCACTTATACTCGCACGAGATCACCCTTTACAATGTTAGGCCCTGTCCAACTATCCCCAACACTCAACTCTCAGAGAACCAAGGTTGAAGAAGGTCAAATCTGTGCCTCTTGGCTGAACTCACCCCTAGCAGAAATCTCCAAAGCATGGCTGAATTGCCCTGCTGCTCCCAGCCCTCCAAGACTGCTTTTAATGTTTCTGAATGCCCTCTCAAGGTGCTGCACGCCCCCTTATATAGAGAAGGGTCAGAAAGTCTAATACTACTAGAACTTGCCCACCCTTGTTACAAATTCATAGCCCAAACATCCTCGCCACTTACAAATAGGAAACAAGCCCACAATCCTACCCAAAACCATCTCTTCGGAGTTCTAACTCAGCAAGGATCCGAGCTGAGCCCTCCTACAAGATACCTGCCTCATCCAGTGACCTTCAAGTCTCCAACTCCAGCTTGAAGTCCTCAATTCGCATGTCACTTGTCTTGAGCTGTCAAGCTTGCAACCAACTCTTTCTCCATGTTTCCTACCAGCATAAAGGCCACCGAGCAACCAGCCCATATGACTCCTACTCCAAGTAGGAGCCTTCCATAATAATCCAGCACGTCCCATGCTGGTCGCAACCAGCCCACCATCAAATTCCACTCCTAGAAGGACTAGGAAACAAGTCCTTCTCCTAGTAGAACTAGGAAACCTATCCACCAACTCACTGACGCTGATGAAACTCAGCATACTTGCCCCAAAGCATGTTTTCCTTGGTTGCCCACACGCCAAGGCTAAGGAATGTCTGGCCCTTTCACCTATTCAGCGGCAGCTAGCAACCCAACCAGCGTTCATTACGTTTCATGGCAGCCAGACGCAAGGCTAAGCATCATACCACTATCTTATACATTTCAATTCAACCAGCCTGCCTCCCATATGGAATAAGAGATTTCTTGTACATTGCTAGAGAGGCAGCTACAAGTGGTTGTACAGGCATACGACCAATCCAAAGTTCGTCAAACTGCTTCAAAATGCTCTCCAAGACTTATAACACTATCTAGGGGGAGTTGACATGTTAAAACTCCAAACAATAAGCTAATTGATCAAATGTCGCAACATGGCCAACCACGTGTGCGCAACATTGTGCACAACATCACGGGCCTTCCCCGCAATGCATGCATATATGTTGCGTAACATTGCGTACAACAACTCATGCACACCAAGTATGCAACACCAACACGTGTGCGCCCCAACATGTGTCATGAGCACTATGCTTTGCTGCTCTGCACCCCCCTTTCCATCTGATCCCCCAAGGGTGCTTACAGACATAAATAGACAAGGACAGAGAGTACATGTCCATCCGCCATTTGAATGCCCCTTGTATGTGTTCGTCTATGCCCGCCTAGTCCGTATCATGCTTTGTCCTAGTCCATCTGCTACAGACACAAACAAACACAGACAAACATGGACAAATACTTCAACACCTAAATCTTATCTCAAGGCAAATTGCCAAACACTACGTAGCCTGATAAAATTGTCCTATCTTGCTACATAGGTACTAGATTCATGCTTTCAAGCTGTCAAGTACCTATGTAGCATGTTAGAACAGTCTTAACATGCTACATAGGTTCTAGATCAATGTTTTCAAGCTGTCCAGTACATATGTAACATGTTACAACTATCCTAACATGCTACATAAGTACTAGATCCATGTTTTTAAGTTGTTAAGTACCTATGAAACATGTTAGGACTATCCTATCATGCTACATAGGTACTAGATTCTGGTTTTTCCATAGTTAGTACTACACTAATATTTCAGGGAGTGTTAAGTAAGGGTCACAGACGCAAACATTTGCAAACACCGACAAGGGTATGTATGCATCCATAGCTCCCCATTAGAGCGGAAAAAACCTTAAGTTTGTGTCTACATCTGTGTCCAACCTGGACACAAAAAATTGTCCACGCTATATATAAATGAACACAGACAAACATCCAGACTACAAACGTCCATGAGCACCCTTAGATCCCACACAAGGCTCCCCTCGGTCGTGACCCCCTTAGTGATCAAGTGTACAAGGGTATTTTTATCATTAAAAATAGCTACAAAAGGTTTTGTTAATCACAAGTGGTGTATGTGCAGTTTTTTTACATCAACAGGTAAGTGCCATTTTGCCAAAGGTCAGGTGTGTAAGTGCAATTTACCCTACTTATAAACCCATACCATGAATTTGGACAAACCTCTACTTTGACTAATTTATAAGTTATTTGGAGACCTGGAAACACATTTCCGTGGAGAATTGTATATATGCTTATCTTCACATATTCGCATAGATAATATTCTGAGTTGAAAAAAATAGAAGAATTAGCAAATTCCACAGAAAATCAGTGACAAATTTCAATGCAATCTAATGAAAGTCAAGAAAAAAACAAGCAAAATCATCTATTTTTTAATTCACCAAACTACTAGCCACTTCCATAAAATTAGTTTCAAGTAATACTGTTCTTTCCGCTAAAACAAAAGCATCAACACAAAACTACCTAATAAGAAATGTTAGCAGTTAATCCTAACACTAAAACCAATGTTTGATATAATAAAAAATAATAATACTAATCTAAAATTAATTCCACTCTACTTAGGATCATGACATCATAAATAAGAAGAATGCATTTGACTCCGTATGCCACAAAGAGAATAGATAATCCTTAGTTATCTGCCCGAGAATGTTGTTATTCCATTATCAAGTTTTTTACGTTAATACTTATTACAAAAAAAAATAAAAAGTTACCACATAAATTTACAGAGAGCCTACATAAGCATATGATAAAACTTATTCTTTCACTGCTACTCCCATATTTGTCCTTAACATTGCCATCAACCATTTTGTTCAAGAAAAGTGTGTGTGTATTAATCTCACTTTCCTAAAAATTGGTTGAACTATCTTCCTCCATATAAACGAATCCAGTAATCCACGCTGAATAATTAATAATGATGTAAGACAAAACTAATTTTTGTGCTGCAGTATTGCACAAAATTTTTAAAATGTCAGCAATAAGCTATCTTCCAATTTTTTATTATCTTTATTAAAAGTGTATAAAATTTCCGTACTCAACAAAAAGAAAAGCAAGTATCCTATAATCCAGGAATATAAAGTGGTAAGATTACCTCTTGACCAGGTTCTAGTTTAATTTTCAGAAGCTTATGACCAGCCTCTTCAAAATCAACACTAGACATGATTGTAAGGTAAATCGTCCTCCTCAAATTCACAAGATTCGTCTCCGTCTCATCCTTTATCTTCATGGCTTCTTCTTCCTCTTCCTCGGTTTCATCATCATCTTCTTCATCTGAAGACTCACCCGAACCAGCTTCTTCATCAGAAGATTCATCACCAAGGATATCCTTCTTTAAGTTTTCATATGCCTTCTCACTTTCAAGAAATTGCAGATCTGGCTTGAAAATATCTGCATAATTATACAAAAACAGATTCATAATCACCCATAACAATAAAAAGATACTAAAAATTGAAAAGAAACCAACAGTGAAAAAAGGGGGCATTTTAGTTACCTAGACCAATCTCTTGATCAATGTCATCTTCAAGAGATATTTCATGCGTAAACTGGTCTTCTTGCTCCACAAGGTCCAGCTCAGGACGAACTGCAGGGTATCCCTACAAGGCAAAACTTGTTGGTATATGTTTCAGCAACCGTAAACAACAATTCAACTTATTCCTCAAAGAAATTTACCTGAAATTTTGCCTTTCGAATTGCAAAAAGACCTTCAATCAAAAACTGAACACGCTTATCTATTTCTCCTTCATGCAATATTCCGCGGAAGCGCTCAAAGATACCTACATAAAGGAAGATCTCAAAAGATGGTTGCAAAATTACATAAATATAGACACCAAAGTTCAACTGAAATACGCAATTTGATAAAACATGAATTAGCTTCTCAGCAAAAGCTATGCAATGATCAAATACATAAAACGTGCATCACTTTTATTTGGGAACTAGATTTCTGCACATAAAATTAGAAAAGCATGTAGCGAGAAAAACACCACTTTTTATCATGTCAAACACCTAAAAATGACAAAGAAAAGAGAGGGGAACAAATGATGACAAATATTATTACACTTCAACAACTAACAATGATAAAGAAAAGACAATGTGACAAATGATAACAAAAATAGCACTATACTTGTGGTAGAACCCCTCAGAAGCTCTTTTTTTTTTAGCTGGTCTAGAAATAAAACAGAAATACAGATAAAAAAACAATAAACAGAAATAAAGAGAAGAAATAATAAGAGAATGAAACTCACCATGAAGACCTCGAGGTGAAAGGTCCTGAAGCAGTGACCCACACTCTGTAATAAAACCAACAGCAACCTACAAAGAAAGAGTTAGCCATTTTATGCTGCACAAAATCAAATAAGTCAATAAATACTACATAAATGGTTGGAAAAATCATATCCTAACCCACCTCCACACTATCATCCGTTGGCTTTTCCAGCAATACTGTTAGTAGCTCCAAGGCAATGATCTCATGAGCAACTTGTTGGTTGACAAGATGAGCAATAAATTTGGTAGCAGCAAGTAATTGAGGCTGCAAAGTTATAATAATAAATGTGAAACAAGTAGATAAAGTAACCACTTTCATATAAATATCATACTATAACATAAAGCAAATTGGTGTAATATAGAACATTCAAATTTTAACTATTTGACCCATGTTTTATACCATTAATCCCTATTTAACTCATCCTAACCCCCAAAAAGCCAAAGATATTACAATCTAAATCCCTATTTTTAGGTTATGTTGATTTTAACTTTCTAATATTATATCTTGCACTCTCAAACTCAAATTCGCGTATTCTTGGTACCATTAGAAAGCTCTCGACGAGCTCTATTAAATGAGATCCCACGACAATGTTTTCACAAACATTTTTGTATGCTCCATGTATATAGCACACTTCTCAATAAATTTTATTTATATTTTTGCATATATTATACATGTTCGGATTTGCATATTTTAAACACCCTTAGAAAAGCCCCGAAGAGCTCTATCAAATTAGACTTACAGCCAAACTGGTCCTAAATATGAATAACGTGATCAATGGCAAAATGTCCTTCGACACCATTGTATTCGCCGACCTAAGACATAATATTTAGCATATGAGATTTGGATTTACAAATGCCTACTACAAGTGTATATGGGTTAGTATAGAGCTTGTGTGTATAACTAATATTCATTGTGATCCTCAAAACAATATATTGTAAATATAGCGTGCAAGGGAGACCCTTGTTCAACATATATTTATTTTTATTTTATTTTATTTTATCTTATCTATTTTGTATTTAGATGCATAATGTGTATATAATCTTGCTATATATATACTATTATTAAAGTCAAAAGGGGGGCAAAAAAGTTTACCGCACTATGACTATATTATCCTTCTAAGATAATAATACATATAGCTATATCCTTTGTAATTTCTAAGGCTTTAATACGTATGGATATCCAAGTTCCTTCCAAAGTTATAACAACTATCTCCTAAGTTAAGTGGGTTTTCTTAAAAAAGAGAAGTCCCAAGTGAAGGACGAGAAAGAGACATAATAAAATGGGTATTTGCTGGTTAGTGTGGGGATTTTGAGAGTTTTGCTGTTGGAATGGTGGGATGCGCATTACCGTTCACGTTTCTTATTTACTAATCTCTTTAGCTGTGAGAATCAGCAGAAACAGTGGTGCTCTATAATAGGGACCATGAGCTTACAGGCTCAAAAATTTTCAAACTATTCTATTATGACTTTTTATCCACTTTTCCTAGGTAGTTTGTGTAAGTGGGCATTTTTTGTCCTTTTTCTATATTCATCTTAATAATATATAATATTTCTAAGTGAAGTATGTTAAAGAAAGTAAATGAAATTTGATCTTATTTTTGCCAAAAACTACCAAATAGCTAGAAGTATAAAATACAAAGAAAATGTATTGTCGTTGTCTTGTAGTATATGTGGTGTACAACTGTCATTATGCTCTATTATCTCATTTGTATTGAGCTTAAATAGATATCAACATCACCTCAACTGCATATCAACAATTTTGTCATTTATCATTTAAAGGTAAAAATAGGAAAATGGTCATAGCATGCATCCACTTATATGCTGAGTAAAAGACGTTACTTTTTGTTAACCACATGCAAATGCAAGTGCACATTGACTAGTAGAAATAAAAAGGAAAGCTAGAAGAACTACCAAAACAATTAAATAAGTGGTATGAAAGCTATACAACCTAGATAGATCAGCACACATATACAATATCTACAATTAAATAAATTGGAATCACCATTTTACAAGGCACACCTCCTAGCTAATGACAGGGTAAGGAAGTATGAAGGTTTAAATTCAGCATTACTGAAGAAGTAGGTGTACCTTTAAGCAAACAACATACATTTATGCTCCAAAGAGATTAAACAAAAATTCTAAAATACCTTGTCATTTCGTTTATAAGCCCTTTTGAGCTGCAATATGATTCTCTTGAGAAGAAGATTACCCACTTCAGGGAACTTTGTATTGACAACTGCCACCAGTGCAGCAAAAACATCTGTAAACCCTGGTGAAGCCATTTGTGACTTCATACATGATCTACAAAATAGGCCCCTGCCCCGGATCAAATTTTCAGAAAATATTTCTGGAATTATATTCTTTAAATTTGTGGCATTGACTTTGTTCACAAGCCCATTTATACTTTTACGGAGGGCATCCCATGTCAATCTTTGATATTCCACACTGCTCTTGTCATCAACATCTTTCATCATGCGTGCCAACTTAAATGGTGGAATGTAAACTCCACCACTTCGCCCCAAGTTCGCCTCCTTGTTATTAGCATTTGAACCATCTTGTAATGTGGATCTCATCTGAGCTTCAGGCTCTTTCACTTTATCCTTTCCACCTTTCAAATCTTTAAACCGATTATTGTCATCTCTACGGCCGGCCTTCCGCCCCTCATCAGGGCTAAATTCTCTACCATAATCCTTGTCTCTGTTACCCTGTTCCCGATACCTATCATCTGACCTCCTTTCTCTCTCATAACCATTGGAACTCCTCTCTTCTCGCTTCTTTCTCTCTTCATATTTATCCTCGTACCCATCACGGCGGTGATGTCTTTCAGACTGACGGCTTTTCACCTCGTTTTCCTTCCATCGCCTCTCCCTATCATGCTTGTCCGGTGAGAACCGATCATCCCTTCTTCTCTCCCTCTCTGAATCCCGATTCTCCTCCAAAACCCTATTATTTCTATCTCTGTCTCGTCTACTTCCTTTCTCATCTGGCGAGGCCATAAAATCCCTTTCCCTGTCTCTTTCTCTGTCCCGCCTGCCGGGTGAAGCACCAGAACTTCTGTCTCTTTCCTTTTCCCTCCCCCTCTCGCCCCTCCTAAACCTAGAAGAATCTATCTCCGCCTCTCTAGTCACCCTTCTCTCATCAGCGGAAAACCCATTATTTCCTTCTTCCCCTCTCCCGTCTCTCCCGCCTCCGCCCAAGTCATCACCCCTACGCTCCTTGGGGTCGATTTCTCCATCCGACAAATACGAATCCTTTCCGCCGCCGCCCTCTTCCCGCCCATTCCGACTCTTTCTCTCCGGCGTCTCCGACCTCCGGGACTCCCGGCGCCGGCTGTGGAGCTGCTCGTGGTCCAAGCTCCCGACCGACGTGGCCTCCTTCCTCGAATCCCTCTCACCCATTGGACCCCAAACAGAGCCTAAACGAAGTGAAATCCAAGGTTCGTCGGTCCCAAAGGTAGAATGAAGAATCAGAAAGCCTACCTGCAAGTGGCACGGCGGAGACTGGCAACTCGTTGTCTACTGCTTCTCACTCTCCCTGCCTGAAAGAGGCGAAATGTTCATCTACGCAACGTCGTGTCGAACAAAAAGGAGAAATTGAAGAGGGAGGAAACGAAACCCTCGATGTGTCCGGCTTAAACGGGTACCAACGTACAGGTCGTGGACGTCTATCGTCCGACGTTTATGTCCGCGACTTTGAGATATGTCAGGCCATTTATGTTTTGGGTCCCGTTTATAAAGGATATTTTTTATTTTTTTATAATTATTTTAAAATATTATTTTTTATATTTAAATTTTTAATAATTTAAATAGACTTATATTAATATTATATTTATTTTATTTTATTAATTTAATTATTTTTATTTTATATTAATAATTTTATTTAATTTTTTAAATAAATTATTTTATTTAATAATTTTATTATAAAAAAATAAATTTAAAAATTTAAACTATTATTATAAGTTAAGTTACTCATTTTAGAAATCCCTACCCCCTATTCAAAGAACGCCTCACTCATTATCAACGCCTCACTCATTTTTTATAACTGCTTCAGCCATTATCTAATTGCTTAAAAGGTTATATTCATTAACAATTTTCTTGTCTATCGGATAAGAGGCTTCTTTTACATATAAGTTCTTAATTGATGCATATATGGACAAGCCTTATTTGTAAGTTATCTTGTCTAAGGACTAGCCCTACTTGTGCTTGAAAGTCCAATTAAGATTGAATTATAAGTTGGGTCTCAAATTGACATTTGAAATTAGACCATCTAAGGGCATATTTGACTACCCTTTGATTATTTATTGTAATGTCCCTTATTTTTTATCACATTTTTCTTTAAAATTTATAGAAATATTTTTTGCAATAATAATGACTATAAATCAGGAAAAATTAATAGTAAGGGGTGTCTTAACACATAGTGCCTTGAGCCAACTAAATTAAGGGCACTTACCTAAATATTTGTTACATAAACTATTTATAAAGCTTAAGAGAATTAAGTTTTATATGAGTTTAATTTGAGGTATATTATGCTCTTATTCCCTAAAATTGATTAAAAGAATAAATGTCATTACATGAGGATTTAATATAAGAAGTTGAGGATTAAAGATTTCTATTGTTATAATTTTGAGTTAGTGAACTTAATGAACTTAGGTAATGGGTCACATTAAGACTGAACCAAATCAGGTCAGGTTACCTTACCCGGTCCAAGGATTGACAATGACCCGCACTACGGGTCATCTTCTCCTGTGCCAGCCTGAGGCCAATAGGCCTCTAGCATCACTGCCTCCATTAGCAGCGGTGGGGTGGGACTGGGCCTCACCAAATCATCGCCTAGTGGCGATCCCGATGGGCCTGGCCTCGTCACCGCCCGGTGGCCGCCAGGGCAAAAGCATGTCTTTTCCTTCTTCTTTTTTGGCTGGTTAGAGGTCATGCTTGCTAGCCTCCGACGATGCCGTCCTTGGCGACCACGACAAGGCGAGGGACTAACCCAACCGAATCGCCTTTCTGTGACAACTCCCATGGGGCTGGTCCCACTGTTGTCCGATTGTTGGCCGCCCTCCACCATCGGCTACATAGTTGGCCAGAGGTTCCTTCTCATCTTTTTTTTAACACAATTTCTCCCCGGCTACCATTTTCGGCTACTGAGGGTCCGAGGGTTTCGGTTGGAAAGGGATATATGCTCATCCTGTCACAACCTGGATTTTTAAAAGCATTTTTAAATAGCACGAACTGTAAGTAGCGAGAAATATTTTTTTTCTTTAAATACAAAACAAACCATTCGATTAAATATCCAGGTCATGATAATTGGGATTCACAAATACTAATATTAAATCATACGATATTATTAACGTCTAAAAATTCATAAAGACCAGCTCATCCATCTAAGTACAAGCCCATCGCTCGTCTAAAAATAAATAATAAGTTGACTCTCACGCTTAAGATACACTTACGTACCGGAGTTATAGAAACGCGGAGACCTCTTGTGCACACTTACCTTGGTCTCACTTTTCGTTGCCTGGAGAATCTGCAACAAAGCAAACCAAATAACAACCACAATGGAGCATCTCCGCCTATAGGAGAAGAGCTTCCAAAGGACAAAAGGTTTTATTAATATTATTCGGATCGGGCCAACATCACCCGATGTTAGTTGCCTACATACTCATTAGACAACATCTCCAATGTTTCCAACAAGATCGGATCCAGACGTAGTTTTGCTTAATACTACACTATACTAAGAAGCATAGCATCACATATGCAATGCTTAAGTATTTTTAAGCAACCTACATTTTATGCAAGTCTTTTAATTATTCTACTTGTTCTAATTAAACAAGCAATATCAATTAATGTTATTAATTATTTCTCTAACCATTGTTCGATAATTAATATTCATATCTAATCCCAATGATAGATAGATTCATCAGATGTCAACCTAAGCGACAAATGACAATGAAACATCCTGGAATCCATCAAGCCCCTAGAATCCACCAGGAAGTGCCATCTCCCAACCTAGCCCATAAGGACCTGATTGGAGTAGAAGGGCATGACCCACAACTGCACCTGAACATAAGTGGTCAGAGACGCCAACCAAGCAGGATATCAGCGACCCTAATTGCATGTACACTAAAAGATCCTCAATAAATTTGCGGTGAGCCCGACTCACAAAGAACTCCCTCCAATGGGGAGGTGCAACTACACGGTCAAATCAGCGGCTCCTCATTAGAGCTAAAACTCAGGAAACCATTCTGAACCCTATTTTGCTCATCTATAAGCCAAGATTCTGAATGACTATCCCAAACCCTATTAGTCCCTTCTAGACTAAGGTTTACAACTCGAGACATGCCATCGGTTCATCAACCAAGGCAAATCGTCAGGTCAAAGGCTTTATTCATTATATGAACTAGTCCCAGACCCCTCTAAGGTATTTTAGTCTTTATCTTGATTAGGTGTTCTCACCCAATCCAAAGCTATCAAACCCCATTAATTAATCTTTCAATAATCTCAAGATAGTGATAAATTACTATCACAACATCAATATCAAAAATCAAAACAAATAACAACATAAACCATAAGAACTATACAGGTCCAAGCAAATCATAATATCAATAATAAAATTCATTAATGATATCAGAATTATTCGAGCTCTCGTGCCCTAACCCTCCTTAGGTTAGCTTAATAAATCTTTATGAAACTGGTCGTAATGCACCTAAGGGCATTAGAGTAATTATCCAATATTAGATACAGTCCTTTCTGTACTCGGGTAAGTCTTTAACCTCTCAAAAGGTTTCAGTATCACATTGGCCCATTAACAACATCCACGCGAATGCGGGCTAGTTTGCATAGGGGTATTTCAGTCATTTAGTTTAAGGCCTTAATGACATCCAATATGACCAAAATTAAACTCAAGGGTACTACTTGACTTCATGGACCCTGTGTAATTTTCCTAGCATGTGACTGGGTCGTGAACCCCTTGAACCGACCCAGGTTGTCTTAACGGTTTACTATAAATCCTAAGGGTAAAATGGTCAATTAACCACTCATTGGTATTTTTTTTTCACCAAGATATTTGGCCTATAAATATTTTACCCACTTAAATCTCATTGAGAATTTTCTCAATTTTTAAATAAACTTCTAGGCCCCTGAACCAGGGCCCCGAAGTCGGGCAAATGGTTCTCACACGATGATCTAACTATCAAGGGTAAAAAGGTTATTTCACAATCTCTAGGATTTTTCCCCAATCTGAAACTTGGTCAAATAGTCCCAAACCTCTCTAGGTCCAATAGTAATTTTCTAGGATTTGTTTAACACAATTAACCCCCTGAACTGGACCTGGTTCACTTCCTTCTCCCTTCTTCTTCTCTCTTTTTTTTAAACCGACCCGGACCGGGTCGACAACCCGCAATGCGGGTCGTCTTCCCCGCGTCCAGCCAGAGGCATTTCGGCCTCTAGCAGTGCCAAGCCCCCTACCACGGCGAAGGGATGGCGGCTCACCGGTTTTCCGACTGCCGGCACACAGTGGAACCAACGGAGTCGGTCCCGCCACAATCTGGTAGCCGAACGGTGGCCAAAACCGCCACTTTCCCCTACTGTCACTTTTTTTTTATCAGATGGCAAAGCTTCCACGGCCGGGGCCAGCGCAGCCCAGGCCGGTGCGTCCAGGGTCGTCGTCGCCTGGGCCGGCACGGCCTCGGCCAGCGGCAGTGTCTCGTTGTTGTTGTTTTTTTATTACTATGCGGCAACGGCAGAAGCCGCCAGCACCGCCACCAAGTATCCCCGGCTGCCGCGGCCATGGCCAAAACCAGCATGCCGTTCCAGCCATGGGTCCAGCCACCAGCGGTCGGCCGGTGGCCGGCCGGCAAATAAACAGTAAATAAATAACAATTTAAAAAAAACTGCATGAATAGTAATTGCATATATTACTGTTCATGTCGATTACGAATATGGTTTATCTTCCAATTTACAAATCTATGCAAATCTCGACTCGAAATCTAACCTCAATGGCCGAGTTATCTCGATCCACCACTGCAAACACTTCGCCGGAGTCTCGCCGAAGAATTCTCTCATCTCCTTCACTGTCCTAAAAGCTCCCCAAATCCGACCCAAGATCCCCCCTAAGTTGTGCCCAAAGAAGGCCTTTTATAAGCATGAGATTAGGGCTCCTAATCCCATAAGAAATTAGGCATCAAAAACCCAATTTCGGAACAGTAATTGATCGGGCCTGTATAGTGACTTAAACGGACAATTCGCACATTCAATTCGGGTAAACGGGTCCTACACGATATATTCAACTTTAGACGATCGTATCTCCCTCATCCAGACTCCGATTCGCGCGTTCTTGGTGGTGTTTTGAAGTTTCTTTCTGTCTACTTTCCAATAGAATTAGTTTCAGCACCAAATTCTATTTAGGGAGAAAGCTATTCTAATAAGAATATCAATAGGTCAAACACTATATTTTCCACATATTTAAATTTTGAAACTCGGGAAAATTAGGGATATTACACATCCAGTGAAAAAGAAGATGCCAACTGAGAGCCGGCCGCTGGTTGTCAATAAGAATTTACATAGTTGGCAGAACAGTGGCTACAGAGATCACTGTTCATTGTAATTATGATGAACAATGACTACAGAGATAATTGTAATTTCTAAAATTATACTATGCAAATTGCAGAACTCACTAATAACACAATTTACATTCTAATTAACTAAATTAAATACCCATTAATCTCAACTTGAACTTTAAGATAGTGATCCTACCATAATTACTGGTTTATCGTCGATCCACCACTGTCCAAGCCTCCCGTCCACCCATTGTTACCAATTGTCACAACCCATAATTTCAAAACCCTTTTTAAATAAATTATACGCAACAAATCATGACAATTTTTTTTCTTTCTTAAATACAAAATAAATTATCCGATTAAATATCTAAGTCGTGATAACTTGGGTTCACAAATACGAATATCAAAACATATGATATTATTACACGTGTCAAAATTCGATAAATAATAGGTTAACCCTATAAGTACAAGTTTGTCATCTGTCTAAAAATAAACAACTAAGTAAAGTTGGCTCTCAAGCTAGTAATTACAATTACTTATAAGATTGTAGAAGTAAGAAACTAGATCCTACTAGTGCAATGTTGTCCTCAAACGCCCACCAAGAGTCCTGATCTTGAAACGTCCCCGTCTAAAGAACCTACAAGCAAATAAGACCAAACAAGCAACAAAACATCTCCTCCCCCTGGAGGAGCATTACAAAAGAACAAAAGTAAATTTAATATTTTTCGGATCGAACCAATATCACCCGATGTTAGTTACCTACATACTCATCAGACAACATCTCCAATGTTTCAAACAAGATCGGATCCATGAGTAGTTCTGCCTAAAACTACATTATAATAAAAAACATAGCATCACACATGCAATGCTTAAGTATTTTAAAACAACCTACTTTTTATGCAAATCCTTTAATAGTTCTACTTGTTCTAACTAAACAAGCAATATCAAACAATATTATTAATTATCTCTCCAACCATTGTTCAATAATTAATATCCCCATCTAATCCCAATGACAAACAAACTCATTAGATGTCAACCTAAGTGACAAATGATAAACTCACCATAGACCACCCTCAAAGGTAAATCCATGACAAAACACCATGGAATCCACCAGGTCCCTGGAATCAACTAGGAAGTACCATCACCCCTCCTAGCCCACGAAGGACCTAACCAAAGTAGAAGGGCATGACCCATAATTGTACCTAAATATAAGTGGCGAGAAAAGCCAACTAAGCAGGATGTCAGCTAATCCAAATCCGTGTACACTAAAAGATCCTTAATAGATCTGTGGTAACCCGGCTCACGCAAAGCTCTCTCCAATAGGGAGGTGCAACTACACGGTCAAATCAACAACTCCTCAATAGAGCTAAAACTCAGAAAACCATTATGAACCCTATCTTGTTTATCATTAAGCCAAGATTTCGAATGACTATCCCAAACCCTATTAGTCCCTTCTAGACTAGGGTTCAAAACTTGAAACTGCCATCAGTTCATCAACTAAGGCAAATCATCAGGTCAAAGGCTTTGTTCACTCTATTAACTAGTCCTAGACCCCTCTGAGGTATTTTAGTCTTTATCTTGATTAGGTGTTCTCACCCAATCGAAAACTAACCACCCAATCAATTAATCTTTCAATAATCTTAAACTAGTGATAAGTTACTATCACAACATCAATAGCAAATAAAGAAATAATAATAATATAAACAATCAAAACCACACAGGTCCAAGCAGATTATAATATTAATAACTAAATTAAATAATAATATTAAAATTATTTGAGTTCACGTGCCCTAACCCTCCTTGGGTTAACTTATTAAATCTTTATAAAAATTGATCATAAAGCACTAAGGGCATTAAGGTAATTATCTAATATTTAATATGGTCCTTTCTACTCCTAGGTAAGTCTTTAACCTCTCAAAAGGTTTGAGTATCCCATTGGCTTTTTAATTTCATTCACACGAATGTGGGGCGGTCTACACATAAAGGTATTTATGTCTTTTTGTTCAAGGCTTCCCTAAACCTCGATGGGTCCAAAACTAATCCCAAGGGTACATCATGATGTTATGAACCCGAAGTAATTTTCTTACCATTTAACGGGGCCGTATACCCCTTAAACTGATCCTAGTTTAATTAATTATTTTACCTTAACCCTAGGGGTAAAATAGTCAATTATCTATTTATTGGGATTTCTCACTAACTTGTTGCTTGGTCCAAATTTAGGATACACACTAAAATCTCACTGAGATTTTTTTCAATTTTAAATCCACTCGTAGGCCCTTGAACCAGAGCCCCTGAGTTCGGTCATTAATTATTATTCTATGCTACAACTCATAAGGGTAAATTAGTCATTTAAAAGCCTATGGGATTTTTTTCCCAGTTTGAAACTAGGTCAGGGAACTTGGCATACATTCATGGTCATTCACAATTTTTTTCAAAATTTTCTGACTACTCTAACTCACTGAATCGGACCTGGTTCAATGAGTATACTTTATTTTATTTTATTTTTAAGGAACAGACCGATTCGGGTCGGGTTATCCGACCCAGTCCAGGGATTAACGATGACCCGCACTGCAGGTTGTCTTCTCATGTGCCAGCCAAAGGCCTGCTAGCGTGCTGGCATCACGGTGGGGAGGGATTGGGCTCACCGGATCGCCACATGATGGTGATCCCAATGGATTTGGCCTCACCTCCACCTCGTGGCAGCTGGGGCCAAAGCCTGTCTTTTCTCTTTTTTTGGTGGGTTGGAGGCCATGCTTGCTGGCCTCGGTGTCATCCTTGGCGGCCATGGCAAGGCAAGGGACTAGCCTAACCGGATTGCCTTTCTGTGATGACTCCGATGAGGCTAGTCCCACCGCCGTCCAATGGTTGGCCACCCTCCATTGCCGGCTACATAGTCGGCCAGAGGTTCCTTCTCTTCTTTTTTTTTAACACGATTTCTCCCTGGCTACAGTTTCTGGAGACCGAGGGTCTGAGGGTTTTGGCTGGAAAGGAAGATTTGCTCGTTCGGTGAAAAGGGAGATGCCGACCGGGAGCCAGCTAGTGGCCGGCTACCGACTATTAATCAGAATTTACACAGTCGGCGGAACCGTGGTTGCAAAGATCATTGTAATTTCTAAAATTAGACTATGTAAATTGCATAACTCACTAATAACACAATTTACATTCTAATTTTAGTCAATATTCCATCCTTTATACAAATTGGGCACCTACCCATTTTGACCAACTTTTTCACATATGAGGACATTTTATAATTCTTTTATCCTCTTTTCTTTTTTGGGACACTGAACGTTTAATGGGGAAATAGACCCATTCCAAATAGAAGGATGGGAGGTTTCCCACCCCACATTTTATCTGGCCCACCTTATTTGGCTACCCATCCCAAAGAGAGAGAGAGTAAAAGGGACACACACCCTAAACCTTATTTCATTTTTTTCCATGCCTTTTGCCCTCATCTTTTTCGGCCCCCAACTCCTACCTCCGAACTTGAAGAAGAGGAAGAAGAGAGGAGGGGAAAATGAGGAATCACTCACAACTTTCTATGGTGGAAAGTGGCCACTATTGTCAATCCGGCTGTTGTCTTAGTAGCAACAATGAAGGCTTCGACAAGGGCTTCGGTGAGGTCGAGGTAAAGGGTTCAAATTAGTTGTAGTATAATGAGGTGGGTGGTGGTGTGAGTGGTCTATTAAAATTAAAAGGGTAAGGGGCTGTTTGGATGTAGATTATTGGGTGTAGTAAATCAAGATTCGCTTGAATTTGATTAGTCAAATTTATTGACAAAGCATTTTATGTTTGGCTAATACATATTATGCGAATTTGATTCATGAGAAATTTGTTAATGAATCGTGTTTGTTAAAACTATATGAAAGTGGATTCATTACTTAAGATATGTTTCATGCAGTGACTTTGCATAGCTATAATGAACCAGATATAAAAGTGTTCATGCTTGAAGCACGTAAATCAACTGACCAGTAGCTCCCATTAATAGAAAAAACGGATGCAGGATATGGTTTAATGGGCCTCTCCCACACTCATACGGTTATCATCGTGGGCCAAGACCTCCATAGAGTTCCCCAGTTCATCTCTAAGCCCAAGTCTGGCCACCAGTTCACATGGAGCTAAAGGTTATAAAAATGAGCCAGTATAGACGTAGGGTTGCCTTCGGTATTCAAGTACCCGACTCAACCCAATTTTGGTTGAAATTGGAGGGGTGATCCTTGAGTTTTTTCCAGGTTGATCCTTACCAAAGATATGACCCAACCAATCATGAACCCAATAAATTAAGGGTCAGTTCCATCCATATTTGACCGGGTTGGGTTTTCTGTCGCCTTAACATACTAGGTTACCTGGTTGGTGATGAATAATACTAGTACTAATTATTAGTTAGATTAATGCTAATTATCAAAGGAAGATGAAATTGCTTAAGTCATGTATTGGTGATAGTTGGGCATCATGCTTTTACCTTGGTATCCCAGTTTTTGAATGTTTTCTAGAGAGTAGAATGAAATTTACTTCCGAATCCTTATTCTTAAAATCCTCGGTTACAACTTGAAACTTGGAAATTTCATATCGTAATTACCGACTTTTAATTCCATAACAACAATTACAATAAACTAGAAGAATTTTGGGCTCATGCAGTGACACCATAATATTTTCAGTTAGTTACAACCTTTAAATATACTTTTACTCCTTTGAGATCTAATTCATAAGACAACCAGCAAGCAACAGCCAAAAAAAAGGATGCACATCAGCATTCACAGTGGAACGTTCTATGCAAAATATTGAGAAAAGGAGAGATCATTGAAGTTCAACCCATGTTTAGCATAAGCATTGATCATGAGGGTATAGAACCTCAACTGGTAATTTCAATATAAATAAATTGCATCATTAACTTTCTTATACTTTACCAATAAGACCTACATACGAATAGAGCAAACTAGAAGACAATGTAATCACATTAAACGGCTCTACAGAGATATGAGGATTAGAACAGCATACTCCTATCAATATGCTCATGGCAAATACATCTTGCTAGCAGCTAATTAAAGACACAATCATAAGACACTAATTCAAACAAGATCCCTATTGACCCTATTTAAATTCCCAAATTTCGTATGCAAATTCTAAATCCATCTACAAATAAGAACTAGCAGTACAAAAACCATAGTCACAAGACTCATACACCAACGACAATTTTTAAGCGCCAAGAATGAGGTAAATAGCAGATATGAAACATGAAGAATGCATTACTTCTCTTTCTCTCAACCCAAATGAAAGAAATAAGACTGAATAAAAGTGGTCAAATTTTGCATTCGGTAAAACAGAAACAATGGTTATGCACAACTTGCGACAGAACTAAATCAACAGCTCAATACAAACAACCTTTCGTATATACTAATTAAATAAATAATTAATTAATTTTAGTCTAGCGTCTACTTGACTTGCCCCTATATACTAAAGGTCCCCCTTGCAATGAAGATGCCTATATCAATGCTGACAACCCCCACCTCTCTTCTCACTAAATTTTCTGGTTTTGCCCCTGCCAAGTAGTGCCTACAAAGGTAGGATCATTTTTCTTCTTTATCCTTCATTTAGCTTGCTAACTTGGGCAAATGAAAGTTTCCTCTATGTCTAGCATACAAGTTAATCAAGTGAACAACATATCATCTCAAAAGGATACCCCTGCCTTGCTGAGAGTAAAAATAAGTGGCCTTCTTTCATATGTCTATCTTCATAGCAATATATCATTTCCTATCCAAGATATATCATCTAAAAAATGATTCCCCTGCCTTCTTCAGAGTCAAAACAAGCAGCCTTCTTTTGTATGACTATATTAAGAAACATGTATAATCACATAATCTCTTTTGTATGACTATATTAAGAAACATGTACAATCACATAATCAAAAGCATTTTATCATTCTTTTATATAATCACATGGGACGCGTCTATTTGCACACTATATAAAGCCTAGTCATTCAACCAGCTCGCAAAAGCATCACAAGACCTAAATATGCAGTTTTTAAAGCTTCATAGAAAGCTACAACTTGAAGGACAACCCAAAAAATAATCATTGAAGAAAATAAGTGATAAAGTAGCAATATATGTTCACTCATGATGGCAGCCACAAAAAGGATAAATGGGAAAAAAAGAAAAAAAAATAATACATAGAATTCCATCTTGTAGGAAGGTCTTCAACATTTTCATCAAGACATCCACACTAAAACAATCAAGACTTTTGATGGGTCCATGACACAGTTGAAACATGATTCAATATTTTCTAGCTAAATATAAAAAAAAGAATAGAAGATGCCATTCGACTTTAGTACTGTTATCGATCAAGTGCTTTATTGCCTCGACCCTAGTGTCATAAATAATGTTTTGAAGATTTGCATGCTATTTTTTATAAGCTCAATGGTAAAAATCGTGATAAAAGTGTATCACAATTCTAATTAGTATGCTCGTTAGAGATTCTGGTTTATTCCAAGAAGACATGAACATGCTATTTGCTAAGAGTAGAGTAAACATTGAAGTATAGAATGAAATAATAGAATTCTTGGCCAACACATAGAAGTTTTAAGTCTTAGACAGTTGTTGATATGACAATGCATACAAGTTTGCATAATATAACTTAGAAAGTACTAATATACACACTTCGTAAAGCAAATTTTTTTCTAAATTCCATTTAGAGTCTAGAGTACTTCCTGGCGATAATAAAACACAAACATAAGAGAACAATAGAAGCACTAAGCATTTCTGAACTAATGCATTGACCAGACAATGAAGTAGATCGAAAATTTTCATATTATAAAAGGAAGAGGTACAAAGAAAATGCAATTTACTAGAGTTTCGATAAAGGGAATAATTTAAGAACAACCATCCAAAAAAATTCACTTATTTCCATTAAGAAAATCCTTCACCATAAAATTACGATTCAAAATATGACATTCCCAAGCAACAAAAGATAATCACACCCAAGCAAATTTAATGGCACAAAAAATATCCATTTAAAAAGGTGACCTAAGTCACTAAACTTCCAAATTTCTCTATCCTATAATAAGCATCTAGAAAGCAACCTACATCGCAATGAACCCAAAATTTGCCATTGGAATCTTCTATAAATATCTGAGTTTCCACAAACATAGTTGCCTTAGAAACCTGCCAAATTGCAATAGCACGGCTGGCGGCATGTGATGGGATGACAGAAAGGAGGGGAAAAGAAGTTTCCCACCAAAATTTAGCAGCCGACAAGTGTGGGGATCGGAAATCACACCTCACCTCGTATGGTGCAGCATTGAACGAAGTGCTGGTAGATCTGAGGGTTGTCAAACTGGCAAATGAGAGACCAAACAACATGCAGTAGGGCCTTGGTGGAGCTACATTGAAATTACACCTTGATTGCCATCTCTGTCTCGATCGTCATTTTCGTCTTGTTTTCTGAAGAGGGTAAGGGTGAAGAGCTCGACACTCAAAGAGTAAAATTGTCAAAAATAAAATAAAATTGATTATCGCCAACGATTTGTCATAAAATCTCCTCAGGAGGAGATTAGTTAGGAAAGTAAAACTTAATCTAAAATCATGATGAATCTTACGATTCATTGTAAATTTGATACATTAAAATTTATTTATATCCAAATGTGATTAACAAGACTTTTGCTTAATCTTGTATAAATCTTGCCCATAAATCTTTATCCAAAATAGCTCCTACAAAAGAAATAAAAGATTTTAAATTTACGATATCTGAGGTGTGCTGGATAAAATGTTTGGGAGGGAAACCTCCCATCCTAAAATGAAATGCCCTACGTCCCCACGCCTCAGGCTCCGGGAACTGTCTTCGGACAAGAAACATGGACATGCCCAACCCCAAACGCTACTTCAAATAACGCGACGGCTACTTCCGCTCCACCTCAGCAGTGTCATAAGCCTTGAGCCCTCCCCATTCGCAGAACGCATCCTTGCTCCACTCCCGCCATTTTCAAAACACCCACAGATGAAAACCCTAAGGCTCCCGAGCGCTTCCAGTTCTGCATTTCTACGCTCCCTTGGCTTTGCCGTCTCGGGTTTGTCTTCAGTTAGGTGGCTCTCGGTTCGCCCCTTCCTCTCTCTCTCTCTCTGAGTGTGTGTGTGTGTGTGTGTTGAATTTTTTGCTCTTGCCCGAATTTGAAGTTGATTGTCAATTTTTTATGCGAGGATATGGATTTACTATAACTGATGGCTGGTGAGGGATATACTGACAACTATGTTTGCCTTCTAATTTATTTCGATAAATATAGTTGTCGTGATGGGCGTTTTTTAATCTTTGTTCTGGGTTTTAGGCTTAAAACATGCGTATGAGTTGGGTCGAATTTTATTAAATGAATAGTTTTCTGACGGCCAAAAAGCTTGGTTATTTGCCCTTTAAGTTAGAGATTGCAAAAGTTGGCTTCAATTAATATGTGGTGGTCGTCAGGGACTCTTTTTTGGCCATTGGCTTTGTTATGGTAAGCAACATAGAATGCTCTTGAAATTATATATGGAACTAAAAAATTGTGAATAAAAAGCCAGTGCCCATCTCAAAAAATTAGTGGTTTGTTAGAAGCTAATGTCAATATTGTGGGCCTATGAGTGGATTATATTGATTACATTTTGAAGGTGAAAGCTTCATCTTTTCTTGATTTCTCTTCTTGGTGTTTGGATTTTGATTTTTTTGACAGCTGGATGGACCAGCTGTGTGGAAAGGAGACTTCCAGTAGCACCTATAAAAAGTGTGCCACTGGCTTGTAGAGCCCTCTAGAAGAAGAGTAAAGACCAGCTGGACTTGGAAAGTAAATGTGAGAAAACGAATTTTAGATGTATGAGTTGGAAATGAGAGTGATCCATATTGGGTTGCAGAGTAGAATCCATGTTGTTGATTCTTACAATTGGCATAAGATGTTAATAATGGGTGGAGTGATGATGATGTTAGTGTTAGTGGTGCATTGATGTTGATAATGCTGAGGGCGGCATTGTCTAATATTAATGTTTTATCTTCAAGACTTGGATTGTCTGACATGCTTCTATTATGTCCATTTGCCTTTCCCGTCAGCAATTTTGGATTAGGTATTCTATAGCTATTAGAATTTTCCGTGTTTAAGATAATTTCATTTTAAGTAGCCTCAAGATTTCTACTTTAGTTAAAGCTTAATTCAATTAGCTTTCCTAGTTTAGTTTATGTACTATTTAATGTTAGTTTCCTAGTTAGATTAAGAGTTTGATAGAGTTCATACAAAGATGTGTCTTTCTCACTTGATAAGGACTCCTGCAGTCAACAGTATGTACAAAAGGGTCGAAACCAAGCAAATGGGGGTGGCGATAGCTCAAGCCAAGAGAGATGAGTTCTGGAAGATAACTTAATTCAACCCAAAACTAGTTCATTACACATGTTCATGGCTTTATATAGTAAAGCCTAAAGATAAAGAAAAGATTGAAATAACGTTGAAGACAACGAAAAAAGACTAAAGTAAGCCTAATGAAAATAAAGGAACCAACTACTGAAAGCCTTGTGCCTTTATATGTAAACATGAAACCCATCAATAGTGTCTGCATCAATCCTCCCCTGCTGAATAGGACTCGCCTTTTAAGCGTTAGAAGTGAGGTACTACTCAAGGAGATCCAAATTAAGGTGGAGAAACTCATCCACGAGGCGTCAGAATTGGGATGACCAACCCAACAAACAAGATAGCACTTGTAACCACCACTACTGTAGGTAACAATCTCATGGTCAAGTAGAGTGGCAATCTAGTCCATAGGTGGGGGTGCAAGAGAGGGAAAACAAGGGACAGGAGGCTGAATGCTTATTATGTTCTCGGTTTGGGAACTGAATCTGAGAGAGGAAGAGATGAGGAAGAAGGAATTGGGAGAGACGAGAAAGAGTTGAAGGGGAAATGAAGAGAAGGGTCGCACTTGTTATTTGCAAGTGCGAGTTCACAGAGAGAAGGGAGTTCGGGAAGAGAAGTCGGGAGAGGAGAGAAAAGCTAATCTTTCATTAATTCCTTCTAATTACAACATTTAGAGCCTAAATAGGTGCCCTAAACCAATGGGCTACATAGAGTAAAACCAACTGACTACATAAATCATAACTAACTAACTACTAATCAAAGCGACCTAATTCCTACTAACATAACCTTCTAACTGAGCATAAATAAACTACGGACATAACAATGCTACTGGTAGGAATAGCTGGGGATAAATGTGGAGGGGTAAAAGTGCCACAGAAAGGGAACAAGTCTTCAACATTGAAGGTGGGGTTGATATGAAGATCAGAGGGAGGCATCGGGAGCAAGTTTGTGAATAACCCAGTAAGGCCCCTATGGGACGAGTGTGTAAGCTTTTGGAAGAATGTTTTGGTAAACGCTCAGGATGCATGCATACTATTACATAATCACCTTCACTGAATTCTTGTTTTCAACGATGTATGTCAACAAGTTTATAGTTAGCATTAATCAAGGGGTAAAGGAATCAAGTCAATGGGTGGACGTGGGGGCTGACCATACACTATCTCTCTAAAGGGCTTTTCCCAGTGGACCAATTGATGAAACTATTGTATGCAAACTCTACTGTAGGTAGCATTGAATCCCAAAGATCAGGATGCTCCCCACAAGACACCTAAGTAAATTACCCATAATTCAATTGACCACCTCACTTTGTCCATCCGTTTGAGGATGAAAAGCCGATGAGAACTTTAATTGAGTCCAAAAAAGTTTCTAAATGGTCTTCCAAAAATAACTAATAAACTTGACATCTCGATTGAACACAATAGAAATGGGTAGACCATGGAGGCTACTATAGGGAATGAATTGTACCATCTTAGAGAATCTATCAGCCACTACTAAAATAGAATCATGACCACGTGGTGTTGTGGGAAACCTAAGGATAAAATCCATGTTAATGTCATGCCAAGGAGTGTATGGTACGAGTAAAGGGATGTGCAAACCCCATGTTCTGTTTTTGATCTTTAGCCACTTGGCAAGTATGATATTTGTACACAATCTGAGCAACATTGGCCTTTGAGGATGACCTGTAAAATCTATCCTCTACTAAGGCAAAATGGTCTTATCATTGAAATGTTATGACACCAACATGCAATTCCCAAACAAAAAAATCTCTTAAGGGAAGAACGGGGAATGCATAATGAGGAACTGCAAAATAGGTAACCATCACGAATAATGAAATCTAGATGGTTGCAACAGCTACCTTCTTGACTCTCTTGGTAAATAAGGCCAAAGTCAGGACATTGGGAGTAGTTTTTCAATATGTCAAATCCAAGCACATGAGTATGCATAGACTGGAAGACAACAATCACATAACTAAGTGCATCAGCCAGTTTGTTTTTGACACCCGCATGATGGTGAAGGACAAAAGTGTACTCTTGAAGAAAAGCTACCCACCGGGCACCCTTATTACTCAAGTTGCGTCTCCTGTAGTAATAGATAGTACCTCCAATGACGCAAGGCTTGGGTAACAACGTGCAACACTTTTTCATAAGGGTAATATCATTTTCAAGCGTTGTTGAGTTTTTCACTAAAGTATGTGAGAGGATGTCTTTCTTGACTCAATTCACCCCCAATACCTACTCAGGAAACATCACAGGCAACCTCGAAAACTTTACATAAGTTAGGATGATACAACACAAGAGCCTGAGTTATAAGAGTTTTGATCTCGGCGAAGGCCGTAGAGGCTGTTGGGTCCATTAAAACTCCCTTTTTTAAGATAGTTAGTGATGAGAGCCATAATGGAACTGAACCCCTTGATGAACCGTCAATAGAATGTGGCTAAGCCATGGAAACTATGGGCTTTTGTAATGGAGGAAGGTGTGTACCATTCTCTAACAGCTCGCACTTTCTCGGGGTTAGCAACAATACCCTGCACAGAGTTGATGAATTCGAGGAAGAGCACTTCATCTTGCATGAAAGAGCACTTTTTGAGGTTGACGTACAACCGCTCAATATGAAGGGTAGTAATAACCTCATGAAGATGACATAAGTGCTCTTCTTTTGACCGGCTGTAAAACAATACATCATCAAAGTACTCCACAAGAAATTTGCCAATGAAAGGATGGTGGACTTGCGTCATGACCCTGATGAAAGTACTAGAAGCATTTGTTTGGCCAAAGGGCATGACTAACCACTCATACAATCCATCGGGGGTTTAAAGGCAGTCTTCCACTCATCACAAGGGTGGATTCGGATTTGATGATACCCACTATGCAAATCGGTCTTGGAGGACCAATGAGAGTTGGCTAACATATCTACTATGGGAAACCTGTGCTTGACTGTAATTTTGTTAATAGCATGGCTGTCAATACACGTTCGCCGAGAATCATCCTTCTTTGGGGTCAAAAGGGCCAGGACAGCGCAAGGACTATGGATTATGTGAATGAAATCTTTGCACAATAAATCTTCAATTTGCCAAGTTAATTCAGCACACTCTGTAGGGGTCATTTAGTAATGTGGCAAGTTGGGCAACTGGGACCTAGGATTGAAGTCTATAGCATGCTGAATATCCCTCATAGGTGGCAATTCATTAAGCAACTCCTTTGGTGTCACATCATGAAACTCTTCAAGCAAAGGGGCCTTAGGGAATAGAGGTAGAGTGACATTAGGTAAAACATGAGGAGCATCACGTTTAACTACCAAGGCCAACACAATACCTGGCTCATGTTTGGCTTTCTCAAATGCTTTGGGGGTAAGGATGTGGACGGTTTCAATTGGGAAGAGTGGTTGTAGCTTGTCATGACTTCTCTTTGATGTGGGCATAGCTGGGGTAAGCATGGTGGTTTTCTCCTTATGAGTGAAGATGTAAGTGTTGCACAATTATGATGAGTGACATCATTATCATAAAGCCATGGTCGACCAAGCAATGTACGAGCCACATCCATAGGAAGGACATCACACCACACCTTAGCTTTGTGGAACCCATGTGGTAGGGACCAAACATTGCTCAGACACAAGTCGGGAGGTCTTGTCAACCTAGGTGACCCTATTAGGCTGGGGGGGGTTCTGTGGAACTCTGGATGTGGGCATAACATTCGTAGAACTTCCCTTATCAAAAATAAGTTCATGGCTTTATATAGTAAAGACTGAAGATAAAGAAGAGACTGAAAGAACCTTGAAGAATATGAATAAAGACTAAAATAATTCTAATGAAAATAAGGGTACTAAATACTAATAAGCCTTGTGCCTTTGTCTGTAAACATGAATCCCATCAATAGTGTCTGCATCAGAGTTGTAATGGGTAAGTGTAAAGCTATAAAATTGCTTACTGCCCATGAAATCAGTATGTTATTTTCAGTTCAACTGACTTCTCCCCTTCTCTCTCCATCCTACCCCTTTCACTCTTTATCTCCTTATTATTTACCTGTGATTCCATAAGGAGATACATCATTGGTTCCACTCTCCCTTGCTGCCAAGTGTTTAAACTCAAGGAAATCCATAGAGGCTCATCTTCTGCAGCTGGAGGTGACCTTCGATCAGCTCCGGATGGAGGACGATCAGTTCTGGACAGCGCGAGAAGTGCGAGAGACACAAGTGGAGCAACTCCTTCACATCTTAGACCAGTAGATTGGCGTGTAGTTTCCCACAACCCTGATTCAACTCATTCCAATGATAGACATTGCAATTGTAGAACTTGAACATCTTCTCATGAAGGAGGATGCTGAATCCAAGGTGCCATAGACACTAATACCTGAAGCCAGACACCTGTGAACGTGATGCAAGAGGCAGTCTAAATTTTTTTTCAGGTTGTCCTAGAAATCATAGCAGCTGGAGACCCTGTTCCTGATACCCTTCCTTGGTGACCATGTTTTTTCCTGCCTGCAACACCTGTTGGATGCAGGCCAGGAGTAGTTGCTTCTCTTTAGCTTGCTGGATTTGGAGTTTCCAAAACATCTAAACAAGACAGGCTATATCTTCTTAGGCAGCAGCGACTGGGAAAGCCTCAAAATTGCTGCCTTGATGACGTTAGTAGTACCTGGGCATGCATCAAAACTCATTACCGTGGAGCACCTTCTGCCTCCAGGTCTACCCAATGATCCTAGAGGACCCTCTCCAGCAATGTTGAGCCCACAATGGGGCAATGCCGCAACCAGCATCTGTACTGCAAGGACGCAATGTGGCGGTGCTATTTCAGGTCAAGTAAGGGCATACACAAAGAGGAAGAAGACGATACTTCTCCTACATTGGCAGGTTGGATGCAGGTCTGTGCAAATCTGGTTATGCGTCCTCAGCTGCCTTCCTTCATCCAAGCAGGTTTTCCCGGGTCCTCTTAATGGCATTATAAACCCTATGAAGTGTACCGGGCTTGGTCTCCCTAGTGTGAGTCTCTGCTTTGTATTTGACCCTGGTGGATCCATATGTCTTTCCTATTCAAGTGAGCCGAGGGTGGACCTCATTGAAGGGTATTTTGTATCAATGTTATGGCCAAGAACAACACTTTTAAATTAAAGGTCTCCTTAGTTTGGGCGTGAAGAACGCCTTGAGGGCAAGACGTAAGCGGAGCGTGGTGGGATGCTACGACCCTTTGCCTCTCCTGTTAGCAATTTTGGGCTAGGCATTTTATAGCCATTAGAATTTTCCTAGTTTAAGATAATTCTATTTTAAGTAGTCTTAAGAGTTTTAGTTTAGTTAAAGCTTAATTCAATTAGCTTTCCTAGTTTAATTTATGCACTATTTAATGATAGTCTCCTAGTTTGATTAAGCATTGTAATGGGTTAAGTGTAAAGCTATAAAAGGGATTACTACCCATGAGATCAGTATGCGATTTTCATTGGAATAGAATTACAGACTAGTGCCTTCCTTCTCTTTCTCTCTCAGTTCATCTGACTTCTCACCTCTCTTTCCATCCCTCCCCTTCCACTGCATTTCCCTAGCAATCACCTAGTGTGGCTCATTAGGTTACACCAGTTTCTTTCGTAATTGCGTTTGATTTGGCACTAGTTATTTTATTTGGTGACATATTTAACAAATGGATTAATAGGTTTTGTTTTTTGTTTCAGTGTCAAAGAAGCAACAACATCAATGCATCTCCTTTTTCTTCTCGTGGTAAACTCAACTTCTAAATATGTGTCTTGGAAGGCTACTGACCTTTTTTTTTCCTCACATAATTAGGAATGATATTGTTTTTGTTGGATATAAGATTGTCTATATCACTTAATTTTGACACTTATCTTAGTTTCTGATAGAGGAAGTGAATGATGGAACTGTTTTCCGGAAAAACATCAAAGCCCAGTTCACTCTAGCTGGTTGAATTGGTTTGATTATGTATACAACAGCTTATACAAACTACCAGATCCCTGGTTAGCTTTGTCCCAACTGTCTATTTTGGATAAAATTGATAGATTGTTTAACTTGAGAGGTTTGGTCAACTGGGTAAATATTCTGTGCAAAATTTTATTTTAGTCTTTACATATTGCAAGACATAAATGGTTTTATTAATATTTTAGAAGTTAGAGTAAGTAAATAGATATTTGAACTTAATCCCAATTTTCAATAAGGAACCCTGATTGAGCCAGTTAACTAGGGAGCTGGAGCAACAGAAGTTCACTTCACATTGGAATTTAAATTCATAGATGATGAGAGTGAAAATGACTTGTAGTTGCAGTCTGCTTGTCGTACTTATCTTATTCTCCAGTAACCAACTATATTGGTCTCATTCTCTCTATTATGGATATTTCTTCTCTCTTTTTTTCTTCTTCTGTTTATTAGACTGCAATTGGTAAGAGTCAGATACAATCTGATAATTTAGATTTATGGATACAAATTTTTTCTTTTTCATATTCTAGGAATACAATTGAAGGATCTGCTGGCCCAACTATATGTTTCTTCTTAAGTGAGATCAGGATACTTTTCAGCTTTCAGTAGCTTATTGCTCTAATGTATACTGATGGAAATGTGGATCATAGTTCCCTGCTCTCAAAGATGCCTAAAATAATGTAAAACTATTTCTGTAGTTGTTTGTGTTTACTTGTGGTCTTATCACATAAGGTCGCTGCATGCCATATCTTTATACAATGTTTGTTTGGCAGCACAATGTTTATATTTAGTTAAATGCACTATGTTGCTATAAGAGAAGTTCTCATTCCATCATAATTATAAAGTACATAGTTTTTAGAGAAATGTTTTCTTTCCACTGAGGAGCATTCTCTTCTTCTATGGAAAAATCTGCTCCTTGTTCTTATTGTTTATATGGCATCCATGCTTTATCTTTTTGAACTGCAGATAATTATAAATGGGTTAATGAATGTGATTTGTCCATTTAATTGTTCCCAGCTGAAAGAATATTTGACTTTGAAGGCGACCACTTTTGTGATGATTCCAATAATCTGGGAAAAGATGCTGCTCTTCATATGGCTCTCTCTCGTCTTTCTGGGGATTTTGGTAAGGAATGTATGCTCTCTTTGCGGCATTTCTATCGCTCACGTCAAGCACCAGTTATCTCAACGGGGTCTCTAAAGCTTGATCTGGCACTTGGAATAGGAGGATTACCAAAGGTAAAACATTAACCTCTGACACAGACATGCTTTTTCAGTGTCTTGCTTCTAGGACGGATCTATTGACTGAAATCTAGGTGAAGTCCGTTTTGGTGGATTCCAATGTGATTTTGGAGTATAAAATACTCTTCGGACTTGATCTTAAATAATCTAACTGGTTTTGAAACTCGAGCTTGGACTTTGCCCCATTCAACTCCTGGAGTCTGAATTCATATTTTTGACAAAATATGTTCATATGTGTTTTTCCCACAAAAAGTAGGCTGCCCATGGGGCTCCAAGTCATGCCTTCCATTCCAGCTCATGACTTCAATAATTTCTGCCAGATGTTTATTTCTAGGTCCATTTTGCACCTTACAGAAGGAAGTCATCTTTATTCTTCTTTTCCCTTTAGCGAATTAAAAAGTGAAACTACTCATTGTGAGTTTGAGTTGGAGTCAGAATCGGACTCTGCAGGGTCAAACTTGAACTTGACTTTAAGTTATACTTGGACACAAACTTACAATTTCTATTTGTTGGACTTGAATTTGCTCAAACCCATTACTATCTCTACTTGCATGGGTAATTAGTTTTGGCTGTTGAAACCCATTATAGGTCATTGATGGTGAAACACATAAATAAAATGGCATACAAGTGGTGGGGATGATATTTTGAACTTTACTTGGCATTTTTTTCTAGCATGAGTTCTTAGTTTTTGGCATTGTTTCACATGCTAACTAGGGCACTATTGATAAGCACCAGTTCTTAACTCTTGTTGATTGACATTCATTATAATATATTTGCAAAAAGAACTGTTTATGTAAGGACCACTGACTATCATGCCTTGTCTGGCTATCTTGATCCCTGTGAACTATAAATTTGCCTTTTGACTGCATATTATATGAAGATGTGAGTATTGTAGTAAAAAAAAAGTTTAGTGTGCTATTACTTTTTAAAAAGTACATAACATATGTTTTGCTGGAATCATATTAATGCCTGCTTAGTTTGTTTTTTAGCCATGATAATTATGACTGCATATTTATTCTCTATCTATAGGGTAATTTTTGTACACAAATGAAATTTGGGGATAGAAACAAATCATTGACTTTATTCGAACTTTACAAATAAAATGACTTTAGCCAACTTCAATGAGCTTCTCCCTTTTTTCAATTTCTTTATCTTATCAAATTATTATGCGGATACGCAATTGATGTAGTTATTAAAAACTTACAGGGTAGGATTGTTGAGATTTATGGGCGGGAGGCATCAGGGAAGACAACACTTGCTCTTCATATCGTCAAAGAAGCTCAAAAGCTCGGAGGTGATTCTTTTCTTACTTTAAACTTAAAAAATGATAGAATGATGTATCTAGATTATTTCATGTTTTAATAAGTGGGATCATTAGGATCCTTAGTGGGATCACTAGGATCCTTATAAAGGTTTATGCAAATGGTATCAATCAGGTCTAGACCTGTTTAATCTGGAATATTAATATTACCATGATAGTCACTCGAGGAGCATGAATTAGATATTCCTCTATAGCTAGTGCTTGCTCAACTGTTCATTAGATATGCTTGAATGGTTCAAGCTTTCGTACTTGCTTCCTCTATGTGGAGTATCTTGTTCAACTCATAGATGTGCTAGAGTAGATCAAATTGTTAAAATCTAAAATTAACTTTGCTTTTGGGAAAGTTGGTTATCTTACATGTTATCAAAGCTTTCAGATTTTGCGATGTCCTGGGTTCAAGTCTTGTTGGAGATATTTATACCCAAATTGTATTTTACGTGCTGCACTTAATGGACACTTGCATGTGAGGGGGTGCTAGAATATAAAATATATAAATAATATTTCCCCTTCTTAACGGCTCGAGTTTTCAGGAAATAAGGTTATCTTATCAAGTATTAGATAGCTCTAGGTTCTGGGATGTCCGTTGCAAGCATTTATACCCTAATTGTGTTCCACGTGGCATGCTTGATGGACACTTGCTTGTGGGAAACTTGGTTATCTTAACATGGTATTAGGTTAGACTTAGGTTCAAATCCCGCAGGAAGCAGTTTTCCTCCTATATGTCACACCCCCTTCCCCGGTTAGTTCCCCTCTTCTCCCTTTTTGTCTTTTAGTGTTCCTCTTACACTCCACCTCTTTGTCCTCACATCTCTTCCCCACTTTTCTACTTCATTTGATGGCTGGGGCCTCTATTACCGCCGTTTCCCTACCCTCTAGATTTTCTTTCCTTTTTTCTAGTGTTTGTCCTCTCTATTCTTCTTCAGCCTCCCTTTTTGCCTTCTGTTGTCTGATTACTTCTTTGAAGTGTCCCTTCTTTCCTAAGAGCTGCCTTTTTCTCTAATCCCTCTTCCTTTGCTTCATTTTGTTCATAGTTATTTATCTGTTACCAAGTTTTCATTAGACTGCTGCATTAAATGCCATATCATAAAAGCTAGTACTTCAAGTCAGACTACTCTTACTAACTCAGCATATGGAAAAATAATTGTATATTGTCCTTTTTGGATATACAACTTTGGCTATTAAATATGCTAAACAATTGTACTTAAATAAAGCAAATTTGGTAACTATAGACTTTTCATTTTCAGATTATTTTACCCATGTTTTATATCCTTTGTTCTTTGATACAATTTTGAATTGGTATGTGATTTGATGATATTTTAGTAAAATTATTTACTTAGATTCTTTTAGATGTCTTGCCACATGTCAATGTAATATTGTGACCGATAAGGCTTGGACCCTATTTTTTAGGTTATGTTGATTTTAACTTTGTAATGTTATATCTTGGACTCTAGAACTCTTGATTCTACCATTCTTGGTACCGTTAGAAAAACTCTCGACATGTTCTATCAAATGAGTTCCCAAATGATTATGTTTTCTCTAATTTTTGTGGGCCCCATGCATAGAACACTTTTTGATGATTATTTATTTTATTTTTGCCTATATTAAACATATTTGAATTCACATACATTTGATGCCCATGAAAACTCCCGAAGAGCTCTATCAAATGAGACCTATTGCTAAAGTGGTTCTAAATATGAATAGCATGCTTCGACTCATAATTGTCTACTATGAGTGTAATTAGGTTAACACAGAGTTTGTGTGTATGGTTTATAGTCATTATGATCCTAGAAACATGTATTGCTACTATAGCATGGAAGAGAGACCTTTGTTCAATACGTATTTTATTTTTGATTTAGTTGATCTTATCTAATTTGTATTTACATGCATTATGTATGCGCATTCTTGCTAGTTTGACTCAAGCAACAAACAAGCATTTATGAAAAATTGTAATTTGGAAAAGGAAAAAAGGCAAAAATGTTGAAAACCGATAATAATTACATAAAACAGAAATTATTTGACTTTTTTGGAAAAGTATAGTTGTAGTGCCTAATTTACGTTACATATAATTTCAGTATATGCTCCACTCTACTTAAACTTACGTGCTTTATTTTGTATGCAATAAAATACACTATTACTATCCATATTTACCAATTATGAGCTAGACATGGATGTTAGCGATACTCGTCCAAAGTCTATCCCCATGTCTAGAGCATGATTGATTCGACTATTTGGACCCAATAAATTACACTATTACCATTCATATTTACCATGGCCTAATTATATCACACAAAAAACATGTACAAGAGGAATTTTTTACAACATTAAGATTCTATCTTAATTTTAGCAAACGTGATCAGGAAGAAGCATGTTTTGAAGTAAATCTGGTGATAGGACTATGAGGATTCTAGTTGCCCTCTTCAATACCTATTGTAATAAATTTTTTTTGGCGTTTTCATCATGATGGGAGGTATGTTTGGAGTACAGAAAATCAAGACAATTTTGTCAGTTGGATTATCATAAGTGGTGTAGGAATTAGAAATTTGGAATGGAAGGCGGAAAATATTAGAGAAGGACAGGAATTAGAGGAAAATTTGTAGGGGCAAGATTGCCACTCCCTAAGGTTTTATAAATCCATTTATTGGAAATCAGTAGTGGTAAAGCATTTTTTTTTATGGCAAAACATTGATAAAGATGTGTCAGGGTTTGATTTACTTCTTTTCCAAACATGGCATATATCAAATCAGAGTAAATATAGTTATCTAAATCCATATTACAAACTAAACAAGGTCCTGTCCTGAGTACATGTTTGTAAATCACAATCACATGACTTAAAGTAACTTGACACTCACGTGCCTACAATCATCCATAGTTAAGTCACACAACATGAAGGAAATCCTACACGCTATTTGAAAATTTGGCCATATATACTCACCACACACCACCCAGCTGCAACACTTAAGCTTGTAAAGAACTTGCACCATGAGGATGTGTGAGTATATCTACATATACCCAAAATGAAAATTTAACAATAAAGTTAGGTAATAGTTATAACCATTCTACCATAAAGCATATTCTTCCCCTAGGTACACATTGTCATCACCATCACACAATTGGTAGATGGGAAGACACTATACATTTTGGGCATCATGTCACAAAGATTTACTTTGAACCTCTTATCATCAAGGGTAATTCGGAACATAATTGAATCTTAGACCTTCCTCCACAAAGGCATATGGACCCAAGTGGATGTAATTCTTAGCCTACCTTGATTGCTAAGAACCCCATCATTCTTGCTACTCTGAGATCTTTGTAGATTGAAAACTCCTCAACCATCTATATAGGGAACTGAAGGCAATGACTCTTTATAGGCCAAGTAAACCCCTTTGTTGTGGCTAAAATATGCTCCTTTAAAGATCTTACTCTGATGCATCCATCCCAAATTTAAGAGAACTATGTAATGGAGGTTTGACTCCTTTTGACCCATATCTGACATTTCTGGTACGGGGGGTGTGACACTCTCCACAATCCTTTTTGATGCATTCATTCCGATTCGTATTCATACTATTATGAATTTGGACATGGCTGGATTGACTGGAATTTACACACGGATCTGGATACAACCCGATTTTGAACTCACACAACACAATTCGGGCATGGGAAGGTGGATTTGGAACTGGACACTTCATATGGACCAGATTTGAACCGTAAGTGTACAAGGTCCCTTAAAAATTTTAAGGCACCTTAAGAGGACTCGAACCTGGGCACTCTAAAACAATTGGTCACTGTTCTAACCAACTATGCTAGACTTTTTTGATGTCTTACTCTTTTCATTTTTTATATATAATCAAATGTACATGGATGATTTGGTCCTTTTTCACTGTATATTTGTGGCTGCTTTTGCTTATGAACTTGAGAACTTATTCACCCATTTATACTACAACCTCTCTAACACATTTGCATCACTTTAATAGAAGAAATGTTGGGCATTTTCTTTAAAGCATCAATAAAAAGATCAAGTTATTCATTAAGTATCTGTGCATGTTAATCAAAGTTCTTTTTTCCAGTGATATTAAGCATATTGTAAATGCACATGATTACTACTAAAAGCATTTTAATAAAAAATCTTTTAGGATATATAGTCAATAGCCAGGGATCCATTTCAACCCATGAGTTGCTATTAGAGAAAATAGATCCTCCCATCCTTCTAACTTTGAGAGTTAGGTTTTGACCTAAGAAAATTATTCTTATTATTGAAAATGTTTTAGGGTAACCACAAAAGGCCTAACGATCATTTTCTTAGCTTGATACCAAATGATGTGATTAAGAGTAGGATATTATAATAAAATTTCAATAATTTATATGCATAACAAAGGTTTTGTGCCCATCTCATTGTGTACCCACCGTATCATTGGTACGTACCCATATTAGTGGTCATCGATATGGCTGTACATACTGATACAACTTTTCATGAGTACTATTGACTACCAAGCTATGACCCTCTTTGTGGTCTTTACCCCCTCTTTGGGTATAAACATAAGTTTAGGGTTCATTTGACCCCCCACAACTCTAAAAAATTCAACATAGTTTTCCTCACCTAAGTATTTCGTTTTTGTGTAAAATCAGTCTTATTACCCTTTTAAGAATCTTACTTAGACTAGCGTTTTCAATTTATCAAGAATACTAAGTGTGGCCCACAATGTCCTGTTTATTGACACGTTGATCCCTGAGTCGATGACCGCTGACATCTTTGACGACTTGTCAGTCTGTGTTGACAATGAGGATGCCTGCCTTTTCCATCTTTGACAACTTGTCAGTCTGTGTTGACAATGAGGATGCTTGCCTTTTCCCCTTCTTGTTGACAAGTCTCCGACATGTCGGATTGCTGTTGGCCCTCACGCATTGATATGTCAGGGATAGGTCTATGGTACGCATGGAGAAACCCAAAAAATGCACTGTAGCAATTTCTTCAGCATGTCTGCACCGTTCTTCTAGTAGCAACTAAACCCACTTCTCTTTGACTTTTTGGGTCTTGATAGAGTCCATAAACTCCTCTCTGAAGCCTTAGGCCAATTTTGGCCTATTTTGGGTGGTGGGGCTTAAAATTTTTGACTTTTTATTAAGCCTTTTCCATGAACACTTCAAACCTCAAAAGCTGTAGGAAACCCCCTCCTCATTCAGGCACTGGGTACAACGTACATGGACTTTCAACCACAGGTTTCCAGCTTCTGTTGTGGTGAAATCTTGGATTCTGTTAGATTTTATACAGTATGATGATTGCGGATACCTCATAGTATTAAGGTTTATTGTATATTTCCGTTTGCTGAGCTTTAGGTACTATATAATATTGTATCAATTTAAGGTACTTAGGTTTAGGTTTAGAAATATACTGTCTTAGAAAAAGATCAGTAGATGAAGCTCTTTATCATCTAGTTTTTCTCCTGAGCTTATCCCTTTGCTCAGTCAAATTATTTTTAATGAATAACTGGAAGATTTTGATATCGACTTTGTTGAGCTCACTTATTTGATTTCCTTCATTTGCTCCCTTTTTTGAGGGAAACCATCTGTCTCATCCCTTTTTTATGCTCATTTTATAACATTTGACATGTCTGCACTCTGCACTACCAGGATGTCATTTAATTGCGATCTGCTCTTTCTTATTTCATGTCTGTCTCAGAATAAAAATCGATCTAAATTCTATCTTCAATTATATTCTGGATGAAGAAAATTTATCACATATTCAGCATACATGTCACATTATTTGCTCAGCATTTCATTCTTAAGAAATATCTTCAGATTTTTTAATATGCTGATCCTAAAAAAAAACAATTATTCACATTTTAGGTATCAGGTATCAAGTGTTTGGTCCATTTTTTGCCTACTGCTATCTGCATTGAGTAATTTAAAGGCATTGCCTCTTGTCTATTGTTTTGTATGAATTTATTTCTTGGGAGACCACCATTTTAGACGGGGTCAAGCAACCAGTTAGATGAGTTCACCTGCTCCACTGCTGTATGTGGAAGGCTTATTACCATCTTTGAACTTACTGGATTAATATTTTGGCTGCATTCAATATACAACCATTGATTGCCTTTCTCAAGCTCATTGGGTCCTTTGTTGACTTAATGTTATATAGCAGAAATGTATTTAGCTTGTCAATAATTAAAAATTTTGATGTGAAATACTTAATTTGTGGGCCCATTGTTGACAGGGTATTGTGCGTATCTTGATTTAGAGAATGCTATGGATCCCACACTGGCAGAATCTGTTGGCGTTGACACAGAAAATCTTCTCTTTGCACGTAGTAATTGTGCTGAAGACACCCTTTCCATGGTAGATATGCTGGTTAAAAGTGGGTCAGTTGATGTAATTGTGATGGACAGTGTAAGTTCTTCATTCCAGAGATAAAATGACACTATAACTGCAATGTTAGTTTGTTGATATTCCAGAGTGCTGTGTTTAAACTTGGTTATAATGTTTTCCATTCCTGACTTCTTTTATAATTGCAGACATCCAGTCTGTAGTGTGTGAGTCTGATTGGCTAATAGATGGTGCATTTGATTGTGAATGGAGTGTAAATAGGTAATGTATTAAGATCACTGAACTATATAAAACATTTTAATTTTTTCCAATTATCAATATATTCTGGTCCTTCCACTGGATGGTATGCATTAGTTTTATCTAAATGAGTTCCAATGCATTCTATACTCGTAGACAATTTATTTGTAAATTTATATAATTGGAACATTGGGTTCTTTGGGGAAGTCTAACTGATGTCGAAGACTCCAACTTCAATTTTCTACGAGGCAGTTTCCGATAATGCTAGTTTGCAGTATATTAAATGTGCTGGACTCTTGATGTTAGCTCCTTCACGATTTTAGCAATAATTGAGAAGCACAGCTATACTATGTTTGTATTTTAGTGATATAGGCTGGTTATTTAAGGAAATGTAACAGTATTGTCAACTTACTCTTAGTTAGTAAGAGGAAGGGCATTTATGTAATTGGGCTTGAGTTTAGTCAGTAGCATGTGTTAGTGACAAGGGAAAGGTATTCTTGTAATATGTCAGAGTCAGTTACGAAATGGACTCAATGGCTATAAATAGTTAGTGGAGGGAAGGGAGTCAGTTGATTTCGAAATATAAAAGTCTTATAGAGATCTGTTGTTAGTTTTTCTCATGGATTTGAGCTTGAGCTGTGGATTCAGCTCATCTCTGTAAATTCCTTCGTGGATTTGAAGGCTAGCTTGTGGATCCAAGCTTGTATTCTACTCTCTCCAGAAATTCAAGGAATTCCATTGATTCCGAACTCGGCTTCATCAATTTTGGCTTCGTCTATAGGAAACAAAGTTGTCTTCCATGGCTACTCCAACTCCCTTAGAAACAGTCTCCTTGCAAGCAATTGTTAATTTGATTCAACAACAGGTGAAGTCGCAGCAACAAATACAAGATCGGCTGCAACAAATCGTCCAGTAGATGCAGGAGCTGGTAGTTTGATTCCACATCTGCAAATTGCGGAAACACAGCTAATTTAAAACTGCGATATGCAGCCGAAGAAGACAGGCGATTCTTCCACTGGCGCCAGATCTGCAGTCGTCGATCTTTGGACTCCAGTTTCTGCCACGATCAGAACCACAACTGTCAGAGTCGGGCTTCCAGGTATATCGCAGGTGCCATCTTACAGAAATTCCGGATCGACCAAGGCATCAATCAAATTTTCGTCCAGAACTGTCATTTCTGCCATTTTCGGATCGACTAGGAACTCTGAGCAAATTATTGTCCAGAAGCTTATGGCGAAAGGATGGAAGAACAACAGCTTGGCAAAAGACCACATTTTCATCCCCAAGCTTATGGCAGAAGGTTGGAAGAGCACCAAGACGGCGGCGGAAGACTGTAACATGGTGGACATTATGTTGGCAGAAGACAGGTGAATTGCAGAGTTCATGCACCACAAACAACTGATGGAAATCAATATTTGCAAGATGATGAGTCTAGTGAGGAGGAAGAAGAACAGTTACCGGTGGTCAGAGGTAATGATTGATATGACAGAAACTTGTATCACTTTAAACCAAAGCTTGAGTTACCAAATTTCAATGGACAAATGAGTATCAAGGATTTCTTAGATTGAATTTTTGAAGTTGAAAATTACTTTGAAATTATAGAAGTTCCAGATGAATTGAAAGTCAAATTGGTCTCATGTAAACTAAAACTTGGAGTTGCAGCTAGGTGGAATCAGATGTAGACCAACAGATTATAACAAGGAAAGCACTCATTGAAATCATGGCCAAGAATGAAAAACTTGTTGAATAACCAATTCCTCCCTCTTAATTATGAACAGATGTTGTTTAAGCTATATCGGGAATGTTGATAAGGCAATGGAATAGTAGCATAATATTTAGAAGTTTCAAAGATTGTTAGCTAGAAACAACATAGTGGAAACTGAGGCATAGAGGATTACTAGATTTACCAGTGGGTTAAAGTTCAATCTGCAAGAGAAATTGGCCAGTCAGTCATTGAATTCATTGTCAGAGGCTGCTCAAACAGCCTTGAGACATGAAAGTTTTGTAGAGAAATCATCTGGAAAAGGAAACAATTATATGAGATATTCGGAAGTAGTATGAAGTAATGCAAAAGCAAAACAAGTGGTTACTGAGGAAACTAGTCAGAAAAGTTCAAAGGCAGAAACCTCGAAACCATTTAACAGAACTGTTTCTTCTTCTCCCAGACCTAGACCCTTGTGTCTTCTAATCCTGTCTGTTACAAATGTCGACAAACTGGAGACACCTCAGGTAGTTGTCCATTAAGAAAAGCTGGTCCTACAGTTTCAAACAAAAACAACTACCAGTTTACCTTTAGTACAAATCCCTTTGAATTCTGCCATGTTGTTGACTATGAAACATAAGGAGATTATTGAGAGTGATGCAGTGTCACTGCTGGTGGACAAAGGAGGAATGCCACAGAAAAATGAAATTCGAGGACATCCAGCTCAGGTACAAGAACTATAGAAAAAATATGAGAAACGAGTTTTTTTATAAATTGCCACCTGAGCTACCACCTATGAGGGAAGTACAACATCAAATTGATTTTATTCCAGGATCTAATCTTCCACATTTTCCCTATTATAGAATGAGTCCAATAGTACATGCTGAGGTTCAAAGACAAGTTGAGGACTTATTGCAAAGAGGGTTAATTAAAGAGAGCCTCAGCCCTTGTGTTTTTCTTGCTTTATCAGCAACAGAGAAAGATGGCAGCTGGCAGATGTGTGTGGACAACTGGGCAATCAATAAAATAACAATAAGTATAGGTTTCTAATTCATAGACTTGATGATATATTAGATATGCTAGCTGGATCAAGAGTCTTTTCTAAAATTGACCTAAGAAGTGGTTATCATCAAATCAGATTAAGGCAAGGGGATGATTGGAAAACTGAAATAGAGGGGCTGTGTGAATAGTTAGTAATGCCATTCAGATTATCCAATGCACCTTGTACATTTACGAGACTCATGACTCAGGTTTTAAAACCATTTTTGGGTAAATCAGTGGTTGTATATTTCAATGACATTTTGGTGTTTAGTAAGGAAGAGCAACAACATTTGAGGCAGTTTACTGAATTGTTTGAAGTATTACATCAGAACTCATTGTATGTTAATCTGAAAAAGTGCACATTTTTCACATATCAGTTAATATTCTTGGGTTGTATAGTCAGTTCAAAAGGTATACAAGTGGATTATAGTAAGATTTAAGCCATTCAAGATTGGCCTTTTTCAAAAACTGCCAATGATGTGCGCAGTTGGGCTGGCTACATTCTATCACATATGTCAGAAATTTCAGCACCATTACTTATCCTCTCACTGAATGCATGAAAAAGGACAAGTTTGAGTGGAAATATTAAGCTCAAAACAGTTTTCAGCTACTGAAAGAAAAGCTGACTAGTTCACCTGTACTTGCCCTTCCAGATTTTAACAAAATTTTTGAGGTAGAATGTAACGCTTCCAGAGTTGGAATAGGTGCTATATTGTCACAGGAAGGAAAACCCATTGCTTATTTTAGTGCTAAACTGCATGAAGCTGGAAGAAAATGCTTAACTTACAAATTAGAGCTCCTTGCTTTGATTCAATCTAAAACATTGGAGGCACTATCTAGTTTCTAAAGAGTTTTCTTCATACTAATTATGATTAATTACGGTATTTAGACTCTTTGCCAGGTCAATACGTGATTTGCAAGATTATGCTTTGGTCATTAAGCATAGGTCTGGAAAATTAAATAAGGCTGCATATGCCTTAAGTCGAAGGATAACTCTCCCTAATATTTTGAGGACTGAAACTTTTGGGTTTGATTGTTTGAAAGATTTGTATGCTGAAATTGGCTGACTAAAAATCCTCTAAAAGCCTGGATAGAAATGCCCCTATCAACCTTGTAGAAGGAATTAAACAGCTGGACATGCGCTCAAACAGAATCTAATTACATTAATCTGTGACTAATTTGTGACAGGCTAAAAGGATTAAAATACCCCTATGCATTGGTCCCTCCCTCCCAAAATAAGCTCTTCCTCGAGTAATAGAACTGGAGCCACAACCTGGGAGTGTGATTTTGTTGCTGAGGAGAGTTGAAATTTGTAGATGAAGTACAACCAAAGTTGGGCCATTGATCTCAGTAATAACACCAAAATATTGGTAAAGCGGAGGTTCTTCAAACCAAAGTAAAATGCTTAGAAGAACTATCTAACTGCGAATCCTTGTAAAGCAAGACAATTTCTTCGGTTGGTAATGCTTTTGTGACAAGAATCCAAAGATAGATTCTCATAGGCAGAGTAGCGATGTAATGGTATCCAGTCTTTTCTTTGGCTGTAAGAGTAGTCATGTGATCAGCTTTCACTAGATCCCATAAATGCAGACAAGAACACCACAGATTAACCAAGATAAAAGTGGTGATGTTGTCATTGACCAAAGAAATTCCCTGTCTAGGAGTCTTCAAAATGTCTTTCATACCTCTCACAGCTACTTTGGAGTTTGTCAACAGAAGTTGCACCCTGATAGCTAATAGAGAAAATACTGAAGAAAACTGATGTAATGGATTTCTTTGTAGGCATGACGGTGTTTCTTGGTATCAACCTGGTCATCACTTCTCCAACGGTTTCAATTCCAAGAGTAAGAGGTGCAACATCCAACAGAAGAATATCTTTTGTTTCCTCACCACCTGCTCCACTCAAGATGCTTCCTTGCTCAGCAGCGCCATAAGCAACAGCCTCATTGGAATTTACACCTTTGTTGGGCTCCTTGCCATCAAAGTAATCCTTGAGAAGTTGCTGCACCTTGGGAATTCTAGTACTTCCACCATCCAGAATAATCTCATCAATCTGACTCTTTTGCAGTCCAGTGTCCTCCTTATAATCTTCATTGAACACATGCCTTGAATAAAATATTTTCTTCCACATTGCGTGAGACATGTGTAAGCTAAACAGATAGCTATTATACCAAGTCTGTAGTGCTTCATGAACAAAAATCCAAATAGATATACTTGTAGACAGAATATCAATACAATGGTACCCAATCTCTGTTTTGACTATATGAGAATTTATGAGAATAATTTGGATTAGAACGCATTGCAAGGACAAGAGGAATGATGAAAATGACCCTGGCTGGCATTTCTCCAAACACGTGGCAGATGGTAAATACTCCATCTCTTGTAAACCCAACGCAAATTTAAGTCCATGGATAGCTGCACTTGTTGACTTAGCTGCTTCCAGTATCATGAACTTGAATTCAGCCAATTCAGTTGGTAAAAGTGGTAGATCCGCTGGCTAGTGAAAGAGATCTAAGCTTCTTGTAGTGACGGCCAGAAGTTTGAAAGGAGCTTCATATATGCAGGTAAGTTGGCTCCAACGTTGCTCTTTTTCTACAGTACTGTGAAAGCATAATGAGGAAGAATTGCATTGCAACACACCATCAATACTGGACATGTATAAAAATTGACTGCATGCACTAGTATTGATGGTGGTTTTGGAGGTAAGGTCGGAAAAATTTCCAATATCATATGCCTAGATCCTCCCAGTAGACTTGCCTTAGTTATTTCCTCAAAGTCATAGCAGTATCCCTATTGGTCAGTGACTGCCACATTTTTGAAACTCCATCCAAGACCTGTAATGACTTCATTGTGGACTCCAAAATTCCTTAGCTTTGCAAGTGTCAAAGGGCTAGAATCTGCCCAATAACTAACATATGCAGTTGGAGTTAGCCAAATGCCAAATAAGGAGTGGGGTGGAGGCCAAGGATTAAGTCTAAGATCAACATCATAGAAGGTGGTTGGCTGGAAACCAAACCAAAGGAATAAATATACGCTGGCAAGTAAGACTTGCAACTTCAACTGAGTGATAACTTGAAAGTACAGGCAGCCTTCTACCATTGTCTGTTCCATAGCAATAGAACGAACTGAATTTCCAACACTACCATGAATTTTGTAGACTGAAAGTTGTCTCTGTGCATCCTGTCAAGCTTGAGCCAGATTTTATCTTCACCTCGTGCATACATAGGGGGCAAAATGACAAAGATAATGGCAGTGCAGTAAGTTGAGGACTCTTTCCAAAATAATGGTGCTGACGATTTTCTTCCACCAGGATCATATGGAAAATAAGGTGGAGTGTGTCTCTCAGGCCACTGGGTTTCTTCCCCTCTTTGACTGTCACTGGGCGACAATGGGAGCATGAGAAGGTTATCAGTGAGCTTGAATGGAGATCCATGATCTTTAACTGGAAGAATGCCTTGTTTGTCAGCTAGCAGAAGTATTTGCTCGACAGTGGGATGTAAGGAGGTTGAGCTACTGGAGCTTGTTGGCAGGCTGGACATCCCACCTTGTGTTTTGGCCAAAGACCTTGTTGCCCTCCCATTTGTACCCTTCCTGGCTGTCGTGGCTCTTCAAAATGTCTTCCGCCATGTGGAATGGTTCCCCACACTCCCTAGGAATTCCAGTGCGGTCTGCAGGTTGGAGATTGTGCTATGCTGCCATGCTGGCTGCTTGTTGCTGGCGGTACACTAGATAGGGACCCTGGGGGTGGCCCACCTGCTCGCATCGGCCCAGATCCAACAGCTTCCGGCAGAGTGGAATGCTGGCCTGGTGAAAATGGGAGGTACTCTGCTTCCGCCATGGCTTCCTGTTCTGGCAGTTCTGAACCTGGCAGAAATGATGGTCTATCGGCTCCAGTCACTGGTTGCAGATATGGACCAGTCTGTTTTTCTGCCATTTGCGGAGGAGGAAGAAAGAAGTACAAGCTGCTCCAACTGCTGAACCACATGCTGTAGCTGATCATCAATTTGTTGCTGGCACTTCATCTGCTAATGAATCAAGTAGACAATCACTTGTAGGGAGACTGATTTCGTGGCAGATGGAGCAGTCATGGAAGACTCTGTTTTCCCAGACGACGCCAAAACTGATGTAGCTGGAAACAAAGAACAACTTTCAACAGTAAAATCAATTTGAAGCTTTCAATATCGGGAAACATAGCAGAACAGAGGAAGAAATGGAAGAAGAAGAGGAGTTTTTCTATTTAGATTTCTGGATTACAGGACTAAAGCTTGAATCCACAAGCTGATTGTTACAAAATGGAAGGAAAAATTATAGGTTGAATCCACAACCCAGCTCAAATCCATGAGCAATAAGAACTAGGAAATTTCTGGAATCAGTCTTCTTCAAATTCGAATCTCCCTTTTCTCTCCCTTTTCCCCCTACTTATCCTTTCTGGCCTCCCTAGAATCCTCTCTGGAATAACAGTTTTTGACAGTCAGTTGTAACAAACTCTGGGTAAAATGACAAGACTACCCTCCCTATTGGCCCTAACTAAAAATCCTCTAAAAGCCTGGATAGAAATGCCCCTATCAACCTTCTAGAAGGAATAAACAGCTGGACATGCTGTGAAACATATTCCAATTACATTAATTTGTGACGAATCTGTGATAGGCTAAAAGGACTAAAATGACCCTCTGCATCAGTGAGCTTGATGTAGACTGGTTAAACAAGGAACTGTAACAGTACTATCAACTTACTCTTAGTAAGAGGGGCATTTTTGTAATTGTGCTTGAGTTTTGTCAGTATCATGTGTTAGTGACAAGGGAAGGGTATTTTTGTAATATGTCAGAGTTAGCTACGAAAAGGACTCAATGGCAATAAATAGTTAGAGGGAAGGGAGAGTCAGTTGATTTATAATTTTTAAAGTATCCTAGAGATCCGTTGATAGTATTGCTCATGGATTTGAGCTTGAGCTGTGGATTCAGGTCAGTTTCTCTGTAAATTCCTTAGTGCATTCAAAGGCTAGCTTGTGGATTCAAGCTTGTATTCTACCATCTCTCCAGAAATTCAAGGAATTCCATTGATTCCAAACTCAGCTTCATCATTTAGTAATTAAATGTACATGGAAGTATTTATTATCGCTAATTTTGATTGAGTTTTTTTATTTGGACTTTGGTGAATATTATTTAAATTGTCCTATCCTTCTCATTTAAAGAGAGTACTCTCAAAGCCTAATGCAATACACCCTAGTTCATAGTGACATAAGCAACCTTGGAGCTACATTGTAAATCTGATAGATCAGAGTTTATTTCTTCTCCAAGATTGGCTCTATTCTTCAGTCACGTCTTCCTCATTTTCAGCCTAATTCTTCCAGATGATCAATTCAACCTCTGATGAAAATGCAGTGCTGAGAAGCCTGTTCTAGGTGCTTTATAAGAGGTCTACTTATTTTTGCATCACTATTGTTGTAGATGTTAGTCCTGGTACCATTTAATTCCTGTAATTTACCAGTTTTTTCTTTGCCATGTCCTAGTGTGTGATCTGTGCCTTTTCAGGTTGCTGCCCTTGTTTCTCAGTGTGAACTAGATGATTCAATAAATTGGTCCCAGTTTGACGTACACTCCCGATTATTGAGCCAAGCATTACGAAAAATTCACTTTTCATTAGCCCGATCTGCAACTCTTCTAGTACTTGTTAACCAGGTAAAGTCTTAATTTTCCCTGCATTTTTTCTGATAGGGTAGCTCTTGCATAGTTCTTTAGATGCTCTGTTTTTAATTGCTAGTTTGGAATTTTTTGTTTTATGGTTCAGACAAGATCAAATACAAAAACATCTCAAGTATTTGGCCCCACTAATGAGATTACTTGTGGTGGAAATGCATTGAAATTCCATGCGGCAGTTCGGATGAGAATTATGAAGAGAGGTTTAATTGAAGCTGACGGGGAGGTAACTTCTCTAACCTACAATAAGGATCATGACTCTCATTTTGGCAACAACTAATTTTGTTAAATTTTTTTAACCTTTTTGTGTATACATGGCATAATGCAAATATTATTCTGGTTAGTCCTTGATGTTTAGTATTTACACTAGGGATAATATCAGAGGACATTTGAGGGTAAGAATTACAACTAATCTTACTGTTTCTTTCACTTATCACTCAACTCCAAGAAGGGTTTTTTGCTTTTCACTTAACTCCGATAAGGTTTTTATACTTTTAGAAAAGGACAGGCAGAATAAAAAACAACCCCCATTTTTTCTAAATATCATAACTGCCCTTACCAATTCTCCCTAACCTTAATTCTAATTTTCTTCTTTCTCCCTCCCACCTCCACCATGGCTGCTTCCACACTGCCTTGGGTGCCACCATCTCCGTTGTCATTGCAAATCTCCTTTCCATGTGCAACGGCATTCCCTTCCTGGTCCATGGTGTGGCTGTGGCCTTGACCGTAAACTGGCTGCTACCTTTCTGGTCGTGGCCAGGCTTTTGTGGTCTGGTCATGGCTGGGCCTGGCCAGTGCAGACTGCCCAGGCGTCTGGCCGTGGCGAGATTTGGCTTCATGGGCAGACTGGTCACAGCCCACCACAAGATTTAGCTGTGGCTGAACTATCAAATTTGCATATGGCTAGTAACTGCATAATCATATTTGTGTATTTTATCAGTGGCTGTCAAGTGTACTAAAATGTTCTGAGATTTGCTTCATTTTATGTTTGATATGAGTTTCTTTGCATAATTGTTTTTTATGCTTCTTGTATATCTATCTACTTGTATTTGTTGGATTTCTTTTATTTTTGTCATTTGCTATTTAGTTTAATTAAAGGATAGTGATATTTTTATATCTTATTTCTCTACACCATAGGCCTTACACCGCTTATGATCGGAAAGGGAAAAGTGATTCTCATGTTGTCGGATGGAACCCACCTTCCTTATCTAATCGGTGTAAGGCCTATAGTGTATAGAAATAGGGTGCAAGAATATCATTTTGTGGAAGAATATCATTTTCCTTCATTAAAAAGTGCTCAAGTAAAATGATTAGAGCTACATTTCAGATTAATGGCATTAGCGTATCTGTGAAAGTTGTTAAGAACAAGCTTGGACCTGCAATGAAGGCAGCTGATGTGGATATAGGATTTGGTAAAGGATTTTTCCGTGAAGCTGAGGTCCTGGAGTTGGCTTGTAAACATGGAATCATTATGAAAGAAGAAAACTGTTATCATATAGATGGGGAAGAGTTCAAAGATAGAACGGAGGCTGAAAAGTTCTTATCAGAAAATGGTGGAACTGTAGAGGAACTCGTGTCAGTTTTAAGAACACAGTTATTTGGAGCAAATGTACTCACTTCAACTTGAAGAAATTGATCAAGATTGAGTGTGGTCCTCTTGAACTATTAAATGTTATTATGGTTAATTAAAAAAATTAAATAGGTTTGCACAAGGTAAGGCTTGCAGGACGCATGCAGCAATGGACTGGGCCCTATGCATGGGCTCCATATCTGGGCATGCATAAGGCCCATCCAGCAAGGGCTCCAGTCTAGGCCTGCAGGGGACCTGTACATCGCAGCATTCGCTGTGCGAGTTACTGTGTGCAAGTGGATGTAGCATTATTCTTTTGATTATTGGTGTTGCTCAAGCTGTCAAGACCAGGCATTCTCTTTAAAGGGTCCTCTGAAAAATTTGTGTTAATGTTGGAAGGTTGGGGGGACATTGTTATGGTGGGGCTTTTATTTCCATATTAATCAGAGGGTCTTTATGTTCTAATTGGAGCTTATTTGTACTATTGATGTTGCTGCTAACTTGCACGCTGAGGGGGTTTACAACCAAGATCTCTGATCTATAGCGGAGCACATGAACCTGACAAATTTCAGAAAAAGACAGATGTTTACTGTCATACACAATTCCCCACAGAAGCTTGCTTGGAGAGATCATATTTGATCCCATCATGGCAATCTTGGAGACATTGACAAACTAATCTTAGAATTTGTTAAAGTTCATATTTCGTAATGAATATGAAATGGCTAATACGCTACAGGTGTATAAGATTCAAACTACTCTCTCTCTCTCTCTCACACACACACACACACTCAACATTCTTCAATCTTTATATCCAATTTTTACCGCCTACATATTCTTAACCAGTGGTGGAATGCAATGCCATGCCATGCTCATCAATAACATTCTTCAATCTTTATATCCAATTCTTGCCGTCTATGTATTCTTAACCACTGGTGGAATGCTATGTCATGCTCATCCATATAACATTATGCCCGACCTGATAAATTTTACTGATTTTTTGGTGGTCTAGTCTAATTATCATTTTATATACCGATGTATATGTTGTCAGCTTGCAATATTTAATACTATATTTGATGTGTATAGAGAATATTTGCATTGCAAAACAATAATAATTTTCATTGAAAGTCGTGTACACGTACTTTTAATTGAAAAGGTAAAAAAAAAGGAACATGGTCTTGTGAACTCGGTTATTTTGACATTGGCAACTGTTCTCATTTCTTTAGCAAAAAGAATCTATTTCCATTTGAATTACCGGAGAACGGAGGGGGCATAATCCGATTGCCTTTTGAATCTGTTGGAGTCTACTGTGGACGTCATATATTTAGTTAAAGGCACTTTGATCTCCAAGAAACTACCTTTGCAGGCTCATTTTCACCTTAGTACATTGCTCATACTTATTGGCCCGTTTCCCTTCTGTAAAATAATTGAACTTGCCCCTAGCTATCAAAGACAAATTCAGCAGCTCTTAACCATTGCATAATAATCAACAAGATGTTACTAAACCATAATATAAAGCGTGATTGTTGCACTGTTGTGTTCCTTGAAAGCTCGAGAATCTACATCAGCACTGCGGACAGAGCAGTCAAAACTTTCATCCTTGCTTAATTTTTGTTTTTTCGTTTTCACTCTTAACAGATTTAGAGTGCTGTAGGAATGAGGATAACTTGAACATCTCGCTCAGGGTCTTGTGCACCGCCTTAACACACACATTGAAATCTTCCAGAGCCAATCAAAATAGACTAGGACTGTTATATACTCCTCAGAGTAGTGAAGAGCAGCAACAGTGGAAGAGTGGTACAATTTTACACAAATCAGAACTAGTCTCTAGAACCATTTAAAGTTGTACTGACAAAAATATTGAAAACAACTAGGAGACACCTTGAAGGCCATGTAAAACTGTTATCACATCCTAGGTTTCCAGGCTATCACCAATTCTCCAATTCGTTGTACTTGGAAGTCATATTTAAGGGCATGACTTGATATCGTAGTAACCGTCATATGTTCGAAATGCCATCTTGTGAACATCAGAGGGATGAATCTTGATTTGGTGAAACCTCATGCGCAAATCTAGTTTGGTGATAGTTGTACCGACTAGTTCATCAAAGAATTCTTTAATTAATGGGATGAGATATTTATCCTTGATAGTGATGGCATTAAGGACACAATAATCCATATAAACTCTATGATCAATCTTTTTTGTGGGCAAGGAGCATGGGGGAAGAGAATTGGCTCATGCTGGTCATATAAGGCCTGAGGAGAGTATTTCTTGCACTACCTTTTCAATTTCATCCTTATGCACCTATGGATATTGGTAGGGCTAGGCATTCATTGGTGGGCACCCGGGCTGAATATGAATATGATGGTCATGTTAGTGTGCTAGAGGTAGGGTGGGGGTGGATGGCTCCTGAAAAATGCTTTCATACTCCTCCATCAAGGGCGCTAAACTAGATGGGGACCGGTCTCTATGGTAGACCAATGCAAAATTGTAGCAATATTCCTTGTTTGGCAAATTTAAGAAGAGAACCCACTATTTTAATTGAGTGAAGGGAACTAGGCTGCTGACCACACAATTGAATACATGTATCATTGTAGAAAAAATCTATATGCAAATGTTTAAAATCCCAAGTAATAGGCCCAAGTTCATGGAGCCATTGTACACCAAGCATGATCATCACTCATTAGCACATCAAAGGAGGTCAATGGCTGAATGGAACACCCTAATTTACGAGCCATGCGATCATTAATAAAATTATGGGTGCTTTCGCTATCAATTAGTGGATATGACTTGTTGTTCCACAAACCCATACACCAAGAATGTGCGAGGCTCATAAGATCTATCAAATACATGCATAGAGATCTCAAGAACCACATGCGGCTCATCATAAGGAGAAATGTCACTTGTGTCCAGCCCTCCTCCATAATTAGAACATAACCTAGACACTTACATTTATGATCTGGTACAAAGGGCTTGTCACAATTAAAATATAGATCACGAGAGCGGCGGTCCTCCATCTACAGCAGGGGTGAGGCATCACACTTGCCCGATGGCCAGAATTGGAGCATGATTCAAACATGTCATTGGTAAATTACGACCACCCCTTCAGAGATGCTAGAGGCACTCTTGGATACCGGATAGGCGGATGGCCTAGCGGAGGTTAATCAACTCAAATTGTTGGACTTCTGCCTAGATGTTTTCCCACATCCCAGTCACAAACTTCGAGAGAAGGGTTGAGGGTGTCCATTCAACTCGGGTGGCCAGCTGTGTAAAATTTGTCTAATAGGCACAAATAAAGGAGGTTTGGCAGAGGTTGTGCAAGCAGGAGTAAAAAATCCTCATATTTGTTTGGACCAAAGCAGGTGCATAGTTCTACTACCAAATATTCCCATGTGATAGTGCCCTCTTGCTGTTCGAGTTGTTGCAACCACACCAATGCATCCCCCTTGAGGTGGAAGGAAGCCAAAAACACCCGTTGATCTGAATGATTTCCCTAGTACAAGAAGAAATGCTTAGCGTACGAGACCCACTTATTGGGGTTATCTTCATTTGAGTACTCTGGAAAATTAAGGCACACAATGCTCATCTTAGGGGGCAACCCATACACCCTGCCATTAGTTGCTTCATCAAAATATAGATCATTGTCATGCCATCGAGAAAGAGGTTATTCATGGTTGACCACTGAGTTGGGTTGTGTGCGAATTGGCCCAGCAGTGGCCGGTTGAGAAGCCCATCCGTCATTGGTGGTGGATGTTGGGAATGTGGAGGGTGCAAGATAGACTGACCAGTGGTGAAAAACAGGTGGGGAGGGCCACTGGAAAATGCCTTTACCATGGAGGCGGTTGGCTGGAGGAGCGACTGATGGTGGAGTAGGAGCCGGGCTCATCGTGAAAGCGACCAAGTAGACCAGTTGGTCCTTCTGGATTTGGTCCAGCGTTGCATGCTTGGAGTTTGTTGAAGAGCAAAGGTTCACCCTTAATTCCTAGAGAAATGCCTAGTGTGAGTCCATTGTCCGAGTTTGAATGGCAACAAGGGCGGTCAGGATCTACTCTCAGTCATTGGTGGTTGGGTTGGCAATGATAGAAAGGCCAGTTTCTACCAAAGCGTCCGCCGGTGACGTGTCTTTAGGGCATGCGATTTGATTCCACCACTCATACACTTTTTCAATCACCATGATGGAGGATCAAATGGCTCTGATACCAAGTTGTGATGTCTCTTCTTGTCAAGGATTGAATGAGAGCAGTAGAGAGGATGAGCGAGGAAGAGAAGAGAGAAGTGGGTGTTGGAGAGAGGAAGTACTTGCCTTTGGCAAGTGCGATTGTGAGAAGAGGAAGAGGTCGAGGAGAGAGAAGTAGAGGGAGAGAAAGGGAATTAGGGCAAATAATCCTTCATGAAGATATGATTACATGAGAAAAGGCCTAAATAGGCCACCCTAAACCTATGGGTTACACATAGATAAGCCAATTGACTACATAGATATTAAATAAGACAATAAGAAGAGGTAATACAAAAGTTTGTAAAATTCAAATCTAATTAAACCTAATTATAATCATAATAAAACCTATTACAACTCAAGTAACTACTTAGCCTATACACTATTGGCAGGACAAAATAACACCTCTCTAACAATTTACACAAACTCTAACTATCCTAGGAAATGATATAAGCACAATTAACTTACTCCCCACACCAAGCATAATTTAGGAAACTGTTCATATTTGCTCCACTATACCTAAACATCAAAAAATAAACTTCAATGGAAATCTCGAGTGCCTTCATTTATCAAAGATGTTTATCAATTGTTTTGCACTCGACTTCACTGGCGAAGATGGCAGATGGGGCCAACGGTGCTGTAGACGAGGAAGTGCAGGAAGGATTCGACAGTTGCATCTAGAGCAATTGAATGGCGTCGGTGAGTAGAATGATGGAGTGAAAGAGCGTACCGTGGGATTCTTCCTGCGCGACTTGCTTGGCGTCAAGAGCGGTCTTCACGTCGGTAAGCTCCGAAATCGCTACTTTAACTTGAGTTTTCTACTATTGTAAGCAGGTGTGTAGGCGAGGGGAAGAGGACTCTGAGACTAGCACGTTGCGGAGGAATGAAGACTCCGTGGTCATGAGAGGAGGTGCAATGCTAGGTGTCAGGCTTTGTCGATACGTCGGGCTCTTCCAACATGATTGGCTCATGGTAGGAGGGTGGGTAACAAGGAGAACGGCTTTGAGCTACCAATAGTGTAGACCAAGGGGATCTACACAGGGATAATAAGGAAAAAGGGGAAGGAAGAGAAGGATTAAAGAAAAAAATTAGATAAAAAGCAAAATGGTTTCACTTCCATGCATTAGAATTAGTTGAATAATATAATTTATGAAAAAATAAAGTAATACTCCTACTAAAAGAAGGTAAGCAAGACTAATCTTAACCAAATTAGGAAATAGCCTAAATGAAGCATATAACTCATCCTCCGTAAGCCAAGTAGCATCCTCCAAAGAACAACTTTGCCAAGCCACTAAAATATCAAAAACCAGGCGACCAACATGACACACACAATGAGTGTCAATGATAGTAAGAGGAACCAATAGAGGAGTTGTGGACGAAAGTGGCAAAGAAGAGCTTGAAACCACGCGAGCAGGATTGCCCATGAAATGACTAAGCTAGGATATATGAAAGACTATCCAGAAGTTGTAGTCAATAGGCAATTGTCCCAACACGTTCTAACATAAGATATGGAACATGAAAGAAAAGGCACGGATTTTGAGCTCAAGGGATTATAGAGTGAAGATTATCGGTGAGGAGAAAAACCTACAACGTGCAATTCTAAGCTTTGGATAGATTTTATTAAAGTTGGCGCAATAAAGCATCATGATCTTAAAGAATGAGATCAACCTTAGCCACATATGCCTAGTAAGGAACATATGCCAGGATTGTAAGGGGAGGCTATACGTAAACCAACTGAAAAAGTAGTATGACCAGTAGTGTTGTAGGAGCATTCAACCTAGGGTAAGAACTAAAGCCATTTCCAAGGGTTATCCCCAACAAAACAGTATAATAGCCATTGATCTGTGGATGATAGATGGTGCTCACATTATGTGCCCCAAAGAACGAAAAACTCCTACCAAAAGTGAGAAATGAAACCTAGTCTCTGTTTGACACAATGGTATGAAGCATACTGTGCAACTTTGCCACATAAAAAATATATAGTTCAACCACCTCCTTGGTAGTGTAGGAATGATCGAGGCGACTGAAGTGAGCATACTTTGAAAGGCTATCCACGACTACCATAATAATGGATTTACCTCCAAACTGAAGTAGGGTTCAATGAAGTTCACAAAAACATCCTCCTAGACTTGCTTTAGAATAGGCAGGGGTTGCAAGAGGTCAATGGGAGGCATTGGCTCACTAGCAAACTTCACATGTACCCACATGCTCATAGACGTCCTTGTGAATGTTGCACCATAAAAAACTGACTCAATCGCTTATGTGCCCTCATGTCATGCCAATAGGGAGTCATGAAAGTGAGATTACCTTCGTGCACAACTCTCGATAATGGGGAACCAAGAGGCAATCCTTCCAATAGATTAAATCTCCTTACAAAACAAAAGTAGGTGTGCCCAAAGGTTTAGCTCGTAGGTAGCCCATCAATGCACATTTCCTGGTCTTGGTTGTAAGCCTATTGTAGATCCTATAGGAAGGGAAAAGAAGGGTAGACATTGGCAAGATTTGTATGGACACAAATTGGTGCGCGAGTGCTTCAGCGACATTTTCAGATTCATTCTTATACACAAGCTCATGGTCATAACTGAGTAATTTAGAAATCCAACATTGTTGGGTTGGAGTGGAAATCCGCTGCTCTAACAAATATTTGGGAGGCTGGTAATTTGTGCGAATGATAAAATATCACCCCAATAAATATAGCCTCCACTTAGTTTTTGCATGCACAATAGCAATCATCTTGCATTCATAAGCAGATAAAGAGAGGGATTGACAAGACAAGGCTTTATTGAAGAAGGTGAAGGGACGACCAGCCTATAATAAGACAATTGACAATTTAGTCTCCGAAGCATCGATCTTCACAATAAAGAGCTCAAAAAAATTGAGAAGGCTAATATAGGGGCAAAGGACATGACAATCTTAAGAGTGTTGAAAGCCTACTGAGCTGTTGTATACCAATGAAATGATATTTTTTGTAGAAATGCGGTCAACAAGGCAATAATGGATCCATAGTGCAAAATAAAATGTCAGTAATATCATGTTTATCTAAGAAAACTACGCAAGGACTTAGGGGAAGTGGGAATAGGCCAAGCTAACATTGCCTCCACCTTTGCAAGGTTAATCAATATTCCTCCTCTCGAGATTATATGACCAAGGTACCCAACTTGAAGGCTCCCAAATGCACATTTTGAGTGTTTGAGAAAGAAGGAACGATGCTCTAATATATCAAGGACAATTTGCAAATGGTACTAGCAAGAAGCCTAGGACGGACTATAGACCGAAATATCATAAAAAAATATAAAAACAAAGCGACAAAGGTGTGGACAAAATACCTCATTTATCAAGCTCTAAAAAGTTAATGGGGCATTTTCAAGCAGAAGGGCATAATAAGCTCTAAAAAGTTAATGGGGCTTTTAAAAAGCAGTATTGTGAATATTAGCTATATGCATTTGAATTTGGTGATAACTTGAATGCAAATCAAGCCTAGAAAAGAGTTTTGTAGACCCCAACTCATTAAGAAGTTTTTCAATAATGGGAATCAAAAACTTGTCCATGAGGGTGGAGGCATAAGGGCAAGATAATCAACACAAAAATGTCAAAAGCCATCTTTCTTTCGGACCAATAAGCCCAAAGAGGAATACAAGCTGGTGCTCGGGTGAATAATCCGAGTAGAAAGCATTTTAGAAACTATCTTCTCAATTCCATTTTTTTGAATTTGAGGTACCTATAAAGACAAACATTGGCAGGTGACGCACGAGCAAAAATTGAAATTTGATGATCACAAGAACAAATAAAAGGTAAATTTAAGGGCTCCTGAAAAAGGGTGGAATAAGTCTCTAACAAGGCAACCAAGTCGTCTGGTAGTGCCCCCCTAGACATGTAGCTCTTGCATTGGGGAAAGATACCCTGATGAGAATATAAAAAAAACAAATCTAAGTCCAGAGTGTATTATAGGATGTTGGGGGTGGGGATACAAACCCACTTCCTATAAAATGCAAATTCCATCAACATATGGCAGATGTTCCTAAGTTACATCCCCAAGTTCCTATAGCCAACATACACCAAAACTATGTATGCCTCCTTAGTTGGAAGCAAATAGAGATCCATAACAAATAGATGACCTTATATATGTAATTCAACCCACACACATATACCTTTACTACAAAGATGGAGGCCTTGTATATGTAATTCAGCCCACACACATATACCTTTGTTAAAAGATGTTTGCCATCCCGAGTATGAACATCAAAGGGAGATAAATAAAAAATTTGGCACCCTAATGTTGTGAACGTCCTAAGGGTCTATCATTAGGTCCGCGTGCTAGTAGGATAAGTTTTAATTATGTTATTGTTTAATAAAGACATTTAGGTCAATAGGTTAATTAGGGTTATTAGTAATTTTTTTAATTAAGTTAATGGGCCTTAGGTGCCTATTAGTAAGCCCACTAGTTGGTCTATTTAAATGTAAGGGCTATGCCCTAATTTAGATTATGAAATAAATTATCTCTTGTCTAATTATCTTCTCTTCTCCCCTACCTCTCCCTCCTGTCCGGTAGCCATGCAACTCCCTCTCCCCTTTCTCGGCCGTCCTGCGTCACTCCCTTCCCATTACCGAACTGCCAGGCCATTGTGGAGAACAGCTTATCCATGCAAGTTATTGTCTGACGTCACCAGCAACACCTCCCCCTGGTTCTACTTGGCCATTCACTTAGTTTGAACCATAAAATCTACCCACACATAGGAAAGGACTTTGATACTAGTGATGTAAACCCCTTATGTTTACAGCAGAGTTTCAAAGGAAATTGGGATGAATGAGAGAGGGAAGGGCCTCTCTGGGTCATAGACCAATAAGAAACGAGAGAAGGGGGTGAGAATAAGGACGTCAGGGGAGAAGAGAAGAGAGTTAGAGACTAATGTTTGCTTGATTAAAAAAGAGGGCAATCGTCCTTGACATAGTTTCCTCCATATGGGCCTGGGCCTTGAATAAAATAAGCCTAATAAGGCCTTATTACAAGCATTAGCAATAATTAAGCCTAAATTTGCAATAAGATGGTGCCTAACAAAAGCATGCTTAATAAAACTCAAATTAAGAAATTCCTAAATATAAGGCTAGTGTGATTCATAACATCCACCAAAATAAGAAAGTGCCCCAATTTTTTCACTGGTCCTTTACATGTCCAAATAGGAAAGTACATAGACTAGCTAATATGGTGAAAAATTAGGGGGCTTAAGAACCTTCTATGCGTCTACTCCATCTGTCTTTTATCTAATTCAAGACCCCTCATTATACTTTCCATACTTAGTAATAATGTTGGCAAAGGACGCTTATCATCAGCATCCATTTCCAAAATACACATCAACTTCTCCCTAACAGGTCCTTTTGTAATTGTACTTAATTAAATAGTTTGTTTTTAACCATTCAGCTAGTGTATGTCCTTTTCAAAACTGTTCGGATAGGCCAACAGCTGAATTGCATAACTTTGGTCCTTCCCATGATTAAAGATGAAATAGCTCCGCTTATCCAGGTGTCTAATAACAAGAGATATTAGATAAAAATGCTGCAGGAAATTCCTATTGGATTTGGATGTGGGCATAGAAGACGATATTCACACTATCTCTAGCTGATATTTTGCTTCTTTCTACTAGCTCACACTTCTCCGTGAGACCTGATCTCAACAATAATTCAACTTGACATAAAAAACCACAAGTCAGTTTAGTAATACAGAGCGTAAAATCTGAGACAAGACCATCTTGCTACAATTGATATTGCTAATCATTTACCACTTTTCTTTCTCCTGTTAAAAAAAATAAACAGGAAGGTTCAAGGTCAACATCTATGCTTCACTATTATGAGATAAAATCTGCCAGCGGAGATTGATGAATGCCTCCAAACGTTATTGGAACTCAAGAAATTGAGGAAAAGATCCACAAGATATGGTTGCATCACTTCTAAGACAACATTCTCCTTCCGATAATTACTATGTTTCTAGTATTTAGTAAGTAACCCATGAAAGATGAAATTGTATCAGTTCAAAAGCATTATACAATTTTAAACAGTAGCATTAAATTAACAAAACAACAAAATATGAATAACATGTACAACCCCCCCATAAATTATATAATAATAGAAATAAAAATTGTGGAAGAGAAGAAGCTTAACAACACCTTTTCTTTTATTAAATCAAAAGAAAATCATTATTGAGAGAGTTGGGGGAGAAACTAAGGAGTTCCTAGTTATAATATGCATTCATCAAGGGTCAACATTAAACTTGTATCTTTTTGCCTTAGTTATAGATGAACTAACTCACATATCGAATATAAGGTTTGTTCGTGCATGATTATGTAGATGATGTAATTTTAGTTGATGATACTAAAGTAAAATTAAATGCCCAGTTATAAATGTGGAAGGAAACCTAAGAATAAAAACTTATAGAATAAGTAGAACAAAGACAAAGTATATGGAGTACATTTTTAGGGAAGGTAGAACTATAGGTGGTGCCTCATTTGAAATAGAAAGGCAAAAAGTGTCAAAATGTAAGCAATTTTGTTATTTTAGCTCTAATATACACAAACGGTGCTATAGATAGTGATATAGTACATAGGATTAATGTAAGATGGGCAAATTTGAGAGCCACAATAGGGGTGGTAGTGTGGAAGACAAGTCCTAAAGGTAAATTGTATAGGAAAACGGTTAGGCATACAATACTCCACATGGAGTGACTTATCCCAAAAAATAAAAACAAAAAACTCAAAATCCTAAAAACCATTATATAGATAAATTAAATGTAACCGAAATGAGAATGTTAAGGTAGATGTGTAAGATAACTAGGAGAGATTAGATAAAAAATTAGTATACTTGTAAAACCTTAGAGGTAGCAATTATAGGGGAAAAGTTTAGAAAGTGTAAGTCATGTTGGCATGGGGTTGGTTAAAAAGATAAAGAATGAACCAATAAGAAAGTAGGAAGAAAGGGGAGAAGAAGACTTAAAGACGATGTGGATGGAGTTTACAAGGAAAGATATGATTGTGTTATTAAAAAAGAGTTAGTACAGTATGTGCTAGAGTAGAAGTATAAGATCCATGTTGCCAACCTTAAATGTTGGAAAAAGATAATTACTATTAAAAAATGCAACATTGTACCAAAAGATTACCTGCTCAAAAGAAGCATAGTATAGCTTGACATCTTGCAAACTTCTGCACCTTTCTCTTCTCCTCTCCGTTTTAGTTAAGGAAACCCTTCCCCTTCAAAATTTGGTCACTTTTCTTCGTTCTTGTTCAGTTTATCTTACCCCTGCTTATTCCAAGAATAAATAGATGCCAAGGAATCCGAATGCCCACAAAAAAGAACGAATTCATCAATTGCTTACAACGAAGACTTATTTCTCAATACAATCAAAGAAACCCGCGATTCAGTCAGTGTCACATTCATCGCCTCAAAGAAATCCGATCGCCGAAATAGCCCCATGATCTGCCTCAACTCCGACTGAGCCCACCACCCCTCAACCGCCAGCACGATCGCTCCCCCACGCCGCACTGTTCGCTCCATCTCCGCCGCGGCCCGGCGGGGAAACAGCGCCTCCTCGACATGGGAGCAGAACCCAAGATCAAAAACCCCGTTAAAGAAGGGTAAATTATGGGGATCAGCCCGGCTGACAAGAGGGGGGGAGTCGATGACATCAACGCCCGTAACGTCGGCGACTCCCATGGCAGATAGAGCGGCCACCTCGTGGCCAGCGCCGGCGGAGACGCAAAGGACGCGGGAGGAGTTGGAAAGGAGGCCGAGATCACGTAGGGGCTGGAAGAAGGAGCGGAGAGCGGAGATGCGTTTGCGGGCATCGTTGGAGGAGAGGAGCTTGTGGGTGCGCTTCTCCGGAGGGACGAACTCCCGGTGGTTAGCCTCACATGAGAATCTGGGGAAGCGTGGGTGGGGAGGCAGAGAGGGGTGACGCGGGGAGGAGAACGGGTTGCAGGCAGGAGGAGGGTGGGAGTAGAGGAGAATGAGGGTGAGGGTGGCGATGGCGATGGAAGCTATGGAGAGACGGTTGAAGAGGGACTTGAGGTGGGTGCTCTCCATGCTCGGAGAAATTTTTTCGGAATTTGGAGAACGGTCGGTGAGCGCTCGGGGGCAGTACAAGTTGGATCGTATCTACGAAGATGAAGTAGTTTAGATAGGAAGCCTGTACAATACGGCTGCGACAAGGCCCTATTGAAATAACACATGGGAGATACAAGGACTTTATTCTTCCTTCCAACTTATATAAATAGCTCTATTAGTTTATTTTAAAAATATAAATAAGACTATTAATATAAAGATAAAGAGAATAATATAATAATATAGTAATAATATTATCTCCAATAACAAGATGATCAAAATGAATATATCACCTTTAGGGACAATGAACAATACAAAAACCACTACTACCGCTACAACGGTCGTAGTAGTGCATAGCACGAAATTCTCAGCCTTAAGCTGATATATGAGGGCTCAAATCCTCCCACCAAGGGCAAGAAGCTGGAGATAGTAAGAAATAAAACAAGTTTTCCAAGTCACCACGGGAGAAACGTGACGAGGTGAGCATCACTATGAGTGCAAGTTCTTAGAAGACATGAAGAGAGTGAGGTGTTGTGTCTGTGCTCTTTTATTGCACATCTCTAGAATTAAATCTGTTTAGCTGATTTAGGCATCGTTTGGATGATGCTTTCTATTTGCTTTTTATTGTTTTTTATATAAATCTTATTTGGTTAGACAATAAGTAAAAGTCTCACCTTATTTAAAAAACACATTTATTTATGTTTTTGACTCGTTTTTGTTTTTCAACTGCTTTCTGTTTAACTTTCCTCCCGAGGAGGGTTAGGTTAAAAGCGCATCAAAAAAGGTAAAAATATCACGAGTTGATGTTTTTTTCCATTATCTTCTTTTTTGTTATAACCCTCATTTGCATTTTTTTCATTTTTGCGTGCGTGCATTTTTCTATCTAGTAAAACCCCCTTCGACCTTCTCCTCCCACCATGGCCCTTTCACTCCCTTCCCTTTTCTCCTCTTAAGTAAAATATTCATCCCCTTCTCCCACCCATGGAAGGCCGTATTAGTCGATACGACCCCGTATTGGTGGAAGCCGATACGGCTACAAGGGGGTGGTACACCCCTCACACCAAAAGTCGATATGTATCAACCCTATCGGCCATATCATATTGATATGACCGATATGTATCAATACGCTATTAAAAAAATAATTTTTTTTTAAAAAATTAATTTTTTTCATAAAAACAGAAACACAATTCAAACCCAACTTCTTTGAAAATTTAAGTTTTTGTTATATTAAAAATAATATTTTTAAATTTATATGAGATCAATACGGATTGGTCCATACAATTTACATAATTCTATTTTTACATGTAGTGCTCCACAAATATACATTTATTTAAACATATAAGTATGACTCATATTAAGCATATTATTTGTTTTTAAAATAAACTAATTTTAGAGCACTTAATATGGGAAAGAAGGAGCAATAATTTGTATGGGACAGAGAACATAATAGTGTATGGTTCTAAATGAACTAATTTTAGAATACCTATATCGGTTGATACGACATTCTACGGTCTTATTATGCTCTAAAATAAGTATTATAATAATATATTATTAATTATAATAATTTTTTATATTTATAAAAGGGTTTATGCTTATTTTGGCGCGTACCAAGCGTATCATTGCTGCATACATGTATCCATAGTCATCGATACTATCATTTGTATTGATATGGCCTTCCATGCTCCCACCATGACCACCCTTGTCCACCCAACCTTTTTTCCTCTAATTATTTGAGGACAAAGAAGATATTTTTCATAACATAGATGAAGTATAATGCAATGGCTACCCAAACAAGATTTGTAAAACTTTTTTTGAAAAACTGATTTTTCATAATGTATATCCAAACATAACCCGCTTTTACTTTGTTTAAAAAAATAATTTCAACTAAAAGCAGCTTTCCAGATGACACAAATCATCATCCAAACGATGCCTTAGTGGCTAAAATTCGGTGTAATAATGCAGGCCCTTGATGGCGCCAACACCCACTCTAGGCCTCTTTTTGGTCTTAGTGAATATTTGATTCTCCTATCTACTATGCATCTCCCTCTTCTAAAGCCAAACTACCTTGTGTCCCACCTCTTGGGGGCACAACATTGATATCAAAGCTTGGTCCTCGGCTTCCATGGCAAAGAACTAATTGTCGACTAATGGCACAATTGTGCAGGGCACCTAAGCTGAACCAAAGACCAGTGTGCTTCCCTTGCTTTGCCCCCATGCCTCTTGTACGTGAACACCACGGTTGATGTCATGGGGACGAACTAACTTGTACAAATCTGCCCAGTGATGGCCTAATTGTACTGCACAACCAACAGCTAAACGCCTCGCTCTCACCTATCTTTTTGCACACCAAGCACAAGAAATAGGAAAGATGCTCACATCAAAATTTGTATTTTAGCAATCCTTTATTTTGTTGTACAATGAACAAAACCCTCTACCTTGCTCCCATACACAAGGAACTCACTTGAACTCGCATAAGATCGCTCCCTTGCAATGTTAGGCCCTGCCCAACTTGCCCACAACTCTTAGCTCATCAAGAACTTAGTTTTATGAAGGTTTGGTTCTCTATCAATCATCCAATATGCCCCCTTTATATAGAGGAAGGTTAGGAAGCATAGTACTACTAAAACTTGCCCACCCTTTTTACAAATTTGTCACCCAAGAGTCCCTGTCCAATACACCTACTCAAAACCATCTATTTGGAGTCCTAATCCACTTAGAAACCAAGTCATGCCCTCCTTCATGAGTCCCACCTCATTCAGTGGGCTTTGGGTCTCCTACTTTGGCTCAAAATCCTCAACTTGCATGCATCTTGCCTTAGAAAAGTTTTGATTGCGTCCACCTCTCACATGGAGTCCTTGTTCTACTAGGATTTGGCAGTCTTGTTCACTCTGGTTTGCCTCCAACTCTATCTCTGGGTTTCCCACTTACTTTAGGCCTCGTAGCACACTCCTAGTTGTGCTAGGAACCTTGGCAACAAATCATCAACCTGCCATCATGTCTCCAACTCTAAGTATTAGTCTTTCACATGAGTCTAACACGCATAGGACTCTTTCTATGTTGATGGCACCCAGCCTGGCATCAAGTCCCACTCCTAGTAGGACTAGGGAATCCATCTGCCAATGCTCTAACACTGCTAAAACTTTACTTACTCACCATGAAACATGTGTTCCTTGGCTATTCGCATCTCAAGGATGAGAATTGTCCGGCCTCTTCGCCTATTCAGCTGCTAAGGGTCTAACAAGCCCCCCCTACTTGAAATCTTTGATGCCTTTGTTAGAGCCCCATCTTCCTAGGTTCCCCGATTGAAGATCTTACACCTTCGCCTTGTTTGAACCCATCAAGCAAGCAACCAACTCTTCCCATCACACCATGGCTAAGTATGGAAACGCTTAGGCCAAAGTCCACTTCAGCCTTCATCTTTCTTGGCAACGCCCACCACATTGTTTCTTTTCCACCTTGTTCCAACAAAGAGCCCCTTGAATTCTTCGATCAGCCAAGTAGTTGGGGGGATTGCTCCCCCATGTGTAAGTCACCTTAATGACCTGAAGTAGCCCCCTTTTCATAGGACTCCAACTGTAACATCCGAAAAATTTCTAAATTCTCAAAGTCGACCACGTGGGAATTAGGGTGTTGGACCCCTTGACTTTCTCGTGGGAATACCTTGATCATTGGTTAGAATTGGTGCTAAGACCTATATGAATGGAAAGTAGACAGAAAGAGCTTCAAAATGCCACCAAGACATAAGAATCGGAGTCCGAATGAGGAAGACATGACTATTCAAAGTTGAACATAGCGCGCAAGGCTCGTTTACCCGAATTAGATGCGTGAGTTGCCCATTCAAGTTACTATACGGGCCCAATTAATTAAAGTGACAAAAATTAATTTTTAGGGTCCAATTAGGTAGCTAAAGTGAGGAGGTTTTGACACAACTTCTAAGGAGATTAGGAACCCTAATACCCATGTCTATAAAAAGAGTTGATTAGGGCTTTTAAAGTTTTAAAGGGGCTCTTAATTTTTGGCTCAAACAAAAAGAGGGAGAAGAAGATGGTTTTGCGGCAAAGGAGGCCGGCAATGGAGTCAAAGAGGAGCAAGATCGAAGGGTATTTAACGATGTAAGATTGCTAAATACGTAAATTTTCCTTGAAGATTGGATAAATTATTTCAAAGTTAATTGTATTAAGGTTGTAAATTAACATCATTAATTAAGAAGAGCAGTTGACAGTGCACGGGCCAATCGTCAGTGTGTTGTTCCGACCGGAGAAGGGGAAGATGGGTGAGGCAGAAGGGCCAGCCTTTTTGTCTCCCTCATTTCCCTGCTCCTGATTGAGCAAAGAGTCGTAGCGAGTTCACTGATGGCTCTTCTCACGCAGACAACAAAAAGGCTCTGGGCAGTGCAGCGTCGGCGGCTTCGGAGGCGGAGAAAAGCGGTGGCTGAGCCTAGGCCTCCGCAATCACAAGATTTTGGTGATCTGGTTAGTCCATGGGCCTTGCTCGACCATGGCAGCTGGCCTCCATGTCGACCAGTTGGACAGAAGAGTGTGGAAAAAAAGGTGGGGTTTTCTTGCCCCAGCCACTGGGTGGCAGCCAGGCCAGGGTTGCTGGATTCACCATGAGATGGCGATCTGGTCAGCCCTAGTCGTTGCCTTGCTATGGTGGCCAGTGGTGGTGCCTCTAGAGGCGTCTTCACCTTTGGCTAGACAAGGAGAAGATGACCTATGTCGCGGGTCATCTAGGATGGGTTTGGATCACCCAATTAGTTCAAGAACTGGACTAGGTCTATATTAAAAAAAGGGGGATAATTGAATTGGGTCCGGTTCAAGAGGCTGTAAGTGTTCAAAAAAATAAAAACAATTATCAATGGACCTTGAGAGGTGTTGGAATATTCTGACCAAGTTTCAGACTTGGGAAAAACCTTAGAGATTGTAAAATGACCTTTTAGCCCTTGTAATTAAATTATCTGAGATATTTACTTACCAAACTTAGGGGCTCTGGTTTAGGATCTTATAAGTGGACTTAAAAATTGAGAAAATTCCTAGTAAAATTTCAATGTGTACCTTAAATATAGACCAAACAACTTAGTGAGGAAAAATCACAGTGAGTGAGTACTTGACTATTTTCCCCCTAGGGTTTAGGGTAAACCGTTAAGTCAACCAAGGTCGGTTCAAGGGGGCACACGATCCTGGTAAAGCAAAAAAATTACCCCAAGTTCGTGATGATAAGTAGTAACCTTGAGCCTAATTTTAGACCCATTGGATGTCAATAGGGCTTAGAATATAATAACAAAAATATCCTTATGAGCGGGCCATCCACATTCGTGTGAATGGAAGCGTGAGTTGATTTGAGAGTGCAACCTTGGGAGACAGCAAAAATTTAAAATCAATAGATGGGGAGTGAGATGACTAGAATAGCAAGGTACAATACCTCAAGTGGAAAAATTACCCTAATGCCCTTAGGGTAGTTTATCTAGTTTTTGCTGAAACGAATAACCTAGGTAACCAAGAGTTAGGGTACCCTATAATGAAGTTAAATGGCTTCAAATGGAAGGTGTGTAACTAACTAGTAGGTGATACAAAGACCTTTATAAGTCATCATAGGATACAAGGGAAAGAGTCCAAATTTTTAGGGTTTAAGGCAGCGTAATACATGTGCCTGCAACAATATAATAGGCTAGTATATACGTAACTTGTGTGATGCATTAGAGTTATTTACATTTTTGGGCTTGAATTTTGCTGAGATCTAGCCCTGCAAATGAGTGCAATGGACCTCAGTTTATTTTTAATAGACTTGTGTGACTTTATGTTATTTATGTTGCTTACTTTCATGTATGACTTTATTATTGATGTATTAATTTATATTGGCAACTTGAGATTAATGAAGATTAATCAATAGATATTGGTTGTCGTTGGATTGAGGGGAGTACATCTAATCAAGATAAAGACTAAAATACCCTCAATAGGGTTTGGGACTGGTTCATGGAGTGAACAGGGACCTGACATAGAATTTTACCTTGGTTAATGAACCAAAGGTAGTTATGGGAGTTTACCCTAGTCTCATGGGGACTATTAGGGTTTGGGATGTTCTCTAAGTCATAGTTCAGTGGATGAGCTATTTATTGGGCTGATTCACAATGTGATGAGGACCCAAATGGTTGGGCGAATACTTGACTGGATGAAAAATAATCTAGTCTTAGTTTCAAATGTTTGGGGGAGTTAGTGGTCATAAAGACCCTAGGCTTCTTAGGTTATATATTATTTATGTTTTTGTAGACATTGCTCCCAGAGTTGGGATGGTGGAGATTGTGATACACTTTGTTCACTGCTACGGCGGTTTGGGTATTGGTCAGCGAGGTCTCTACTGCGGGTTTTCTGCAGGTCTTCACAAGACCATATAATGTGTATGAAAAGCGGAGTTGTATGAGCATCATAGAAAGTTTGTGCTTCTCGCCAATTTGTGTCTATGAACACAGTTGAGATCCTCTTCTCTAGATTTGTGGCAGGTTATTGGGAGCTCTGGGGATTCAGGTTAGCATTGTTAAAGTGTCTGTTGTGAACGTCCTAAGGGTCTATCACTGGGGCCCATGTGCTAGGACAATTAGGGTTTTTATTATGTCATTATGTAATAAGGGCATTTAGGTCAATAGGTTAATTAGGATATTAGTGGTTTTCTTTTTATTATGTTAATGGGCCTTAGGCGTCTGTTAGTGAGCCCATTTAGTTAGTCTAAGTGTAAGGGCTATGCCTTAATTTGAATTATGGAATGAATTATCTCTTGTCTAATTATCTTCTCTTCTCCCCTGCCTCTCCCTCCTATCCGGTAGCCATGCCGCTTCCTCTCCCCTTTCCTGGCCGTCTTGTGCCATCACCTTCCCATTACCGGTCAGCTAGACCGTTGTGGACACCGGTTCACAACACAATCTACTCCAATGTTGGAGTCCTATGTATGAAGATTTTTTCAAGAGTCGAGTTATCTATGAGCGAACACATATTTATATTATTTTAAACCTAGAGTTGGGTTAAAACAAAGAAGGTGATTAGTGTCATATGCCATTTTTGTTGGCATATGATATATCTGTCTGTCTAAGAGATTGGTATTAATTATCGAACAATGGATCAAGAGATAATTGATAACATTATTTGATATTGCTTGTTTAATTAGAACAAGTGGAATGATTAAAGGACTTACATAAAATGTAGGTTGGTTGAAAATACTTAAGCATTGTATGTGAGATGCTATGCTTCTTAGGATAGTGTAGTTATAGTCAAAACTACGTCTTGATCCGATCTTGTTGGAAATATTAGAGATGTTGTCAAGTTCGTGATGATAAGTAGTAACCTTGAGCTTAATTTTAGACCCATTGGATGTCAATAGGGCTTAGAATATAATAACAAAAATATCCTTATGAGCGGGCCATCCACATCGTGTGAATGGAAGCGCGAGTTGATTTGAGAGTGCAGCCTTGGGAGATAGCAAAAATTTAAAATCAATAGATGGGGAGTGAGATGACTAGAATAGCAAGGTACAATACCTCAAGTGGAAAAATTACCCTAATGCCCTTAGCGTAGTTTATCTAGTTTTTGCTGAAACGAATAACCTAGCTAACCAAGAGTTAGGGTCTGATTGACAGTGGGTCTACTCACAACTTCATCAACGACAAAGTCACCCAGCGACTAGGCTGTTTTGTATCTGACTCGATGCCCTTTGATGTATTGATCGGTGATGTCAAGCACCTCCGGAGCTCCGGTGTCTGTACACAAGTAGCGCTCTCCATTCAAGGCCACACATTCATGACAGACCTCTTTCTGCTTCCTACGAAGGGGGCGAATGTGGTGCTAGGGGTGCAGTGGCTCCAAGAACTCGGGGACATGCTATGAAACTTTAAAGACTTGGTGATGGACTTTGCGCTAAACGGGCAGTGGGTGCGCCTCCAAGGCTCTCAGCCGGGCACTCTCCTCTCTGCTCAGTCGACGGGGTCCTTATTCTGGTTTGCATCTCAGGGGCTACTTCTTTAGCAGCGGGCGTCAGTGGACGTCCTGCAAGAGGAGTTGCCATAGGATCTCCTTAACTTATTGGTGGAGTATAGTACAGTGTTCGCTGAACCGCATGGCCTTCCTCCAGTGCGATTGCATGATCACTCTATTCCTATCCTGCCAGGTGCCTCTCCAGCCAATGTCCGTCCTTACCACTATCCGTACATTCAGAAAGCTGAAATCAAACGTCTTGTGGCTGACATGCTTCATTCTGGTGTCATTCACCCGAGCACAAGCCCCTTATCTTCTCCGGTGCTGCTGGTTCAAAAAAAAGATGGTACTTGGCGCTTCTGTGTTGATTGCCGGGCTTTGAATGCTATCATAGTGAAGGACAAATATCCTATACTGGTGGTGGAGGAGCTGTCTGGCGCTACTGTATTCAGTAAACTCGATCTTCGATTAGGTTATCATCAAATTTAGATGAGTCCACCGATGTGCACAAGACCGCCTTCCATACGCATGATGGCCACTTCGAGTTCCTTGTTATGCCGTTCGGTCTAAAGAACGCCCCCTCCACATTTCATAGCCTTATGCATGACCTCTTCCAGCCCTTCCTCTGTCGCTTCATTTTGGTGTTCTTCGATGATATCTTTGTCTATAGGTCTGTCTTTGCTATCTTGACAACTAATTCATTGTTTCTTAAACGTTCGAAGTGTTCGTTTGGCAGCTCACAGGTGGAATATTTGGGTCATATTATCTCTTGTGATGGAGTTGCTACAGACCCCTCTATGGTGACCGCCATGCTGTCCTGGCCATCCCCAACTTGCGCCCGGGCGCTACGAGGCTTCCTCGGCCTCACTGGCTATTGTTGGCATTTTATTTACCGCTATGGCAAGATTGCTCGCCCTTTTACTCAACTATTAAAGAAGGGAGCCTTCCGTTGGTCTGACACTGTCCAGGTGGCCTTTGAGGAATTAAAGCAAGCTATGGCGACCGCCCCTGTTTTGATCCTTCCTGATTTCAGCCAGCCATTTGTGGTCGAGACCGATGCTTTAGATGCCGGCCTGGGGGAGGTACTACTTCAGGATGAGTGTCCCATTGCTTACTTCAACAAGGCTTTAGCTGGCCACTCCCTGTCCCTATCTGTCTACAAGAAAGAGATGCTGGCCATCATCCTCGTGATCAACAAATGACGCCCTTATTTGCTTGGCAGACGGTTTCTCATTTGTACTAACCACCAACTGCTCAAGTATTTTCTCGAACAGCGAGTGTCCAGTCCAGCACAGCTGCGGTGGGTTAGCAAGCTCCTGGGCTATGACTATGAGGTTGTGTACAAGAAGGGATCCGACAACACCGTGGCCTATGCACTGTCTCGCCGTTCCACTCCAGGTTTGTGTTTGGCTATTTCCGGTCCGATTTGTCCATTCCTTGCTGAATTGAAACAGGCGTATCAGGATGATTCTTTGACCGCCACATTGATTGCGGCCCTCTAGTCTGACCCGTCAGTGCACCCTTGCTTTGCCTGGAAGGATGGACTTCTCTTCTAGAAGGACCATCTTTGGGTTCCTGAGGTTATAGATCTGTGACAGCGTATTATAGCCCACTTCCATGCCTCTCCCTTGGCGGGTCATGAGGGTGCCCTCCGCACCTATAAACGGGTCAGTTAGAGCTTCTTGTGGCAGGGAATCCGCTGAGCTGTGACTGCTGATGTGGCCGCTTGTGATGTTTGTCAGCATGCTAAGTCCACCACCACATCTCCCGCCGGTTTGCTTTAGCCATTACCCATTCCGGATAAGGTTTTGGAGGATGTTTCTATGGATTTTGTGGAGGCCTTGCCGTTGGTCCAAGGCAAGTCGGTGATCATCGTGGTGGTGGATCGGCTATCCAAGTACGCCCATTTTTGTACTCTGGGTCATCCCTTCACCGCCAAGTCTGTGGCGACACTCTACACTTGGGAGGTGGTCAAATTGCACGGTATGCCTCGCACTATTGTATTTGATCGTGACAAGATTTTCATCTCTCAGTTTTGGCAGGAGTTCTTCACTTTACAGGGCACTTCTTTGCACATGAGTACCGCTTATCACCCGCAGATGGATGGGCAGACTAAGGTCGTCAACAGATGTTTAGAGTAGTACCTGCGTTGTTTTACTATGTCTCAGCCCCGTTGTTGGCTTTAGCTGCTTCTGTGGGCCGAGTGGTCTTATAACACTGCTTATCACACTTGTGCCGGTTTTACTCCTTTTGAGGTACTATATGGGCGGCCCCCCCTACCGTGCTCTCTTATGTTCCCCATCGATCATCAGTGGCGGAGGTTGACTACATGCTCTAGACTCGGGATGAGGTCCTTCGATAGCTTAAGGAGAACTTGTCTGCGGCTCAGAATAGAATGAAGCAGATATATGATAGCCATCACACTGAGTGCGAGTTTGCAGTGGGGGACTTGGTTTATGTCTCCGTTCTTCCTCAGCGCCAGACCTCCTTATTTCAGCCCGAGCACAACAAGCTCGCCCCCATTTTCATAGCCCCTATGTTGTCGAAGAGCGCGTTGGTTCAGTTGCCTACCGCCTAGCTCTACCGCCGGGTTCGATGGTCCACCCTATTTTTCATGTCTCCCGGCTGCGTCGTTGCATCAGTGACCCATCCCTGGCCTTGGATGCTCCACCACCTCCAATAATGGGCCTAGTTGTCTCTTCCGACCCCGTTCCAGCAGCGCTAATTGATAAGCGTCGTGTTCGCCATTCCGGTCGTATTATTACGGAAGTGTTAGTCTCCTGGCAAGGGCTATCACTTGAGGATGCTATATGGCTGTCTGAGGACGAGTTCCTGTCTCGCTACCTTTCTTGGTCGCCTTGAGGACAAGGCGTGTGCAGAAGTGTGGTGGAGTGTTGTGCACGTGCACTTGATTCATTACTTGTCTTTATTTGAGTACACTAGACTATTATTTATTTCAGTACCTTAGGCTAGTTTCCCTTAAATCAGTCGTAGAGTGACATTATTATTGTAATATGAACTGGTTTAGGCATGCTAGTGGGCCATGAGATAGCTGGGCCTACTAGCGGCACAAGTCCCACTGCTGGAGGGTGCGATTCCCCATAAAGGGTCGTCTCCCTCCTTGGTTCGGTATGTAAGCATATCAGTTTAGTTCTTTATTATTTTATTACTTCTCCTTCCTCTCTCTCCTGCGTAGAACTTCCTGTACCGATTGTGCCTACATCGGGCACATCATACGTATAAAAAATCTATGCAAAGAGGCTAGAACTCTTCGTCTTTATCCTTGTTGATAATCTGACTAGGGGCAATCTAGTGATCCGTTAGGCTATTAGATGGATATTAAACTCACACAATGAGAACTCTAAGGTGTACAACCTCATCATTTATCATGCCAATGGGACAACGGGGGCAATAGAGTCCAGTGATGCATATTGCCTTGAACAAGATTTGGATATCAAAACTGCTAGTAAGAGGGTAGCTTGAATTATTTGAGGTTGAGAGGGAACAAGGAGCTACCTCCACTTCTTCTGAAGTAATTGGATCTCAGCTTGTGACCGAGAATGAAAATGAACTACTTTGCTGAAGGACTGCTATGTAATGCTTGGGGAAGATGAGGTTTATATTGATAAACTTACACTAGATGATCCATCAACTTTTGAGCAAGGTTTGAAGAGTTCATATTTAAAGGAATGGAAGGTTGCTATTCAAGAGGAAATGATCTCAATCTTGAAGAATAAAGTTTGGGAAGCTGTTGACTTGCCCGAAGATTGAAACCCATTAGTTGTAAATATGTTTTCAAGGAAAAAGTCCAAGGCAGATGATCAATTGATAAGTATAAAACTAGACAAGTGGCTAAGGGATTCACTCAAGTAAGAGGAATTAATTTTAAGGAGACTTATTCACTAGTATCTAGATTTAATTTTATTAGGTGTTTGCTGACTCTAGTTTCACATGATGAATTATACTAAATGGGTATATAGATTGTCTTCCTAAATAGAGATTTAGAGGAGGAGATTTACATGGTTCAACCCGAAGAAATTGTTGTTCCTAGAGAGGAGCATAAGGTGCGTAGACTTATAAAGTCATTATGTGGTTAAAAATATTCTCCTAGATAGTGGCACTTCACTTTTCACTTAGTTATTTGTGACTATGGATTCACTGCTAATGAATGTAGTTATTGTGTCTACTCATTACGCAAAGGAAGAAGATTTATGATACTCTCATTGTATGTAGATAATATCCTTTTGATGGAAAATGACTTGAGGTTGATTGTTAGTCTAAAGGAGTCTCTTAAGATCCAATTTGAAATGAAAGACATGGGTGAGGTCTCCTAAATACATGATATGAAGATTAACATAGATAAAAAAGTAAAATTATTTAGATCTCAAGAATAATACGTAGAAAGTATTTTGAAATGCTTGGGTGTAATTGGTTGGAAAGGAATAGAGTCTCATATCTATAAGGATGCAATTATATCTAAAAGTTAAGATCCATCCTTTGATGAGGAAAGACTCAAGATAGAGTGAGTGCCTTATGTAGAAGCTAATGGCAGCTTAATGTATATTATGACCTATACTTGACTTGATTTGAGCTATGTTACATGACTCTGAAGTAGATATAAGGTAAACCCAGGCATGCCTCACTAGAAAGCAGCGAAGCGAGTCTTTAGATACCTCGTGGGAACCAAATGTATGAAGCTCTCTTATCAAGCTGAGGAGTTGTCATTGGCTTGGTATAGTAATTTAGACTATAATGGGGACCCAGATGATAAGAAATTCACTGCATGTTTTATTTTAATATTTGGAGGTGGTGCTATAGTTTGGGTTAATAAACAATAAAAGAGTATAGAGAAGTCAACTATGAAAGCTAAATTTTATGCTTGCAGTTTAACAGCTTCAAAAGTGCTACGGATAAAAGACTTTCTAGCAGACTTAGGCTAAAAAGCTCGGATGATTCTCCTATATAGATATTTTATGATAAACTAGCAACCATTTCAATACTTAGAAATAGAGAAATTAGTGTCATGAGTATGCACATTAAGGTGCATTACTACTTTATATTTGACATACTACAGAAAGAAAAGTTGGTGATAAACCATCTTCCTAGTTCTGAGATATTGGTGGATCCATTAACGAAGGCCTTAACAATGAATCAATTTGTCCATTTTATTCATAGTATAAGACTTCAACAAGGCTAAGGGGCTATCTCTTGTTGAGTTTAGTATCAACATTTTACCTACATGTTAGACTATGAGAGAACTAGGTGCACAAGTTGTTGTTTGGTCTGTGGGTACTTCACGCAAGTGGGGATGTTAAGTTGACTAAACCCTCAATGAGTTTAAGGTTAATCTTACTTATAATTGACTAAACCAATATCTAACTATAAGATGATGCAAGAGAATGTCACACTATGGTCAATATAAATTACTTTTAAGTGTCTAGGCAAATCCCCAAAAAAGTTATTTTAATCACACCCAAAGGGCGCTTGATCGCCCAATAGGCCAATCAATTGTTTGCTGAAGACCAATCGATTTCATGTTCTTGTCAGAAGACAAAAAGATTTTTTATTCGATCAATCAATTAAGCAATTGATTAATCATTATGCCCTAAATTTGGAAACAATATAGCTAGTAAGCTATCGAACAATTGATTGCACGACGTCTCGGCCTAAAATTTGGTTGAAACAGTACATATACTGATCGGCAATCCATCTCTATTGCAACTGTGAATAAATTTCCCAACTTTTAAAGTGAAAACAAAAGTAAATAATTACAGAAAATTTTACCACAACAACCAAAATAGACAAATTGAAAAATTGCTAAATAGAGGAATTTTTCAAACCGGTCTTTGATACCACTGATGGACACAGTAGAAGTGGCTCGCCAGAGATGGCCAAAGCCCACGTGGTAGTAAAAGCCTTCGTTGGTGTAATTGAGCAACGCCTCAATTAATAGATAGCAATATAGTTAATTCATAAATTATGAATATATAATTCAATTAATCTTAGAATAATACGCACTCGCCTTCGGGGTCTAAGTGCCGGGACACAGAGAATTGATCATTCCTTCACCAAGTGCCACTTGAATTACCTCTTTCCTGTGTTTCACGAAACTGGCGAAGAATGTTTTCTCTTTCCACCAAAGAGAGACCTTTTTTTTTTTTTGCCATTTTGATGGGAAAAACCTTGGCTTTGAAAGATCATAAAGCAAGCTGAAAATAGAGAGATGATGAAAAAGCTTGACTTGAACTTCTGTGTGCAAAGACCTTAAAAAAGATTTCCATTCCATGCACCGAAGAGGAGATGAGAACGTACGCCTTATCTCAGTTTTATCCGCCTGTGCGTCTTGTATACTTTACCTAAAGTGAAAGAGAGGTTGTTATAAGAGGGTGAGAGCCGGAGAGTCCTGCGCCCACTTTTTCTCTATGACTTAAGTCAAGTTCTACCCTTTCTACGTCACCTAAGTGAGGCCAACCTAACTCCCTTTCTCACGTTTTTCTCTCTAAGATGTCGTGGTTTCATGCCGTGGGTACGAACCCACAACCCAACAGTAACAAGCAAAGTAATTATATCAGGGCCGGGATTCTTGTATCATACTGATGACAGTTTGACGTAGAAAACCTTCACAAGTTGCAACTAAATATACAATTCGTGAACAGCCTTCAGAGAAGGCGCTAACCAAACTGAAAAACATAGCAGTTAAAACATGAACATATCATAAACAAACTAGCAGTTACACTTCTATTCTTTGGTACGAAAAACAACACTTACTAACTTCAACCGAACAACACTAGTGATAGCGCAAACCAACCGCAAGAATCCAGTAAGAAAACCCAATTGAGTAAGGAGGGTAGTAGACTCACAAAAAATTAGATTTTGGCATGAAGAAGAGGGAGGGTCAAAAGGGAGCAGGAGCAGGGAGGAGGAGAGGCAGCTGGCAGCTGGCAGCTGGCAGCCGAGTGATGACAGCAGAGAAGAGAGGCGACGGAGGAGAAGAGGGGAGGAAGGGGGGAAGGAAAGATGGCCGGTAGAAGAGGGGATGATTTCGGGGAGGGAACGTCTTCCCCTGGTTCTCTGCAACCGTAAAGATGAAGGGGAAAAGAGTGGGGAGTTCGAGTGTACATATTTGGGGGAACTAAGCAAATAATATTTCTGGGGTGGGAGGGGTATTTGTAAGTGATACCTTCAATTCAATTTTATTGGGGTGCAGCTAGCTAAAAAAGGGGCTTTTAGTATATCATGGGGAAATAGACGTGTTCGTTTATTCATATGTATAATACGCCCTCCATGTCCGTGCAAGTGTGTAAATTTTGTAGAAGCACTTTGGACAACAAAAAGACGAAATTTTAATAAACCCAACACCTTTTCAAGGCAAAAAATACAAAATTGTCAATAATTTTTTATTACTTGGATTTCTCGGCGACTCCGAGAAGAAGCATAATGATAAAAATTGTTCATAATAAAAACATGACTAGCAGGTGGTAGAGACCAATACAAGAAATCAATTTCAACTATTAAATCCTGATAGCTAGGTGGCAACAACGTTCAAAATAATAACAAACATAATTAACTAGTTGCAAGACATATGCTACCATAGACAGAATTGAGAGCCTCGGTCTTTCTCATGTCTGAAACCATATCTAGAGCTAAACTAAGTAGACTGTTGTGCTGCAACTCGCAAGCCGCCTTGATGAGTTCGATGAGAAAGGCTCGATCATGCACTTCCATAAGTTTGGCAGCTTTGACAGAGGCCTTCTTGTTGCAGTACTTGACCACTTCAGAAAAGGCCTTTGCCTGCAAATTAATGGGCAGAGCCTCATTGCAGTCAATCATCTTCTTAATCAGCGGAGACTCTAAGATCCAACCCTCTTCCACGTTGATCACCACCCCATCTGAAGTCAAGAATGACACCATTGTTGGCTGTACCACGACCGGTTGGTAGAATACGTACTCGGAAATCCCTCTTCGCTGCTATATGAGAAGAAGAAAACAATCCTAACCTGCATGCCGAACGGAGGGAATATATGTAGAGTAGGAAATAAAGAAATCCCTACTAGATTTAGGACGGTCGAAACGTTTGCCTTCCTCTCTTCCTTTTTGTAACAGGTTTCCTATAGTGTGCTAAGATACTAAAACAAGTTGCAAGTCATTCGAAAGACGGAAAGCTGGTTTACAGTAGTTCACCTATAGAAGAGACCGGTGGCAACTTTCCCAATTTAATTGGTTCCAGTCTAGTCCTCTAGCTTGATTGATAAAACTTTTCAAGGACAGTGGCATGAGGAATAAATTCGATAAATTCTAATATGGCTAATATAGCCCTATTCACAGTTTGTCATAATTTAACAAAACATCAATTGGACGAAAAAACTACCTCATTAATATTCCCTCACCACATTTACACAATCATTCTACTAGCTATTTAAAAGCGAGTTGGTGGGTACAATAGATTTTTATTGTCTCCTAAATTACCCTTAACTTTTTATTTGATTCCTTTTTTGTTCCTATCCTATACTATATACAACCCCTTTATAATACTACCTCTCTTTGTAATTATATCATGCTTCTTACTACTATTAAAAGTGGGAAGGAGGTAACTCATAAATTTTTATTATCTTTAATATTATATATATATATATATATTATATTTTAAGATTAGGATTATTAGCAACATTTTTATTAGCATGACGTACAAAGTGTTACTAGAAGCTACTATTTGCGACAAATATAAAAGTGCTGCAAAAAAATAACTATTAGCTATGCTTTTAGAAAAGCGTTATTATTAGTTATAAGTTTTTTAAAAAATAAAAAATTTAAAACTATTTGCAAACACTTTTATAAAAGCATTGCAAATCGTAGTCTTATTACTGACACTTATAAAAATGTGTTGCAAATAAAATAAGGTTATTTTTAAAAAAATTAAGACTATTGGCGACTCTTTTTATAAAGCATCGCAAATAGTTGTATTATTTTATTTAATATATATGATTGTAAAATTTATAATAAATAAAATTTTTATAAATTTTGTAAATATAATATAATTTATTTAATTTAATTATTTTAATATATAATAAATAAATAAGTAAAATTTCCTTACTTTCTCCCTACTCATTCTCATAACTAGGGCTCACGTTCACACTCGTGAGTGAGAAAGAGACAGGGAGAGATAAGAAAGAGAAAGAGAAAGAGATGAGAGAGAAGAGAGACAAGAGGAGAGAGATAAGAGAGAAATATGAGAGTGAGAAAGAGGAGAGGAAGGAGAGAAGAGAAGAGAGAAAGATGAAAGAGAGAAAAGGAGAGGAGGGAGAGAAGAGAAGAGAGAAAAAGAGGAGAAGAAAGAAAGAGAAGAGAGAGAGTGAAGAGAGAGATAGAGGAGAAAGAGAGTGAAGAGAGAGATATAGTGAAGAGTGAGTGAGAGTAGATAGAGTGAGAGGAGAGAGATGAGAAGAGAGAGAAGAGAGAGAGAGCAAAGGGGAGAGAGAGAGAAGAGAAGAGTGATAGAGGGGGAAGAATTCAATTTAGATTTTTTTAAAATTATTTATTATATATTATATTTTAAAAGTAACAAAAAAATTAAAATAAAATGTGTTAGTGATGGATAAGATTGAAAATGTGTTGCTATTACTTTTTAATTTATTTTTATTAATTTTAAAATATAATATGTAATAAAAATTCTCAAAAAAACTAAAGAGATAGAGGAGAGGTAGAGAGTGGGTAGAGAGAGGATAGATAGAGAGAGAGTAGAGAGAGAGAAGAGAGAAAGAGAGAGGAGGAGAGAGAGAGGAGAAAGTGAGAGAAGAAGAAGAGAGAGGAGAGGGAGAGGGAGAGGGAGAGAGGGAAGAGACGAGAGAGAGTAGAGGAAAGATAGAGGGGGAAGAATTTCATTTAGATTTTTTGGAATTGTTCATTATATATTGTATTTTAAAATTTAAAAGTAATAGTGATGCATATTCCTATGAGTTGCTAATACGTTTATTTTATTTTATATTTATTTTTTTAAAAAATTATAAATAATTAAAAATTCCTAAAAAATTGAAATTAAATTTCCCTACTTTCTTTCATCTCATCCTCATAACCAGAGCTCACGTTGATGCACATGAGAGAGAGAGGAGGAGAGATATAAAGAGAGAGAGAAATAAGAAAGAGGAGAGAGGAAAAAGAGAGGAGAGAGTGAGAGAGTGGAGAGAAGAGAGAGAGAAGAGATAAAGAGAGAGGAGAGAGAGGAGAGGAAAGGAGAGAGAAGAGAGAAGAGAGAGGAGGGACAAAGAGAGGGAAAGAGAGAGGATAGAGAGAGTGAATGGACAGAGAGAGAAAGGGAGAAGAGGAGAGGATAGAGGGCATGCTAATTAAGTTTTATTTTACAGAATTTTTTTATTACATATTATATTTTATAAATAATAAAATAAAATAAAATATATTAGTGACACACATGAATATGTGTTGCTAAGAACAAATTTATTAGCAACACAAACTCATATGCGTTGCTAATACCTCGTATATTAGTGAAGCATATGAGTTTGCTTTGCTAATATATATTTTATTTTATACTTATTATTTTAAAAAAATTTAAAATTAAATTCTCATACTCTCTCCCCTCTCCTCCTTGGAGCTGGTGCTCATGTTGACGCATGAGAAAGAGAGGAGGAGATAGATAGAGAAGAGAGAGAGAGAGGGAGGGAGAGAGAAGTGAGATAGAAGAGAGAGAGGAGAGAGAGGTGAGAGAGAGGAGACAGAGAGGAGAAAGAGTGAGAAGAAATAGTTAGGAGAGAGAGTGAGGAAAGGGAGAGGAGAAAGAGTGAGAAGAAATAGTTAGGAGAGAGAGTGAGGAAAGGGAGAGGAGAAAGAGTGAGGAGAGATAGAGTAAAGTAGAGAGAGTGAGAGAGATAAGAGAGAGTGGAGAGAGAAGAGAGAGGGAGGGAGGGAGGGAGATGAGAGCGAGGATTGGTGTTTTTTTATAAAAATATTATTTGAGGCTCTTCCTGAGAAGCGTCGCAAAAGATTTACCATTCGCAATGCTTCTTTTGAAGCATCACTAATAGTTTTATTTTTTTTAAAAAAAAGAAATTACAACGCTTCAAGAGAAGTGTCTCATATTAACTACTTTTTGCGATGCTTCTCATGAAGCGTTGCAAATTTTATCGCATGGCCAAAAATTTGTGATCAAACGAAATTTTGGCCATGCTAAAAATTTCATGTGCGGGTGAATTTTTGCTCGCACCTCTTTATCCCCTTCCCCTCGATGGTTTCTTTCCCGGTCCCAGCATAGATTTCTCCCCCCGCTGTCCACTAGTAGTTGTCGCCGACTCCACCTGTCACCATACTAGCTGTCACGGGCACGAACTTTGCCTAGCGTTCGCACTCGTGATGACCTGACTACACTGCACAGGCAGCAACCACTCTCTTCCCTTCCCACTCGTATGCGCAATGGAAAAACAAGCAAAACAGCAACACAGTCCGACCTAGTGCAAGGGTCTCCGCCCAAGCTATATTTCTGTCAGCTGAAATACAATGTAGGGAGAGGACAAGGTTGACCAACTAGGCTGAGAACTCTCTTCTCTTGCTCCCTAGTTCACTGTGCAGAAAGAAATCAGATCATAATCGGCCATGGCCGCCTTGCTCATCCCTTTATATAGACATAGCCTTAGGCTGGCCGTCCTAGTGCTACTAGAAGTACAAAACCTACCCAATATAAGAGTCCTTACCTTGTCCAACTCTCAGCCCAAAGCCAATCCGCCCCTAGCATAGAATAGGAAACCTTCAAGAGTCTGTCTTCTGCTAGAAGTCCATCGCCATGTTGCCTCCAAGAGTCAGCCCATCCGAGGAAACCAGCCACTTCAACTCCCATCCGTCTTAGGAGTGTGACCAGCCTGCCTGTGTGAGTCCTGTCCATCCTAAGAACCTGCTGCCTGGTCTCTTACTCCAACTAGGAGTGTAGCCAGCCAGCATAAGCTGAATCATATCCGCTTTAGGAGTCCTCCCTTAAGTCCAAGCAGTGCCCAGCTTCGCTGCTAGAGTCCTGCCCGCGCAAGGACTCCTACCCAGCTTGCTCCGCAAGGCGAGTAGCTCATCCTGAACATATCTCCCGCTGTCCCAACATCAGTCCATGCCCAAGGGGCTGCCTAGGCTGTCCGCTGTCTAACAAAACTTAGCTGTCCACTGCCAAGTAAGGGGGTAGTCGCCCCCTTTCCGCATCCGTCAAGTTAAGGGGCTAACACTAGCCTGCCGCCATCACCCTCTGTCCCCCTCTCCCAAAGCCAGCTTTGGCTCCCCCTTCTCCTCCTCTGGGTTCAAAGCTGCAAGAGCAGTAAATTTTAGTTGATTCTTGGGAGGAGACCAAAGTGGCGGAGTTGGCGTCGGTAGAGGGGAAAAGAACTTTCTTGGATAGGATGTGGAAACGAGGAGGAGATGATGGATGAGGAGATGGGAGAAGATGATGGAGGACACAGGGGAAGAGGAGAGGAGGGAGGCAGCTTGTCCTTTGCGGGAGGCTTCGGCAATCGTTTCATATGCCCTAAGGGCTATTTCGGTATTTCTAAAGCACGTGTAGGCAATTCAAACTTGCCTAAGTCTAATTCTTCAAATACGATTTCCGTGGCTTAAATTTGTATTTCGGCACTATTTCTAAAAAAACTTCTAAGTTCTATCCTTTCTGCGTCACCTAGGTGACGCCCACCTAACTCCCTTTCTCACAGTTTTCTCTCTAAGATCTCGTGGTTTCATGTCGTGGGTACGAACCCGCAACCCAACAGTAACAAAGATAATATTAATATCAGGGTTGGGATTCTTGTATCATTCTGATGACAGTTTGACGTAGAAAACCTTCACAAGTTTCAACCAAAAATACAATTCGTGAACAGCCTTCAGAGAAGGCGCTAACCAATCTGAAAAACGTAGCAGTTAAAACATGAACATATCATAAAGACAAAACTAGCAGTTGCACTTCTATTCTTTGGTACGAAAAGCAACACTTACCAACTTTAACCGAACAACACTAGTGGTAGCGGAAACCCGCCGCAAGAATCCAGTAAGAAAACCCAATTGAGTAAGGAGGGTAGTAGACTCGCGGAAAATGAGTTTTTGGCATGAAGAAGAGGGAGGGTCAAAAGGAAGCAGGAGCAGGGAGGAGAGGCAGCTGGCGGCCGAGTGATGACAGCAGAGAAGAGAGGCGACGGAGGAGAAGAGGGGAGGAAGGGGGGATGGAAAGATGGCCGGTGGAAGAGAGGATGATGGCGGGGAGGGAACGTCTTCCCCTCGTTCTCTGCAACCGCAAAAATGAAGGGGAAAAGAGTGGGGGTCTCGAATGTACATATTTGGGTGAACCAAGTAAAAAATAGTGCTGGGGTGGGGAGGTGTATTCGTAAGTGATACCTTCAATTCAATTTTATTGGGGTGCAGAAATATAGGGGCTTTTAGTATATCTTGGGGAAATAGACGTGTTCGTTATTCGTGTGTCATTGCAAGTGTGTAAATTTTGTAGAAGCACTTTTGGACAACAAAAAGACGAAATTTTAATTAACCCAACCTTTTCATGGCACAAAAAGACAAATTTTGTCCATAAATTTTTATTACTAAGATTTCTCGGCGGCTCCGAGAAGAAGCATACTAAACTTTCTCGTTAGTAGAGATAAAGATAAAAATTGTTCACAATAAAAACATGACTAGCAGGTAGAGACTAGAGACTCATGCATGAAATTAATTTCAACTATGAAATCCTGCTAGCTTGGTAGCAAGCACGTTCAAAATATTGACAAACATAATTAACTAGTCGCAAGACATATGCTACCATAGACAGAATTGAGAGCCTCGGTCTTTCTCATGTCTGAAACCATATCTAGAGATAAACTAAGTAGACTGTTGTGCTGCAAGTCGCAAGCCGCCTTGATGAGTTCGATTACAAAGGCTCGATCATGCACTTCCAGAAGTTTGGCTGCTTTGACGGAGGCCTTCTTGTTGCAGTAATTGACCACTTCAGAAAAGGCCTTTGCCTGCAAACTAATGGGCAGAGCCTCATTGCAGTCAATCATCTTCTTAATCATCGGAGACTCTAAGATCCAACCCTCTTCCACGTTGATCACCACCCCATCTGAAGTCAAGAATGACACCATTGTTGGATGTACCACGACCAGTTGGTAGAACACGTACTCGGAAATCCCTCTTCGCTGCTATATGAGAAGAAGAAAACAACCCTAACCTGCATGCCGAACGGAGGGAATATATGTAGAGTAGGGAATAAAGATATCCCTACTAGATTTAGGACGGTCGAAACGTATGCTTTCCTCTCTTCCTTTTTGTAACAGGTTTCTTAGTGTGCTAACAACCCAAATCTACTAAAACAAGTTGCAAGTCATTCGAAAGAGGGAAAGTTGGTTTACACTAAATGTCCTATAGAAACGACAGGTGGCATCTTTCCCAATTTGGCCCCAGCCTAGTCCACTCGCTTGATTGACAGAAATTTTCAAGGACAGTGGCACGAAGAATAAATTCGATAAATTCTAATATGGCTAATATGTCTTAATTTAACAAAACATCAATTGGACGAAAAAACTACGTCATTAATATTCCCTCACCACATTTACACAATCATTCTACTATTTAAAAGCGAGTTGGTGGGTACAATAGATTTTTATTGTCTCTTAAATAACCCTTAACTTTTTATTTGATTCTTATTTTTTCCTATCCGATATCATATACAACCCTTTATAATGAGTCCCATTTACATGAGCTCAGGCTCACGCGCACTTATGTGAGCCAAGGCTCATGCGCATCTATGTGAGTCCAGGATCATGCGCACCTACGTGAGCCCAGGCTCTATATCCGATGGCCCATAATACTAGGGGCATTTAAACCCCTTAGTATTATGGGCCGTCAGATGTAAATCCAATGGCCCATAGAGCTTAGGCTCACGTAGACTCAAGTGAGTCTAGGCTCATATAAATTTTTTCCCTTTATATAATTAGTGGCGGATCTACTTTGAAAGGTGGGTGGTCAATTGACCACCTCAAATTTGACATTTTTTTTATAAACCCCTATAGATTAGCTATTGAATGGACTGATGGCTACAAATATTGACCACCATCCTAAACTTTCATGACCACTGGCCCACTAGACACCCCACACCAAAACTAGCCCACTCTATACACTCCATACCAAAACCAACCCCATAATAAATTCCCCAATTCCGGATCTGCAACCGACAGGCAGAAAGTCAAATAACAGGAAGGTGGAAAGATCAAACCAAACATAGCGATCCAACTCATCCCCAAATCCGCCAAAAGCAGAACAAAAAATCCATAAAAAGCCCCATCTTTTTGCCACATAAGATAACCGAAGAACAACCCAAGAATATTGACAAAGCAAAACCATAGCACGAAACGATGAACAGTGGCGGACACGGGACATCACAAAATCCTCTTTCAACCTCTTCTTTAGCCAGCCAACTAGCCAAGCCCTTATACAAGCCTCTTTTCTTAAGCAATAAAGCTCCCAAGTGGTTCACTTCTTCATCTTCTATTTCATGCTTTATTAATGTATTTTTCTCTATATTTTCTCTTAAAACCCATAAAATTATCTTTTTATATATATTTGCATGGCAAAATCTCTTTCGGCATTTTGGGATTTAAGAATCTCTACCCGATGACCAACCTCATAGTATGTCATTGACTCATTGTTTATATTGATTTGGAATATAAGAATCTCATACCCAATGACCAAATCATTGTTTATGTTAATTTGGAATGTGGGGTAGCTCTTACATAATTAAAATAATAAAAAGTTTCACATGGGTTAAGAACTAGGTCAATGGTGTTTGTTTTGTTGTTTAGAATGTGGGGTGACTTTTATATTATGAAAATATTAAAAAGATTCACATAGGTTAGAAAAGTTGGTCAATTATTGTTTTTTTGTCTTGTACGTGGTTCCACCATGTCCATATGCAAAATTTAAATCTTGTTGTTACACAACATACAAGTTTCAATTACTCAAGTACCTATGGCTAGGCTCCCCCATATTCTCCTTCTTAACTACACACTTCAAACTATAATTGAAGTAATAAATAGAGGGCGTGGTTGACCCAACTGAAACTTTATGTACTTTGGCCTTCCTTCGTATAATGTGTTTGGAGAAACATTTCTAATACTAAATAACTAATTAATTACTCTTTGATATAGGGTGAACCCCACCTATATATCTATATAGTATTTGATATATGTATGCCTTAAATAATTAATTGACCTATGTTATTTTGTTTGGACAACAATGAATAAATATCTTAAAAGAAAATCTGAGTTGTTTGATTCTACTCAATCAACATCTACTCGTGATAAAGTTCAACTTACGAAGAGCCAAAGCCAAGCGGTAAGGGTCAATTTGGATGAACTCAAAGCAGATCCAGGGTTATGCACACCAATTTCAAAATTTCATGCCAATGACTAAGATGTGGTAAGAAGGTATTATTTGCAAAAGGGTCCTTGTCAACCTTGTAGTCACACTTTTCCCAGAACTAATTTTTCAGGTGTGTTACAACGATTTCTTCCTCAACGGTTTGATAAGTATCCTAGTTGGTTAGAATATAGTTTACATAAAGATGCAATATTTTGTTTATATTGTTATCTTTTTGGAGAACAATTGGGGGGGGGAGGGAATGATGCTTTTGTAGTAAAGGGATTTAGAAATTGGAAGAGGTATGAAAAAATTGGTGCTCATGTGGGAGGAGTGGACATCTTACACAATAAAACTTATAAGATGGCTTGTAATTTATTAAATCAAGAGCAACACATTCAAACAACTTTTCATAGGCATAAAGAACAAAGGGATATTGAATATAAAGCTCGTTTGGAAGCATCAATTAAGTGTACTCGATTTCTTTTAAATCAAGGATTAACTTTTTGTGGTCATGATGAATCAAAAGATTCTGTTAATCAAGGGAATTTCCTTGAACTTTTAAAATTTCTTGTTGAGAACAATGAAGATTTTGGCCATGTTATCCTAAAGAATGCCCCTCAAAATGATAAATTGACATCACCAAGTATCCAAAAGGATATTGTACACGCTTGTGCAATGGAGTCTATATTAGCTATCATCAAAGATCTTAGGGATGCTTTTTTTTCTATTTTAGTTGACGAAGCTCGTGATATATCTATTAAAGAACAAATGGTTATTGTTATACGTTATGTGGATAAGCGAGGCTGTGTGATTGAGTGAATTATAGGTTTTGTACATGTCAAAGAAACGACAGCCTTGGCTCTTAAAAAGGGGGTTGAAGAATTACTTTCCAAGTATTGATTAAGGATAACAAGATTGCTTGGGAAGGTTATGATGGTGCTAGTAATATGCAAGGTCAATTTAATGGGTTGAAAGCACTTATTTTGATTGAAAATGAGTGTGCATATTATGTTCATTGTTTTGCTCATTGTCTCCAATTAACACTTGTTGCTATTTCAAAAAATCTCATTCCCATAAATGATTTCTTTGACTTGCTCTCTACTATAATGAATATAGTTGGAGCATCATGTAAGCACAAAGATATGCTTCGAGATGAACAAGTTAATGATGTTTTTGAAGCAATTGAGAGGGGTGAATTATTGACTGGGCAAGGCCTTAATCAAGAACCTAGTTTGAAGAGGTCATGTGACACTCATTGGGTTCACATTATGGTACATTACGTAGCTTCATTCTCATGTTTTCAGTTGTTATTCGTGTTCTTGAGATTGTTAAGAAAGATAGCATGGACATGAAACAAAGAGCCAAAGCAAATTCTCTACTAGGTTTCATGCAATCTTTTGAATTTATTTTTAATTTACATATGATGAGAAAGATATTGGGCTTTACAAATGATCTATCAAAATCATTTCAACGAAAGGAACAAGATATCGTGAATGCAATAGATTTGGTTGAAACATCTAAGATATCTTTATAGGAGCTAAGAGATCATGGATGAGGTTCTATCATGACTGAAGTTTTTGTATTTTGTAATAAACACGATATTGATATTCCTTGCATGGATGATAACTATATTGCACTTGGACGGTCATGACGTGGAGAGCGGATTACAAATCTACATCACTATTGTGTTGGTTTATTCTACATTGTCAGTGATATGCAATTGCAAGAGCTTAACATTCGTTTCACTAAAAAAAATACTGAGTTGCTTCTTTGTATGGCATGCCTAAATCCAAAGGATTCTTTCTCAGCTTATGATAAAGAGGAATTGCTTTGTCTTGCTAAATTTTATCCCCGTAAATTCTCTCCAATGGATATTTTAGCCCTTGAGATCAACTTGATGTTTATATTATGCACATGCGGAACAACAATGAGTTCTCAAATATAAATGGGATTACTGTTCTAGCTAAGAAAATGGCGGAGAAGAGAAAAAACTTATCGTTTCCTCTGGTTTGTTGTCTCATAAAGTTAGCATAACCTTTCTAGTTGTCACTGCTGTTGTTGAGAGAGCTTTTGCTATGATGAATATTGTGAAAAATAAACTTCGTAACCGGATGGGAGATGAGTGGATGAATGATTGTTTGATAACATACATTGAGAATGATATATTCAACCAAATCGATAACGAAAAGATCATCCAACGCTTCCAAAATATGAGGAGTCGTCGAGGGAAATTTCCATCCCAAAGGTATACTATATTTTTAAGTTGTTTATTTATTATTTGTGTTTTATTTTATTGTGTCTTCTATTAGTTGGTATAATTTATGTCCATATACAGGAAAGAGAGACCATAATAATGCTAGCAAAGAGCTTCATCTTCTTATCATAAAATACCTACAGGTTCATCTTGTGTTTGTTCTTATTTATGAATTTATTATCTAGTGTTATAAGAACACAAAGTGAATGATATTTTGATATGTTTTGTGTTGATCAGATTTTTTAAAGGAAAATGTGGTATCAATTCTTATATGCATCTTTCATCAAAGCGTAAGCTATATATAGTTGCTCATGAAAAAAAATTAATTGAGTTTTAATTAATTTTGACCACCATGATTAAAAATCCCGAATCCGCCACTGTTTATAATACTACATCTTTTTTAATTATATCATACTTCTTACTACTATTAAAAGTGGGAAGGACGTAACTCATAAATTTTTATTATCTTTAAATATATATATATATATATATATATTATTTGTTTCAAGATTCACTACAACAAAAAGGGTTATTAGCCATGTTTTTATTAGCAACACAATACAAAGTGTCGCTAGAAGCTACTATTTGCAACAGATATACAAGTGCCACAAAAAAATAACTATTAGCTACACTTTTAGAAAAATGTCGCTAATAGTTATAAGTTTCTTAAAAAATAAAAAATTCAAAACTATTTGTGACACTTTTATAAAAGCATTGCAAATAGTAGTCTTATTACTGACGCTTATAAAAATGTGTTGTAAATAAAAATAATGTTATTTTTTAAAAAAATTGAAGACTATTAGCGACTTTTTTTTAAAAGCATTGCAAATAGTTGTGTTAATTTATTTGGTATATATGATTGAAATATATAATATATAATAAATAAATATTAAATAAATTAAAAAAGATTCTCAAATATAATACATTTTATTTAATATTTTAATATATAATAAATACATATTAAATAAATTAAATAAAATTCCCCTACTTTATCACCACTCCTCGTTAGAGTTGGGGCTCACATTCACATGTGGGAGTGAGAGAGAGAGAAGGAGAGAGAAGAGAGGATTGAAGAGAAAGAGAGAGAAAGAGGAGAGAGAAGAGAGTAGATGAGAGACCAGATAAGAGAGATAAGGGAGAAAGATGAGGGAGTGAAGAGAGCGATAGAGGAGAAAGAGAGTGAAGAGAGAGATATATAGAAGAGAGAAGAGCAAGTGAGAGTATATAGAGAGAGAGTGAAAAGAGGGGAGAGAGAGATGAGAAGAGAGAGAGAAGAGAGAGAGAGAGAAAGAGAGAGTGAGTCAAAGGAGAGAGAGTGATAGAGATGAGATGAGAGAGAAGAGAGAATAGACATAGATGAGGGGAGAGAGATGAGAGGAGAGAGAGGAGAGAGGAGAGAGATGAGAGGAGATAGAGAAGAGAGGAGGGAGAGAAGGGAAAGAAAAGAGAGATGAGTGATAGAGGGGGAGGAATTTAATTTACTTTTTTTTTAAAATTATTTATTATATATTATATTTTAAAATTAAAATAAAATATGTTAGTGATGCATAAGAAAATGCGTTGCTATTACTTTGTAACTTATTTTTATTAATTTTAAAATATAATATATAATAATTTTTTTTGAAAAAACTAAAGAGATAGAGGTGAGGTAGAGAGTGGGTAGAGACAGGATAAATAAAGAGAGATAGAGAGAAAGATAAAGGAGAGAAGAGGAGAGAGAGAGGAGAAAGTGAGATAAGAAGAAGAGAGAGGAGAGGGAGAGGAAAGGGAGAGGAGAGAGAGAGGAGAGGGAGAGCAAGAGGAGAAGGAGAGAGGGAGGAGGAGAGAGAGAGAGAAGAGGAAAGAGAGAGGGGGAAGAATTTCATTTAGACTTTTTAGAATTGTTTATTATATATTATATTTTAAAATTTAAAAGTAATAGTGATGCATATTCCTATGGGTCGCTAATATATTTATTTTATTTTATATTTATGATTTCTAAAAATTATAAATAATTAAAAATTCTCAAAAAATTAAAATTAAATTCTCCTACATTCTTCCCTCCCATCCTCAAATCTGGAGCTCACGTGATGCGTGTGAGAGAGAGGAGGAGAAAGATAAAGAGAGAGAGGGAAAAGAAAGAGGAGAGAGGCAAGAGAGAGAGAAGAGGGGGGAGAGAGTTAGAGAATGGAGGAAGAGAGAGAGGAGAGAGGAGAGAGGAGAGAAGTGAGAGAGGTAGGGAGAGAGGAGAGAGAGAGGTAGGGAGAGAGAGTGGAGAGAAGAGAGAGGAGATAGAGAGAGGAGCAAGGAGGGACAAAGAGAAGGAAAGAGAGAGAAGAGAGAGGATAGAGACAGATAGAGAGAGAAAGTGAGAAGAGGAGAGGGTAGAGGGCATGATAATTTAATTTTTATTTTATAGAATTTTTTTATTATATATTACATTTTATAATTAATAAAATAAAATAAAATATATTAGTGACACACATGAATATGCGTCACTAATAACCTATCTATTAGCAACATAAGCTCATATGCATCGCTAATGCCTAGTATATTAGTGAAGCATATGAGTTTGCGTCGCTAATATATTTATTTTATTTTATACTTATTAATTAAAAAAATTTAAAATTAATTTCCCATACTCTCTCCCCTCTCCTATTCAAAGCTGGTGCTCATGTTGATGCATGAAATAGAGAGGAGGAGACAGATAGAGAAGAGAGAGAGAGGGAGGGAGAGAGAGCAAGAGAGATAAAAAAGAAGAGAAAGATTAGAAAAAGGAGAGAGAGGTGAGAGAGAGAGGAGAGAGAGTGAGGAGAAAGAGTGAGAAGAAATAGTGAGAGAGTGAAGAAAGAGAGTGAAAAAAGGGAGAGGAGAAAGAATGAGGAGAGAGAGTGAGAGAGAGAAGAGAGAGTGGAGAGAGAGAGGAGAGGGAGAAGAGAGAGAGGGAGAGAGAGAAGAAAGCGAGGATAGGTGTATTTTTATAAAAATATTATTTGAGGCACTTCTTGAGAAGCGTTCGCAAAAATTTACCATTGGCGACGCTTCTTTTGAAGCATCGCTAATAGTTTTATATTTTTTAAAAATAAGAAATTGTGACACTTTAAGAGAAGTGTCGCAAATTTTTTTGCATGGCTAGAAATTGGTGATCGAACGAAATTTTGGCCGGTCTAAAAATTTTATGTGCGGGTGAATTTTTGCTCATACGTTTTTATCCCCTTCCCCTTGACGGTTTTTTCCTCGCCCCAAGCATAGACTTCTCCCCCCGTTGTCTGTCGACTCCGTCCGCCGCCATACTAGCCTGCCGCCATCACCCTCTGTCCCCCTCTCCCCAATCCCACTCTGGCTCCCCTTCTCCTCTTATAGGTTTGAAGCTGCAGGAGCAAGAAGTCTTAGTAGTTTCTTGGGAAGGGACCGAAGCGACTGAGTTAGGGGAAAAGGACGTTCCTGGACAGGACAGAGAGGATGTGAAAACGAGAAGGAGATGATGGATAAGGAGATGTGGGAGAAGATGATGGAGGAGACGGGGGAGGAGGAGAGGAGGGAGGTAGCTTGTCCTATGCGGGAGGCTTCGGCAATCGTTTCATATACCCTAAAGGTTATTTCGGTATTTCTAACGCATGTGTGGGCAACTCAAACGTGCGCAAGTCTAATTCTATAAATTCAATTTTCCTTATCTAAATTTGTATTTCTGCTAATTGTCATGTCTACTAAAAAATTTCTAAGTTCTACCCCTTATGCGTCACCCAGGTGACGCCCACCTAACTCCCTTTCTCACGTTTTACTGTCTAAGATATCGTGGTTTCATGTCGTGGGTACGAACCCACAACCCAACAGTAACAAGGATACTAATAATATCAGGGCCGGGTTTCTTGTATCATTCTGATGACAGTTTGACGTAGAAAACCTTCACAAGTTGCAACCAAAAATACAATTCGTGAACAGCCTTCAGAGAAAAGACAAAAGTAGCTGTTACACTTCTATTATTTGGTACGAAAAACAACAATTACTAACTTCAACCGAACAACACTAATGGTAGCGCAAACCCAGCACAAGAATCCAGTTAGAAAACCCAATAAAGGAGGGTAGTAGACTCGCGGAAAATGAGATTTCGGCATGAAGAAGAGGGAGGGTCAAAAGGGAGCAGGAGTGATGATACAGCAGAGAAGAGAGCGACGGAGGAGAAGAGGGGAGGGAGGGGGGATGGCCGGTGGAAGAGGGGATCGCGGGGAGGGAACGTCTTCCCCTTGTTCTCTGCAACCGTAAAAATAAAGGGAAAAAGAGTCGGGGGCTCGAGTGTACATATTTGGGTGAACTAAGTAAAAAATGGTGCTGGGTGGGGAGGGGTATGTGTAAGTGATACGTTCAATTCAATTTTATTAGGGTACAAAAAAAATAGGTAGTTTTTAATATATATATATATATATGTATGTGTTTTGTAAATTGTGAGATGCACTTTGGACAACGAAAAGGCAAATTTTAATTAACCCAACACCTTTTCATGGCGCAAAAAGACAAAATTTGTCCATATGTTTTTTATTACTTTGGATTTCTCGGCGGCTCCGAGAAGAAGCATACTAAACTTTCTAGTTAGTAGACATAATGATAAAAATTGTTCATAATAAAAACATGACTAGCAGGTGGTAGAGACTAATACAAGAATTTAATTTCAACTATGAAATCCTGATAGATAGGTAGCAACCACGTTCAAAATGATAACAAACATAATTAACTAGTCGCAAGACATGCGCTACCATAGACAGAATTGAGAGCCTCGGTCTTTCTCATGTCTGAAACCATATCTAGAGCTAAACTAAGTAGACTGTTGTGCTGTAAGTCGCAAGCCGCCTTGATGAGTTCGATGACAAAGGTTCGATCGTGCACTTCCATAAGTTTGGCAGCTTTGACGGAGGCCTTCTTGTTGCAGTACTTGACCACTTCAGAAAAGGCCTTTGCCTGCAAATTAATGGGCAGAGCCTCATTGCAGTCAATCATCTTCTTAATCAGCGGAGATTCTAAGATCCAACCCTCTTCCACGTTGATCACCACCCCATCTGAAGTCAAGAATGACACCATTGTTGGATGTACCACGACCGGTTGGTAGAAGACGAACTCGGAAAGCCCTCTTCGCTGCTATGTGAGAAGAAGAAAACAGCCCTAACCTGCATGCCGAACGGAGGGAATATATGTAGAGTAGGAAATAAAGAAATCCCTACTAGATTTAGGACGGTCGAAACGTATGCTTTCCTCTCTTCCTTTTTGTAACAGGTTTCTTAGTGTGCTAACAACCCAAATCTACTTAAAACAAGTTGCAAGTCATTCGAAGGACGGAAAGTTGGTTTACAGTAAATCACCTAGAGAAACGACAGGTGGCATCTTTCCCAATTTGGTTCCAGTATAGTCCACTGGCTTGATTGACAGAATTTTTCAAGGACAGTGGCACGAAGAATAAATTCGATAAATTCTAATATGACAAATATAGCCCTAATTAATCACAGTTTGTCTTAATTTAACAAAACATCAATTGGACGAAAAAACTACCTCATTAATATTCCCTCACGACATTTACATAATCATTTTACTATTTAAAAGCGAGTTGGTGGTACAATAGTTTTTTTTTTGTTTCCTAAATTACCCTTAACTTTTAATTTAAATTTTTTATTCATATCCTATATTATATACATCCCTTTATAATACTATCTCTCTATGTAATTATATCATACTTCTTGCTACTATTAAAAGTGAGGAGGCAAATGATAAATTTTTATTATCTCTTATATTATCTTTAATTATCTATATATATTTTATTATTTTCAAGATTACATTTATCCTATACATAGTTCTAATTAATATCCAATCAATGTTGCCAACGTCTACACTACATAGAGCAGAAAAATCCAACCTAGATGGAATGGACCCTATAGTGCAACTCAAATTAGGCTATAAGAAAAAAAAAATGATTGATTCTTCAGTTGGTTTTGGGTTAAACCTATAAAATACCCAAGAAGTGACCGGAACTGCTCTAATATTTTACATAAAAGAAAACTCAACCTTTTCCAGCATTTTTCCTAAAAAAACTTGACTTGATCCAAAACAAAACTATCCATTCCATCTGATCCAATATTGGGTTTAATTAATTTCAATTTGGGTTTTGCGCATGTTCTAGAACTGACCTAATCCAAAATAAATCTTATGTCAAATCTTAGGTTCTTGGGCAGGTTGGGTTCATAAATCTCAGGTTGGGGTTCACAAATCTCAAGTTCTTGGGCAGGTTGATTAAATTCCTTTTAATTGTGTGAATTTGTGTGGTTATACTTATTTGTTAATTTTTTGATTTTAGGGTAATTGGTTAATTAATCATAAATTTGATAAGGTTTAATTCTATTTTTTTAAATTTTAGCGTCACACTTGTTTTATCAAATTTTTACTAATTTAATGGCATTTTATCTTTATTTTTTTTAATTATGGGAGAGGACCCCGCTGTGGGTCCCATGTCTATGTTGGATGACTTGTGACCTATTTGACCCTTTAGTCTTCTTTTATTTTATTTTAATAAGTTTGCTTGTGATTAAATTCATTTTTAAGCAAAAAATAACCCTAATTAGCTAGTTAGGGCGTTTTAACTTAATATCTAGCCTAACAGTTTGTTTACACAGCCTAAAACTCTTACCATTTAGGGAAAACCCTAGCCAATTTGCCAAATGGGGAATGACTAGGTTAGAAGGGAGGAAGTGCTCTACCCCCATATATCAAAGGAGAAACTTAGATTAAGGTGTGTTTTCTACCCTTAATCTTTCGATTTTGATCTTAATCATTCCTATCTTTAATTTTCTAACTTGATTTTTATTTTTCTTTCATTAAAATTTGTATTTTTAATTTTAATTTAGAACCTTAAATAAGTGATTTTCGTTTTAACCTAAGGATATTTTAGATCTATCTATTTTCAAGTTGATTTGAGTCTATTAGCTAATTTTAATTTAGTTTTAACAAAAACCCTAATTTTGGTTAAGATTTCTTGAGGATTGAAGCTCTTTCATAGATTCCAAGGCTTGTTAGATATAAGTGAGTTTTTCCATGTGTTGTTTTCTTCATTGAAATGCATGATTGTAGATTTACTTGAGTTCTTGCTTCATTTTGAGATTTTCTTAGGATTAAACATGAAAATGATTAGATCCATCATGTTATAGGCTTAGATTTTGATTACATGATGTTCTATTATGAATTTTGGATTTATATAGAATTTTGGAATATTTTTGGTTTGAATTCTGAAAGGTTGAATATGAACTAGAAAAGTGAATTGTTTCAACTGATTGAATGAGCTGACATGCATTCGAACAATTAGGCATTCAAACGATTGTACTGCAGTTGATGAGTTTGGCCTATTTTTGTTGAATTTCGGTCATTTCTTATTCTCTTCTTATAAATTTAATTCTTTATGACTATGATGAGTTATAATTACATGTAAATGTCAATGTAATTACATGTAAACCCTCTTTGAAATATGAATTAGCTTAAGTATGGATATAACTATACTTGTTTAGGTTTAGCATGATGTTATACTTGTCTTATCCCATATTTAGATGTTTTCTTTGTATTCTCCATGATTCTAGTAAGACATGAAAATTATAAATTATGGATGCTTATACATATAACATTGATTATAAGTTATTCATGGTCCACATATTTTAGCCTAGGTATGGACACTACATATGTACACTCTTGCATAGATTTATATAACTTTATTTGACACAAATGAACCATGTTTCATGCACATATGGACTAATTGAAGCATGTTTACCTATACTTGTACTCATCTATTATTTATTCATGTATGTATCCTGTTACACATATCATAAAAATGATTTATAAGCAAAGGTTTGTTGTGTTTAGCTGTGATTGATCGATTGGTTGCAATTGGACATCATTATTTTTTGTATTAATCGCTCGGAGACTATCAAATTGATTTTACATATGAAAGGATAGGGTTTTTGTTTTGCATTCCTTTGAGGACGTGTTGCCTCCCTTGGTTGAGATGAACATATTGTTATATGAGTTAAATTGATGAGTTATCTGGACTATGAGAATCGTGGATGATATGTTTGTGTGCATTGGCTTACCAAGCTGCTCTAGTTTTCCTTTTTAGGAATTCAAGGTTTCCCTGTAAGGTTTGTCCCGGGTGAGCAGGAATTGCTCTAGTTTTCCTTTCTAAGAATTCGAACCTTCCTCGGGAGGATTGTCCCGGGTAAGAGGAGGTACGCTCCCAGTTAGAGAACCTACCCAAATTACTCTAGTTTTCATTTTTAGAAATTTTGACATTCCCTATAAGGGATTGTCCTGGTGTGCCAGTCTTATTGATTTTATCAATTGTGAGACATTCACCTAATGATTGTTGCCTATGTATGAAATATAATGCTTATTGGTACAAGTTGTGTAGGAACAATGATGTTTATGTTACACATGTGATTATGGAATAGATTTGCATGAAAATGCAAGCTGGGATGTATTTGATACACTTGATTATGCAGGGTAAATGTGTATATTGAAATATGATCAGTCTTCCACATTTCCACCTAACTTCGTTGTGCCGCGTACCACTTCCTCGGACCATGTTCAGGTCAAGAATGGTGTGTGCCGAAGTGTGATATACATCAACCCCTATTATTATGTTGACATGTGGCAAGACATTTAGAAAAATATAATTGAATAACTTTACTAAAATATCCTCAAATCACATACTAAATCAAACTTATATGAAAAAACATAGTGATATAAAACATGAGTAAGATAAGAATTAAAGGTAAAATGGGTAAAATAATTCAAAAATAAAAGTTCCACGATCACCCAATTTGCTTTATATAATAGTATGATATGATTTAACTATTAAATAATTACAAACTTCAAAATAAAAGAAAAACTTTATACCATGATGAAAAGCTCCAAACATCTATTTGATGTAAAGTGGTGGTGTAGCGAAGAGTGGGAGGACGCAAACCCAAGGGGTGGCGCAAGAGAGAACTACCCATCTTTTATCCATTTCTCCACACATGCAAATGAAAATTAGACCATCATTTAAGAAGCAATCAAATAATAGAAATAGAATCGAAGGAGTTCAATACTCTAACTTTTGGGTCTGATTTGCCCTGGGACACCAACCACCTTCACGCCGATGCCCGATTCCAATTGAATGACAATTCAATAAGAAAAAGAGATTACCTTGTAGATATGTAAAACACTCTCTTAATCCTCCACCAATCGTGGTAGATCTCTTGTAGAAAAGCCCTAAAGCCCTCTTTTGATTCAAATCTATAATTAACTCGGCGACATGCTTCCCAATGCACAATCCATGCTAAGGAAGGCGAAGATGAGGTGAAGAGAAAGGGTAGCCAGCCTTTTTTCCTTCCTTTTTCTCTGGTCACGCCAAGGAGAGAGAGGAGGCCAGGGCGTGTTGGGAGAGAGGAGGAGAAAGGGAAGAGATTAGGTCACTTTCCCCTTTCTCAATCCTTATATACTCCTTTATTGTAAGTGGGCTTAAGTCATAGGCTTACTACTAACATCTACATAGATTTCTTTTGTGGGTCTTTTACAATGGATGTGGGCTTAGATTCCCCAAGCCCACGGAAGCCTAAGACCCTGCACACAACTATGCTTATGACAAGGTTGATCCCTCTCTAACCATGGGTCTAACCATAGACACATATTTTAGAGCAAGGCCCGACAAGGTGAATATATATAACACCCTAGTCATATGGCTAATACGTGTGTGTCGGATGTGGGTGGCATAAGAATGTGTGTCAAAATGGTTCATGTGAAATTGGCTTGACCACCCCTATTGTCTTTCGATCCCATAGCTAATCATAATCGGAAACAAGGAAAACTATGTGGGCTGAGCCCATACCATGGTCCAACATTTGACTTGTAGAGTCTTATGCTCGATTTGATTAAAATAAAACAATAGAAGATAATAAGTGATGATTGGTAATTTTGTTGAAGAGAAGTGATTGAAGAGATTAATTACCAATATGAACTCAAGGGGGACAAAATGTAAGGTCAACCAGAAAGGATTTATGATTGAATCAACATGAGTTGATGAAGAGGAAGATTGCCTAGAAGTAATTAATTCATGTATGGAAAAAGAGGACACACCTTGAATAAGCTTAAAGCAAAAAATCAAAGAGAGGGGTTTTTGTGGCAGAAGCACCAGTGTCATGTAGTTTCTTTCTTTGGGATTGAAGAACTTCAAAAAATAGACCTGACAATAGATGGTCTAGCACAAATAGGCAGAGAAATTGAAATTGAACAAATAGACCTGGGCATGTGTGTATGGGCCACATGTGCAGGAAAGGCCCAAAATACCCTTAGGGAAGATAAAAAGGATGGGTCCACTATGCAAGAGATATCTCTCCCCTTGGGCGCTCTTAGTCTTGATGATCACTCCTTGTGCAGTTCCCTCCCTCACCCCTCTCCCAGTACCCTCTTCCCTCCCTGAGCCCTCTTCCTTTCTCACTCGTTTGCCCTCCCTCACTCCTCTCCCCACTTCCCTCCCTCGCCTCTCACCCCACGCCCTCTTCCCTCACTTGCCCTCTCCCCCCTCTCCTGACGCCCTCTTCCCTCCATCGCTCTCTCCCCTCCCTTGCCCATCTCCCGTCCCTTGTCCATTCCTCTCTCCTCTGTCCTAGCAGTCTGGGCCTTGTGATGCTCTACCTAGACATTCACTGCCACTGCGCCAAGAGTGTCATGGTTTCCTTTGCCTCCACTGGAGTCTCGTCATGATAGTGGTGATTGCATCAAAATTCCATCCTACCTTGGTTGATCATCTCATCTCATAATGTGGGTTTTTAGGTTTATCTATATTTCCCATCTATTCTTGATGAGCTGTTTTGAACTTGTGGATGGATATTGTATGCATGATCTTGCCATTATAAGGTGGTAAGATGAATTTTTTTTCAACTTTGCTACAATTTGATGGTCTCAAGTTCTAATTCTTGGATCATGTGGTTTCAAATTTCACTCACATTATGAGGTGTTGGATTGAAGTATACTAGGGACGAAAAGGGGGTAAAGGAGAATTGAGTGTTTAGTTATACAATCACAGTAGGTTTTGAAATGAGGGTTGGTTATGCTAAATGTCATACAAATATCATAGAGAATGTGTCATGCCCTGGCTCCGCCCAACCCAAGCCACTAGTTAGTGCATAGGGGCAGCAGAAATTTATGGATTAACGTATTGCGGAAGACTTAGCCCCTCTAACGGGTGATTCAACTAACGGAGTAGCGTACTTCACGTCCTTTGAGCAAGAGAAATAAGGATAAAGAAGAGGATAATAAACTATCATAATCCTCACACAACCCACATAGTAGTCAACTCCAGAGCCTACACATGGCTCAAAATATGAAAAGTTTAGACAAGTCTAAGAACAATAGATAAACTCGAGAATAATACATAATCCACCATATAATGTTTTCTAATGTCAACTACGAGAAAATCAAAAAATAAAACATCATTAGAATGCCACAAAGGTTAATACCACGAGTACCCATGTTGTCCCTCATATAAGGTGTCTTGCAAGTCTGCACGTTGCACTGTGCAGCCCCAAAACAAATCACAAAAGAGGGGTGAGTACAAAACTCAGTAATTGTTTGAAAGCGGTAGCAGTAATCAAAAAATCATCACAACACAACATCATGGCAATTCAGATCCATAAATGACACGGTATGCCCTTTTTTGATCATCCCCTTACTAAACTCCTACTTATCCATAAGTAAAAGATCTAACATGCATATAACACATATATCAAGTAAGGGTATAAATGATCATATTATGACTTAGCATCCATCCTGGATAAGTAGTGACCCTTATCCAATCATAATCCAGCATAATATCACACATAATCCACATGAGAAGTGTCTCTCACACACTTTCTGATCATGCAACCATATCAGATAAACCTGCATGACAGTGTCTCAATTACACAATTCAGATCATCCATTCATATCACATAAACCTACATGGTAGTGTCTCAATCACACAACTCAGATCATGCATTCGTATCACATACATCAATTCCATAGCTGATTCACCCTGTATGACATACGTGTCAAACACATGATACACAATCATACATAATAAATCATATCCACATGTGTTACATTATCCCTACGCAACCTATGCAATCCTGGGCATAATATAATCTCATACATGTGCATCATCAACAAATGGTGAATGCCTCCATCAAGGTGTGAATACAAACATACACCCGCCCTAGATAGTGTCTGATTTCCTACATGGAAACCTGGGGTGTCAACCCACTCTTGAGATCAATCCGATTTCCAAAAGGAAACCTAGGGTGTTTGGTGGTAATCAGCCCCACTGCTCGCCCAGGACAATCCACAAGGGAAGTCCGATTTTCTTTCGAATACCTAGAGTAGGTTTGCTCGCCTAGGATAGTCTTGGCCAAGAACGTCTAATCTCCTCCCAAAGACCTAGAGCAGTGTGTTCGCCCTGGACATCTCTCTGGTAGAGAGAGTCTGATTTTCTCAGAGGAAACCTAAAACACATGGTAGCAGGTGCACGAAGGCGTACCACTCTGGATGCTCAGTGTCCAGATGTGATTGTCTCAAAAAAATCTTAACCGCAAGACAAGTCCATCCCTCATCTCCATATATCTCAAATCGACTCAACCTGGGGAGTAACCATTTTCCACACAGGAACTCAAATTGAAATCATGTCCTTTCAGACTAGCAGAGTTTCAATTAAGCCAATGAGCGATTAATCTGACATGAAATCTCACATCTTTGCATCCAATTGATCAACCACGGCTAAACCTCGGTAAAATCTCATTCATGAAATCCACTTCATAATGTATGCAACATGATACATATGTGAGCAATCTCTACGTGCTCCCATCAGTCCCCATATGCATTATACTTGTAATGTCTAGGAAATTTTAGGTATTTTTCTAGAATTTTTCCTAATTTCCCCCTATTTTTTTGGAATTTTTGAGAATTTACAGAATTTGGGGTATGCAGAACAGTTTTGGGCTGTGCAGAAAGATCTGCAGAGCCCATTGCAGGCCCAATTAAGTGGTGGATGGACCACTTAATTTGGGAGGGTTTAAAACACTTAGGAGTCCCTATCCTACTTTGATTTAATCCTTACCTAATTAAGCCCTAATCCCCTCTATATATATTTGGGTATTTTTCTAATAATAATCCTAATTGTGCCTTAGAGGGATTAGAGAAGAGGGTGATTGAAGGTGGAGCTCCGGTGATTGTGTATCGACGGCAAACCGGCAGTAGAGGTAGGTTTTGTCACGCCCCGGTGATGCCCGACCATAGCCGAACCCGGTCCAGGGGCCGATCAAGCGCAGGGTCGAGAGACGGTGTGGCGGTTGATCCCTCGAAAGTTGAAGCCGTGTTGAATTGGGAGCAACCGAAGAGTGCATCGGAGGTCTGTAGCTTCCTAGGACTTACCGGGTACTATCGCCGTTTCATCGAGGGTTTTTCTAGCCTTGCAAGCCCTATGACTAAGTTGACAAGGAAGAATGAGAAGTTCGAGTGGAACTCAGCTTGTGAAGAGAGTTTCCAAGATTTGAAGAAGAGGCTAACTTCAGCTCCAGTTCTAACTTTGCCTTCCGAGAGTATAGGATTCGTGGTCTTTAGTGATGCTTCTCTTCGCGGCTTGGGTTGTGTACTCATGCAGCATGGGAGAGTGGTGGCTTATGCATCTCGACAGCTTAGAGTGCATGAGCAGAACTACCCCACTCATGACTTGGAGTTAGCGGCCGTAGTTTTTGCATTGAAGATTTGACGGCACTATCTCTATGGTGAGAAGTTTGAGGCATTCACTGATCACAAGAGCTTGGAGTACTTATTCACTCAGCGAGATCTTAATTTGAGGCAAAGGAGGTGGCTTGAATTCTTGAAGGATTATGACTTCACGATATTGTATCATCTCGACAAAGCGAACGTGGTGGAGGATGCTTTGAGTCGGAAATCAGCCACTACGATTGCTTGCATGTGAGTTCGTGAGTGGCTCCTTTATGAGGACGCCATTGAGCTAAGGCCAGAGTTGACTTTGGAGGACACACGGAGCTGGTTTGCTAATCTCTCTATTAGCTCTAGTGTGGTGGATGATGTGGTCGAAGCTCAGAAAAGTGATGAAGAGACTCTAGCTCTTAAGGCTAAGCTAAGGGAGAAGGCAGTGTTGGGCTTTGAGGAAAAGTCTGATGGGAGTTTGATGTATAAGGGTCATTGGTGTGTGCCGAACTCCGTTGAATTGAGAGAGCGTATGCTATCGGAGGCACACTATTCTAAGCTCTCTATCCATCCTGGAGGAATAAAGATGTACCACGACGTGAAGAGGACATTTTGGTGGATGGGGATGAAGAAGGACATTGCGGTCTACGTGTCCAAATGCCTTGTATGTCAGCAAGTCAAGGCAAAGCATCGGCATCCAGGCAGTTTACTACAACCACTTCCGATTTCGGAGTGGAAGTGGGAGCACGTCACTATGGATTTTGTTTCCGGATTGCCACGGTCGCAGAGTGGTAATGATGCTGTTTGGGTGATTATTGATCGACTTACTAAGTTCGCTCATTTCCTCGCGATCAGAATGATAGGTTGTAGTTCTACTGAAAATATGATTAATTCAAAGGAAATCAACCATTCATAATTTCAAGATGACAATTCCAACATCATGCCACAAAACATAAGTCCTTCCACAAATCTCTAAGCATATATCTCAACTCCATAAACTCAATAGCATGCATTTCCAGTAGCATAATATAGCTTAAAATACTCCACATTTATATGAAATTGGCAAGCTAAAGTGGAATCATCGAAATAAGCATCATATGCACAACATACAATTTACTGTGTAGCCGTTTGAACGCCCTTCAGGCCGTTCGATCGGTTAAACGCAAAAATTTAAAATTCACAGTTTGGCCGTTTGAACGCCTAGCAGGCCATTCGATCGGCTGAACTGAAAAATTGTCGTTCCGACAGTGTTGCCGTTCGAACGCCCAGAAGGGCCGTTCGAACGCCAACAAGGCAGAACTGGTCATCTTCTTTCTTTTACAAATCCAAACCGAAACACCATTAATAACACTTCAAATCCACATCTAACACCCTAATCATCATCAAAAGTCCTTCTTGACTTCTAGAATGTCAAACTATATTATAATAATGCAAAACCCTAAGAAATCGGGATTAAATATTTCCATTTTCTAATCATGCCATTAACACTCCAAATCAAGTAATCTCCATTCGAAATAAGCCAAAAATAAAGAATTTTACCATGGATAAACTGAGATTTCGAAGACCCATTACCTTAGCACTTGATTAACTCGGTTTTGAGAGTCACCCTTCTTGAAAACCTTACAAACACATTGAGTTTGAATTAAACTCCATTACAAATCGATTTACCAAAGAAATCCTTAATTAAATCTTAGATCTAAGGCTTGTTGATAGTAAAAATCGACTTTTGAAAGCTAGGGTTTGTAGTAAAACACAAATAAGTAGTTTTTGATGTCCAAAAACGAATTGAAACAAGGGAAAAATAGTAGATTTGGAAGAGCTTAAGGAGAAAGTTAGGGTTTAATGCTTAATTAGAGTAGGCTTACCTTAATCATCTTCTAATCCGGGCCTAATTGGGGATTAGGCCAGACCTCCCTCCTTAGCCTATTCCCAAAAATAGAAATGGCTCAGATTTGCCCTTTTATAGTAAGGGTTGGGGTATGCATGAGTAAGTTATGAGGTGTAAATAGAAAAAGTAGTCTAAAAATGGGTATTTTGCAAATTTAAGCACTAATTAAGCCTAATAAAATTCTAAAAATTTTTGTGTGACCTTAAGTAGATGTCTAGGTTCATTTGACCCAAAAATAAAAATTTCGACGGTGGGGCCCACAGGGGTCCCGTAAAACCCTAATTTTTGGAAAAATAGTGAAAATTCAGAAAAATCCCAAAAAATTACATTTGATTTAAAATCACTTAAAACCGCTAATCTTAAAGTTGATTTTGGTTAAAACTATCTTAAACACTATTTATTCAAGAAATCACCGAATAGATCAGAAAACGCACTAATCTCACGATAACCAACAATGAAAGAGGGGTTCGGGGTAGCTGTTGGATGGCGGAGGAGGAGACGCCGGTCGTGTAGGCTGGGGGTGGCGTTCCGTGTCATTGCTCTGTCATCCTACGAAGCCCTGCCGTTTTATGGCCGAACGCAGCCGGCAAGCTTTGTTGGAGCTCTCATTTGGAAACAAAAAAAGGGGAACACATTTGGAGGTTGAAGACGACCTTAGGCCGGTTGGCTTGAGGTCATCAACCCGGACCGGCCTGAACCGGGCCACTGGGCTCGGCCCAGTGGGTCGGGTTCCAGGGCCTAAACACAAAAAAAAAAGAAATTTACATTAGAGTAAATTAAGCTAAATTGAATCAAATGTGTTCTGGGCAGAGGTGCTAGTTTGGTTTATTAAATAGTAGAAAGAATATAATGTATCCTACCTAGTACATATATGTACAGTATGGTACATATGAACTATTTTTGAAATTTAAGTGGAATTCAACCGTTCTTTCGGTCTGACCCCTATGCAAATAGTGAAGCGGGGCTTCTTAGTGATTGTTGAGCCTGACACACAAATAGTTTATGGCTAAATTATTTATGAGTTGTTAGACTTTATTAATTTGTTCTATGTGTATAGTTGCATCTTGAGAATTAATGCATAGAAATTAATACAGAATAATTGTTAAGGGTAGAAGGCTTTGGATTGGGGATTGACACCTAATCAAGATAAAGACTAAATTACCCTTAGAGGGGTCAAAAACCAATTTATAAATTTAATGGGGGTTTTGACCTGGCATTTGACTTGGTTGATGAACCAAGGATGGTTTTTTTTTGGGGGGGGGGAACCTTCACCCAGCCTGATGAGGCTATTGGGGTTAGGGTTGACCTATGAGTCTAAGCTCTATTGATGAGCCATTTGATTTGACCGTGTAGTTGCACCTTCCCATTGGAGGGAGTTGTATGTGAGCCGGGCTCACACTGGTCTATTGAGGATCACATAGTGTACACGCATTTATGGTTGCTGACATCCTGCTTGGTTGGCATCTCTGACCACTTCTGTTTAGGTGCAGTTGTGGGTCATGCCCTTCCACTCCGGTCAGATCCTTATGGGCTAGGTTGGGAGATGACATTTCTTGGTGGATTCCAAGGTTTCACTGTGGACCATCCTTAAGGGGTGGTCTATGGTGGGTATCATTGTCACTTAGGATGACATCTGATGTATGTATTTGTCTATGAAGTTAGGTAGATTATTGGTTTTCCCATGAAGGAAAAACTAAAGGAAAATTATAATGAGAACTGTTTTGATAATTGGTTCAAGTGGAAACCTAACAGTTTTGCATAAAATGTAATAACATTTTGCATTCATATTACTCAGCTTCCTACTGGGTATTAGTATACTCAGCAACCTGGTTTTGCAGGATCTTTTGGTGAGGACTAGTAGGATCAGGATTGGACTATCAGATTGAGGACGACTTAGCTCTAGTAGTATTTAGTTCCATTATTTTAGTACATTTTGAATAGTTGTAATAATGGCGTGAGAGCCAACTTTGATTAGTTGCCTATTTCTAGACAGATGTAAGGGTTGCACTTAGATGGATGGTTCATTTATTTGTGGATTTTTGGTTACTCTTATGATATAATATGATTTGCTATCAGTATTTACGAACCCCAATGATTATGACTTGGATACTTAGTCGGCTGAATTGATTTGATTTTAAAAAAAAATTTATCTTAATTTATCGATGGTTCTGTATTAAAAAGGGTTTTAAAAATCCGGGTCGTGACAATACTTGAGTCATAAGCATCCACAATTTCATAATAAATTTCCCACATGTGTGTGTTCATACATTCCTAAGTACATGACCATACTTTGACAATAGCTCACTAGGCAATACACACATGCTTTGATAAAATTCAAACATAGTTCCTAACTGAATTCATGGGTGAAATCGATATGAATACTGTCATTCCAATCATGTAAAATCTAATGTTCAATTTCCTACAAGCATATTTAATCCAAATATGAAACTAGAACATGGTATCACTATTCACTCTCAATTTATTCATACTATAAGGTGACACATTAGTTCACTATCATACCATAACCTTGCTGGAAGTATGTTTAAAACATAAGAATTCATCAACCATAGATTCAAGAATTAAATACTAATGTGCCTAACCATCAACATGTGATTCCACATAATGCTCAAACATGCTTCATAAATCTCAACATAAATTGCATACCCTTCCAGTAGCTTATTCTAACTCAAAACACTCCACACGAACATTAGAAACAATATTTGGGAGTAAAAATATCGAAATATGCATCAAAAATAAAATGCCCAAAATTTGCTATGTAGCTGATCGAACGGCCTGCAAGGGCGTTCAATTAGCTGGTCTTAAAATATGCCTGCAATGCTATTTGGCCGATCGATCAATCGTCATAAACGGCATATCTGAGTCATTTTCTCTATTTTGAAAACCAAACTGAGACACCATCAAACAAACTTAAAACCTCCATTCAAAGCCTCAAACATCATAAAAATTTAATTAAACCTTTTAGAATACTAAATCTACCTATTTCCAATCAAAGCTCTAAGAAATTAATACAAAAGATTAAGTTTTTACTAATATACCATTAGAGCACTAAACATGGAATCCATTCAAGAAAACACATCAAAAACCAAGATTGAAAACACAACAAACTTGAATATTAAACCCATTACCTTTCACCTCTTTTTGGGTCAGATTAGCTCCTGAATCTCCTCTGAAACATACCCAAAAATGTGATTTTTGTTAATACCCACCTAAATTCGATTTAGAACTTGAAAATCATTGGGAAAATCTTAGATCTAGAGCTTTAGGGACTCAAAAACGAAATTTTGAAGACTAGGGTTTGAAGTAAAGATGCAAATCAATGACTTAATGACTTGAAAACGAGATTAACCTTTAGAGAAAGATGAGATTAGGTTAAGTTTAAGAAAAACCCTAATGATTAAGAAAATATTAGGAAAATCTCACCTCAAATCACCTTCCACTTTGGGCTAATAGGGATTAGGCCTCTTGATTCCCAGGCTCAGTCATTTCCTTTTATAGTGAAGAAGGGGTTGGACCTAATCAAAATTGGGGGTATAAATAAAATTTTTAACTAAAAATGGGTAATTTGGCTATTTAAACCCAAATTAACTCAAGAAAAATTTTGCAAAATTTTCTAATGACTTTTTTTAATGTCTGAAACATTTTGGATCAAAAACCCCAAATTTGAGCGTGGGGCCCACAGGGGGTCCCGATAAACCCTAATTTTTAAATATTTTTAAAAATTCTAAAAATTCCCAAAAATCCACAATTGACTTAAATTTACTTAAAACTCATAAATGTGAAGCTATTATAGTTTAAAACCTTTGGAAACCACCTTTATTTATGAAAATCATTAAAATCGATTAGAAACGGCTTAAACCACATAATGGTGATTAAATAATAAATAAAATTGAAAGTAAACCGGTTTGAGACAAGAGTTCTTACATAATGCATATTATAGCAAAAGAAATTGTTGAGTGAAGATATGTATACTTTTAAGTGTTGGTACATTCTAAACAATGAGGTAGAAGAATGTCGTGGTTCTAATTTTTTTCCTTGCTAGATAATTATATATGATAAGTATGTTGGAAAGGATGTTTGTTTGTTATGATTAATTATAGATTTTTACTTTATAATTTTCATCTATGTTGTGATGGTTGTGCTAAAGCCAGTAATGAAGAGCATATGTGTATGGTAGTAGAATGACTCCACTTAATTGTAAGGGACAACTATTCACGCTAAGTTAAATTAGTTTGTTTTTTCAATGTAAAACCTCAGGTTATGTTGTTCAAGTGTGATCTGTGTATATATAAAAAATACAATGACACATATATGTATGTTATTTTTTTATATTAATTCATGTGTGTTGGGTGCTAAGTATTGTTTGCCTTGATAGATAATAAGGTGGAAAGTATAATTGTTCATTATGCTAAGTTAGAGATTTTTAGCTCATACTTTCAAATGTGTTGTGATAGTTGTGCTTAAGCTAGCAATGAGGAGCATATGTTTTTGGTACTAGATTGAATCTACTAAACTATAAGGCGTCAACTGTTAAATATAAGTTAAATAGGCTTTTATTAATGTAAAGCCTTATGTTATGTTATTTGAGTTTGATATATTTATATATAGGAAGACAAAGAACCATGTAAGCAAGTTATATTGTGAAAATAGTTTGTGTGGGTTTGGGTGTCAAATATTGTTTGCCTTGGTAGATAATAAATGATGATAAGTAAGGTCAATTTACCCCATTCATTTTACCCATGTTGTGATAGATGTGAGTTGATTTTTGGAATTGATGACCATACACCCAAGGGTAATGAATACAAAGAACTCAACTTATAGGGCCCAACTGTTTTATGATAGATATGAGGAAGTTTTTTTTTTCAAAATACATTGTATTGTTATGTGATTTGAGTAAGTTAAGTATATATGTAGGAAGATAAAGAAGTGCGTATGTGAGTTATACTATAAAAAATATTGGGTGTGTTTGGTGCTAAGTAGGCATACCTTGCTAGAAAATAATAATAAAAAAAGTTAATTGATAAGGCCTAACTATTTTCTGTTAGATATAAGGAATATAAAGAAGTGTGCATATGAGTTATATTATCAAAAATATCTAGTATGTTTGGTGCTAAATACACATGCCTTGATAGATAATAATAGAGGGCAAGTAAGGACTAAACTATTTTTTGTAGGTATGCAAAATAAAATAATTTACTTCATTTTTTTTACCCATGTTGTTATGGAGGTGAGTTGTTTTCTAGCAATGATGATCATATACATGAGATATAAGGAAGTATATTTTTCTGTTAGATAAAATGAAGTTAAACTGATAGTGCCCAACTAATTTTTGTTAGATATAAGGTAGTATATTTTTCAAAATATATTGTGTGGTTATGTTATTTGATCAAGTTAGGTTTATATTTTGGAAGATAAAGAAGCATGTATGTAAGTTATATTATCAAAATTATCAGGTGTGTTTGCTACTAAGTAGGATTGTCTTGAAAGATAATAATAAGGGCAAGTATGGGTAAAAGTATTTTATGTAGCTATGCTAAGTATGATTAATTTACCTCATAATTTTTAATCATGTTGTAATGGATGTGAGTTGATTTCTAACAATGAGGACCATATGCACGAGATTAATTAATAAAAAGAAGTTAAGTAATAGGGTCTAATTATTTTTTGTTAGATACAATGTGGTTTTAGTACATTATGTAGTTAAGTGATTTGATGAAGTTAGGTTTGTATTTAAGCTGATAAAGATGTGTATATGTAAGTTATATTATCAAAAATATGTGTTGTGTTTGGTGCAAATAAGTATGCCTTGATAGATAATAATAGAGGGCAAGTAAGGGTGAAAGTATTTTTTGTAGGTATGCTAAGTTAGATCAATTTACCTCATTATTCTTACCTTTGTTGTGATGGATGAAAGTTGATTTCCAACAATGAGGACCATATACAAGAGGTTAATGGATAAAAGAAGTTAACTGATAAGGCCTAACTATTTTCTCTTAGATATAAGGAGGTTTTTTTTCAAAGTACATTGTGTGTTTATATGATTTAAGCAAGTTAGGCATATATTTAAGAAGATAATGAAGCATATATGTAAGTTATTTTATCAAAAATATTGGGTGTGTTTAGTACTAAGTATGCATGTGTCGATAGATAATAATAGAAGGCAAGTATGGGTGAAAGTATTTTCTATATGTATGCTATGTAAGATCAATTTACCTCATTCATTTTACCCATGTTGTGATGGATGTGAGTTGTTTTCCAAGAATGAGGACCATATACGTGCGATTAATGGATAAAAAGAACTTAACTAATAGAGCCCAACTTTTTTTTGTTAGATATAAGGAGGTTTTTTTTATGAAAGTACATTGTGTGGTTATGTATTTTGATCGAGTTTGGTTTATATTTAGGAAGATAAAGAAATGTGTATGTAACTTATAATATAAAAAATATCAGGTGTGTTTGGTGCTAAGTAGGGATGCCTTGATAGAAAACAATGGAGGGAAAGTAAGGGGAAAGTATTTTCCATTGGTATTCTAAGTAAGATTAATTTACCTCATTATTTTTACCCATGTTGTGATGGATGTGAGCTGATTTCCAGCAATGAGGACCATATACGAGAGATTAATGGAAAAAAAGAAGTTAACTAACAACACCTATTTTTTTATGTTAGATATAAGGAGGTTTTTTTCCAAAGTACATTATATGATTATGTGATTTGAGCAAGTTATGTATATATTTAGGAAGATAAATAAGTGTGTATGTAAGTTATATAATCATAAACATGAGGTGAGTTTGGTGCTAAGTAGGCATACCTTGATAGATAATAATGGAGGGTAAGTATGGGCGAGAATATTTTTTGTATGTATGCTAAGATCAATTGACCTCATTATTTTTACTCATGTTGTGATGGATGTGAGATGATTTCTAGCAATGAGGACTATATACACAAGATTAATAGATAAAAAAGTTAATTGGTAGGGCCTAACTACTTTCTTTTAGACGTAAGGAGGTTTTTTCTAGTACATTGTGTGGTTGTGTTTAGTACTAAGTAGTTATGCCTTGATAGTTCATAATATAGGGCAAGCATGGGTGAGAGAATTTTCTCTAGGTACGCTAATTAAGATAAATTTACCTCATTATTTTTACCCATGTTGTGATGGATGTGAGTTATTTGCCAGCAATGAAGATCATATACGTGCGATTAATGGATAAAAAGAATCTTACTGATATTTTCTTTAACATTGTGGACTACTCTGTTTAGGTTTGGGGGCATAAAAAAATATTTCTTTTTTTATTTTAGAATATTTTTAATTATTTTTATCAACTATTTTTATGTTGTTCATATTGTAACACCCTAGAATTTCAATGTTTTGAAATTCAAAAGTTTGGGTCCACTAATGAGTTTTAAGGCCCAATAACAACTTTTCTTAAAATTAAACCATTTTGAGCTTGATTCGTTCAAAGCAGCCTTAAGACATTTGATAGGGCACACCAAGATGAATGTACCGAGCCCAAGAACATGTCAAACGGACATCGCGGTAGTAGGCCATGACATCAGAAAGTGTGCCATAGGCGGGATCTACTTGAATTTTACGAGGACATAGCCTTCAAGTAATTTTTTAATGCTTTATGATAGATCTTTATGCTTGGCTATTATTTGAAAAAAATTGGGGTAAGTGTATAATGGAAAAATGAATGAGAAAAAAAAAGTAAAAAAAAATTGATTGCTTGCCAAAAATGATGAATAACTAAGAAGAAAAAAAAATGTTTGTTTATCTTTTCACTGAGTAACCGCCTCGTGCCTAGGCAAGTTTAAGGTTTTGCATCAAAAGGTAAGTAGTTGGGATAAATTCTTTTTATGACTTGTTTGGTTTTATTACCTTTATAGTTTGATTTATTAAGCCTGAGGGGTGTCTCAACACCTAGAGCTTTAAGCCAACTAAATTGGGTACACTACCCTAACACTTGTTATATGGACTATTTAGAAAGCTTAATAGAAGTAAGTATTGCACAAGTCATATTTTGAGGTATATTATGCTCTTATTCCCTAAAATTGATTAAAAATTTGAAAGTCATTTCATGAGGTTTTATTATGAGATGTTAAGGATAAAAGATTTTTGTTCTAATATTTTTAAGTTAGTGACCTTTAATAATTTTAGTTAATGGGTCACATCAAGATATGTTTGTTGATAAAGATTGAAATTGTATGACTACAGGTGGTTTTTACACTTCATGTTTTTAAAATGTATACATGGAGTTGCACAATTATTTCCAAGATGAGGTGATAGAATGGATGATTCCCTACTTAGAAATCTGTTTGAAATTATTTACTTGTGTCAATTATTTGTGGTTGTTTATATTTTAAATATAGTAATGTGTTTTTATTAGAAGATTGTTTTTCAAGATTTCTATTTTTTTTATTTAATTTTTTTTCTTAGGTTAGATGTTTGCGGGTATCATTGATGCAAATACTCACGAGACACAACTCGTCCAACTAGGAACACCTAGGGGTAACGACTTGTTGGATAAGCTAAATGCAATTGGGATTCCCTACGTAAGTGGCATTTTTTTTAGAATAATATGTTTTGTTTTGCTCGAGGACTAGACAAATTTATGTTTGGGGGTATTTGATATGTATAATTTATATGTTATTTTACCCTTAATTATTCTAATTTCTAGTCTTTTTAAGAGTTAGTATAACTTAGATAATTAGGAATTAAGGTTAATAAGGTTAGGGAACACTTGTACGATGTTCTAAATTAAATTGGCTAACTTATGAATTTTTCTTGGAGTTTCTTCATTAGTGTTCAAACAGGCTATATGGCCATTTGCACTGCTACAAAGGATTTTAAAAAAAGATAGAACTGTGTTGGCATTCAAACGGGCATGGAGGACCTTTGAAGGACAAAAAGCGTAGTTTCTTATGTTAAGACGATTTTGAATTCTTTCCCTACTAGAACTTTTCTCATGACGCTTATGCCTATATAAATCCATATAGGGCTCAAAATTATATAATTTTAGTAGATTTCCTAAAAATAAAAAGGGAGAAGAATATAGAGAAGCAATCAAATCTTTCAATGAAGATTCAAGAGCCTTCTATCATGCAAGGCTAGGTTTTTTCTTTTACTTAGGAGTTGATGAAGATATAATATGTTTTAAATTTTTTCTTTTTGACTTAAATCTTAGTAGTGAATAATGACAATTTCTTTTGTAATGGAAATGCTTTTCAAGTTTATTCAATTCTATATTAATTAATTATCTTGTAGATGATAGATTGATATGGTTTTGATATTTACAGTCAATCTAATTTCTATGATTTAGATAAGATGGTCGTGCAATAGTTTTAGTGTTCAATATGATTAATAAATTGGATTAAGTATACTAACATTAGACAAGCCATGCATATAGTTGAGTTTAGTGTAGATGACTCATGCTATTGTCAAAGATAGTTTATGTCATAGATTTAATTATTAATTATTTTTGAAGTAATTCTAGCTTATAGCTTAGAATACTTATTCATATTCATACTAGCTTTAGGTTTAAAGTTAAGCAATTGTTATAGTTCTATAGTGGATTTGATTTCCCACTACAACAAACTTCACTATTAGCAATGCTTTTACTAATGACTATTAGAGACGCATAGAAAACATCACTAAATGTGTCACCAAAAATGCAGTCACTATTGCTCATCAGCAATGCTAAAGAAAAAGTGTAGCTAATAGTCTGCCATTAGCAACATTTATTTTAAGCGTCTCTAATAATATAAAGTGTTGTGAATATAAAAATAAAAAATAATAAAAAACGTATTAATAGTGACACTTATATATGCATCACTAATAATAATTAATTTTTTTTATTAAAGATGCTTATAAAAAAGTCCCTAATAAAAACCTTATTAGCTTTTAAAAAAATGAAAATACCTTATTAGCGACACTTCGAAAAGTGCCTATAATAAAAATTATTTTAAAAAAATAAAAAAGTATTAGTGATGCTTTAGAAAATGTTGCTAATAAGAAATTAATTTTTTAAAAAACTTATTAGCGACACTTTACAAAGCGTTGCTACTAAGGTAATCAATTTTTAAAAAATAAAATGGGGTAGTGCAGGTATCTGTCACCGAGAAGACAAAGGAGAGTGGTGGAGGGGAGCGGGCGGGGGGGGGGGGAAGGGGGGGGAACTAGATTCCAGTAGTCGGAGCCCCTCCTCCGACGGCGGTAGTGAAAGAGGGGGAGAGGATGAGGGAGGAGGGGATGGTGTGCCGGAATCTGGCAGCGGAATCAAATTCTGGTAGCTGGAGCTACCTCCTTTGGCGGCAACAGTGAAAGGGGGGAGAGAAATGAGGATGGGAGGGGATGAAGGGAGAGAGGGAGGGGAGAGGGGGAGGAAGGGGTGGGGTACGGAAATCCGGCAGGGGAACCGGGTGCGGCAGCCCCCTCCGGTGGCGGCAAATGAGGGGGGAGGGAGGAGAGGAGGAAGGAAGAGGGGGGAGGGGAGGAAGGGAGAGGGGGGAGGGAGGAGGGGGTGGGGTGCCGAAATTCGATAGGAGAACCAGATTCTGGTAGCCAGAACCCCTTCCTCCAGCATCAGCAGTGGAGGAGGGGGCGGGGGGAGGGGAAGGTAGGAGGCGGAGATGGCGCGGCGAGGGGCTAGTGGCGGGTAGGGGGATCGGGAGAAGGAGAGGGAATAAATACCACGCGAGCGAGTGAATAATTCCTGTGCGATTGAAATGATCGAGCAGGCAGAACTTTTAGCGACACTTTTGTTGAAGTGTTGCTAAAATATGACCTTTTGCGACGTTTACAAATAAACGTTGCAACGAGGTAACTTATTTGCGACACTTATTAGTAAGCGTTGCAAATAATTCTAATATTTGCGACATTTATTATTAAGCGTCACAAATAAGATCGTATTTACGATGCTTACTACTAATATCCTAAGTAATTGCCATCATATTGATCTCTTCCATTTAGTTTAGTTTGATTAACTTCTTTGTTAAATTTATGTTTTAAGTTCTTTTATTTTTTAATAAATGAATTATTCTCTTAGATTTAGTAATTAATTCATATGTCCCTAAGGTTTGACAACCCGTAAATACTTATCTACCTAGTACACTTAGAATGAGTTTAATTTTAAATAATCAACTATTGATTGTCCTAACTTGAATTTTGACAATTCATCCGTTGATTAGCCGAAGAAGCAAATGGGTATTGATTATAAGAAAAAGGAAAAAGTGCTTCAAGTAACTTACTTTGATGAGAACTCTTTTGAATAAGATGAAGAATTGTGCAAGTATACTACCTTTAATGTAAGTATGAAAAATGATAGTTCAGAAGAGTTTAAGGGATTCCTCTAACAACTCTTAATCTTGACTAAGAAAACTAAAAATCCTTGAGAGCAAGTTAACGAAGAAAAAAGAAGAACCATTTTTGTCTTCTCAAGAGGAAAATAGGTTAGAGTTGAATTCAAATTAAAAAGATAGGTGAATAACCATAAGAAAGACCTAAAAAGTGACAAAGAGAAGTTTTGTGCTCTCAATAAGAACTCATATCCCCTAAAGAAAAGTTAGATGGTTTCAAGAGTGGGAAAAAAAGTTGGAGACTATGCTTAGCATTGGTTAAACCAAACAATGGGCTTAGGTTTTTGGAATTATTTGTCTACCTCCTTAGTAAAATTTGCTATCTTTGTGAAGGCAAAAGAGAGTGAGAAAGACCTTAAGATAGTAGTACCCTACCAACCTAGGTCAAGAGTGAAAGGAGAATGATATGTTCTAGCATTGTGGGTGTGTCATATTTTTCTTTTTTCTTTTTATTTCTTATTAGCGATGCTTTCAAATGTGTCGCTAATAGAAAATTAAAATTTTTTATTTTATTTTTTGGAAAATTATTTTTTAATTTTCTTTTATTATTAGCAACGCATATTAAGCATCGTTAATAATCAGTAACAACTATAATTTTATTGACGTATTTACCGATATTTTTTATGCGTCGCTAATACTCATTGGCAATGCTTGTGTTGATTAGTGATGCTTATATGTATTGCTAATATTGCAATTTGTTGTAGTGATAGCTCTATAGCTCCAAAGGAAGTCATTGTCTAATGCCCTTTGTGGACCTAACATATATACAAAAAAAAAAATCAACAAGTATAATTATAACATAAAGTATGATCATACTCAAAAGTAACTAATTAATCAATAACTAAAAGTATAATTAGTCTTTGTACTAAATTATAGTAAAAATATAAGGAAGCTTGACACTCTAAAGTATAATAATATTCTTAAGAAGATTATACATTAATCAATCAAAAACAAACATTAAGTAGCTTAAGTAAAACCCAAAACAAAACCATCAATACCCAAGTGAAGTTCATGGCACGATCATCATCAAATGTTTATGACAAACAATTTGCTTCAAAGACCTAAATTCCACTGCTAATCTCAATGAGATTGAAGAGATCAAAATAAAATCTAGAAAAAGAGAAAAGGGGAAAAACCCTGAAATGGTTTCCACTGGCAAAAGAAATTAAAAAGAAAAAAAAGACATGCAGAGAAAATGACCATTCAAAATGCCAACACAGTATGCCAAATAATATTAGAAAATGACAAAAAATACTCATTTAAATTAATAGGGGAAAAAAAGAAAATCCAATTATATAATCGACTAAAACCTGACGAACGAGGGGACCAATGGTCAAGAGGTAGCCGTCAGAGGGAAGAATGGCTGCCCATGGAGAATCATCTTAAACTCCTCTATTAGGGGATTGACGAATCGCTTGGCATCTATAGAGAGAAAGGGGGAAATCGGAAGGAGAAGAAAGGGGTATGAGACTGAGGGGGACTGATGATTGACAAATCACATCAACTGTGAATGTCTTTGAACTTGAAAGGCTCGACTCAAATCTCTTTTCCACCAATGAGGAAAAACTTGATCATTCGTTGGGGAGGAGCTCAATCATCGAAGGCTAAGCAAGAAGCGTTGCTTGTGTTAAGAGAGGAGCTCGGAAGGCCAAGCGAGAAACATTGTCGATGTTGAGGGAGGAGCTTGGATGTCAAACTAGATGCACAAAGCTTCACCTTATTTCTCCTACGAAGTAGCTTGGGGTTGAGAAAACCTCGCTCGGGGTTGTCTAATGAGCATTCGGGATTTTAAGCTAGCACTCATGCTTTTAGCATAAGGGCATTAATGTATTTTTTTTAATAATTATTAATGCCAGAATTAATTTATATAATATATTTTGGTCGGGACTAATTGGATATTAGAGACTTAATCTTGTCCTCATCAGTGGCCGGCCCTAGAACTTATCGAATTTATTCCTCATGCCACTGTCCTTCTATAGGTGACCTAATGTAAACCAACTTTCCGTCTTTGGAATGACTTGCAATTTGTTTTAGTAGATTTCGGTTCTTAGCACACTAAACCTATTACAAAAAGGAAGAGAGGTAGGCATACGTTTCTACCGTCCGTAGGATTTCTCTATTTCCTACTCTATATATATCCCCTCCGTTCGGCATGCAGGTTACATCGCAGGTAAAAGGGCTTTCCGAGCACGTGTTCTACCAACTGGTCGTGGTACAGCCAACAATGGTGTCATTCTTGACTTCAGATGGGGTGGTGATCAACGTGGAAGAGGATTGGATCTTAGAGTCTCCGCTGATTAAGAAGATGATTGACTGCAATGAGGTTCTGCCCGTTAATTTGCAGGCAGAGGCCTTTTCTGAAGTGGTCAAGTACTGCAATAAGAAGGCCTCCGTCAAAGCTGCCAAACTTGTGGAAGTGCATGATCGAGCCTTTGTCATCGAACTCATCAAGGCGGCTTGCGACTTGCAGCACAACAGTCTACTTAGTTTAGCTCTAGATATGGTTTCAGACATGAGAAAGACAGAGGCTCTCGATTCTGTCTATGGTAGCATATGTCTTGCAACTAGTTAATTATGTTTGTTATTATTGTGAACGTTGATTTAAATTCCTTCTATTTATCTCTACCGCCTGCTAGTCATGTTTTCATTATGAACAAGTTTTATCATTGTCTGTACTAACTTGAAAGTTTATTATGCTTCTTCTGGAAGCCGCCGAGAAATCCAAGGAATAACAAATTATGGACAAATTTTGTCTTTTTCCCTTGAAAAGGTGTTAGGTTTATTAAAATTTTATGAATAAAGAACACGTCTATTTCCCCAAGATACACTAAAAGCCCCTTTTTTTTGCTGTACCCCCATAAAATTGAATTGAAGGTATCACTTACAAATACACTATTATTTGCTTAGTTCACCCAAATATTTACACTCGAACCCCCCACTCTTTTCCCCTTCATCTTTACGGTTGCAGAGAACGAGGGGAAGCCGTTCCCTCGCCGCGATCATCCCCTCTTCCACCGGCCATGTTACATTACCCCCTCCCTCCCCTCTTCACCTCCGTCGCCCATCTTCTCTGCTGTGTCATCACTCAGCCGCCAGCTGCCTCTCCTCCTCCCTGCTCCTGCTCCTGCTCCCGCGCCCTTTTGACCTTTCCTCTTCTTCATGCCAAAATCTCATTTTCCGTGAGTCTACTACCCTCCTTATTCAATTGGGTTTTCTTACTGGATTCTTGCGGTGGGTTAGCGCAAACACAAGTGTTGTTTTTCGCACGAAAGAATAGAAGTGTAACTGCTAGCTTTGTCTCTATGATATGTTCATGTTTTCACTGCTATGTTTTTCAGATTGGTTAGCGCCTTCTCTGAAGGCTGTTAATGAATTGTATTTTTGGCTGCAACTTGTGAAGGTTTTCTACGTCAAACTGTCATCAGTATGATACAGAAATCCCGGCCCTGATATTATTACTATCCTTGTTACTGTTGGGTTGTGGGTTCGTACCCACGACATGAAACCGGGAGATCATAAAGAGAAAAAAGGTAAGAAAGGGAGGAATTAAAGTTGGCCTCACCTAGGTGACGTGGATGTTAGACCATAGTATGGGCTCGGGCCCGGTTTAGTCCAACGTTGTTATAGTCCAGGTGAATCGGTACAAGGCACGAGGTCCAAGGGTGGTAGGGGCGCTCGTGCCAACCCCACATATGCCATCGTTATACTAATTCGAGTGGGACCGGCATACAACTATGTTGTGCACTAACACGTTGTGGGGCCCAGTTGCACGAATTATGTGTTGAGGGTAAGACCCGTGGTTTACGAGGGGTCGACCTTGTCGTAGGCTTGGCCGTGTGTCGGGGGTCCAGGCCTCCGCTGACTCTTAGAGATAGAGCCTGCACCCATTGTGTTTAAACCTCGAGTTAAACCAGGAAAGTTTAGCATAGGTCCGTTTATTGAAGCCCATCCTTAAGCCAATTAAGAAGAGGATTAGTGAGGGGTATTTAAGGGATGCTTAGAGAGGAGAAGCCCTAACTAATGAGGACACCCCGCTCCTTTCTCCTCTCTCCTAATTCCGCCCCCTTCCTTCTCTCTTGGTGCGGCTCCTCTTGCTTTGGGAAGAGCTTGCTGTTGGATGCTCCTCTCTAATCCTCTCCCAAACTCTCTTGGCATGGCTATTGAAGGAGGAGAATCTCCTTGCTGGTTGGGACATGAAAGGAGGGCTTTGGGGATACCAAAGTTGCTGATTTTCCAATCCAAGCATGAGTTTTTGTGATGGATCAACACATAGGTAATCTCATTTCTCCATAACTTATTTGTTCTTGTGATTGGCATGCAAGGGCAAGTTTTTGGAGGGCATGAAAGGACTGGAACGCCCAAGTCAGTTTGTATTTGTTCCTCTTTTGAATTCCTAATTGTATAATTCATTGATTGGATTTGATTATTACTAATTGATTAGAGATCAATGCATGTTTTATTATAGATTAATCTAAAGATTGATTTTTTATTGGTGTGCCACCCCATACCACTGTGCTTTCGCTAGTCCGGCCACTCTACAGTAGAAGGGGTAGAACTTAAGTCTTAGAGGAAAAGTAGGAGCAGGACTTTCCTCTCACTCACTCATACCAACCTCTCTTTCAATTTATGTAAAGTGTACAAGATGCACTGGTGGAGAAAATTTAAGACAGACGGACGTTCTCATCTCCTCTTTCGTGTACGGAAAGGAGACCTTTTTTTGTCTTTGCACATAGAAGTTCAAGTCAATCTCTTTCATCATCTCTCTTTTAGTTTCTTTTAGATCTTTCAAAGCCAAGGTTTTCCCCATAAATTGGCAAAAAAGGAAGGTTCTCTACTTGGTGTAAAAAGACGACAACATTCTTCAATAGTTTTGTGAAACACATGAAAGAGGTAATTACTAACCTCTCTAGTGTGTTTATATTGATTCAAGGGGCACTTGGTGAAGGAATTATCAATTCTTTGTGTCTTGGCACTTAGAACGTGAGTGCATATTATTCTAAGATTAATTGAGTTATATATGCATAATTTATGAATTAATTATATTGCTCTCTATTAATTACTTTGATTAAATGTTTCCGAGAGGTATTGCTCAATTGGCACCACCGAAGGCTTTCTACTACCACATGGGCTTTGGCCATCTCCCGCTAGCTGCTTGTGTGTTGCCCATTAGTGGTATCAGAGACCATTTATGGTAGATAGCATGGGTGAAAAATTCCACTATTTAGCAATTTTTCAATTTGTATATTTTGGTTGATGTTATGGTAAAATTTTCTATAATATTTTACTTGTAATTTCACTTAAAAAGTTGGGAAATTTATTCATGGTTGCATTAGTAATCAATTGCCAGTAGGAAGAAGGTTTATCATCAACCTTTCTTTATGTAGTACATCAAATATAAAGTAGTAATGCACCTTAATGTGCTTACCCATGACACTAATTTTCCCATTTCTAAGTGTTGAAACAACCACTATATTATCACAAAACATTTGGACAGGAGAATTAGCTGAGTTCTCTTTCCTAAGCCTTGCTAGAAAGTCTTTTATCCATACTACTTTTGAAGCTGCCAAATTACGTACATAAAATTTAGCTTCCATGGTTAATTTTTTTACGCTCTTTTGTTTTTTACTAGCCGAAGATATAACACCACCTCTAAACATTAAGACAAAACAAGTAGTAGATATCTTGTCATGAGGGTCCCCAGCATAGTTTGAATCATTATACTCAACCAATGACAATTTCTCAACTTGATAGGTGAGCTTCATACCTTTGGTTCCTGTGAAGTACCTAAAAACTCGCTTCACTGCTTGCTAATGAGGCATGCCTAGGTTTGCTTGGTATCTACTTAAGAGCCTTGCAACATATCTCAAATCAGGTCGAGTACAGGTCAAGACATACATTAAGTTGCAGTTAGCTTGTGCACAAGGCACTGGCCCATCTTGAATCTTTCCTCATTAGAGAATGGTACCTAATTTTAAGATATAACTATATCCTTATAGATATGAGACTCTATTCCTTCCCAACCAATCACACTGAAGTGTTTCAAGACACTTTTTATATATGATTCTTGAGGTATACAAAGTAATTTAGCTTTTCTATCTCTGTTAATCTTCAAAGTATGTAAGAGACCTCATCCATGTCTTTCATCTCAAACTAGGTTTTGGGAGATTCCTTTAGACTGACAATCAAGCACAAGTCATTTTCCATTAAAAGGATATCATCTACATACAATGAGAGTATCATAAATTATCCTCTCTCGTTTTTAATGAGTAGAACCATAAATCGCACTCATTAGCAGTAAATCCATACTCACAAATAACCAAGTGAAGAATGAAGTGCCGCTATCTAGGAGAATATTTTAAACTACATAATGACTTTACGAGTCTACACACCTTATGGTTCTCTCAGGGAACAACAAATCCTTCGGGTTGAACAATGTAAATCTCCTCTTCTAAATCTTCATTTAGAAAGGCAATTTTTATACCCATTTGGTATAACTCATTCATCATGTGCATCTAGAGCCAGAGCCAGCAAGCACTTAATATAATTAAATCTAGATACCGGTGAATAAGACCTCTTAAAATCAAATCCTCTTACTTGAGTGAATCCTTTAGCAAATGTCTAACTTTATATTTATTAATTGATCCATCTGCCTTAAATTTTTTTCTTGAAAATCCATTTACAGCCAATGGGTTTTCTATCTTTGGGCAAGTCAACGACTTCCCAAACTTTATTTTTCAAGGTTGAGATCATTTCCTTTTGAATAGCAACCAGCCATTCCTTTAAATTTGAACTCTTCAAAGCTTGCTCAAAAGTTGATGGATCATCTAATGTATGTTTATCAATAAAAACCTCATCTCTTTTGAGCATTACATAGAAGTCCCTTAGCAAATTAGTTCATTTTACTTCTTAGTTACAGGCTGAGAACCAATTACTTCATCAGAAGTGGAGGTAGCTCCTTATTCTGATCTCAACCTCAAATAATTCTAGCTACCTTCTTATTGGGAGTATTGATATGCAAATCCTCTTCATAGAAATATGCATCTATGGACTCTGTTACCCCCACTGTCCTATTGGCATTATAAATGATGAAGTTGTACCCCTTAGAGTGCTCATTGTGTGAGTTTAATATCTGTCTAATAACCTAGCAGATCACTAGATTTCCCTTATCTTAATTATCAATAAGGATAAAGACTACGAGTTTTAGCCTCTTTGAGCAAAATTTTTATACATAGCGGAATCAAGCTAATACACTTTCAAATCTCAGTCACGATATATCGATCATCATCATTTAATCACCATCACTCAATCCACACATGAACACAACAATTTAATGTGAAAAACCTTAACATGGGTACAAAACTATGACAGTTTGAAAGGAACTAAATCAATGCGCTAAAAATGAAGAATTTATATTGACACAAGTAAATTACAAACCTTGTTTAGACTCTAATATAAGCTCCTCTTGTTTAGATAGTTGTTGTTATCTTTAAAGTTTTCTCCCTCAAACACTTAAAACTTTCTCATCCTTGCCTTATCTCCATTTTCTTCTAGTCTTCAACAAGCACCTCTTATTGTATCGATTTTTTGACTTTGTAGAATCTTCAATTTCCCATTAAATATATTATGCAATTCCTTTAAAATCTTGTGTATAAACTCCTTTAGTTATGGATTGTCTTCTTCAATTCGCTGTGGATCTTCAACTAAAAGCTTAATGTGAATTGTCCTTTGAAAATAATATCCAATGTATGAACCCATTTCTCTAATCTCTTTTAAGTTTTCCTAAATCACATTTTGTGATTTCTTAACACTTATATAGCCTCTTAGGTTGGTTTAGGACGTGTACTTAAATATGAAAATATTGAAATCAGAATGACTTAGGGTAACAACTTTATGAAACTATTGATCATTCCAGATATTGATTGATCATTCACTATTTATTTTTTGTATGATTCTTCCACTAAAGATCGATAACTCTATTCTTCATTTTGCATAGAGCTAAATCAAGGTGGGATCAATAATTTGGTTCTTCATTATGTATAGTGATTGATCATTCTGCCTAATAATTTATTATTTTACCTTTTTACCCAAAATCCTTCTAAAATCTCTAAAATCACTCCTAAAATATCTCCAAGGGATTTTTATATGCAAATGTGTCTTAAAGAAGCTTTAAAAACATTTAACATTTTTTGGTCCTTAGTCTTGATCAAGAAGAACGCATCTTCTCCTATTTTTGAAGTTCATCAATTTCAAATCTAACTCGACCACAATAACCTCAAAGCAGATTCTAAGACTCAACACATATATAAGGTTTCTTGACATAATTTAATTTCATAAAGAAGTCAGCTAATAAATTTAACATATGACATATGTTCTTACAATCTCCCCCTTTGGCTTTTTATTTTTAAAATACTACACAATTCAAAATAAAAAAAATTACAACTCTTGACATGGTACTTTGACTTTTAAATTGTATAACATAACTTGACACTACATAGGCTCAACATAGACTCAATTAATTTTAACTCATTTTTGTGGAATTGAGCTTGAAAAGCATTGTATAATCTTTTACTTACACTGCAACAAAATGTATTATTAGCGACGCACACACAAGCATCGCTAAAACCACTAATTGCAACATATAAAAAAGTATCACAAAAAAATCAGCATTAGCGACGCTATATATTAAGCATCACTAATAGTCATATGTTAGCGACGCATAGTATAAAGTGTCGCTGATACTAAATATATTAGCCACGCTTTATCTTATACGTCGCTAATAGTTATATTATTAGCGATACTTTAAACAAGTGTCGCTAATATATATATATATATATATATTAATTTAAAAAAAAAACATAACTATTAGTGATGCCCTTTTTTAAGCGTCGCTAAAAGGTTTCATAATAGCAATGCTTGTGCAACATCGTTGCTACAAATTATACTATTAGCAAAGCTTACAACATGCGTTGTTAATAGATATGCATTTAACATAAAAAATTAAAAATTTAATTCTAATAGTGATACTTGTGAACAAGCGTGGCTAATATATTTATTAATTAATTTTATTTAATAAATAATTTTATAATAGAGAGAGAGGGGGAGAGAGGAGAGAGAGGAGGAGGGGGATGGCAAGAGAGGGGAAGAATTGGAGGGAGGGAGCTAGCCCCCCTCCTTCCTCCTACTCCCCCCCTCTATCCCTGTCCCGCCACCCCACCCCAGCCCCCCTCTTTCCCCTCTCTTTAACAGAGAAGGGGGGAGGGGGTAGGGACAAGGATAGAGGAGGGGAGTAGGGCCGGATTTTGGCGGCCGCCGGAATCCGGCCCCCTCCCTCTCCTCACCGAGCCTGCCATGGGCAGGCCTTTTTTTTTAAAAAAATTTGGTTTTCAGCAACACATATCATTATGGGTCGCTCATAATATTTTTTTTAAAAAAACATTTGATAGTAGCAATGCAAACAATGCGTCACTAATAAGTTTTCATTAGCGACGCATATCATTAAGCGTTGCTAATAACATTTTTTTATTTTGTTTACATATTATGAAATTATTAGCAACGCATAACCATGCGTCGCTATTAACCAATTATTAGCGACATATAATTTTATGCATCGCTAATAATTTGATATTTTTGACACAAAATTATATGTCGTAAAAGAAAAGTCATTAGCGACGTATAGGTATACGTTGCAAATGGGGACATTTAGCGACACTTATATTAAGCGTCGCTAATAAGCAGTAGCGATGGTTGTTTTATTGACGCATGTGGCAAAGCTTTTTATGCGTCACTAATAACTATTAGCGATGCTTACAGTACTATTAGTGACACTTAAATACATCGCTAATTGTCAATTTTGTTGTAGTATTATCTAAATAAATTCTCTAACATGAACTACTGTGAAAATATGACACAATATGTAATGATATGAAAACATATCATGTGTGTGGCCATGTAGAAATGTCATAATCCTCCCAACAATGATAAAGGGTAGACCCTACTTTAGATGTGTATGTGCCAGGAGGTGTAGTACTCATGCTATCATTATATCTACTCTCTCCTTCCAAGCACTCTAAATATCATACCGAGCAGTGACATGAAGAAGCCTAAAGTCCCGTGTTATTGAGTTTACAAGGAAGGACACCTCAATCTCTGGAAACCTCTTGGACCAAGTAATGTAGCAGTCAGCTCACTATCTGGTGGGAAGTCATATCCAGGAAATTGTGGGAATGTGAGTTCTATCCTCTCACAACCAATAACATAAAAAATGATTTCAAGTCACTCTCACATAAAATCCTCCCACAACTCCACTTAGTACACCATCATCCTCCAAATGGAGTGATGCATACAAATACCAAACTAACTAAAGGCAAACAGGCTCACCTGATGTAGAAATGGTGCAAAAAAATTCATCCAGAGAGGTTTGGCCACAATCCATCCCATTGTAATATCTAAAGGACTATGTACAAGACTCCTCTCACATCTAATTTGATGTACCTTATCTAACCCACTGCTAGATGATCAAGGGTCCCCTAAGCCTGACTCGATTATCTTTTGCTTTTACCTCTCCCCATCTAGATTCAATGACACATAAAGCATCCTAGGGCTAAGCCTAAACTAAGAATAAATGAATAAAAATAATAAACAACCTAGAATTTCAAAATACATTGAAATGCAAGCGAAAAATTCAAAATTTGAAGTTAAAATAAACCTAAATTGTTTTATGTCAAAATGACTCCAAATTTGAACCTAAGGTAGATATTAATAATTAGATCAAACTTTTCTACTGGACCAATATCCAATTTTAACTAGAAACCCCCGATTTTGAAAAATCCTCAATTTTGTAAAAAACTTTAAATGCCATTGATTTTTTGTGAAATCTTGAGTTTTAACAAATAAAAATGCTTGAAAATTTAATAGAACCTAGATCATCTTAATTCTAACATTCCTACTATTCAAATCACATGAAAAATCATTTGAAATCAACTAAAAGTCAAACTTTTGGATTGGGAACATACCTTGGTTGAAGTGAAATGTAAGATTTTGATGCAAAAAAATCGACCTTGATCATGCAAAAACACTCCTATTCACCTCAAAGCACTCATTAGAAAAGTTTGGAGTGGAATAGACCTGAAATAAATTTAAAATTGAGCTTCAGTGAAAGAAACCTGACTAGCGATTGATTACTAGGGTTGATCGATCAATCGTTCTTGAAAAAAATCCTATTTTTAATTTTCCAAAAATAATATTTATAAAAATCTAGAAAATTTTAATAAATTCCAAACATTAATTAAGGGTATTTGCCATCAATTTTTTTTTTAACACTCAAAGCTCAAATTAAAAATCAAACACTAAAAATTAGCAAATTTCAGCTCTTTTAAATGATTTTTTAATCAATTATCTTTTAATTTAAGTGTATCTACAAATTATGTTTAGTAATACCTTGCCACAAATCATCTAACCCCATTCGTATGTGATTGATAATTTTAGTCTCTTTTTTTTTAACATAGAAATCCTCTTTTATTAGTTTTGAAGAAAAACAACCAATGTAGTAAACTCTTTTCTCTTTTAATCTTAAATCTTACAAGATCACTCCTATCCAAATTGAGACAAATTTGTTTGAATCCTAATAAAGACTAAGTTGACATTTTTAACCTCTCTTTAACTAGAATATGTGTACATAATTTTCCTAAAAATACTAAAATAAAAAAAAAACCCATAATCAACATGCCTGCGCATTTTTCAAAGCAAAATCTTCTAATTTGATCACTTAGACTCCAATAAAATTCAAACACCTAAGTCAACTTATGTTTAAGAATTATCTCTTGATGTTCATACTTAAAAGTGACTTGAGTCTTAACATGATGCGTGAGGTATTGCAACTTCAAGGAAAAGAAAATCAAATTAATCTTCACATTCTTTGGTGTATCCTTCTCTTAGTTAAAGTATGTTTGACTACTAATCATGTTGTTTTTCAATTTTAAAGAAAGTAAATTTCAAAATATCTCGAGCTGAACATTAGCAAAAATAAAAACAAAGCTAATTGCAAAAGCAAGCAAATGCCACACATAATTTTTTGTGTGTTTTTTTATCATATTCTATTGTTTTTCCTTTTTTCAATTCAAAACCTAAGGATAAAAGCCATGTAAAAACAGAGTAAAATGCAATAAAACTAAAGAACATGAATGTCTAAATATTGAAAGAATTAAACTATGGATACAAATCAAAATCTCTTGCTTAGAGATGTAAGACCACTTAAACTTTTTTAGCCGTCCAATCTTAAGGCAACCTAAGGTAGACTTCATTCATTTTTATAATTGATCCTTCAAAGCTTAAAGATCAACTTTCTTCACTCACACTCTCTTCATCATCCTTTTATCACTTGGTGGGGCAACTTAGGGGTAGACGAAGTAGTATGCTTCTTCTCATTATTCTTTGACCCAAGTTTGAAAGTGTAATTGATGCTTTTATAAGCATCGCGAATATGAAACAAAAATTAAAAAAAATAACAAAGTCATTAGAGACGCTTGTGTGAGCATCGCTAATGAATTAATAAATTAATACAAAAACTGTTGACGGCATAAGGCCGCCAATGGGGATTGGAATCCGGCGGGGTTCCTCTAGTTTGTTGACCGGAGGAGGGGGAACCGGGTGTAGGGGGTGTGAGGGGGAGCCAAAGTCCGCGGCGGGGGAGCCAGATTCTGGCCCCACAGCCCCAAAGCCCTTCCCTCTGGTTTGTCAACCGGAGGAGGGTGGGGGGCAGAATAGGGAGCGGGAATAGGGAGGAGGCGGGTGGGGGATAGGAGGATGGCGGGTCGCCGGAATCCGGCCCCACAGCCCCAAAGCCCTTCCCTCCGGTTTGTCAACCGGAGGAGGGGTGGGGGCAGAATAGGAAGGGGGAACGGGAGGAGGGGGTGGGGGACAAGAGGATGGAGGGTAGCCGGAATCCGGCCCCCACCGCCCTGTCTCCCTTCTCAACCCTGAAGGAGGGGGGAAGGGGGAAGCCAGAGGTGAGAAGGGGAGGAACCGGGGAAGGGAAGGGCGGCGGGGCAGAGCAGGGGGAGGGGAGGGGAGGGGAAAGGGGGGAGCAGGGAGGGGGAATGGAATAGGATAGAGGGGTAGCTGGACGACGGCGGCGGCGCTGCCATCCTCCAGCCCCACTCTCCCCGGCTCCCCCCTCCTTCCTCCCCCCACCCCTCCTCTAAAAATCAGAGGAGGGGGACCGGACAAGAGGGATTGGAGCAGGGAGGAGAGCCGGGGCGGAGAAGGGGGAGGGGGTCCAAAGGATACTGGAGCCTAGGCGGAGCGCGGCGGGGGTGGGGGCGGAGGAAGCGACAACGCCCTGCCGGACTCACATCATAGTGCAGGGGGAGGAGAAGAGGGGAGAAGGGCGCGGGACGAGGGGGCACCAAAGGACAGCGGGGAGAAACGGCAGCGCAGCGGCGGGGCAAGGAAGATGGCGGGGCAGGGATGGACGAAGACGAGAGTAGCGGATGCAGCGGGGGTGGGGGGCGGAGGAAGCGGCAACGTCCCGCCGGCCTCACATCACAGTGCAGCGGGAGGAGAAGAGTGAGCAGGTTCCAGGATGAGGGGGCACCGGATGATGGCGGGGAGAATCAGCAGCGCGGTGGCGGGGCAGGGATGGACGAAGACGAGGGCGGCGGGAAGCGTGGTGGGGAACCTGTGGTGGGCATGTTATAAGGAGCAGACAAAATTTCGCCCGCGTATTTTTTAAAGAAATATTAATTATTAGCGACGGTCTCGATGACCGTCGCTATGTACATGTTTCAGCGACGAACATTGCATACGTCGCTAAAACGTTTGTAATTAGCGACGTATAAAGCAATACGTCGCTAAATACAATACATTTTAGCGACGAACATTACATATATCGCTAAAACAGTCCTTTATTGCGACACTATCTACAAACATCGCAATTGCTATTTTCTTTCTCCTCTCTCTCCCCTCCCTCTCCTCTCTCTCCCTTCTCTCTCTCCTCTCTCTCTTCCCCTTCTCCTCTCTCTCCCTTCTCTCTCTCATCTCTCTCATCCCCTTCTCCTCTCTCTCCCTTCTCTCTCTCCTCTCTCACCTCTCTCTCTTCCCCTTCTCCTCTCTCTCTCTCTCTCTCCCTTCTCTCTCTCCCCCCTCTCTCTCCCCTCTCTCTCTCCTCTCTCTCTCTCCCTTCTCTCCCTCCTCTCTCTCCCCTTCTCTCTCTCTCTCTCCTCTCTCACTCTCCCTTCACTCTCTCCCCTCTCTCTCCTCTCTCTCTCCCTTCTCTCTCTCCTCTCTCTCTCCTCTCTCTCTCTCTCTCTCTCTCTCCCTTCTCTCTCCCCTCTCTCTCTCCCTCTCTCTCCTCCCTCTTTATATCTCCTCTCTCCCCCTTCTCTCTCCCCCTTCTCTCCCTCTCTCCTCCCTCTCTCCCTCTCTCTCTCCCCTTCTCTCTCCTCTCTCTCTCTCCCTTCTCTCTCTCCCCTTCTATCTCTCCTCCCTCTCTCTCTCCCCCTCTCTCTAGCTCTATCTCCTCTCTCTCTTCTCTCTCCTCCCTCTCCTCTCTCTCCTCTAATTTAAAATTTTAAAGATTTATTATTTTTAAAAATTAATTTTTAAAAATAAAAAAGAAATTAAGGAAATCATATTAGCGACGTATAAAATTATGTGTCGCTAATACATCACGTATTTGTGACATATAAATTTATATGTCGCTAATACATGTACTAATACGATGTATAAATTATACGTCACTATTAGTATTTATTTTATAAATAAATAAATTTAAGAATTTTTTTTAAAAAAATTAAAATCAAATTTCTCTCCCTCACTCTACCCTCTTCTCTCTCTCTCCTCCCTCTCTCCCCTCCCCTCTCTCTCTCTCAACACTCTCATCTCTCTCTCCTCCCTGGCTCTCCTCCTCTCTCTCCCCACTCTCTCCCCTCGCTCTTCCCTCCTCTCATCTCTCTCCCTATCTCTCCCCCTCTCTCCTCCCTCTCTCTCTCTCTCTCCCCCTCTCTCTACCTCTATCTCTCTCTCTCTCTTCTCTCTCCTCCCTCTCTCTCCTCCTTGTCCTTTCTCTCTCCTCTAATTTAAATTTTTAAAAATTTATTATTTTTTAAAATTAATTTTTCAAAATAAAAAAGAAATTAAGGAAATCATATTAGCGACGTATAAAGTTGTACATCACTAATACATGTACTAATAGCAACGTATACATTATACATTGCTATTAGTATTTATAATAGCAACATATACATTATATGTTGCTATTAGTATTTATTTTAAATTTATTTTTTATTTTAAAAATAAAAAAATTAATAATTTTTTTTTAAAAAAATCAAAATAAAATTCCTCGCCCTCACTCCACCCTCTTCTCTCTCTCTCCTCCCTATCTCCCCTCTCTCTCTCAACACCCACCTCTCTCTCTCCAAGAATTTGAGAGCCGATCTCGGCCGTCACTGTTGGGAGCTACCAAGTTGCAGCGGAGGAATCTTTTAGGAGGATTTAAGGGTCTGATGCAGCAGTCACCATCAAGAGCTACTGATTGGGGGATGGAGGAAGCTGGCGGGAAAGGCACCAGAGATGGGCCTGATGCAGAAGAATCCGGCGCGGTCAACGGCAGACGGAGGAGAGGACTCATTGCAGCCCAATTGTGGCAATTGCGTCTGGATTAGAGAGAGAATTAGAAAGGGGCTGGGCACAACGAAGGGAAAAACATTATATATTCACGGACGCGGACAACCGCAGACATGGACAGGCTGTGTCTGCACTAGCGCCTGTAAAATGACTGGACCCAAATTACCATCCGCAGCCGCATCCGTGTTCGCACGGACAACCTAATAATGTTCGTTTTTATTGCGGACGGACACGACTGCGGACGGACGGCGGATAAATGTTGTCCGTTTACACCCCTATCTCTCATCCTATCCTCTCTCTACCCTCTCTCTCTTTTCCATCTCTCTCTACCCTCTCTCTCCTCTCCTTCTCTCTCCTCTCTCTCTCCTCCCTCTTCCCCCTTCCCTCTCTCCTCCCTCTACCCTGTCTCTTTACTCTCTCTCTACCCTCTATCTATCTTCTCTCTCTCCTCCCTCTCTTCTCTCTCTTTACACTCATTCTCTATCCTCTCTCTCTTTCTCCTCTCTCTCATCTATCTCTCTCTTCACTCTCTTCCCTCTCTCTCCTCACACTCTCTCTCATCTCTCTCTACCCTCTCTCTTCACTCTCTCTCCTCTCTCCTCTCTCTACCCTCTCTTTCTTCACTCTCTCTTCTCTCTCTCCCATAAGTGTCAACGTATGCCCTGGCTCCGAGGATGAGAGGGGAGAGAGTAGGGGAATTTAATTTTAATTTTTTTAGACTTTTTAATTACATCTTATATTTGAAAAAATAATAATATATCAAATAAAATAAATTTATTACCGAACTTAGGATAAAGCATTGCTACTACCCTAGGTAGTTGCAACGTTTACACCTAAGCGACGATAATACCTAGGGTAGTAGCAATTTTATCCTAACCATCGCTACTAAATTTATTTTATTCATTTTTAAAATATAAGATAATTAAAAATACATTTATCCCTCTCTCTCATCTCTCTCTACCCTCTCTTTCTCTTCTCTCTTCTCTCCTCTCTCTCTACACTCTCTCTCCTCACACTCTCTCTTCACTCTCTCTCCTTGTTTTCTCCTCTCTCCTACACACGTCAACGTGAGCCCCGGCTCCGAGGACGAGAGGGGAGAGAGTAAGGGAATTTATTTTTAAATTTTTGAGATTTTTTAATTATATATAACATTTTAAAACTAATAATATATCAAATAAAATAAATTTATTAGCGATGTGTAGGATAAAGCGTCGCTACTACCTTAGGTAGTTGCAACACTTACCGTAGTAGCGACGCTTTATCCTAAGCGTCGCTATTAAATTTATTTTATTTATTTTTAAAATATCATATATAATTAAAAAACACTTATCCCTCTCTCTACCATCTCTCCCTCCTCCCTCTCTCTCCTCACCCTCTCTCTACCCTTTCTCTCCTCTCCTCTCTCTCTACACACTCTCTTCTTTCTCTCCTCACTCTCTCTCTCTCTTTACACTCTCCTCTGTCTATCAATGCACTCTCTCTCTCTCTCTTCTCTATCAATGCACTCTCTCTCCTCTCTTCTTTCTTCACTCTCTCTTTTTTATATAGTATATTTTAAAATTAATAAGAAAATTGAAATAAAATATATTAACGATGTAATTTCATGAGTGCTAATATTTTTTATTTTATTGTTTTTTTTTAAAAAATATAATAATAAATTAATTTCTTCCCCCTCTCTTTCTCCTCTCTCTCAACTCTCTCTCCTCTTCACTCTCTCTTCTCTCTCCTCTCTTTTCTCTCACACTCTTCTCTCTACCCTCTCTCTTTGCTCTTCACTCGCTTTTCACTTTCTCTCCTCTCTCTTCCTCTCCATTCTCTCTCTCTTCTCACTCTCTCCTCTCTTTCTCTCTCATCTCTCTCTACCCTCTCTCTTCTCTCTCTCCTCCTCACTCTCTCACTTTCTATCACTCACACACATGCATAAACTTCAGCCCTATCTTTGAGGAGTGGCGATAAAGTATGGGAATTTGATTTATTATTTTACTATTTATTTATTATATATAAAAAATTAAATGTTAAATAAATTATATTATATTTGAGAAGTTTATTTTAAATTTTTTTAATATTTATTTATTTAATAAAATTACATAATAAAGCTATTATCATAACTATTAAAAGAGTCGCTAATAGTTGTATTATTAGCGCCGCTTTTAATAAAGTGTCACTAATAAGCTTAGTATTTAAAAAAAATTATTTTCTTTACGTGCTTTCTTAAAAGTGGTGTTAATAATATAACTATTAGCGTTGCTTTGCCTTAAGTGTCACTATAATTAATACTATTTTCTACGCTTTTTAAAAAGTGTCGCTAATTGTTCTAAATTTTAAATTTTTTATTTTAAATATATAACTATTAGTGACTTATTTGTTAAGTGTCACTATTATTAAAACTATTAGTGACGCTTTAAAAAAATGTCGCTAATAGTTATATTTTTTTCCTTTAAAACATATAACTTTTAGTGATGCTTTTATAAAGCATCACTAATAGCACAACTATTAGAGACGTTTACTATGAAGCATGGCTAGTAGTAATATTAGAAATGCTTTTTATTAAGCGTCGCTAATAGATGTACTATTAGCGACGCTTTATAGAAACTGTCGCTAATAGTTAATTTTTGTACGATTCTTTTCTGTGGGTCGCAATAGTAGTTTATAGTGACAATTTTCATTGCATCGCTAATAGTACATTTTGTTGTAGTGCTCCACTCTCTCTATCCTCTCTACCTCTCTCTTCACACTCTCTCTCTCTCTTCACACACACACATACACTCTCTCTCTCTTCACACACATACACACACTCTCTCTCTCCTAGATTCTGACACCCCCCTTCCCCTCCTGCCCTACTCTATGGCTCCCCCGCCCGTCGCTCGGCTCTGCCTCCGCCCCAGTTCCACTGTTGCTCATCCCCCTACCCTTTCCACTACCGGCCACCACCACCACCACTTCGGCCCTAGCCTCCATCCCCTCTCGACTGCCAGAAAAGGAGGAGACAAGGGCGAAGGCGGGTTTTTTTTAAAAATTTTTTAATTTTAGCAACTCTTAAAAAAACGTTGCCAATATTGTTAAAAATTAATGTTTTTTTAGCAACGCAAATGAAGAGTCGCTAATAATTTTTTAAATAATATTCTATATTAGCTACGTTTAGTGTAGTGATGCTTGTTTAAATTTAAGGTTTTTTATTTTATTAGTGACATTTTTTCTAAAATATTGCTAAAATATGTTTAGCATTAGGTATAAAACTTTGCTAATAATGTTTTCATATTTTTTCAAAATATGTTAACATATAAGCAATGTTTTGAAAAGTGTCCCTAATAATATATTATTAGCGACTCTTTGTGATAAGCGTCGCAAAATAACTAATATTAAGAACAAGAAAATAGTGTCACTAATGAGCAATTGCGATGAGACAATTATCAATGATTTTAGTGACACCTTTTAAGCATCACTAATAGTCATTAGCGTCACTTTAGGGACTAAGTGTCGCTAATAGTCTTTTTTCTTGTAGTGAGAATACAAACTGATAAATTACATATGCTATATATCAGCTATGATATGGAATTGAACAACAATTTTAGATAGATGATAATTAGCAAATACGTAGACTCTAACTTGTCTTTCATACATCAAATAAAGTTTTCACTTATGACTGAATTTATTTATGAAAATGCGGCTATTTCTCTCTCCAAATGAAGTAAACTGTGTAGTTCAAGAAATATTTCATAAGCAAACCCAAGTATAGAGCGGAGTGACTTAAAAACTGGATGTGCTGGAGCACCTATTGAGCTTGATTACAAGAAATATCCACTCAAAAGAATTTAAAAATATTACTCATCAACCATTTAGAGTAACTGCAAGAGAAGAAAATGTGATGAGCCAATTCAAGTTCAAACTTACATAAAATACATCTATTGACATGATGAATTCCCCGAGCTTGGATCTTGTCTAAAGTGAGTAACCAAGCATGCAACATTAGCCAATTGATGAATGAATGACGTGGAATATGATGTTTAAACCAAGCAAGGGGTGTCCAATTCAATTTTGGAAGATGTTTAGAAAGCACCTTGTACCCTAAATTTGTTGAGAAGTTCCCTGAAGAACTAGGCTCCCATTTAACTTCATCCTTTTTATCAAGAAATTATTAGGTATGCTATAAGGAGAATATTGTGCCCATGACCATTACTTGTTGAACACATGCAGTCATTTTTGGGGCCATATAAAAAAGATTAGTTGTATTCATACTCATATTTGAAGATTAGTTTTTCATTAGTAAATAGTCAAGGGTGATGTTTTTTATGTAAGACATATTCCGTGAAAAACTTCACAAGTACATGTGGGGCACCTAGCATCCTATGAATTAGTTTCCTACATACCTTGCTGCCTATGCATCGTCCTCAGGAATCAGACATCTTCCATACACCAGTGGGAAAGGCTTCCCTTGTTGTGGCTTCATACTGATGGTGGTGTTAAACTCTTGGAAACTTTCCTAGTTGGAATTGAGGAAACTCAGTGCTAGAAGTGATCATAATTTGGATAGTTTTATACTCCTATGAGATGAAGAGTTTGTTTACCTCTTGATTATAGATGCAGTCACGGCTCTTATCTTTCTTGCTGTTTTAGCTCCAACTGTAGATACAACTAAAAGTGATCACCCTAACTTCATCCCAACCCACCCCTGCCCACCAAAGCTTAATATGAAATACGTATCACCCTAATATCTCCTTCTTCATCCCTAGAATGTAGTTTCGCATTATTCATAAGTAAATAGTTAAGGGTGATGAATTTATGTAAGACATTCCGTGAAAAACTTCACCCCGGGATCAGACTTCTTTGGCTCTTCCATAATTTAGTGGGGAAAAACTTCCCTCATTGTGGCTTATTACCGAAGGCGGTGTTAAACTGATGGAAACTTTCCCAGTTGGAGTTGTGCCCATATTGATCAGGAAACTTGGTGACAAGTGCTCGTAATTTTGGACAGTTTTATACTGCTCTCAACCAAGCAGTTGATGTTGCAGCCATGTGCCCCTAAGAAGATCTTCTTTAGCCCTTGATTACAGTTGTAGTCACGGCTCTTAGATTTCTAGCTCCAACCGCATATACAACTAGCAGTAATCACCCTAACTCTTGTCACCTTGATCCTGCATAGGCATGGAAGGTGAACGAAAAATAGAAGCATGACAATTGGTGTGGAAGGTGAACCAAACAGCCTCAACTTGTTAGATTGAAAGTAGTACTGAAAATAAAGAAGAACTTGGAGCAAGAAGGCCTTGAATGTGTGTTAAATAGGAATTACTGAACTTGCATGCGAATGAATTTCCGGTGTTTGTCTAGGATTCTTGGGGCTGAAGAAGACTCAGAAAGCGTAATGCGCCCCCTCTAGATCGCTTTCACTATTAGGAAAATTTTTAACTTCACATCTAGCTAGTCTGTGCTAAAATATGATTGTATAAGTGTAATAGGATTGTCTAAATTAATGATCTTTTAATTTACTCGAAGAAACAGAAATCCCATGTAGTTGTATGGCTGGTGCAACTATGACGGATGGGAACACCAGACTCCGTAAGAGAGGGGCAGCTAGGTATGTTTGAAGGCCACTTTGGGGTTGCTACTGGACAAAAACCAAAAGCTTTGCAGGTGTAACAGGGTAATGGAGAATTCTCCAGACTGGATTCGGTTAGGCTAACAGATCTATTAGTTGCCTACGTACCCTTCTCAGGGATCAGACCTCACGTAGTTTTTACCTCTCCAATACTAGACACCACTTCTTTATATAGACCCTCAGTCTTCCTAATGAGTTCACTTGGGAAAGGTGGTTGTCTCCAATCCGGCTCTTGTAAACTTTCCTGGTTCGTGTTCTTCGTTTATTGAGGACACTCAATTGTAATTAGAAGTGTTTGTACCAGATGGTTGCCACTCCTCTTCATTGAAGAGTGGTTATTACGAGTAAGTGGTCAATAACAGTTTCCTAAACAAGAGGAATTTTTATAGTAGTGACAAAACATGATGGGGTTTCTAGTATTTATACAAAGCTTAAATTTGATGAGGTTAAGAATTCAAGGTATGTTAAACTAGCTCACGGGAGCTATTATATTGCATTGGTTGATTGAGGTATTGAACATCCTTTTTAAGTGTGGCTGACAGCAATATGAACCTTGTTGGGCTCTTCATAGTCACAATGCAGTAATAATTATAAGGTTTTTTGTATAAGGTTTTTTGAATCATATATGATATGTGCTAGAGAGAGTAGCAAATGATACATGAACTGAATTCTGCCATCTGAACAACAATATTGAAGGATAACACAACCAGCAGAATTTTAAATTTACATTATTTTTTTCAATGATATGTGTGAACAAAATATAAAATCTGACCATTTTACATATTTATTTATACAAAAAAATATTTAAATGGTTTGTAGAATGAATTCACATAATATTCAAAAGTCATGTAGCTTAAATTAACTGCATTTTACTATATTCACACAACGTTCACAACGAATCGGATTAAGAATTATATTTGATTAATTATATAATAGTGTATTATTTGATTAATGTTATCTTACTAAAATGTTGATTTTTAGTTATAAAATTTGCTTTATACATAATTATCTCTAGGCATATCACAATTTTATAAAAATATATGGATTGAATTGTTTGTAAAGAAAACTGCTTAAGTTTTAAAATTGTAAATCAATAAATAATAAATTTTAAGATTAATATTCTTTGATTAATAACTTACACATTTGAAGAGTATCCATTGTTTACCTAATGTTGCATTTTTGTTTCTAAAATATTGCCCGGCCAAAAAAGGGAATATTTCATATTCCCTTTCCAAAAAATGCCAATAAACCTGGACTTACATGATATAAGAAAAGTTTTGGACAAAAATACTCTTGGGTCAGGCTTTAGGGTTTTATATCTTGTAAACCCTTTACACGGTTGCATTTACACACAAATGACTTTACAGATTGGCAATTTCGATAGTTTGATCAGTGAGAAGCAAATCTCAGTGTGAGTTCCGATTTCCAACCCATCCCACCGGCAATTTCGAAAAAACTACAGCCGATTTCCAACATTCAAGCAATGAGACGTGAAAAAACTCAGCAATGTTCAGTTTTTCTTGTTTCTAAAAGCCGATTTTAAATTTTCTACCCCAAAGCGAGTTTTGGCCATGAAGTGAGGTTCCATCCAAGTGTACATTGACGCAATCCTGATAAAGCAATGAACTTTGGCAAAAAAAATTGGCCATTTGAGGGGTTGATATGGTTCGGATTAAATTTGTGGTTAGGCCTTTCTCTAACTCTAAATCGTATGTTCGTTTACACAATTTTTGATATATCGTGATATGGAACGCACTATGTATTTACTACTTTAATCTCCTCAATAGATTGTCGTGTTATTAAGTATATGATACGTAATATATCGTGTTATCGATAATACAATATTCGATATAGATGTCCTCCCATCGTGTATGCGTAGCATACATAACATGATATGTGAAAGGCAACATTCAAATGTCGTGCTATCATGTTTGAGAAGGCATCATATCATGTATATGATAATACAATATATGCATTTAGTGTGTATTTGTATGTTAGTTACATAATTTTAATCAATGCAACTCATTGATTTTGGTTACAACCTATTGTTGATATACATATGTATAACATCTTTCACAGACGAAGAGCTACAAAAGTACAGTCAAATGGCAGAATCAATGAAGGCATCAGAAGAAAAGAAGATATTCTATGGAAGGAGACCGGGTCTTGAAACAAACAGTTTGTCCATTGGTCTTAGACTATTAAAAGACCTTGTTGAATCAATGTCGGGATGCAAGGAAATCTTGGAGGAGACTAGGTTCTACCTAGTATATGATTGCTAGCCAATAATTATCTCCATGCCGCTCTTGTATGTTCTAATAGATAAGTGTTGGGACCACTCACAAGAAGTTTTTAACATTTGGGGCAAACCATATGGAGCTATTAATGTGGGACAAAGGGGGTAGTATTATTGTCTTGAAATTATTGAAACAAAGAAGAACTGGGAGCAAGAAGGCCTTCAATATGTTAAATTGTTCTAGCGGTTTCCCAATATTTCCTTGTGAGTAAACTTTCCTACATAATCTAATCAAGAGAAGTGGCCTTTCCTTTGAATGTCCATACTATCAATTCTAACAAAGATATATGGATATGGGTGCAAAAAAAAATGACTATGGGATTGTCCTCTAGAATGATGATTACAAACCTCAACCATTAAATGACATTCAATTTTAAAGAGCTGCCATTTATTAGATTGTGAATGAATAAAATCAATGTTTCATTCTGTTTGTTAGCAGTTTCGACAACATGATGTTTAGTTTTGCTTCAGTTTCACATTATTGCCATTGTGAAATGGCTTTTGTCTATGAAAAAAGACTACTTATTGACATATTTTTTCTTCATTTTTTGCCTAAAGAAGATAAACCCAAAATCTTTTCTTCATTCTTTATGACAATATCATTGTCATTTGTCAACAAACTTGAAGAGCTTGAATGTATATTTTTGTTTTTTTATGCTAGTCTGTTTAGTTTAGAATTAGAAGTTGATCTTCAAATGATGTATAGAATTCAATTGAGCATTTGCAAATGCAACTAAGTGCTTCCATACGAAAGAAAAGATGTAAGGATCACATAATTGACAAACTTACAAATTGGTTATGTTCTTGTTTTGAACCATGCATATGTGTAGTCAATGAATTATAACTACATGTGTGAAACAAGAAATAGTCTAAAATCCTACACCCTCCATCCTATAGTAATAACTCCATTTAAAAAAAAGTAATAATAGTCTCATCGCAACTGCTCATTAGTGACACAAATGAAAAAGCATTGCTAATAGTACTGCTATTAGTGACGCCTTTTCTTTCGTTGCTAATATTAATTTTTTTGCAATGCTTTAAAAAGTATATTATATATCTATCTACAAAGCGTAGCTAATAATATAGTATTAGTGACGCTTATTAAGCATCGCTAATACAAAAACATATTTTAAAAGAAAAAAACATTATTAGAGACGTTTTCAAATGTCGCTAAAAGCTTTTTTGCGATGCTTTAGAAATTATGTGGATAATAAAATAAAAATTCTTATCCGTATCTAAGAGCCGCTAATAATATATTATTAATGATACTTATTATTAGAAAACATCGCTAATAATATATTATTAGTGACACTATAATAAACAACGCTAATATAGTTTTTTTTAATAAAAATTATTAGACAATCTATTTTTTTGTGTAGCTAAAAATTAAAAATTTATTAGCGATGCTTTTTAAAACATCGCAAATATTTTTTTTTTTAAATATCCCACCTCCCCCTTGTCTCATCCTCCGATGACAGTCGGGAGGGGGGGCAATGCAACAAATAGGGGAGAGGGAGGGGGGGATCTGCCAGGCCCGTTGGGCGGAAAGGTGGGCCGATGTGGCGGCAAAGAAACTAGGGCAGTGGTGGAACCGGGCAATGGGTGGGGCAGGAGTGAGGGCAGTGAAAAACAGGGGAGAGGGTGGAAGGGAGTAGCTAGGACGATGGGGGTAGTTAGGACTATGATAACGAAGCAGGGAGATGGGTAAAGCAATTGCAGCAGGTTGGGCTGTAGCAGGGTGGAGCAGAGAAAAACAGGGGAGAGGGGGAGACGAGGCAACTGGTCAGTAGGGGAAGCCGAGTTCGCTGTGGAGGCTAATCCGTTGCTATGGATTAGGCCGGAGAAGGGGAACAACAGGGGAGAGAGGGGGAGGGGGCATTCCCGGGTTGTGGATGGGTGCGGATAGGTGGCGAATGGGCAACAAACGTATGGTAGAGAAATTTTGATGACGGAGACAGGAGTTGGGGGGTGGAAGGAGGTTTTTATGCACAATCGAGAGAAATTTTGCCCTGTTGCGCATGGGAAGAGAGAGAGAGACAGAGAGAGGAAAAGATAGAGAAGAGAGAGAAAAGTGGAGAGAGATAAGAGCATGTCTAATCCTATTTTTTAAGTCTATTAATTCAAAAGTTAACTCGACCACAACAACCTCAAATTAGATTATAAGACTCATTAATTACATACACAAGGTTTTTTTACATAATTTTAACAAAAAAAATTGCCAGTAAACTAGAGATATGACTTGTATATTTTTACATCTCTAAATGGAGCTATTAAAATGGGATAAAAGGGACTATTTTTTTAGCTATTAAATTTTATAGAAAAAAATTTAAAATGGTTTACAAATGAATTCACTTATTACATAAAATAAACACACAAAAAAAGCCTATAGTGAAAACTAAAATGAATTATGACAAGCTATTACTAAATTTCGAACAAATCAGCAATAGTGATTAACATCCTAATGGAAGTTATCCTTATGACTGGTGAATATGTATCAAAATAATCTTAACCTTCCTTTTGCTTGTATCCTTTGATAATAAGTCTAACTTTATATTTTACAATTGATCTATGAACCTTCATCTTCCTCTTAAATATCCACTTGTATCCTAGACGTTTACTCCTTAGTGGAAGGTCCACCTGCTCCCAAGTATGATTTTGTATAATATATTCAATTTCACTATTTGCAACTTCTTTCCAGTATTGCACTTCAGGAGAGGACATGACTTCCTTAAAGCTTTGAGGCTCATTTTCTAACAAATAAGTCAAAAAATCTGGATCAAAGGATTTTGATGTTCTAACACATTTACTACATCTAGGTTCATCATCTTCTCCCTCTTGGTCTTCACTATTGTTCTGTGCAACATCCAAAGTTCTTTAAAGAGAACTTTCCTCTTGTATAGAATTCCATGGAATAATATGTTCAGAAAATTAAGCATTCCTTAATTCAATCACAATATTGACATTTACATAAGGAATATCTAATTTATGAACAAGAAATCGATATGCACTACTTTTATTGGCATAATCAATGAATACACAATCAATGATCTTTGGTTTAATTTTGATCTTCTTGGGATTAAGGACCACCACTTTCGCCAAACACCCCCACACCTTTAAGAATTTATAGGAAGGCTTTCAACCTTTCCATAATTTATATGGTGTCTACATGGTTTTCTTATGAGGTATTTTATTAAGAATATAATTTACTGAAAGCAAAGCTTCCCCCTACATGCTCTGGGGTAACGAAGAACTTATTAACATGACATTTATCATCTCTTTTAAAGTTCTATTTTTTTATTCAACAACTCCATTTTGCTGAGGTGAATAGGGTGTTGTAGTTTGGTGTATAAAACCATGTTGTGAACAGAATTCACTAAAAGGTGATTCATATTCCCCACCTCTATCACTCCTTAAAACTTTTATTTTCTTGCCAAGTTAATTTTCAACCTCTATTTTGTATAAAACAAACATGTCTATAGCATCATCCTTACTTTTTAGGAAGTACACATAACAATAGCAAGTGCAATCATTAATAAATGTAATAAAGTACTTTTTACCTCCTCTTGTTTGAATAAGTTTTAAGTTACAGGCATCACTGTGAATTAACTCAAGAGGTTCAGTACATCTCTCAATGCTTTGGAATGATTTCCTTGTTAATTTTGATTCTACAAAAGTTTCAAATTTATGATGAGAATCAATATTAAATTTAGGCAGATATTTCATATTAATCAATCTTCGCATAGCGTCATAATTAACATGTCCTAATCTACCATGCCACACATCACATAACTCAATCATATAAGAGGAAGAAGGATTCGCATTCTTAATATTAGTAACATGTACAATAGTTAGTACATTAAGCTTGAAAAGCCCCTCATTAAGGTACCCTTTGCCCACATACATCTCACCCTTAGTCAAGACTAATTTATCTAACTCAAACACCAATTTGAACACATTCTTGCTCAGCAATGATCCCGATACTAAATTCTTTCAAATTTCTAGCACATACAACACATTGTTGAGCTTGAGTTCCTTGCCCGAAGTCATCTTGAGCACCACCTTTCCAATACCTTCAACCTTAGCGATAAAAGAATTGCCCATGAAAAGCCATTCTCCTTATTAAATGGGTGATAAGTGGAAAATTTTTTCTATTTGAGCAAACATGATGAGTGGCCCCGGTGTCCACCCACCACTCTCTAGCATTAGTGATCATGTTCATTTCTAAAACCACAGCAGAAAGGCTGATGTCATTCACATTGTTGGAGAGATGTTCCACTTCAGTCATGTTGGCTTGTGCATTTTTCTTTTTGGAATCATATTGTTTCTTCCACTTGCAACAATCCTTAGCCTTATGGCCTAGCTTGTCACACACATAGCATTTTGCCATGAACTTGGCTTTGTTGGAGTCATTGTTTGACTATTCAGCAGAATTTTTCCTCTTCTTGTTGTTGAAGTTCTTGCTTTTATGCTCTTGTTCCACAACATTGACTTTGGCTTCCATGTCATGACCCCTAATTTTTTTTCCAAAATCCTAGTTGTTCTCTTTGATCTTTAACCTTACAATCAAGTCTTTCATGTTCATCTCCTTACACTTATGCCTTAAGTAGTTCTTCAAGTCCTTCCAGGAATGCGGTAATTTTTCTATTATTGCAACCACTTGGAAAGACTCACTTAAAGTCATACCCTCTGCATGAATATCATGCAGGATAACTTGGAGTTCTTGAACTTAACTGATCACTGTTTTACTGTCCATCATTTTAAAGTCTAGAAATTTGCTGGCCACGAATTTCTCTATTTCAGCATCCTCAGTCTTGTACTTCTTGTCTAAGGACTTCCAAAATGCCTTAGCACTCTTCATTGGATTGTATACATTATATAATGTGTTATCCAACCCATTAAGGATGTAATTATGGCATGGAAAATTTGCATGCTTCCATGCATCAACTGCCGCAACAACCATTTTGTCATCCTGTTTCTCCTCAGTGAGAACGGATACTTCCTCTTGAAGGAATCAGGCCAGATTCGGTGTGGTAAGATAGAACAACATCTTTTGTTACCATCTTTTGCTACCATCTTTTGAAATCCGCACCACTAAATTTTTCTGATTTTCCACTTTAATTTGAACAGGAGCATTCACTAGAGTGGGAATAATGACCAAAGTCAAGTTAGTCTCAACTACCATTTCTGTTCCAATGAATAGTAGATAGTCTCTGTTTCAAAAATTATATAACACAATTTTAAAATTGCATGCAACCCAGAAAAGTTTGAGAAATTGCATATAGCTCAGTAAAGTTTGAAAAATTACACCCACTAGAGTTCAAAAAATTGCATGCATCACAATAAAGTTTGAAAGAATTACACCCAGTAGAGTTCGAAAAATTGCATGCATCACAATAAAGTTTGAAAGAATTACACCCAGTAGAGTTCAAAAAATTACACGCACTATAGTAAAGTTCGAAAAAATTTATGCACAGAACAGTAATATTTCAAAAATTTATTCATAGAATAGTAATATTTCAAAAATTTATGCACAGAATAGTAATTTTTTGAAATTTATGCACATAACAGTAAAGTGCAAAAAATTTACATATAGAATAGTAAAGTATCAAAAAATTACATAATACAATTTAAAAATTACATATAAAACAATAAAGCACGTAAAATTTCAAAATTGCATACACAACAGCAACGTACAAAAAAATGTAGGGAATTCTGACATTTTTCTTGAATATATAAGAAGTCGCGTTGAAGACACAACCCGTCCTGTTCAAATGGATGCGTCCATCCGTTAACGGACACCTTTTAGTGAAATCAAACCAGACCCGTTTTGGGTTAGTAGAAACCAAACCAAATAAGAAAAAACCAAACCAAATAAAGTTGGGATAAGTGAAAACCAAGCCAAATGAATTTGTCCCAAATAATTATCTTAATTGGCCCAACCCGACCCGGCCTGGCTCGGTTGGCCACGCGTGTGTGGGTTCATCCACCTAGGTGCATGGGTCCAACATATCACTCCCCTACAAAAGTGGGTTGGCCCAAGGGCCTAACTTGAAAGGCCAAACTTATGCCTTATATATCAACACTATCACCTTCTTCTAGGTGATGTAGGACTATTCACTCATTCGACCAATTCACATGTATGATTCTCATTCAATACAAAATGGGCTTGGGTTCTCTACCATATGGGCCTGTCCTACAAAAGCAATATGGGTTTAACCCACATAAATAACATGGGCTTAACCCATGTAAATATTATGTTGGCTTTTAACATAACACAACTAGTAGAATTTTAGATTTATATTATTTTTTTCAACGATATGTGTGCAACAAAAGTAATATAAACTTAATAATGTTACTATGTCACTAATATAAATCGAAAATAACCTTTTTTTGGCAATGAATTCTTGGATCATTGGCTCTTTCTTGATATCTTCTTAAAGACAAAACTTCTTCACTTATTTTAATAGGCTAAGAAATACTCCATAGCCTACACAAATTAGAAACAAATGGACTCCTCATCACAGATGTATCTTCGTGCATCCAATAAAAAGATAATGGTGAAAACATATATCAGCAGTATGAGAGAGAAATAAATTCAATGTGTACAATGATTAGCAAGATTATGAACTCCCAAATACCCAAGTTCCAATATCATGTAGATTTTCTATACTAAAAAAAGTCAAAGATTCGAGAATAAAGATCAATAGCTTTAAAAAGAAAGCCAAATTTTAGACAGTTAAAAATGAGGTCAAATTGTTAGACATTCATTCAACAATTTGCATAGTCATCAAGATGTAACCATAGCCGAAGCAGTACATATTTTACCAGGGGACTTCCTTTTGTACAGTCAATTCTGCAAGTATAAAAAAAAACCGGTACACTCAAGAAAAATGAACCATTTCCAAAATAACATTGAAGTAAATTAGGAACATACCATCATCCCATTCGGCAGGGCGTTACAACCAAGTTATACCTTTTACAAAACTAGACTGTGCAGGAAAAATTATTATAATCTACATTGACAACATGCAATCCACAAAAATCTAAATGGCATCCACATGGAAATGAATCATAATACATTCAGGAAGAAATGGGACATCTTTTTATGGTACAAATAGGAAAATCACCAATCAACCGATTGAAAAATACAAACATTTGTCATCCCAAATCCAACCGGCGCAGGAGCCGAACAAGGAAAAAATACCAGAAAAAATAAGAGAGCAAAAGAAAAGCCCAACCTCCTACTTAGAGAGGGGCTTTCACCGCATGAGCTGCAAAATATGCTTGTCGAGGTTGCCATGGAGTTGGACAGACATTTGATTACAGTCGAAAACCTGTAAATCCAAAAGGAGAGCCAAAGTTAAGGCCTTGGCCAATGATAAAAGCCACCATCCAACACGAACCTGACAAACATCCATAGTCATAAACTACATCAAAGCAGACACAATTGATCATATCCCATGGAACCACTGCATACAATTAGTGATCAATTAAAAGTAATAATCAAATGAACAAACACCTACAGATCAAAGAAACAGATAAAGTCCATGAATAGTCAATACAAGGAATAATCTGTCTTAAAACCTTAATAGAAACAAAGTCATTGATTCACCGCCAATCGAAAAGATAAAAATCTCAAAGCACAACAATACCATATTAAAACATCCGATGCAAGCGAAGATGATATAGGGATCAGGCAAAAGCAAGGAGGAGGAGGGATCAAGTGAAGGCAAGGAGGCGGAGGTTTGGATCGGTACCTCAACAAGCTACTGTGAGAGTCACTCATAGATTTCTTATTAGGGTTTTTTATAGTGGCGAGGAGCTAGTGAGAAACATCATCCATAAACAGCCTTGTCAATGTGATTTTCCTCTTTGCTACTTGTCCATGTCGCTGTCCATAGTCATTGCTCCTATGCAGAATCAGAATTCAGAATAGAGTACACTCTCCTACGGCAAGAAATAGTGAAAATGGCTGCAACTAAGGGATAATGGGGTATTGTAGATATTGGCTTGGTGAGCTTCGATGGTATAGAAAAGAGGTGGGCACGACGCCAAAATGGAGGAGCAATGGAGGATGGGACTGGCTTAGAAAGAGGGGAGTTCGATCATTGGGAGGAGAATGGCCTGAAGAAAGCCGAAAAGGCATGACAGCTCCACAAAAATGATAAAAAATAATAAAAAGTTTGAGCGAAGTTAAAAAGCCAAGAAACACCCAATTAAAATGAAGTTCAAAAGGCAAAATATTTTGGTATAGGAAACAAAAGAATTTTAAAAGGCAAGTAATATTTCTTTTTAAATTAAATTTAACGACTCGTTTAACCCAAAAGTGGCAAGTATTAACTTGCCAAGGCTAATTAGAGGAACCTATCAAATAAATTACTATCCATAAATAATACATTAATATTTTTTTATTAAATTTAATCCAACTTAAAAGGCAATAAATGCCTCCTTCTTAAATTGAATCCAACATCCAAGCTCAACAAAAAATGGCATAACCTACCAAATAAATCACTACCATAAGGATTGCATTAATTATTGACAACCCATGACAACGCCAATACCAAAACTATCCCCAAAAACAAATCCAAATTACGAACACCATCCTACCAAGTATGACAATCATTTTTGTCCAACGTGATAAATATATTTATTTTCATTCATTATCATTAATTATTTATATCCCATACCTTAAATATACCCCGAAAAGTCACCAAAATTACATCCAAAAGCATAGGAAAAGGAGGGATATGCATAGAGGGTGTTTTCATCTGCTTGTGGCAAAGTGTCTCGGACGTCATACCTTAAATATACCCAAGTATATTTTTGTCCAACGTGATAAATATATTTATTCTCATTCATTATCAGTAATTATTTATATCCCATACCTTCAATATACCCCGAAAAGTCACCAAAATTACATCCAAAAGAATAGAAAAAGGAGGGATATGAATAGTGGGTATTTTTGTCCGCCTGTGGCAAAGTGTCTCAGAAGCCATACCTTAAATATACCCAAGTATATTTTCATCCAACTTGATAAATATATTTATTCTCATTCATTATCATTAATTATTTATATCCCATACCTTAAATATACCACGAAAACTCACCAAAATTACATCCAAAAGCATAGGAAAATGAGGGATATGAATAGAGGGTATTTTTGTCTACTTGTGGCAAAGTGTCTCGGAAGCCATACCTTAAATATACCCAAGTATATTTTTGTCCAACGTGATAAATATATTTATTCTCATTCATTATCATTAATTATTTATATCCCATACTTTAAATATACCCCGAAAACTCACCAAAATTAAATCCAAAAGCATAGGAAAAGGAGGGATATGAATACAGGGTATTTTTGTCCGCCTGTGGCAAAGTGTCTCGGAAGCCATTAATTTTGGCCCTTAATTCCCGGGACACCTATATAGAATACCTATAATTTCATGAAAAATGAGTTACATAAGCACGTAAATGCTCACTCATTCGTGGCCTAAACTGTCATTCACCAGTTAAAAAAAGTCAAACTGGCCACGATTCTTTTTATGGTGAGGTGAGGGCATTTTTGTCCACAAGTGGCAAAGTGTCTAGGACACCATTAATTTTGAGCCTAAATACCCAGTATACGCCTGCAGAATACATATAATTACATAAAACTTGAATTACATAAACATGTAAAAACCCATTCCTTTGTGGCCTAAACTGTAAATCGTCTTTTGAAAAGTCAAACTGGCCGCAGCTCTTTTTAGGGGGAGGATTTATTATGTAACGAACCCTCTGTAGCACACCTAGACAAAACATGAAAATATTAAACATGGATATAAGGGGCTTCATTCCATTTAGAAAATTAGTCACTTTAGAATATGAAGTAAGTTTACTAAACAAAAAATGAAATATGCACATGCTGGATGAACCATATTTTCAATAATGCTCAAAGCATACATTTTTTTGGGATTGTTGATAGAGAAAGAATAGGTAGGCAAGAAAGTGTACTTAAGAATTTTTTTAGGAGATTTCTTGCCGAAGAGAAATGGCATCATTTGCTTATTGATGGAGGAAAAATAGGTAGGCAAGGAAGCTCATTTTTTTTTGGCTTTGTATCATGTAGTTGGGGAGGGTAAGTGAGCACTCTAAAAACCGAACCGTTTATATGCTTTAGGAGGGTATAAGCCATTGGCGGGAAAATGAGGAAAATACTAATGGGTTATACAAGCTATCGGGGAAAATATTAGACAGTGATAGGGTACCAACCTGGTATGCCTAGCAGAAATCAGGACGTAATATATCACCATATTTTCTAACATATTGGCTATTTTTTAAAAGACAATAGAAAAGAGCATCTATGAGCCACTTTATAATTGGTGATAGGTACTACATAAATATGCCACGTAGGTACCCTATGCGTACTAATATTTTATCGTAGAACATGTCTATACACACCCCGTTTTTATCCCTGTGTCCCTCATTACTCTCTTACCCCCTGCCATCTTTAACTAAAATCTCCCATATCCCCCATTTTATCCCACTTCTTTTTTTCTCCACTTTATTTCTTTCCCCTTTCTTCTTCATCTCTGGCGCCGGCGACAATGCCAACATCTTTTTTTTGCCTCTGTGGCTGATCATAGCTGCTAGCCACGGTGAGCTGGCTGCGACCATGGCTAGCAATGGCTGCTGTCAGAGAGCCGGCACAACGTGGCCTCGCACAGCCTGCACGACCGGATTGGCCGAGCTGTATGCGGTCAGAGTTGGCAACAGGCGCGCACTGTGCGCAGCCAAATCTGGCCGCGCATAGCTTACGTAGCTAGATCCGGTTCGTAGGCTGGATCTTGCCACCGGAGTTGTCACCGTAGTCAATATCACCGTCGCAGTCGCCAAATTTTGCTCACCAAAGTATAAACAAAATGAGGGGAAAAATACAGGGGATAAAAGTATAAAAATAAAAATATTATTTTGGTTTGTTTTGGGGGACACGGAGATAAAAACTAGGTGTATATAGCCACGTTCTTTATAATAAGTTACCGGCTTTACACTCCGCTGACATGTTCGAACTTTTATTGTTGGTCACCAAATGGTCAGGCACTGAGTCAGGCTAGGCGGATTCTAACACGTTCGAACTTTTATTGTTGGTCACCAAATGGTCAGGCACTGAGTCAGGCTAGGCGGATTCTAACACGATAGCAGCGATATTCTACATATTGCTCCGGTTGTTTTTTTGTTACATGCCGGTTTGGTTCGATTGCATTATATTTTTTGGTTCAATGTCGAACCAAACCGAGAGGCATTCAGCAGCCGAGCAACGCACGCCACCAGCCCACTAGCCGCTGCGGCATCTTCTTCCCCCCTCTCTGTTTCTCTGATTGATGAACCCGCCAAACAATCCCCAACTCACAACAGCCTCTACTCCAAATGTCCCTTCCCCCGTTACCCTGATGCTGCCTAATTTGCCAATCCATGGCACTCAGCCCATGTTCTCTTCTTGGATCAATCTCGGTTTCCCTCCTTTCAAGCTTCCCGCCACATTTATTGGTTCAAACTCCACTAAAGTCTGGTGCTAAGTTGCCCAAGGTGAATTCTCATCTGCATATCTTTCTGTTCCATTTTATGCTCTTCTGTGATAACAGTTGGGTTTTAACTGCATGCTTGTTATGGTATTTTCTGTGCAAACCTATAGCTGATTGTGTGTAAATGGATGGCGCCAAAATCTGCGTACTTTGGCCAGTATGGGGCTTGTCTGGCGTTGGGCGAACTTTCGGACAGCGAGAGGACAGAAAATGCGGGGGTGAAAGCAATTCTGAAAGATGGTTTTGATGTTCTCCTGGCAATGGAGGAACGGGGTCTTCGTCCTGACTTGAACACTTATTTGTGGCTATTAGATGGGTGCTTGAATTCATGTTCGTTAAGTAATGTGAAAAGGGTACACTGTTGTATCTTGAAGTCTGGTTTCGACGATGAGTGTGTTTTGGGTGACAAGCTTGTGGAAGTATATGCAAGCCTTGGCGTTTTAAAAGATGCAATCTTCATATTCGATAGTATGTTCGAGAAAAGTTTAGCCTCTTCGCATAGGATTATGAGTGCATTATTGGCTGAAAAGAGGAGCTGGGGAGTTTTGGGTCATTTCTCAAGAATGGTAGAAGAGGGATTGCCACCTGATAGCTGGGCTTTTTCTTGTGCATTGAGGGCTTGTAGTGCTTCCGGTGTCCCTTTCTGCTATGTTGAACAAATTCATTCCAAGGTTATCCGATCTGGACTTTCTTTCAATTCAGTAGTAGTTAATCCTTTAATTGACTTGTATGCAAAAAGTAGTAAAATAGATTCAGCTTGGCTGGCCTTCAGAGATTTACATTCTAAAGACAGTGTTTCATGGGTTGCCATGATATCTGGGTTTTCTCTTAATGGTCGCGAAGAAGATGCTCTTTACCTCTTTTGCAATATGAAGAAATTAGGGGTTATACCCACGCCATATGTGTATTCCAGCGTTCTAAGTTCCTGTACAAAATCTGAGCATTTTGACCTAGGGTTGCAGGTACATGCTCAAGTCTTGAAATGGGGATACTTATCGAAAACATTTGTGGGAAATGCCCTTCTCACACTCTACTGCCGTTGTGGAAAGTGGAGCTCTGCTAAACAGGTTTTCAACAACATGCCTCACCATGATGGAATTACATATAACTCATTGATCTCTGGGTCCTTTTGTTGTGGAAATTGTGAGAGAGCTCTACATTTTTTCCAAAAGATGCAAACTGCAGGTTTTAAACCTGATTCAGTTACTCTTGCCAGTCTCTTAAGTGCTGCTTCATCTTTTGGAGCTCTTGCAAAGGGAGCACAACTCCATTCTTATGTGATAAAATCAGGTGTTTCTAATGATGTTATTATTGAAGGATCTCTCCTTGATCTATATGTGAAATGCTCTGATATTGAGACTGCCAACAAGATGTTTTGCACCACCTGCAAAGAAAATGTGGTTCTATGGAATGTGATGCTTGTTGCATATGGGCAGCTAGGAAATCTCAGAAAATCGTTTGATTTATTTTGCCAAATGCAATTAGCAGGTATGAAACCTAATCAATATACTTATCCAAGCATTTTAAGAACTTGTACTTTCCTTGGGGCTGTTGATGTTGGAAAGCAGATTCATACCCTCGTTGTGAAAAACGGGTTTGAACTTAATGTCTATGTGTGCAGTGTACTTATAGATATGTATGCAAAGTGTGGGGAACTTGACCTTGCTAGGGGGATTCTGGATAGATTGACAATGAAAGATGTAGTGTCTTGGACAGCCATGATTGCTGGCTATGCACAACATGAATTATATGTTGACGCCCTTAAACTTTTTGAAGATATGCAAATTTGTGGGATCCTATCTGACAATATAGGATTATCAAGTGCTCTAAGTGCTTGTGCTAGTATTCAAGCCCTAAAACAAGGACAACAGATTCATGCTCAAGCTCATGTTTTGGGTTTCTCAGAAGATCTTTCTGTTGGAAACTCATTAGTTAGTCTTTATGCAAGATGTGGTAACATAAAAGGAGCTTATTGGATATTTGAGGGAATAAAAGAGAAAGATGTTGTATCATGGAACAGTTTAATAGCAGGATTTGCACAAAGTGGCCAATATGAAGAGGCATTGAGTGTATACTGCAAGATGAATCAAGAAGCCATAGGACTTAATCTATTCACTTTCACCCCTGCTATAAGTGCTGCAGCTAATACAGCTGATATAAAGCAAGGGGCACAAATTCATGGAAGGATGATAAAAACTGGCCATGACTTGGAAGTGGAGGCAGGAAATGCTTTAGTTACTCTATATGCTAAGTGTGGGTCACTTGAAGATGCAGAAAGAGGGTTTTATTTAATGACACATAAAAATGAGGTTTCCTGGAATGCGATGATCACAGGCTATTCACAACATGGTCAAGGCAGGGAAGCTCTTAAACTCTTTGAGGAGATGATAAAAAAAGGTTATAACCCAAACCATGTTACTTTTGTGGGGGTCTTGTCAGCTTGTAGCCATGTAGGTTTGGTAAATGAAGGGCTAGGTTATTTTAAGTCTATGGGTGAGAAACATGGTATTGCTCAAAGACCTGAACATTATGCTTGCGTTGTGGATATTCTAGGACGATCTGGCAATTTGGATCATGCAAAAGCATTCATTGAGGAAATGCCAATAAGTCCTGATGCTATGGTGTGGAAGACCCTTCTTAGTGCTTGTAGGGTTCAAAAAAATATGGAGATTGGAGAGTTTGCTGCTAAGCATCTTCTTCAGCTGGAGCCTGATGATTCGGCAACCTACGTGCTACTCTCAAATATATATGCAGTTGCAAGAAAATGGGATCTTCGAGATCAAGTGAGAAAAATAATGAAGGATAGAGGAGTAAAGAAGGAGCCTGGCCGCAGCTGGATTGAGGTTAAGAACATAGTTCATGCATTTTTTGTGGGTGATCATTTACATCCATTGGCTGATAAGATTTATGAGTATTTGGGAGAACTGAATTTAAGAGTAGGTGAAATTGGGTATGTATATGATCACTACAGTCTTTTACATGATATTGAGCAAGAGCATAAAGATCCGTCTACATTTATTCATAGCGAGAAGCTAGCTGTTGCTTTTGGGCTCATCAGTCTTTCTCCTGGAATGCCTATTAGAGTTATTAAGAACCTTCGTATGTGTAATGATTGCCATAAGTGGATGAAATTTGTTTCGAAGGTTATTGAACAAAAGATTATAATTCGAGATGCCTATCGCTTTCATCATTTTGTGGGAGGTGTCTGTTCATGTGGAGACTACTGGTGAAGCGCATGCAGTAAACTGGTTTAAGGCAAGAAATTCTTTGATTGTATTATATTGTTCATCAATTGCATGAATAACAATTTATCGTGTTCTATATAAATTTGGTCTGGAGAATTGTGTAGCATTTAAGGATTGTTCACATTTGCAGAATGAGAAAGTGTTGCTAATTTTAGCTTTTCCTGTACAATATTACTTCAACTACCTTTATAGCCATTAGGATTATTGATGACTGCTCTATTCTAGTAACTTATCTTCTACAACCAGGTTCCAAGAACCATAATTTTGACACTGCTTTATACATGTTTTAAGAATCTCTTTGTTAAATACATGAGTAGGATGATTCGTTTTTCCATAAAATTTCATGAATGATTATATTTAACAAGTATATTGATATTAAGAATTTTTGTTTTTAGGAGAGCATGATTAAAGAAATCATTTTTTATTTGATTGAAAATTTCTGCATGCTAGCATAGGCCTTTATCTAATTTTCCCTGAAAAAAGGACTCCTGTGGCTTCACTATGATCCTCAGCCTCACATGAGCGGCAAGCAGTATCTTAAGAATTGCCTACTTTGTTTTTGACAAATTTCTGTGATATCTATTACAGAAAGGTTGTGATGGTTGCTTCTGCAAGTAAAGAGATATAGTTATACTATTTTCAAACTTTTATTATCTTCAGTGCCTCATTTTTGCTCATTATCTTTAAACGTTATAATTGAAATTGAAGCTTCTTGCTCCATTTTTTCGTTCTTTGATTTGTGTTCAGCTTACTGGCATATTGGTATTACTTTTTTCAATTGTTATTTGGAAATTCCAATCAAGAGCTTTGGCTTTAACTTTCAATGTCTAGAATTTATAATTGATTTCATTATTTAATCATTGAAAGTTTCAAAATAAATTCCCTATTTTGCAGTGGATTTTATCCCTTAAGTTATTTTCTAACTAGATTCTGTTATTATTTCCTTGAACTTGTGTCTTATATCTATTTATCTATATAGAAAATCGGAAGTGAATCTTTCTCAAAAATAGAAAAGCTAAGTTTGCGCAAATTGAGCAGTTTAAAATCTAAAAGTAATGAAGAAATGCATATATTAACAAGCAATATATCCTTGGTGTTTAAGGCGAAGACAGGCTAATAGCTGAATCAAGTTGAAATTTTGTACGCAGGTTGAGATATTGTTTGTGCAGGCAATGTGGCAATCTCTTATGGGAATTAAGAACAAGGCATATGGAGCTTGATGCTGGTCAATTTTCTTGTCATTTCAAGCTTGCCCCGGTCAAGCAATGCTGCCAGCTGGAAAATGACAACTGGAAAAATTCAAGTTAGTAAAAGCAGTCCTGTTTTAGACTATGTAATTTGCTAATGTGGGATTTGAAAATGTTAAACACACAAACACAATGTTTTTTTGGACTGTAATTTACTAACCACAAACACACACACGCATGTACAAACACTCATGTGAAAAAGACTCACATGCATGTACACACACATGCATATACACACATGCGCGCACACATGCATACACATTCATTACTTGCATATTTGACAAGTCTTACATAATAACGCACATGGATGAGTTGCATATTTGACAAGTCTTACATAATGCGGCATATAATTGAGGTTGCTTTAGGTGATAAATTTGCTAAAAAAATTTAGTTAATTTGTTTTATGAGACATCATGGCAATCTTGTAAAATTGTCTTACCCTGAATAGTAATTGGGTGGGATGAGGTCAAACTTACGTAGAAATCCAGAGCCAATAGAATGTAAAATAGCCTCTTAAACTCTTTTTTATGTACCCAGCAACTTAAATTGACCCAAATGGAACTATTAATATGAGACAAACATTTTTTTTCCAAATAGAACTATTAATATGGGATGAAAGGAGTATATTCTAACAAAGTCACTCGAAAAATGTAGTATTAAGTTTGACTTAGTTGAAGATTATGTGTTCCTTGTTGTGAGTTTCTGCTGAAGGTCAAGTATTGAATCAAATCTTGTAAAATATTGTTTACTTTAAGGTAATAAAGCTTTTGGCACGTTGGTATGAAGAAATATCAAAATTTGTCTCTTCACAATGTATTTTAGGTGGATGTCCTGTTTCATCGATGATAACATCCTCAGATATGGTGCGTACAAGCATGCTGGTAGTAGGGTCCCTAGAATTATGCTTGGAAAATTGTTAGAACTAGAAGAGCACTTGATGACGGTTATGCTGTTAGTGCCTTGTAAGTCCTTGGTCCTTTTCTGTTGATTTTCTCTGCCTTTATGTACTCTGTCTGTCCTAAATAATATCTCCTTTTAGCAAAATATTGATAGTTCTATTTGGTTATAAGTTAAGTTGTTGAGTACTTAAAAAAGAGTATCATAAGCTTATTTTCCCTTTTCTTAGATGAGTTGTTTTATTAAATAAAACATAATATTTTTCCAAATGTAGCTATTATTATGGGATGAGGGAGTATATTTTTATTCACATCATCTGTTTGTTGTACGATGAGTTTTAATTTATCTGATTGCCATTTTTTTTTACTGTTCTAGTTATTGTGAAGGTGCTTCTACTGCTTATTCAGTTGTTGACGCATAGAGGAGCAGAAAAGTTCCAACTGTCTCATCTCCTTGCTATTTAGAGGGCAAAGAGACTTATTTATTGGTGACAATGTTTTGTTGTGAGGCGTCAGTTGAAGTTTGGTGGTGAGCTCGTGGAGGCGCCAAAATTCAATTTTTTAGTCTCATGTATAGATCACATGCAAGTCATATAGAATCAAACATATATAAGCAATAATCCACAATTCTTAGATTAATTGATAATAAATAAGAGTGATAATTCACTAACTTTTAGGGGCTTTGCTCATAGGATGTGGACTTTGTACACTCAATGGATTTGGATGCCCTTTTTGATTAAATCTCTTTGAAGAAGTTTATGGTTATGATTACTACAACCCATATAGCATAGAGGGGAAGAGATTGCCTCGAGAGCCTCTTCGTAGCGTGTAAGAATTGGTGCTTGTTCACATTCTTCAACCTAATGCAATATGAGACAAGGGCCACATACGTGCCCAGGATGAGAGAGAGGAAGGTGAGACCTTCCTTGATCACCACTAGCAAGGACTAAGGGGTGGCAACTCAACCTAAGGAGCTGAGTCATGGCCTAGTCAAGAGGGAGAGAGGAGAAGCAGGAAGGGATGACTGAGTGGGGAGTGAAGGGGCTTCAAAGCCCTAAGTTGGTTAGTGTCCTCTTCCTTGTTGGGCTAGGACTCAGGCCCAACGAGTCTCTTCCTCATGGGTATCTTAGAAATGTCTTGATCATGATTGTGGGCTCAATTTTAAAAACCCATAGAGGCCTTGCACACCTTTCATGGTTATGTCCATGGGGGGATGACCCATAAGAGAGTTTATGCATGTCATGCTCCTGTTATGCCCCCTTAACCCAAATCCGGCTAAAAGGAATGACAAGGGTTTTAATTCAAACCTAGTCTAGATCGAAATACACAATACTCACTTTGTGGAAAAGAATTTACTGGAAGATAAAAAAAATTAAATAAAAATTTTAAGTATAATCATAAGCGTTCCTACACCTATATATTAGTTCATAAGCATAAAGGGAGTTTCAAGCCTTCTCAAAAAGTAATAAACAAGTTCATACTATCAAAATAAAAGGCTCTCCCACAACATAGTTAAGTTTTATAGTTATATCATTAATAAATTAAAGACTATCCCAAAATATAAGAATTATTCCTACTCTGTGTTAGTCTAATCTACTTTGTGCCCGCAAAACAAATTATCATGAGTACTGCATGACACAACTATATAGAAGATCTTAGAGGGAAACTATAAAAGAAGGCAAATTGGGGAGCTTAGCTCAGTAAGAGTCTTAAAACATAGAGCTTACATTAATACCAAAAACATAATTAAGATGTATAAGATAAACCTTATGCAATACCTATTATGCTCTGGTGCCTGTCCAACCTGAGCCGAACTCAATCCAAAGGCCAATCCAACTATATAGGGGCAACAAGATTGCATTGCGAAAGTCTTTAACCCCTTAATCGGGTATTTAATACATACACGGAGTTGTGCACCTTTAGTCTTTTGCATAAGAGAAATAAGGTAAAATAAAATAGCATAATAATTTTGAAATAAATCTTCCAGTGTAACCCACATACTTAACATCCTAAGCCTAAACATAGCTCGAATCTGAAAATCTTAAACAAGTCTAAAACTAGTAGATATACACGAGTCCAAAACATAATCGTCCACACAAAGTGTTATATGATCATAATAGCATAAATCAGAAGACAATAATATATGAAAATATTTATACCTAATCTCATACATATCTCGGTCGTCCTTCATACCAGGAATCTTGATCAACTGCATGTCGTACCATGCAGCCCCAAAATAAAACATAGAAAGAGGGCCGAGTAAAACTCAATAAGGTTTGCAATATGGTAACGTTAATTAGAAAACAACCACGACACATCAATATGGTGATTCAAATCCTTATTTTACATAATAACCCCATTTCTGATTAATTCTCTTACTATACCCTTATTTACCCATAAGTAATCATTTTGCATATAAATATTACATATATACTAATCATCATGAGATGAATAATCACAATATGACATAAAATTTATCCTGCATAATAAGTAATTCTCACTCAATCACATCATAAATAAACAATCATATATAACTTGCATGAACAATGTCTCTAACACACATTTAGATTATACGTAATAAACCATTCTCGTTCATAGCATTCAACCTACATAACATGTGTCTCTCACCCGTAATCACATAATGTATTATTCATATCATTTATCCATAGATCATTCACCCTGCACGATAGGAGTCTCAATCACACGATACTAAATCATACATAATAAATCATATTTATATGTGTCACATAATTTCAATTATCCCTACACAACTTGTGTAACCTGGGTATAATATTATCTCATACATATGCATCATCAATAAATAGTGAATGTCTCCATCATGGAGAAAAATACAATCATGGAACACAGGTTGGATATAGTCCAATTTCCACGAAGGAAATATAAAGTGTTTAGGGTAGTCAGCCCCTAAATTTGCTCACCCTAGACAATCTTCGCCAAGGATGTCCGAATCTCACACAGAGAACCTTGAGCAACTGTCTTCGCCCTAGACATCTCCTGCGGTGGGAAGAGTCTGAATTCTACAGAGGAAACCTAAAACATGTGATAGCCGATATATGAAAGCATACCACTTTAGATTATCAAGGTCCAGATGACTATCTAAAGAAATCTCAACTGCAAGATGAGTACACAACTCACCTCCATTCAACTCAATTTAACATCAACTCAGATTGACTCAACCTGGAGAGTATTCATGTTTGATACATAAACTCAAATAAAAATTATGTCCTTTCATACTAACCAATTTTTGATAAGCCAACGATCAATTAATCTATCACACAATCTCACATCATTTCATTTATTCAACCAACTACAACTAATCTCGATAAAGTCTCAATTAAAAATCCGTTTCATGATGCATGCAACATGGTACATGCATGGGCAAGACATACATAAATCCCAATTCATGATAAGTGTACTCATAAGCCCTTCATGTATCATTTATAATCATATTACTAAACATCATCATAATCATCCCCCACGTGTGTGTACATAGTAGAAATATTTAATTCTAAGCATATAAATGTCTTATATTTAACTCATGATCATACCAAACATGTACATTAACATCTAATCATGGTTCCAACTGAATTTATGGGTGAAAAATCATCGAAAATAATAAATCAAGTCAAGTGTAACCTTATGCTAAACCTATGCAAGCATATTCACAATACCCTTAACTCTAGACATAGCACCATCATTCACCTATAATTTAATCACATTATATGAAGACATATCAATTCATTCTTATGATTTAATCTTGTTGGAATCATGCTAAAAACATAATAAATCATTCAATTATGGATTCAAGATAAGCAATACTAACATGTGTAGCCAACAACATGCAATTTCACATAGCACTTAAATATTCTTTATAATTTTCAACATCAATAACATACTCTTTCAGTAGCTTATTCTAACTCAAATTATTCAACATAAACATAAGAAATCGTATTTAAGAGTAAAAGAATAAGAATAAGCAAAAGAAACAAGATGACAAAAACTATAGTATTGTCATTCGATCGGCCTGCATGACCGTTGAACGCCAACACAGTGGTTCTGGTTCGTCTTCCTCACTTCAAAATCAAAACCAAAACTTCACATACAAATCTTAAATTACAAAATTACACTCCCAAACATCATAATAATCAAATCAATGCTTAGAGAACATCAAATCTAGCCATTACTAAACAAAAACCCTAAGAACTCTCATCAAAGATTACTCTTTTATCAAATCACTATTAAAGCTCATAATCATGGAACCTATTTCAAAACTGTATCAAAACTTAAATCTGAATTACAACAATGTTTGAGACCAAAGCACTTACCTTCCACAAATTCTTGATTCGAAATGACTCCTCAAACATCTTCAAAACCTACCCAAAACATGATTTTTATTAATACTTCTCAAATCCGATTTTAAAACACCTAAAACCTTCAAGAACAAGTAGATTTAAGGTTCAAGAGACCTAAAAATAAAATTCCCAAAATTAGGTTTAGAAATAGAAACTCAAATTAGTAGTTTTTGAGTAAAAATTGAGATTAATCTAAAGTAAATAAAGGGATTTAAAAGATTTAAGAAAAACCTGAATTGATTAATGAAACATTAAACAAAACCATATCTTAATCTCTTTCTCATTTAGGAAAATAGGGATTAGGCTTTTAAGCTCCAGGTTTCAGTCCTTTCCCAATTGAGGAAGTGGCTGGGCTTTTTTATTTATAGTAAATAGTGGGGTAAACCTAATTAATTAGTGGGGTACAAATAAAATTTACTACTAAAAATGGATAAACTTGCTTATTTAAACCCAAATCGAAGTTTAAAAATTTTAAAATAATTATTTTATGTTTTAGTTTAAAGTTAGCATCATTTAAGGCTAATAACCCAAAATTTGCACGTGGGGCCCACCCCTTAACTTTTCAAAAAAAAGTAATAACAATTCCAAAAATTCCAAAAAAATTTAAAATCACTTAAATTAACTTTAAAACCTTAAATGTGAAGAAAATTTAGGTTAAAACCTTTGTTAACTACTTTAATTTCAAAAATAGTCAAAATCGAATAGAATTAACTAGGGCTGCATCTCGGTTTGGTTTTAGGCGGTTCCAATAAGAACCGAACTAAACTAAATTATTAAACCAATATACAAAAACCGAATTGAACTGAAAACTGAATAAGAACAACAAATTTTAATTCTTTATCAAAACTAAAGAAAAGTCTCTGCAGTTTACAGGGAAAAAAAAGAACATCTTTACATTTGATCGCCGGTCCGTGCGAAGTTGAATCCAAACAAATTGGACCGATTGTAGTAGCGTTGCCATAAATCATAGATGACAATAGGGAAGACGATTTGGAAGCATAATTGGGTGAGGACGGCCTGGGCGTGTCGGGGACTGGATTAACATTCGAGCTTTGATTATTAGACACTGATCTGGATGAGTCTCCACCAATGTCACCAGACTTAGATGAGAAAACATTCATTGTGCAGCTATTGACAGCAGAGTAGGATGAATCAGTAGAGGAGGAGAAGGCAGAGGCGAGATAGATGGTCGAATCGGTTGACAATCGGTGGTAGAGGGTGGGTGAGGCAATTGGAGGAGGTCACCGAGGGAGAAGTTGTCATCCGAGAAGGAGATATCGTCCATGAAGCCGTCCGGGAAGGCAAGATCGTTGTCTGCCGGGCGTGTGTCGAGGAAGTCCGCATCGATCATGGGGAAGGAGGACTAAGTTTAGTAGAAAAACAAAAAGGAAAGCCCACCTCTGAGCTGAACTAAATAGAATGGGGAAGAGATTTGCAGCAAAAGTCCACGAACAATCAAGGTAAAAATCAATGAAGACAACCCGCCGATACTCCAATCGCACAAGAAAATGGGGATGGAAAAGAATGGACAGGAGAAGGGGCTATCAGCTCATCACCGGCTAGGATAAAGGAGAGAGGAACAACTGAGGAGGAGGTAGAGCAGAGACAAGGTAGAGCGGCCAAAGAGGAGGTAGAGCAGAGGCGAGGTAGAGCGGATAGAGAGGAGGTAGAGCAGATGTAAAGCCGGAGAGGAGGTAGAGCAGCTAGAAAGGGGACTGGGAGAGCCAGAGAGGAGGAAGAGTGGTTGGAAAGGGGACTGGGAGCTACTGGGCACTGCCTGTGGGAATGGTAGAATGGGAGAGGTTAGGATTAGGGTTGGGAAATTGTGGAGCTCGGGTTTTCATACGAAGGTATATAGTTCAGTCTGGTTTGGTTACGGTTTCAGTTCTTTTGTAGTAAAACCAAACTGAACTGAAATTCATTCTGTTTTTTTTTCTTCCAAACCGAACCAGAACCGAATAAGGAACCGAACCAAACCACTAAATTTTGGTTCGGTTTTACCCGGTTCGGTTCCAGTTTTTGGTGTAGCCCTAGAATTAACATTAAACCACACTTAAATAATTAAATAGAGTAAAATAAAGTGGTTCAAGTTTAGGGATCTTACAATACTGGTGTTAAGAATACACGAGCATGTCAAATCTCTTACATATGAAACCTATGCAAATATTTCATTTATGTACCATAATCTATAAGAAAAATTTGTGAAAATGCATAATTGTATATTATAATCTACACAAAAAAATGTATATTTAAGTGTCATAAACTATACACAACCTATATAATCAAGTGTCACAATCTATACACAAACTGTGTATATAAGCATCATGATTTATGCACAAAATCTGTGCAAATAAGCATAATAATAAAGCATAAATCATTGATAGAGTAATCCTAGTACCCAAAGATACTTAATATCGGCTTTATTCAATATTCTTAAGCCAAAAATATCAAAAGCAGTTAGCAACTTTCGTAAACCGAAAGTACCCCTGGTTAATCGGTGCTCATGAACAAACTAGCATGGACCTCACTTTAGAAGTTTCATTTAGTGTTCTCATTATAGTATTTCACTCTTCTTGACTTGGTGAGAATGAACCCAATCTTTTGGTATGGAAAACCCTGTCCTTTTTTACATAAAAACTCAACCTTTGGACATAAAATTGATTTATTTAAAACCATGATAGGACTGATCCGAAAAACTATGGAATACCACAGCTAATCACGGTTAAACATGGTTTAGCAAACCATTTGCATGATGTATGTCACATGAGTTATACTTGAGATGCTAACTGCATGCAAGCATAAGCATTCATACCAATAAATAGTTCTATCATGCATGAGACAATGCTCGTACATTGATAACATGGTCATATAGTCATAAGTTCATATAAACATAAGTGGTCATATTCATAGATGATCAAAAGAACATAGAATATGGTTCATGCATAAATAACATTGTGTGTGCAAACATTCATACTTCATCATGATAATACTCTACTAGTGAAATTTAAGAGACATGATGAAAATATCAAAATTTGGCTTAAAATAAGCATATAAGTCATTTTGCTCATGGGCAATTGATCAGCCTAAAGGGCAATCAATCAGGCAAAAATAAGTGGCAAACAATTGTTTTAGGTTGAACAATTGGTCTGCCTAAATCTAAAGAGAGAGACATAGCCAATTGATTGGACTTTTAAGGGTGATTGATCGGTCGTGCTCAGAAACATGAAAAATAGCTTCTTTTTTAGCAAAACATTATGATTTTCTATTAAAATCTCTTAAAACTTCAAAGAAACATCATCTAAGCTCTAGACATGATCGATCCAACATAACTTATGCATATTCATGTTAAGACATTATCAAAACACATATCCAAGAAGATTTAAGCTCATTCATCTAACATACTTCAAGAACATGATTCCGCACACAATCTATTCAATCTCTTCCCAAACTCATGGAATCCCTGCCTAACAAATTAGGTCGCATTAGCAAAACTCACACCTTTTCACCAAATAGAAGCTCAAAATCAGTAATAGAAGGACAAATCAAACATTCCCTTGTGCCCAAATATGAATCATGATCTAAGGTTTTAAAACATGGGTAAAAGAATGTACTTTGAAGATGAGGGACATTAAATCACATTCAAGAGAAGAATATGAAATTGAAGGTGAAAACATAAGAAATCATAAAGGAACTTGATTGATTTACCTTAAATAAAGTTTTTCCTCCTTGAGAGGGGACCAAACCTTTTGAAAATATCAGCCACTCGCAAATAGGAGAATGACCAATATGGTTATTTATATAAGTGGGTAAGTGGGCTTGCATGGGCCTTATAAAGGAACAAGTAAATCCACTTAGGGAAATATGCTAGAATGAATGTGACAAGGCACAAATACATGATATCAAATGAAGGTCGTGGGCCCAAGGATGGTTGTAGTTCCTAGAGTGGGGCTCACTTCCTTAATATAAGGAATTACATAGAAACTTCAACAATTAGTGTGGTAACATGGTAGTTTATACTAAGCATTGATGTTCTTCATGAGTATTTCCACTTCATGACTAGGAGAACATATTTGTCACACCTGGGGTAACCCCCATAGAACAGGTCACTAATCCTCCGACAAAAATTCAAAACAAGACTACGAATATATATTCATAATTAAACCAAACCATCACTCAATAAAGCAATTAATAAAAAAATCGGATCTCACAAAGTAGATCTCACTCTAGGTCATGAACATGTTTGGGGCCTACAAATTATATGCATGCTTACGCACATATAATATAACTAGTATATATACAAGTGAGTGCGTGCTAGTGACTCGGGCTCACCAATCATGTGTAACAGAGGGTAATTTTTTGTGGGTCCACCCCCACATGTCCTAACCCCAAAGAACTTGAACCGATTCACCTTAATCGGATTTCTAATTTTCTCTTCACCTTCTTTTTATAGATAAATGACCAATTGTTCTCATGCTTCTATCAATGAGGAAGTCTTCTCCTAAATTTCATAAAGTCAAATACCTGTCAGGCAAGGGGCAATTCATCATGACTAGGAGTTTGGCAGCGAAGTTAATGATGAGGCAATGCCTATGGCACCGGCATTGATAACCCTTAGTAATATGCAACTGCACTAAAGAACCACAAAGTTTATATGTGGGAGCACTTGACAAAGTAGCAAGTGCTATACCTAAAAATTCCTCAGGTGTCCACGATGAAGGTAGTACACAAATACTGCAAAACATAAATAAGTTGTGGAGTTACTAGTTATCTTACTAGGTACATCGACCAGGGTACCTCCAAGCAAGGAGTCAAAGATATGAGGCAAACATAATTAAGTAGCATGGTCAGCTCATTAAATTCTTTAAGTATTTTCACATACAACGAAAGTACAAATCATAATATCCTAGCCATATATATTTTGTGTGCCAAACAATTATTCTCTTTTGTAGTTGATGTGAAGTTTGAAAGGTATACAAAAAACTCTCTCCTTTCATAAGATTTTAGGCAATACAACTAAGTCTGACTTTATCAAACTTTTCAACAATTATAAAGGTAAACTTATCAAAACTCATTTTACGATTCCAGGTAAAATCACTCTTACTTCAAATACATGGAATAGTAGCCAAAATTTAGAATATGCTTGTATTACAACACATTATATTGATCGAGACATGGTTTTGAAAAAAGAAGTATTATTTTTAATTTATTAAAATTTCTTCATTCAAGAATTGTAATTAATTAGTCTTTAATTGTAGCGTCCCGACCTAAAAAACTGACCTAGACCGGGGGTTATTCAGAAAACAAAATCAGCGTAACTTAAATTTAAGTAAAAATTAAAACAAGAACAACCGTGAGCGGCAGACTTTGTGTGCGATAGTCGTAGCATTCCTCTATGCACTAAGGGGCTTGAGTATTCCATTACGCGTAGGTTAGAACAAGCCTAATTTTATAACTAATTTGGATCAGACCAACTTTGTTGTACTGTTGGTTGCCTGCGTACATATTGTATAACATTTACAACGTTATTCTAATATGATCTAATCTGAACGTAGTTTTGCTTAACGGCTAGTACATGCATCAAGCATTTTGAAATCGTATGCATTAAACTACATATGTACTTATATTCGAATAAAACATCTAGAATCAGACCGGAAAACTCATAAATCATCATAGTTTAACATAAGACAATAAATCGGTGGAACATACATCTTGCTTTATCACAAAAGTAAGTAAAACAAACAACAATGCAAATTAGATCATATCAGATTCCATTAAATTATTCTATATCATAATAGATCATATCAGAACAAATTAGATTAAACAGAGCATTTTAGAGCTTATCAGATTATATCAGGTTAAAACATATCAAAACACAATAGACTAGAGCATAACATATATCTTAAGTAACACATGCATACATATATTGTATATCTTAATTAATATAACAATATTACTAATTAAAATATGCATGCATATAAATCAAATAAAATCAGAAATTAAAAAATGCTTACTCCCCTGTAGTCCCAGAAGTCGCAACGTTTGATGTTGCTCGTTTCCTCTGGGAGTTCTCCCCTTCAGGTCTAGAGATGGCGGGCTGAACCTCCTCTTGTTACGGTATATCTTTCTCCTTGCATCTAAAGGTGGTGGACATCACCTCTTTTTCACCCAAGACATTTCTTTCTTTGAGGCCCGAAAGCGGTGAACATAACCTCCCCTTAACCCAAGATGTTTCATACTTCCCACACTCGTAGATGGTGGACAAAATTTTCCCTACCTAGAGACACTTTTCTCTCTATGCTCCCATAGGCAATGGACAGACCTTTCCCTACCCGGAGACACTTTTCTCTCTATGTGCCTATAGGCGACGGACAAACCTTTCACTTACTCGGAGACTTTCTGTTTTCCGTTTTCGTAGGCTACTGGCATAACCTCCCCTTAACCTGGGGATGTTTCTCTCATTGCGTGGCCCTTCGATGGAGAACAGAGCCTCCCCTACTCTGGCCACTTCCCTCGTTCTAGCCCGACGAAAGAAGACGAAGCCTCCACTTGCTCTGGGTCATTTCCCCTTATAAAGTCACAAACTCAAGGAATTGACATTTCCATTGCGTAGAATACCCTCAAATTAGATAAGAACACTTTTTAAGTTGGCAAAAAAGGACTCAAAACGGACTAGAAAACTATTTCCGAAGTTTGGTGCAAATCAAAATTTATAGGGGAAGGCGTGTGAGTGCATGGTGGAAAAGGGGTACGCATGCACAAATGCACACCATGTGTTGCACATCCATTCTGTCGTGTATGTGGTCGGAGCGTGCATCAGCATGGTGCATGTGGCACCGCCAAGCGACACTCTCGCATGTAGCGCAGTTGACTGTGCGATTGCACAAGCCCCGCGTTGCACAAACAATAGCATTATTGCGGCCCCACCTAGCACGGCACGGTGTGACTTACTCGCTCTGTTCTGTTTCAATGGCGTGGTTCAGCTCGGCTCATGTTACTGATGTCATCTATTTCATCTTTTCTTTAATATTTTATTATTATTTTACTAAAATATAATTCTAACTTCAAAACGTGATAACTTCTTATTTCGAAGTTGGAATCATGCGTTCTTGGTGCCAATAGACTCGCATTGATGAGCCCTTCGAAACTAGACCCCACATTAATAGGTTATCCCATACTTTTTAAGTTGGTCCCGCCTATGTGGCACTCTTCCTGAGGTCGTAACTTTCGCCCCTGACCTTTGTTTCATGTGTTCTTCTATTCGTTTATCTAATATGATTATGGGGTCAATAGAAATAAAATATAATAAATATTCATATGATATTCATATGGTTTTTTGTTTAGGTACAATTGTGGATCCAATGATTAAGTTACAAATATAAGTAGAGGGTACATATTAACTAATATTAATATAAACTATAATAATTTCATTGAAGATATCAAAAATACCTTATATATGAATCTATGTATGGTAGAGGGACTACTCCTCCAAGTTCTTCTATAAATAGAAATGACCCTTATTAGTTATTGCTTAGTAGAAATAAACAAAATTATAGTAGTACTTCTAATAATAAATTAGTTTATATTTACAAAATAATTTTATTAAATTTTTAAGAGAAGAATAAATAAGTAACTTTGATGTTTTAATTTGCTAAAAATAGTTATTATGTGCTTTGTAATTTAGTGTGTGACATAATATCTCATATTTACTCTTACTGAAAGAAACAAAGTACTAGACGATCGGAGGAGTCACCTAGATCTAACGACAGTGGAGTGCTACATGTATTTTAAGGATTGACTAGATGCAAAAGATGAAAAATAAGCTCCATAATTAAAAGAGGATTTAGAATAAAATTTTTATAATTTTTTAATTTCCTAGATAGGTCATATATATATTAGTGATCAATTGTAAAGGATAAATAGGTGAGTTACTACCAACCTCATTGGGATGTGTACTTATACTGTAGTTATGTAATTTTCATCTTCTTAAGGTTTTAAAAATTATAAATTTACAACAAATGTATCAATATATGTTTTTATAATTTTGAATAGGGCCGCGGGCTAGTCGTGGCCTGTTTTGGGCCTCTCCGCTGAAGGAACATACTGGCCCAGCCCTTCACATGGACTTGGGTCATGCCCCCACTCAGGTCATGCATAGCCTAGCCCGGGCCGGGCCTAGCACAGCCCGTTACCACATCTACTCTCTAATGTGAATATATACTTTGAGCCTTCGCTTTCTCTTCCTTGTCAATATCACAAGAAGTCTTGAATCTATCATAGTTAAATTCCTCTCATCAGACTCTATTGCCGACTGGAAGTTTCGTACTCTTCAAAGAATTTAGCCTGTTCTCCTTATCAAGAGGGAAGTCTTGGCCTACATTGCATCTCTCATGGGCTTTGAATCGTCCTTGCGAAACAATGTTGGAGATCTTGGTTGATAAGCAATCATTATGGGTTAATTGGACTTACTCCTACGACCACGATGATTGCAATTTATGGACTTAAGAGAGCCAACATGACATTTGATAGGCTCTTACTGCGGTGAGGAGATTTCTATGCTTTAAGTATGAACGTTCATCTCTATCCAATGAATCGGATTCCATAGTCTGGACGCCATCTTAGCCTCGTTGACAAAGTACACAGCTACATAACATGGTCCTATCATGGTCACCTGGTTGCTATATACTGTGTTAAGCCTCTATGTACTATAGTACGAACCTATGTACCATAGTCATGGTATCTCGTAAAAATATTTTCCACTGTTAGCGTACTTCTTCTCTATGGCTATGTTCTTAAATTCTTTTTCAAAGCAGTTTTTCCCTCATTTGGACAAAAAAGATACACCAGAATATTAAGGAATTGAAGAAACAAACCAAAAATATGCCTTTAGCCAAATTCTTCAAGAGTTTAAATCTTCCTCTTGGTGTCTCCTCACATTTCAAAGCATATTGAACATATTCCTAGTTTGTCTATGAGATGACATTGTAATATTTCTTTTGTCCTATATTAATAGCTATATTTAAAAAATAATAATTTTTATTAAATGGTACAATTTATATGTAAGAAAAGAGAAAATAAATTTATAATACTCTTTTTTAAGTGCCTAATTATTTAAATTGAATTAAATAAAATTATTAATATAGAATAATTTTTTTACCAAATAGAGTTATTAATTTAAGACGGAGGGAGTAATTTTTTGTCTTATCGCCTCTTATCATATGACTAGTCCTTATCTTTCCATGATCGTAATGAGATTTTGAGGGCTTCGGCCCACTAACCAATCAAAGAAAAAAAATCACATGTCAAAGAAAGATTGATATGAATCAATTGGATTGGATTCGCATAAATAAAAATCATTGGCGAGGATAGCAAATTAATCAACCTGCACTCTCAAACTCAAACGTGTTCTCGCCTCCCCCAAGACATATTGTGGGGAAGCCTTGTCTCAAATCAGAAGTCATTAAAGGCATATTCAAGGTATCATTCCACTGTAATTACATCGTCCATATTTAACCCCACGTCTAGCTTGACTGGTCTCCATCACTAAAGCCCTGTTGACCAGTTATATAGGACTTTAAACATAGTACATAAAAGGCAATTCTTTATCTATATACAATTATTACCGTCTTATGTACCATGTTCAGAGCCATATATATAGGCTGATCACTAGGTTCTGATTAGAGAATCGGTGAAAAAAATATTTTTCTAAGCTACTGTTAACATCACGGTGGTGAAGTAACATCACGGTGGTGAAGTTGTCCACAACACATCATGAATGTGGTCCAACTGCCAACAACATTTTTGCAATAGTTGGCACTCTTGAATGATAATTGCCATTGTAGTGGGTCATTGAACACCTAATCATCTCTATCTTGTACATCTATTGTAGAATTGCAACCCTACTTATCCCTTTAGTTGACCTCAATGAATCTATAAATACGTCCACTGGGTGTAGCAATTCTCTCACAGGGATAAAAAATGGCTTTGAAGATTACTGTTCTCGCTTTGGGTCTTCTCCTGGCTGTTTTCCTTGCTATTTCATGTGAAGTAGCAGCAAGAGACCTTGCTGAGATTTCTGGGAAAGAGCTTCAAGGTGAAAAAAATAATACAACGTTTTTAACATCTAAAACAATGAGTGCATATTTAGTCCTAGCTATTTTACCTCGATGGACAAATGTTTTTTATCTTCTTAGCAAAAAGTTTTATAATAGACAATTACTTATTGAGAAGCATTTGCTAATTGCAGGTGAAACATCAGAAGTGAAGGACCACGAAGACAGTTACGGTGGCGGCTATGGAGGAGGATATGGAGGCGGTGGCGGCTATGGAGGAGGATATGGAGGCGGTGGCGGCTATGGTGGAGGATATGGACGGGGCGGTGGTGGTGGCTATGGTTATGGCGGAGGATATGGACGGGGTGGTGGTGGTGGCTATGGATATGGCGGGGGCCGTGGTGGATATGGGGGTGGATATGGCGGGGGCCGTGGTGGATATGGGGGTGGATATGGCGGAGGCCATGGTGGATATGGTTGCCGGCGGTGCTGCGGATATGGTTACTGCAGGTGCTGCACTGCTGCAGAGGAGGCTGCTCTAGTAGCTGCAGAGAACAAGCCTCAAAACTAGGGATGGCAGCTCCCGATGGCCAAATATGTAATTAAAACAGCCAGCTTATGTTTCCTACGTAAAAATAAAGCGTGTATGCAACTAGCTAATTGCTTTACTACGCCACTTACGTAGTAGTCTCCTCTACTCAGCTGTTTCAAATGAAGTGAGGTTTGTTCTATCTAAGATGCTGTATCAGTTTCTTGTGTATTATGCCCCCAAACAAAGGTCACCATTCATATAATTTCCTAAAAGAAAAAGGCCTCAAGGATGCCATTTCTTTTCCGGCATAAATAGCTTCCAAACAAGCACTTAAGTTTTCCAACAAATTAAACTTACCCTTTCCATTTGTCGATATGAATCGTGTTTTCTTTTTCCTAATTAGTATTATAAATATGTATTTCACTAAACACAAGCATATAAGTGGTTGATGAATTAGATGGAACAGACAAAATTATCAACTTACTCTCTATCTTTAAAAGTCATGTTATATGGAACCATAAGTTTCATTAATCTCCTAACATTGCGTCTTCTCATACTAATGGAAAGAAAATTTTCTTTCTTTTTAAGATGGTATATAGGTTATCATCCCCTGTGCTTGCCGTACAAACTGACATCTGAACTAACAATGGATGGTGGAAATTTCACAAACTTAAAATAAGGCAAAAAAGAGGATAACATACATAAAATTACTATTTAAATCTTATAATCAAGATTCAAACATATTCCCACCTAGTATTTTAAGGGGATAAAAGTTATATAACAATAATGGTCATATGTCTACGTAAATTAAATCATTTTGATGTGAATATAACGAACCAGTTACAACAGGGCAAAGAGCTTGCGTATCAATTAATATATGATCACATAGAGCGGGTTCCCGGAGACGAAAAAAATATTGATTTTTTACAACTTACAAAAAAGAAGTGAAAATTTGGTGGCCCCTGCAAATTACTTTGGTGTCATGATAGGTGGTCATAAATATATAGTAGAGTTGATTCCTTGTTCGCTGATCCAAAGAAAAAGGTAGATTATACTCTTTTTCTAATAAAAGGTCAATTATATTATATTTTCTAACCCCTGCCAAAAACCAAAACTAGGCATGTACTTTACGTTTTAAAAATGACTAGTAGAAATGCACAAGCAAAATGTAATTAAGTATTGCACTCTAGAGATTTAGAGTTATTATTATATGCAGTTCAACCTTCAAATTTAGCAATTTTACCCGGTTCATAAATCAGAGTCTATAAATAATGATCTAGGTGTATTATGGGTAATTTAGGACTTACATGATAAAAATCTTTTTATGTATTTTTACTTTAATAATAGTATATATAAATTTTTATTATTTTTCTAAAAGATGAAAATCTTCTTAACATTTATACCCCTGACTCTTAGGGTCTGTTTGGATTGGTGGAAACCGGGAGAAAGGGAAAGAGAAAGAGAAAGAGAAAGTGAATCTAGGTGAAAAAGAAACTAGGAGATTCCTAAATATTTTCCACTGTTTGGTTACACAAATGATGTTAGAGAAAATTGACAGTGACAGTGGTGGTAGCGGCGGTGGTGGTGGTAGTGGCGATGACAGTGGTAGTGGTTGTGGCGGCAGCAATTGTGGTGGTGACGACGACGACGACGGTGGTGGTGGTGGTGGCAGTGGCAGTGGCGGCGGTGGTAGTGGTGGTGGCGGCGGCGGCGGCGGTGGCAGTGATAGAAATGGTGGTGGTGGTGGCAGCGGCGGTGGTGTCAATGGTGGTGGTGGCGGCGGCGGTGACAACGACAGTGGTGGCGATGGTGGTGGTGGTGGCGGCTGTGGCGGTGAAAGAGATAGTGGTGGCGGCGGCTGCAGCGGTGGTGGTGGCAGCGGTAGTGTTGGTGGCACCGGCGGTGGCGGCAATGGTGGTGGGTGGTGGGTGGTGGCGGTGGTGGTGGTGGTGGTGGAGGTAGTAGAGGTGGTGGCAGATATAGTAGTGGTGGCGGCGGCGATGGTGGTGGTGGTGGCGGCTGGCGATGGTGGTGGCGGCGGTGGCATCGGTGGTGGTGGTGGCGGCGGCAACAATAGCGGTGATGGTGGCAGCGATGATGGCAGTGGTGGTGGTAGTAGCAATAAGACATAAGTGTTTAGTACAATGATTTTCTCCCAAAATTCATGGGTTGATGGGTGGAAAATTTTTGGGCCAAATTTTCATCCATTTTCTCTTTCCCTGTTGCACAAAACAGTGGAAACTGGGAGATTTAAGAAGATTCCTTTCTTTCCCCCCGCTTTTCACCAATCCAAATAGACCCTTAGTGATTAACAAGGGGCACATGTAGCGACTAAGGATTTAAGTCGTCAATTTTGGCTGTCGAAACAACGATCAATTCATATCAGTTGATATTGATTGGCCAATTTCCAGCTTTCGTTGCCTCACATTGACAATTTTCTTCCATTGGACGAGTTCTAGTGTACATATATGAGGACCACAATTGTTTGTTCATATCCTTTTCTCCTAACAGCGGCCATATTGGGCAACCATACAGGAGATTGACTCTGGTCTTTGGAAATATTGATTTCCTCCACGTTAAACGATCGAACTATAAAGGTCTTACGAGGCCCATGTTCGTGGAAACCATGTGCAATAAAATGGGTCCCAAAAGGGTTTAGCTTTTTGTATATGTATTAAAGGGAGGACTTAAACTAGCAAGTCTCCCTTTGATAAAATGATAAACTAGAGATCAATAGCGATGGTTTTTAGTATTTATATCTGCGGCTCCAGCGTCACTGTAGGTAACACAGGAGGCTTACGAGCAGGCCCCAAATCTAAAGATGACAGCTCCTTATATGTCTATTATATATATGTAATTACTAGAGTTTCCAATATCATACTATTTTAGAAAGCGCGCAGAGTGGGTACAGATTTTTGCTAAATTTTCTATAATACCTTTGTATTATTATTTTTGATAGGTAAAAAGATATGGGGGGATACCTCCTTTCATTAAAGCACCATGGGAATTAAATCAAAGATAAGACAATTACAATCTCCATCTTAAGGATAAGAAATGTATCTCTTGTACAGTTTTGACATTAAACAAATTTGAAGATACATAAAGACAGATTTCTTGCTCAATTTTCTTAAAAAGATATCTCTTATGAGTGTACTCATCAGAAAAAAAATTTCCATTTCGCTCTCTCCAAATAAAATAGATAGCAGCATTGAGGAAAAGTTTGAAAATCGAACCGAGATGTTTATTTCTCCGATCAATGGCTCGACATTGAGTGACAAAGAGGAGATGATCATTAGGCATCGAAGGCACCCTTAATAAATTAACAATAGACTTCAAAATCAATTTTGAATATGAACATTGAAAAAGTAGATGAGCAGCAAATTCAAGATCATTCTTGCATAATACACATCGATTAACTAATAGAACTCCTCTTTCTTAAATTTTATCTAATGTGAGTAGACCACCATGCATCATAAGCCAGCCAATAAAAGAGTGTTTGGGTATATGATGTTTATACCAAACAAGACTACCCTAATTTATTTTGGACTTTTGAGTTCTCACCACATTAAAGGTTGAAATACAAGAGAATTTTCTTTAAGGAGAAGCCTCCCAAGATATATAATCATCATCATTAGATAAATGAGATTTTGCCATATCAATTGATTGTTTGAATAAGATTTATCTAGGAGAATCACCAAAAGAAAATCCCCACTGATCATGAACCAAACAATCTGACACCTTTCATAGAATATCAATAGAATATTGTCCTTGAATTCTTCTTCCAAACTTTTGTAGTAGAGTAAAATTCCCAGCCCATAGGTCAAGCCAAAAATATGTTTTCTGACCATCCATAATATTATATCTCACATATTTAATAAACAAAGGTCAGATAGACATAATTTGTTTCCAAGCATATGAGTCAAAAACACAAACTTGATTAACCCAAATAGTTGAGTTTTGAATGTAATAAGAGTGAATCCAATGAACCTAAAGAGAATTTTCATATGTAATTAATTTTTACATCAATCTACAAAGGCCAATAGAGCACCAATTTTGAATAGATCTTAAATCCAACCCTCCTTCAGATTTTGGTGTACAAACTTTGTTCCAAGATAAAGGTCTAAAGTATCTTTGACCATCCATTCCATACCATAAGAAATCAGCCATAATGGATTCAATTCTACTCAAAACTGTCTTGGGCAAAACATAATGCAAGGACTAATACACTTGCATGCTAGAAATGATAGACTTTAATAATTCAATTCTACCTGCATATGAAAGGAGTTTTTTCTTCCAACCAACCAAAGTTTTCTAAATTTTCATAATTAGAGGAATGCGTAGACTTTTTAATAGATTCAGAGAAAAGAGGGAGGCTAAGATATTTCACAGGCAGCGCTCCTTGAAATCTCATAATATTCCAAATAAGAGTTTAATTCCTGCAACTTGCTGAGAAATAAATATGACTCTTAAAGGAATTGGTAATCAACCCAATGCAAGTTGAGAAAGAAGAGATGATCTCACAAATGGCCTTCGTTGAATGACAATTATCCTTAGAGAAAATAAGCATATCATCTGCAAACAATAGGTGAGAAACTGGAATAGCACTACCTCTATGAGGGGGCACAAAAGTTCTTCTTGGAATTTATCTATAATGTCTGAGAAGACTTGCAGAGTAAGAACAAAGAGGAAGGGAGAGAGTGGGCATCCTTGCCTTAAACCACATTTGCTTCTAAAGAACCCAAAATTACTTCCATTAAGCAACACACTGAAGATAGCCGTAATAATACATTCTTGGACCCCAGAACTCCACATAGAAGTCCCACCTCACTTTGTCATATGTTTTTTTCAAATCCACTTTAATACAAAACTCTCTATTAGCTCTTTTACTATGGTAATTGTGAACTAACGCATAACCAAGCAATATATTTTCAATAATGTGTCTACCTTTCAAGAAAGCAACCTGATTTGGACCAACAATGGTAGATAGTACCTTAGAAAATCTATTCGCCATGATTTTAGTAATCACTTTATACAAAAAGTTATAAAGAGGAATAGGCCGAAACTTATCAAAGGAACTTGCATGATCTTCCTTAGAAACAAGATGAAGGAATGTAGAATTTTAAGGTCCTAAGCATTTTTCCATGACTAAAAAAGTACTTAACTACATTTAAAAAGTCTATACTCAAAATGTCCTGGTAATGCACACAAAATTCCTTACCGAATCCATCTGGCCTAGGAGCTTTGTTAGGAGGACAAGAATGAATAACATGGGTGATCTCTTCATCAAGAATGGGAGCAATGAGAATATCAAGTAGAACATTTGTAAGACGTCCCTTTATATAGGAAGAATGAATAGTGTCTCTAGTTTCTGGAGAAAGGATTTTTTCAAAATATGTTGCAACTTCTTTTCCAATTAAATTTGGATTTGAAATAAGAACACTTGTTGAATCAATAATAGAAGTAATATTATCAGAAGTTGTATTTCTAGAAGCAACAGAAATGAAGAACTTTGTGCATCTATCCCCCTCAACAAGCCAACGAATTCTAGATTTTTTACGATAAAAACTTTCTTCTCCACTAAGTTCTTTATTGTAAATTGCTTGAGCTTTCAACTCCTCCAAAACCAATGTATCATTCAGTGGGTCTGTCTGAAGAGCAAATTGAATCATGCTTAATTTTCTTGTAGCATCCTCCACACGGAATTCTATATTCCAGAATCTATTTGATTCCATTCACTAAGAGCATATTTGACTCTTTTCAATTTTTGACTGAAAATATAAAGTGGGTTGCCACTGACATTCTCTTTCCAAGATTCTGCAACAATGTCATGAAAATCCTCTACATTGATCCAACAAGAATAAAATCTGAAAGGACATTTACCCATGACACCTTTAATCCTTATATCAACAAGGAGCGGCATATGATCTGAGACATCAAGTAAAAGACATCTTATTGAAACTGAAGGGAATTTCACAACCCAGGTTGGGTTACAAAATGCCCTATCCAATTCAGCAAAAAATCTCCTAGCATTCATACTTTTGTTACTCTATGTATAATTTGTATCAGAATTTAATTGAAGAAGACTAGCTAAATGCACATAATCATTAACTTCAAGAAGATATGAATTTAATACTGCAATGCCTCCAAGCTTCTCATTCTTATCAAAGATAGAATTAAAATCACCAATCAATAACCAAGGATCTGAAATGCCATTGGAAAAATTAATAATATCCATCCAAAGATCTTTCCTACCATAAACACACTTGCTAGCATAGATAAATGTCCCAAAAATTGAAATCCATCCTGCATCCTAGTAATATGACAGTGAATGAATTGATCCCCTTCTTACAATTTGATAAGTGAAAAAATAGAAGGATTCCAGCCCACCCATATTCTCCCTCCTCTAATGTAACCATAATTATCAATAAATTCTCAATCCTTATTAATTGAAAGGTTAATTTTCTTAACCTTATTAATATGCACTCTAGTCTCATTGAAACTGAAAATACCACAAGAGAATTCTCTAATATGCTTCTTGACAAAGCCACCTTATTTTCATTATTTAATCCTCTTGTATTCCAAGATAAAATAGACATCACCTTATTTGGGATTGCCCACGTCCATGGGCTAACCTAAGACTCCGCTGAGTCACAATAGAAATCCTTTGATCAGTTTCTTCTTTTTTCTTTTCCTAATGTTTAACCTTCTTGGATATTATTAGTGTGAACCCATCACGATTAACAAAAGAGGAACTCTTAGAAGCCAAACTGTCTTGAACGTTCTGAGGCATAACTGAGGTTCTAGGAGAGACATGAGAAAGTGGAGAAATCCCTTTAATATTATAAAATCAGAGTTTGGCATATTAGAAGTAGTAAGATCAATAATAATATCAAGACCTACTGGGGCCTTATAACCCACAACTAATTTGTTCTCAGTCTGAACAAAGTTTGATGACGGTGAGGAGACTAAAGGATTCATCTCACCCTGAGAGTTCATAGGAGACTACTCATCATTAGAAGAGTGCTCATTCTGATATGGAACTAATTGAAGATCCTGGTTTGAACTACCTTTGTATTATTTATAATGCTCCTTTTTATAAGTTTAAATTGATACACCCTCTCTCCCACATTAATGGAGGTATTAATGTAGGAGCGAGTATGTGCTTTGAGTTTATTTTAAGTACCCCTTGTTTAGACATCCTACTTCAATGAGATTCTCTAACATGGTTGTCACGTGTCGGCCTAATACTGACAGTTTATATGACATGGGTCATACTTTTTATGTTTTTTAACTTTACAAGGTTATATCTTACACTTCCAAACTCAGATGTGTGTGTTCTTGTTATCATAGAAAAATTCTTTACCAAACTAGATCCTACATGAGTATGATTTATAGAAATTTTTGTGAGTCCATTCATACAACACACTTGTTGATAATAATTTTTTGTATTTTTTTCTATATTATACATGTTTAAATCTGTGCATTTTTTACACCATTGAATAATGAAACCTACTACTAAACTGGTCTTAAATATGAAGGCACACTTCATAAAGTCTTTTGGCACCATTATTTTCTCTAATCTTTGACATAATATTAAGTCTATGAATTTGGACATGCGCGCAGTTGCCTATTATGAGTGTATTTGGGTGAGTACTTATAATTAGGAAAAACTAGCCAGAGCTATAATGACCATCAGATCAAGTCTAGAACCATGATTTGATGGTTAGAGAACTATAGCTCTTTGCTAAGCAGAAAGATTGATCGCTCCATATAACTATTAAACATAATGACTGATTGATGGTACATAATTTCCAAAGATAGATAAATCAATCAATCACCTTGATAAATGATCAATCACTTTGTGTTACAGCCCTATGCAAAATAAAGCTGAGATTTATCAATCAATCACACTCACAACCGATCGATCAATTGAATAATAGTGCACATTGAAAACAGGGACCGATTGATCACTGTTTCAAATAATTATTCTCTTTAAGAACAATTTACCTAATTTTAGACATTCTAATTTTTATTTCATTCCTTATTTAAGTACAAGTATTAAACCCACTTATTGGCTATAAAGGTGTAAGATTTCTAACCCTAACCCGATTTAATTTTAGTTTAATTATGTGTTATTGTGTGGCTTTGTTTTAATTTGCTGGTTGAACTTGTTTTTTGGGTTAAAAGTTGATAATGATGGTTTTAATAAGGTTTTCTCTCATTTTTATAAGTTTCTATACTAAATTCAATTTATCCTATTTTTAGGGAATTTTTAGGATTTTATAGGATTTTTCATAAATTTAGGCGTGGGCCCCACATTCGCATTTGAATGGTAAGGGTCCCACACGACCTTAAACTTTACTTATTTCATTATTAAAGTGTTTCAAAAATTTAAATTCATTTTATCCTTAAAATGAACAAAATTATCTATTTAGGGCAATAAATTTTATTTATAGCCCAACTTTTAGTATCCACACCCCAATGACTTACTATAAAACAAAAGTCACAGCCCCATTCCCAATTGGGAAATGGCTGACATTGGAGGCTAAGAAGTGCCATAATCCTCATTACCAAAGGAGGAAATCGATTTAGGTATGTTTTAAGCCTTGATTTCCCTTAATTTTTCTTAATCTCTTTTTCACCCAAAGTTGATTCTGGTTTTACCCTATTAAAAATGTTATTTTTAATGTCTATTTCAAACCCTAATTTAGGGATTTTCATTTTTCAGCAAAGAGAAGCCTAGATCTACATGTTTTTAAAGTGGTTTATGCTTAATATTCAAATATAATGAGGTATTAACTAAACCATAACTTTGGGTATGGACTTGTGATGATTAGAGCTTCAATTTAGACTCAAAAGCTTGCTAAAGATATGGGGTTTTCTTCCTAAAGGGATTTATGTTTCAGATTTAAGATTTGGAATGGTTTAAATGAGTTTTGCTTGTGTTTGTGCTTTAATGGTGGGTTAAATAAAACATGCTCTTTTTGATGATTTTGATTTAGCTTAGAAATGACTAAATCTATCATGCCTTAAGCTTCTATTTTATTATTATAAAGTTTGAAAGTGATACTAGGGTTTTCTTGTCGATTTTGTGTATTTTTGGTTTGGGGTTCACAAGGTTGAAGACGAACCAGTTTTTGACTATAAAAGGCATTCGAACGGCCTAGCATTCGAAAGGTTGTATGACTGATCGAACAACTTGTTATTCGAACGACCATCGGCCGATTGAATGGCCAAACAACAAATTTTCCTTCTTGAGTACTTTGTCCATTTCTTGTTCTTCTTTCATAAATCTTATTTTTTATGTTTATAATGAGTTATTTTTTGTTGTAAATGCTACTGTGAGTGCATTATGACTATCTTGAAAACTATGATATAGTTCAAACATGAATTAAGTTATATATTATTGGATTTAAGCATGGTATTCTCCTTATCCTAAATTCTTGTTTGATGGTTTTCACTATATATATTTTATTTATTATTTCAGTAAGGAAGAACCATGATAAAATTATGAAGGCATGTGTATAGTATAAATGATGGTTTGTTCATGTTGCATATGTCTTTGCTTAGACTTGAACACTACCACTATGTACACACTTGTGAAGGTATTTGTGGCTATTATTTGACACAAATGGACTAGGGATGATGCATTTATAGACTGACTTGAGCATATCCCTTGTATTAGGACTCATGTAGCATTGCTTATATATGTACCATGTTGCATGCATGATGAAAATGGTTTATGAATGTGATTAATCATGATTAGCCATGTATGACCGATTGGATGCAAGTGGATGCTATTGGTTTCTGGATTAATTGATCAAAGGCTTATCGAATTGGTTTAGGTTTGAAAGGACATGATTTTGTTTTGAGTTCCTTTGGGAACATGGTACCTCCTCGGGTTGACATGAGTTAATTGGGTGTTGAGATGACCTAAATGCTACTTAAGTTAACTACTAAGTTTATTTGAACCCTAAGAATCCAGCATGGTGTGTCCATGTGCATTGGCTTACCAAAAACTACTTAGGCTTTAGCCAGGGTGAGTAGGTTTGCTTAGGCTTTGGCCAGGGAGACAGGTTTACTTAGGCTATTGCCAGGGTGAGTAGGACTACTTAGGCTTAAGCTAGGGTGGGTAGGTCTACTTAGGCATCGGCCAGGGTGAGCAGGTCTGCTTAGGCTATTGCTAGGGTGGGTAGGTTTGCTTGGGCTTGGACCATGGTGAGTAGTAGGTCTGCTTAGGCTCAAGCTAGGGCGGGTAGGTCTACTTAGGCATCGACCAGGGTGAGTAGGTCTGCTTAGGCTATTGCCAAGGTAGATAGGTCTGCTTGAGCGTGATAGTTATTTTTCTCTATTATGAGACATTCACCAATGGTTGCTGCATGTATAGGTGATATTATGTTCAATTACACAATTGTTGTGTAGGGATGAGGGAGCTTATGCTGCACACATAGGTATAAATTAATTTGCATGTTATGCATGATAGTGTTTGAGACACTTTTTATGCAGGGTGAATATTTTCATTGAGAATATATATGTATGTCATATTTATGTTGGAAAGTCATGCGGGATGTGATTATGTTACACATGAGGCGTATGATGAATGTGATGTTATGTTGAACTCATGATGCACAAGAGGCATATAACATTTATGATGAGATGTGATAGGTTATAGCATAATATGCATGTGACTTTAATTATATGATTTTATGATATGCCATATAGTATGGTATGTAGGTGATATAAGAATGTGATCATGAGTAGATACTTAGGGATGGTAAATTATGACATAAATGCACAGGTTGATGTGGATATCCTAGGATGAATGGGTATATGTTGATTATTTGAGATGAACATTATGTGATTTATCTGTGATGTCGTTTGAATTTACTTTCCGCTATTTAAAAACCCTTGTTAAGCTTGTCTCATCCATCTTTCTCATGTTTTATTTTGGGGCTACATGACGTGCCATGCAGGTGGTCAGGATGGACTCTATGAGGAGCGTTTGGGTGCTGATCTTGCTTAGGATGGGCCATTTAAAGATTTTGAGCTCTATGATTGTTTACATAGCTTATTGTCTTAAGACTTATGTTTACTTTATTATGCTCCATACTCTACTCGCTTAGACTTTTGTTAGCCTATGTGGGCTTAGTCTCTATTACTTGAGCCATGTGAGGGCTATGTTGCATTAAGTATGTGGGTTTTGCATGGACTAATACTTTATTTGTGGTCCTTAATTTTCTCATTCGCTCTTGTACAAAGCATAATGTGCGCTACTCCATTATGAACTACCCGATTTAGGGGTTAAGTCTTCCACATCAAATGCTACTTTGTCGCACTGAGAGCCGTCCTCCCTTGGACTAGGTCTGGCTCAGGATTGGCGGGTGCCGAGGCATGACATAAGGCTTACAAAATAAAAAAAAAGAGGGTTTACACCTTTGATAATTATTTTTTAGAGGAAAATTCACTTGAGCTTTGTATTGAAGATCTATAGTGAATTGAAGAAGACAATCTACAACTAATGAAGCTGATACACATAGTATTCAAAAAGGAGTTGCAAAATGTCATCAATGAGATATTGAAGATTTTTGTAAGGCTAAAGTCAAGACAATAATATGAGATTGTTGAAGACTAGAAGCAGATAGTGACAAAAGCAAGGAGGAGAATGTTTCAAGTGCTTGGAGAAGACTTGAAAGCCATCAATAACAATATAAAAAAGAGGAGCTTGTGTTAGAGTTTAAACAAGGTTGGTGGCTTGCTTGTGTTCATGTAAAATCTATGTTTTAGTGCATTAATTTAGTTCCTTTGGATATGTCGTGACTTTTAAACCTCGAGTTTGGGTTTTCCACATAAATTATTTTTATGTGTAGATTAATTAATTGATAAATAGAGAGTGAGATTGAGTGAATAATTAGGTTTTAATCATTCCTGCTTAATAAAAAATTTCTATAGAAAAAGGCTAAAATTCTTAATTATTACTTGTTGAAAATACTAGTTTTAAGAGCAATCTAGTGATCCACTAGGCCGATTAGACAAATATTAAACTCTCAAACATGGCTAAAAATAATGTTATTTGATTATGTAATATGTAAAGGAAAAATGACTTTATATTATGATAATCTAAGTTCGATTAAAATTTCATAAAATCTTGCCTAATACTCTTGTACTATAATATATTGATATTAGCCGCATTTTATTCGAGATATGGTTTAATACCATATTATTAACTTAGAACATATTTCTAGTTTCAATTGACTGATATTTCACAAAACACTTAAATTTTAATAGGTTCATTAACCTTAAAAAAGCCCTTAGACTCGTTTGCCAAGAGTAGTTTCATAAGAATTTTTACGTCCCTTTTTTTGTATGAAAATGTTTTGGGACATTAAATATAACAAAAACTATTTTTGTTTGCTTTTTAGAAGTTTTGTGTAGTTTGGTTTGCTTTAGATTTTTTAGTGCTTGTTTGATTTGTTTTTTAAAATAAAATGGAAACAAACAAAAAATAAGTTTTTTGTTTTTAAACATATAGCCAAAATATCATATGGAACACACTAGAATTCTAAAGTATTGCATATAGTAAGCCATACATGTACTACATGATATATACAATCTTAAGCAATTAGGACTAATTGCATATTAATTGAGTAAAGTTTTAAGATTCATAATGATACTTTATACACTTTTCACTTATTAAAAGACTTAGTACTCACTATAAAAATGAAAACTCATCTATAATGTTAAATATATAATATGGTTGATTTACTTCTCAACTCTGATGCTATGAAGTAGTATAAGGTAGTTGAGCGGTTTAGATTTCTTTGCATAATAGATGAGATTTAATATACTTATAATTCCTTTAAACACTTGATGTAAACATTGTCATAAATAGTTCTCATAAATATGATGGAGATGGCTGCTTACATGAAAAATCTTATGTTAGTGTGAAAGTTAATATCCCCTTTGAGATTTGATGTGTTTATGATTTCCTTAAACACTTGATATAAACTACTATAAATAGTTCTCATAAATATGGCTGCCTATATCAAAAATCTTCTGTTAATGTGAAAGATATTATCTCCTAACACTGAAAAATGAAAAAATAAAAAACTTGTATAGTAAAAGGTTACGAGAACTAAGAAATGCCAATGAAAACTCATTTATGAAAAGACAAAAAAACCAAATACTTAAAAAATGTAAAGGGCATATAGAATGACAAAAAGAAAAATAGAATTTAATATTAATGCCTTTCTCTTTTACTTATTGTAAATCAATGATTAAACGAAATGTAAACCGAGTCAAGTTTCTCAACTGACTCGTTTGCCAAAGTAGTGGAAGTGAAAACTTATTTTTTACTATATTATCTGTTGATATCTTGATTATTGTTTTGAATGATTATGGTATAGTCTTTGACATGAAGGAAAACATTTATGAATATTTTCTTATTATGAGGCTTGGAACTTAAAATTATGATTACCTACTCGAGTGGCTAATGAGATTATGTGGGATATATATAGTTCACTAGTATGAAATATGGATAGTATGTTCACATTTAGTAATGTTTTATGAAATCTACCCACTTTGATTTCAATGAAAATTTTCAAAGACTAATTATCCTCAGAATTGATTCTAGATGTGATTTCAAATTGCTTTTGGGGGGAACTTTGGGTTAGAGAAAACTCTAATTCTTGAGGGTATAAAGCACAAAGGGAAGATAAATCTTTTAACTTAATTGTGAGTTAAAGGTACATTATTTTTTTTAGTTTTTTAATGCCATATATATAATTCACAAACAAACACTTATTAGCTTGGTCCACCTATTGTTAAATTTTTTTTAGTGATGTTTGAGTGGTTGAAGCCATTGATAGCAATGAACTTGGTTACATGTAATTTTCAAGGACTTGTTGTTTCAGTTCATGTCATTGGCAGTTGTGTGGTATGCTATTATTTTTAATTATTAATGAAAACAATTTATCTTTGTACTCTTTTACTTGTAGATGTAAAAGTTTTACTCTCCCAATTTCAAATTTCAAGATATGATTCATCAACATAGGAAAGGGCCTTTAAAGTTCTCTCTCTCTCTCTCTATTCATTATGTTCATGTTTGTCGTTCCCATTCACAAATGCATGTCTATGGTGTTTTCTGATGAGATAAGACATTTAAATATAAGAGGTAGAGTGTCTATTTTCCAAATAAAAGCTACTATCTTTCCTAAATATTGCTACTATCTTTTGTACAATATTTGCTAATAAAAATGTTGTGCGACTATATGTTATATTCTCTATTTTTTTAAAAAATGTTGTATTCTATATGTCCTGCTCAATTTTGCGCCTATGAGAGTGATGTTGTTTATTATCCGTAGTACTTTTTATATTTTGACTTTGATGGGGATACATGATATGCCAAACACTTACTGCTTTTACAATGTGATGACTAAATTTAAAAAAATATTTGAGTAAAAACTTTACTTGGTTGTCTTAATGACAACGTGCTCTTTATGTTCACAATAGGGGCTCTTCAGTGGTGCTTACATCTACATCTAATAATTCACCCACCTTAGAATTAGGTGGCAACAAGGGGATGGTTTAGATTTATCCCAATGGAAGAAAGAGTAATAATATAGTATGTTGATTTATTTCCAATTTTTTGTGTATAAATCATGGTTTCAATGTAATAGGTGTAAATGCCTAGTTAACTTTGAGTATAAAATAGAGAATAATAGTATTGATGATTTTTTTTGTGAAAAGGAAACAGTGACAATAAGAGAAAATTTGAACTCCGTTGTGCATTGCATTGTTAAATTTGAATTATGGTGAACTCCTTTATGTAATTTTCAAGAGGTTGTACACCTATTTACAATTATTGTTTGATGTAGGGCTTTTTCTCAAGGTATAATATTATTGTGGTTGCATAAAACTAGTGTTTCTAAAAATAGTTTGCTAGTCTTGTGTCAAGAAGTGCATTTCATGCAGGATTATCACTTTTTATTTTACATGGATATTGTTTCATTATATTGGTTATTGATTGGGTAATAACCTAGAATCTATGTAATTAATGAATCTCTCTAATTTAATGAAAATTTTAGAGACATAGTAAGTTTTAACTTTTCCAATGAATACAGTTCTCTATTCATTTGCATTGTTATTATTATTGAATTGGTCTGTTTTAACATTTTTTTATTGTAAGTTATTAAAAAAGGATTTATTTGTTAAATCTCCTAAATTTGTAATTAATAAAGGGTTGTCTTGGCAAAAATTACTACTTTTTATAATTTGGTGGAAGTGCCTTATCTATCTTTTATTTTTAAGTTTTTTAATTTCTTGACATATGTAGTACTTGTTGAGAAATAGCACAAGGAACAAAAGAGACAAGGAGAAATCAGCTTTATCTTTTGGTTTCGAAACAAGATCAACAACTCTTAGATAACCCAACCTATTCAACTGAAGCTGATACTGCACAAGATGAATCTACTATAGTAGGGGATTATATTTATAAAATTTTGGAGTGGTGATCCCTTAAATCAAGGTTGTTTTTTTATTTAGTTGGCACATGGTCTTCCTACAAACTTAATAATATTTTAAATGAAAATATTCTTCTCAATGCGAGACAAAGCAATTGGTTGATTTCAGCTTTTCTAAGCTATAATTCAGCCTCGTCATTAGCTAAGTTAATTTGGTCTTTTTTCTAGTGTTTTTTTGTTTTATTTTGGAATTAGTAATTTGGCTATTTTGTCTTGAACTTACAGCTCTAGTCAATGATGGAGCTCTTTCTAGCATGGAGCCCAGGAAAGGAAAACTACTTCTTTTGAAAGGAAAACAAAAGGAAATTGTTCATATAAGCTTAGATTGGTATCCTATGCTATGCCTTAATGTATACGTCTATTATTAATGTGAGAATTGCTTAAGTTGATACTCCTCGTCTTCTATATTATCATCTAAAAATTGCTATAGGAAGATTCTACTATAAATTAGATGAGAAGATATTTTCCACTTCTTGGATTTTGATTATGTCAGTTAGCAGTTATTTTTCTTCTTTTTGTCCTTCGTGACACAATTGGTATTACATAAGATAGTTGAGTTTTCTTTGTATTCTATTGTGCTTCTCTTGTGGAGGAGGCCTTGTTGTTAAACTTACTATATATCATATCAAATGAAATTATAGAAGTTATTCCATCAATTAAATTTTTAGTAGTATGAATTGTTTGATCATACTAAAGTTTTCTTAGTTCTTTGCTACCCGGAGTTTGGGGCTGCAAAATTTCCTATGGGGCAGCCTCCATACTAACAAATTTCACCAAATTTTGGAAAAATTGGCAAATGAGGCTGCAATGAAAAGTGGCTCACAATGCTTGATTTGCCAATTGTTTGAATTTTTATTGATTTTGGTGCCTTTTCTCTTTTTTTTAGATGTTTTTCGTTGAGGATTTCTTTTCAAATTTTTTTCTATGCAACAATGATGGCCATAACCGTCGTTGTCTATTTTTAAAAAAACAAATATGAGAAATAGTGACGGCTTCAGCCATAGCTATTGCTTTAGGGCTTTCGTTAAAGGTTGGGTTTCAATAATGGCCTATATGGCCGTCAATGAATATTCATTTTCTACGATGGCTCCAACCGTCACTATAGGAGTATTAGGCCGTCGCTAATGGGCCAAAGCAGATGTTATATAAAGTTTTTTTATGACTACCACAACTATCACTAAAAGTCTTTCAACCATCGCTCGAACAATGAAAGACACAATCTATTGAGATGGCCATTAGTACGTCATTGTTAACATTAACAATGACCTAATCACTCAACAACAACAATTGTCAACTATCGTTGTTGAATTTTTGTTGTTGTAGTGGTTATTGGATGAACATAAGGACTGCGTACAAAGCTGAGAATTTAATATCTATCTAATCAACCTAGTTGATTACCACATTGCCCCTAGTTCCATTATCTAAATAAAGATATCCCCACCCCCTCCGTTCCCCTTTTTGCTCCTTGTCGTCCGCCACCACATGCAGCCTCGCCGCCCCACCTCCTCTCTGTCCCGCCGCCCCGCCTCCTCCTTAGCCACTTGCCCTTGCCGCTCCATCCTCCGGTCTATCCCCCCCACCCCCTCCGTTCCCCTTTCTGCTCCCTGTCGTCCGTCGCCGCCTGCAGCCACGCCGCCCCACCTCCTCTCCGTCCCGCCGCCCTACCTCCTCCTCGGCCACTAGCCCCCGCCGCTCCGTCCTCCGGTCCCCCCCCACACCCCCTCCGTTCCCCTTTCTGCTCCCTATTGTCTACCGCAACCCGCTGTCTCGTCTCCCCCCCTCCCTCCGGTCCCCCTCACTCCCGGTCCCCCCACGCCACTGCCCCCCTCACTCTAGTCCCCCCTCCCCTCTTACAAAGCTGGTACTGACCCGGTTTGGAGGTTTTTTTTATTATTTAATTTTTTTAGTGATGCTCAATATGAGCGTCGCTAATAGATATTTTATTTTTTTATTTATATACTATTAGCGATGCATTTACTAAGCGTAGCTAATAGTATTAAATTATTTTTTTATTTATAAATAATTATATTTAATATATTTTTAAATATTTTTTAAAATATTATATATATTCACGACGCTTACATAAGCGTCGTTAATAATTATTTATTTAATTTATTTTAAAAAATATATATTTTAAAAAATTATATTTAAAAAAAATTAAAATATTTTTTATTAGTGACGTTTAATAAACGTCGTTAATACTATATTATTAGTGATGTTGAATTAAAAGCGTCGCGAATACCATACTAATAGCAACATTTAATAAATGTCTCTAATACTATATTTTTAGCGACGCTTACTTTATGTGTCGTTAATATGCAATAGCGATGACACTTTTATCGACACATGTAGCGATATTTAGTAAACGTCGCTAATAATTATTAGCGACGCTTACAATACTATCAGCGACGCTTTTAAGCATTGCTAATAATTAATTTTGTTGTAGTGGTACTCTCAAACTGAACCGTGTACTCGCCTCTCCCAAGACATTGTGGAGACGCCTTGTTTCACAAATCATGTTATTAACGGTATATTCAACGCATGGTTCCACTGTAATTACATTCTTCATATTTAACTCCACGTCTAGCTTAACTGGGCTCCTTCACCAAAGCCTTGTGACCAGTCATATAGGCTCCAAACATAAGTACATATAGAGCATATCTTCATCGACGTGCAACTGCCCTTTAAATTCCATGTTCAGCGACATATGTGGGCTGATCTCCAAATCTAGTGAGAGTTGGTCAGAAATATATTTTAATTAAGCTACTGTTAACATCACCATGGTGAAGTGGTCCACAACACATCATACTGTGTCATCGCTATTGTGAAGTGCATATGGTCTAACTGCCAACCACATTTTTGGACTAGTTGACACTACTAATGAAACTCTCTCTGTCCTATATTAGTATTTATATTTAAAATATAATAATTTTTATTAAATAGTAAAATCTAATTCTATAAAAAGGAAAAATAAGCTTATGCCTACTCTTTGTTTAATATTCAATTACTTAAATTGAATAAATGGACCACTATTAATTTAGAATAGAGGGAGTAATTGACATTGTAGTGGGTCCTTAAATCATCTCTATCTTGTGCATCTTTTGTAGAAATGCACCACTACATATCCCTTTAGCTGCCCTCAATGCTTCTATAATTAAATACGTCCACTGGGTCTCGCTATAATTAAATACGTCCACTGGGTCTCGCAATTCTTTCAACCTTCCCCTTACATACTCCTAGTCCTCATTGGGGATAAAAAATGGCTTTGAAGAGTATTGTTCTCGCTTTGGGTCTTCTCCTGTCTGTTTTCCTTGCTATTTCATCTGAAGTAGCAGCATGAAACCTTGCTGAGACTTCTGGGAAAGAGCTTCAAGGTAAAGACATAATCCAACGTTTTAACATCTATAGCATTGAGTGCATATTTAGTCCAAGCTATTTTAACCACAATGGACAAATATTTTTTCTCTTTTCAGTAAAAAGTCATATAATAGACAATTACTTATTGAGAAACATTTGTTGTATGCAGCTGAAACATCAGAAGAGGAGAACCACCAAGACCAAGGATATGGAGGAAATGGAGACTGGTGGCCCTAGAGGAGGATACGGAGGATCATGGTGGGGAATATCGTGGGGGCCATGGGGATACGGCAGGGGCTGTGGCCGATATTAAAGGGGTGGTGGTTGCCGGTACTATGGATACTACTGTGGTGGCTGCAGGCGCTGCATTGCTCTAGAGGAGGCTGCTCTAGTGGCTGTAGAGAACAAGCTTTAAAACTAGGGACTCCAGCTCCGGATAGTCAATTATGTACTCTCTTTATTTTATATTAATAACTATATTTTAAAAAATAGTAATTTTAATTAAATAGTAAAATTCATATTTAAAAGAAGAATAAATAAGCTTATAATACTCTTTTTAAAGTACCAAACTACTTGTATTTAATAAAATAGAGTTATTAATATTACTAAATGGGGGGGCTCTATTAAAAGCCAAATCTGGGCATGCACTTTAATTTATAAAAATTACCGGTAAAAATGCAAGTGAGATTTATACTTGCCATATGAAAATTGAGATTCAAGTTTAGCAATTTTACCAGGTTCACAAATCAGAATCCATAATTAGTAATTAAGGTATATTAGAGGTAATTTAAGACTTATGTACCAAAAACATTTGCTTCTTTTTTCACTTTAATTATAAGATAGATATAAATTTTTATAATTTTTCTGAAACATGAAAATATTCTTGATACTTAATACCCCGTGTCTTTTTTCCACTCCCTCCCGGTGCCTCTGTGGATCTCTGCACTTCTTCCTGTCCCCAGCCCACCTGCCTCAGGTCCCGACATCGCTGCCGCCTGGCTCCCTTCACTAATTGGTAATCTGAATGCTTATAACTCGGAGAGTCGGAGTGGGTTCATATGTCGCGACCAAGGATTTAAGTCGTCAATTTTGGCTGTCGAAACAACGATCAGTTGATTTTGATTGGCCAATTTCCAGCTTTCGTTGCGTTACATTGGACGAGTTCTAGTGTACATATATGAGGACCGCAATTGTTTGTTCATATCCTTTTCTGCTACAGCTGCCATATTGGGCAAGCATACAGTAGATCGACTCAGGTCTTTGGAAATTTTAATGTCCTCCACGTGAAACGATCGAACTGAAAGAACTCACTCAGGTCTTACGAAGCCCATGTACGTGAAAATCATGTGCAATGAAATGGGCTCCAAAAAGGTTTAGTTTTTGTATATGAAAACAGCCCATTTCACATGAAGCCATATTCTAAGTTTAAATTTTGAACTTAAATATGATAGGTTCATTTTTTTTTTGAAAAATCTTTTGACAGCTATGTTAGGAGGACTTAAACTGGCAAGTCTCCCTTTGATAAAATGATAAACTAGAGATCAATAACCACGTTTTTTTAGTATTTATATATGCAGCTCTATGGTCACTGCAAGTAAAACAAGAGGCTTATGTTAACAAGCCCCAAATCTAAAGACGACAGCTCATTATATGTCCATTATATATGTAATTATTAAAGTTTTCTATATAATACTATTTTAGAAAGTGCAAAGAGATACTATAGATTTCTGCCAAATTTTCTATAATACCTTTGTATTTTTTATAATGCCCATCTTTATAAGTTTAAATTGATACATCCTCTCTCCCATATTATTGGAGCTATTAATGTAAGATGGATGGAGTATTTTGGTAAAACCCTTTACTTAGACATCCTGCTTCAACGAGATTCTCTTAGATGGTTGTCATGTGTTAGCCAAAAAGAAAGACGAGATTCTCTTAGATGGTTGTCTATGTGTTAGCCAAAAAGAAAGACGTTTATTATGCATAAGCAATGTACAATGAAAATACCATATAAAAACAAGGCACAAGGAGACTACCTACATCATTAGAAGGAATGTCTTGGACATATGCATACTCTTCGTCCTTGGATTCATTTATTAAGTGTTCTCCTTCCGGATGTCATACCTATAAACATATTTCGATAGAAGAACATAAGTAGTATCATATCTATTCAAAACTAGTAAATGTCATTGAATAGGTGAATAAGAACATAAAGCACACCAATCTTGTGTTCAACTAAAGATTACCATAAGTCAATGAGTGAGAATTGCAAAGGGTCTACTTTGAGAGTCTTGATATTAAGAATTTTTTTACTTTGGGACGTGGTAGTGAGTGTTTATTGTGTTTCCAATTCTCATTTAAAGCCTCTACCATATGAAAGATTATAGAAATGTTAATTTTTGTCAGTAAACTAGTTTACCCAAAAGCATAAGTTAGGGAAAGGACCTACTGATTATATTAACAACTCTAACCCTAACCTCCTCCTACAAACACCACTGAGCATTGCACATGAGCACACATGGGGGGACTGCTTCCCCAGATACTGAATTCCACATCTTCTCTCAAATGCTCTCTTTCTATACTTTACCTAAAAGCCTAGTTCTAAAGAAAAGGACCTTAAATATATGTCAATGACACTAACATATCAAGTAGGAATGGAATCTTTTTTCTTTTTTGTTGTATGAAGATTTTTCTAGATACTTTCTATCTAAGCTACCCCAAGTAACAATATGCCATGCCATTTTTAAATTTAAAGAGCATTTTATGTAATGTACATGCAGCTTCCATCACATCCATTTATTAAGTACTAGAATGCAAAAGTAACCTGGGAGCCTTTGACCATAGTGCTTTTGATCGTATATAGAGGCTGAAGGATTTAGCTGATGTGCAACAATGCATTATTGGACATCCTATTCCAGTTGTCTATTTTATGAATTTAAACTTGAGTTTGATGATCGTTTTTTATAAAATATGTAACTTTAACAATTGATACACATCAGAAGGTTATAATTTTCTTTGGTAAAATATAAAAGTTCAAAAGGGATTTTTTAAATCCTACCATGTTGACAACTTCCCCTCAATCAAAACTGTGGGGAAGCACGGTCGGGGTCCTTTTCAACCACTATAGCCTGCTGGCTGAATATCGGATTATGGGGGGTTGATTGGAAGATTTTCGCATAGAGAGGGCTGATGATGGGGCAGATGAGTGTGTTAGGATTCTCCAGAATAGAGATTTAAGGGATAGTGAGGGAGAGGACGGAAGAGGGGAGATTGGGTTGGGCAGGGGGTGGTTGACAAAGGGCAATTGAGGGAGATTATGAGGGGGTGGCTGATGACTCTGTAGCGGGAGAAGAACTTTGGCGTGGGAGAAAACTTGGGGCAAGAGATTGGGAAGGAATGGGCTCACTGGCACCGGATTTTGGGAGGGAAAGGGCTCTTATTTGGGGTGCATTGGCAGGAGATTTCCATGGACTTGGGAACCACATTTTTAGGCCGCCTTTGCTGCATGTATGCAGCTGGGCATATACTTTTTAGCCTATTGTATAGGATGTTATGTGGCAAAGGATGGGCATGGCATGCAACCCTTATTACCCTGGCTCAATGCGCCCCCCGGGCAGGCCTGGCTAGGCCCCACCAATGGCCCTTAAGAGGGGCACGGAAAGGCCAATGAGGCCCCCTCTGCCCCAACCTCTAACTTTGAAAAATAAATAAATAAAAATAATAATTATGGCTATCGACCGCCTTGGCTAGGGACTCTTGTGCTGGCATATGATGCTGGTCCATTTGAAAAACAGGGCCTAGGTCGGGCCTTGAATTTAAAACCTTGGGCCATATCAAACCAAGCCTGATCCAAGCTTGGTTATAGCCCAAGGGACCATATCACTTAATCAAATATTAAGAGTTATTATCAAAATACAAATAAAATAATAAAAATCATTAATTATTACTTTCATTAGGTTGAGTCAAATAGGGTTTGAATTACTTGAAATCCAAAACTGACTAGAATAACTATTTGGGTTGAATTTAGAAGAGTCTGCCCTTGTCGAAGTCTCTAGATTGGTTTCTCTTCCTCTCATTCGGACACTTCTTTATTCTTCACACCAATACTACTTTCCACCCACATCATCATACACAATTAGAAGAGACGTAGTTAGATCGCATCAAATCTAAATTTCACGTGCAACCTCTATGTTTCACTCTCTCTACCTCTTTTTCTATTTCACTTTGATTATTTAAATTTTGAAGAAGAAAGAGAAGTCAATAATGTTAATTTAAGAACCTATGGAGGTGGATGATGTTGAAAATGAAGGCTTCATATAGATTACTTGGGATCATTGTATCTACTTTTGTTTCTTCGTGGTATTTCTTGTTATCTACAATTAGAGAATTTGGTCAAGTGGATGTTGTACATATTGTTGATTTACAAATATATGGAAGTTTAAGAAGAATGATCTTATTTTTACATTTACATTCTTCTTATTAAGTTTAAATTAATTACATAATGTATATATTTTAAAAAAAACAACAATGACAACTATTATGGCCTTCACTAAAAGTTTCATTTGTGCAATAGTATAGTCATAGTTAAATGTGTATAAAGTTGTCATTGAGAATGCAAAGAAAATGATGTTTGAGATTTATCGTGATGTTGGTAACCGTCGCAAAATGTTAATATGGCAGTCACTAAACATGCCACGAAGAGATTAATTACGACAGCCTGTAGCCCATCGATCGTTGTTGTTATATCGATGGCTAATATAGTCAATAGCCATGATCAACAATTGTCACAATAAACCTTTTTTTTAGTGATGTTCTCATATTCTAGTAATACAATTTCACTTTCTAATGATTTTAAAAATTGTAAATTTACTAGATATATATCAGTATAATTGTGTTTAAATTCAGACAGGGCACGGGTGAGCCTGTGGGCCATGCTGGGCTTCTTCGCTCGAGGAAAGGGTTGGCCCTATCCGGCCCTTCACATGGTCCTCAGCCCACTCAGCCCCGGCATTGCCCTCACCCAATGGGCCCAGCCCAGGCCGAGCACGTCCTGTTACCCCCTCTACTCTCTAGTGTGAATATATACTTGACCCTTCACTTTCTCTTGCTTGTCAATATTACAAGAACTCTTGAATCTATCATGGCTAAATTCCTCTCACCAGACTCGAATGCCAACAGGAAGTTTCGTAAGGATTTATTAAGTCTGTTCTCCTGAGCAAGAGGGAAACCTTACCCTACGTAGCATCTCTCGGAGGTGCTGTATCGGCCTTTGCTAAACAATGTTGGAAGATCTTATTTGATAAGCAATCACTATGGGTTAAGTGGATTTACTCCGACGACCATGATGACTGTAAGTTATGGACTTATCAAGAGAGCCGACATGACAGATGGTCCCTTCATTTGATAGGTTGGGGTGAGGAGATTTGTATGCTTCAGGTATGAGCTGTCAATTTTATCCAATAAATCAGATTTCTTAGTTCTGCAGCTATCTTTATCATAAAAGGGGTTTTTCATGCTTCTTGTTTATAAAGAGCCTAGCATAAAAAATGAATGATAGAGCCGAGCATATAAAAAAGGCATAGAGAGCATCCATTTTTAAGATCCATGGCATACACGTAAATACACATTAACACAAGTGATATTTGTATTAACGTTCACTAACATATCCACGGTCAATCTTGAAAATAAATACTCCATATATATTCGTTACACTTTGGCTCGTTGTTAGAGCAAGGGCATGAAAAATGCTGCCCTTCATCAGGAGAGGTTAGGCAACTTAACCTCGGTTGATAAGTTACATAGCTACATGACATGGTCCACTTACCTTTCAAGAAAAAAATCACTTGGATGATGACAAAGAAAGATCTCTGTTATGAATCAATTCGATTCGGCGTGTGGTAACTGAATAATGAAAATCATGCGTCTCATTGGCGGGGATAGGAAATTAATCAACCTGCACTCCCAAACTGAACCGTGTTCTCTCAAATCAGAAATCATTAAAGAATGCGGCTATATGGACCACGTTAAATTCATATTTACCACGTAACTCCATTGTCCTACCAACTTAAATCAAATTTCTTGACAATACCCGATAGATAAAATATTTTTTTATTTCCCACTAAACAACTTCATCTTTCTTCTCCAGCCTCGATGAAAAAGGTGGCTGCCATGTCCAGATCTTTTCTGGCCTCTCTAAGTATGGTTTGGAATGTCTCCCCTTCTCCAAATCCTATCTCTTGAGTACGTCGCTGCCTCTGCCTATGCACTACTGCTTCTTGCTTACTTAGGCTCTTCTGGTCGAGTTAGCCACTGCAGGTAAAACCGTCATGGTGGCCAGAAATGCGATTGAACATGAGAAATAATCCACAGTTGTGACTGGTCCCTTGCGTTCTAGGCCGATATCGTTAGAGATTGACCGTGTCCATTCCAATAGGGGAGTTGCGAAAGCGCCGGAGGCCGACTCGGACCACCATGACTCAGTGTATGTCTTGGTTGCAGGAGGTTGTGTCATCCTTGGAGGCCTACCACGGCCATCCTTGTCATCTTTTGCTATATTTGGGTCACCACCATTCAGCATAGTTATTGTTTGGCATACTTTCGAGCTAGACGAATTAACTTGATTGGTTATAGTGCAAAAGAAAAGAACGCATAGCATTATAGGTTGTAAATAATTAAGTGGATATAAATAAAGAATGAGGCTATATGTACCCAATAATCTCTTCAGTACCCTATTTTTTATAATAAAAAGGCCATAAGAAAAATATTTAAAAACATAAAGGCCCCTTTCCGCCTTTTGTACGTAAAGTTTATACAAGAAAGGTACATTTTCATTTAATTTTCTAAAAGAAAAAGGCCTCACGGATGCCATTTCTTTTCCCGCATAAATAGCTTCCAAACAAGCCCTTATCTTTTACCTACAAATTAAACTTCCTCTTACCATTGCTATTATGAATCATGTTCGATTTTTTGTAATTTGTAGTATAAAAGAAAATTTTCTTTCTTTCAGGTCCTTCTAGCAATTTTGTTTCAAAGATGGTATATAGGTTATCATCCCGTGTCTGCGTTACAAACTGACTTCTGTACTGACAAGGGATGGTGGACGATTCACAAACTTAAAATGAGGCCAAATAGATGATAAAATACTTAAATTACCATTTAAACCTTATAATCAAGATTCAAGCATATTCCCACCTAGTATTTTAAAGGGATAAAAGTAGTATAATAAGAATGATGATATGTCTACGTAAATTAAATCATTTTGGCGTGAATATAACGAACCAGGTACAACAGGCCAAAGAGCTTGTGTATCAACAATATATGATCACATAGAATGGGTTCCCCGGGAAGAAAAAAATATTGATTCTTCAAAACTTACAAAAAAGAACTGAAAATTTGGTGGCCTGCAAATTACTTGGGTGTCATTTTAGGTGGCCATAAATATATAGTAGGGTTGATTCCAAAAATAAATGTATATTATACTCTTTTTTTAATAAAAGGGCTATTATATTTATATTTTCTAACCTTTATGAAAAGCAAAAACTAGGCATGCAGTTTACGCTTTAAAAATTACTATTGGAAATGCGTGTGCAGAATATACGTACTGCACTCTAGAGATTTAGAGTCTTATTGTTCTATGTAAATTGGCCTTCAACTTTAGCAATTTTATCGAGTTCATAAATCAGATTCCATAAATAATAATTTAGGTGTATTAGGGGTAATTTAGGACTTACATGACAAAAATCTTCACTTCTTTTTTCACTTTAATAATATTATAAATATGAATTATTTTAATTTTTATTATTTTTTTGAAAGATGAAAATATTCTTAACATTTTAGGTGCCTCCTGTGAATCGCTGCAGCTCCTATCCCCACCTGCCTCAGGTCCTGGTCTTGCTGCCGCCAGCACAAACGTATCTCCGAGAGTCGGAGTGGACTCTTAGTGATTAACAAGGGTCACATGTCGCGACCAAGGATTTAAGTCGTCAATTTTGGCAGTTGAAACAACGATCAGTTCAGATATTGAATGGCCAATTTCCAGCTTTCGTTGCGTCACTATTGACGATTTTTCTTCCATTCCATTGGGGGAGTTCTAGCGTACATATATGAGGACCACAATTGTTTGTTCGTATCCTTTTCGGCTTACTGGAGATTGAATCATGTCTTTGGAAATTTTGATTTCCTCCACGTGAAACGAACTAACTGAAAGAATTAACTCAGGTGTAACGAGGGCCACGTACGTGGAAACCATGTGCAAAGAAATGGAACCCAAAAACGTTTAGCCTTTTGTATATTAAAACTCAGCCCAATTCACATGAAGCCATATTCTAAGTTTAAAGTTTGAACTTAAATATGAGTGTCTCTTTTTGAAAAACTAGAGATCAATAGCGATGTTTTTTACTATTTATAACTGAGGCTCCGTGGTCACTGCAGGTAACACAGGAGGCTTATGAGAACAAGCCCCAAATCTAAAGACGACAGCTCACTATATGTTTACTATATATGTAATTATTAGAGTACTATTTTAGAAAACGCAAAGAGTAACTTAGATTATTTCTGCCAAATTTTCTATAATACCTTTGTATTTTTTATAATGCCCCCTTATATAAGTTTAAATTGATACTCCATCCATCCCACATTAATGGAGCTATTAATGTGGGATAGATGGAGCATGTTATTTGAGTGTATTTTAGTAAAACCCTTTACATAGACATCCTATTATGAGATTCTCGTAGATGGTTGTCACGTGTCAGCCAAATATTGGTTGTTTATATGACACATGTCATAATTTTTATGTTGGTTTTAACTTTGCAATGTTATATCTTTCACTTTTAAACTCGGATTCGTATTTTCTTGTTACCATAAAAAATTCTTTATTAAACGAGATCCTACATAGTATGATTTCTTGAATTTTTTGTACATCCATTCATTCAAATGCTTCTCGATAATAAATTTTTGTATTTTTTTCTATGTGGCACATGTTTTGATCTATGCATTTTTTACACCATTGAATAAAGAAACGTATTCCTAAACTGGTTTGAAATATGAAGGCACACTTCATAAAGTCTTTGAGCACCATTATTTTCTCTATTCTTTGACATAATATTCAATCTATGAATTTGGACTTGTAGTTGTGTATTATGAGTGTATTCGGGTGAGTATAGTATTCATAATTAAGAAAACCTAGCCAAAGTTGCAGCTCACTACAGCTCTAGCTTCATGGCCATCCGATCATGGCCAAAACCGTGATTTGATGGTTGGAGACCTACAAATTTAGTGAGATGTAGCTTTGGCTATACATCATCTTATAATAATATGTACGTAATTTATTCTCATTATGATCTTGGAAGCATGGATTGTAAATATAGCATGCAAGGGAGGCCTTTCTTCAATGCATGCATTATCTCTAATTTCTTTTATTTTTTTACATACAATGGGTGTGCATTCTTGCAAGTATGAATTATTCAAACAACTAACTTGGTGCTTTCAAACATGCATCAAATAATGTAATCACCTACTTTGTTTGAAATTTACTGCATATCTAGTACTTCACTATAGTAGGCTCCATAAATGGACCAACATTGTGGGCATGAGAGTCAGATGACCCCCTTTAGTTTGGAATTTTGTTAATACATCCTCTTATATATGTTTCTTGGGTTGTGCTAGGAAATGAAATAGGTTAACTAAATGACCCCTATTGGGTCAGTCAAATTAATTGCTCCAATTAATTTGGCCTACTAATTATATACTCCCATTGAACCCTTAGAAAATAGTATAGACCGACCCTATGTTATCTAATTTTCAAGGGACAAAAACCCCAAATAGAAATAAGCAAACCCAAGTTACCTAACCCATCTCTCCCATTTACCATTGGGGCTGACTTTTGCTCACTCATTTTTTCTTCCTTCACCAAAGGCTAAAGTCAAACCCTAGCTCCAAAAACAATCAACATTAAGGTTTAGATTAAATATTTTAAATTCGAAGGAGGCTTTGTATGAATTAAGTGGCAAAACTTCTATGTGTTCATTGGGCTCAAAGAAATAAATGTATCAAACCCAAGAATGCATCAATCCCGCGATGGGATCATAGGCCACTTAAAAAGTACGAAATAACCAACCTATATGTCGTCTTGTTTCATGGGGCTCATTGATACGAGTCCAACATTATCAAGAACATGTAAATATGAGTTCGGGGTGAGTTATGGCCGTTTGAATTTCAAAAACTGATATTGAATTTAAGATCTAAAGAATTAAAAAAATAGAAAAATTGACGCAAGCATCAGCGTTAGCGTCAAATTGACGGTAGCCATCTTGGCATCAGCCGGCCGACGTTAGTGCTACCATCCTATATAGGGGAACATCCTGGGATAAGAAAATACTCTATCTATCACGTTTGTAAATCTATCCGAGGGAAAGGGGAAACTCTGTTTGTCAATACAAAGCCCACAAAGGGATAATGCCACAAAAAAGGGGAGATTTGTCCACCGCCTCCAAAAATTCTCAAGGGAGTAGCGTTATGACTTTGATGAATACTCATTGATATGAATATCTATTTAAAATGCATATTTTCTTAATATGAGTGAATGCATTGTATGCATGTTTTAAAAAGATGTTGAATGACTTATGATCGTTTGATTGGTTCTTCATTGGTTTAGAGTCTTCAAATTCATTGTATTCGGACTTTCTGATTTGGAGAGTAGTTCTTGGTTGGAAAACAAGGAACAATCTGAGTTATAACTCCTTGATACTCCCTATTGAGGCATATAGCGCGCTCATGAATTGAGGTATCTTAGGAAGATCTCTTTTATATTGATTCTAGTGCCCCACGAGCATAGGTGTATGTCACATCAGCATCGATGACATTATGTAAATAAATGTTTTATTTGATTTTGTGAATAATTTATTAGATTATGTAAATGATCAATTTATTCGATCTATTGAGTTCTGCGAATAACTAATTTATTCAATTCTTTGAATGATTCATTGGATTCAGTAAATGAATGATTCATACGATTCCATAAACGAATGATTTGTCTAATTTGTAGGCAATTATTTTTCTACGTTGACTTTGTTATATAAGTGCATCTTTAGTTGAAAATATTTCATGTCTGATGTTATGCTTGTCTAATGACCTTAGTTTCTAGGTAGAACTACATTTAGATTTGATCTTACTAGAATAACATTAGAGATGTTAGGTAATAAGTATATAGGCAACCAACATCAAGGCGATGTTGGCCTGATCTTAAAAAATAAATTACTATTTTTTATCTTTTGGAAACCAATGTCATAGGATGGTTATAGCTCTTGCACCCAGATAATGATCCTAGTGTTTTGAAAATAATTTTATTACGGTATTTTTAACACCTAGGTTGAGTTTTGCCCTTGCATTTGAGGTGTCTGTGGACCTGTGGCATTACAAATGGTATTAAATCAAGGATTTGTCACACCAATAATTTCCAAAAAGAAATTTTGAACCTTTTAAATTATAATACCATGGAGTAATATAATACCATGGAGTAAATTACTTAAGAAATTAGTAATGATGATAAGTATGAGGATAGGAAAATTTTTATTTACTTTGAAAGTTAGAGAGGCTTGTTGGTGACTCACTAACACATAGATTAGTCTTCAACACGTCGATGAACTCGTCGGTGAAACAATACTTTTACTGTCGGTGAGGTTCGATATGTTAATGAACTTGCTGATGAAACAATAAATCCTCTGTCAATGAGGTTTGATGTGTCGATAGACTCGTTGATTAAGCGGTATCTCTATTATCAATAGGGTTCGATGCATCAGTGATGCTAGAATCAACCTATCAACATTTGCAAAATTACAATTGAAGCAGTTTGAGATAGCTTTTGGAGTTGGTTACACACCAAAATTTGGTTTGTAGACTTCCTTTCAAATACCTTTGACGAATCTTTGACCCAAAGTGTACGGACTGTCCAACTTTGGGGGAGATTGACCGGTTAGGGCAAGCCAAAGGACGTAGGAACTGAATTTGTGGAGATCTCTTTGTTGTTTGATTAGATGTTGGATTACTAACCATAAGTTGTAATGCTAGAGCAAGAAATTCGTGTTGATAGATGATGATAGAATAGTATATGCTTTAAATTTGGATTTGGCCTTTGTTGAATGATTTGCTTTGTTGTTCATGATGATTATGAATCTTGTTGGATATCTTGTGTTAAGTTGATAAACATCTTTTTTATTCTCTTTATGTAATAGGTGATAATTGATTCAACTTGTTTACATGATTAGATTTTATTCTAGAAAGTCATTACGATGAAAATATAAAATTAAGCAACTTTCCCATTCATTGGTGCAATTGATGACATGTCAATGATGTTACTGATGCTTGAAGGAGAAGATAAAACCATGCCAATGAATTGATGGTGCATTGGTATCATACGGTGGGTCACTGACAATGATGTATACATGTTGATGAAGACATCAATGAAGAATGAATTTCCTATTCATTCCTCTGTTGGCAAGGGGGTTTGATGCATTGACGAGTTACCGATAGTCATCAGTGACTTGGTTGATACATAGATAAGTCCACTAACAATATGTCGATTTGAGTATTTTTATTAAAAATTGCTATGAATGTTACACTATTATTATGAGAAGTAATAACATGTTAATTGATGCAAGAATTGCAATTATATACAATATTGTGATGAATTATGATCGGTGAAAATAACTCTCTAAGGGTTTAGCTTCGGCATTATTATCTCACATTGTGAATGGACGATCAGTTTCAATTTCACTACTCTCTAAGGGATTTGAATCTAATTTAACTAACTGGTGTGTTTGATCATGTAGCCACGTGGTCATACACGACTAATCCTCTCTCTAATGCCCCTTGATTTCACCCCTTTCCCTCTCTCTCTTTTATTTTTATTCTTTTTTTACACACTAAGCTAAAACTAGTAGAAGGGTAAACTTAGTTTAGATTAAATTTGTTTTCCTTTACAAGTCAACAACGGTGCCAAAAACTTGTTAAATTTTAATTGTTTATTCGCAAGTGCATGAATCTATAGTAGTTAAGCAGCTAAGTTGAGTGTCGATCCCGCAGAGACTTAAAATCGGAAAACCAAATTTAATCTAACTTAAGAAAAACCTAATCTAGTTAACAAATATAAATAGAATGAATTAACTAAAGTAACTAACAAAACAAATAAGAATTTAAAAGGCAATTAAACTATCCAAATGAAAATTCTAAAGCTTTAATCTAAGAATAAGAAAGCAATGCAAAATAAATAAAACACTATCAAATAAACAAAATAGTAAGGCATAGGAATCCACATTTATTAAATCATAGAAATTCATAAATATGATCATTAATCTTTTTTTTCACATTCATCTTATAATATTCTAGAATTCAATCTTTGTTATTATGGAAAATATCATCATTAAGCTCTCGTGTATAATAAAAAACAACATTGTTCCTCCTTACTTCAAAAGATTAAAATCAAGTCATTACTTGTATCCACAATTTACAAATCACAACTAATACCTAATTTCAATATTAAACAAGCCAAAACCAAGTGAGAAACTAATGAGAACCAATTTAAATCATAAGAGAAGAATGACTAAACTCATATCCAAATCAATCTCATCAATTAAATAAGTAGAAACAATTAATATTAAATCCACCATTAAGAAAAATTAATCAAGTCTCATAATCATAAAATTTCACAATTTAATGAAGCTACATCCAAGCCCTAGCAAAGAGGTTTAGCTACTCATTAACCTAAGAAATAAAATTTCAATTAGAAAAATGAAAAGAGACATACAAGATGTGAAAAAGAGGGAAAAATTTCAAAACAACATTGTTTGCTATAGTACCATAAACAGTAACTACAGGTTACTGTTCATTGTCTTCAACCTTCAGCTCGTGAATAGTACTACTACAATAACTGCGACTGTGATTTTTTTTCTTGCTTCTTCTTCGCTCCTCTAGCTTGGGACTTCAATTCTCTCACTTTCAAAGTATTTTTTCATCAATTTAGGAGGATGGTATTGAAGGATTTTTCCTTTGGTTCGTTGTATTCTCGTCCCTCCACTTCTGAAATTCTCTGTTGTAATTTTTAAATAAATTTCTGGACAACACCACTTTCCTTGTTTAAGTACCCAATTCCAACCCAAGATAAGAACTTATTGCTATGTTTAACCTTTCCAATTATAAGCTTTTATTTATGCCCAATTCTTTCCTCGTTTAAGTCTTCTTTCTTTTTATATGCTCTGGTTTGAACTCAGCTCCTCATCTCCAAAAAGTTGTCCAAAGTCACTTGTGATGCACTGAAATAATGTTTAATAAAATGTTTTCAAATTTCTATTTGTAATCCTATTTTGTGTTAATTCATTGCTGATTTGGGCTATTTATATTTTGAATAAGTTAGTTGGACCTTAATTGAGTTTACATGTTTAAACAGGCTTCAACAAGATACAACTGGAAGAGGAAATTAAGCCCAACTACCTAAAGCTATTTAAAAGTCAAGAATGGGCTCATAATGGTCTAACATGCATGGAATAGTCGAACACAACCTTGTGGACCCATTTGATTTGAGATTTGTATGAATAGAACTAAATTATGAAAGAAGTTGATTCGGATAGATTGGCACAGCCTTAGTATTTCGATCATATCTTTTTATGTATAATTTGGATTGATACGATTCTAGTGGCAATGGAAAGAAGACTTCTGTGGCTACAAGTGTTCTTTCAGGAAGAAATTCCAAATTCTGAAGATATAGGGGTCGAATCAGGCAATCAATTAGGATAAAATATGAAGATATGATTTGATTTTACCCTTTGAAGCAACCCTTTCTTTTCTTATAAATAGAGGGGTGGACGTGATAGATGGGGCATTCTCTCCTCTTTAGAGCTTTCTTCTCCTATTTCTTTCTCTCATTTTATATTTTTTTTTTTAGTTTTATTGTAATGGCTTTCTAAATCTCTCAAGCTAAGGCTAGGAATGAAGCTTGTACTTGATGTTTAATGGATACTTTGATTCAAGTAAGTTCTTTATCATTTTAAATTGATGTTTCATATTTAAAGAGTTTATAATCTATACAATTATTTGATTCAGCATTGACGAAAGGCACGTTGAATGCTTATAATTCCCTGTGATTATATACCTAATGCTTTCCTGTAATAAACAATCAATTACTATTGTTCTATTTCAACGTTCTTTAAAAGATAAATTTTCCGATTGAGATAAATTTTCATTTGATCTTCATTGAGTTATCATTTGAATGAAGTATACATTAGAGATTTATTGCAAGTGGATTTTTGATGCCTTAGCATTTTTTCTTTGAATTGTCTCTTATTATCTATTCCACTTTCTTTCTCTATTCTCTTCGTAATAGTTTTCTGTGTCACACAAGGCTTTCCCTGTGGATCGACCTTGTTTACTATAGTTGACAAGTAAAAAAAAAATCTGAACTAGACTCCTTCATAGTCTTAGTTTGGACGTAACACAAATTGGCGCCGTTGCCGGGGATTGCAACGTGTGACAAGAATCCGTTACGAAAAACTCACTCTAACTTTACTAATTCTCTAACTTTTATTTTTGCACACTAACTCTTTAAATTCAGTCATTTACTTTATGTCATTTACTTTTAGTATTTAAATATTGTAATTTTTCTTTTTTTTTAGACCGGAGGCACTACCCACGTTACTACCGAAAATTTTTTGGGATCAAATGTGTACCTTGATAGTGCCTTTGGCCTTATTTTTGTAATTTTAATTTTTGTCTATTAACTTCTAACCCTCTAACTTTTTAATATTTTGTCATTTAATTTTTGCACTTTTACTTTCGTTTGTTATTAAAAAAAAAATTGTTGTTGCATGTTCACATGGGTGCGTGATAATTAAGACGATTGAAAAAAGTGAACAAATCTTTTGAAAATTATCTTTATTTTGATACAATGGAGGATCTAAGAACTAATGAGGAACTAAGAAGTAATAATGGGGATAATAATGCACAAAATATTGAAGTTAAAACCTTGCATGATTATTTGCAACCAACTAGATCAAGTTCTCCTTCTTGCATGATTTTTCCAACTAATGTAGGCGGTTTTGAACTCAAGCCGGGTGTAATTCAATTACTACTCAAATTTCATGGCCTAGATTTAGAAAGCCCATATTTGCATTTAAAAAAGTTTGAAGAGGTTTGTGCAACTTTGCCAAACTAAAATGTTTCAAATGATGCTATTAGATTAAAACTCTTTCATTTTTCTTTAAAGGAAAATGCAAAAAATTGGTTGAATTCTTTGAAGCCAAGATCCATTGGATCATGGCAAGAAATGCAAAGAGAATTTTTGAAAAAGTTTTTCCCCATCCATAAAACTAATACACTTCGAAAGAATATTATGAATTTTTCACAAAAAGAAAATGAGACTTTCTTTCAATGTTGGGAGAGATTTAAAGAACTTTTGTTGTTGTGCCCACATCATGGATATGAAACATGGCGTACAATTAGTTTCTTTTATAATGGCTTATCTTCTCAAATGAGGAGGCAATTTGTTGAAATGATGTGTAATGGAGAGTTTTTGAGTAAAGAACCTGAGGAAGCATGAGACTATTTTGATGTGTTAGCTGAAAATGCTCAATCATGGGAAGATTCTAATGAATTTGAAAGTAGTAATAAAACCAAATCTAATGGGGCAACTAAGGGGGGCTTGTACCTTCTTAAAGAAGAGGATGATGTAAAAGCAAAAATTACAAGTTTAACTAGAAAAGTTGAGGCTATGAAAATTAATAGGGAAAACATGTCTAAAGCTTCTCAAAAAGCACAAGATATTTGTAGTATATGTGAGAGTGATGGACACCAAACACAGGATTGTCCAACAATCCCTGCTTTTCAAGAGGTGTTGCATACTCAAGCAAATGCTATGAATACCTACAAAAGGCCATTTTCTTCTCCTTATTCTGAAACTTACACTCCTAATTGGAGAAATCATCACAACTTTAGTTGGATAAATGAGTCTAATGTGCAGGTACCCCCTTCTTCCTTAAATTATGTTCCACCACATAAGAAGACTTCTGAAGACACATTGCAAACATTCATACAAAGTCAAGCAACAATCAACAACCAAACAATGTAAGCCATCAATGACTTGAAGACTTTTATCACTTAATTGACCACAGCTTTGAGCACTCAAGAAAAAGGGAAGTTTCCTTCTCAACCTCAACCAAATCCTAAAGGTCAATTTGTAATTAAAAATTTAAATTCTTCAAGTTCACAAGAAGAGCATGCTAAGTCCATCACCACTTTAAGAAGTGGAAAAGTTATTAACAAAGACATTCCAATGAAGGTTGTTGAACCTAAGGAGTCTTTGAATTCTAAACATGGTGATGAACTTGGCAACTTTGATTGTGTTGCTCCAATTCCTCCTCCTTTTCCTCAAAGGTTACAATCTTCTTCTAAATTGGTGCCAAATGGTGACATTCTTGAAACTTTCAAACAAGTGAAGATTAACATTCCTCTCTTAGATGCCATTAAACAAATTCCATCTTATGCTAAATTTTTGAAAGATCTTTGTACAATTAAGCGTAAGCTAAATGTACAAAAGAAGGCATTTTTGACAGAACAAGTAAGTGCAATTCTGCAACACAACACCCCACCCAAATATAAGGATCCTGGTTGTCCAACCATATCTTGTATAATTGTGAATTATAGAGTTGAAAAAGCTTTACTTGATCTTGGGGCAAGTGTTAATCTCTTACCTTATTCTGTTTATGAACAATTGGGACTTGGTGAATTGAAGCCCACAAGCATTACACTTCAACTTGCAGATCGCTCAATTAAAACACCAAGAGGAATTGTTGAGGATGTGCTAGTACAAGTAGAAAAGTTTTACTTTCCTGTTGATTTTATTGTTTTGGACACACAACCAGTTTTGAATGCTTGTACTCAAATTCCTGTCATATTAGGCCGCCCATTTCTTGCTACTTCTAATGCTCTTATTAATTGTAAAAATGGTGTTATGAAGCTTTCTTTTGGAAATATGACTTTAGAACTGAACATTTTTAATATTTGCAGGCAACCAGGAGATGATGATGAGGATGTGCATGAAGTGAATCTTTTAGAAAGTCTTGTTGATGACATGTCTACTATTTATTCATTTTCTTACCCTCTTGAAGCATGTCTTTCTTATTTTAACTTTGATGATGATGTTATGATTAATGATGTAAATTCCTTGTTGGAGTCAACTCCATTATTGGATACTGATAGGTGGAAGGCCCGCTTTGAGGAGTTACCTCCTTTTAATAGCGCTCCTCTCCCCTCAAGTGTCCAACCACCCAAGCTAGACTTGAAACCCCTCCCTATTGAACTTAAATATGCTTATCTTGGTGAGGGAGAGACATTTCCTGTGGTTGTCTCTTCAATGTTGGATAGGGAGCAAGAGCACAGGTTGCTCAAAGTCCTTAGAAATCACAAGAATGCCATTGGGTGGACCATTGCTGATATCAAGGGGATTAGTTCCCTGATTTGTACACATAGGATCTTCATGGAAGAAAATGCAAAACCTGTGAGACAAATGCAACGGAGGTTAAACCCCAACATGAAAGAGGTAGTGAGAGCAGAGGTTCTAAAATTATTGGATGTGGGTATCATTTACCCAATTTCTGACAGTCCATGGGTGAGTCCCACCCAGGTTGTCCCCAAAAAGTCTGGAGTGACAGTGGTAAAGAATGCTAATGATGAGTTAATTCCCACTAGAGTCACCACCGGTTGGCGGATGTGCATAGATTATAGGAAATTAAATTCCGTCACTAGGAAAGACCACTTCCCCTTGCCATTCATGGACCAAATCCTAGAGAGGGTAGCCGGTCATCAATTTTATTGTTTTTTAGATGGTTATTCAGGATACAACCAAATTGAGATTGCACTTGAAGATCAAGAAAAAACAACCTTTACATGTCCATTTGGTACCTTTGCATATCGAAGGATGCCGTTTGGATTATGTAATGCTCCTGCCACATTCCAAAGGTGCATGATGAGCATCTTTAGTGACATGGTGGAGCGGTTTTTGGAAGTTTTTATAGATGACTTTTCTGTTTTTGGTGATTCTTTTGATGATTGTCTTGATAACTTAGAAAAAGTTTTGGTGAGATGTGAAGAAAAAAATCTAGTTTTAAATTGGGAAAAGTGTCATTTTATGGTTACTACTGGAATAGTACTTGGTCACATTGTTTCTGTGCAGGGAATTTAAGTAGACAAGGCAAAAATTGAATTGATTGTTAATTTGCCTAGTCCAAAGTCTATAAAAGATGTTAGATCCTTTCTAGGGCATGCCGGTTTTTATCGAAGATTTATCAAGAATTTTAGTGTGATATCTAGACCATTGTGTAATCTTCTATCTAAAGAGCATTCTTTTGAGTGGTCGGATGCATGTGAAGAAGCTTTCACAAAGCTTAAGAACATGTTAGTGTCTGCACCCATCATGCAACCCCTAGATTGGAACCTTCCTTTTGAAATTATGTGTGATGCAAGTGATTATGCCGTTGGGGCTGTTTTAGGGCAAAGGAAAGATAAGAAACCTTGCGTAATTCATTATGCAAGTAGAACTTTAAATAATGCCCAAATGAACTACTCCACCACTGAAAAAGAACTTCTTGTTGTAGTATTTGCACTTGACAAATTTAGATCCTACTTGATTGGCTCTCAAATTATCATTTTTACTGACCATGCAGCTTTGAAGTACCTTTTGAGCAAACAAGATACAAAGCCCAGATTGCTCCGATGGATACTCCTACTCCAAGAGTTTGATCTCACAATCAAAGACAAGAAGGGAGTAGAGAATGTGGTGGCAGATCATCTTTCAAGATTGGAATTTTCTGATTCTTCAGACAACATTCCAATCCAAGACACATTCCCCGATGAACAATTTTTTGCCATCTCACATCCTCCATGGTATGCCGACATTGCCAACTACTTGGTGACAGGTAAAGTTCCCCACCATTGGTCTCCTCAAGATAAAAAGAGATTCTTCACTGAGGTAAAACATTTCTTTTGGGACGACCCCTATCACTTTAAGTACTGTCCGGATCAAATAATCAGGAGATGTGCGCCTGATTCTGAACAAGTATCATCTCTTTTTGTCATTCTGAAGCATGCGGTGGTCACTTCTCCTCTAAAAAGACCACTGCTAAAATTTTGCAATGTGGTTTTTACTGGCCGACGCTTTTCAAAGATGTTCATGAATTTTGCAAAACTTGTGAAAGGCGTCAAAAGTTAGGAGCCATTTCTCATCGAAATATGATGCCCCTTAACCCCATATTGGTTATTGAGATTTTTGATTGTTGGGGCATTGATTTCATGGGACCTTTTCCTTCTTCTTTTGGCTATGTTTACATTTTAGTTGCTGTCGATTATGTTTCCAAGTGGATTGAGGCTGTTCCAAGCAAAACCAATGACCACAAAGTCGTTGTGCGCTTTTTAAAAGAAAATATATTTTCAAGGTTTGGAACACCTCGAGCCATTATAAGTGACAGGGGGTCACATTTTTGCAATAAGCCTTTTGAGGCTTTGATGAGGAAGTATGGGATTACGCATAAAGTAGCTACCCCCTATCACCCACAAACAAGTGGACAAGTTGAGATTTCTAATAGGGAAATTAAATATATTTTACAGAAAATGGTAAATCCAAATGGTAAAGATTGGTCTTTACGGCTAACTGATGCTCTTTGGGCTTACCGTACGGCTTTTAAAACCCCAATTGACATGTCTCCTTACCGTTTAATTTTTGGAAAAGCTTGTCACTTGCCTGTGGAGTTGGAACATAGGGCATATTGGGCAATCAAAGCTTTGAATTTTAACTTTGATAAGGCTGGCTTAAATAGACAATTGCAAATAAATGAGTTGGAGGAAATTCGACGTGATGCTTATGAGAGTTCAAAACTTTACAAAGAGAGAATGAAGGTTTTTCATGATAAAAATATTTTACGAAAAACTTTTGAGCCATTTCAAAAGGTTTTATTGTACAACTCTAGACTTCATCTCTTTCCAGGAAAATTAAGATCACGTTGGACAGGTCCTTTCATTGTAAAAACTGTTTTTCCTTATGGAACTGTTGAAATTGAGAATCCAAAAAATGGTGATGTTTTCAAAGTTAATGGCCAATGTTTGAAACCATTTTTAGACTATTTTGTCCCTGAAGTTGAGTCTACACCTCTTGAAAATCCAAATTATGAGGGTTGATTTTCTTTTCATGATTTTTCACACAAAAAAAAAAATTTCACATTGGGGTCAATGTTTAGTTTAGGTTTGGGGGTGTAGAAAGATATTTTTCTTTATTTTTTTTGTTTTACTTAAAAAAATGAAAAATTGAAAAAAAATTAATTAGATTTATTTTATTTTATGTTTTTGCTTATTTACATTGATTCTTATTCTAGATATGTGACTTTGTTTAATGATATCATATTATTCAGAATAGGACTTGACAGATTTAATAATTTTGAGTTCTGATTACTTCATATTGGTTTCTTGTGCTCTTATTTTTTATTTTTTTTTTTAAAAACAAAGCAAGACATTTGCCTAAGTGAGAATTCGAGCCCTTGATTATGGTCTTACATCTTGGTGGATATCATTGAATCTAAGTATTTATTTTCTTATGAGAGTAAAACTTTGGCATGATCTAGTAGTATTCATGTTATCATGATGGAGTTTTGAGCTTCACTATTCTTGGTTTGTAGAACAATTGAGGACTTGTTGTCAACACAATTCAAGTTGATTGTATAATGTGCTAAAAAAAAAAAAAAATTAAAGTCACTCTATTGAGTAGACCGGGACTCGACATGCCTCACTAAGCATAGGGTGTTCGAGTCAAAAGGTAGAATTGACTAATTTATGACATGCATAGCCTTGAAGCCTATTTGGTTCAAGTTATTAAGCCTGAGGGGTGTTTTAACACCTAGTGCCTTGAGCCAACTGGATTGGGAGTCACTGGCCTAACACTTGTTACATGGATCTTATATAAAGCTTAAAAAGGCTAAGCCTTACACATGTCATGTGAGATGAGCATAAAATTCTAGTAGGACACTATGCAATTATATCTTGAATGAGTTGGTAGGTGATCTAGGGTGTTTTACTTTTCAAGGAAGGTTTTGCATGATTTTCTATTATGATCTCTTGAAGATGAATGGATGTCAATGCCTATTTAGTATTAAAATTAAAATTGCTAAGTGGACATTAGACACATGGAGTTGTTCGATTCATAAGAATGGGATTGTATAATTACTTGGCAATGTCTATTTTTTTAAAACTATTATGTATGTATGAGTGCATGCCACCAATATGAAGTTGTTAGAATGAATTTTTGTTTCAGAAGACAAGTTATATTATGCATGATTGATTTTACTAAATGAAGTTACATGTTTAGGAGAAGTTGATTTGTAAATTTGACGTGGTTTTAATTTTTATTTTCTTTTAACATTCTAGTTTTGAATTTTGTGGGTATATTCACTGCAAACTCTCACGAGACACAACTCGTCCACTAGTGTAAGCTAGGGGTTTAAAGGCTTGTTGCATATGCTAAATGCAATCGAGATTTCCTGCGGAAGTGGAGTAGTTAGTTTTGTTTTCTATTGTTTTAATTTTTGTTTTGCTCGAGGACTAGCAAAAAGTAGATTTGAGGGTATTTGATGCACTGAAATAATGTTTAATAAAATATTTTTAAATTTCTATTTGCAATCCTATTTGTGTTAATTCATTGCTAATTTGGGCTATTTATGTTTTGAATAAGTTAGTTGGACCTTAATTGAGTTTACATGTTTAAACAGGCTTTAACAAGATACAACTGAAAGAGGAAGTTAAGCCCAACTACCTAAAGCTATTTAAAAGTCAAGAATGGGCTCATAATGGTCTAACATGCATGGAATGGTCGAACACAACCTTGTGGACCCATTTGATTTGAGATTTGTATGAATAGAACTAAATTATGAAAGAAGTTGATTCGGATAGATTGACACAGCCTTAGTATTTTGATCATATCTTTTTATATATAATTCGGATTAATACGATTCTGGTGGCAATGGAAAGAAGACTTCCGTGGCTACAAGTGTTCTTTCAGGAAGAAATTCCAAATTCCGAAGATATAGGGGTCGAATCAGGCAATCAATCAGGATAAAATTTGGAGATATAATTTAATTTTACCCTTTGAAGCAACCCTTTCTTTTCCTATAAATAGAGGGGTGGACGTGATAGATGGGGCATTCTCTCCTCTTTAGAGCTTTATTCTCCTATTTTTTTCTCTCATTTTACATTTTTGTTTTTAGTTTTATTGTAATGGCTTTCTAAATTTCTCAAGCTAAGTCTAGGAATGAAGCTTGTACTTGATGTTTAATGGATACTTTGATTCAAGTAAGTTCTTTATCATTTTAAATTGATGTTTCATATTTAAAGAGTTTATAATCTATACAATTATTTGATTCAGGGTTGACGAAAGGCACATTGAATGCTTATAATTCCCTGTGATTATATACTTAATGCTTTCATGTAGTTAACAATCAATTACTATTGTTCTATTTCAACGTTCTTTAAAAGATAAATTTTCCGATTGAGATAAATTTTCATTTGATCTTGATTGAGTTATCATTTGAATGAAGTATACATTAGAGATTTATTGCAAGTGGATTTTTGATGCCTTAACATTTTTTCTTTGAATTGTCTCTTATTATCTATTTCACTTTCTTTCTCTATTCTCTTCGTAATAGTTTTCTGTGTCACACAAGGTTTTCCCTGTGGATTAACCTTGTTTACTATAGTTGACAAGTAAAAAAAAGAAATCTAAACTAGACTCCTTCATAGTCTTAGTTTGGACGTAACAACTTGTAAGCATGTCAAGAGTATTATGAATTTTTTTTAACATTGTCCATATGCCTCGAGAAGCATACATTACCTATAACGCATAAGCAGTAATATTTCAAGCGTGTAAGACATATGTAGAATACCAACTATTCAAATATACTCCTAAATAATTAACATTCCCCAAATTAACTAATAATTAAATCACACTACTAATATCTATCTTAACATAAATAAACTCTAATTAATCCTTAATTAACCTAATCATACACTAGCAAATAAGGTAAATAGGCATATAAAATGTATAAAAATTATGCATATCAACTAGTCTTGCGCAGTGCAATACCAAAGGTTTCGATGATCATGGAGGTCGAAACTTCAACACTTGGGTCCATGAGCCCTTGTCAATCTTAGCTTCATATCGTGGATGGGACGGGCATACTTCAAAATACCTGAAGTTTGAATGTAGGTAGTTCATAGTCTAGTTAGGTAAGTCTATACTCCTAGACATGGCTACCACGTCATAAAGAATCTTCAACTTGCACTAATGAAGTTGCAGACTTCTAAGTGGGAGTCAGATGATATTTGAAAGAATATTGATGCATGTTTAGTTATTGTGCTCCTAATGGTTTGAGGTATAATGTTCCTTGAAATGGAATTTATATTGGTCACTATACTCATTCTTCTGGAATGTTGGTGTGCAATGATTTTTAAAAGTATTATAGTTCTTGTTTAGCCATCCCACTAGGTATATTAGTATCCTTAGCATTCGTTTTGATGCAGGTTATTAGAAGAATAAGTGGGTGGGGGGTACTTGTGCTAAGAGAGGACGTGAAGCTATTGGTTCTATTTAATATTTTCTTATCTTGATAATAAGCTTTAGTTGGTGTATAATTTTAAGACAGCCACAAGAGTGTCAATAACTTATGGTTGTGTGTGTTATGCAGATTGGTATGAATATGTGCAATACCAATGAGATTTGGTTGTGATTTTATGATGTCTTATATATAAAGACATGATGGTTTGATTATTCATATGTTCAAAAATGAGAAAGTCACACCCGGGATTAGTATATTTGTTAAAGGATTTGACAAATGAGTTTCTAAAAAATTTTGTTTCTATTAATTTTTCATTGAAAAAAATGAATTGAGAAAATCCGAAGTGTGACAGAATCTGTCTGTGAGAGTGTTATCGAACTGATTTAAATTGGTTCAAGAATCGTAAGAGTACTAGTGATGACTCAGATGCATCATTACATAAACTTTAAGATAAGTCACCTAATAGTGAATTTTCTAATGTAGGGTTATGTTTTTTGAAGCTTGATTTTGGGTGAATCATGGGGACACAATTTCTTTTAAGAGGGGAAGGCTATAATACCCCGTTCTCCATTAACTTTTAACATGAGGTGTTAAGAAATTTGAAGGAAGTTTTGTACAAATAAGTGGTGAAACTTCAATACATGGATTGGGTTCAACAAAACGAGCATATCGAGTCTAAGAACGCATAATTGCTCGTCAGGGTCGTAGTCTATAGCCTCGAGATGTGTATATGATGTGTAGTCTTGTTTCATAGGGCTCGTCAATATGAATGCAATGGTACCAAGAATGTTTGAATCGAAGTTTGGGGTAGAGTTATGGTAATTTGAAATTTGGAAATTGATTTTGAATTAAAAATAGTGTTAAAAAAATAAAAAAACTGATGCAAGTGTCAAGTTGACACCAACCATCCTTGTGTTAGCCAACTCTTATTAATGTGTTGCTAGTGGAATGCCAATGTGGGCCAAGTGACGCATATACAATAAGCACACAAACGCTTGCCACATGGGCTGCTCCATGGGGTACACTTCCCAATAAAAAGGGGAGGGGTTTCTTCATTCTTCACTCTCCAACTCTTCCTCTGGAGTTAATTTCCTTGTCTCTGAACTATTTTTTTCTTTGCTTCAAAGCAGTTGTAAACCCGTTTTAGCCCATTCAAAAAGTAAGCCTAGGTAAATTGTGGGTGTTCTACACCGTGGGAAGGCCATACTTGTGAGATAACCATCCTAGAGAGGGGAATGTCTCGAGACATGGGGAGACTTTGTCCATTGGCTCCGAAAATTTATCATATGGAAAGGGAAAACTCTGTCCCCCACCTCCAAGCCCATGGGGGGATAATGTCCTAGAGAAAGAAAATATTTTGTCTGATATCTTCAAAAACTTTAGGTTGGGTAAGAATTTATGACTTGAATGAATACTTATTGATATGAATGAGTTTAAAAGGCCTATTTTCCTAAATCATAGTTCATTTATTATGATTGAATGCATAGTATGCATGTTTTAAAAATATGTTGAATAACATGATCATTTGATGAATTCCTCATCAGTTTTGGGTTGTCAGATTCTCTGTATTCGGACTTTTTGATTTGAATGGTAGTTCTTTGGTTGGAAAATTAGGAACTATTATAGTTTTGACTCCTAGATACCACCTATTGAAGCATATAAAGTGTTTATGAATTGGAGTATCGTGGAAATATCTCTTTCATTTTGTTCTTGTTCCCCTACGAGGATAGGCATATGTCGCTTTGTTATTAGGGACATTCTGTAAATGAATGATTTATCTTATTTTAAGAATGATTTATTAGATTTTGTGAATGATCAATTTATCTAATATATAGATTCTTTGAATGAATGATTTATCTGATTGTATGAATAATTCATCGGATTTCGTAAATGTATGATTTGTTTGATTTGTTAGCAATTAGTTTTCTTCATCGACTTTGTTATATTAGTGCATCTTTAGTTGAAATTATTAATCATTGTATGTATGATGTTATGCTTTTTAAATGTCCTTAGTTTCAAGCTAGAATTACGTCTAGACCCGATTTCATAAGAATAACATTGGAGATGTTAGCTAATGAGTATGTAGGCAACCAACACAATAACAATGTTAGCCTCATCCAAAAAAGTAATATTTTTTTTTTAATCTTTTGGAAACCAATGCCAGAGGGTCATTATAGATCTTGCACATAATGGTGTTTTGAAAATGAATTTTATCATGGCATTTCTGACACCCTGGTTAGGTTCTCCATTTGTTTGAGACGCCTACAAATGAGAGGCATTACAAATGGTATCAAAGAAAGGATTTGTCTATGAGAGTGTAATGATTCAACAAAATTTAATGTGCCCATTAGATAAGAATTTTGATTCAAATCTTTAGTAATTTTTAAAAAATTATTTAAATAGTTTGTGGTAAACATGACTTGAAGGGTTGCGGAATTGCCAAGGAGAAACCATGAAGCACCTATGGTATGGCACATGAGGTGTTAACAGATAACTCTATATAGTTAGTTCTGCAAGTGTATTATAAGGATTGTTTTTATAATGTTGCGAAATACTCATGGTATGGGTCGTGGGTACTAGTGACAACTTAGATGCATCATTACAAACTCTTTAAGATATGTCACCTAAAAGTGAATTTTCTAATGTAGAGTTTGAGTTTTTCGGAGTTTAGTTTTGGGCTAACTGCGGGGATGCAATTTCTTTTATGGGGTGAAGGTTGTAACACCACGTTCTTTGATAATGTTTAACTTGAGGGGTTATGTTTAATATTCAAAATTTGAAAGAAGTTTTGTATGCATAAAGTGGTGAAACTTCATTATGTTGATTGGGCTCAACTAAGTTAGCGTATTGAGGTAAAGGACACATAAATTAGACATCAGGATTGCAGGCTACGATCTCGAGAAGCATGCTATATGGGTGGGCCTACTAAAAAAGTGTGAGATAACCTACTTATATGTGATATATTTCATAGGGCTCATTGTAACGACTGCAAATTTTTGGTATGATTTCTTGCCTCTAATAAAGCTACTTTATCAGTTTTTAATTATTTTAAATTATTTAGATGCAGATATTTGGAGAGTATATGGGTTGATAGGGCTCGGTGAGATGAGCATAACGAACCTAAGAACGTACAAAATAAAGGCCGGGAGCAAAAGTTACGACATTAGAAAGCGTGCCACATGGGTGGGACCCAAAAGTGCAAGATAACCTACCCATGTGGGGTCTAGTTTCAAAGGGCTCATCGATACGAGTCCATCGGCACTAAGAACGCACAATTTTGACTTCGGGATAAGAAGTTATTGCGTTTTAAATATGGAATTTTATTTGATTGAAATATTATTAATAAATTAAGAAACAGACAAAATATCTGGTGTCATTGATGACGCCAGCAGCTTGCGCCTAGCCGAGCTGAGTAGCGGCATAAGCCGCGGCTTGTGAGCCACGCCGCAAAGAATGGCGCGCACGCAATGCGCGTCAGATGCGCAGCAGGTCCACGTGAACCTGTGTGACAAGCAGATGGATATGTGCCGCCGCCGCGTAGTTTGCACAAGCAGTGCCATGTTTTCAGCCTGTGGTCACGTGACACATGTCACGCACAGGTGTGCGCAACTCTTCATCCGCCCACATTGTTCTCCTATACATTCTCATTTTCATTCTTTCTTCCAGACAAGTTTCTGGAGTCATTCTGAGTCCATTTCCTTCCGTTCAAAAAGCATTCTTAGCTAATTCGATGGTGTTTTACACAATGGAAGCATCCATTCTTCAAGTTAGTAACCTTATATGGGGGAAATATCCCGGGGCAAGGGGTGGTTATGTCCGCCACCTACGGGCACGTGAAGGGTAAAGTGTCTCCGGGTAAGGGGAGATTTTGTCCGTCGCCTACGGGCGTGTTGTGAGAAAAGTGTCCTGAGCTATGGGGAGGTTCTATCCATAGCGTATGGGCACGAAAAGAGAAAAGTGTTCCGGGTTAAGGGGAGGTTCTGTCCGTAGCCTACGGGCACAGAAAACGAAAAGTGTTTCGGGTAAAGGGGAGGTTCTATCCGTAGCCTACGTGCACGGAAAAAGATTTTGTGGAGTCAATCTAAATCTGTTTCTTCCATTTAAGAGGTGTTCTTACCTAAATCGAGCATGCTGGACGTCATAGTGCAATTATTTTCTTGTTTGGAGACTCTAGAACCCCATAAGTGGACATCCAATTTTGTGGTGTCCGGTGTATCGACTTTGAATTCGCGCAAAGAGTGAGGTAGGGGCTTTTTTCATTTCTTAAGGCATGATTATAAAATTTGGTTGTGTTTTTAACTTATAATTTATATGACTATCGCATGTTATGCGTTAGAGATTATTTTCAAGTTATGATTTATGATTTCTGCACATATATTCAACCTGTCGAATGGTTAATCGTTGAGATAGAATATGATTTATATATCACATATTTATAATGCTATTGTGTATATTTGATTAGTCGAATGATTTTCCACTAGAAGCGGATATGTTTTATATACTACATGCTTTATGATTGCCTCATATATAATAGTTTGATCGAATGTTTATCTGCGGATTTTGATATACATTATACACGTTGGATTGTGTGAGATAGAGACAAACTAGCTTCGCCATTGTTTTCATTGCGAATGAATACAATATATTTGAAAGATGGTTTTAGAGGACTCATCCTTGTTGAAAGGAGGATTCTCAAGATTATTTTTGAAAAGACATATAAGCATGGTGATCAAGTCACAAAAGCGTGACAAAGAAGGGGTAACTGTCTCATTGGAATGAGCAATCAACCTTGGTTTTGTAGTTGTTGATTGTGATGCTCCCATGGTTTGTAGAGGCAGAGCTAGGGTTTTCAAAAGGATAAATATTGGGATATAATGTTTTAAAAGAAAATAGTTCTTTTTGGAGTCTAAGAACTTTAGGATATTTTGATTCAGTCTGGGACGCAATAGTGTTTTGGTTGTCCAGAGCTATTGTTGGGCGCCCCGGTAGAGCTCCGTTGACTAGTTAAAGGCACAATTAATCCGGTTCGAAATCGGATGCACGATACATATTTTAGCCTAGTGAGCCCCTAACGAAGGGCAAGACCCCTGATTAGCCCCTAACGAAGGGTACATATCAAGGCTACGCGCGCTAGGGTAGAGAATATCATTAGAAGACTCTCTACTCTTTAGATCCCGGCGCCCCATGAGCATGGGTGGCTCTTCTATCAACAAACACGAAATATTTTAAGATGATCTCTGGAGGAGTAAGAGGTCGCTACTTTGTATGTGCAGCAAATTCCTATTAATAATATATGTTTGGGACATTAGTAGTAAGTTGTGAGAGCTTACAAACGCTAGAAGCATCTTTTATATGTAGAAAGAAGCACTAGTGGTGGTTTTGGGTGAGTGGCACACCTTGTTTTCATGAAAAAATACTATATATGATATGTGTTGTGAAATTGTCATGTGTTTATTCATGTATGATCGTATAAACTCCCCTACTAAGTATTTTAAAATACTCACCACCCCCAACATTTGCAAGACTCGACGAAGCTCAGTGTGCAGGTAGAAGGGCCTACTCCGAGTTTTATCGATGTGATTTTAAGGATTTCAACCGCACCGAAACGAGTAAGAACTCTCATTATTTTTCTCTTGTGTGTTTGTACACGGACCGTGGTTCCTGGGGATATTATTATTTTTTTATCGCATATGGTGAGCGGCTCTAGTCGCGGGCCCGGGTAAACTCCGATAGTTTTGTGAAAAGAAATTTTGTATGTTTCCAAAATCCTGGGGCACAATACTTGTTGATACCAATCCAACGGTACTAAAAATGTGTGAATCCAAGTTCGGGTTAGAGAGTTATGGTCATTAGAAATTTGGAAATCAATTATGAATTTAAAACAAAGGAATTAAAAAAAACTGATGCTAGTCAGTTTAGCCCATTTGACAAGCGAACCTGGTAACTTAAGGGTCCTTATGCCATGAAATGGTTTGTTTTGTGAGATACACACTCCTACACCCACCTCTGATCCTCTCTTACCCCATTACCTATCTCTAAACCTTCGTTTGCCCATTTTGCGAAATGTTAAAACCCATTTGAAACATTCAAAAAGTGCACTTAGGTAAATTGATGGTGCTCTATGCCATGGGAAGGCCATATTTGTGAGATAACCATCCTAGAGAGGGGAACATCTTGGGAAAAGGGGAGGCTATGTCCATCACCTCTTAAAATCTATCCCAAGAAAAGGGAGACTTTGTCCGCCACCTTGAAGCCCATGAGGAGATAATGTCCTAGAGAAAGGAGATATTCTATCCACCGAATTCTATAAATGATTGATTTATCTAATAATGTGAATTATTCATCGGATTATGTAAGTGAATGATCCCTTTCATTTTGATTCCATTGCCCCGCGAGCACGGGCATATGTTGCTTTGATACAAGAGATATTCCATAAATGAGTTATATATATGATTTTGTGAATGATTTATTAGATTTTATGTACAATCAATTTATCCGATCTATCGAATTATGTGAATAAATGATTTATGCAATTTTTTGAATAATTCATCGGATTCTGTAATTGAATAATCCCTTTCATTTTGATCATGTTGCCCGTATGTCGCTTCAATATCAGCTGCATTTTGTAAATGAATTATATATCTGATTATGTGATTGATTTATCGGATTCTGTGTATGATCAATCTATCTGATCTATCAAATTCTATGAATAAATTATTTATTTGATTCTTTGAATGATTTATCAGATTCTGTAAATGAATGATTTATCTAATTTATTAGGAGTTACTTTTATATGCCATTTTTGTTATATAAATGCATCTTTAGTGAAAATACTTAAATATTGCATGTATGATGATGTTGTGCTTGTTAAATGACCTTAGTTTCAAGGCAGAACTACATATGGATCCTATCTTATTTGAATAACATTGCATATGCTAGACAATAAGTACATACGGAACCAACACCATGAAAATGTTGGCCTGATCTAAAAACAATTATAAATAATCATTTTTATCTTTTGTAAACCGGGGCTAGACGATTGTTATAACTCTTGTTGATAAATAATGATCCTGGTGTTTTGAAAAAGAATTTTATTACGATATTTCTAACACCTAGGTAGGGTTTCACCCTTGCATTTGAGGCACCTGCAGACCTGAAGTGTTACAAATAGTATCAAAGCAAGGATTTGTCTATGAGAGTGTAATGATCCAACACAATTTAATGTGCCAATTAAATACAATTTTCGTTTTCAAATGTTCAGTACTTCAAAAAAATTATTTAAATGGTACTTGGTAAACATGTCTTGAAGGGAAGTCGAACTGCCAAGGTTAAACAATGAAATATTTGTAGGATGGGACATGAGGCGTTAGTGGATAGCTAGAAGGTTAGTTTGCTAGTGTATTGTTTGGATTGCTTGTGTAATGTCATGAAACACAAGTACTAGTGACAACTAAGATGCATCATAACGGACACTCTTTAAGAATTGTCACCTAATAGTGATTTATCTAATGTAGAGCTATGATTTCGAAGCTCTATTTTGGGTGAATTACTGTGACACAATTCCTTTCAAAGGGAAAAATTGTAACACCCCATTATCAAATAACATTTAATGTGAGGGTTTATGTTTAATATTTGAACTTTGAAGAAGCGTGCGTGATGCTCGCACTTTCACGCTACTCGTGGAGTGCATGCCACTGCTGTGCAAACACCGTGCATTGCATGTGTAATGACTCTGAATTTCATGGTAAAATTTTTAGTCTTTAACAAAGATGATTTTGGAGCTTTTAATAATTTTTTATTAGTTAAAGATTTTTATGTGGTAATATTTTATAAGATTATGGTAGAGCTCGAAGAAACGAGTGTAATGAGTCGAAAAACATATGAAACAGAGGTCAAGAGTGAAAGATACGACCTCTAAAAGTGTAACTTATGAGTGGGACCTACTTGTAAAGTATGGACAAACACATTCATAAGTGATTTGGTTTCATAGGGCTCGTTAATACGAGTCCAACGGTACCAAGAACACGCAAAACGGAGATTGGGATAAAAAGATACGAAGGTTGTAAGCTTAAAGTAAAAAATAAAAATAAAAAATAAAAACATGCATGCGCGGTTGTGCGCTTGTGGCACGTGACGAATGCCCTAACGCGCGTTCGTTCCACCATTTTTTACGGCGCCGCCAATAAATAGGGGGAGGGGGTGAAATTTGATTTTCACCCCCAATTTATCATATTTTCCTTGTTTTCTCTACTTCTAAGCCATACTACATCCGTTTTAACCCGTTCAAAAACCGTTTCCTACTAAATAAAGGGTGTTCTTCACAGTGGAAGGGTTATTTTCTTAAACCGACTTCTCTAAAATCGAAAAAACCTTATCTTCCTTCTCGTTTCCTCCATATCTTATTTATACACTTTCTGGGTCGTTTCTAGATCTCTTTCTCTCCTCTCTCGCATTCTCTTCTCTTCTCCCTCTCTCTCTTCTCTCCCACTTCTGTTTCTATCTCTAGATCTCTCTTCTCACTCTCCGTCCCCTCTCTCCCTCTTCTCTTTCTCTTTCTTCTCTTTCTCTATCACTCTCCCCCTCTTTTTGTCTTTTCCCTTTCATCTCTCTCTATATATCTCACTCTACCCTCTCCCTTCTCTCTCTATCTCCCCTCTCTCTCTTCTCTTTCTCTCTTCTATCTCTATTCTCTCACATGTGTCATAGTGAGCCCTAGCTCTATGGGTTGTCGAATTTTCTCACTAACATAGCTCTTAGTTGACCTTTGACATTTAAGTAAAAGAGAAACATGAGCTACGTTAAAGAATATGCACAAATAGAAGAAATTCAACACGTACCAAAATATGGGGAGTAGGAGGGCCACTGGACTTGAGCGGGAGGAGAAGATGGGAGATAGTAGGGAAATTTTTTTTAAAATATTTTATTTATTATATATTTAAATAATATATAATAAGCATTGTAAATATGTATAGTAATTACAATGTTGAAACATAAGTATCGTAAAAAAGTAAAGAAATACACTTCAATATATATATATATATATATATATATATATATATATATATATATATATATATATATATATATATATATATACTATTTTTAACTATTTTTTGAAAGCATCTCAAATATTGTCTTAAAAATAATTACTATTCACAACACTTATTTAAAGGCATCGCAAACACTATTGCATACGTCGCAAATAGTACATAATTTATATAAAAAATTTATTTTATTTGCGACGCTTTGTATTAAGCACGCAAATAATAGTTTTTTTGTGGCACTTTTCCAGTATTGAAAAAAGTAGTTATTAACGATGCTAATAAAAGGATGGAAAATAGTCCTTTTTGCTATAGTGAAGACAGGAATCTGGAAGGGTTAATCATCTAGAGTATTAAATCTAAATTTCACGTACAAGCTATATGTTTCACTCTTTCTGCCTCTCTTTCTATTTCACATTGGTTTATTAAATTTGAAAAAGAAAGACAAGTCAAGAATATTAATTTAGGAACATATGGAAGTGGATGGTGTTGGAAATGAAGGCTCCAGATAGATTAATTGGGATCATTGTATCTGCTTTTGTTTTTTCTTTCTTTGTGGTATTTTTTGTCAACTACAATTAGAGAAATTTGGTCAACTGGATGTTGTACATATTGTTAGTTACATATATATAGAAGTTTAAGAAGAATAATTTATTTTTACATATGCATTCTTTTTATTAGGTTTAAATAAATTTTATAACGTACCAACTTTTAAAAAAATAATTTAAGCAACAATATGACCTTCATCAAAGTTTCATTTCTGCAATAGTATAGCTATAGTTAAATGTGTGTAAAGCCGTCGTCGATATTAATGCAAAGAAAACGATGTTTGAGATTTGTCATGACGTGCATAACTGTTGTAAAAAGTTAAAATGGCAGTCGTTGAACATATCACGACGGGATTAACTGCAACTCCCTTGTAGCCCATGGCTGTTGTTATTAGCGATAGCTAATATAGTCAATAGCCGGCATTACAAACTTTTTTTTAGTGATGTTCTCGTATTATAGTAATACAAATTTCACATTTTAAAGATTTAAAAAATTATTACAAGATATATATCAATATAATTGTTTTTAAATTCAGACACGACTGCGGGCGAGCCTGTCGGCTGTGCTGGGCCTCTTCGCTCATGGAAGGGGTTGGGCCTACCCGGCCTTTCATATGGGCCTCGACCATGACCCGCTCAGGCCCGGCACTGCCCTCATCCAATGGGCCCGACCTAGGCTGAGGAGGTCCTGCAGTTACCACCACTACTCTAGTGTGAATATCTACTTTTGACCCTTCACTTTCTCTTGCTTATCAATATTACAAGAATTCTTGAATCTATCATGGCTAAATTCCTCTCATCAGACTCTAATGCCAACAGCAAGTTTCGCAAGGATTTAGTGTGTTTTCCTGAGCAAGAGCGAAGTCTTACCTTACGTAGCATCCCTCGGAGGTGTTGTATCGGCCTTGCTAAACAATGTTGGAAGAACTTATTTAATAAGCAATCACTATGGGTTAAGTGGATTTACTCCGACCACGATGACTGCAATTTTTGGACTTATCAAGAGAGCCGACATGACAGATGGTCCCTTCATTTGATGACTGCAATTACTTCTTGATACTTACTTGCCTCCTTCTTTTTGGACTGGTTGACACTTGAATGATAATTGCCATTGTAGTGGGTCATTGTACACCTAATCATCCTTATCTTGCGCATCTTTTTTTAGAATTGCAACACTGCTTATCCCTTTAGCTGCCCTCAATGCATCTATAAATACGTCCACTGGGTCTCGCAATTCCCTCATCCTTCCCCTTACATACTCCTAGTCTTCATTGGGAGAAAATATGGCTTTGAAGAATGTCCTCGTTTTGGGTCTTCTCCTGGCTGTTATCCTTGCTATTTCATCTGAAGTAGCAGCAAGAGACCTTGTTGAAACTTCTGGGAAAGAGCTTCAAGGTGAAAGAAATAATACAAAGTTTTTCATCTAATTAACAATTTAGTCCTATAACAATGAGTGCATATTTAATCCCAGCTATTTTTATCTTCTTAGCAAAAATCTTATAATAGACAATTATTTATTAAGAAGTATTTGCTGGTTGTAGGTGAAACATCAGAAGTGGAGGACCACCAAGACAGTTACGGTGGAGGTGGCGGTTATGGAGGAGGATACGGAGGTGGTGGCGGCTATGGTGGAGGATATGGACGGGGCGGTGGTGGTGGATATGGCGGGGGCCGTGGTGGTGGCTATGGCGGTGGATATGGCGGGGGCCGTGGTGGATATGGGGGGGGATATGGCGGCGGTTATGGAAGGGGTGGTGGTTGCCGGTGCTGTGGCTACTACTATGGTCGCTGCAGGTGCTGCACCGCTGCAGAGGAGGCTGCTCTAGTAGCTGCAGAAAACAAGCCTCAAAACTAGGCACCGCAGCTAGCGATGGCCAGTTATGTATCTAATGCAGCGCAGCTTATGCTTCCTACGTAAAAATAAATCGTGCATGCAACTAGTTAGTTGCTTTGCAACCTTCTTCAGATAATATAATTGTAATCCACTCTGCTTGAAGCGTCTTGCATGGCTACTATGCCACTTATGTAGTAGTCTCCTTTACTCAAGCTGTTTCAAATGAAGTGGGGTTTATTCTATCTAAGATGCTGTATCAGTTTCTTGTGCATTATATGTCGGGCTTATATGGATGAGTCTTTCCAATTAGAGACGGTAGAAACTTTACCCCCTACAAAAAGGCGGTAAGAAATTTTTTTAAAACAGAAAGGTATACAAGAAAGTGCAACCTCCTAATAAGGAGGAGGGTTATACAAGAAAGGTATCTTATCAGTTACTTTCCTAAAAGAAAAACGCTTCACGGATGCCATTTCTTTTCCGTCATAAATAGCTTCCAAACAAGCCCTTAACTTTTACCTACAAATTAAACTTCCCCTTCCCATTTGCTATTACGAATCATGTTTGTTTTCTCCTAATTTACATTATATATATATGTATTTGACTAAACACAAACATATAAGTGGTTGATGAATTAGATAGAACGGACAAAGTTATCAGCATACTCACTTTGTAATTCATGTATGGAAGGCATACGCTTTAGGTTTCAAACCTTACTGGTGAAAATGCAAGTTCAAAGTTCAGCTTCAAGTTTAGAAATTTTACCAGGTTCATAAATCAGAGCCCATAAATAATAATTTAAGTGTATTAGGGGAATTTAGAACTAATACAACAAAAATATTTACTATTTTTTACTTTAATAATAGTATAGATATAAATATTTTATAATTTTTCAGAAAGATGAAAATATTCTTGACATTTATACCTCTGTCTTTTTTCCCCTCCCTCCCCGCTGCCTCTGAAGATTACTGCACTGCCTCCTGTCCCAGCCCATCTGCCGCCTGCTCAAACGCCAGGGAGGGGCGGTGGCTCCCTTCCTTCGCTAATTGGTAATCTGATGCGTATAACTCGGTGAGTCGGAGTGGAATCTTGGTGATTAACAAGGGTCACTTGTCACGACCACGGACTTAAGTCGTCAATTTCGGCTGTCGAAACAACGATCTGTTCAGATCAGTTGATGTTGATTTGCCAATTTCCAGCTTTCATTACGTCACTATTTTACGATTTTTTTTCCATTCGAGGAGTTCTAGATATGAGGACCACAATTTTTTGCCTTTTCAGCTACATTAAGCTGCCATATTCGGCAATCTTACTAGAGATTGTCTCATGTCTTTGGAAATTTTCATTTCCTCCACGTGAAATGATCGAACTGAAAGAATTGACTAAGGTCTTACGAGGTCCATGTACGTGGATACCATGTGGAATGAAATGGTGCCCAAAAAGGGTTTAGCTTTTCTATATGAAACCGATTTCACATAAAATCATAATCTAACTGTAAATTTTGAACTTAAATATGAGAGGCTCTTTTTTTTTGAAAAGCCTTCTGACAGCACTGTTAGGAGGACTTAATTTGGCATCTCCCCCATTGAATTGATAAACTAGAGGTCAATAGTGATGTTTTTTAGTATTTATATCTACGGCTCCAGGGTCACTGCAGGTAACACAGGAGATATGAGAACATTTCCCAAATTTAAAGATGACAGCTCCCTATATTTCTATGATATATGTAATTATTACACTTTCCTATATCATACTATTTAGAAGGCGCAAAGAGTGTCTATAGATTTTTACAAAAAAATTTATAATAATACCTTCATATTCTTAGAAAGCCCCTTTATATATTAAATTGATACTCCCTCCATCTCACATTAATGGAGGTATTAATGTAGGATGGAGGGAGCATGTGATTTGAGAGTATTTTTTTAAAAGCATCTACTTTGACATCCTACTTCAATGAGATTCTCTTAGTTGTCATGTATTAACCTAATACTCGCAGTTTATATGACATGGGCAATGTTTTTTATGTTGTTTTTAATTTTACAAGGGTATATCATACACTTCCAAACTTAGATTCGTATATTATTGGTATCATAGAAAAATTCTTTATGAAATGATATCCCACAAGAGTATAATTTCTTGAATTTTTTGGGGGTCCATTCATACAACACACTTCTTGATAAATTGTTTTTGTAATTTTTTATCATTATGATATTGGATGCATGGATTGTAATTATAGCATACAAGGAAGACCATTCTTCTATGCGGATTTTATCTCTAATTTCTTTTAATTTTTTATGCATTATGCGCCTCCATTCTTGCTAGTATGAATTGCTTCCAAAAATGCATCAAATAATGTAATCAGCCTCTTTGTTTAAAACGTGCTTCATGTCTTACTATGGTATGCTCCTTTACGTGGCTGCCTCACATGAAGACAGGTTTGTTCTAACTTGGATGCTGCATCAGTTTCTTGTGCATTATGGCACTTAATTTAGTTCTCATTATCCTTATCTGATCAATCATTCTTCTGTTCTACTGTGAAGACCTTTTAAGAAAAACAATTCCATGGGAACCCTTTATTTAATGTAAGTTTTAACTGCAAAGAACATTTTCCTTCTCATATCCCTTTGGGAATCATGTTTCTTATTCCCAAATTTGTATTTTAAATATGCATTACATTAAACAATGATATAAATGTTCAATTTTTACATAAATGTACAAACGTACTCGTTATTGATCGGCCATGCTAGCTCTTTTAGTCTTAACATTTGTCCTTACCTGCAAACTATATATCCTTGTAAGGAATGTACTATATTATTGTTAGACCATTGTATGGGCTCGGGCCCATTTGGTCCACCCTTCTTTGCAGTTCAAGTGAGTCAGTATGGGCCAAAGGGTCAAAGTATAGTGAGGGTGGTTGTGCCAACCCTACAGGAACCATCATGATACATATTCTCATGGGACTTACATCCAATGCACATGCATATATGTGACTAGGGTGTACATATTCACTTTGTGAGGCCCAATCTTAAGATACGTGTCTATAGTTGGACATCTGGTTAGCAAGGGGTCAACCTTATCACGAGCATGGTCACGTATAAGGGCTAGGGCTTCCATAGGCTTAAACAGACAGAGTCCACTCCCATTGTATTATATCCTCTAGTCAATCTGGATAAAAAGAGTATAAAAAGAATAAGAAAGAAGGGGAAGCCCTAAGTACTTCCCCCTTCTCTCCCCATCTCTCCCATCACATTGCCCCTTTTCTCCCTCCCTCTCTCTTGGCATGTTGACAAAAGGAAGAAGTAACAGTGGTTGGCAGTCCCATCTCTCCTCTCCTTCATCGTCTTTCTTCGTGAGGAGATTGCCTTGGGATTTTTGCTAATGTCTAGATCCACAAGATGATTTAAGAGAAGGGCTTAGGGCACTACATTAGGAGATCTATACTCCATTACTATGGATTTTGAGCTATGTATAAATAGATAGTATTTCTCTCTTGTTTATATAGAATTGCATGAAGGGAATTGGCATCCCAAGGCATATCAGCACCAAAGGTTATTGTGAATCATCCCTTGTCTCAATTTCAATTGATTGATTGCCTCATGTATGTGTTTGTTACTTATGAATCTATAAATTCTTATTACATGTGTAGAGATTATTGAAAAGATTTGATTTTTCTCAAGTATGCCACTGCTAGGGATCGTGCCCAACCCACCCACTGTGCCACCACTCTTTAGCTATATATGTTTGAAGACCGGGGTAGCCCACAAAATTTTTTTTTTTGTTACCACCATCCGTGCATAAGTTTATTGCTATTTATAACATTATCGTAGTATTGAGACCTAGTGTTTTCACATCCCTCATTGCTTAACATTATGCAAATACTTACATTTATTAAAAAAAATTACACTATTTGCAACGCTCAGCGAAGAATGTTACAAATAGTTTATGTAGTGGCGATGCTGAAACATAAGTGTCGTAGACAGTGTAATTTTTTTTAATAGGTGTTAGTATTAGCTAGTGATGCTCACTAAAGAGTGTCACTAATAGGCTTATTATTATTTTTTAAAATTTTCCTCTTCCATCTCTCTCCTCTATCTTTTTACACACTCTCTCTCCTCTCTCTACACTTCCTCTCTCTCTTCACTCTCTCTCTAGCCTCTCTCTCTTTCTCCTCTCTCTCTACCCTCTCTCTCTATGCACTCTCTCTCTCCCCTCTCTCTTCCTCTCTTATCTCTCTCCCCTCTCTCTTCGCTCTCTCTACCCTCTCTCTCCTCTCTCTCTATGCACACTCCCTCCTCTCTTTTCTTCTCTTCTCTATTCTCTCTCTACACACTCTCTCTACCCTCTCTTTCCTCTCCTCTCTCTTCTTATCTTCTCTCTTCACTCTCTCTCTGCCCTTCCTTTCCTCTCTCTTCTCTCTCCTCTCCTCTCTCTCTATGTACTCTCTCTCCTCTCTCTTTCTCTTCTCTCTCTACCCTTTCTCTACACTCTCTCTTTTATTATAAATTATATTTTAAAATTAATAAATAAAATTAGATAAAATATATTAGCAATGTTTGTGAACTTACGTTGTTAGTATCTTAGTTAGTAGCGATGCATACGCATATGTGTCACACTGCTTAGGGTAGTAACGATGCAATTTAATAAGTCTCACTAATATATTTTATTTTAATTTCTTTTTATTTTTAAAATATAATAAAATAATAAAAATCTTAAAAAATAAGAATTTATTTATCCCCCTCTTTCTCTTCACACTCTCTCTCCTCTTTCTCTCTTTTCTCCTCTTCACACTCTCTCTACCTTCTCTCTCCTCTCTCCTCTCTCTTCTCTCTCTAGCTCCTCTTCCCTCTCTCTCTCTTCACTATTTCTCTTCATCTCTCTTCTCTCTATCCTCTTCATTCTCTCTCTACCCTCTCTCTTCTCTCTCTCCTCTCCTCTCTCTTCTTCTCTTCTCTCTCTTCACTCTCTCTCTCTTTTATTATGTTATATTTTAAAATCAATAAAAAATTTAAATAAAATATATTAGCGAAGCTTGTAAAATTGTGTCACTAGTATCATAAGTAGTAGCCACGGATATGCATATGCATTGCAAATACTAAAGGTAGTAGTAACGCAATGTAATAAGCATCAATAATATATTTTATTTTAATTTTTTTAGTTTTTAAAATGTAATAATATAATAAAAAATTCCAAAAAATTCAATTCAAATTTCCCCTTCTCTCTCTCCTCTTCACTCTCCCTCAACCCGCTCTCTCCTCTCTCTTCTCTCTCCTCTCCTCTCTCTCTATGCACTCTCTTCTTCTTTTCTCTCTCTACCCTCTCACTTCACTCTCACTCTTTTATTATAAACTATATTTTAAAATCAATAAGTAGATTTAAATAAAATATTCAAGCAACATAATTTACGAACATTAATATATTTTACTTTAAACTTTTTATTTTTAAAATATCATAATATAAAAAAAAATCCCAAAAAATATAAATGAATTTCTTCCCCCTCTCCTCTCTCTTCTTTCTTTCTCTCTCTTCTCTCTCTCTCCCTCCCTCTTTCTCTTTCTCTGTTATTCTCTCTTTGATCTCTCTCTCCTCTCTCTCTTCTTCTCTCTCCTCTCTCTACCCTATTTCTCTCTCTCACTCTCATCTCACTCTATCTCCTGTCGTATCTCTCTATCTACTCTCATTCTCTCTCCACTCTCTCTTTTGTAGATCGCTCATTTCACTCTCTTTCTCTCTTTTCAATACTCTCCCCTCGTCTTTTTCTCTTCTCTTTTCACTCTACTCTTTCTCTTTCTCCACTTTCTCTTTCTCACACACTTACGCACGTGAACGTGAGCACTAGTTCTGAGGAGGTATGGAGATAAATTAATTAGGGGAATTTTATATAATTTTTATTATCTATTTATTATATAAAATAATAATATTAAATAAAATATATTATATTTGAGAAGTTTATTTTTAAATTTTTTAATATTTATTTCTTATATATTATATATTTAAATCATAAATATTAAATAAAATAACTTAATAAAGCTATTAGCGATGCTTTTTGAAAAGCGTCGCTTATAGTGGTATTATTTGTAACGCTTTTATAAAAGTGTCGCTAATAGTATTAATACTAGCGACATTTTTTTAAATGTGTTACTAATTGTGGTACTATTAGCTATGCTAGTATAAAATTGTTGCTAATAGTGATATTACTAGCATTGCTTTTAACAAAGCGTCACTAATAAGCTTAATTTTAAAAAAAAATTACATTTATTTTATTTGCGACGCTTTTTGGTGAACGTCGTTAATTGTACAACTATTAGAACATTTAAAAAAACATCGCTAGTATTAATACTATTTGTGACGCTTTTATGAAAGCATTAGAAATAGTTCTAATTTTTTTTATTTTTTATTTAAAACTTATAACTATTAGTGACACTTTATAAAAATTGCCATTAATATTACAACTATTAGAGACATTTTTATATAAGCACCACTAATGGTACCAGTATTTGAGACAATTTATAAAAAACATTGCTAATAGTTAGATTTTTTGTTGTGCTTTTAAATGTATCACAAATAGTAACTATTAACAACTCTTTGTTTTGCATCGCTAATAGTACTTTTTGTTGTAGTGAGAGTTATTTCAAGTCAAGCTATATGTGGAGGTTGTTCCTAAAGAAAATATGATCTATAGTTTACTGAATCTTGAATGGTTATTCTATATAATTCTATCTTTTTTATTATCTTGGTCAAGCTTCCCAAGATGTAAAAAAGTATCAAAAGTTTGTTTGAAACACAAGTTTAACTCCTATTGGGAGCCTAATTGATTGCCTTGTGATATGCGAAGTCTAGTACATCTAGCCTAATCGATGACCTAATCTCATAGATTGATTGGCCAATCAATCACTAATAGAAGTGCCTAAAAAAATAAGTATCAGGAAGCTTTGATAGGCCCCTTGGTTCATAAATGTGCCTATGAAGGTTGAACATCGACAGACTACCTCACAGGCTTATGATTTGTTGAGAGGTTGTTGAAGTTAACTATGAAGAAGATTTAATTATCTAATGGGATTTATGAATGAAAATCAATTAATCCTAATCAATAGAAACTTAATTAGGGAATCATGTCAAATTGAGTAAGGATGCCACGTTGATGAAGGGCTCAATAAGCTTCTTCAACTCTTTGAGAGGCATTAGAGGGGTTCTTGAAAGGGGTTCGACATGCTCTTCAACCTGTCAACTAGGGTGTTGACAAAACACTAGAATGAGAAACTAAAGAAGAATCAAAAGGGAAAACTGATAACCATTGGGGGAATGATCCCTAAATTTGTTTAGGGCCTAATTACAATTAATTAGAGTCACGAGTGGCGGTCTTCTGGCCTTTGTTAAGATCAAGCAGTTTAGGTACATCGAATAGGGTGTCAATAGTTGGGATGACGGAAAAAAATAAAAAAGTTGAATAACTATGATGAATCAAAAATATTCAACACCTTAAAGCACCTCTAAATGATAATGAGGGTCTAGGAGATGAAGTAAGAGGGTGAATTTCTGGAAAACTAAATAAAGATTGATTAATGAACTCTATAGGAAGGAAACTGAACGATGAGCCAAAGATTGCTCAAGGATGGACAGGGCCAATCGGGGCAAGAAATCCTTGGCAACATGAATCAAGGTCAGTTCTCAAATCATGAGGAATAGGATTTGAGTAAGTGCATGGACCTGTGTGGTCGTGCATGGTGTTGTTTGAGGTTTGGGCTAAAGTATTCCTGCCTGTGAAAGGTGATAAATGATTCAAGGTTGAGTATGAGATTGAGAGACTAATTGATCATATTCAAAACTAGTATGAACTAGTAATACCATATTGATGGAAGCCAAAAGTTCTTTTGAGGTGCAACACCAAGTGAAAGGCTTGCTTTGGGGAATTGCCTCATGAGATGATGCAATAGCGACTACTAAAGCCATGGGTAAGCTTTATGTACGAGGGTTTTTTATAGAATTTTTGTTGTTGTCAAATACTATGACAAAAGAGGTATTATGTATGAAATGACAATCTACCTTGTAAATAAGAGTTTGTCGGCTTGTTTGAATGATCAATGAGAGCATATGAAGCTTGAAGAATGAAGTTATTTGAAGAATTAGAGAGTCTTATTTCAAGTCAAGCCATATGTGGAGGTTCTTCCTAGAGTTTTATTTCAAGTCAAGTCATATGTGGAGGTTCTTCCTAAAGAGAATATGATCCATGGCTTAATGAAATTCTATATAATTCTATTTTTTTTTATCATGGTGAAGCTTCCCAAGATGTAAAAAAGTATCAAAAGTTTGTTTGAAACACAAGTTCAAATCCTACAGGGAGCCTGATTGATTGCCTTGTGTTATGAGGAGTCTTGTATACTCCAGCCTAATGGATGACCTAATCTCTGCATCAATCTGGTTTGATAGATTGATCGGTCCATCAATCACTAATAGAAGTGCCTAAAAAAATAAGTATCAGGAAGCTTTGACAGACCACTTGGTTTATGGAAGTACCTATGGCGGTTGAACATCGATAGACTGCCTCATAGGCTTATGATTTGTCGAGAGGCTATTGAAGTGAACTATGAGGAAGATTTAATTAAAATAATGGGATTTATGAATGAAAATCAATTAATCCTAACCAATAGAAACTAAATTAGGGGAATATTGACAAATTGAGGAAGGATGCCATGTCGATGAAGCGCTCAATAGGCATCTTTTAGAGGGGTTCTTGAAAGGGGTTGGACATGCTCTTCAACCTATCAACTAGGGTGTTGACAAAACATTAGAATGAGAAATTAAAGAATAATCAAAAGGAAAAACTGATAAACGTTGGGGGAATGATCCCTAAATTTGTTTAGGGCCTGATTGCAATTAATTAGAGTCACAAGTGGGGGTTTTCTGGTCTTTGTTAAGATGAAGCAGTTTAGGTGTGTCAAATAGAGTGTCGATAGTGAGGTTGGCAGAAAAAATAAATAAGTTGAACACCTATGATGAATAAAAAAAAAATTCAAGACCTTAATACACCTCTAAATGATAATGAGGGTCTAGGAGAGGAAGTAAAAGGTTGAATCTCTAGAAAATAAATAAAGATTGACTAACGAACTCTAGAGGAAGGAAAGTGAACGATGAGCCAAAGAAAGCTCAAGGATGGACGGGGCCAGTGTAATGACCGCAAATTTTTGGTATAATTTCTTGCCTCTAATAAAATTATTTTAAGAATTTTTAATTATTTTAAATTATTTAAAGGTAAATATTTAGAGAGTTTTTATATGGGTTGATAGAGCTCAGTGAGACGAGCGTAAAAAACCAAAGAACGCACGATATGGAGGTTGGGAGCGAAAGTTACGACCTCAGAAAATGTGCCATATGGGCGGGACCCACTTTAAAAGTGTGAGATAACCTACCCATGTGGGATCTAGTTTCGAAGGGCTCGTCAATACGAGTCCATCGGTACTAAGAACGTGCAATTCTGACTTTGAGGTAAAAAGATATTATATTTTTAATTTCTAAAAATAAAAATAAAATAAAAAAATAATGATGCATTCCGACGCATGTCAGGCATGGCATGTTAGAAGACTGACACATGTCTGATGTACATCAGTTGTGCATCAGATGCGCATCTTATGCGTGATGCGTATCTGACGCGTGTCACTCTCCCCTCCCTAAATAAACTCGTTCTTTCCCATTTTGAAATTCATTCCGAAACTTCTTTTCTTCGTTTCTCACTTGTTTTAAGTCCGTTTTCTTCCTTTTAAAAAGTGTTCTTAGCTAAATCGAGGGTGTTCTACACAATAGAAGTGTCTATTCCTCGAGATAGTGACCCTATATGGGGGAAACTCATCGAGGCAAGGGGAGATTCTGTCCGGAGCCTACGGGCACGAAAAAAGAGTTTCTGGAGTCGTTTGGAGTCCGTTTTCTTTCGTTGAAGAGACGTTCTTACCTAAATCGAGCATGCTGGACATCGTGGCAGGGTTATTTTCTTGGTTGGAGACCTCCAAAACCCCAAAAGTGGACATCCAATTTCGTGGTATCCGATTTATCTATTTCGAACTCGCACGAAAAGCGAGGTAGGGTTTTTTATTCTTTCTTATGGAATGATTATAATATTTGGTTGTGCTTTTAACTTATTATTTATATGAATCTTGCATGCTATGCGTTAGAGATTACTTTCAAGTTATGATTTATGATTTTTGCATATATATTTGACCTGTCGAATAGTTAATCGTTGAGATAGAATACGATTTATATATCGTTATTATGTATATGATTTGTCGATTGATTTGCCGCTGGAAGCGGATATGTTTTATACTACATGCATTATGATTGCCTCATAGAGAATAGTTTGATCGAATGTTTATCCGTGGATTTTGATATAAATTATACACGGCGGAGCGTGTGAGATAGCGACAAACTAGCTTTGCCACTGTCTTCATTGCGAATGAATATATTATATTTGAAAGATGGTTTTAGAGGAATCGTCCTTGTTGAAAGGAGGATCTCGAGATTATTTCGAAAAGACATATAAGCATGGTGATTCAGTCACTAAGGCGAGACAAAGAAGGGGCAACTGTCTCATTTGAATTAGCGACCAACCTTGCCTTTATAGTTGTTGATAGTGACGCTCCCATGACTTGTAGAGGCGGAGCTAGGGTTTTCAAAATGATAAACATTGGGATAGAATGTTTTGAAAGAAAACAATAACTTTTTGGAGTCTGGGAACTCTAGGATATTTCAATTGAGTCTAGGACTCAAGATTATGAGTATGGGACTCAAGACTATGAGCGCCAAAAACTTGATCATTTATAATTAAACCCTTTGCAAGTGTACAAGGTAATTGTACTAGGATAAGTATTTAAGGGTTCTCGAACCTCAGGGACGGATGAATTATTACTAAATCTAAAGAGTAATTTGCTGATTGAAAACTAAAACAAACTTAAACTTAAATTAAGTAAAGGAAAGAAATCAACTAGTTTAAAAATAAGAGATTAATATGATGGAAATTACTTAGGAAATCGAATCTACTATAGAACCATAACAATTCCTTAACTCTTAATCTAAATCTAGTGTGAATATGAACAAGTATTCTCAGCTACAAGCTAGAATTACTTTAGAAAGAATCATTAATTAAATTCCATGGCATGAACTATCTTCGACAATAGCACGAATCATCTACACTAAACTAGCTATAGGCATGACCCGTCTAATCTTAGTATAACTCATCCAAGTCATTAATTATCTGAACATTAAAACTATTGTATAAACATCTCATCTAAATCACAGAAATTAGAATCGATGAAAATATCAAAACCACATCAATCTATCATCTACAAGACAATAAATCGACATAGACTTGAATAAACATTAAAAGCTCTTCCATTAAAAAGAAAATCCATATCATATAATTGTCATCATTCACAACTGAGATCTAAATTAAAAAAAAAAGAAACTAAAACTTATCTATAGCTTCATCAACTCCTAAGTAAAAGAAAAGTCTAGCCTTCCATTGTAGAAGAAAGCACTTAAATCTCCATTGAAAGCTTTGAATTCTCTTCCATCTTCTTCTTCCTTTTTCTCTTTAGAAAATTTACTAGAATCCTTCAATTTTGAGCCAAATATGTCTTTTTATAGGCATAAGTTATGTAGGAAGAAGTCCAATATGAAAAGGATTGAAATTTGGGTCAAACAAGGAAACTGCACATTATGCCGTTCGAATGCCCTACATGCCCGTTCGAACTGCTACAGTGTTTCTGCAATCTGGACAGTTTTTCTGGACAGTCCATATTCTGTTCATTAAGCTTTTCTTAATGTCCATATTAATTTCTAACTTGTTTATAACTCCGAAAAGTTGTCCAAATCACTTTAAAGCATGTCAAGACTATTTTGAATTATTCCAAACATCGTCCAAGTACCTCGATAAGTGTACTTTACCTACAAAACATAAAATATCATACTTTAGACATGTAGAAAGTAACTAAAATTTCAACTTGATTTAAATACATGTCTAAACTACTAATAACTACAAAATCATTAATAATTAAACTAAAATACTAATATCTATCTTAATCTAAATAAACCATAACTAACTCTAAATTAACCTAATCTATACTAGCTAATAATGTAAAAAGGCATATAAAATAGATATATATTTTTAAAAACTTGGCAATTGAGTAATTTTTAATATTTTATGATAGATCTTTATGTTTAGCTTTTATTTGAAAAAAAGAATAACAAGCAAAAACTAACTAAAAAAAGAACTAAAAATAAAGAGAGAAAAGGGTCTTGCAAACCGAAGTGAAGCACTATGCTTGTCGATGTCCACTTGTGGCCACAAGTGTAGAGAGCACGATCTTCAACTCCGCCTATGACAAAAAATATTGTTAGTGATGCTTTTATTAGTGACGCAATGAAAAGCATCGCCAAAAATTACTATTTGCAACACCTATAAAAACGTCACAAAAAATTTAGCTATTAGCGACACTTTTATGAAACCATCGCAAATACTGGCACTATTAGCAACACTTTTATAAAGCGTCTCAATTGATAAAACTATTAGTGACCCTTTTATAAAAGTGTCGCTACTAGTTGTACTACTAGCAATGTTTTATAAAAAGTGTCACTAATACTTATAAGTTTTAAATAAAGAATAAAAAACTTATAATTATTTACGGCGCTTTTGTAAATGTGAGCAAATAGTATTAATAATAATGACACTTTTATAAAAGCATCGCTAATAGCGATGCTTTAAAAATTATATTGCAAATAAAATAAAATATTTTTAAAAAAAATTAAGATTATTAGTCACGCTTTGTTTAAAGCCGCATTAATATTATTACTACTAGCAATGCTTTTAAAAATGCGTCACCAATAGTTTTATTATTTTATTTTATATTTATTATTTAAATACCTAATATATAAAATATAAATATTAGAAAATTTAAAATATAATTCTTAAATATAATATTTATATTTTACAAATAAATAAAATACATAAAAATTTTCTACTTTATCCCCACTCTTCAGAGCTGGGGCTCACATTCACGGGTATAAGAGAAAGCGAAAGGAGAGAGAGGAGTGAAGAGAGAAGAGGGAAAGGGAGAGAGAGATGATAGAGAACATAGCGGGGAGAGAGAGAGAAGGAGAGGAGAGAGAAAGAGAAAAGAGTATTGAAGAGAGAGAAGAGGGTGAGAAAGTTGAGAGAGAAAAGAGTGAGTGGCCGGACAAAGAGAGAAAGAGAGGAGAGGAGAGAAAGAGAAGAGAGAAGATAGAGAGTAGAGAGGATTAGTGAGGAGAGAGGGGAGAGAGTGAGTGGACATATAGAGAGGATAGTGAAGAGAGAATTTAATTTAATTTAGATTTTTTATTATATCTTATCTTTTTAATTAAATAAAATAAATTAATAGAAAATATAGTAGCAACACATTTTTCTAATCGTCACTAATACATTTAATTGAGAAAAAATATAAATTAAATTCTCTCTCTCCTCTCTCTCTATAATTTCTTTTATTCATTTTAATTTTTTTGTTAATTTTAAAATATAAGACTGGGTGGACCAATGAGCCAGGTGGTAGGGCGAGACGGTAAGCCACTGGACTAATGCACTCCACAATAGCATACGACCCATGGTAATGTGGGGCAGGCTTGGAATGCTCCGTCTGGAATAAGGTGGTCTGATGCTGAGGAAGGATTGACCAAGTCACCCACGTAAAACTCCTGATCAACATGCTTTCTGTCATATACCTGTTTCATTTTGTTTTGAGCTTAAGTAAGGTCCAACTTAAGCTAACGGAGGACCTCGTCCCTTGTTTGAAGCATGTAATCCACCTCAGTGACCAAAGAGCAGTGAGAAACATATGACAATACGGTTAGGGGCGGACGTCCATGCAATACCTCAAAAGGAGTGAGTCATGTGCTCGTGTGAAAGGCAGTGTTATACGAATATTCTGCCCATGGAAGAAGCTGGAGCCACCGGCGGGGCTGAGTCATAGCGAACCACCTGAGGTACTGTTCTAGGCAGTGGTTCACCACCACGGTCTGGCCGTCCGTCTGCAGATGCTAGGCGGTGCTCATGTGAAGAGTAGTGCCCTGCAGTTCAAAGAACTCCCGCCAAAACAGAGAGATGAATACCCTGTCACGATCGGACACAATAGTGCAAGGCATGCCTTGGAGCTTAGCAACCTCCTAAACATAAAGCTCACCCACAATTTTGGCGGTGAAGGGGTGTCCAAGAGTGTAAAAGTGTGTGTACTTAGACAACCGATCCACCACCACAAGAATCACCGACTTGCCTTGCACCAAATGGCAAGGCCTCCATCAAAATCCATGAAACCCACAATATTGTTTGGATTGCTTCTGTAACATCATGAAACGTGAGTACTAGTGACAACTCAGATGCATCATAATGGACACTCTTTAAGATAGGACTCCAAATGGTGATTTATCTAATGTAGATCTACGATTTTGAAGCTCGATTTTGAGTGAATTACGGTGACACAATTCCTTTTAAGGGGAAAAATTGTAACACCCCATTACCCGATAAGATTTAACATGAGGGGTTAGGTTTAATATTTGAAGTTTGAAGGAAATTTTGTATGAATAAAGTGGTAAAACTTCATTGCGTTGATTGGGATCAACAAATTAGCATATGAACCCTAGAATGGATAAATTGGATGTCAAGATCGTAGGCTTTGGCCATGAGAAGTGTCTCGTATGGGTGGGCCCACTTGAAAAGTATGAGATAACTTACCCATGTGGGTCTCATTTCGTAGGACTTGTAGATATGAGCCCAACAATACCAGTAATATGTTAATCTAAGTTCAGGGCACATAGTTATAGTTGTTTGCATTTGGATATCAATTTTGAATTTAACATAAAAAGAATTAAAAAAAAAACTTTAAGCAACCATCTTACTGACGATAGTTCCATTGTCTTACAAAACAAATTCACCCAAATCACATTTCAAAGTTCAAGATTTTCGAAACTCATGTAAAGAATTCAGAACAAATATTTCCTATTGATTCAAATTCAAAATCAGAATTCGTAAAATTAGAGTTCGGATCAAATCCGGTGCCACACATGCAAAATAGAATTTAAAATCATTCCCGATTTAAAATCAAAATTTGTGAAATCGGAGTCTGTCTTAAATCCGATGTAACACGTGCATAATAGAATTTCAAATCAAATCCGATACAATTTATTCTTAACATAATGTTTGAATCACTTCCAATTAAAAATTGGAATTCATAAAATAGGAGTTCGTAATAAATTCGATGTCACACATGCAAAATGGAAAGTTCAAAACGGAGTTAATATTAAATATTAAATATGTTGTCACATATGTAGAACATAAAGTTTTGAATTGGAATTTGTATTAAATCTGATATCATGCATGCAGAACGAATAGTTTGAAATCGGAGTTCGAATTAAATCTTATGTCACACATGTAGAACAAAAAATTCAAAATCGGTGTTTGTATTAAATTGGATATCACTCACGCAGAACGGAGAGTTCAAAATCAGAGTTTGTCTTAAATCCGATGCAATAGAGTCATAACAAATTTTAGACTAATTCTAATTTAAAAGTAGAATTCAAATCAATATATATTTCTTAAAATATTTTCCTCCAGCATACAGAGGAAAGCTCTTATACTATTTGTAACACCCCGGCTCTGGATTTGAGCCGGATATGGTGCTCGGAAAAAAAATCAAAGTAATTAAATTTTACAAATAAACCCGAAGCGGCAGCATCTATGTGTGAGAGTAGTAAAGGTCTTCCATGAACTACGAAGCTTAAGCACTCAGATGTGCATAGAATAAAAGAAAAATATATTTTACTCTGTATTTGATTCAGGCCAACGTTGTCGTATCATTGGTTGCCTACGTATGTATTATATAATATCTACAATTTTGTTCTAATACGATCGGATCCGAATGTAATTCTACATAACGGCTATTACAGGCATCAAGCAATATAAGATTATATACATCAAAATACATATATACAAATATTTAGTTGGAGTCAGACGGAAATCATTGGAGTCAAAAGGAAGTTAATAGGTCAATGAAAATGACATCTTGCTCTATTACATAGGAAAGCAAAACACGTAAGAGCAAATTAGATCATATCAGATCTCATCTGACCATTTTAGATCATAACATATCAGATCGGAGCATATCAGATCAAAATAGAGTCTTTCAGAGTAGATCGAAAAGAGCAAAAGATATCAGAACACATTAGATCATAGCAGAGCATATATCTTAATTAGCACATATATTTATATAATTACTTCTTAAATTAGAAGGTTAAAAACACTTACTCCTCTATGGTGTTCTGCGTTGCTCTGTCCTTCAAGGCGTTCTCCCCTTTAGGTCTAGAGATGGTAGGTAGAGCCTCCTCTTGCTTCGGAATATTTCTCTTATTGTGTCCAAAGGTGACATACATATGCTCCCCTTTCCTAGGGTTTTTCTCATTCTTTACGCCTAAAGGTGACAAATTGAACCTCCCATTTCCCAGAGATGCATCACTCTTTGCATGCTCCAAGGCTACAGACAAAACCTCTCTTTACCTAGAAACGCTTCTCAATTTCCACGCCCATATACTGTGGAAAGAACCTCCCTTTACCCGGAAATGCTTCTCACTTTCCCCTCCCTTAAACGACGGATAGAACATTTTTTGCTCTTGTAGGCACCAAACATAACCTTTCTTTTTTCAAGCACGTTTCTCTCACTACATGGCCCATCGAAAAAAGGAGGTGTTACAAGGAGAGAGAGATAAAGAGATGGAGAGAGAGTATTTTACATTTTTTTGTATTTATATATAATATAATATTTAATTTAAGTGATATATATTAAATAGAAATTAATATTTAAAATAATAGTAATTGTGATGTATGTTTCCATTAATATGTCACAAATACATAGGGTATTTGTGATGTTTAAAACTAAATGTCACGAATACACTAAATATTTGTGACGTAGTCATGGAAATGTTGTAATTACAACTATTTGAAATATTAGTTTACAATTAATATATATTATTTAAATTAAAAAAAATCTATATTATTATAGAAGAAAATTGAAAATCCACTCGCTTTCTCTCTCTACTCTCTCTCCTCTTCTCTATCACTCATCTCTTTCTCTTTCTCTTTCTCACTCTCTCTTTATCTCTCTCTCTCTCTTCCTCTTGCTCTCTCTAGATCAATCTCTCTCTCCCACTCTCTTCTCTCTCTCTTCTCCTCTTTCACTCTCTCTTCTCTCCCTCTTCTATTTCTTTCTCTCTAGATCTCTTTCTCTCCTCTCTCTCTCCCTCCCTCTTCCTCTCTCTCTTCTCTCCCACTTCTATTTCTATCTCTAGTTCTCTCTCTTCTCCTCTCTCACTCTCTCTTCTCTCCCTCTTCTATTTCTTTCTCTCTAGATCTCTTTCTCTCCTCTCTCACATTCTCTCCTCTCTCTCCCTCCCTCTTCCTCTCTCTCTTCTCTCCCACTTCTATTTCTATCTCTAGTTCTCTCTCTTCTCTCTCTCCCTTCTGTCTCTATCTCTCTTCTCTCTCCCTTTTCTCTTTCTTTCTCTCTCTCTCTCTCTCCCCCTCTTTTTGTCTTTTCTCTTTCTTCTCTCTCTATGTATTCTCTCCCTTCTCTCTCTATCTCTCATCTCTTTCTCTCTTCTGTCTCTTCTTTTTATCATGCGCATCATCGTGAACCCCGGCTCTGCGGGTTGTCGGATTTTCTCACTAACTTTGCTATTAGTTGACCTTTGATATTTAAGTAAAAGAGAAGCATGAACTCTGTTAAAGAGAATACATAAACAGAAAAAATTCAACACATACCAGAATAGGGGGAGCAGGAGGGGTGCTGGACTTCAATGGGAGGAGAAGAGAGGAGATAGTAGGAGAATTTTTTTAAAAATATTTTATATTATATATTTAAATAATATATAATAAGCGTCGTAAATATGTAAAGTAATTGCAATGCTTAAACATAAGTATCATAAAAAAGTAAAGAAATAAAATTTAATTTATATATATTAAAAAAATATACTATTTATATACAACGCTTTTGTGAAAAAGTCTCAAATAATGTCTTAAAAAAATTACTATTTACAACGCTTATATAAAAGCATCACAAACACTATTGCAAATTTGTGACGTTTAATCATAAATGTTGCAAATAGTACATAATTTTTATAAAGAAAACTTATTTTATTTGTGACACTTTGTATTAAGCATCACAGATAACGGTTTTTTTAGCACTTTTTAAAGCATTGCAAAGAGTAGTTATTAGTGATGCTAATAAAAGGGTAAAAAATAATCCTTTTTATTATAGTGAAGGCAGGAATCTGCAAGGGTTGATCTTCTGGAGTATTAAAACTAAATTTCACGTACAACCTCTATATTTCACTCTCTCTGCCTCTCTTTCTATTTCACGTTGGTTTATTAAATTTGAAGAAGAAAGACAAGTCAAGAATGCTAATTTAGGAACCTATGCAGGTGGATGATGTTCGAAATGAAGGCTTCAGATATATTAATTGGGATCATTGTAGCTGCATTTGTTTTTTCTTTCTTCATAATATTTCTTGTCAGCTACAATTAGAGAATTTGGTCCAAGTGGATGTTGTACATATTGTTGGTTTACATTTATACATAGAAGTTTAGGAAAAATAATCTTATTTTTCTATATGCATTCTTTTTATTAGGTTTAAATCAACGACGACAACTATTATGACCTTTACTAAAACTTTCATTTCTGCAATAGTATAGCAGTAGTTAAATGTGTATAAAACCATCATTGATAATACAATGAAAATGATGTTTGAGATTTGTCATGACGTGCGTAACGTCCCTAAAAGTTAATATGGTAATCGTTGAACATATGAAGACATGATTAGTTGCGACTGCTTGTAGCCCATTGTTATTGTTATTAGCGATGATTAATATGGTCAATAGCAACGACTAACAACCGTCATGATAAACCTTTTTTTTAGTGATGTTCTCACATTATAGTAATATAATTCCCACTTTCTAAAGATTTTAAAAAAAATTAAATTTATAATATATATATGGAAAAAGTTTATATGAGCCCGGGTTCATATAAACCTACGTGAGCCCAGGCTCTATGGGCCATCGGATTTACATCCGGCGGCCCATAATACTCATGGGTTTAACCAATAAGTTTAACCCATGAGTATTATGAGCCACCGGATGTAAATCCGATTGCCTATAGAGCCTGGGCTCATGTAAGTTTATATGAGCTCATGCTCATACAAACGTGTCTCTTTCTCTCTATATATATATAATTATTTTTAAATTCAAAAAGGGCCACGGGCGAGCCTGTGGGCTGTGTTGGGCCAATTCGCTCAAGGAAAGGGTTGGCCCTACCCGGCCCTTCATATGGGCCTCAGCCGTGACCCGCTCAGGCCAGGCACTGCCCTCACCCAATGTGCCCGACGTAGGCCGAGCCGGTCCTGTTACCAGTCCTGTTACCAGTCCTGTTACCACCTCTACTCTCTAGTGTGAATATGTACTTTAACCCTTCACTTTCTCTTGCTTGTCAATATTACACATGGCTAAATTCCTCTCATCAGACTCTAATGCCAACAGGAAGTTTCGCGAGGATTTAGTCTGTTTTCCTGAGCAAGAGCGAAGTCTTTACCTTACGTAGCATCTCTCGGAGATGTTGTATCGGCCTTGCTAAACAATGTTGGAAGAACTTATTTGATAAGCAATCATTATGGGTTAAGTGGATTTACTCCGACCACGATGACTGCAATTTTTGGACTTATCAAGAGAGCCGACATGACAGATGGTCCCTTCATTTGATAGACTCTATCCAATGAATCAGATTTCGTTGACAAGTTGCATAGCCACCTTTAAAATAAAAATATCACTTGGATGATGACGAAGAAAGATCTCTGTTATGAATAAATGAAAATCAAGTGTGTCTCATTCACCAGGATAGGAAATTAATCAACCTGCACTCTCAAACTGAACCGTGTTCTATTAAATCAGAAATCATTAAAGGCATATTCAACGTATCGTTCCACTGTAATTACATCCTTCATATTAACTCCACGTTTAAGTCTGACTGGGCTCCATCACCAATGACCGGCTATATGGGGCTCCGAACGTAGTACAGGGCAGTTCTTTATCCACGTGCAACTACCATCTTATGTACCATGTTCAGAGACATGGGCTGGTCACGGAATCTGATTAGAGCAGTGGGCAGAAAAATATTTTTCTTTAGCTACTGTTAACATCACGGTGGTGAAGTGGTCCACAACACATTGTGACAATTATTAATTATATGTGATCGCTATTAGGAAGTGAATGTGGTCTAACTGCCAAGAATCTTTTTGGACTGGTTGACACTTGAATGATAATTGACACTGTAGTGCGTCATTGAACACCTAATCATCCCTATCTTGTGCATCTTTTTTAGAATTGCACCACTGCTTATCCCTTTAGATGCCCTCAATGCATCTATAAATACGTCCACTGGGTCTCGCAATTCCCTCATCCTTCCCCTTACATACTCCTAGTCTTCATTGGAAGAAAATATGGCTTTGAAGATTGTTCTCGCTTTGGGTCTTCTCCTGGCTGTTATCCTTGCAATTTCATCTGAAGTAGCAGCAAGAGACCTTGCTGAGACTTCTGGGAAAGAGCTTCAAGGTGAAAGAAATAATACAAAGTTTTTCTTCTAATTAACAATTTAGTCCTATAACAATGAGTGCATATTAAATCCCAGCTATTTTTATCTTCTTAGCAAAAATCTTATAATAAACAATTACTTATTAAGAAGCATTTATGGTTATAGGTGAAACATCAGAAGTGGAGGACCACCAAGACAGTTACGGTGGCGGTTATGGAGGAGGATACGGAGGTGGTGGCGGCTATGGTGGAGGATATGGACGGGGCGGTGGTGGTGGCTATGGCGGTGGATATGGCGGGGGCCGTGGTGGATATGGGGGGGGATATGGCGGCGGTCATGGAAGGGGTGGTGGTTGCCGGTGCTGTGGCTACTACTATGGTCGTTGCAGGTGCTGCACCGCTGCAGAGGAGGCTGCTCTAGTAGCAGCAGAGAACAAGCCTCAAAACTAGGGACCGCAGCTCGCTATGGCTAATTATGTATCTAACGCAGCACAGCTTATGTTTCCTACGTAAAAATAAATCGTGCATGCAACTAGCTAGTTGCTTTGCAACCGATAATATAATAATGATCCACTCTGCTTGAAGCGTCTTGCATGGTTACTGTGCCACTTATGTAGTAGTCTCCTTTACTCAAGCTGTTAAGTGAGGTTTATTCTATCTAAGATGCTGTATCAGTTTCTTGTGCATTATATGTCCGGCTTTCTAATTAGAGACGGTAGAAACTTTACCCCCTACAGAAAGGCGGTAAGAAAATTTTTTACCATTATATGTCCGCCTTCTCTACGTGGGGAAGCCTGAAAGTGCCTTTCTTAGTGCAACCTCCTAATAAGGAGGGTTATACAAGAAAGGTATCTTATCATTTAATTTCCTAAAAGATAAAGGCTTCACGGATGCCATTTCTTTTCCATCATAAATAGCTTCCAAACAAGCCCTACACTTGTACCTACAAATTAAACTTCCCCTTCCCATTTGCTATTCCTAATTTGTATTATATGTATGTATTTTACTAAACACAAACATATAAGTGGTTGATGAATTAGATAGAACAGACAAAGTTACCAGCATACTCATTTTGTAATTCATGTATGGAAGGAATGCGCTTTACCTTTCAAACCTTACTAGTGAAAATGCAGGTGCAAAATATATGTACTTCACTCTAGAGAGATTTAGAGTCAAACTTCAAGTTTAGCAATTTTACCAGGTTCATAAATCAGAGCCCATAAATAATAATTTCAGTGTATTAGGGGAACTTATACGACAAAAATATTTACCATTTTTTACTTTAATAATAATATAGATATAAATATTTAATAATTTTTATTATTTTTCTGAAAGATGAGAATATTCTTGACATTTATACCTGTCTTTTTTCCCCTCCCTCCCCGCTGCCTCTGAAGATTACTGCACTGCCTCCTGTCCCATCCCATCTGCCTTAGGTCCCGGCCTTGCTGCCGCCTGCTCAAACGCCAGGGAGTGGGGTGGACTCTGATGCGTATAACTCGGTGAGTCGGACTGGATTGTTGGTGATTAACAAGGGTCACTTGTCACGACCATGGACTTAAGAGGTCAATTTTGGCTGTCGAAACAACGATCTGTTCAGATCAGTTGATGTTGATTTGCCAATTTCCAGCTTTCATTACGTCACTATTTTACGATTTTTTTTTCCATTGGAGGAGTTCTAGATATGAGGACCACAATTTTTTGTTCATTTCCTTTTCAGCTACATTAAGCTGCCATATTCGGCAATCTTACTAGAGATTGTCTCATGTCTTTGGAAATTTTCATTTCCTCCACGTGAAATGATCGAACTGAAAGAATTGACGACGGTCTTACGAGGCCCATGTACGTGGATACCATGTGGAATGAAATGGTGCCCAAAAAGGGTTTAGCTTTTCTATATGAAACCCATTTCACATAAAATCATAATCCAACTGTAAATTTTGAACTTAAATATGAGAGGCTCTTTTTTTTTTTTAAAAACCTTCTGACATCTCCCCCATTGAATTGATAAACTAGAGATCAATAGTGATGTTTTTTAGTATTTATATCTACGGCTCCAGGGTCACTGCAGGTAACTCAGGAGATATGAGAACAAGCCCCAAATTTAAAGATGACAGCTCCCTATATTTCTATGATATATGTAATTATTACACTTTCCTATATCATACTATTTAGAAGGCGCAAAGAGTGTCTATAGATTTTTACAAAAAAAATTATAATAATGCCTTCATATTTTTTATAAAGCCCCTTTATATATTAAATTGATACTATCTCCATCTCACGTTAATGGAGGTATTAATGTAGGATGGAGGGAGCATGTGATTTGAGAGTATTTTTTTAAAAGCCTCTACTTTGACATCATACTTCAATGAGATTCTCTTAGTTGTCACGTATTAACCTAATACTCGAAGTTTATATGTCATGGGCAATGTTTTTTTTGTTGTTTTTAATTTTACAAGGGTATATCATACACTTCCAAACTTAGATTCGTATATTATTGGTATCATAAAAAAATTCTTTATGAAATGATATCCTACAAGAGTATAATTTCTTGAATATTTTGTGGTCCATTCATACCACACACTTCTCGATATAATTTTTTTGTAATTTATTATCATTATGATATTCGATGCATGGATTGTAATTATAGCATACAAGGAAGACCATTCTTCTATGCGGATTTTATCTCTAATTTCTTTTAATTTTTTATGCATTATGCGCCTCCATTCTTGCTCGTATGAATTGCTTCCAAAAATGCATCAAATAATGTAATCAGCCTCTTTGTTTAAAACGTGCTTCATGTCTCACTATGTTATGCTCCTTTACGTGGCTGCCTCACATGAAGACAGGTTTGTTCTAACTTGGATGCTGCATCAGTTTCTTGTGCATTATGGCACTTAATTTAGTTCTCGTTATCCTTATCTGATCAATCACTCTTCTGTTCTACTGTGAAGACCTTTTAAGGAAAACAATTCCATGGGAACCCTTTATTTAATGTAAGTTTTAGCTGCAAAGAACATTTTCCTTCTCGTATCCCTTTGGGAATCAAGTTTCTTATTCCCAAATTTGTATTTTAAATATGCATTACATTAAACAATGATATAAATATCCGATTTTTTAATAAATGTACAAACGTACTCGTTATTGATCGGCCATGCTAGCTCTTCAATCTTAACATTTGTCCTTACCTGCAAACTATATATCCTTGTAAGGAATGTACTATGTTATTGTTGGACCATTGTATGGGCTCGGGCCCATATGGTCCACCCTTCTTTGCGGTTCAAGTGAGTCAGTATGGGCCACAGGGTCTAAGTATAGAGAGGGTGGTTGTGCCAACCCTACAGGAACCATCATGACACATATTCTTGTAGGACCTACATCTAATGTACATGCACATTAGGCATGTGACTAGGGTGTGCATATTCACTTTGTGAGGCATAATCATAGGATGCGTGTTCATGGTTAGATATCGGGTTAGTAAGAGGTCGACCCTATTGTGAGCATGGTCACGTGCAGGGGCTCGGGCTTCCATATGCTTAAAGAGACAGAGTCCACTCCCAATGTATTGTATCTTATAGTCAATCTGGATAGAAAGAGTATAAAAAGAATAAGAAAGAGGGGGAAGCCCTAAGTACTTCCCCTTTCTCTCCCTATCTCTCCCATCACGTTCCCCCTTTTCTCCCTCCCTCTCTCTTGGCATGTTGACAAAGGGAAGAAGTAACAATGGCTGGCAGCCCCATCTCTCTCTTCACTCTCTCTCTAGCCTCTCCCTCTCTCCTCTCTCCTCTCTCTCTCATCTCTCTCTACCCTCTCTCTCTAAGCACTCTCTCTCCCCTCTCTCTTTCTCTCTTATCTCTCTACCCTCTCTCCTCTCTCTCTATGCACACTCTCTCCTCTCTCTTCTTCTCTTCTCTCTCTATTATCTCTCTACACTCTCTCTCCTCTCCTCTCTCTCTGCACACTCTCCCTCTCCTCTCTTCTTATCTTCACTCTCCCTCTCTTCACTATCTCTCTACCCTCTCTTTCCTCTCTCACTCTCTCTATGTACGTACTCTCTTTCCTCTTTCTCTTCTCTCTCTACCCTTTCAACATACACTCTCTCTTTTATTATAAATTTAATTTTAAAATTAATAAAAAAATTTAAATAAAATATATTAGCCACGCTTGTGAAATTGCGTTATTAGTATCCTAGTTAGTAGCAATAAATACGCATGTGAATTTAATAAGTCTCACTAATATATTTTATTTTAATTTTTTATTATTTTTAAAATATAATAATATAATAAAATCCTAAAAAATAAGAATTTATTTCTTCCCCCTCTTCTCCTCTCTCTCACTCATCTCTCTCTCTCTTCTCTCCTCTTCGCTCTCTCTCTACTCTCTCTCCTCTCTCTTCTCTCTCTAGCTCCTCTTCTCTCTCTCTCTTCAATATTTCTCTTCCTCTCTCTTCTCTCTTCTTCTCTCTTCTCTCTTCTCTCTTCTCTTCTCTCTCTTCTTCTCTTCTCTCTCTTCACTCTCTCTATCTCTTTTATTATGTTATATTTTAAAATTAATAAAAAAATTTAAATAAAATATATAGTTATGCTTGTGAAATTGCGTTACTAGTATTATAGGTAGTAGCAACGCATATGCATATGCATCGCAAATACTAAAGGTAGTAGTGATGCAATGTACTAAACGTCAATAATATATTTTATTTTAATTTTTTATTTTTAAAATATAATAATATAATAAAAAATTCCAAAAAATATAAATTATTTTTTCCCCTTCATTCTCTCTCTACCCTCTCGCTCCTCTCTCCTCTCTTCTCTCTCCTCTCCTCTCTCTCTATGCACTCTCTCTTCTTCTTTTCTCTCTCTGCCCTCTCTCTTCACTCTCACTCTTTTATTATAAATTATATTTTAAAATCAATAATAGATTTAAATAAAATATATTAGCAATGTAATTTACGAACATTAATATATTTTACTTTAAAATTTTTATTTTTAAAATATCATAATATAAAGAATTAAAAAAATTTAAAAATATAAATGAATTTCTTCCTCCTCTCTCCTCTCTCTTCTTTCTTTCTCACTCTTCTCTCTCCCTCGACTCTTTCTCTTTTCTGATCTTCATTCTCTTTGATCTCTCTCTCCTCTCTCTCTTCTTTCTCTCTTCTCTCTCCTCTCTCTACCCTATTTCTCTCTCTCTCTCTCACTCTCACTCTCACTCTCATCTCACTCTATCTCCTCTCATCTCTCTCTATCTACTCTCATTCTCTCTTCACTCTCCACTCTCTCTTCTCTAGATCGCTCATTTCACTCTTTCTCTCTTTTCAATACTCTCTTGCCCCTCGTCTTTTTTCTCCTCTCTTCACTCTTCCCTCTCTCTTTCTCCACTTTCTCTTTCTCACACAATTACGTGCATGAACGTGAGCCCTAATTCTAAGGGGATATGGGGATAAATTAATTAGGAGAATTATATATATTTTTTATTACTTATTTATTTTATAAAAACAATAATATTAAATAAAATATATTATATTTGAGAAGTTTATTTTTAAATTTTTAAATATTTATTTATTATATATTATATATTTAAATCATAAATATTAAATAAAATAACTTAATAAAGCTATTAGCGACGCTTTTTGAAAAACATCACTTATAGTGGTATTATTTATGATGCTTTTATAAAAATGTCACTAATAGTATTAATACTAGCGACATTTTTTTAAAAGCATTATTAATAGTGGACTATTAGCGGCTAGTATAAAATTGTTGCTAATAGTGATATTACGAGCACTGCTTTTAACAAAGCGTCAATCATAAGCTTAAATTTTTTTTAAAAATTAAATTTATTTTATTTGCGACATTTTTTGGTAAACATCGTTAATAGTACAACTATTAGAGACATTTAAAAAAACGTTGTTCATATTAATAATATTTGTGAAGCTTTTATAAAAGCATTAGAAATAGTTCTATTTTTTTAATTTAAAACTTATAACTATTAGTGACGCTTTACAAAAATTGCCGCTAATATTACAACTATGAGAGACGTTTTATACAAGCACAGCTAATGGTTACAATATTTGAGACGATTTATAAAAAGCATCGCTAATAGTTAAATTTTTTGCGATGCTTTTAAATGTATCGGAAATAGTAATTATTAGTTACGCTTTGCTTTGCATCGCTAATAAAAACATAGCTAATAGTACTTTTTGTTGTAGTGAGTTTTATTTCAAGCCAAGCTATATGTGGAGGTTCTTTCTAAAGAGAATATGATCCATAGTTTATTGAATCTTGAATGGTCATTCTATATAATTCTATCTTTTTTATTATCATGGTCAAGCTTCCCAAGATGTAAAAAAGTATCAAAAGTTTGTTTGAAACACAAGTTTAACTCCTATTGGGAGCCTAATTGATTGCCTTGTGATATGCAGAGTCTAGTACACTCTAGCCTAATCGATGACCTAATCTCATAGATTGATTAGTCGATCAGTCACTAATAGAAGTGCCTAAAAAAATAAGTATCGGGAAGCTTTGATAGGCCCCTTGGTTTATAGATGTGCCTATGAAGGTTGAACATCGACAGACCACCTCATAGGCTTATGATTTGTCGAGAGGTTGTTGAAGTTAACTATGAGGAAGATTTAATTATCTAATGGGATTTATGAATTAAAACAATTAATCCTAATCAATAAAAACTTAATTAGGGGAATCATGTCAAATTGGGTAAGGATGCCACGTTGATGAAGGGCTCAATAAGCTTCTTCAACTCTTTGAGAGGCATTGGAGGGGTTCTTGAAAGGGGTTCGACATGCTCTTCAACCTATCAACTAGGGTGTTGACAAAACACGAGAATGAGAAACTAAAGAAGAATTGAAAGGGAAAACTGATAACCATTGGGGGAATGATCCCTCAATTTGTTTAGGGCCTAATTACAATTAATTAGAGTCACGAGTGGGGGTCTTCTGGCCTTTGTAATTAAATAAAATTAATTAATAAGAAATATAGTAATGACATATTTTTCTAATCGTCGCTAATACATTTAATTGACAAAAAATCTAAATTAAATTCTCTCTCTCCTCTCTATCTCTATAATTTCTTTTATTTATTTTAATTTTTTTATTAATTTTAAAATATAAATATACAATAAAAAGGAGAGAAAGCGAAATAGCGAGACGGGGATGAGAGAGGTAGAGAGCGAGAGAGAAAGAGGATGAGAGAGGAGAGAGAAAAAGAGAGAGAAAGACTGAGTGGAGAGAGAAAGAGGGGAGGGGGAGATTGAGAGGGGAGAGAGGAGATATAGAGAGGAGACTAAAGAGAGAATTTAATTTAGATTTTTTGAAACTTTTTTATAGCTTATATTTTCAATTGAATAAAAAATTAAGAAGAAATATAGTTGTGGCGCATAGCAATATACATTGCTAATGACTTTGGTAGTAGCGATGTATATTTATTAGCGACACATATGCATATGCGTAGCTAGCACATAGGTTATAAGAGATGCATTATGCTATGCGTCGCTAATAGTATTAAATTTAATTTTTTTAATTTTAAAATATAAGATTTAATAAAAAATTTATAAAAATCTAAATTAAATTCTCTCCCCTCTCTTCCTCTCTATATAATTTCTTTTATTCATTTTATTTATTTTTAATAATTTAAAAATATAATATATAACAATTGGGAGGGAAAGAGGAAGAAGGGGAAGAGAGAAGTAGAGAGGGAGAGAGAAAGAGGAGAGAGAGGAAAGAGTGTGATACCTCGTGTTCCGACTATGCCTAAACCGATGGGTTAGGGGTAATTATGTAATTTTTAATAAAGTTGTAGGGGGTTTTAAGGGATAGAATTCACGTATTTTGTTAGAGTTCGAAGTAACGAGCATAATGAACTAAAGAACGAACGAAACGTAGGTTGGAAACGAAAGTTATGGCATCGAGAAATGTGCCACTCGGGCAAAACCCACTTGAAAAGTGCGAGATAACCTACTGTTGTGCCCGGTTTAGACACAATTGGTACCTGACACAAATCATGCAAAGGAAGATAGAAGAGAGTAGGAAGAAGAGGGAAAAGACTAATTTCTATAGGATAAAGAAAACATAAAGGGAAGAAGACGACCCATATAGTGAGGCACGCCTCTCTCCTTGGGGATCGTGCTAGCTAGTGGGCCCAACTAATCAGCGGCAACACTAGGTGGCCTGTTACAACTTACTACCATAATGTCCAAGCTATATTGATTATTACATAAGCATAAATAAATAAAGTAGCATAATGCGAGCAAATTGAAGGTTAACAGAGCGGAAAGAGAGCCTGGGTTAACGTGCACAACACTCCACCACATTTTCACTATTCGCATTGTCCTCAAGGCGACCATGCTGGGTAGCTAGCCATAAACTCGTCCTCTAACATCCAAGTGGTGTCCTCAAGTGGCTAGCCCTGGCACGACACTAGCAACTTTCTAATAATGTGGTCGGAATGGCAGACCCAACACTTATCATGCATTGAGGCAGGTGTGGGATCAGCAGTAGGGGCCGGTCCCATCAATGGTGGAGGTGGCGCAACGGTAGTCCGGGTGGTGTCACCCACACAATGGTGGAGTTGGGAGACATGGAAGACTGTGTGGACCAATGAGCCAGGTGGTAGGGCGAGACGGTAAGCCACTGGACCAATGCGCTCCACAACAACATACAGCCCATGGTAATGTAGGGCGAGCTTGGAATGCTCCGTCTGGAATAAGGTGGTCTGACGCTGAGGAAGGACTGAGATGTAGACCAAGTCACTCACGTTAAACTTTGGATCAACATGCTTTTTGTCATATACCTGTTTCATTCCGTTCTGAGCTGAAGCGAGGTCCAACTTAAGCTAACGGAGGACCTCGTCCTGTGTTTGAAGCATGTAATCCACATCAGTGACTGAAGAGCTGTGAGGAACATATGACAATACGGTCGGGGGCGGACGTCCATGCAATAACTCAAAAGGAGTGAATCATGTGCTCGTGTAAAAGGTGGTGTTGTATGACCATTCTACCCATGGAAGAAGTTGGAGCCACCGACAAGGCTGAGTCATGGCGAAGCACCTGAGGTACTATTCTAGGCAGTGGTTCACCACCTCGATTTGGCCATCTGTCTGCAGATGCTAGGCGGTGCTCATGTGAAGAGTAGCGCCCTACAATGCAAAGAACTCCTGCCAAAATAGAGAGATGAATACCCTGTTGCGATCGGACACAATAGTGCAAGGCATGCCATGGAGCTTAGCAACCTCCCAAACATAAAGCTCAGCCATAGTTTTGGTGGTGAAGGGGTGTCTAAGAGGGCAAAAGTGTGTGTACTTAGACAACTAATCCACCATCAAAAGAATCACCGGCTTGCCTTGCACCAAGGGCAAGGCCTCCATGAAATCCATCAAAATATCCTCCCAAACCTTGTCAGGAATGGGCAGTGGCTGAAGTAATCCGGCATGGGATGTCGTGGTTGCTTTGGCTCGTTGGAATACATCACATGCGGCGATGTAATCCTAAACAGCCCGTCAAATGCCCTACCATAGGAAGCTCTGGTTGACCCTCTTATAAGTGTGGAAAGAGAGCCTGGGTGAACATGCACAACACCTAACTAGGTGTGGTCTAGTTTCGAGGGGCTCGTTGATACGAGACCATCAATACTTAAAACGCGCGATTCCGACTTCGGGATAAAAAGATGCCCTTTGTTGCTTTGGTATGAGCTGCATTTTGTAAATGAATTATATATCTGATTATGTGATTGATTTATCGGATTCTATGAATGATCAATTTATCCGATCTATCAAATTCAATGAATAAATTATTTATTTGATTATGTGAATGATTCATTGGATTCCACAAATGAGTAATTTATCTAATTAGCCGGTAGTTATTTTTTACGTCAATTTTGTTATATAAATGCATTTTTTGAAATACTTAAGTATTGTATGTATGATGATGTTGTGCTTGTTAAATGACCTTAGTTTCTAGGTAGAACTATGCATATATCCTATCTTATTGGAATAACATTGCAAATGTTAGACAATAAGTACGTAGGGAACCAAAACCGTGACAATGTTGGTCTGATCTAAAAACAATAATAATTAATCATTTCTATCTTTTGTAAACCTGGGCCAAAGGATTGTCATAACTCTTGCTCATAAATAATGATCCTGGTGTTTTGAAAAAGAATTTTATTATGGTATTTCTAACACCTATGTAGGGTTTTACCCTTGCATTTGTGGCACCTGCAGACCTAAGGTGTTACAAATGGTATCAAAGAAAGGATTTGTCTGCGAGAGTGTAATGATCCGACACAATTTAATGTGTCAATTAAATACAAAATTCGTTTTCAAATGTTTAGTACTTAAAAAAAATTATTTAAATAGTTCTTGGTAAACATGTCCACAAGGGCAGTGAAACTACCAAGGAGAAACCATGAAATATTTGTGGGATGGGACATGATGCATTATTGGATAGCTCAAAGGTTAGTTCACAAGTGTATTGTTTGGATTGCTTCTATAACGTCGTGAAACGTGAGTACTAGTGACAACTCAGATGCATCGTAACGGACACTCTTTAAGATATGTCGCCTAATAGTGATTTATCTAATGTTTATCTATGATTTTGATGCTCGATTTTGAGTGAATTATGGTGACACAATTCCATTTAAGGGGGAAATTGTAACACCCCATTACCCGATAACATTTAACATGAGGGGTTAGGTTTAATATTTCCTGTTTGAAGGAAGTTTTGTATGAATAAAGTGGTAAAACTTCATTGCGTTGATTGGGGTCAAGAAATTAGCATATGAACCCTAGAACGGATAAATTGGATGTCAAGATCATAGGCTTTGGCCTTGAGAAGTGTCGAATATGGGTGGGCTCATTTGAAAATTATGAGATCTTACCCATGTGGGTCTCATTTCGTAGGACTAGTAGATACGAGCCCAACAATACCGGGAATATGTTAATCTAAGTTTGGGGCACAGAGTTATAGTTGTTTGAATTTGGATATCAATTTTGAATTTAAAATAAAAAGAATTAAAAAAACAAAAAATTAAAGCAACCATAAGACTGGCGATAGTTCCATTCTCTTTCAAAACAGATTCACCCAAATAACATTTCAAAGTTCAAGATTTTCGAAACTCATGTAAAGAATTTAGAACAAATATTTCGTATTGATTCAAATTCAAAATCAGAATTCGTAAAATTAGAGTTCAAATCAAATCCGATGCTACACATGCAAAATAAAATTTTAAATCATTCCAGATTTAAAATCAAAATTTGTGAAATCGGAGTGTGTCTTAAATCTGATGTAACACATGCAAAATGGAATTTCAAATCAAATTCGATACAATTTATTCATAACATAATTTTTGAATCACTTCCAATTAAAAATTGGAATTCATAAAATAGGAGTTCATAATAAATTCGATGTCACACATGCATAATGGAAAGTTCAAAATTGGAGTTAATATTAAATCTGATGTCACATATGCAGAACATAATGTTTTGAATTGGAATTTGTATTAAGCCTGATATCACGCATGCATAACAAATAGTTTGAAATCGGAGTTCGAATTAAATATGATGTCACACATGTAGAACATAAAATTCAAAATCGGTGTTCATATTAAATTGGATATCACGCAGCAGAATGGAGAGTTCAAAATCAGAGTTTGTTTTAATCCGATGCAATAGAGTCAGAACAAAATTTAGACTAATTCTGATTTAAAAGTAGAATTCAAATCAATATATATTTCTTAAAATATTTTCCTCTAGCATACAAAGGAAAGCTCAGATACTAGTTTTGACACCCCGACTCTGGATTTGAGCTAGATATGGTGTTTGGAAAACAAAATTGAAGTAATTAAATTTTACAAATAAACCAGGAGCGGCGGCATCTATGTGGGAGAGTAGTAAAGGTCTTCCACAAACTATGGAGCTTAAGTGCTTTGATGTGCGTAGACTAAAAGAAAATTATATTTTACTTTGTATTTGGTTCAGGCCAGCGTTGTCGTGTCGTTGGTTGCCTACGTATGTATTGTATAATATCTACAATTTTGTTACAATACGATTGGATCTGAATGTAGTTTTACATAACAGCTATTCCACGCATAAAGCAATATAAGATTATATACATCAAAATACATATATATAAATATTTAGTTGGAGTTAGACGGAAATCATCGGAGTCAAAAGGAAGCTAACAAGTCAATGAAAATAACATTTGCTCTATTACAGAGGAAAGCAAAACACATAAGAGCAAATTAGATGATATCAGATCGGAGCATATCTGATCAAAATAGAGCCTTTCAGAGTAGATCGAATAAGAGCAAAAGATATCATAATGCATGAGATCAGAGCATAGGATATATCTTAATTAGCACATATATTCATATAATTGCTTCTTAAATTAGAAGGTTAAAAATGCTTACTTCTCTGAGGTGTTTTGAGTTGTTCCTTCCTTCAAGGCATTCTCCCATTTAGGTCTAGAGATGGCAAGTAGAGTCTCCTCTTACTTGAGAATATTTTTCTCATTGTGTCCAAAGGTGACAAACAGATGCTCCCTTTCCTAGGGCTTTTCTCACTCTTTATGCCTAAAGGTGACAAACAGAACCTCCCATTTCCCGGAGATGCATCACTCTTTCCAAGGACATAACCTCCCTTTACCTAGAGATGCTTCTCACTTTCCACACCCATATACTGAGGAAAGAACCTCCACTTACCCAGAAATGCTTCTCACTTTCCCCTCCCTTAAACGACGGATAGAAAACTATTTGCTCCTATAAGCAACAAACATAACCTAACTTTTTTCTGGCACGTTTCTCTCACTACATGGCCAATCAAAAATAAGATATAGCCTCCCCTTATTCTAGGCCACTTCTCTCCCTTTTTTGGCTAGAGGGTGTCAGACAGAGCCATATCATACCCCAGGCCATTTTTCCTATCTAGAGTTGCCAACTCGAGGAGTTGGTGCTTCCATTGCATAGAACACCCTCGAATTACCAAAGAGCACCTCTCTAAATGGGTGAAATCAGACTCATATCACGTGTGCATGTGAGAGCAACATGCGACATACGCCCATGAAAGGGAGGTGCTGTAGGAGCACCCATGATGCGCGTGCACACTTGTACACTACTTGTGGAGCACGTGTTACTACTCCGTAAACACCATGCGTTGCATTGACGGCCCGCATTTTCTCGGGCCCTGTGAAGTGTGGCACAACTCACTAACTACTGGCGTCATCAATGACTATAGCAAACTCATATTTTTCTTATTATTTTATTCTTATATTATTCCAACATCAAAACGCGATATCTTGATACCTTAAAGTTGAAATCGTGCATTCTTAATACCAATGGACTCATATCGATGACCCCTAAAAAATTAAACCGCACATAGGCAGGTTATCCTCCACTTTTAAAGTGCATCCTGCCCATGTATTACTCCCTAGGCCGTAACTTTCACTACTAACCTCTGTCTTGAGCGTTCTTTGATTCATTATGCTCGTTACTTTGAGCTCTACCTATATGCAAGGATTTTGTCTTTAAAATGTCCTAAATATCCAAAATTTCATAATTATCCCTACCCTTTTAGATTAGACGTAATAGAAAAATGAGGTGCTACAAGGCGAGAGAGATAAAGAGATGGAGAGAGAGTATTTTACATTTTTTTGTATTTATATATAATATAATATAATATTTAATTTAAGTAGTATATATTAAATATAAATTAATATTTAAAATAACAGTAATTGTGATGTATGTTTCCATTAATATGTCACAAATACGTAGAGTATTTGCGACGTTTAAAACTAAATGTCGCGAATACACTAAATATTTGTGACGTAGTAATGGAAATGTAATAATTACTGCTATTTAAAATATTAGTTTACAATTAATATATATTATTTAAATTAAATAAAATTGTATATAATTATAGAAGAAAATTGAAAATCCTCTTGCTTTCTCTCTCTACTCTCTCCCCTCCTCCCCCCCTCTCTCTCCTCTTCTCTATCACTCATCTCTTTCTCTCTCTCACTCTCTCTTTCTCTCTTTATCTCTCTCTCTTCTCTCTCTTCCTCTTGCTCTCTCCAGATCAATCTCTCCCCCCTCTCTTCTCCCTCTTCTCCTCTCTCGCTCTCTCTTCTCTCCCTCTTCTATTTCTTTCTCTCTAGATCTCTTTCTCTCCTCTCTCTCCCTCCCTCTTCCTCTCTTCTATCTCACTTCTATTTCTATCTCTAGATATATCTCTTCTCTCTCTCTCCCTCCTATCTCAACACGTACCAAAATAGGGGGAGCAGGTGGGGTGCTGGACTTCAATGGGTGGAGAAGAGAGGAGATAGTTGGGGAATTTTAAAAAAAAATTATTTTATATTATATATTTAAATAATATATAATAAGTGTCGTAAATATATATAGTAATTGCAATGCTTAAACATTAGTATCATAGAAAAGTAAAGAAATAAAATTTAATTTATATATATTAAAAAAATACTATTTACAACGCTTATATAAAACATCACAAACACTATTGCAAATTTGTGACGTTTAATAATAAATGTCACATATAGTACATACTTTTTATAAAAAAACTTATTTTATTTGTGACACTTTGTATTAAACATCGTAAATAATGGTTTTTTTGTGGCACTTTTTAAAGCATTGCAAAGAGTAGTTATTAGTGATGCTAATAAAAGGGTCGAAAATAATCCTTTTTGTTATAGTGAAGGTGGGAATCTGCAAGGGTTGATCTTCTGGAGTATTAAATCTAAATTTCACGTACAACCTCTATATTTCACTCTCTCTTCCTCTCTTTCTATTTCACATTGGTTTATTAAATTTGAAGAAAAAAGACAAGTCAAGAATGTTAATTTAGGAACCTATGGAGGTGGATGATGTTGGAAATGAAGGCTTCAGATCGATTAATTGGTATCATCGTAGCTGCATTTGTTTTCTCTTTCTTCATGGTATTTCTTGACAGCTACAATTAGAGAATTTGGTCCGAGTGGATGTTGTACATATTGGTGGTTTACATATATATAGAAGTTTAAGAAGAATAATCTTATTTTTCTATATGCATTCTTTCTATTAGGTTTAAATCAACAATGACAACTATTATGACCTTTACTAAAAGTTTCATTTCTGCAATAGTATAGCTGTAGTTAAATGTGTATAAAACCGTCATTGATAATGCAATGAAAATGATGTTTGAGATTTGTCATGACGTGCCTAATATCCCTAATTATTAATATGGTAATCGTTGAACATATCAAGACAGGATTAGTTGCGACTGCCTGTAGCCCATCGTTGTTGTTATTAGCGATGATTAATATAGACAATAGCGACGATCAACAACCGTCATGATAAATCTATTTTTTAGTCATGTTCGCATATTATAGTAATACAATTCCCACTTTCTAAAGATTTAAAAAAAAATTAATTTACTATATATATATCAATATAATTGTTTTTAAATTTAGAATGGGCCACGTGCGAGCCGGTGGGCTGTGCCGGGCCAATTCGCTCAAGGAAAGGGTTGGCCCTACCCGGCCCTTCATATGGGCCTCGGCCATGACCTGCTCAGGCCCGGCACTGCCCTCACCCAATGTGCCCGACCTAGGCCGAGCAGGTCTTGTTACCACCTCTGCTCTCTAGTGTGAATATGTACTTTTGACCCTTCACTTTCTCTTGCTTGTCAATATAACAAGAATTCTTGAATCTGCCGTGGCTAAATTCTTCTCATCAGACTCTAATGCCAACAGGAAGCTTCGTAAGGATTTAGTCTGTTTTCCTGAGCAAGTGCGAAGTCTTACCTTATGTTGCATCTCTCGGAGGTGTTGTATAAGCAATCACTATGGGTTAAGTGGATTTACTCGGACCACGATGATTGCATTTTTTGATAGACTCTATCCAATGAATCGGATTTCGTTGATGAGTTACATAGCTACATGACATGGTCCACTTACCTTTAAAAGAAAAAACTCACTTGGAGAAAGATCTCATTTATGAATCAATTGGCTTCGGCGTGTGGTACCTGAATAAATGAAAATCATGTGTGTCTCATTCACGAGGATAGAAAATTAATCAACCCGCACTAAACTGAACCGTGTTCTATTAAATCAGAAATCATTAAAGGCATATTCAACGTATCGTCCCACTGTAATTACATCCTTCAAATTTAACTCCACGTGCAACTACCATCTTATGTACCATGTTCAGAGGCATATGTGGGCCGGTCACGGGATCTGGTTAGAGAGGTGGTCAGAAAAATAATTTTCTTAAGCTACTGTTAACATCACGGTGCTGAAGTGGTCCACAACACATTGTGACAATTATTATATGTGATCGCTATTAGGAAGTGAATGTGGTCTAACTGCCAAGAATCTTTTTAGACTGGTTGACACTAGAATGATAATTGCCACTGTAGTGGGTCATTGAACACCTAATCATCCCTATCTTGTGCATCTTTTTTAGAATTGCACTATTGCTTATCCCTTTAGCTGCCCTCAATGCATCTATAAATACGTCCACTGGGTCTCGCAATTCCCTCATCCTTCCCCTTACATGCTCCTTGTCCTTATTGGGATAAAATATGGCGGCTTTGAAGGTTGTTCTCGCTTTGGGTCTTCTCCTGGCTGTTATCCTTGCTATTTCATCTGAAGTAGCAGCAAGAGACCTTGTTGAAACTTCTGAGAAAGAGCTTCAAGGTGAAAGAAATAATACAAAGTTTTTCTTCTAATTAACAATTTAGTCCTGTAACAATGAGTGCATATTTAATCCTAGCTATTTTTATCTTCTTAGCAAAAATCTTATAATAGTCAAGAGTTTTTTCCATATAACCTGGCCTAAGATACAAATATTCTATATTCCTTGGTTTTGTAAAAAACATTCAATAGAACCTAGGTTTACACGATATTTGGAAGAAATTAGACCAAAATACCCTTGCAATAAGGGTTAGGGTTTAAAATTGTGTAAACTAGTTGTGACGGCGCATAAACAAAGAGGAGATTGGAGCTCAGTGACGATTTGTGATTTTTGCCCGGCGGTTTTCATCAACAACATATTCCGATTTCTATTAGGCGATTGTTGGCCTCCCTCACTTCATCGGCAATCGCTCTTCTATGATATTTTTCCAAAAATTTCTAGCCACATAAACTATTTATCCCTACAAAAGGAAATCAAGATGACACTGCAACCCAAAAAATAAATCTTGATAGACTATCCAGAGAGAACATTGCTATATAAGAACGGATAAGGATGTAGATGCCAAGGAAGGACACTGTAGAATGACCATGATAGCCTCCTACCCTATTGTGTAAAGAGAGACTCTAGTATGATTTTTTATATGCAAGTTTTACTATGTAGAACATCTTATGTAAGGACGTACATGATCTTAGAGATTTTTATCCCTAACTTGATGAACAATTGTATAAATAATAAATATTGGCGAATATCGTGTTATCAATAATATGCTATGACGAATATCGTGTTATCGGTAACACTCTATGACGAATATCCTATTATAGTATATGCAATATATCATGTTATCATAAACATGTATTGTTGGCATATCGTGTTATCAATAATATGCTTTGGTGAATATCGTATTATCGTATATGCGATATAAAGGATATCATACTGTATTGTATTATCGATAACACGCATTGTTGGCATATTGTGTTATCGATAACACGTATTGTTAGCATATCGTGTTATCGACAACATGCTATGACGAATATCGTGTTATCGATAACACGCTTGACAAATATCATATTATAGTATATGCGACAGACGAAAATAACTAACACGTATTGTTGGCATATCATGTTATCAATAACACGCTATGCCAACATATCATGTTATCGATAACACGCTATGACGAATATCATGTTATTAATAATACGCTATAGTGAATATCATGTTATCAATAACACGCTTTGGTGAATTTCATATTATCGTATTTGTGATATAGAGGATATCGTAGCATATTGTATTATCAATAACACGCATTGTTGGCATATTGTGTTATCGATAACACGTTATAGCGAATATCACGTTATCAATAACACGCTATGACGAATATCATGTTATCAATAACACGCTATAACGAATATCATATTATTGATAATACGCTATAGCGAATATCGTGTTATTGATAATACGCTTTGGCAAATATTGTATTATCGTATATGTGATATAGAGAATATCATAGCATATTATATTATTAATAGCACACATTGTTGGCATATCGTGTTATCGATAACATGCTATGGTGAATATCGTGTCATCGTATATGCGATATAGAGGATATCATATTATGGGTTGTCGGCTCAAAGAATACATATTGTATTATCAAAAAAATATTTTATTGACATATCTGGTATGGTATATGCGATATGGATTAAGTGTTGGACATAGGCTATATGGAGTGTGAGATCTTTGGTCTGTTTAGTGGGAGTCATCCTCTTGTTCTCGCATTCTCGGAAGTCTCGCGAGTCATGCAGAGTGGATGTACTCTACCCAATTTCCTTTGTATTGGTTATACTCCCAAAAATCCTTTTTTTTTGCCGCACCCAATCCCCATTTGTGGCAAATCTCCGGAGGTCTTCAATCTGCTGTAAATGTAACCCAGCTTTCTAGATTGCCGAAACATTCTGTTTATTGCAATTCAATAGCACTAAAGTGGCTTCATTTGATTCCCCATTTTGAATTGTGTTATTTTTGTCGTTTTTTAACTAAGAACCAATTTTTGGATGGAAATTGGGAGGTGGCTATGTTCTGGTTTGTTCTCTGGAACATAGGATTGAGAATGAGAAAATTTTTTACTTTCTATCAATCATCTTTAAGTGGGTGCTTTTATTTCTATATGTTGAGTGTTTTGATTTTGCTCATACAAATTTATGCTATCGTTAGTAATTTGTCACCAATAATGAGATAAGAACTTGGGTTATAGGTTTAGTTGTGACCTAAGGGTATATTTGTCCTAAACCAGGTCATATGGGATTAAGTGTTAAGATCCAGGGAATATGAAATATTTGTATATTGAGCCAGGTAATATGGAAAAAACTCAATAGACAATTACTTATTAAGAAGCATTTGTTGGTTGCAGGTGAAACATCAGAAGTGGAGGACCACTGGTGGTGGCTATGGCACGGGCCATGGTGGATATGGGGGGGAGGGGGGGGGAGGATATGGCGGCAGATATGGAAGGGGTGGTGGTTGCCGGTGTTGTGGCTACTACTATGGTCACTGCAGAGGAGGCTGCTCTAGTAGCAGCAGAGAACAAGCCTCAAAACTAGGGAGAGTAGCTCGCGATAGCCAATTATGTAACTAATGCAGCGTTGCTTATGATGCCTACGTAAAAATAAATCGTGCATGCAACTAGCTAGTTGCTTTGTATGGAAGGGGTGGTGGTTGCCGGTGTTGTGGCTACTACTATGGTCGCTGCAGGTGCAGTACTGCTACAGAGGAGGTTGCTCTAGTAGCAGCAGAGAACAAGCCTCAAATCTAGGGACCGTAGCTCGTGATAGCCAATTATGTAACTAATGCAGCGTTGTTTATGATTCCTACGTAAAAATAAATCGTGCATGCAACTAGCTAGTTGCTTTGCAACCTTCCTCAGATAATATAATAATGATCCACTCTGCTTGATGCATCTTGCATGGCTACTATGCCACTTATGTATTAGTTTCCTTTATCAATCTGTTTCCAATGAAGTGAGGTTTATTCTATCAAAGATGCTGTATCAGTTTCTTGTGCATTATATGTCACTGAAAACATTTGCAAGCAAAAGATTGCTCTAATTTAGAGGCTTATTTGGATGAGTCTTTCTAGTTACAGATGGTTGAAACTTTACCGCCTACAAAATGGCTGTAAGAAAAATATTTAAAAAAAGAAAGTTCCCTTTCTGCCTTCTGTACGGAGAAGATATTAGGTACCGATAGGTTACCAACGTGGCGGTGCCTATCAAGAATAAAAAATTGACTTGTTCACATGTTTTTTAGTTAATTCCTTAAAAATAGCCTACTTAAATCCTGATTGGTGATAGGCATGCCATATTGGTACCTTATCGGTATCTAATATTTTTCCCTTATGTACGTGGGGAAGCCTGAAAGTGCCTTTCTAGTGCAACCTCCTAATGAGGAGGGGGATTATACAAGAAAGGTATTTTTTCATTTAATTTCCTAAAAGAAAATGCTTCACGAATGCCATTTCTTTTTTGTTGACATAAACAGCTTCGAAACAAGCCCTTAACTTTTACCTACAAATTAAACTTCCCCTTATAGAGTGATCGGACCAGCGGAAGCACAGTGGGATGGGGGTGGCACACCAATAAAAAATCACCCTTTATGATTAAACTGCAAAGTTCATGCATAAACTCAAATCAATTAGCAATAAAGCTTCATCCAAACATAGATCATGCCATTAAGAGAACAAAGAGGGACAATAGCATACTAACCTGGGCATTCCAACCCTTACACGCCCTTGAAAAGATCAGCCCTTATTTCTCAATCACAAGAAAACAAGCCAAGGGATTAGGGGTTACCTCTATGTGTTGATCCCTCACAAACCAATGCTTGGATTGAAGAAAAGTCAGTAAGGATCACCCCTTGAATCAGCCTCCATGTTCCAGCCAAGGAGGAGAGTCTTCTCCTTCTTTCAGCCTGCCAAAGGGATGAAGGAGAGGGGAGAATAGGGGCGGCCAGCAGCAAGGTTTCTCCCACTTTTGTGCAAGCCGAACCAAGAGAGAGAGGAGGGGAGGCAATTGGGAGAGAGGAGGAAGAGAGTGGGGTGGCCCAAGGCTTTGGCTTTTTCCTCTCTTCGTCTCCCTTAAATACCCTCTCCTTTCCCCTTTTAGGCGGGACTATATGTGGGCTATTCTTAAGTGGGCTTTCCTGCTTCATTTATTTTGGTTCAACTTGAGGTTCATACACAACGGGAGCAGGCTCTGTCTCTTAGAGCCCACGGAGGCTTGGACCCCCTGCCCAAGGCCAAGCCTGCAACAAGGTCAACCCCTCACTAACCATGGGTCCCACCCTTGACACATAGTTCATGCATCTGGGCCCCACAAAATGTTAATGCATGACCTAGTCGAATGCCTAGTGTGCGTGTGTGATGTCACCGGGTCCCAATTGAATTAGTGTAACAAAGGCACATGCGGGGTCAGCACGACTGCCCCACTACCCTTGGACCCATGGCATGTACCAGTTCACCTGGACTGCGACAATGTTGGACCGAAACGGGCCCGAGCCCATACCTTGGTCCAACATCCCCCACTATGGATGAAGAGCTCATATGGTCCAACAGCGACTTGCACTATATCTGTCGAAGACCAATCCTATGAGCGTGCTTAGAAAATAGATCCATCGTTATGGCCTTAGTAAACTGATCAGCCAACATCTCAGTAGTAGGAAGATGACTCACAGTCACTTTTCCCCTCTGTAGCATGTCTAAGATGTAATAGTAATGCACCTCAATGTGCTTACCTCTGGCATTGATCTCCTCATTCCTAAGTGTTGACACTGTAGCCAAATTATCACAATACATCTGGATAGGAGCATCAGTCTAGCCTTCTAGCCCCAATCTTGCTAGAACCTCCTTTATCCATACTGCCTGGGAAGTTGCAATATTGTATGCATAAAGCTTAGCTTCCATTGTATACTTAGAAGCATTCTTCTATTTCTTGCTTGCCCACGATATAGCCCCACCTCCAAACATGAAGGCATATCTAGCAGTGGATTTCCTATCATCTGGATCTCCCGCATAGTCTGAATTACTATATCCAGCCAATAACGGACTTTCTGCTTGGTAAGTGAGTTTTAAACTCTTAGACCTTAATAGGTACCAAAATACCCTCTTCACTGCTTGCCAGTGCTAAAGACTAGGGTCTGCTTGGTAACGACTAAACACGATTGCCACAACACTCAAATCAGGTTGTGTACAAGTCATGGTATACATCAAGCTGCCAATAGCCTGTTCATATGGCATTGACTCCATCCGGAGTCGGTCTTCCTCAGTCCAACGTACCCTTATACATAGGAGACTCAATGATTTTCCAACCAATGACATTGAAGCATTTGAGAATACTCTCTATGTATGACTCTTGAGATATACTAAGCTTCATAGCCTTTCTATCTTTATCAATTTTCTTCTCGAGGATGTAGGATGCCTCTCCCATGTCTTTCATCTCAAATTAGGTTTTGAGTCATTCCTTTAAACTGACTATCATACTTAGGTCATTCCACATCAAGAGTATGTCATCTACATACAGTGACAACATCATATACATAGCCCCATCCTGGAAGGTATAAACACAATGATCGTGTTCGGTCACTATGAACCCATACTCACTAATCACCTTGTGAAAAGTGAAGTACTATTGCCTCAGAGATTGTTTAAGGACATACAATGATTTTATGAGCTTGCACACCTTGTGTTACTATCCAGGAACTACAAAACCCTCAGGTTGTTCCATGTAAATCTCCTCCTCTAAATCTCCATTTAGGAAGGCAGTTTTTACATCCATCTGGTGCAGCTCTAAATCATAGTAAGCAACATATACTAAGAGATATCTAATTGAGTCAAATCTTAACACCAGTGAGTATGTCTCTTTAAAGTCCATCCCATACACTTGGGTGAACCCTTTGGCCACAAATCTCCCTTTGTACTTATCTATAGACCCATCAGCCTTAAGCTTCTTTTTAAAGATCCATTTACACCCAATGGGCTTCCGCCCTTCAGGTGGATCCACTATCTCCTAGACCTTGTTCTTTATGATAGAGTTCATCTCTTCCTGAACAGCAACTTGACATTCTTGAGCATCTGGAAGACTTAATGCTTCCTCAAGGGTGATCCAGTCATCTAGAACGGTTTCATCTAATGTAGCGTTATCCTCCCCTAGCACTGTATAGAAGTCACTCAACAGTGTTGAAGGTCTTCTTTCCCTCAATGCCCTGGGTTTTAGTTCGGTTTGGTATTGATCTGATCCAATTACTTCCTTTGGCGAAGTGCTAGGACCAGCCTCTTTAACCACCTCGAATAAATAGACTATTTTGTTAGGTATTCTAGGGTTTAATTCTTCCTCTAAGAAATAAGTGTCTTTAGACTCAATTACACCCAATATCCCATCCGTGTGATAAACCATAAATTGGTACCCCTTAGAGTGGTCACAGTAACCAATAAAGTTACACTTTATGGTCTTGAGGTCTAGTTTTAACCTATGTTGGTCAGGCACCTTTACGTGTGCCTTGGACTTCCACACTCTAAGATGCCCTAAGTTTGGATGTCGACCCGTCCATAACTCATAAGGTTTCCGTTGGACTACCTTTGTTGGTACACGATTTAGGATGTACATGGTGGTGTGTAAAGCCTCACCCCAGAAGTTAGATCTTAACTCAGAGTGATTTAATATGGACCTTACCACGTACATAAGCGTCATATTATGCCTTTCTACTACTCCATTTTGTTGTGGAGTGTACGGTAGGGTATACCAATGAACTATTCCCTGATAAGTACAATAGTCTTTAAACAGGTCAGAGGTATACTCACCACCCCTGTCAGTCCTCAGGATTTTTACTTTCCTGCCTAACTGAGTCTCTACTTCAGTTTTAAATTCCATGAATTTATTTAAGGCATCAGACTTCCTATTTATTAAATACATGTACCTATATCTTGAATAGTCATCTATGAAAGTGATGGAATAACTCATCCCTTTGTGGGTCTGAACGTTCAGGGGCCCATGGATATCAGAATGCACCACCCCTAAGAGTTCATTTTCCCTTTGTCTCTTTGGAAGGATTGCCTCCTCATCTTTCTCGATAAGCAATCCTCACACACATGAAGGTTTTTGGATATTTTGGGTAATAACCCAATGTTCAACATCTTATGTAGCTTATTTACATTAACGTGACACAAACGCATATGCTACAGTAGAGCATCATCCACAGACATTACAATAAACTCAGAAGCACATATTTCATTAGATTCAGAAGAGTTCATTACATCTAGGCAATATAAGCCATCAACTAAAGAAGCAGTAAATAAAACAGTCCCACCCTTGCCCATAGTGGCCTTACTCCCCTTAAACCTAACTTCAAAACCCTTCTTGGTTAGAACATGGATTAAAATCAGATTCCTCATGATAGAAGGAGCAAACAGCACATCAGTTAGGATTAGGGTAGACCCATCCTTTAGGGGAATCTTGTAGTTCCCCATAGCCTCCACCTCGCAGTATATATTGTTGCCTATGAAGACTTTGTTCTAGCAAGACATCAGGTTCATCATCTCTCCCTTGGTTCCCTTGGAGTGAGAAACATGCACTGTAGCTCCTGAGTCCAACCACCAAGTCTTCTCCTTGATTTCAGCAATTATCACTTCAGAGATAACACACACAATCTCTTTGCTCTTGCCCTTGTTGTCGTTGTTTGAATGATCATCTTTCTGGGCACAGTTAGCCTTGAAGTGGCCCACCTGGCCACACTTGAAACATGCACCTTTGGGTTTGTCATTCCCCTTTCCAGTGCCCTTGTTCTAAAACTTCTTCCCCTTCTTCTTTAAAGCTTTCTTATTAGAGGGACCAGGCCCTTGTCCACCCTTGCTTCCACCAAAGTTCTGTGCCAGGTTGGTAGTAGCAACACCCCCAAAAGCCTTCACATGGTTCCTCCTTTCTTGTTCAAGCAATCAGAGCCTCCAGTGTGATCTTCTGGTGACTCATATTCAGATAGACCACCACACTCTCCCAAGATTTGGGAAGGCTGTTCAACACAATAGACACTTAGACTTCCTCAGAGATGGGGTCCTCAAGTGTTTCCAGGTCATTAGCAATGATGGACATGGTACTGATCGTTTATAATTAAACCCTTTGCAAGTGTACAAGGTAATTGTACTAAGATAAGTATTTAAGGGTTGTCGAACCTCAGGGACAGATGAATTATTACTAAATCTAAAGAGGAATTTGCTAATTAAAAACTAAAACAAACTTAAACTTTAATTAAGTAAAGGAAAGAAATCAACCAGTTTAAAAACAAGAGATTAATATGATAGAATTTACTTAGGAAATTGAATCTACTATAGAACCACAACAATTCCTTAACCTTCAATTTAAATCTAGTGTGAATATGAACAAGTATTCTCAGCTACAACTAGAATTACTTCAGAAAGAATCATTAATTAAATTCATGGCATGAACTATCTTCGACAATAGCACGAATCATCTACACTAAATTAGCTATAGGCATGACCCGTCTAATCTTAGTATAACTCAGCCAAGTCATTAATTATCTGAACATTAAAACTATTGTATGACTATCTCATCTAAATCACAGAAATTAGAATTGATGCAAATATCAAAACCACATCAATCTATCATCTACAAGACAATAAATCAACATAGACTTGAATAAACATTAAAAGCTCTTCCATTAAAAAGGAAATCCATATCATATAATTGTCATCATTCACAATTGAGATCTAAATTAAAAAAAAAGAAATTAAAACTTATCTATAGATTCATCAACTCCTAAGTAAAAGACAAATCTAGCCTTCCATGGTAGAAGAAAGCACTTGAATCTCCATCAAAAGCTTTGACTTCTCTTCCATCTTTTTCTTCCTTTTTCTCTTTATAAAATCTCCTAGAATCCTCCAATTTCAAGCCTAATATGTCTTTTTATAGGCATAAGATCCGTAGGAAGAAGTCCAATATGAAAAGGATTGAAAATTGGCTAAAACTAGGAAACTGCACTTTATGCCGTTCGAACACCCTGCATGCCCGTTCGAACGCTTGAACTAAGTTTTGTTTCAAAATCACGTTATCCCGATCGAATGGTAAGTGACCCCGTTCGAATGGCTATAGTGTTTCTACAATCTAGACAATTTTTCTGGACAGTCCATATTATGTTTATTAGGCTTTTCTTCATGTCCATATTAACTTCTAACTTGTTTATAACTCCGAAAAGTTGTCTAAATCACTTTAAAAGCATGTTAAGACTATTTTAAATTATTTCAAACATCGTCCAAGTACCTCGATAAGCGTACTTTACCTATAAAACATAAAATATCATATTTTAGACATGTAGAATATAATTAAAATTCCAACTTTGTTCAAATACATATCTAAACTATTAATAACTATAAAATTATTAATAATTAAACTAAAATACTAATTTCTATCTTAATCTAAATAAACTATAACTAACTCTTAATTAACCTAATATATACTAACAAATAAGGTAAAAAGGCATATAAAATAGATATATATTTCATACTTATCAAATACCCCCAAACCTATATTTCGCTAGTCCTCGAACAAAACAAAGCAAAATAAAACAACTATTCTAGAAAAATAAATAAAAGCCACTTTCGTAGGGAATCACGATTGCATGTAGCATATGCAACAAGCCTTTAAACCCATAGGTGTCCCTAATTGGACGAGTTATGTCTCATGAGGGTTTTGCAGTAATGATACCCACAAACATCTAATCCTAAGAAATAAAAAACAAAATGAGAAAACAAAAAATCGAAAAATAGAAAAACAATCTTCTCTTAAAAATACATAACTATTTTTAAAAAGAACCAACCACAAATACTTGAAACAAGTAAACAATTAAGATCTAATCACTTTCAAGTAAGGAATAATCCATTCTATAACCCCATCTTAGAAATAATTGTGTAACTACATATATACATTTCAAAAACATAAAGTGTAGAAACTTTGTAGTCATAGAATTTCATTATTTATTAACAAGCATATCTTATGTGACCCATTAACCAAGCTCATTAAAGTTCACTAACTCAAAAATATAACAATGATAATCTTTTTATCTTTAATACCTCATAAAAAACCCTAGTGTAATAGCCTTCAAATCTCAATTAAATTCAGGGAATAAGAGCATAATATACCTTAAAATATGACTTGTGTAATACTTAGTTCTATTAAGCTTTCTAAATAGTCCATGTAACAAGCGTTAGGCCAATGTCCCTAATCCAGTTGGCTCAAGGCACTAGATGTTGAAACACCCCTCAGGCTTAATAACTCGAACTATAAAGGCTACAGAACCAAGCAAGTCATAAAAGAATTTATCTCAACTTTTCACCTTTTGACGTGATCCCTTATACTTGCCTAGGCACAAGGTCCGGTTACTCAGTAAAAAGAGAAACAAACCTTTATTTTTTTTTTCATCATCAATTTTTTTTCATTCAATCTATTTTTTTCAACTTTTTTTTCTTTTTTTTTTCTATACACACTTATCCCATTTTTTTTTCAAATAAAAGCTAAACTTAAAGATCTATCATAAAACATTAAAAATTACTCCATTGTCAAGCTTTTCAAAAATATGCTTAGTTAAAGATATCCCACTAAGATTACAAGTAATAAATCATAAAATTATATTCCTACAAGTTTCATGTGTGTGAAATGTGATTTAAAATTATAAGCACAATTATCCAAGATAAAGCAAATAAAATAGAAATTACTCACTTAATCATTTTTATCACTTAATTAATTACTTGAACTTTCTTCATGAAATTGATCTCTTTAAAAACAGACATATACTTTTAAAAGAAAATAAGCGATAAAACCCAGTTAAAAGAAAAGAAAACAAAAGAAAATACTCTAAAACATCCTAAAAGAAAAATAATAAAGAAAAATATCTTTCTACACCCAAACCTAAACTGAATATTGTTCTCAATGTTAAAGAAAATATATACTACAATGACAAGAATAAGTAAGAGAGGGAAAGAAAGATATCACTTGAAAGCATAACTAATCCACTAATCTGAAAATGAAGTACATAGGATTGGAGAAAAGAAATAAATATAAGTGATGAGCATTTCCCCAAACCTAAAGTATTATATCCCATAAAAAAAAGAAAAACTATAATGAGAAAAAAAAACTGAGAAAATAAGTAAATAAAGCCTAAATGAAGCAAAGAAAATAAACAAAAAGAAAAGAAATATATCAAAAACATGGGTTGTCTCCCAAGAAGCGCTATGTTTATTGTCTTTAGCCAGACATTGCCAACATTCTCAAATATATCAGGGCGGCTGGTAGATATTAGCATTGGCTCTTCTCTTAAGTCTCCAAAAAGATGATGTAGAAAAATTAGAAGGCATGATTTGATTATGGGCTGATGCTACAAAAGATGGACCTCTATCATAAGCATCAAATCTAAAATTGTCTACCATAAAACATTCAACATTAGAAGGTGCAAGTAAATTATTAGACACATCAAAAACATTTAGTTACACTTTCATGTTCCCAAAAGTCATCTCCATTACCCCTGTCCTACAATTTATGCATGCATTAGCTGTGGCAAGAAAAGGACGACCTAGAATGATAGGAATCTGATATGTGGGGTTGGCACCGGTTTCCATATCTAAGACAATAAAATCAACAGGGAAAAAGAACTGGTCAACCTTCACTAAGACATCCTCAATGACTCCTCGAGGCTTACACACAGAATGGTCGGCTAGCTGCAAGGTAACTGATGTAGGCTGCAATTCACCTAACCCTAGTTTCTCATACACTGAGTAAGGGAGTAGATTGACACTCGCACCAAGGTCAAGGAGGGCTCTATGGATGGAGTGATAACCTATGACACAAGAAATAGTGGGTACTCCAGGGTCCTTATACTTAGGTGGGGTGTCAAACTTTAAAAGAGAGCTAACTTGCTCGGTGAGAAAGACCTTCTTAGACACATGGGTCTTTGATTTACGCTTTTGAGTGCATAGGTCTTTGAGGAACTTAGCATAAGCAGGGACTTGCTTAATGGCATCTAAGAGGGGGAGATTAATTTTGACTTGTTTAAAAGTCTAAAAAATATCCTCCATCTTAGTCATGCTCTTTCTAAATGGTGGGGCCATGTCAAGACACTGAGGAAAGGGTGCCCTAGGGATATAAGATCCATCGGAAGAGGTCTTAGAATGTGGCTCTAAGGAAGGGGAAGGAGAGACTGACTCCTTTGAATTTGGCTCACTCTCTAACTCATGAGACTCATTAGGGGCTGAATTTTCTAACCCTTCATTTGTGGTACCCAAGGACTCCCCTCCAACCTGATTATCAATGTGTCAACCACTCCTAAGGGTAGTTATGGATTGAACTTTTTCATTAAAGGAATTGACTATCTCTACTCCACATTGACCTTTAGGGTTTTGTTGGGGCTGACTCGGTAATGTTCCCATCTCTTGCTTATTGATAGCATTGGTTAGTTGTCCAATTTGGGCTTCTAACTTTGCTATAGATTGTGTGTGAGAGTGGAGGAGTTGGGATTGAGATTGAATACCTTGCAGAGCATTCAAAACCTTTTCTTCAAAACTTGGACTCCTATTGGGTTAGACATACAGAGGTTGCACTTGAGGTTGGTGGATATGGGCTGGTGGGACTTGGAATGGGTGCCTAGGGGGTTGGTTACCCATAACCCCTTGGTTTTGTGTCCACCAAGTAAAGTTAGGATGATTCCTCCACCCAGGGTTATATGTATTGGAAAATGAATTATTCTCAGCCCTAGGGAAGGATTGGGTGGCATTTACATTGTTTTGGACGAGCTCAGGAAATTGAGAGGCAGAGGGGCACTCAATGATAGTATGGGCTGGGCTAAGGCATATTGTGCATGCATCTTGAGTGAAGGGAGTGGGCTGATGGGTTGAAGTCATAAGAATGTCCAGCTTCCTACTTAAAGTATCAACTTTGTAAGAGAGGTCTAATGGGTTTTTGACTTCATACAAGCCACCCCTAGAGGGGGCATTGTTCAAGGTAGATAATCCACTCTCATTTCTATTCAACGCAGCATGTTGAAGAGAATTTTTACTCAAGTCCTCACAAAGTTTTCATGCCTCATTTTCATTTTTTAACAAGAAGGTACCCCCACAACTTGAATCAACAAGATGATGGTTTTATTCAGTAAGACCCTCATAAAAACGTTGCACTAATTGCCACTTAGGGACAGCATGATGAGGACACCTCCTAAGAAGGTCCTTAAGTCTATCCCAACTCTCATGGAACTGTTCAGTGGGAAGTTGGACAAAAGTGGTTATGGCCTTTCTCATTTGGTTGGTCTTACCTATGGGGAAGTACTTTTTAAGGAACTCTTGTTGCATGTGGGCCCATGTTGTGATAATGTTTGGCTCTAATGAGTGAAGCCATTCCTTAGCCTTATCTTTCAATGTGAAAGAAAAAAGGTGAAGTTTAACAGCTTCATCGGTTAAATTTGAGAGCTTAAAAGTTGTGCATAGTTCTAAGAAGTCATCTAGGTGCCTATACGGGTTTTCATTATTAAGCCTATAAAAGGATGGAAGCATTTGAATAACATTGGGCTTAATGTCATAATTTTAAGCAGCAACCGCTGGCAACCTAATGCATGAAGGGGAGGTGTACTCATTGGGAGTGTAATACTCCCTTAGAGCTTTGAGTGGTGCATCTACTAACTGATGTTCAGCCATGATGAGGGTAGAAGTAGTGTGGGAGGAGGAATTGGTGGGAGAGTTTGGGGGTGTAGGGATGTAGGTCGAGGGCAACTCAGCTCTCCTAATTGTATGCTTAGGCTTAGGGTCAAATGGTACTAATCGGGGGAGTAAGGAGCGACGACCACGTATACACCACAAACACACCACACAATTTTAAGTGTAAAAAGGGGAAGAATAAGCAAAAACTAACTAAGAAAAGAACTAAAAATAAAAAGAGAAAATGATCTTGCAAACCGAAGAGAAGCACTATGTTTGTCGATGTCCACTTGTGGCCACAAGTGTAGAGAGCACGATCTTCAACTCAGCCTACAAGATCAAATAAAAAAATAAAAAAAAGTAAGAAACTAAGAATTAACCTAAAAACTAAAGTAAACTGAATATAAATTAGATAGAATCATCCTAATACTAATTTAGTAAAAAATCAACACCGTTCCCGGCAAGTGTACAAGGTAATTGTACTAGGATAAGTATTTAAGGGTTGTTGAACCTCAGGGATGGATGAATTATTACTAAATCTAAAGAGGAATTTGCTGATTGAAAACTAAAACAAACTTAAACTTTAATTAAGTAAAGGAAAGAAATCAACTAGTTTAAAAACAAGAGATTAATATGATGAAAATTACTTAGGAAATCGAATCCACTATAGAACCATAACAATTCCTTAACTTCTAATCTAAATCTAGTGTGAATATGAACAAGTATTCTCAGCTACAACTAGAATTACTTCAGAAAGAATCATTAATTAAATTCCATGGCATGAACTATCTTCGACAATAGCACGAATCATCTACACTAAACTAGCTATAGGCATGACCCGTCTAATCTTAGTATAACTCAGCCAAGTCATTAATTATCTGAAATTAAAACTATTGTATGACCATCTCATCTAAATCACAGAAATTAGAATTTATGCAAATATCAAAACTACATCAATCTATCATCTACAAGACAATAAATCAACATAGACTTGAATAAACATTAAAAGCTCTTCCATTAAAAAGGAAATCCATATCATATAATTGTCATCATTCACAATTGAGATCTAAATTAAAAAAAAAGAAATTAAAACTTATCTATAGATTCATCAACTCCTAAGTAAAAGACAAATCTAGCCTTCCATGGTAGAAGAAAGCACTTGAATCTCCATCAAAAGCTTTGACTTCTCTTCCATCTTTTTCTTCCTTTTTCTCTTTATAAAATCTCCTAGAATCCTCCAATTTCAAGCCTAATATGTCTTTTTATAGGCATAAGATCCGTAGGAAGAAGTCCAATATGAAAAGGATTGAAAATTGGCTAAAACTAGGAAACTGCACTTTATGCCGTTCGAACACCCTGCATGCCCGTTCGAACGCTTAAACTAAGTTTTGTTTCAAAATCACGTTATCCCGATCGAATGGTAAGTGACCCCGTTCGAATGGCTATAGTGTTTCATAAAATCTCCTGGAATCCTCCAATTTTAAGCCAAATATGTCTTTTTATAGGCATAAGATCCTTAGGAAGAAGTCCAATATGAAAAGGATTGAAAATTGGCTAAAACTAGGAAATTGCAGATTATGCCGAATGCCCTGCATGCCCGTTCTAACGCTTGAACTGAGTTTTGCTTCAAAATCACATTATCCCGATCGAACGGTAAGTGACCCCGTTCGAACGGCTACAGTGTTTCTACAATTGACAGTTTTTCTGGACAGTCCATATTCTGTTCATTATGCTTTTCTTCATGTCCATATTAATTTCCAACTTGTTTATAACTCCGAAAAGTTGTCCAAATCACTTTAAAGCATGTCAAGACTATTTTGAATTATTCCGAACATCATCCAAGTACCTCGATAAGCGCACTTTACCTATAAAACATAAAATATCATATTTTAGACATGTAGAATATAATTAAAATTCCAACTTTGTTCAAATACATATCTAAACTACTAATAACTATAAAATTATTAATAATTAAAATAAAATACTAATTTCTATCTTAATCTAAATAAACTATAACTAACTCTTAATTAACCTAATCTATACTAGCAAATAAGGTAAAAAGGCATATAAAATAGATATATATTTTATACTTATCAGGTACGCATATGCTCATTCACATCATCTCCTTCTCTCATTCTAAAGTTTTAGTACTTAGAGTGCAACATCCATTACAACAAATTGCAGTATTAACGACGCTTATATGCGTTGCTAATAGTACCACAAGCATAACTAATGGGTATTAGCGACGCTTAAAAAATGTCGCTAAATACATCGTTAAAAGTGCAGTCACTACTACTTATTAGCGATGCTTACCATAAGTGTCGCTAATATGTTACTATTAGCGATGCTTAGTAATAAGCGTCGCTAGTAGTTATTTATTAGCGACACTTAATATGCGTCGCTAATGATAAATTTTTTTAAAAAAATAATAAAAATAAATTTCTAAAACAATGAAATACAAAGTTTATTTTTTTATTAGCTACGCTTTAGAAGCATCGCTAATGTGAAACAAAAAAAATAAAAATACAAAAACCATTAGCGACACTTAAAAAGCGTTGCTAATATGAAATAAAAATAAAAATAAAAAATCCTTTAGCGACGCGTTTTACACGTCGCTAATATGAAATAAAAATAAAAAAAGCCATTAGCGACGCTTTTATAAGTGTCACTAGTGACTTAATAAATTAATAAAAAAACCCGCCGGCGGGGGATCAGAATTTAGTGGAGAGGGGGGAGGAGAACAGGGAGGGGAAAGGAGGAACAGGGGGAAGGGGCCGGAAGGTGGGGAAGGGAGGGGGGACCGAGCGGGGGAGAGGGGCCAGGTGGGGGAGGGTGGGGCAACTGATCCGAGGGGCATCGGGGAGGAGGGGGGGAGAGGGGTGGGGCCGGGCGGCGGTGGACAAAGGCCGGGGGCGAGAGGGGGACCGAGCAGGGGGAGAGGGGCTAGGTGTGGGAGGGAGGGGCTGCGAGCCGGTGGGGCAAGCAGCAGGGGGGAGAGGGGCCAGGTGGGGGAGGAGGGGGAGCAAGAGGGGAGGAGGGAAGGGGGCGGGGCAGAGAGGGGGTGGATTGGGCGGTGGTGGCGGACGGAGGCTGGGGGCGGGAAAGGGACTGGTCGGCGGCGAGCAACTGGAGCAAGGGGAGGGAGCGGAAGACCGGAGCATTGGGGAAAGAGAAAGGAGGGGGTGGGGGCTGGAGGACAAGGCGTCGTGGATGGCGGCGGGGAGTGGTGGAGGAAGCAACGGGAAGGCAGTGATGACAGGGCGGCGAGGTGCCGGGCGGCAGGGAAACAGTGGGAGCCAGGGAGAGAGAGGAAGAGATGGGGGCGAGATGGATGGAGGGGGAGCCGGATTCCAGGAGGTGGCGCGGTTGGAAGCTGGACGGCCGTCACGGCGATGTGCTGGGCAGCGCAGAGGCAGGGGGTATATATAAGGCGCGGGTGAAATTCCGCCTGAGCGGGGAAATTTCGCCCGGCAAGAAATTTCCCGCGTGAGCATAATTTCGCCCGCGCCTTTTTATTTTTTTTAAATAAAAAGTTTTAGCGACGCTCTCTGAGAGCGTTGCTAATATGATTCAGTAGCGACATCTCCACCACGAGCATTGCTATTAGGCATCCAGTAGCACCATAGAAATTTATATGTCGCTGCTGATGTCTACTAGCGACGCTCGTGACGAGCGTTGCTTAAAGCTATTTTTATAGAGATTTTTATCTCTCTTCACTCTCACCTCTCTCTCTCCACTCTCTCTCTCTCTCCTTTCTCTTTCCTCTCTCACTCCTCCCATCTCTCTCTCCTCTCTCTCCCATCTCACTCCTCCCTCTCTCTCTCTCTCCTCTCTCCCTCCATTCTCTCTCCACTCTCTCTCCTCCCCTAGCTCTCTCTCTCCTCCCTCTCTCCCTTCTGTCTCTCCCCTCCTCTCTCTCTCCTCCCTCTCTTGTCTCCTCCCTCCATTCTATGCATCGCTACTACTTATTTTTTTAAAATTTTTATTTTTTCAAAAAATAATTTTTAATTAAAATTTTCCATCCTCCCTCTCTCTCCTCTGTCTCTCCACATTCTTCTCTCTCCTCCCTCTCCTCTCTCTCTCCTCCACTCTCTACTCCCCTCTCTCTCTCTCCTCTCTCTCCCCTCCCTCTTTCTCTCCCCCTCTCACTCCTCCCTCCACTCTCTCTCTCCCCTCCTCTCTCTTTCTCTCTCTCCTCTCCCTCTCCCCTTCCCCTCTCTCTTTCATTTAAATTTATTTTTTTTAAAAAAAAGTAATAGCCACGCATCCGACATGCGTCACTACTACTATTAGGTAGTAGTGATGCATAGTTCTATGCATCACTACTACCTATTTCTTTTAAATTTTTTATTTTTTCAAAAAATAATTTTTAATTAATTTTTCCCCTCTATCTCTCCACCTTCTCTCTCCTCTCACTCTCCTCCCTCCTCTCTCTCTTCTCCACTCTCTCTCGTCCCCTCTCTCTTTCTCTCTCTCCTCTCCCTCTCCCCTTCCCCTCTCTCTTTCATTTAAATTTAAAACTTTAAAAAAAGTAATAGCGACGCATAGCCATATACGTCGCTACTACTAAGGGTAATCGTAACGCATATGAACATGCGTCGCTACAACTGTTAGGTAGTAGCTACTACTTTTTTTTTATTTTTTCAAAAAATAATTTTTTCCATCCTCCCTCTCTCTCCTCCGTCTCTCCACCTTCTTCTATCTCTCTCCTCCCTCTCCTCCCTCTCTCCTCCCCTCCTCTCTCTCCTCCCTCCTCTCCCTCTCCCCTCCACCCCCCTCTCTCTCCCCTCCCCTAGCTCTCTCTCTCCATCCCTCCCCTAGCCCTCTCTCTCTCTCCCTCCCTCCCTTAGCTCTCTCTCTCTTCCTCCCTCCCCTAGCTCTCTCTCTCCCTCCCTCCCCTAGCTCTCTCTCTCTCTCCCTACCCTAGCTCTCTCTCTCCCTCCCTCCCCTAGCTCTCTCTCTCTCCCTCCCCTAGCTCTCTCTCCCCTCCTCCCTCTCTCTCCTCCCTCTTTCTCTCCCCCTCTCTCTCTCCTCCCTCTCTCCCTTCTCTCTCTCCTCTCTCTCCCTCCACCCTCCCCACCTCTCTTTTTCATTTCTTTTTTTATTTCAAACATAGGTAGTACCAACGCATATATATGCGTCGCTACTACCATGGGTACTAGCGACGCTCAGACACATGCATCGCTATTACCCTTAGTAGAGACACATATCCCTATGCATTGCTACTACTTATTTATTTTTATTTTTTAAAATATTTTTTTCTCCCTCCCTCTCTCCCCTCCTCCCTCTTCCTCTATCTCTCTCTCCTCCCTCTCTTCCTTCTCTCTCTCCCCTCCTCTCTCTCTCCTCCCTCCCCTAGCTCTCTCTCCCCTCTCTCTCCCCCCTCTCTCTTCCTACCCTAGCTCTCTCTCTCTACCCTCTCTCCCTCCCCAAACTCTCTCTCTCCTACCTCTCTCCCTTCTCTCTCCCCTCCTCTCTCTCCTCTCCTCTCTCTCTCCTCCCTCTCTCTCTCTCCTCCCCTAGATCTTTCTCTCCCCCTCTCTCTCCTTCCCTCCCCTAGCTCTCTCTCCCCCTCCCCTAGCTCTCTCTCTCCTCCCTTCTCTCTCTCCTCCCTCCCCTCTTTCTCACCCCCTCTCTCTCCTCCCTCTTCCCCTTCTCTCTCTCTCTCCTCCCTCTCTCCGCCTCTATCTCTCTCCTCTCTCTCCCCTCCTCCCTCTCTCGTTGTTATTAACTTTTTTATTTAAAAAATAAGTATTAGCGACGAATCAAAATATGTGTCACTACTACCAAGGGTAATAGTGACGAATCAAACTATGCGTCGCTACTACCAAGGGTAATAGAGAAGAATATTACTTGCATCGCTATGACTATCAGGTAGTAGCGACGTATAGAGATCCGTCGCTATTAGTTCATAATTTTTCATTTTTTATTTAAAATTAAGAATCATTAGCGATGTGTAAGAAAATGCGTCGTTAATAGTTTTGATTTTTTTTTAAAAAAATTAATAGATATATCTTTTAGTGACGCTTATGCAAGCTTCGCTAATAACCTACGTATTATCGACTCATAAACTTAAGCGTCACTAAAAGGTTAGGTATTAGCGATGTTTGCACTTATGCGTCGCTAATATTAATTTTTTTGCGACATTTTTTTATATGTCGTTATTACCACTTTTTAGCGACACATATTGTTACGACGCGTATATAAGCGTCGCTAATACCTAATTTTGTTGTAGTGATCCTCTTATGAGCTTCAGTCTGCTCCCCATACAAAACATAAACTGCTTCCAGTATCTCTATGGCAGACTTGTACTTCTCAAAGAGCCTTTCCATCTTCGGCTCCATGAAAATCAGTATGGTAGACCTAGCCTTATTGTCATCATTCCTCAGTTTTTCATGAGCTTTCCTCTGAGTAGCTATAGCACCCTCTGGCAGTGGCTCAATAGCTCAATGACATGAGTATGATCAGAAAGAGTTAGGATATGGTGTATCCCTCTCTTCCACACCAGATAGTTGTCAACATTCAGCTTCTTAGTTTTCCGTAATTCTAAAGTGACCATCTTGGAAGCCATTGTGTAACTACAAAGCAAAGGTAGAGAACATGAAATTAATACTATACATGAAAGGCTAACTGCTTCTAAATAAGGCAGTTGCTTAGAGAGCTCTTAATCTAATAATAAGGCTAAGGGACAATTGAGTATATTATGCTAAGTTACTTAATTTAGATACACCTTAATTAGAGTTTGGGTCACTTTCCAAAAATAACCCTAACTACCCCTTAACCCCCTTAAGGAAGTTACACTAATTAGGTTATTTAAGTGTTTTATGAATTTAGAATCCCCTAAACACCCAACTGAGCATTAAACACAGAAAATAAACATTATTAGAGGTTGCTGGAATTTTATATTTTTGTCCAGAAAAATTTTGGTATAAAATTACACAATAGCCCTAGGGCTGTTTTGGTCTTTTCACCTTTAAATATACACCAAAATTTTTTTACAGCAACTTATCAAAGATTATTCAAATCAGAGAACAACAATTTTGGACAAAAAATTATCAGCACACACAGCAAGTGTGAATTGAGCAAAAAGCCCCAATGGCTAAAAGGGTCAATTCACGCCCTTAAAAATCAAAAAATTAATTTATTATATTCAAAAATAAATCAATTGACTCTTTTTGACTAGGAAGAGGGTGTGTGCCTAGAAAGTGATCAGAGAATTAATTGTGCAAAAAATTCAAAGCTGAATTGACTATTTTGGCCCCCTACATGCATACAAACATGCAATCTTTAATTAAACTCAAAATCACATCAATTCTAGCACGCAAATCAATCAAAACAGTTCAATATATATATCCAATTTGAACTCTAAATCAAAATCCCCATGATTGGATCTCGTAGATTATTCAATTTCACAAAATTCCCAATTCTAGCATGCAAAAGACCTAGATCGGGTAAATCAAAACTAATTTTTTATTAGATCAGCGACCAATGACCGAACCCTAGGCTCTGATACCACTATAGAGTAACCGGACCAGTGGAAGCACAGTGGGATGGGGGTGGCGCACTAAAAAATCAGCATTTATGATTAAACTACAAAGTTCATGTATAAACTCAAATCAATTAGCAATAAACCTTCATCCAAACATTGATCATGCAATTAAGAGAACAAAGAGGGACAATAGTGTACTGACCTGGGCATTCCTGTCTTTGCATGCCCTTGAAAAGATTAGCCCTTACTTCTCAATCACAAGAAAACAAGCCAAGGGATTAGGGGTTACCTCTATGTGTTGATCCCTCACAAACCAATGCTTGGATTGAAGAAAACTCAGCAAAGATCGCCCCTTGAATCAGCCTCCACATTCCAGCCAAGGAGGAGAGTCTTCTCCTTCTTTCAGCCTGCCAAAGAGATGAAAGAGAGTAGAGAATAGGGGCGGTCAGCAGCAAGGTTTCTCCCACCTTTGTGCAAGCCAAACCAAGAGAGAGAGGAGGGGCGGCAATTGGGAGAGAGGAGGAAGAGAGTGGGGTGGCCCAAGGCTTGGGCTTTTTCCTCTCTTCCTCTCCCTTAAACACCCTCTCCTTTCCCCTTTTAGGCGGGACTATACGTGGGCTATTCTTAAGTGGGCTTTCCTGCTTCATTCCTTCCAGTTTAGTTTGAGGTTCATACACAACTGGAGCAGGCTCTATCTCTCAGAGCCCACGGAGGCCTGGACCCCCTACACATGGTCAAGCCCGTGATAGGGTTGACCCCTCACTAACTACGGGTCCCACCTTCGACACATACTTTGTGCATCTGGGCCAAATAACGTGTTAACGAACAACCTAGTCGAATACCTAGCGTGTGTGTGACATCGGCGGGTCTTAATCGAATTATGGATCATGCTTGTTTTTTCCTAATTTTCATTATATATATGTATTTTACTATACACAAGCATATAAGTGGTTGATGATTTAGATGGAACAGGCAAAGTTATCAGCATACTCACTTTGGGAATTGACATGTGCTTTACGTTTCAAACCTTACTAGTGAAAATGCACGCGCAAAATATATGTACTTCACTCTAGAGATTTAGAGTCAAGTTCAACTTCAAGTTTAGCAGTTTTATCAGCTTCATAAATAAGAGCCCATAAATAATAATTTAAGTGTACTAGGGGAATTTAGAACTTATACGTCAAAAATATTTTCCCCTTTTTTCACTTTAATAATAGTATAGAGATAAATGTTTATACTTTTTATTATTTTTTCCCCTCCCTCCTGCTGCCTCTATAGATTGCTGCACTGCCTCCTGTTCCAGCCCATCTGCCTTAGGTCCTGGCCTTGCTGCCACCTGCTCAAACGCCAGGGAGGTGGGTGGCTCCCTTCCTTCGCTAATTGGTAATCTGATGCGTAACAAGGGTCACTTGTCCTGACCAAGGACTTAAGTTGTCAATTTTGGCTGTCGAAACAACGATCAGTTAAGATCAGTTGATGTTGATTTGCCAATTTCCAGCTTTCGTTACGTCTATTTGACGATTTTTCTCCCATTGGAGGAGTTCTAGTGTACATATATGAGGACCACAATTTTTTGTTCATGTCCTTTTCGGCTACATTAAGCTGCCATATTCGGCAATCTTACTAGAGATTGTCTCAGGTCTTTGGAAATTTTCATTTCCTCCATGTGAAATGATCGAACTGAAAGAATTGACTAAGGTCTTACGAGGTCCATGTACGTGGATACCATGTGCAATGAAATGGTGCCCAAAAATTTCCTATAATAGTACCTTTATATTTTTTATAAAGCCCCTTTATATATTAAATTAATACTCCCTCCATCTCACATTAATGGAAGTATTAATGTAGGATGGAGGGAGCATGTGATTTGAGAGCATTTTTATAAAACCCTTATACTTTAACATCGTACTTCAATGAGATTCTCTTAAATGGTTGTCATGTGTTAATCTAATATCCACAATTTATATGACATGGGTAATATTTTTTATGTTGTTTTTAACTTTACAAGGTTATATCATACATTTCTAAACTTAGATTCGTATGCTATCGGTACCAAAGAAAATTTCTTCATCAAATGAGATCCTACAAGAGTATAATTTTTTGAATTTTTTGTGAGTCCATTCATACAACACACTTCTTGATGATAAATTTTGATAATTTATTATTATTATAATCTTGGATACATGGATTGCAATTATAACATACAAGGAAGACCTTTCTTCTATGCATATTTTATCTCTAATTTATTTTATTTTTTTACACGCTATGCGCATGCATCTTGCTAGTATGAATTACGCATATTACTAACTTGTTGCTTCCAAACATGCATCAAAAAATGTAATCAGCCTCTTTGTTTGAAACGTGCTGCATGTCTAGTGCTTCAATGGTACGCTTCTTTACGTGGCAGCATCAAATGAAGACAGGTTTGTTCTAACTTGGATCCTGCATCAGTTTCTTGTACATTATGGCACTGAATTTAGTTCTCGTTATCCTTATCTGATCAATCATTCTTCTGTTCTTTTGTACCAAGACCTTTTAAGAAAAACAATTCAATGGGAACCCTTTATTTAATGTAAGTTTTAGCTGCAAAGAACATTTGCCCTTCTTGTATCCCTTTGGGAATCATGTTTCTTATTCCCAAGTTTGTATTATAAATATGCATTACATTAAAGAATGACCGATGAATTGGATAGAATAAACATAATTGTACAAACGTATTCATTATTGATCAGCCATGCTAGCTCTTTCAATCTTAACATATGTCCTACCTTCAAACTATATATCCTTAAGGACTGTAGTATGTTATTGTTGGACCATTGTATGGGCTCAGGCCGATATAGTCTACCCATATTTGTACTTCAGGTGAGTCAGTATGGGCTATAGGGTCTAAGTACAGTGGGGGTGATTGTGCCGACCTTATAGGAACCATCGTGATACATATTCCCGTGAGACCTATATCCAATGTATATGCACAATAGTCATGTGACTAGGGCATGTATATTTAATTTGTGAGGCCCAATCCTAGGATATGTGTCCATGGTTGGACATGTGGTTAACAAGGGGTTGACCTAGTCACAAGCATGGTCACGTACAGGGGCTCAAGTTTCCATGGGCTTGAAGAGATAGAGCCCACTTTCATTGTATTATACCCTCAAGTCAATCTAGATAGAAAGATTGACTTATGCCCAAGCACTTCCCCCTTCTCTCCTCAACACTCCCATCACATCCCCCCTCTTCTCCCTCCCTCTCCATTGGCATGTTGACAAAGGGAAGAAGTGACAAGGGCTGGCAACCCCATCTCTCCTCCCCTTCATTGTCTTTCTTCGTGAGGAGATTGCCTTAGGATTTGTGCCAACATCTAGATCTACAAGAGGATTTAAGAGAATGACAATCAAGGAACTACATCAAGAGATCTACACTCTATTACAAGAGATTTTGGGGTATCTATAAATAGACAAAGTATTTCTCACTTCTTTATATAGAATTGTTATTCAATTTTCAATTAGGCATTGGCATGAAGGGAATTGGCATCCCTAAGGTAAATCAGCCCCAAAGGTATGTGTGTATCATCCCTTGTCTCAATTATAATTGAATGATTACCTCATGTATGTGTTTGTTGCTTATGAATCTATGAACTCTTATTACATTTGTAGAGATAATTAAAATGATTTGATTTTTCTCAAGTGTGCCACTGATAGGGCTCACGACCTACCCACGCTTCCACTATGCCACCACTCTTTGGCTATTCTCGTAGATAGGGGTAGCCCACCTTTTTCGTTACCACCATTCATGCATAAGTTTATTATTATGTATAACATTATGGTAGTATTGAGACCCACTTTTTTCACATCCCCCATTGCTTAACATTATGCAAATACATACATTTATTTAAAAAAAATTTACACTATTTGCAACACTAAGCAAAGAGTGTTATAAATAGTTTAAGTAGTGGTTATGCTGAAACATAAGCATCACAAATAGTGTAATTTTTTTAATAAATATTAGTATTAGCGACACTTAGTAAAGATCGTCACAAATAGGCTAAGTAGTGATGATGCTTAATCATAAGTGTTGCAACTACTTAGCCTATTTGCGACGTTCTTTACATAGCGTCGCTAATAGGCTTATTTTTATTTTTTAAAATTTTCCTTTTCCCTCTCTCTACACACTCTCTTTACTACCATCTCTCTCTACCCTCCCTCGCCTCTCTCTCTACACTCCCTCTCTCTCTATCCTCTCTCTCTTCTCACTGTCTTTACTTTATCTCTCTTCACTCTCTCACTTCACTCTCTCTCTACCTTTCTCTCATCTCTCTCTCTATGCACTCTCTCCTCTCTTTCTCTCTTCCCTCTCTTCACACTCTCTAGCCTCTCTTTCCACTGCTCTCTCTTTTCTCTGTCCTCTCCTCTCCTCTCTCTATCTCTCTCACCTCTCTATTCTTCTCTTCTCTTTCTATCTTCTCTCTCTATGTGCACCCTCTCTCCTCTCTCTCTATGCACACTCACTCCTCTCTTCTTCTCTTCTCTCTCTCCCTCTCTTCACTCTCTCTCTACCCTCTCTTTCCTCTCTCATCTCTCATCTCTCTCCTCTCCTCTCCTCTCTCTATGTACTCTCTCCTCTCTCTTTCTCTTCTCTCTACCCTCTCTCCACACACTCTCTTTTATTATAAATTATATATTTTAAAATCTATAAAAAAATTTAAATAAAATATATTAGCGACGCTTGTGAAATTGGATCACTAGTTTCCTAGTCAATAGTATGAATACGCGTCGCTATTACTTAGGGTAGTAGCAATGCAATCTAATAAGCATCTCTAATATATTTTATTTATTTTTTTAAAATATAAAAGTATAATAAAAATCCTAAAAAATATAAATTAATTTCTTCCCCCTCTCTTTCTCCTCTCTCTCACTCATCTCTCTCGATCTCTCTATTCTCTCTTCCTCTTCACTCTCTCTACCTTTCTCTCCTCTCTCTTCTCTCTCTCTAGCTCCTCTCCTCTCACTCATCACCCTCTCTATTCCTCTCTTACTCTACTCTCTATCTTCTCTCTATCCTATCTCTCCTCTTCACTCTCTCTCTCTCTCTTATTATAAATTATATTTTAAAATCATTAAAAAAATTCAAATAAAATATATTTTCGACATCTGTGAAATTGTGTCCCTAGTATCCTAGGTACTAGCGATGCGTATGCATATGCGTTGCGATTATTAAGGGTAGTAACGACGCAATGTAATAAGTGTCACTTATATATATATATTAAAACATAATACTAAAATAAAAAATCCCAAAAAATATAAATTAATTTCTTCCCCCTCTCTCCCCTCTTTCTCTCTCATCTTCACTCTCTCTCCTCTCCTCTATCTCTCCATGCACTCTCTCCTCTCTTCTTCTTTTCTCTCTCTACCCTCTCTCTTTACTCTCTCTTGATCTTTTATTATAAATTATATTTTAAAATTAATAAGAAAATTTAAATAACATAAATTAGCAATGCAATTTATGGAGCGTCATTATTATATTTTATAATAAACTTTTTCATTTTTAAAATATGATAGTATAATAATAAATACCAAAAAATATAAATTAATTTCTTCCCCCTCTCTCATCTTTCTGTCTCTTCTCTCTCCATCCCCTCTCTCTCTTTCTCTCTTTCTCCTCACTCTCCTCTCTCTCTCTTTCTCTCTTTCTCCACACTCTCCACTCTCTATCTCTCTCACTCTCTCCTTTCTCTCTTCTCTCTCTGACTCTCTCTCCTCTTTTTTCTCTCTATCTACTCTCACTCTCTCTTCTCTCTCTGCTCTCTCTTCTCTAAATCTATCTATTCACTTTCTTTCTCGTCTTTCTTTCTTTTCAGCTCTTCCCTCTCTCAACTCTTTCTTCTATCTCTTCACTCCTCTCTCTCTTTTTCTCCTCTTTCTCTCTCTCACACACTTACACGCATTAATGTTGGCCCTAGCTCGAGGAGTGGGGATAAAGGAAGGAAATTTTATTTAAGTTTATTATTTTTATTATATATAAAAATAATAATATTAAATAAAATATATTATATATTGAGAAGTTTATTTATTATATATTGTATATTTAAATAATAAATAAAATAAATTAATAAAGCTATTAGCGACACTTTTAAAAGCGTCGCTTATAGTTGTATTATTTGTGACACTTTTATAAAAGCATCATTAATAGTATTAATTCTAGTGACATTTTTTTAAAAGCGTCACCAATAATGGTACTATTCTACAAGCGTCGCTAATAGTGATATTATTAGCGCCACTTTTAATAAAGCATCGTTAATAAGCTTAATTTATTTTTAAAAAATTAATTTATTTTATTTGTGACACTTTTTTGTATGCATAGCTAATAGTACAACTATTAGAGACACTTTTAAAAAAGGTCACTCATATTAATACTATTTGCGATGATTTTATAAAATCGTCAAAAATAGTTCTAAATTTTTTTATTTTTTATTTAAAACTTATAACCATTAGTAATGCTTTTTAGAAATTATTGCTAATATTACAACTATTAGCGATATTTTTGTACAAGTGTTGCTATTAGTATTAGTATTTGAGATGCTCGATGCTTTATAAAAAGTGTCGCTAATAGTTAAATTTTTTGCGATGCTTTTATATGTGCCGTAAATATTAATTATTAGTGACGTTTTTCTTTGCATCGCTAATAAAAGCATCGCTAATAATACTTTTGGTTGTAGTGAGTTTTATTTAAAGCCAAGCCATATGTGGAGGTTCTACCTAAAGAGAATATGATCTATAGTTTACTGAATCTTGAATCATCATTCTATATAAGTCTAGCCTTTTTTTTATCATGGTCAAGCTTCCCATGATGTTAAAAAGTATTAAGAGTCTGTTTGAAATAGAAGTTCAAATCCTTTAGGGAGCCTAATTGATTGCCTTGTGATATGCGAAGTCTAGTACACTCCAGCCTCATCGATGACCTAATCTCTGCATCAATCTGGTTTGATAGATGGATTGGTCCATAAATCACTTATAGAAGTGCCTAAAAAAATACGTATCAGGAAGCTTTGACTGACCCCATTTTTATAGATTTGTCTATGAAGGTTGAACATTGACAGACTACCTTATAGGCTTATGATTTGTTGAGAGGCTATTGAAGTGAACTATGAGGAAGATTTAATTAAAATAATGGGATTTATGAATTAAAATCTATTAATCCTAATCAACAGAAACTTAATTAGCTGAATCTTGACAAATTGAGTAATGATGTTGTGTTGATGAAGGTTTCAATAGGCTTCTTCAACTCTTTGACAGGCGTTAGAGGGGTTCTTGAAAGGGTTTCAACGTGCTCTTCAACCTATCAACTAGAGTGCTGACAAAACACTAGAATGAGTGCTCTACATCAATCTAGTTTGTTATAGTGATCGGTCGATCAATCACTTATAGGCTAGTTTGTCATGCCCCAGATTCCCCTTTTAGAATATATATGATGGCTTATGTTTTTTTATTGGATGATTAAAATGAACAAAACTATGTCAAAACTTTATATATAGTATTACTTTTCAAGTTAGTTAAAATCAGTATTGTAGTTGAGATAGATTTGGAATTGGAAGACTTGAAAAATAGGAGTTAACACATTCTGAAAGGTAAATGTTGAATATTACATTGAGTGCAAGACTTTAAAGGTATAATACACACACTCAAGTACACAAATTACTTAGATTTAAGTAGAAAGATTTCTTAGAAGTGATCTTGGGACTTTTGGTAAAGATGGCTTAAAATATAACAATTAAGGGATCGATCATTTTTTAACTCACTAACTAAAGAATTGTTACTTAGTGACTCAATTATATGATGTTCTACTTGAGGGATCAAATGTTTGATCATCTGGGTAAAGGATGGATCGTTTTGGAAGTTTGTACAAACTAAACATGTAAACGATCAATTGTTATAGTGATCGGTTGCATGTTGAAACAATCAATTGTTTGGTGAATTACCTGGTTTAAGATTATAGAATAGAGTTTTTTCCAACTTGGGTTCTTTTAACCCTAACTAATTTAAGACTATAAAAGCCTTATGTGTGGATGAAATAGTAGAGGGGAAAACCATTATTTGAGATGAGAAAAATGGAGAGATCTTGCCAATAGTTTCCCTAAATTCACTATAGTTTTTGTGAGAAAAATTCATATAGGTTAATTTTAAAAAAGTTAATACACAATCTCTTTACACATACACACACATCTTAACGAGGTGCAACATATTCTTCAAGAAGGATTGAAGAAACTTAGGGAGAATTAACAATCAAAGAAGACGTCTTTAATTGAGGAATAAGAAGAATATGAAGATAGAATACAAAGAGGGAAAGCATCAAGGATTCAACAGAGAGAGAATCTTGAAGGCCAACAACAAATAGACCTGAACAAAGAAAAGAGTTTTGTTTTGTGCCGAGTTGATAGACGTTGGTTGTTCTTTAGGCCTTATAATTTCTTACTTACTAGTACATAGATTTGGCCTAGAGAAGTTGTAGTTTTTTTACCATAGTTGGGGTTTTCCACATAAAATATCCCTGCGTGAATGCTTGCATGATTGTGTGGTTTACTTAATAGACTAATCATATGCTTTTTTTAAGATTTCATGATAGTTTCAGCTATATAAATTCTTGTGACATATAGGGGTTGTATCTTTTAATTCCTTCTTGATTGAAAGTACTAGTTTTAGGAGTAACATGATGATTCACTTTATGGATTTTCTCGGATATTAAACTCTCAACCCCAACCTGAATACAGAGCTAGCAAACCTGAGTGTGACACAATCCCATTTTGAAGAGCTAGATTGGCTATGTGCACAACATGACATTAATAGAGGAAAATAATAATATAAATATATTATAAAAATTAACTATAAAATACTAGAATAGTCTATTTGATTATTGAATAAAACCAAATCATAAAGTCTTTGTATGACTAACAAACTCCTAATTAAAAGTATTATTTCTGCCAAGTTGATACACATATTAACTCTGTGATCACATTGGTATCAGCTCCTAAGTCTTGTGGATATTCAATTGCCTTTGAGTATTGTAGCACGCAAGAGAAAATTTCCAACAAAACAAGAAATCCTAAGGGTGAGCAAAGCCCAATAAAGAAATAATCATCATCGTAATCTATTATGAAAATGATTTAATATTTTAATATTTTTTCATGCATTAGCAATCCATTATTGAACCAAGGTCATCAACCCTTATCCATTATCTATGCTTAAGTGCCATATATTCTGCTGTGTCGAACTTGCAATCTTAACATTTCACTAAGTCACAAAGCAATCTTAGTGGAAAAGCCACAGGAGGGGTTTGGGGTCTTGCACCTCTAGGTTGGACCCTCATCATTTTCAAAACTTTAGGGGGCACAAGAGTACATATCAGCAATCTACCATTGAACCAAGTTCATCAACCCTTATCCATCATCACCGTTTAAGTGTCAAATACCTCTTGTGATGAACTTGCAATCATAATACTTCATTAAGCCCCAATGCAATCTTAGTAAAAAAGCCACGGGAGGGGTTTGTGGGATCTTGCACCTCTAGGTTGACCCTCATCCTTTTGAACAATTTTGGGGCACAAGAGTACATGCATTCATACATAGATGTATGTATGTATATATATATGTGTGTGTGTGTGTGTATATATATATATATATATATATATATATATATATATATATATATATATATATATATATATATATATATATATATATATATATATATATATATATATATATATATATATATATATATATATATATATATATATAGTCAATCAAACAAACAAGTGTCATGCTCCATTTTAAAATTAAAAAAGCGAAGAATCTCGAGTTTGTCCAACATATTGGCTATTACCCAATTATTCCATAATCTTGTTAGGTTATTTTACGACTCCCCATTAATCTTCCTAGTAATGCATGAACAAGGTATTTATTTATTGATGCATTCCATAATTAATATTTTATCATATACAAATCAAAGCACATATTCAATGCATAAACAAATATATATAGAAAGGTAATGGAATCATAAGAGTTCTTTAAAATCATATATATCTCAGATACTCATGAAAAATTTTCATGATGCTACTGGAATAGTAAGAGTGCTATAAATATTATGGTACCCAAAAATTAAGTTATATAAATAATAAAATGATACTCAGTCGGAGGGTTAATTCGGTCATTTAATCTACCCAACAGGCTTTGAAAATTATAAAAATATATGAAAATATGTGTGATCAAAGTTGAATCATAGTTAAAATTTCTTACGTTTTCAACTTATACAGAATTAATTATGAATTTTCTTAATAAAGCCTAGAATATGATGAGAATTAAATAATTCCATAAAATTATGAATAACCATAAAAATTCACAAAAATCACATAATCAAATAGGAAATTAACACATCCATCATGAATATTCTACTGTTGATGATGAAGATTCATATATGCTACAAATCACATGTAAGTTCTCTTACCCTTAATTTCCAAATAGGACATAACTTGTGCAAACTTGGTTCTACACAACAAATAAAGCTAAATGTGAGAGTTAACATCCGTCTACATGGCTTAGTGAATGACAAGATTGCTCTTCAAACTTATACTTTGTGAAAGTAAGATTCAAGAGTTCTAGCTTCCACGCGTAAGAATTTTACTACTACAAAATGTAGTATTAGCGACGCAAAACCAAGAGTTCCTAAAAACAACTATTTGCGATGCATAGAGAAGCATCGCAATAAAATCAATTATTAGTGACGCATAAATATATATATCGCTAATAGTTAGATACTAATACTTATCATATTAGCGACACTTAATTATAAGTGTCGCTAATAGTTGACCTATTTGCGATGCTTTATACAAATGTCGCTAAAAGATATATTTTAAATAAAAAAGAAAAAAATTATAACTATTAGTGACGCTTTTTCTAAGCGTCGCTAATAGTAGAGCTATTAGAAATGCTTCAAAATAAGCGTTGCTAATAGTAATTAATTATAATAAAAAAGAAAAAAAATTGGCGACATACGTCGCAAATATTATAGGTAGTAGCGACTTATATTTCTATATGTTGCTAATAGGACTTAATACCTTTTTAAAAAAACTAAAATTTTAAAAATAAAAAATCATAAAAAATTAAAATAAGAGGAGAGGAGAGGGAGAGGAGAGGGAGAGAGAGGAGAGAGAGGAGGGAGAGAGAGGAGAGGGAGAGAGAGGAGAGAGAGAGAGGAGAAGAGAGAGAGGAGAGAGAGAGAGGAGAATAGAGAGGAGAGGGTGAGTAATTTTATTTTAATTTTTTTAAAAAAATTTATTAATTTTTTATATTTTAAAAAAAAAATTAAAATAAATACTAATGGGGACGTATATACATATACATCGCTATTAGTATTTGTATTAGCAACATATATAAGTATAGGTTGCTAATACGTGACATATTAGCGATGTTTTATAATATACGTTGCTAATATGATTTTTTTTAATTCTTTTTTATTTTTAAAACTAATTTGAAAGAATAAAAATCTTAAAAAATTGAAATTAGAGGAGAGATAGTGTGTAGGGAGGGGGAGAGAGAGAGGATGGAGAGGAGAGAGAAGGAGAGGGAGAGAGAGAGGAGAGGCAGAGAGAGGGAGAGGGAGGGGAGAGGGAGAGAGAGGATAGAGAGGAGAAAGAGAGGGAGAGGGAGAGAGAGGAGAGACGAGAGAGAGAGGGAAAGAGAGAGGAGTGGGAGAGAGAGAGGGGTAAGAGAGAGAAGAGAGGGAGAGAGAGAGGGGTAAGAGAGAGAAGAGAGGGAAAGAGAGAGAGGAGAGGGAGAGAGAGGATAGAGAGGAGAGAGAGGGAGAGAGAGGATAGGGAGGAGAGAGAGAGGAGAGAGAGAGAAAGAGTGAGAGGGAGAGAGGAGAGGGAGAGAGAGAGAGAGAGGAGAGGGAGAGAGAGAGAGGAGAGGGATTTTATTTTTTAAAAACATAGTATTTTCGATGCTTATGAGTAAGGGTCACAAATACAAGGGTTATTTGCGACATAACATAGAAAATGCCACAAATATAAAATTTATTTGCGACGCTTAGAAACAAGAGTCGCAAATAAGTTCCCTGTTGCGTTGTTTCTATATAAACGTCACAACATGGCTTATTTTAGCGATGCTTAATGTGTGTCGCTAAAATTTGCCCTGCTCTTTTTCCATTTGCCCACGTGGGCGAAATTTTCCCTGCGCCGGTGAAATAAAATATTGCATGGGTGAAATTTCGCCCGTGCGGTATTTTTCCCGATCCCCCCAATCTTTGTCTCTGTTATTCCCTACCCTGGGCCAGCTCCGCCTCTGCCCCGCCACCTCTTGCTCTGGCACCACCCCTGTCACGCCCTGGCGATGCCTGACCCGAGCCGAACCCGGTCCAAGGGCCGGTCAAGAACGCGGGGGCGACGAAGAGAAAATGAGAAATTATTTAGCGGAAGACTTAACCCTAACCATGGGTGACTTAACAGAATTACGGAGTACGCACAATCCTTTGAGCAAGAGTAAATAAGAAGAAAAGAAAGAGAGTTGCTTAACATAAAGTAAATAACTAGTCTCAAACCTACATGCTTAGTCAACTATAGCCTACACTGGCTCAAAATAGGTCTTAAGCAACACAACTGTATAAAGTAGCATAAAAATCCAACAGAGAACCCTACACAAAGGTTCTAAACATAAAGTATAAACCAAGGAAAATAAGTCACACAAGAATCTCCACGATCACATCCAAGTCATCTCTGACCTTTCTTCAAAGAGGAGATCCTATCCGTCTGCATGTCGCACCATGCAGCCCCAAAGCAAAAACACAAGAAAGAGGGGTGAGTTTAACAAACTCAGCAATGGTTTTAATATAACTATCATAATCGGAAATACGATAGCATAACAATATAATCATTCAGATCAAAGATTGGCAAGGTGCATCATTTTTTTGATCACACATACACATAACCTAAACCTGCATCATAGTGCATGATCCACATAGTGTCATTCACATCATAACAACCTGCATGAATGTATCTCTAACATACATATTCCATCATGCATCATATCATAATAACCTGTATGAATGTATCTCTAACATACATATTCCCTCATGCATCACATAATAATAACCTGCATGAATGTATCTCTCACATACATATTCCCTCATGCATCACATCATAATAATATGCATAAATATATCTCTAACATACATATCATATCATGCATCACATCATGTCAACCTCCATCAAGGAGAAATCACAATTTAGCGTCACACAAATAGGAACACAGACAAGGCCACGAAGGCGTGTCATGGTCCACAATTCTACACAAGAATTCAAGAAAATTTGGGGTTGTCAATCCCTAAAAACTGCTCGCCCTGGATGATCCTGGCCGAGGAGGTCCCATTCTCACACAGAGAATCTAGAGCAGGGGTGTTCGCCCAGGGACATCTCATGCGGAGGGAAGAGCCCGAGTTCCCACACAGGAAACCCTAGAACACGTGGTAGCGGGTGCACATGGCATACCACACTGGATTCTCAAGGTCCATATGACACTCATAATAACAATCTCTCAATCTGCAAGAGAAGTACACAACTCGTCCCCACATACTTCCATTTCTCTAGACTCAACCCGGGGAGTGTACTCGTTCCACACAGGAACTCAAATCAAAACATGTCCTTTCAGACCAATCGAGTTTCGATTAAGCCACGACCGATCAATCCGGCACACAATTTCCCACATTGCATCCAATCGGTCAAATTCAATTAACCTCGATAAAGCCTCAATTGGAAATCCATTTTCATGATGCATGCAGCATGATACATATGTGGGCAAGGCATACATGAATCCTAATCCATGATAAGTATTCTCATCAGCCCCTAATGCATCATTCATAATCATAATATCCAGCTTCGACATCATCATTTAAACCCCACATGTGTGCATACCTAGTAGAAGTACTTCACTCAATACATTTCAACATGCTTGAAATTAACTTACTACCACACTACACATGTGAATTAACATCTAATCATGGATTCCAGCAGAAATCATAGGAGAAGAATCATTGAAATCATAACTCAAATCAAAACTCAACCACAATGGCTAAACACATATAAGATCATTCATTTCATCCTTAAGCCATGACATTCACCAACATCCACACATCAACTAACCACATTCTATCATGACAAATCAGTCCATTAATAGGTTGTAGTCCTACTGAAAATATGATTAACCATATAGAATCAACCATTCATAATTTCAAGATGACAATTCCAACATCATGCCACAAACCATAAGTCATTCCACAAATCTCTAATTATATATCTCAACTTCATAACCTCAATAGTGTGCCTATCCAGTTGCATAATATAGCTCAAAACACTCCACATTCATATGAAATTGGCAAGTTAAAGTGGAATCATCAAAATAAACATCATGCAAATAGAAAACAAATCTGCTGTGTAGCCGTTCGAACGCCTAGAAGGCCGTTCGATCGGCTAAACAGGAAAATTTTAAATTTATAGTTTGGCCGTTCGAACGCCCAGCAGGCCATTCGATCGGCTGAACTAAAAATCTGTCGATCCGACAGTGTTGCCGTTCGAACACCCAAAGGGGCCGTTCGAACGCCAACAAGGCAGAAACGACAACGACCTTCTTCTTCATTTCAAAATTTCAAACCGAAACTCCATTGATAACACTTCAAATCACCATCTAACAACCTAAATGCCATTAAAAGTCCACCATGACTTCCAGAATGCTAAACCACATCATAACAAGATAAAACCCTATGAAATCAGGATTAAAGATTGTCATTTTCTAATCATGCCATTAGCACACTAAATCAAGTAACTTCATTTAAAATAAACCACAAAATCAAGAGTTTTACCATAGAAAGACTGAAATTTCAAAAGTCCATTACCTTATCCCTTGATTAGGCTTGGATTTGATGGTCACCCTTCTTGAAAACCATACAAAGACAGAGTTTGAATTAAACTCTATTAAAACCGATTTAACAAAAAAACCCTAATTAAAAACTTAGATCTAGGGCTTGTTGAACATAAAAATCGGATTTTGAGAGCTAGGGTTTGTAGTAAAAATGCAAATAAGTAATTTTGATGTTTAAAAACTAATTGAAACAAGGGGGAAGTTGTAGATTTAGAAGGGATTAAGAGGAAAGCTAGGATTTATTGCTTAATTAGAATGGGCTTACCTTAAACACCTTCTAATCCAGGCCTAATTGGGGATTAGGCCTGACCTCTCCTCCTCAGCCTATTCCCAAAATGGGAATGGCTCAGGTTTGACCTTTTATAGTAAGCATTGGGGTGTGTATAGGTAAGTTGTGGGGTGTAAATAGAAAAATAAGCTAAAAATGAGTATTTTACAAATTTGAGCACTAATTAAATCTGAGAAAATTCTAAAAATTTTTGTATAAGCTTAAGTTGATGTCTGGGTTCATTTGACACAAAAACCAAAATTTTGACAGTGGGGCCCATAGGGGTCCCGCAAGACCCTAATGGGAAAATAGTGAAAATTCAGAAAAATCCCAAAAATTTACATTTGATTTAAAATCACTTAAAACCACTAATCTTAAAATTGATTTTGATTAAAACCATCATAAATACCATTTATTTACGAAACCACCGAATAAATCAGAAAATGCATTAACCTCACGATAAACCGATAATTAAATAAAAGAAAAACCGGTTTAGAGATGAGAGTCCTTACAACCCCGCCGCCTCCTCCTCGGGCTCCACCCCACCGCCGCAGTCCTTGCTTAGCCACAGCCTCCCCCGCTCATCAGTTCCTCCTCGCCCCTCCTCCCTCCCCCTCTCCAGTCCCCTCTTTACCCTAGAATTCCCCTCAGACCTGCCTCTACCCTGCCGTCCTGATCAAGAGACCCCCCACCTCCGCCCCGCGCTGGCTCCTCTCCCCCCTCCTCCCTCCCCCTCCCCAGTCCCCTCTTTACCCTGGAATCCCCCCCATAGCTGCCTCCGCCCCACGGCATCCGGCTCCGCCCCGCCGTTCCGGCTCAAAGCCCCCCGCCCCGCTCCAGCTCCACTTCCCCTCCTCCCTCCCCCTCCCCTATCCCCTCTTTTCTCTTGAATCCCCCTCTAGCTGCCTAGATCCACCTCTAGTTCCGCCCCGCCACCACCTCCTCAGTCTTCGTCGCACCACTGTCCTGCATCAGCCACAGCCAGAGCAGCCCCCCTGTGCCGGCTCCGCCTTCCCCCTCCTTCTACCTGGTCCTCCCTCTTCTCTGGAATCCCTAGGCCATTACCTAGAGCCGCCATCAGCTCCACCCCATTGCCGCCTTCAGCACGACCCTGCCACCACCGCCCCAGATCAACCACAACTAGAGCTGCCCCCTACATCAGCTCTGCCTCCCCCCTCCTTCTCCCCAGTCCCCTCCCCTTCTCTAGAATCCCTAAGCCACCGCTGAGAGCTGCCATCGGCTTCGCCCCGCCGCCTCTACCTCCCCTTCCCCGGTCCCCCATTTTCTCTAGAATCACCCTGCCGCCGCCCAGAGCCACCTCCGCCTCCAGCTCCGCCCCACTGCCTCTGGCTCCTCCCCGCTATCGGCTTCCTAGCTCAGGCACAACCATCCCCCCTCTGCCAACCGCTACCCCGCCCTACACTGTTCCCCCTCCTCTGTTCAACAAATTGCTTTGGGGCCAAAATCCTACTCCCCACCTGATTCCGACACCATGTACGACCTCTCCCGATCAACCCCTCCCGCCCTCAAAATCCCCCGCCGGCGGGGGGTTTTTTTAACATTTTTTAAGTCATTAGTGGCTGTTTCAAAAGAGTCGCTAAAGGCTTTCTATATTTTTTTAATTTATATTAGCAACATTTTTTAGCAAAATAAATTTTTTTATTCTATGTTTATTCAAAAATTTAATTTTTTTTGAAATTATTTATTATTAGCGACGCATATATATATGTGTCACTAATAGTTAACAATTAGCGACATTCAATTATAAATGTCACTAATAGTTACTTATTAGCGATGCATGCATATGCGTCACTAATAATATAATTTTTAGTGACGCTTAGATAAACGTCGCTAATGTTAAGTCTATTAGCGACACATAATAATATGCATCGCTAATAAGCAATAATGACTGTAGTTTTATCAACGCATTTAGCGACGTTTTTTATGCATTGCTAATAATTATTAGCCATGCTTATCAGTGTCACTAATACTACAATTTGTTGTTGTGTTTCTACTAGGCAATGGACACTAAGTATCTACACATTAACTATTAATATGTCTACTCTTTAATCAAATCAAGCATGCAAAACACACATGAACATAGAAGGATTTAATGTGGAAAACCCAAACACGGGTGAAAAACCATAGTAGCCTCACAAGGCCAAATCAATGCACTATTAAGCAAGAACTTACAAGTTCCAAGAACAACCAACTAACTTCTTTGACTCAACATGAACAAAAATTCTTTTTCTATGTTTAGTCATCTTCGTTGTTGGCTTTCAAGTTTCTCCCTCCTTCAAATCCTTGAAGTTTTTTGTTTTGACTTAGTCTTCTTCTAAAGACTTAATCAAAGACTCTTTAAATTCTTGATCTTCCTTTGAGTTTTCTTCAACTTCTTTGAAGACTTTGATGCAAATATAATTTTGTTTGCTGTGTGAGATTTTTTTCTTTCAGCTGCGTATCTTTATGAAATCACCATTAACATGAGCTTGAAACTTTTTGTGGGACTGCCTCTAAGAAAATAATGGATAAGGAACTCTTTTATCTTCTCTATTATTTTATAGGTTTTCCTCTCTTCAATTTCGTTATTCATTAGCCTTTAAATAGAACATTAAGTCGGTTTAAGAATTTGACTCCATTTAGGAATACGATCCTTCAGGAAAGGCTTAAATTAGGCAAACATAATAGACAACGATTGATTTTTCTAAACACTGACTAATCATTTACTATTTCCTTAAAGCATGACACTTCTGGCGATCGATCTCTTAAGCTGTCGAATGATCAATAAACTCTCAGCTTCATTCTAACAAGGACTATGTTACATGTTAATCGATCAATTGGTTGTTTGTCATTTTTATCTATCGATCAATTCAACATTTTTTTTATAGTTTGGCCCTAATTCAGTCTCGAACTTCCAAAATGAATTCCTAATATGATCTTAGTGATGTGTATTTGAGTGTGTGCTAAATTAAATCTTTTACCTTCCACACTCCTAATTTGCAACCTTGATCAATAAGAACACCTCTGCTTCTATTCTTCAAGCACATTAGTTCAATATCCGACTTGACCACAACTAAAATTAGTTAAATGCTTGAGACTAAAAACATATATGAAGTTTTGACATAGTTTGATAACCAAAATTAGTCAATTACAATACACATGCCTCATATGTTCTTCATTCTCCATCTTTGCCTATTTCATGACAAAACACTTTAAGATTGAAAATCAAATAGAAATTACAACTCTTTATATAGTGCATTGACTTTCAATTGTACATATGACTTTGCAACACTAAGACTTAACTAAGAATTTGGAATTGATATTGAAAGCCTTGTAAAATATGTACTTATCCTGCACACTTACAAACTAAAATAATTTTCATAGTGTAAGAACATAAGTGTCCTTATGTCATCTATTAGCTTATTATCGTGATCAAAATAATGTCATAAAATGTGTACTTTGAGTTAGTTTAGAGTTTGAAGATGGATTTCTAAAGGTGGAATGAAAAGAAGTCTCAAATCAATGTTTTCAATAGGTAAAAGTATGTACACACATCACATTTACAAAATTTAGGGTGAAAGAGATGTTAGGTAAAAGAATGGTGAAGTTTGGATATATAATAAAAATAAAATGTTTAGAAAAATTGACTGAACGATTGATCGTTTCTATGAACCGATCATTCATCAGCAAAATTCTCTATGTCTAAAACGAAGCCGAGAGTTAGCGATTGATTGGTGTGTTGAAGTGATCAATTGTTTGAAGAGTTGTATGAAAAAATATAGAGAACGATCGATAGCCAAATTAGAGACATTTTCCTTTTAGGGTTTGTGAGTCTATAAAAAAGCATTAGAACATGATGGAGAAGAGAGAAGACAAAGAAAATTTTGAGAGCTTCTGTGGAGTTTCTTGAATGGAGTTGTGAGAAAGTGTCTTCAAAATTGTGACAATCTCTACTGTAAAACATAAAGAGTGATTAGAGGTGAGATTAGAGCACAAAACACTATGCGTTTGTTGAAGCTTGTAGCTATGAAGAACAAGTGAATAGAAGTTTCACTCCAAGGAGGATATGAAAGATCTATGTTGATCAAATGCTCACAAAGGAGAAGAAGATCAAGCTATTGCTAGTAAACAACTGAGTGGTTGATTCAGAATCCAAGAGTGTCACGACCCAAGATTTTATAAAATATATAAAGAGTTAAAAAGTAAAATCAGAGCTTGCTCGGGTTGCAACCTAGAAACATATAACCATAAACGTAACATGAAATATTTTATTCCCAAGGAAATCTATTGTTTGTGTACAAACATATAAGTAAAGATATAAATAAGTCTTCTCAAGCCAAAAAAATATGACAATATAGTTAGAAAACTATAGTGTAATCGTAGACTCTGTGGTCACCAGTTGAAGCTCCCAAAAAGTATCTTTATAGCTTTCTTCTACACCCATCTATTCCACACTGGGCATTTCAAGGTCTGGGGGGTGGTGAGTATTTTAAAATACTCAATAGGAGTACTTATTCTATTAGATATGAACATAACATCTTGCAGTTTGTAAATTACAAAATCAAGTAAATAGACAATACTTTTCGAAAAAGCTGTAAGGGTATGCCTCTCGCCCAAAAACTTCCCTAGGGCTTCTCCCTGCCTACTGAAGATGCTTCTTGGGTTTGTAAGCCCTCTTGGCTTACTACTAGTGTCTTAGACACTTATTATATAAAGACTTTATTGTAGGTACAAAGCAGCAACCTCTTACTCCTCTATAGACTTTCCGTAAAACACTCTGCGCTTGTAGAGGGAAGAGCCACTTGTGTTCATGGGGCGCCGGGATCTAGAGAGCAGAGAGTTTTCCCATGATACTCTCTACCCTAGCGTGTAGCCTTGATAGTTGCCCTTCGTTAGGGGCGAATCAGAGGTCTTGCCCTTCGTTAGGGGTTCACCAGGCTAACGTGCATACCGTATATCCGATTCCAAACCGGATTTACCTGTGTACTCTCAATTATAGAATTCTACCGGTACGTCTACCAATTTGAGTTCCAAACAATTAAATTTCTTATATGCCCGACTCAAACGGGAATTTCCTTCTCTTTTCAATTCTTTAGGACGATCAACCTCTCAAAATCCTAGCCTCGCCTTTACAAGTCATGGTCGTGTTACTGACAACGATTATAAAGGTAGGGTTAGTGGCTTGTTCCAACAAGACAGTTAGCCCTTCTCTATCTCATCTCTACAACTTGGTGGTCATGATTGTACGTATTTTCTAAAATCATTTTGATAGAGCAACAATTCCATAAAAACCGCCTTTCAATCTTACCATACTTTAAAATAATGGCGAAGCTAGATTTTCTTTATATTACACATAACATAAAGCATAATTCATAATTAAATTCAAAAGAAAAACATTTAATAAATCAAGTATACGAGGCAATTCTAAAACATGCACAAAAATTAACTAGAATTATTCATATAAACTTTGATAGACAACCAATGTAAGTATTTATGTCGTAAAAGAGGATAAAAGCCCCTACCTCGATTTTTGAGCAAGATAATAAATGATATTTTGTGTAGTCCAAAATTAAATAACTGATTTCAGGGCTATAGAAATCTCAAAACAGAAAAATAACCTCGCCATGATGTCGAGCACACTCGATTTTGGTATAAATGCCTCTTAAACAACTGAAATTGTACTTAAAACGAGTAAGAAATGAAGAAAAGAAGTTTTTGAATGAACTCAATTAGAAACTGGCGCTTATTTATAGGGGAAGAGGACTGACATGCGTCACGCATCTGACTCATCACACATTTGACACGTCAAGTGTCATGCGTCACTATCATGCATCAGTTTTTTGACATGTGTCCCTGACGCACGACAAATTTTTGATGCGCGCCTCTCACAAGCATTAGATTTTTTACGCTTCCTTTATAAAATATATTTTATTTAAAAAAAATTAAAAATATCATATATTCTTATCCCGATGTCGGAATTATGCGTTCTTTGTACTGATGGACTCGTATTGACAAGCACTTCGAAACTAAACCAAAGATGGATAGATTATCTCACATTTTTAAATTAGTTCTTGCCCAAATGACATGTTTCCCGACGTCGTAACTTTTTGTTCCGACCTCCATTTCTCGTGTTCTTGGATTCGTTGCACTCGTCTCACTGAGCTCTATTTAATATATTGAACATAAAAAATTATAAAAAAAGTACTTAAAAACTTACGGATGTTACAATCTTCACTCCTTGAAGAAATTTTGTCCCCAAAATTTCCTAGTCATCAAATAGCTCAGGATACTTCCTTCTTATATCAACTTCAATTTCCCATGTTGCTTCCTCTAATGAGTGGTGTTGCCACAAGATTTTTACCAACAATATTTTCTTGGTTCTAAGGGCTTGTTCCTTTCTATCTAAGTTCCATAAAGGCTTCTCTTTGAATGTTAAGTTTGGTCTCAGCTCCTTCGGTATCGTATATGGAATATGGGATAGATCTTGAACATACTTCCTAAGCATGGAGACATGGAAGACATCATGAACACCTTCAAGTTGAGGAGGTAACGCCAACCTATAAGCTATGAGTCCAATCTTTTCCAATATCTCCATTGGCCCTACAAAACAAGGGCTTAACTTACCTTTCACTCCAAATCTCATAACCCCTTTTGTTGGTGATATCTTCAAGAAGACGTGATCACCTGCTTCAAATTCAAGATCTCGATGTCTTTTATCAGCATAGCTCTTCTATCGACTTTGAGCTGTCAACAATCGTTCCTTGATTAGCTTAACTTTATCAATACATTGCTGGATCAACTCCGATTTAATCAAATGATGGTCTCTCACCTCACTCCAGCAGGTTGGTGATCGACAAGGTCATCCAAACAGTGCTTCATATGGTGCCATACCAATGCTAGAATGATAGCTGTTATTATAGGCAAATTCTACTAGTGGCAGATGATCATCCCAATTACCTTTCCAGTCCAATGTGCAGGCTCACAACATATCTTCAAATGCTTGGATGGTTCTTTCTGACTATCCATCCATTTGTGGATGGAAAGTTGTGCTAAATTTTAATGTAGTACCCAAAGCCACTTGTAAGCTCAGCCAAAAATGTGAAGTAAATCTGCTATCCCTATCTAAAACAATGGATACAAGCCCTCCATGTAAACTGATTATCTCCTTAATATATAGTTGTGCCAAACTATCCAATGAGTGCTTCTTTCGGAGTGGAAGGAAATGAGAGGACTTAGTAAGCCGATCAACTATGACCCAAATCATGTCGTTACTGCTTGAAGTCCTAGGTAGTCCTGATATAAAATCCATTGTTATATGCTCCAACTTCCATTCAGAAATGTCAAGAGATTGAAGCAATCTAGAAGGTCTATGATGTTTTGCCTTAACTTTTTGGCATGTTAAACATCGGGAAACATACTTAGCCACATCTCGCTTCTTCCCGTCCCACCAGAAGTTCCTTTTTAAATCTTGATACATCTTGGTCCCTCCAGGATGAATCTTGTACTTTGAACTATGCGCTTCATCTACTATTCTACGCCTTAACTCTGGAATAGCCGGATCAACTAATCTCCAAAGAAAGTGTATATCTTCATCATTTCCTTGAGTGGAATCCAACAATTCTAACAAGGCTTGAGTCTCCATATCTGTCTTCTAAGCCTCCAGTATTTGCTCTATTACCACAGACTGTACCGACATGTGGGTGAAGAATGACTTTCCTTGTCCAATCTCAAGCTTAGGTCGAACTGTTATTACTTCTTCAAGTAACTTCCATTCTTTCATCATTAAATGTGCCATGAACCCATGAGATTTTCGGCTCAAGGCGTCTGCTACTACATTCGCCTTCCCTGGATGGTAAAGTCATAGTCCTTCAAGTATTCCATCCAACGTCTTTGATGCATGCTTAGATCTATTTGGGAGAAGATATATCTAAAACTTTTATGGTCAGTGAACACCTCAAATTCCTCCCCATAAAGATAATGTCGCCAAATCTTTAATGCAAAGACAACTGCAGCAAGTTCTAAATCATGAGTAGGGTAGTTAGTTTCATAAATTTTCAGGTGTTACGAGGCATAGGCTGCTACCTTTCCATGCTGCATTAATACACAACCCAAACCTTCTTACTAAACATCACAAAACACTACAAATCCACTGCTTGCACAAGGTAGAGTTTTCATTGGGGCAGTGGTAAGTCTCTTCTTTAATTCCTGAAAATTTTTCTCGCATTCCTCGTTCCAAATAAACTTCATATCTTTGCAGGTTAATTTGGTGAGTGGCAGGGCAATCTTTGAAAACCCTTCAATAAATTTCCTATAGTACCCTACCAAACCTAAGAAACTACGAATTTCAGACATTGTTTTAGGCCTTTCCCACCTTAGCACTGCTTTGACCTTAGCTGGATCGACCATCACTCCATCCTTTGATATAACATGACCAAGAAAGTTTACTCGATCCAGCTAGAATTCACACTTGCTGAGTTTGGCATAAAGCTTGTGTGTGTGGAGTATATTCAATACTATTTTAAGATGTTTCCTATGGTCATCAATAGGTGTGGAGTAAGCCAAAATATCATCTATAAATAATATAACAAATCTATCCAGATAAGCATGAAAAATCTGATTCATTAGATCCATAAAGGCAGCTGGGGCATTAGTCAACCCAAAAGGCATAACTAAGAATTCATAATGCTCGCACCTTGTTCAGAAAGTAGTTTTTGAGATATCTTCATCTCGAATCCTCAGCTGATAATATCCTGATCTAAGATCGATTCGAGAAAATAATTTGGCCGACTGTAACTGGTTGAAAAGGTCATCAATACGTGGAAGAGGATATTTATTCTTTATTGTCACTCCGTTCAACTTTCGATAATCGATACATAATTGGAGAGATCCATCTTTCTTCTTCACAAAAAGCATTGGTGCTCCCCAAGGAGAGACACTTGGACGGATAAATCCTTTGTCTAAAAGGTCTTGAAGTTGTTCCTTTAATTTTTTAAGCTCGGCCAGGCCCATTCTATAAGGTGCTTTCAAGATAGGAGTGGTACCTCGGAGAAGCTCAATACTAAACTTAACTTCTCTTTTAGGTGGTAGACCGGGCAATTCATCTGGGAAAACATCAACAAAGTCCTGTACTATGTCTATCTCATCCACAATTATTTCTTTTACCTAATTACGATAACGGTAGCAAGAAATGCCCAACATCATTGGCTCATTAGTTTTTTTGCTTTAGTGGCTAATATAAAACAAGAGCTTGTTTTATCTTGAAGTCCTTGGAACACAATGTTTCCTTTTCCAAAGATTACTTTCTTTTTACCACAATCTACTATGGCTCTATGTATAGCTAACCAATCCATGTCGAGGATAATATCAAAGTCACCAGCTGAAGCTCCCAAAAAGTATCTTTATTGCTTTCTTCTACACCCGTCTATTCCACACCGGGCCCTGCAAGGTCTGGGGGTGGTGAGTGTTTTAAAATACTCAGTAGGAGTACTTATCCTATTAGACATAAAAATAACATTTGGCAGTTTGTAAATCACAAAATCAAGTAACTAGACAATACTTTTTGAAAAAGCTGTAAGGGTGTGCCTCTCAACCAAAAACATCCCTACGGCTTCTCCCTACCTATCAAAGATGCTTCTAGGGTTTGTAAGCTCTCATGGCTTACTACTAGTGTCTCAGACACTTATTATATAAAGAATTTGTTGCGGGTACAAAGCAGCGACCTCTTACTCTTCTACAGATTTTCCGTAAAACACTCTGTGCTTGTAGAGGGAAGAGCCACTCGTGCTCATGGGGCGTCAGGATCTAGAGAGCAAAGAGTTTTCCCATGATACTCTCTACCCTAGCGCGCGTAGCCTTGATAGTTGCCCTTCGTTAGGAGCGAATTAGGGGTCTTACCCTTCGTTAGGGGCTCACCAGGCTAATGTGCGTACTGTGTATCTGATTCCAAATCGGATTTACCTGTGTACTCTCAATTATAGAACTCTATCGGTACGTCTACCAATTCGAGTTCCAAATAATTAAATCTCTTATATGCCCGACTCAAACAGGAATTTCCTTAGCTTTTCAATTTTCTAGGAAGATCGACCTTTCAAAATCCTAGCCTCGCCTTTGCAAGTCATGGTCGTGTTACTGACAATGATTATAAAGGTAGGGTTAGTCGCTCGTTCCAACGAGACAATTACCCCTTCTCTATCTCATCTCAGCAACTCGGTGGTCATGATTGCACGTATTTTTTAAAATTATTTTGATAGAGCAACAGTTCCATAAAAATTGTCTTTAAATCTTATCGTACTTTAAAATAATGGTGAAGCTAGATTTTCTTTATATCACACATAACATAAAACATAATTCATAATTAAATTCAAAAAAACATATAATAAATCAAGTATACGAGGTAGTTCTAAAACATACATGGAAATTAACTAGAATTATTCATATAAATTTTGAAAGACAACCAATGTAAGTATTTATGTCGTAAAAGAGGATAAAAGCCCCTACCTCGATTTTCGAGCGAGAAAATAAATGATACTCCGAGTAGTCCAAAATTAAATAGAAGATTTTAGGGCTATAAAAATCTCAAAACAGAAAAATAACCTTGCCATGATGTCCAACATGCTCAATTTTGGTAGAAATGCCTCTTAAATGACTCAAATTGGACTTAAAACGAGTAAGAAATGAAGAAAAAAAGTTTTTGAATGAATTGAATCAGAAATTGGCGCTTATTTATAGGGGAAGAGGACTAACACGTGACACGCGTCATTGACACATCACTTATGCACATCAGACATGTCACCGATGCGTATCCCTGATGCATGTCAGATTTCTGACGCTTCCTTTATAAAATATATTGTATTAAAAAAACTTAAAAATATCATATCTTTTTATCCCGATGTCGGAATTACGCATTCTTTGTACAATGAGCTCGTATTGACAAGCCCTTTGAAACTAAACCAAAGATGGATAGGTTATCTCATATTTTTAAATTAGGTCCCGCCCATACGATGCATTTCCCGATGTCATAACTTTTTGTCCCGACCTCCATTTCACGTGTTCTTGGGTTCGTTACACTCATCTCACCGAGCTCTATTTAATATACTTAACATAGAAAATTATAAAAAAAGTATTTAAAAACTTACTGATGTTACAAAGAGTGGTTTGAAGATCTAGCTGGTTTGAAGAAAAGTGGGTATTTTGTCTATGTAATCAATGATTCTATAATCGTAAGTTTACATAGTACATAGTTGATCTGGAGAGAGTGTCCAAAGGTTTTCCATGATTGAGTTGTCACGTAAAAATTCTTGTGTGTTTTGGTTCCTGATTTGATTATGAATTTATCATTATAACGCATTAGAATTAGTAACATTGAATTGGTCAAATTCTAGGTTATTTTGTTTAAAGGGGGTAAATTTTGTAACTTAATTACAAGTTAGAGGCATTTTCTCGGTTTGTCTATGCCACACACAGTCCAACAAACTAACAAGTGGTAGCTTGATTTTTTATTTTGGTTGCCATGGAATTGAAAAGCATGTTGAGCTTGTCGTTATTTGTTTCAAATTTTGTTGTTGCTATGAATAATCATGTTTTTGATGAATTAAAGATGCTTAGAACAAAATTTTGTTCTATAAAACATAAGAATTATAAACTTGTGCATGACAAATCTTTATGTGAAATAAAAAATATTGAGTAGCTTGAGAAAGATGAGTTGTTAGAAGAAGAATTGAGAACCTCAAATTCAAAATTGAAAGAATTTGTCATAGGAAAGAAAAACTTGATAGGATTCTATCTTGTGGTCTATTATGGTGTGGGTGTGAAAAAAGTGCTATAGGTTATGTGGGAGAAAATAAAAGATATTCTTTAAGATTTACTAAATTTGTTAAGGCTAAAGACTTGAATGATCATGATGCTAGTACTTCAAATTCAAAACTTTTGATTAGAACAAAATTGATTAAGACGAATCTAGTAGCTAAAATTGAGTAAAACGAAAACAAATCAGCAAGGAAACCACAATTTGTGAAAGATAATGTTGAAATTGACTTGCTTAACAAATCACATAGATGGGGAAAAGCTTAAAAGAACTTAGAGCAAAAGTTCAAAGTCTTGGACATAGAGATGTCACATATAATGCACCAACCATTTTTCATAAGTTTGCTCATAATGATTACGATAAGGAAAAATAAAAAGTGAATATAAAGACTCTTGAGAATGTTAAACATGATAAAAATCTTAGTGAAATTCAAGAATTTGTAAAAATTAAGACAATTTGGGTGATGAAAAAAGATGTGAAATGTCTTGTAGTACACACTACTATGAAATCTCAACATTCTTACATGTGGTACCTAGATAGTAGATGTTCAAAACACATGACTAATGACAAATCTAAGTTTATTAATTTGGTAGAGAAGTATGATGACAAAGTTACATTTGGAGATGAAAGTACCATAAAAATAGATGAGATAGGCACTTTGAAAGTTTTTGGATTGCCTGATTTTGACAATGGTTTGTATGTGAGTGGTTTGAAAGTTAATCTTTTGAACATTTGTCAAATTTTTAACTATTTTTGTTGTTAAATTTATAAAGAAGGTTTCCTATATCATTGACAAATTTGGAATGACTTGTGTAAAAGCCTTAAGAACACATAATAATGGATATATGCATTCTACTATTTATTTTTCCAACATGTCCTTGCTTAATAATACTTATTTATGGCTTCAAAGATTAGGGCATGTAAATTTCAGATATTTAACAAAAATAACAAAGGAAGAGATCATTAGAGGTGCTGTTATTTTGAAAACTCCTAAAAATATTTCATTTGGTGCTTGTCAAAAGGGTAAATAACCAAAATCCCATCATAAAAACCTGAAATATGTGAGAACTAAAAAACCATTAGAATTGATACACATGAACCTTTTAAGGCCAATGTAAATAGCTAGTTTGAGTGGTAAAAAATTAGATCTTGGTGATGGTGGATGACCTATTAAGATTCACTTGAGCAAATTTTCTTAGAGAGAAATTTGATTCTTTTGAACCATTCAAAAAGATTGCCCTTACCTTACAAAATACAAGTACTTTGAAAATTCAAAATATTAGAATTGATAGAGGAGGTGAATTCACTAACTATAGGTTTAAAGAGTTTTGTTATGAATATGGAATTCGTCATGAGTTCTTAGCCCCTAAAACTTTTCAACAAAATGAAATAGTTGAAAAAAGAATATGATTATTCAGGAAATGACTATAGTTATGCTAAATGAAAAGTATTTGGCCAAATGCTTTTTCGTAGAAGCTGTGAGCACTAGTATATACACCCTAAATAAACTTTACTTAAAACCTGGCATAGTCGAAACCCCTTGTGGAACAGTAAAAAGCCCAATGTAAAACACTTTAAAGTCTTCAGAAATTCTTGTCATATCATGAGAGATAGAGAAACTTTAGAAAAATTTGATAGTAAGAGTGATGATAGAATTTTCCTTAGATATTCTCTGACAAGTAGAGCATATAGGGCTTCATAAGTAATTTTTTATATATTGCTCTCTTTCGTCAATTTAATTGATCACTTTATTTGTTTAATTTAAATTTAAATTCTTTTAGTTTTCAATCAACAAACTCTCTTCTTAGATTTAGTAATTAATTTATCCATCCTTGAGGTTCGATAATCATTAAATACTTATCCTAGTACAATTACTGTGTACATTTGTAAATGGTTTAATTATAAACAAACAAGTTTTTGACGTAGTTGCCTGGGGCGGTGTCGGAGTTTTACTAAATTTGTAGTTAGGATAGTTCTACTTCATTTTACTTTTAGTTTACTTTACTTTACTTTCTAGGATAATTTTTAGTTGCTTACCCTCTTTTATTTTAATCTTGAAGGTTGAGTTGAAGGTTGTGCTCTCTACTCTTCTGGCCGCAAGGCAACATTGGCAAGCATAGTTCTTTACCTCGATTTGCAAGATCTTCTCCTCTCTTTAGTTTTATCTTCTTTTTGCAAGTAGTAAGTTTTTGCTTACTCTTTCCCTTTACATATTACATTTTGTGGTGTTCTTGTGGCTCAAGTGTGGTCGTCGCTCCTTGCTCCCCCTATTAGCATCACTTGACCTTGAGCCCAAGCAAATGCCTAGGAGAGCTAGGTTGCCCTCAACCTTCATCTCTACCCACTCTCCCACTAATTCCACCACTTCTACCATGACTTCCTCCACCACTCCACTCCTACCATCACTGTGGATGAACATTAATTAGTAGATGCACCTCTCAAAGCCCTAAGGCAGTTTTACACTCCCAATGAGTACACCTCTCCTTCATGCATTAGGTTGTCTCCGGTCACTGCTCAAAAATACAAAATTAAGCACAATGTCATTCAGATGCTCCCATCTATTTATGGGTTAACAAGGAAAACCAATATAGGCACCTAGACGACTTCTTGGAACTATGTACAACCTTTAAGCTCTCTAACTTGACCGATGAGGCCATCAGACTTTAGCTTTTCCCTTTCACATTGAAAGATAAGGATAAAGAATGGCTCTACTCATTAGAACCGGACACAACAAGAAATCCTCAAAAAGCACTTCCCCATAGGCAAGAAAACCCATATAAGAACATATATAACTACTTTTCCAAACTTCCCACCGAACAGTTACATGAGAGTTGGGATAGACATCAGGACCTTCTTAGGAGGTGTCCCCATCATGTTGTCTCTAAGTGGAATTAGTGCAATGCTTTTATGTGGGTCTTACTAAACAAAATCACCACCTTATCGATGCGAGTTGTAGGGGCTTTTTGTTAAAAAAATAAAAATGAGGCATGTAAACTTTTTGAGCACTTAACTGAAAATTGTCTTCAACACACCGCATTGAATATAAATGGGGGAGAACCATCCACCTTGAAAAATGCCCCCTCTAGGGGTGACATGTATGAAGTCAAAAACCTATTAGACCTCTCCTCCAAAGTTGATACTTTGAGTAGGAATTTAGACCTCTTTATGACTTTTACCCATCAACCCACCCCCTCACTCGTGATGCATGTGTCATATGTCTTAGACCAACCCATAGTCATCGAGTGCTCCTCTGCCCTTCAATTCCATGAGCTTGTACAAGATCATGTCAATGCCATCCAAGCCTTCCCTAGGGCCAAAAATAATCCTTTCTCAACACATATAACCCAGGGTAGAGGAATCGCCCTAACTTTTCACGGCAGGCACCAAACTAAGGGGTTATGGGCAACCAACCCCCTGGGCAACCATTTCAAGTTCTAATAATCCATTTCCACCAACCTCAAGTGCAACCCCTATATGTCCAACCCACTAGGAGTCCGAGTTTTGAAGATATGGTCTTGAGTACCTTGCAAGGCCTTCAATCTCAATCTCAACTCCTACACTCTTAGACACATTCCATCGTGAAGCTAGAAGCCCAAATCGAACAACTAGCCAATATTATCAATAAGCACGAGAAAGGAACATTACTGAGTTAGCCCCTACAAAACCCTAAAGGTAAGTTTGGAGTAAAGGGAGTTCATTCCCCTAATGAACAAGTTCAGTCAATAACTACCCGTAGAAATGGGTGGCACATTGACAATCGGTTGGGGGTGATTCCTTGGGTACCACAAATGAGGTATTAGAGAAGCCTACCCTTAATGAGCCTCAAGAGATAGAGCATGAGCCAAAATCAAAATAGTCTATCTCTCATTCCCCTTCTTCAAAGCCACAATCTAAGACCACTTCTAAGGGATCTTATATCTCTAGGGTACCTTTTCCCAGTGCCTTGACATGACCCCACAATTTAGCAAGAGGATGGCTGGGATGGTTGAGATTTTTTAGACTTTTAAACAAGTCAAAATTAATCTCCCCTCTTAGATGTTATTAAGCAAGTCCTCACTTACGTTAAGTTTCTCAAAGACCTATGCACTCAAAAGCGTAAATCAAAGACCTATGTGTCTAAGAATGTCTCCATCACTAAGCAAGTTAGCTCTCTTTTGAAGTTTGGCACCCTACGAAAGTTTAAGGACCATGGAGTGCCCACTATTTCTTGTGTTATAAGATATCATTCCATCCATAGCCCTCCTTGACCCTTGTACAAGCATGATCAATTAGATTTAGGGGACTTGTAGCCCATGTTGGTTACTCTTTATTTAGCTAGCCAATCTGTGTGTAAACCTCAGGGAGTCATTGAATATGTCATGTTGCTTTGAGTTCTTCCCTATTGACTTAAGCCAACTTGATTAGGGACATTGGCCTAATATTTGTTATATGGACTATTTAAAAGCTTTAGAGGACTAAGTATTGCATGAGTCATAATTTGAGGTATATTATTGTCTTATTACCTAAAATTTATTGAAAGTTTGAATGCCATTACATGTGAATTTATTATAAAATATTGAGGAAGGAGGATTATCATTGTTATATTTTTGAGTTAGTGAACTTGAATGAGCTCAGTTAATGGGTCATATTATGATATGCTTGTTAAAAAAGATTGAAATGTGTATGACTATAGGTTTCTACACTTCATGTTTATATGTACTTGAGCAATTATTTCTAAGATGAGGCTATAATATGGATGGTTCCTTACTTGAAAGTGATCGTATCATAAATTATTAACTTGTTTTAAGTATTTATGGTTGTTTCTTTTTTAAAATTATTATGTGTTTTTAAGAGAAGAATGTTTTTAGATTTTTTGTGTTTTCTTATTTTATTTATTTTCTTAGGTTTAGATGTTTGTGGGGATCATTGTTGCAAACCCTCACGAGACACAACACGTCCAACAAGGGATACCAAGGTGATTAAAGACTTATTGCATATGCTAAATGCTTATGTGATTCCCTACTAAAGAAGTATTTATTTATTTATTTTTGTAGGTTAGTTGCTTTGTTTTTTTGTTTTGTTTTGCTCGAGGACTAGCAAAATTTATGTTTGACGGTATTTGATAAGTATATTTTACACATTGTTTTACCATTAATTATTCTATTTTCTAGCATTCTCTAAGATTTACTATAACTTAGATAATTTGGAATTAAGGTTTATTAGGTTAGGAATACTTGTACGATATTTTAAATTAAATTGGCTAACTTTTAAATATTTAATGTAGTTTCTTCATTGGTGTTCGAACGGGCTATATAGGCGTTTGGATGACTACAAAGGATTTCGAAATGAAATAGTATAGTGTTGCCCATCGAACGGGTAGTGAGGGTGTTCGAACGACATAATGTGTAGTTTTCTAGTTTAAGCCAATTTTGAGTTATTTCCAACTAAGACTTCTTCCTTGACTCTTATTCATGGATAAAGTCATACGGGGCCTAAAATTGATGAATTCTCGTAGATTTTCTAAGGAGAAAAATGGAGAAGAAAATGGAGGAGCAATTGAAGCATTCAATGGAGATTAAAGAGCCTTCTTCTACCATGCAAGGCTAGGTTTTTCTTTTACATAGGTGTTGATGAAACTATAGAAAAGTTTTAATTTTTTTTTCTTTTGAATATAGATATCATATGCGAATAATGAGAATTGTATTACAAGGATTTCCTTTTTAATTAAAGTGTTTTCATGTTTGTTCAATTCTATAGTGATTTATGGTCATTTAGATGATAGATTGATGTGGTTTTAAGATTTATATCGATTCTAATTTCTATTATTTAGATAAGATGGTTATGCAATAGTTTTAATGTTCATATTATTAATAAATTTGATGAGTTATATGAAGATTAGACAAATCATGCCTATAGTTTAGTTTAGTGTAGTCGAGTCGTGGTATTGTTGAATATAGTTCATGCCATGAGGTTAATTAATGATTCTTTTTAAAGTAAGTCTAGTTATTAGCTAATAATACTAGTTCATATTCAGACTAGATTAAGATTAGAGATTAAGAACTTGTTATGATTCTATAGTGGATTCAATTTTGGAAGTAATTTTTATTATATTGCTCCCTTTAGTTAGTTTAATTGATCACTTTCTTTGTTTAATTTAAGTTTAAGTTCTTTTAGTTTTTAATCAACAAACTCTCTTCTTTTTAATCAACACCATTGTAACGACTAAGAATTTTCAACATATTTTCTTAAAAATTCATGAAATATTGTTGCAATATAATAGATGCAAATCAAGAAAAATGACAACATATGAAACCTGTGGAAGTAGCTTTATATTTTAAAACATCATACATGAATTTTTCCTGTACAACCATTTTTCCAATAATACATTGTACAACCAAACTAAGCATTCTTAGGTGCTACTTGGAAATAAACAAATGAAATAAATTGCTATGATCATAGGCTTTAAATACAAATTTCTCCCAAACATCCTTCAGTACAGCTCTCACAAATTGTCCACAGTCTAATTGAAATTACTATTCCAAAAAGTATAACACTTTAATTCTCATCTTACCCAATACATCAGATCATGGCAAAAATAAAAACTCGCAATGAGTCAGAGAGTATACCTGAGCGTGTGGAATTCAATCCACCCATGAAAATAAGCGTCCATCTCAAGGAACTACCCATCACAAACCAGCAAAAGCTTCTTGAACATCGGGCTGAAAAAAGGGAAAAAGAGATTTTCATACTTAGTTGAAAAGTACTCAATAGAGGAGTTCTAAACAGTGAACTCTCTAATTACATACGTAGATGCATTCATGTGCTCAACTATGAAGCATGAAGTATTACAAATCATAACATAGTTGCATAATATAAAAATCACGCACATACACATAGACATAACATCTTACCTCTCTTGCACTTACAGTCTTACTTGTACAATCCCTACACTTACAAACTTACTCAAAACATTCTTAAAGTCTTACTCATACCATCTTACTCAAATTCTTACTCTTATAGTCTTTCTAAAAAATATTTGCTTACAGCCATACTCAGTAACTTACTCGAAATTTTACACTTATAGTCTTACTCAGAAACTTACTCTTACAGTCTTACTCGAAATCTTACACTTATAATCTTGCTCAAAAACTTACTCTTATAGTCTTACTCAGATCTTACAAACTTAGTTAGAACTACTTAACCAGTCATAGACATACTATCGACCATTGAAGCTCATTATAATTAATAAGCTCCAACATCGAAATAGAAAGGAATGCCACTAGGGCATCACCTTAGCCTCCAGGGAGTAACTAGATGTCATGGGCTTTTCTGAAGGCAATGCACACCTATGCTCATGGGGCACAGGATCAAACAGGTAAGAACCATTTCATGATATTACTTACTAAGGACGAAATCATACAATACTACTCTTGGGTTAGAATCTTACAATTCCACTCTTCGGCAAAATCATATAGTGCTAACTAAGGGCAGAAACATACAATGATCTTATTAGAGCATCAAACATCTGGGCTTAATATAGCACCAAGACAGAATTGAAAACATACAATGCTCTCAACATAGCATCTGACATTTAGACTTATATACAATACACAGACAACATCCCGTAGGATAAACACAATGGCAAGGCATGAGAAATGCTCATTCGACTTATTATCAGCTAGCCTAAACATGAAACTTAATTCGTTGAAACCCTTAGCTCTCAAACTCATAACACTATCATATTAGCCCTGCTAATAATTTAAGTTTGAATTAAGTAATTTATGCGAGCACATTTATGACATAAAATTCTTCTATCTTATCGTCTTCCACTAATCAAACTAAAGTTGAGCCCATTCTAAAACCCAAATTTGTTAGGGCAGCAAAGTTCACTTAACCCATCCAACTCATAATCATAACTCACCACTAAACATATCCTTCATATTCATATAGTCTTCGCCATCCACCTTATGGCTAAGTCATCTTACTTGGAAATCATCAAACTAAGCCACTCATAGCTAATGTCAATTACACCATCGTACTTATACCTAACTTATTATGCTTACTTTCCACTTCATAAAATATGCCTTATGCTTGCACAATTATGCAGCACTCTTACTGTCTAACAGTCCCCCATAAGGTTCCAAACCTAAGTCCACTTACTAAACCCCTAATGTATGCTCTAATCTAAGCCAAACTCATCCACTCCAATCCTGGCTCGTCAAACTTACATCCTCCATCTTTCATTATATGGTTACAAATTCACAACAAATCAATACCAAACCCTTTGACACCTCTTACTGTCCATTGCCCATCCACCTACCCCACTCACATTCACATATCCATCGCACATGTATATAGTTATCATACATATGTACGTCCATCACACATACATATAACATATCCATAATTCCATACATAGCTTACCAACATAATTCTTTAGCCATCACTTGCATACACATGGTCCACATACATCAAACATACTTTCAACTCACATGCTTGTCATATGCATTTAAAGATACCATCTTTTATCTTCTTTCAATCTTACATCAAGCAATTGGAAAATCATACAATCCTAGCATGCTGCTACATATTAAAAGTATACAATCATGAAATTACTAGCTCAAAGACCCCCTACCTCATAATCCATGGCGATTGATGGCAAGCACATGACAATGGTGACATCGGTGGCGGAGTTGGTGACCAAAATCATTGCCTAGTTGAGAAAGTTGTTGTTCCGAGGTTTAAGAAGTGTCAAAAGTAATCTTGGCCAAATGGGGTGACAGAAGTCAATGCGGTAAAATCAGCAATCCACGATAGTGCACTAGGTCTGCCAGGAGGAGGGTCATGCCAAAGAGGTGGCAAGTGTGACTGAAAACTAAGGTGGACTGATTAAAGGTCGGCCAGTGGCTAGAAGTACTTGACTGGCCGCAAGATGCCGAACTTTGCCGTGGGTAGTACCCAATAGTGGTGATTTTGCATCGACTATGGCCCACATAAGGTGCGGAGGGCATGGGGTAATGTTTGATGATATAGGAGAGGTGCGGGGCTCTGGTGATCAAATCAATCATTGGTGGAGTCATCCGATAGTTAGGCGTTGCAAAAATGGTGCCTAAACCCTAAATAGCTCATGTGCCTAAACCACATGTACATGGAACAACAGAACCGCTTGAGGGGGAGAGGGCTTAACAGTGGCAGACGAAGGCCCAAAAAGAGAGACAGAGTAAATGTCATGATGTGGTGGCTGATTGAAGTGGCAACATTGTCAATTGTCACCCACAACCAAAACAATTAGTGCAAGTGGCTGTGCATCTAGCACAACTAAGGACGAAGGGATGGAGTGAGGGAGACTAAGACATGAGTAGCGGCAGGGCTGGGCTTCGATGGCTACTACAGTCATTGCTATGCCGAGACTAAACTCCCGGTGGTTGGCCTAGAGTTGGCGGGCTAGTCCTTGTTGCGCCAAGGCAGATCAGTCAGAGGTCATATGGAGGCCGACGACCGATAGCAGTGGTTGTACAAAAAAAAACATAGGGCAGTAGTGTGGATCGAAGCTCATAGGAGCGGAGGAAGCTAGACTAGGCTGGGGGCGATGACCACTCTTAGTTATCAAGCCACAGCGAAATGGCCGGAGACCTGCTTGCTGGCAACAATAGCAGTGGAGGCAAAACAGAGTATGTCAGCTCAGTTATTGTGGACAGAACAGAGCAATTGGGCAGAGAGGAGGGGTGGATCTTATTCTGACATAGTGGAGGTGGAGGAAGAGCTGAAGCCAGACCAAGTGGCCATACCTCACTGTCGCCAGGATGAATCCGAACAAAGACCAACTCATTTGAGCTAGCTGACGGTGTCAACCAAATAGATAGTAGATAGGGATGGAGCTTGGCTGAGAGAGATGACCCACTACTATCACCAACCCAAGACGGATCGAGTGGAGCTAATCTGGAGGTTGACCGGTAGCTAGAAACATTTTGGCGGCTCAAAAACTAGCAACAACCATGAGAAAAACCTAGGAGAAAACTGGTGGCTCGAGGAGGAGCAAGGAGAGGGTGGCAACACTGGTAGCAGCACCACCGGACTCATAGTGGCAAGGCAAAGTGGATTCTGGCAAGAAGCTACTGAATCTGGTGATGGAGGAGATACGGTAGAGTGATTGGAACTCTCTCAAGTTCCTTCTCAAGGTTTCTGGATGTTCTAGACATTCTGGAATGTCGTCGTTGCTTTTAACCATGATCTATTCCTTATTTTATATATTTTTTCCACTTCTTTATACATTGTATCTCCAAAATTCGTGCCAAAAACATATGTGACGTGTTAAAGCCCAACGGCCGTTACTAAGCCCCACACCCGACTCTACAAGTACAAATGCATCACAAATTACAAGGAATCAAATATGCCAAAGCGTACTGAAAATGATGAGAAAATAATAGGAAAGTAACATAAAATGGGAGAAAAATTAGGGACATTATAGTCATGACCCATGGGGACATGTCATGGACCAACCGTATGCATCCTGCAGTAGTCCTGAAGGTTATACATACCGCACATCCAAATTCCTCTTGAATTGCTCTAGACCATTTCCATACAATTTTTGTTGTGGTACTATGGCACACATAAAAATTACCATATTTCATCTTGTTACACTAACATGAATAATCCATTTCCACCCTATGACATAAATAAATGGTGGAAAAACATTTTGAAAAAAGTAAATAATCTCAAAACCATATGTAAACCAATTACTTGACTATGCACACTAGTACAAATCATTGATTTCAACTCTACGATGGATTTTGTTTTTTGGGGAAAATACTTACAAACATCAGATGAGCACAAAATATGGACCATAGACAAATGAATGAATTAGTGACCTAAATATTTATTTGAGAATTCTCGAAAATATTGCACAATGCACGATATTTTTAGCAGAAGGAAACCAAACATCTAAACTCAGTGATAAAGAATCCAAATGTGGTAGAGATTTTTATTACATATAGATAACTAATATAATTTTAAAAAATTTAGGAGGGAAAGAATAAGTTTTATAGTTAGGATACAAGTTTGAATACGAAATTACAGAACTATAAAATCGGAAACAAGTGCCTTACATTAAATTCTAATAACTAGATATTAATCGATGAAAATACCCAAAAAAAGGAAATGAAACTAGACATGTTGCCACAACTCTAGAAATTTTGTGAGGAAAAACAAAAAGGAAAAGGTCCAAATATGGAGTTGAAAATCAAGTGCAATGTCAATTGCTCAAAGTCATGCTTTAGGTAAATATAGACGGTTGAACAAGTAAAACTTAGCAAAAACCTCTAAAACTTTCACAAGATTTAGATGAAGGTGTCATTTAGGTCATAGAACATTCAGATGATAAATCCCACCTGAAGTTCACAAACAAATCAAGCCATTCCAGGTGGTAGAGAAAATAGAAATAGGAATTTAAGTGAAGAACAACGTCATACAAGACCCTATGAATTTCTCAGCCATGAAACACAATAGAACATGCAATATCATGACTTAACCATAATAACATATTATAATTAATCACAAAAACATAAAAAATTCATTGTTCAAATACCATATGATAAGGATTCATAAGAAAATGTATCAAAATCCCATTTTGGCATCTAAAAAGAAATCTTAGATATCATGTTTTCTTTCAAAACCATTATAAGCACGCAAATCAATGGATGTCGTTCACTTATCTCATATGTAGATCCAAAAATCCCAATTTGTACTAAGGAAGATTCTTTCTTGCTTGAAACCCTAGTTCGTAGAAGAAAACACTTAGGCTCCAACTTTTAGATTCACCAATTCTTGAAGATTAAATGAAAATCTGATTTTGCTTACTTGATGTGAATCCTATGCTCCAAAACAGTTACTCATGTGGCATGGAAGTTGTAGAAAACCCACATGATGGTGCTCCAATGGTAAGGGGTATAAGGTTCAAGGACCCCAATGCCTCTTAATTGGAGGTCTACACAAAACTCATAAGCAAATAAATATTGTTATAACATATGTGGGCATATGTATTGTAATTTGCTAATTTTGAAGATAAAACTTCGTATATGTAATTAGACTTAAGAATCTAACTAGATTTATGTATGATTGAGTGGTATTTGGAATTGATGGACTTGAAAAATAAGAGCAGGCATGTTCTTATGGATCAAGTTTAAAGGCTGAATATTGAAGATAAAAGAGATTAATTTTGTGTACACACATACACATATCACTTAGAATAGCATAGAAAGTGAATTTTGGGAGTTGCAAATTTAATTAGGGTAAAAAGTGCCAAATTATAAAATTATTGTGTAATGGATCGGTTAGTGCAAATTACACTAGATGAATCGATTGATCGACACTTGAAATAGTCTTTTGTAAAAATAGGACGAGAGTTTATCGATCAATCAACCACTTGACAGATCGATCGCTAGCTGAGTTGTGCCCAAATGAAATAGTAAATGATCGGTCGATGTTTGGAATGACTGATCGTAGTTAGTTTTGATTGCATAAGTTAATCCTTTCTAGTAGAGATTATTTTCTTAAATATAGTCAAATTCTTAAGCCAACTTAAAGACCTATTTAAATGCTAAGGAATCATTAATTGAAAAGAGAAAAACCTAGAAAATCATAAAGATGAGAGGAGAGTTCCTTTTCCATTGTTTCATAGAGAAATCACCTAAAAAGCTTCAAGTTCATAATATTGGTAGTTTTATGAAGACACGCTACTAAAAGAAAATAATATCACAAAACAAATAAAAGAGGGGTTGCATTAAAGTTTTAAAGGAGTTGAAGAAACTCAAAGGTGGATCAACAATTGAAGAATGAGTCTTTAATTGAGTTGCTAAAAAGAGATTAAAAAGAAACACGAAGAGGGAAAGCTTCAAGGTTCTGATAGAGGGAGGAACTTAAAGGTCAACAATGAAAAGAACTAAACAAAGAAAATGTGTTTTCATTTGTATTAAGTCTAAAGAGGTTAGTGGGTCATTCTTCACGTCTTGTATGTTCTTGGTTATTAGTGCATTGATTTGGCCTTTGAGGCTATCATGATTTTTTGCCCAAGTTTAGGTTTTTCATGTTTAATTATTGTGCGTTCATATGTGTTTTATATGTTTGGGTTCATTGAATGATTGATAGATATTACACATAGACATTGGTTTTAATTGTTTCCGCTTTATAAGAAAATCATTTGCAACGATGCCATATCTCGTAGTCTTTATCTTCGCAAGATAATTAGACTAGGGGCAATGGGTGATCCGCTAGGCTATTAGAATGATATTAAACTCTCATATAGTAGATTGCTAAGAGTGGAGAAAGAGAGAGTTCAAGAGGGAGAAAGAGAGAGAGCAGAGGTGACAAATTGGGAGAGAAAGGGAGAGGGCAAGAGAGAGGGGTGGCAATTCAATAGAGAGGATAGAGGCAGCGTGGGGATCATATAAGGAGGGAAAAGAGAGTCCTATGTTGGGAAGCTTTCCACAAGCCTAGGGCTCCCTCTATGAGTATCCTACCAAAGAAATGTGAGTTTAATACCCATCAACTCTATGATAGTCACCACAGTGCCTCTCGCAAAGGAAGAGAGCTACAGGTTGTGACATCTTTTATGTAGGAAATTCCTAACTAGTAATGTGGAATTTTGGCAAGAAAACATACAACAAAAAGAAACACTCAAGAGTTTTTTTACATGGAAACTCAAGGGGGAAAATACCATGCGACCACTTTAAGTGATTAATCAATACACTAAGAAATTTTAAGAACTTACAAGACACAAGTTACCAATTAACCTCCCAACTTAGATGTCAATCTCAGTTGATTTGACTACCAAAGTCCAACTTGGAGCTTCTCAAACTTGTTTTTGTCTTCTTCTTAACTACTATAATCTCTTAATCCTTGCATGTGAAGCTTTAATCAAAGTCCATATGTCCCCTAATGGAAGTCCATATTTCCCCTTGCTGTAAATGATGCATGGTAGAATTGGAGGGTGAACAACTTCCATTAATCAGAACAACATCTTTGCAAGTGATTGCTATTTCATGCAATCTTAAGCCTTGGAAAGGTTTTGTTTGATGACTTTTATTCTTGTGAAAGAGTTCATGAGCTAACAATATATTCTCATGAATAAACCTACTTGATGCAAAGGTAAATTGGTTATGATTGAGAGGCTTAGAAATTATTTGTCTCATCCTCTACATGAAAATCTTCAAAATGATTTTATAAGTAAATTTACATAAACTAATCATCCAATATTGATATGGAGAAGAAGGTTCCATGACCTTAAGAATAAAATCAATAAGGTTAGAATTCTGTGTTTTGGACAAGGAACTAGAGTACCAGAAAGACCTAATCCCCAATTGTATTCCAGTAAGATTGCAGGTGAAAATTCTCTATTCCCAAAAAGAGGCCTCTAGTGTGTCTTTGTAAGCTAGTGGCGATAAGGGACGATCTCCTTTTCAGCCACTGGTGGGGTCCGTACTATATCTCCTTTTTAGAAGGATCTAATGGGACGAAGCTAGAAGTTCGGCCAAGGTGAGGGTCGAGCAGCTCGATGAGGGGTATAATGAGGAGAAGAATGGTCGGGTGTGGGAAGGCAGAAAAATTATCAGTCGAGTCAAGGGTCTTCGGTCTCAATGATGGGAGAAAGGAGGGGAGTAATGGTCGGTGTGGGGAAGCAGAAGATGATTGGGGTGAGGGTTTTATGTTGGGGATATAAGAGGGCAATATGTGTGGGGTGTATTGATTAAAAAGATACATCGGGGGTGTATTGATTAAAAAAATATAACTCATATATCTCAGATGAGGGGTACATATAAGAGAATTAAGAAATTTTATAAGGGGCACACAAGTAATGAGCAATGTAGAAGTTTAGTGGGGTACATATAGCCACATTCATCTCAAATATAAAGGCAATGATCATGTAAGTCATCATATCGTCACCCACACTATTCATATCTTAGTATTTAGTTTGCAGCGAATTGTGGATTCAAGATAGGACAATTTTTTTTCAAATCTTGAATCACAAGTGTCCGAGTGCCCAAACTATGCACTCTTTCCGCAAGAAGTAATGCTACTCTTTAAGTTTATTTATATTCTGGATGAATCCACTGGCTTTTTTTAGGAAACGTCCCTGTGAGGTACCCCGTGCAAGGGTAAGTTTTGGGTGGCTTAGCTTTCTTCTTCTCCAATGTAATGTTTGTAGTTCCATGGAACAAAATGAAAAGAACATAGTTAATATGCATCTGATTTGTTGTGAGCCATCGGATCAAGATCCAATTCTGGGTAAAAGACTGATTAAAATTGCACTGTCCAAGGCATCCAGCGCACTCCTAGTTTAAACAGGGCGCAAATAAAAGTAGGTTTACCCTACTTAATACGTGTATTCTAACTTTTTATTGATATATCATGCAAATGGTTTCTTTACTTGCAAATAATTTATGGGTTAATTAGATGTCAATATATATATAATCAATGCTCCATTACTCTGCCACAATTGGTGTGCTGGTAAAGGTATGTTCCCTTCATGTGAAGTGGGCCCATTTTCACATGCTTCCCCTTCCATTTTTCAGAAAAAGTCTTTTGTAGGCCAACATGTCGTGGCCTAGGCAATTGCCATGGCTTTCAGTGGGTAAAATGGCACATGTTTTAATTTTAGCCGTGTCGGTAGATATCTTGACATTTTGTTTGCGGATGGTTGTACGGATTATGGATAAGACATTGTCTTGCAAAATCGCCGAGTCCGTGCGATGCTTTCTTTGACCATCAATCAAAGCGGCTGCGTTTACGTGATTGATCTGTTTAGCAAGTTGAATGGATGAGACATTATTTACAAAACATCAATCACCTTCGCCGAGTCCAGGTGATGCTTTCTTTCTCAATCAATCAGTTCAGATGCATTTATCTCATTATATTCTCATTTATATATTTTTGGAATTCTTATCCACTATATTTTTTATATATTTTTTATATTAAAAATATCAAATGACTCAATTGTCTTAATAAATATTATTTTAAAATTTTAAAATTATCTAGGTAATGGGCTTGAGTTTGAATACTCATTAACTTACAGATTTAAGTAACAAATTTAAACTAATGGAGGACCTATGGATAGACAATTAGGATTATATGGTTCTTAACAACGGTATCCTTATTTAGTTATAAATACACTATTATCATCTTAATTTGGTGTCATAAGTTAGATTACTCTCAGTCAAGTTTTAAACTAGAAACTCATTGTGATTTTTAAAAAGATTAACAGAGATAAGGCATCAACAAGGGGATTAAGCTTCATTTAAGGTTCTAATGGTTACAGGTATGCCTAAAACCTTGTATTATGTTCTATCAATTAGTATCTAGGCTTGTTTAATTTTGACGACCACCGGCGGACTGTTGGCTGGCGTAGATTCCACCGTCGGGAAGTTGCGGGTTCTAGTCGGAATCACTAAACATAGTCGTTGGCCGCTAGATGGCTGGCTGGACTCGGACTATTAAGAAAAAAACAATTTTGGTCGTGTGAACAGTCTGTCCAACTGTAAAGTTCTTTTTTTTTTCAGCCATTGTGGGCCTCCGGTAATCGCCATACGATCTATCAAGCTCCGGCCAAGACCATCGTCTTACTGGGACTTGGATCTGGAAGGCCGCCGCTTGTTGAGACTTGTTTTTATGGTAGCTTTTTACTATCTCGAATTAGCTCCGCCACTGCCAAACGTTGATGCTTGTAATAGGGGCCGGATCTAGAACATACGGCGTTGAGTGGATCAATTTCCAACCTCCTGGGATGCCAGCTGGCAACGCACAGTAGCCGGATTATTTCTCTTTCACTGTGCGCTATCTTATATGCCCCTTTTTTACCGTCGTTCATTGTTTTGTCACCGAATCTGACATCGCCATTGTCAGGCAAAATTTTTCCAGGTGTTCTAGGTTGTCGGAGAGCTTCAACGGTCAACAGCGGGAGGGGTCCTCACAGGCTGGGTCGGAGACCTCTCGCCATCGCAAGAGGTGGAAGACAACCCGTGCAGGTGGGTCGTCTTTAGACCCGCCTGCGCGGGTTGGCCCAGACCCACCCGTGAGGGTCACTGCTTACCAGCGCCGCAGGTCACTCCTGACCCGCATGTGCAAACTGGGTTAGTTGACCCAGTTTGACCCACTTCCAAGTGAAAAAAAATCCTTTTCTGCAATATTTTTTTATACGGTTGTGATTGCATGTGGAATTATGGATGTGTTTTAATTATCATGTCTAGGTTTTATTAATGTTATGGGCCACCTAGAGGATTATATTGCAATTGTATGGTTTTTCAATTTTTTTTAAAAATTGTTGAGTGCACCACTTATGTAATTTTGAGAGAATGTACATTATACTAATTGTAAGCGACACTAGCATTCAAGGACCACATCTGGAGGCGGATGCAAACATGAAGAATTAATGTACAATTTTCTACTTTAGGGGCCTAAAGATTCCAACTTGTACAATTTTTTTAAAGGATTGTACATGGACTTTGGACTATATTTTTAATTGTGGTGTGTGGTGATCGATGGAACCCCTGGCCGAGTCCCAAAAGCCCAATGAAAAAATTAACAATAAGGTCCTTGTCAATTTTGTATATGGATATTTTTATGATTGTTTGATAATTAATTGCATTCATTTTTTTATTCGAAAAGGTGATTAGCACAAATTTAGTTCTCACGTCTATTGAGATGACTTAGGAGTGGCCAAAGCATCCTAGGTTATTTGTCAACGTGTGAATCATATAGAATGCTACCATGGAGTGCATAGATTCACATATATTATAAATATTGTGTTGTCCTCAAAATTTGATTATGTGATAAAGATTATCATCTGGCCCCAAAGGGAGGTGGTAGTTAGAGCCAAATAATGAGGATAAGGTGGACGGTTATATATTTTAACATGGGTGAATCCCTAGTCCCAAAGGTGGGGGATTTTCCAGAAATGTTTTGTGTATAACCCACTAACCTTATCATGAACTTTTGTTTCTATGCAGATTGCAACCTTTGCCCAAATGGAGGTTTACAATTTTACTAAATGATTTAAGCATTGACTATTTTATACTTATGTTATTGTTTCTTTCCTTTATCAATGTTTGCATTGATTTAATATTTTATTGCAGCTTATTCGTCTTCTATTTTTGACCCTAATCGGCCCCTTCCATTATTATATAGGGACAATTTTATGGATTGAAAGGCAAATTTTTTATTATTATTAAGGTGTATGGACTTGGATTTGGTGTTTTGTGTGGATGTACCCACCGCTCCTACTGAAAAAAGTATGGCAAGTGAGGTAGCATCTATTGAAAAGTGGGAGCGGTCTAACTACTTAAGCATGATGCTCATCAAGTCTCACACAAATAAAAACATTAGGTGATTCATCCTAGAATGGGCTACAGTTCAAGAATCTTTGAAAGCTATTGAAGCTCAATTCAAGAGCTCTCATAAAGCGTTAGCTAGTACCTTAATGTCCAAGTTGTCATCCAAGAGGGTAATAGATGACAAACGGGTGAGAGAGTATATCATGCTGATGTGTGATATTGATAACCAGTTGAATAATATGAAAATAAAGATTGATGACACCTTCTTAGTCCACTTTATTCTGAACTCCCTGCCTGCACAATATGGGCCATTTAAGATCTATTACAACACACATAACACTCAATGGTCAATCAATGACCTTCTGAGTATGTGTGTACAAGAAGAGGGGAGAGTTAAGCAAGAGAAGCTAGAAAGTACTTATCCAGTTTCTCATAAAGGACAGATTAAGGGAAATCATAGTGCTGCAAAGAAGCAAGCTAGTAAAGGTGTGCCAATGAAGTCTACTAGCATCAGTAAGGAAACAAAATGTTTTTTTTGCAAGAAGAAATGATACATGAAAAAAGTTACCCTAAATATCAGAAGTGACTCGCCAAGAAATGAGGTAATTTCATGTCTTTAGTGTGTTATGAATGTAATTATGTTGATTCTCATCATAATAACACATGGTAGATTGACTCTAGTTCTACAATCCATCTTTCTACTGTCATGTAGGGGTTTATAAGTATAAAGAAACTAAATGATGGGGAGCACAACATCTATTCTGAAAATAAGATGTGTTCGAAGGTATAAGGTGTGGGAACATATAGACTTGTTCTCCATACAAGCAAAAACTTAGATTTAGAGAGAGCTTTTTATATTCCATGTTTTTCTAAGAACTTAGTTTCTATATCAAGACTAGTGCCTCATGACTTTAATTTTCAATTTGTGAATTCCTCATTTCTGATTATTAAAGATTTAGACCATAAGCTCAGTACCTATATACACAATAACAACTATCCCTTCTTTAACACGATCATAAACAATAAGATAATGTTGATGTGCTTACTCCGACTTCCACTCTTATTGTTCTTCACGAAGAATATATAAATACTATTATCACACGACATATTTAACAGCCTAGATATGGAATCCATAATAGTAAGTCCTGTGACAAAGTTCATCAGCTAAGTAGCATGTGACATGCCCTCATAACAAACAACAAACTATGCCTCCATAGCCGACGACGTTGTAAGGGTTTGCTTAATACTTTTCCAAGAGACAACATCGCCTGCCAAAAGGAAAATATAACTTCCTTTATATGAGATGAATCCTTTAGGCTGAGTCATATACACCTCCTCAAGATCCCTATTCAAGAACGTTGTCTTAACATCCATTTTATGTAACTTAAAGTCAAAATGAGCTATAAGGGCCAAGAAAACTCTCAATGAATCCTTCATTGAAACTGGAGAGAAGGTTTCATTATAGTTAACACCATCTTTCTGAAGAAAACCTATGGCTACAAGTTGGGCCTTATATCTGTTAATGTTACCAGATAGATCTAATTTAGTTTTATAGACCCATTTGCAGCCAAGAGTTCTGGCGCCCTGCAGTAACTCTACGAGATCCCAAACTTGATTATCAGCCATAGATTTCATTGCATCCTCTATGGCATCATACCATTTACTAGAGTTATCTCCAGTCATGGCCTGTAAATATGTAATAGGATCCTGAATGAGTCCAACATTCTCATCAGACTCCTGCAGGTATACAACATAGTCAAAAGGGAGTGCAGGTTTCCTTACTCTTGAGGACCTTCAAAGTCCTATTTGATCAACAAATGGAGGTGCTTGTACAATAGGAACTTTAGCAACTTGTTCCTGAGGGGATGGTAGAGGGATGATAGTTTGTTCTAGAATCGCCATAGGCGATACAACATATGATCCTCCACCAGATGTGGGCAGAACAATTTGAACTAGTATTTCCTCATACACAATGTGTTTTGGAGAAATTACTCCCATTGAAGTTTCTATGCTCAAGAAAACGTGCATTTCGTGCTTCGACTACTGTAGGGGTGTGAGATGGACAATAAAGCCTATAATCCTTAGAACTTTCTGCATAGCCAATGAAAAAACCGTTAATAGTCTTAGGATCAAGCTTCTTCTCAAGTTGATTGTACACCCTAACCTCAAAAGGACAACCCCAGATGTATACATGATCTAAACTAAGTTTCCATCTATTCTATAGCTCAAAGGGTGTTTTAGGAACAGATTTAGATGAAACTCGATTTAAAATGTACACGGCTGTCTTTAAGGCTTCACTCCACATATTGAGAGGAAGAGAGGAGTTACTAATCGTACTCCTCACCATATCGATCAAACTGCGGTTCCTTCTTTTAGCAAGACCATTTTGTTGTGGTGACAATTTTTATTCTCATCCTGTCTCATTTTCTGGGCACTTAAGTATGAGACAATATTTGCAAAATGAGTGGGAGCATGCCTTTACTTAGAAATAAATTTTGCCACATATTGCACTGAAACAGAATAAATTAGTTGCATTATGATACATGGAAGGGAATGTTCTCCTATGAGGATATAACCGCCTTGATTCATGCAATTATGACATTTTGAAAGAGCATAAAGTTACTACATACAGTTTGAAGGGTATTATTTTTTCAAAAGTTGCATGCGCATACAAAAGTCATTTTAAAGTTTCCCATTACTCACTTGGTTATTTTTAAACTAAAATATTTTTCTCAAATTTAGTTTAATTCAACCAAGTGGGAAAGTTTATTCTTTCTATGGCTCCATTGAAAAGTTGTTCCAAGTGGGAGAATGATGGGCCTATTTTTATATTAAAAACATCAAGTGACCCAATTGTCTCAATTAACACTGTTTTGGGATTTTAAAACTGTCTGGGTAATGGGCCTGAGTCTGAATACCCATTAAGTTGTGGTTTTAAGTGGAAAATCTAAACTATTGGATGATCTATGAATGGATAGTCAGGATTTTAGGGTTCTTAGCAATAGTGTCCTGGTTTAGTTATAAATACACTATTAACCATCCTAATTCGATGTCTTAAACGAGATTACTCTTAGTTAAGTTAGAAACCAGAAACTCATTGTGATTATGAAAAAGATTAGCAGAGACAAGGCTTCAACAAGAGGATTAAGCTTCATTGAAGGTTCTAATGACTATAGGTATGCCTAAAACCTTGTATTATGTTCTATTAGTTTTTCCTTATAATTGAAAATAATTATAATAATCATTCAAGGTGAAAATTTTGGATTATGTTCCTGTTTTCTTCACTATTTGCCAATGTACTAATAAAAATATGTCAAAAACAATAGGTTAAGCTCTACTGAGCTGGCCATATGTGTTTGGTTTATCCAAACTAGTGTTTTTTTTTTTTTGTAACCAATCAAGGACACAAGAAAAAAGATTTGATCTTTGATCTTGTTAATGGGTTCGAAAATTCATTGTCCTTGAGATAATGATGAAGACAATTATGATTTTGGAAAAAACTTTTCAACAAAGGTCTATTTGAAAATCCAAGTAACAAGTTCAATGCTCAACTTTGATTAAGCTAAGAGTCACTTTGGTTCAATTTGTAAACATTTGGAGAAAAGTTCGACTGAGAGGGTTGCACGAAAGGCCTTAAGTAAGCTTCAATCGGTACTGTGAGACCCAATAATTAACTTATTAATGAAACCCCTTTGAAAGACCCAGTTAAAACAACTTGAAAACAAAGCAGCATTGGGACAAAGCCAAAATGGCAATAAATTTGTGGTTGCAAATTTCAATAAGAATTTATCTCAAGGACTATTTTGGTATTTTTGAAAAATTTTGAAAATTTTCATAGAACTTTGTCACTATGCCTCAAACCATGCATGTAACTAATATTTTAAAATACAAGGCTTCGACTGGTTCAAAAAATAATTGGGTGGAATTGATTTTCGGTTAATATAGAGAAAAAAAGGAGTCATATATTGACATTTTAATTATTTTGCACAAAAAATAAAGCTAAAATACAAATAATAAAAAGTACAATTTGCACTTCACAACTACGCACAAAAAAATCTGTGTCAAATAAACATATTTTCGAAATTTCATGGGGCAAAGTCAAATTCATGAAGAATTTTTTTTGGAAAAAAACCCAGCAATAGGTGGGAGGTTAGGCAGGCCCTAATCAGTAGATTATTGAAGAAAAATTACAAAGAAGTGTTGGCCTAAGACCAATACCAGAACAACGAACGAAAAATAGCATTATTTGCATCCAACATTAGGCAGGCTAGAAGAGTCAAGCACAACAAGGCCTGCCAAGGTATGATACTCTAAAGGGATGTGCCAAGAAATAAAGAACACCATGATTTCACTAGCTACTCTAGCCAGGAAATAAACAAACTGGTTTGCCTCTCAGAAAATGTGTTGAAAAAAAAAGTATTTGATCTGTATAAAAGTTTTTCTTTCTCGACAAAATGCCTATTAGGCCATGAAATAGATGTCATCTCACATCGTGTCAACCAAAATTGTTGAATCCCATTCAACTATAAGGGGCTTGAAATTAAAGGAAATAGCGGAGCGGATACCCCCAACCAATGCTTTAGCTCCAGCAACCATGTTAGTGTTTTGGCCATTACAATGATGAACTAGGGTTAATTCTAGAAGAACCATCCACATTTAATTTGCAGTAGTTGAGAAGTGGTTTATTCCATTTAACAATTGTTAACTTTGGGGTTTTAAACTCCAAATTTTGACTCATCAAACAAGAGAGCATATCCACTTCTTTCATAGACATCTTCTGATCTTCAGTAAAAGAGGGGCATTGCTGCCATAAGGTGAAACTAATCACTAATATTCCAAACACATAATTAGCATTCATTCCTCTCTTTGTTAAGACATATGTGCCAAAGTATCAGATTGACTTTATTTCCCTAAACAAAATTATGTCTATTCTATGTGTATATTTAAGTCTTATGGAATCTGAGTTGATTTGTGGTGAATCAAATAAGATTTTGAATTAAAAGACTTAAAAAATCAAAGCAGTTGTGTTTTGAAGGTTTCAAGGTGGAAGAGCTATGGAAACAATTGAATTTCAGTTGTATAATAAGTATGAATCAAGCACATGTGTCACACACTTAGGAATGGTATGCTTTTTAAAATCAGATTATTGAAAAAAAATGAGTAAAAAGCCAGTAAGAATTTAATAAGTATACAAAAAGTTTGATCACGATTGATTAGGATTAAAATAGGATCGATTAGGAATGAATTGTGCATTTAGTTCTATAGTGAAACTGTAGTATGTTAACTAATCTATCAAGAGTAGCAATTGATTCTTTGGGATTCTTGAATCGGTATTGTAGCAATATTGTAGCAATGGTCGATTGGGCATTATAGCAATTGATAGGTTGTACTCATTTTTATCTAAAATAGGTCATTCCCAGTAGAATATTATTCTTATTAAAATTCTCACACTTAAACTACCTGAGGGGCCTATATAAGGGGTATTTGGACTTGAAAAAACATAAGTGAAATGCATAAAAAGTGAGATGAGATTTGCAATTCTTTTCTACTGTACTTTGATGTACTTTGAAGGTTAGTGCCTTCATTGGCTAATATTCATTGAGATATTTTGTATTTAGGTATTTGAAACTGTCAAATTGTCATTATGCCTTATCTTCTTGGTAGATTTGTTTAGTTACTTCATACATACACATGAGTTAAACTGATTGAAAACTTAAGTTGTGAGTTGTGTTTTACTCCATACAACACAAAGAAGGTCATCACATGTAAGAGTTGAAGATGAAGCAAATCAAGATGGACTTTGTTTTATACTTCCATAGGAAGAAGAAGACAAAAGACGACATTCAAAAGTACCAACAATGATTTTGGTAGCTAATGGACAGCTAGGGATGGACTTCTAGTGTTATGATAATGTTTAGGTCTTTGTAAGCTCTAGATCTTCTTAGTGCATTAGTTAATCATCCAAGGGTTGGCCGTGTAGTTTTTCCTGGTTGGGTTTCCACAATAAAATTGTTTGCATATTTATGTGGTTGATTGATAATTTTTTGTAGTAGCTTAGTTTTTGTGCAATGAAGCCGCATCTTGCAATTCTTATGTTTAGTTTTGGGGTAGAGGCATTGTGGTGACCCTCTTGGTTTGAAGGGTAGTTTAGGTTTTAAATAGAAATTTTGTATAATTGATTTGTGTTGCTTCTGCTCTTTATACTCTCTTTAACCGTTTCAACTTGGTTGCTTGGTTCACTTGATATATCATGGCAATAACTTTCTCTAGTGTTTTTGATGAAATTACTTGCAATGATATTGGTTTACATGCTAGTGTAAAGTTGAATGACCCTTGAAAATATGGATCTTCAGGATCAAATAATGTTGAATATGATCGTAAACCGTCTAATGAAGAGGATTTCCTTGATGAACAAGGGAAACTCTTCAAACAAGCCATTTTATTGGGGTAATAATGTTCAAAATTTTGAGAAATTTGTCAACAAGAATGAGGAAACAATTGACTCACTATCCAAATCAACTTTGGAATTGGCTGAAGGTAAAGAATCATTAGAAAAAAGAGGATCAAAATTTGAGAACTTAACTAAAGCAAGAAAGAGAAAAGTCAAGATCCTAGAAAGGGGATTATGATACAATGCAAACAATTCTTTTAAGTTCTAAGGTAATTACTAAATTTGTGAAGGCAAAGTAACTCAGATAAACTAGGAAGGTTGGTTCACATATTGTTCACACTCCAAAGACAAGAGAACCCCTTTGGAATTTGAGTTCAAAGTCTTAACCATAGAAAGCGACCACATAATAGATAAAATAAAATAAGAAGACTTCGTTAATTAGACAAAGTCAAGCCATGAACTACAACCTTACTCGCCATAGTAGACATGTCATAAATAAATTTGTAACTAAGGAAAGTTGAATGTATTCTAACTTGAGCAAATTGTTTAAAAAAATAAAAGGGAACTAGCCAACTAATTCAACGAAATCTCCCATGAACTATCAAATTAGTGGACCAAATGTTAAATCTATATGGGTTAAGAAGCATGCAACACCCATATATATACCTAAGAAGTCTCCACAAGTCAATAAGAAGAAAACGAAGATGGTTTGGATATTTTCCTTTTCCATTCATGTGTGCATTCAAGTTTTGTAAATTTGTAACAGATTAGTGTCGTGCTAAGTTAGATTTCAAATTGTTCAAAAATTGGAGCAAACATGTTATGAAGAATAAAAGGTAAATATCATGAACACACAAGTCGCAAACAGATGTTTTTATAGAAAGTAATTAACATGCATGTTATGAACATTATAAATGAAAAAGACAAAATCACAAGAGTTGATAAGAGATTGATAATCCTTGAACAAAGTTTGACCGAGCTTGAATGATTTTTTAGATTTTTTATAGAACATTGAATGATCGATCGTCCAATGGAAAAGATCGATTAGAGTAATTTTTCTTCAATAAAAAATAGTAAATAATTGATCGCACTTTTGAAATGATAGATCAAATTTCTAGGTTTTTTCAACAATAAAGAAATTGATCGATTGCCAAATGTAATGTTTCATTAGACCATACTGTGGTTACTTGAAACATGTCATTCCAAGAGCAATTTGTTTCCTACTAAATGTCAATGGCCTAAACTGACTTTGACCACTATTTTAAGACCTAAAGAGGACAAAATTGAAAAGGATGGAAGAATATTTTGAAAAGACAAAATTTAGAGCTTTATGTTTAATTCCTTCAAACACCTTTTAATGAATTTGAGATAAAATCCAAGAAAAGGTGAGTGATTGATTCATAATTACTTTATAAATTGATTTGTTGTGTTGTAAGAGTCACAAGCACATCACACACAAGAGTTGATTGTTAAAATTAATTAAGGAATTTGATTGATGCTTCAAGAGGATCAAGAGATTGTACTAGTGAAGAAGAACTATGGAGATAGAGTTCACAAGCTCCAATATAGGCTTTGATGTCCAAGAAATCTAGAGATGGACTTCTAGAGAATGGATTGGTAACATGTGGTCTTGTAAATTCTATATCTTCATAATGCATTGATTAATAAGCTTAGAGTGATCATGTGGTTTTTTTCCTGATTAGGTTTCCACATAAAAATGTTATTGTATATTTTTTGTGTGTGATTGTGCATTTGAAATTTTGCATTAGTAGAAATATCAATTTCCTATGCAAGAGGCCAAATGTCACGGCCCGGCACCGCCCGACCCAAACCGAACCTGGTCCAAGGGCCAGTCAAGCGCACGGGGGTGACAAAAAATTACATATTAATGTATTCAGGAAGAGTTAGCCCCTTTAACGGGCGATTCAACTAAAGGAGTGGCACACCTCACATCCTTTGACCAAGAGAAATAAGGATAAAGAAGATGATAATAAACTATCATAATCTGCACATAAACCCACATAGTAGTCAACCCCAGAGCCTAAATATGGCTAAAATCAAGAGAGTTTAGACACATCTAAGAACACAAATAAACTCGAGCATAATACATAATCCACCAAATAGTGTTCTCTAGTATCAGGAACGAAAAGATCAGAAAGTAAAACATCATCAGAATGCAACGATGGCTAATCCCACGAGTACCCATGTCATCCATCATATAAGGTGTCCTGCATGTTTGCACATCTCAATGTGTGATGCACTGAAATAATGTTTAATAAATATTTTCAAATTTCTATTTGCAATCCTATTTTGTGTTAATTCATTACTGATTTGGGCTATTTATGTTTTGAATAAGTTAGTTGGACCTTAATTGAGTTTACATGTCTAAACAGGCTTCAACAAGATACAACTGGAAGAGGAAGTTAAGCCCAACTACCCAAAGCTATTTAAAAGTCAAGAATGGGCTCCTAATGGTCTAAACATGCATGGAATGGTCGAACACAACCTTGTGGACCCATTTGATTTGAGATTTGTATGAATAGAACTAAATTATGAAAGAAGTTGATTCGGATAGATTGACACAGCCTTAGTATTTTGATCATATCTTTTTATGTATAATTCGGATTGATACGATTCTGGTGGCAATGGAAAGAAGACTTCCGTGGCTACAAGTATTATTTCAGGAAGAAATTCCAAATTCTGAAGATATAGGGGTCGAATCAGGCAATCAATCAGGATGAAATCTGGAGATATGATTTGATTTTACCCTTTGAAGCAACCCTTTCTTTTCCTATAAATAGAGGGGTGGACGTGATAGATGGGGCATTCTCTCCTCTTTGGAGCTCTCTTCTCCTATTTTCTTCTTTCATTTTGTAATTTTGTTTTTAGTTTTATTATAATGGTTTTCTAAGCTCTCAAGCTAAGGCTAGAGGTGATTTGTAATAATCTAATGGAGTTCAATTCATGTTTCATCAATGGTTTCAAGTAAGTATTGTTTATTTGAAGTGATGTTTATTTAATATTGTTCTTCTTCTTGTTTCTTTGTGATTTGGATACATAAGATGCTTGAAGGCTATCCTTCTTGATCTTTTGTGATTTGGATACATAGAAAACTTGAAGAGACAATTATTTTTATCCTTCATCTATCCAAAGCATTTTCTATCTTTAGTTTTAATTTTAATGTTCATATCTTCCGGTTAGATAGAATCTTCATTCAATTCTAACTGAGATAACATGATACATGAAGAACATCATTAGATGTTACAATGATCTTTAATGCCTTAGTGTTTTATTATCTTGATTTCTTAACGTGTTATTCCCTCAATACTCTTCTACTCTTTCTTTCTTAATTTTTCTTCCTCTATTTCTTCGTAACTATTTTCTTTGTTACACAAGGCTTTCCCTGTGGATCGACCTTGTCTACTACAATTGGCAAGTAAAATAAATCTGAATTTGACTTCTTCATAGTCTTGTTTCAGACGTAACAACAATGTGCAACCGCAAAACAATTCACAAAATAAGGGTGAGTACAAAACTCAGTAATGGTTTGAAAGCGGTAACATAATTTAGAAAATCGTCACAACATCTTGGCAATTCAGATCCTTAAATGACATAGTATACCCTTTTCTGATCATCTCCTTACTAAACCCCTACGTATCCATAAGTAAAAGATTTAACATACATATAACACATAGCAAAACTGGGAAAAATGATCAAATTATGATTTACCATCAATCCTGCATAAGTAGGTATCCTTATTCAATCACAATCAAGCATAATATCACACATAATCCGCATGAGAAGTGTCTCTCAAACACTTTCTGATCATGCATTCATATCACATATACCATTCCATAGCTCATTCACCCTACATGACAAATGTGTTAAACACATGATACACAATCATGCATAATAAATTATATCCACATGTGTCAAGTCATCCCTACACAACTTAGGCAATCCTATGCATAATATAATCACATCTACACGTATCATCAACAAATGGTGAATGCCTCCATCAAGGAGTGAATACAATCATTGCCACATAGGTGGGACATAGTCAAAGCCACATAGGCAGGATATAATATGAATTCCACATAGGAAATAAAAAGTGTCGGGGTAGTTAGCCCCTAAGTCTGCTCACCCTGGACAATCCTGGCCAAGGAATGTTTAAATCTCACACAGAAAACCTAGAGCAGGTGTCTTCGCCCTGGAACATCTGCTGTGGTGGGAAGACTCTGAATTCCACACAGGAAACCTAGAACACATGGTAGCTGGTGCACAAAGGCATAACAATTAGGATTCTTAGGGTCAAGATGACTATCTCAAGCAATCTCAACCGCAAGACAAGTACACAACTCGTCCCCACACAACTCAAGTCAACTCAACCGGGGGAGTATACATCTTCCAGACAGGAACTCAAATCAAAATCATATCCTTTCCGACCAGACAAGTTCTGATTAAATCAGAAATTTATTAATACGGCACACAATCTCACATCATTGCATACAATCGATCAACCATGGCTAATCATCGATAAATTCCCATTCATGAAGTCCATTTCATGATGCATGCAATAGGATACATATGTGAGAAATCTCTACATCAATTCCAACACATATAATGTGCTCCCACTAGTCCCAACATGCATCATATTAGAGACATAAACAACCACAATTATAAAATAAATTCCCCACATGTGTGTGTTCATACATTCTTAAGCACATGATCATACTTTAACAATATCTCACAAGGCAATACACACATGCTTTGATAAAATCTAAAAATAATTATAAACTGAAATCATGAAAAATACATTCAAAACCATCATTTCAAGCAGGTGAAGTCCCATGCTCAACTCCTACATGCATGTTTAATCCACACATAAAACTAGAACATAGTATCACTATTCACCCACAATTTATTCATACAATAAGAATCCACATTAGATCATTTCCATATAATAACCTTGCTGGAAACATGATTAAACATAAGAAAATCATCCGCCATAGGTTCAAGATAAATCGTACTAATACGTCTAACCATCAACATGTACTTCCATATAATACTTAAACATGCTCTATAATTTCCAACATAAATAGCATACCTTTCTAGTAGCTTATCCTAACTCAAAATACTCCACATGAATATTAGAAACAACCTTTGGGAGTAAACATACCGAAACAAGCATAGGAAATAAAATGCGTATAATCTATTGTGTAGCCGATTGATCGGCCTGTGAGGACGATCAATCGCCATAATGGCAATTCTAGTTCATCTTCTCCATTTTGAAAACAAAATTGAGACACCATCAATCAAACTTAAAACCTCCATTCAAAGCCTCAAACATCATGAAAATTTAATTAAACCTTCCATAATACTAAATCTACCCATTTCCAATAAAAGCCCTAAGACATTAATACAAAAGATTAAGCTTTCACTAATCCACCATTAGAGCACTAAACATGGAATCCATTCAAGAAAACACATCAAAAACCAAGATTTGAAATTCATCAAGCTTGAGGATTAAACCGAATACCTTTCACCTCTTTTTGGGTCGAATTAGCTATTCAATCTCCTCCGAAACCTACCCAAGCATGTGATTTTTTGTTAATACCCTCTTTTTGGGCCATTTTCCCCTAATTTTTTTAATTTTACATTTCCTAATTTTCTTACGCATAGTTATTATAAAAAATTTGAAAATTTTAACTATAGAGCCTCTTTTAATATCAAAATTATTCATTTATATTAAAAACAAATAGATTGGTTTTAGTTAATTTTATTATCTAATTTTTTTTATGTGGGTATTACATTAAGGAAAAAATTGTATGAGCCAAGTTTACACACAAAGGCATCATCGGCCGGAAAAGGCAGAAAACCAACTAGGCCACTGAGTTAGGGGCTGTTTAGGTTAATTCGCTAGCGAATCAAAATTTTTTGGAATTAATTCATTCGATTCAATATAGAAACGGAATTTGGTTTGGGTAAGGAATTTTTTAGATGGAATCACGTTTGGATACCGAATCGTGTTTAAGGTTAGAATCTTTAGAACTTTTAGGTAAATTGACAAATATACCCTTTGAATAGAATTGTTTTGATAGAATCATGTTTGGGTAAGGAATTTATGTATTTTTTGAAATCATTGAATTTATGAAAAAATAACAAATATTACTTTGGTTTAGGCATTGTACATGGTTACTGTTCAACACCAATAATATGCCCAACCCGATGTATTCGGCTTTGAGCCATATCGAACGGTTTAAGATGACACTAAAAAAAAGTTTATTTCGCTAGATTGATTGTAGAAGTAGAAGAGGCCTTAGGCTCCTCCTTAAATAGTCTTTTATGTCTTGATGGGCCCATGGAAGTCCGTACCGGCTGATACGAGTGCCTATCCACAATACTTAAGACCGATATGGTATGATACGGGGTGTAATATGTCTTACATAAAAATGGATGTGTATTGGCTGTATTGGCCTGTATTGTATCGATACGATAGATACATATTGACATGTTATTAATTTATTATTTATTATATTCATAAAAAATATAAAAAAATTATACGACAGGGACACATAGGAATAACGATACATAGTTGTATTGGCCCCACGTAGCAATAACAATACATCATGATAGCGATAATGATACATCATTGTAGCGATAATGCTACATCTTTGTAGCGATAATGTTACATTCTTGTAACGATATTGCTACATCGTAGTAGCAATATTGTCATGCCGTTGCAGCGATAATGCTACATCATTGTAGCGATAATGTTACATTCTTGTAACGATATTGCTACATTGTTGTAGCGATATTGTTATGCCACTGTAGCGATATTACTATGTTGTTGTAGCGATAATGCTACATTGTTGTAACGATATTGCAAAGACGTTGTAGCAATAATGATACATCGTTGTAGCGATAACGCTACATTGTTGTAATGATATTGCAACAACGTTGCAGCAATAACGATGAAATGTTGTAGTGATAATGCTACATCATTATAGCGATATTAATACAATGTTATAATAATATTGATACATTGTTGCAGTGATAATGCTACATCATTGTAGCAATAATGTTATACCTTATTAGCTATATTGCTTCAACGTTGCAGCAATAGCGATATAACCTTCTATGGTCTTTTATGGTCCACAATATAGACTTCTATGGTCTTATGATGCTATAAAAAAACTATTAAAATTGGATGTGGAATTAATTCGGTAGCGAATTGGACTACAACAAGCAATTAACTTTTTCAACTTCTATAGCAAACAATGTGATCCCTCAAATTCTTCAGCACATATAGTTCTTCATGGTCAAGCCTCCGCCAGGATACGACGAGCTTGAAAAAAAATTCATGCTCCCCTCTAACAATAAGCTTAGTGTAAAAACTACTTGAGAGTCATTGACATTTAAGAAAAAAAAATACACATCAGTGCATATTAGCATTAATTTCACTAACACTAGTGTATACTAGCGTATGTGCTGGGTGAATGGCTCCCATACATTTCTGATGCTAGCCTGGTGATAAGTGAGAGCATAGAAAATGCTTCCTGCATGAAGGGGCCCGATGAGAAAACAACAAAATTTTAGGTTTCACGGGAAGAAACCTAATGCAAATCTGATATCCAATGTAATCAAATAAGACAAATCTTAATAATTTACCCATACACAATCTTCTGACGAAAAATTTAAGTTTTTCGCAAATCACAATAAACATTTTAGTTCTTTTTGTCCATTTTACAAAAAAAAACGAGATTTAAATGAAAACTTTGTACGTGTATGATTGGATGCTTGCCGAACCCATAGTAGGTTATACTATCTCAAGTACAAGGAAGGAATGGCAGAACAGGAAACTCATTAACCGTCAAAAGCATCAATTGAGCCTTTACGCTTTCTGGCTGAATCAGAGGAAATCAGGTTGGCCGGTAGATGTTAAACACCTATGCCACATTCAACTATTTCGGTCGACGTATATATATATATATATATATATATATATATATATATATATATATATATATATATATATATATATACTATTATAAAAATTAAAATAAAATTACTCTCCCTCTCCTCTCTCTTTTCCCTCTCTCACGCTCTTTCTTCCCTCTCCTCTATCTCTCTTCCCTCTCCACTCTCTCTCCCCTCCTCTCTCTCCTCACTCTCTCTATTTATTTTGATTTTAATTTTTTTAAAATTTTAAAAAGCCATTAGTGACGTATATCTGCATATGTCGCTAATACACCATAGTATTAGTGACACATACATGTATGTCGTTAATACTATTTTTTTAAAATAAAATTAATATCCCCCTCTCTCCTCTCCTCTCTTCCTCTCCTCTCTCTTCTCTCTCTCCCCTCTCTCTCTCCTCTCTCTCCCACTCTCTGCTCTCTCTCTTCTCTCCTCTCTCTCTTCTCTCCTCTCTCTCTTCTCCCTCCTCTCTCTCCTTTGTCTCTTCTCTCTCCTCTCTCTCTCCTCACTCTCCCCTCTCACTAGAAGAAAATGTAGTATTAATGACGCATATATTAGCAACATAATGCTAAGGGTCGCTAAAAATAACTATTTTCGACGAATGATAAGCGTCGCAAAAAATGAACTATTAGATATGTGTCGCTAATACTAATCATATTAGCGATGTTTTATTATAAGCGTTTCTAATAGTTCCTCTATTTGCGATGCTTTCTACAAGCGTCGCTAAAAGATATATATTTTAAATAAACAAGAAAGAACACATAACTATTAGTGACGCTTTGCTTAAACATCGCTAATAGCTTTCGCAATAGTGACACTTTTTCATAATCATAGCTAATAGTGCTGCTATTAGCGACGCTTACAAAAGCGACACTAATAGTTATGAATTCAGAATAATAAAAAATAAAAAATTTGAATCATTAGCGGCGCTTTTAAATAAGCATCGCAAATACCATTTCTAATAGCGATAGCTTTATTAATTCATTTTATTCAATAAATAAATATTCAAAATATTATAATAATGTTCCTGAATATAATATATTTTATCAATACTTACTATTTGTATATATATTAAATAAATATTAAAATTTCAATAAAAACTAGTGTTAATAATATATTATACTTTCACTATTTATATATAGTGTATTTTATTTCTGAAATCATATTATTGAATTTAAAATATAATTTATAATAAAAGAGAGAGTGTATAGAGAGAGGGAGTGAGAGTGAGGAGAGAGAGAGAAGAGAGAGAGGGATCAGAGAGAGAGGAGAGAGAGAAGAGGGTGGAGAGAGGGAGGAGAGAGAAGAGAGAGAGGAGATAGAGAGAGAGGGGAGGGAGGAGAGAGAGAGGTGAGAGAAGAAAGAGGAGATAGGGAGAGGAGAGAGAGGGAGGAGAGAGTGAGGAGGGAGGAGAGAGAAGAGGGTGGAGAGATAGAGAGAGGGGAGGGAGGAGAGAGAAAAGTGAGAGAAGAGAGAGGAGAGAGAGGGGGGAAATTTTTTATTTTATTTATTTTATATTTTTATTTAAAAATTAATTAAAAAATAAATAGGCATGTTATTAGCGACATATAAATGTATACTTTGCTAATACCACCGAGTATTAGCAACGTATAGACTTATATGTCGCTAAAACCCTTCGTACTAGCGACGTATAATCCTATATGTCGCTAATACATTTTTATTAATTTATTTAAATAATTTTTAAACAAAAAATATAAATATAGAGAGAGGAGAGAGGGAGAAGAGAGAGGAGAAAGAGAAGAGAGAGGAGAAAGAGATAGAGGAGAGAGAGAGGAGTGAGAGAGGGTGAGGAGAGAGAGAGGGTGGAGAGAGAAGAGTGAGGATGGAGGGAGGAGGGAGAGAGGAGAGAGAGGGTGAGGAGAGAGAGTGAAGAGAGAGAGAGGAGCGTGGAGAGATGGAGGAGAGAGGAGAGAGAAGAAGATGGAGAGAGGGAGGAGAGAGAAGAGAGAGGAGATAGAGATAGAGAGAGAGAGGAGAGAGAGGGGAGGGAGGGAGGGAGATAGAAGAGAGAGAGAGAAGAGGGTGGAGAGAGGGAGGAGAGACAGAGTAGATAGAGAGAGAGGTGAGAGAAGAGAGAGGGGAGGGGGAGAGAGAGGAGAGTGAGAGGGGAAATTTTTTATTTCATTTGTTTTATATTTTTTATTTAAAAATTAATTAAAAATGAATAAGCAAGTATTAGAGACGTATAGAATTATATGTCGCTAATACCTTAGAGTATTAGCGACATATAGGCTTATATGTCACTAATACCCTTAGTATTAGCAGCGTATAATCCTATACGTCTCTAATACATTTTTATTTATTTTTTTACATAATTTTTAAACAAAAAATATAGAAATAGAGATAGGAGAGAGGGAGGAGAGAGAGGAGATAGAGAGAGAGGAGTGACGAGAGAGAAGGGCTTGAGGGTGAGGAGAGTGAGGAGAGAGAGGAGATAGAGAGAGAGGTGAGAGAGGAAAGAAAGAGGAGAGAGAGGAGATAGGGAGAGAGGAAAGAGAAAGTGGAGGGAGGAGAGAGAGGAGAGCGAGGGAGAGAGAAAGGAAGAGAGAGAGGAGAGCGAGGGAGAGAGAGAGGAGAGGGAGAGAGAAAGGGAGAGAGAGGAGAGGGAGAGGGAGAGGGAGAGGAGAGAGGAGAGAGGGAGAGAGTTTTTGCAACAATTATTGATAGGCGTCGCAAAAATTACAATTAGAGATGTTTATTTAACGTCACAAATATAATATTTACGATGTTTGTTAAAATTGTCGTTAAAACTATGGTTGTTGTGATGCTTGAGGTAAGCTTCCCAAAATACTGTCATTTGCAACACATTCTATGCGTCATAAAATGAAAAGGCGGTGCGCGATTCCTTCATGTACACGTTCTCAAAAGTTTCCACGTGGGGCGAAATGTTTCACCTATGCGGGTGATATTTTGCCCGGGGACGATTTCCGCCAACGCGGGCGTAAATATAATTGCCCTTGCGTGTGAAAACGCCCGAACCAGCGCCTCATCTTCGCCTCGTTTTGCTGGGTGCCGGCCCTGCCATCTTCCGACCACCGCACCAGGCTGCCTGTCCTCGCCTCCCTCCGCCATTGATAGCCCTCAATGCGCCACCCCTCGTTGCCTCCCCTGCAGTAGAAAGTATTCCGACTGCTGCCCTGCACTGCCCCTCCTCACCTCCCCCACCATAGGAAGTTTTCCGACCACCACTGCTTTCGCCTGGTCTCCCTGCACCACCTCCATCCACTGGCCTACCCCTTCCCACCCTCGGCTCCCCCCCCTACACGGTTCCCCCCACCCCCTTCCTCCCTCCCGCTTCTCCCCTCTCTCCCCAGTTCCCCCCCTCCCCTTCCCTCCTGTGAAAAACAGAGGGGAAGGGGGAAACAGGGGAGCCGGGGAGGGAGGAGGGGTGCCGGAATCCACCGCCTACCCCCCTCTCTCCCTGGATACCCCACCCCTCTCACTCTCTGGTCCCCCCCCCCTCCCCGCCGGGGAAGGAGGGGGGGACCCGGGGAGAGACAACGCCTCTCCCCCTCCTCTCTTAGGTGACTATTAGCGATGTATAAATGCGCCGCTAAAAGTCCTTTTTGTTGTAGTGTCTCTCTCTCTCCTCCCTCTCCCTCTCTCCCCTCTCTCCTCTCTCTCTCTCTCCTCACTCTCTCCCCCCTTTCCTCACTCTCTCTCTCCTCACCCTCTCTCTCCCCTCTCTCTCTTCTCTCCTCTCTCTCTCCCCTCTCCTCTCTCTTCTCTCTCTCTCTCTCTCTCTCCCTCTCCTCTCTCTCTCTCTCTCCTCTCTCTCTCTCTCTCTCTCTCTATCTCCTCTCTCCTCTTCTATCTCTCTCTCCTCTCTCCCTCTCTCTCCTTTCTCTCTCTCCTCTCTCTCCTTTCTCTCTCTCCTCTCTCTCCTTTCTCTCTCTCCTCTCTCTCCCCTCTGTCTCCTCTCTCTCCTCCCTCTCCCTATCTCCCGTCTCTCTCTCTCTCCTCAGTCTCTCTCTCCCTCTCCTCCTCACTCATTCTCTCTCTTCACCCACTCTCTCTCCTCACTATCTCTCTCCTCACCCTCTCTCTCCCTCCTCTCTCCTCACCCTCTCTCTCTCCCTCCTCTCTCCTCACCTTCTCTCTCCCTCCTCTCTCCTCACTCTCTCTCTCCTCCATCTCACTCTTCCCTTTCTCTCTCCTCACTCTCTCACCTCCCCCTCTCTCTAGACTCTCCCCTCTCTCTCTTTGATCACTTTCTTCTCTCTCTTCACTCTCTTTTTTTATAAATTATATTTTAAAATTAATAAGAAAATTTAAGAAATAAAATATACTATATTTAAATAGTGAAAGTTTAATCTATTATTAACACTACTTTTATTAAAAATTTAATATTTATTTATTATATATACAAATAGTGAATATTGAATAAAATATATATTATATTTAGGTAGTTTTTAATTTTATTTATTAAATAAAATTAATTAATAAAGCCATTCACCACGCTTGTAAATAAGCGTCACTATTATTAATGCAATTTGCGACACTTATTTTAAAGCATTGCTAATATTTTTTTTTAAAAATTTTGTTTAAATTAATAACTAATATCTGGACTATTAGCGATGCTTGTAATTAAGCATCGCTAATAGTCTTGATATTAGCGAGGCATGTGAATAGCGTCGCTAATAGCTAGACTATTAGCGACACTTGCGATAAGCGTTGCTAATAATTATGATTTTTTTCTTTTTTTAGTTAAAATATATATCTTTTAGTGACGTTGGTATAAAGCGTCGCTAATATGATTAGTATTAGCGATGCATAATAAAATGTGTCGCTAATAGTTAACTTTTTTGAGACGCTTTTGTATGCATTGCAAATAGTTATTTTTAGCGACGCTTATGTTTGTATTGCTAATAAATGCGTCACTAATACTACATTTTGTTGTTGTGAGAGGCCTCTTGTGTGTCTTAGTATGCTTGTGGCGACAAGGGCCGATCTCCTTTTTAGCTACTAGTAGGGTCTCATACTAGATCTCCTTTTTAGAAGGATCTAATGGGACGAAGGCGGAAGATCGTCCAAGGTGAGGGTTGAGCAGCTCGATGAGGGGTATAATGAGGAGAAGAATGGTCAGGTGTGGGAAGGCAGAAAAATTATGAGTCGAGGCAAGGGTCTTGGGTCTCAATGATGGGAGAAACGAGGTGATTAATGGTCGGTGTGGGGAAGTAAACGATGATCGGTGTGAGGTTTTATGTTGGGGATGTAGGAGGGCAATATGTACGGGGTGTATTGATTAAAAAGATACATCTGGGGTGTATTGATTAAAACAATATAGCTCATATATTTCAGATGCAGGGTACATATAAGAGATTTAAGAAATTTTATAAGTGGCACACAAGTAGTGAGCAAAGTAGAAGTTTAGTGGGGTATATATAGCCACATTCATCTCAAATATAAAGGCAATGATCATGTAAGTCATCATATCGCGACCCAGTTTTGAGTTTGCGCTATTCCTAGATATCTTAGTATTTAGTTTGCAGCGAATGTGGATTCAAGGTGGACAAATTTTTTTCAAATCTTGAATCACAAGTGTCCGAGTACCCAAATTATGCACTCTTTCCGCAAGAAGTAATGCTACTCTTAAGTTTATTTACATACTGGATGAACCCACAGGCCTTTTTTAGGAAACGTCCCTTTGAGGTACCCCGTGCAAGGGTCAGTTTTGCGTGGCTTAGCATTCTTCTTCTCCAATGTAATGTTTGTAGTTCCATGGAACAAAATAAAAAGAACATAGTTAATATGCATCTGATTTGTTGTGAGCCATCTGATCAATATCCAATTCTGGGCAAAAGGCTGATTAAAATTGCACTGTCCAAGGCACCCGGCGCACTCCAAGTTTAAACAGGGCTCAAATAAAAGTAGGTTTACCCTACTTAATACGTGTATTCTAACTTTTTATTGATATATCATGCATATGGTTTCTTTACTTGCAAATAATTTATGGGTCAATTAGATGTCAAAACATATATAATCAATGCTCCATTACTCTGTCAATATTGGTGTGCTGGTAAAGGAAGGTTCCCTTCATGTGAAGTGGGCCCATTTTCACATGCTTCCCCTTCCATGACCACATAAGAGGGGATGTTCACATTCTCCGCTGTTTTTGGTCTTTGGTGGATGTGTTCACATTCTACTTCTTCCCTTGTTTCCTTTCACATGGATGAATAAATAAATAAATAATTCACCGACGGCGTGTCAAGCTCAACCAGGCTGGCAAAATATGGCCGGTTTAGATACTGTCAATAAGTTCGAAAGTCTTTCTATGATATCAATGGAGGCAACCCTTATCGATGGAGGCAACCAATGCAGGAAATCCGCCAATCTGTAATATGAATAATGTATGTCAATGTCGACAACCAAAATTGACAAGTATTCCAGTAAAACAAAGTAAAATCGAAAATTGACCAGTCATATGGCCCTATCCCTACAATCATTCGGGCTTTAGTTTGTCTTTTGTATTAAAAGGAGACAAAAAACATTGACCATACGCGGATTGTAACGTCTTCTGTGAGATGTAGTGACAAATAATCTTTTGTAGGTCCTCTAGCAAAGACAAATTTTTCAGAAAAAGACTTTTGTAAGCTGTTGTCGTGGCCCAGGCAATTGCCATGGCTTTCAGTACGTAAAATGGCACATGTTTGAACGCTAGATATCTTGACATTTCGTTTGTGGATAGTTCTACGGATTATAAATAAAACTTTGTCTTGCAAAACTTCGCCGAGTCTGTGCGATGCTTTCTTTGACAATCGATCAAAGCGGGTGCGTTTACGTGATTGATTTGTTTAGCAAGTTGTACGGATTATGGATAACACATTGTTTGCAAAACATTAATCACCTTTGCCGAGTCCTTATGATTCTTTCTTTCACAATCAATCAGTTCATATGCATTTACCTCTGTATATTTTGAATTATGTTTTTCGAGTTTATATGTACCATGTTTTTATTGCGTTTGTTTTTATATTAAAAATATTAAGTAATTCAACTATCTCAATTAATACTGTTTTAGGCTTTTAAAACTGTATAGGTAATAGACTTGAGTTTGAATACCCATTAAACTATAGATTTAAGTGATAAATCTGAACCATTGGATGATTTATGGAGGGACAGTAAGGATTTTAGGGTTCTTAACAATGGCATCCTCGTTTAGTTATAAATAAACTATTATATATCCTAATTCCATGCCTTAAGCGAGATTACTCTCAGTTAAGTTCTAAACCAGAAACTCGTTGTGATTCTAAAAAAGAATAGCAGAGACAAGGCATCAACAAGAGGATTAAGCTTCATTGAAGGTTCTAATGGCTACAGGTATGCCTAAAACCTTGTATTATGTTCTATCAATTAGTATTGATGCTTGCTTAATTCTGACGACCACCAGCGGACTGTCGGCGGGTTGCGGGTTCTAGCCAGAATTACTAAACACACAGTCATCGGCCGCTGGATGGCTGGTTGGACTCAGACTGTTAAGAAAAAAAAATTGGTCATGTAAATAGTTCGTCCAATTGTAAAGTTCATTTTTATTTTCGGCCATTGTGGGCCTCCTATTGTCGCCATACGATCCATCAAGCGTTTGCCAGGACCATCATCATACTGGGACTTGGATCTTGCTGGCTGCCGCTCGTTGAGACTTGCTTTTATGGTAGCTTTTTACTGTCTCGAATTAGCTCTACCGCCGTCGGACATTGAAGCTTGTATTCGTGGGATCTAGAACATACGCCATCGAGCGAATCAATTTCCAGCCTCTTGGGCTGCCAGCGGATGTCACATAGTAGCCGAATTATTTCTCTTTCACTGTTCTCTTTCTGATCTACCTCTTTTTTACCATTGTGCTATGTTTTGTCGCCGAATATGACATTGCTATCGTCGGGCAGAATTTTTCCCAGTGTTCTGGGCTTTTGGCGGGCTTCAACGGTCGACGACATGAGGGGTTCTTACAGGCTGAGTCGGAGACATCTTGCTGTGGCGACCGCAAATGCGGGTTGGACCAATCCCGCCCGTGCAAGTCAATGCTGACCCTCCTCGCGGGTCACTCCTGACCCGCACATGCAAACCAGGTCAGTTGACCCGGTTTGACCCACTTTTGGGTGAAAAAATAATCCTTTTCTAGAATTTTTTTATATGGTTGTGATTGCATGTGGAATTATGGATGCGCTTTAATTATCATGTCAAAGCTTTATTAATGTTATTGGCCAGCAAGAGGTTTATATTGCAATCATATATTTTTTCAATTTTTTTAAAATTGTTGAGTACACCACTTATATAATTTTGAGATAGTGTACATTATACTAATTGTAAGCAACACCAGCATTCAAGGACCATGTCTGGAGGCCGATGAAATCATGACGAATTAATGTACAATTTTCTACTTTAGGGGCCTAAAGATTCCAACTTGTACAATTTTTTTTAAAGGACTTTACATGGACTTTGGACTATATTTTTAATTGTGGTGTGTGGTGATGGAACCCCTGGCCGAGTCTGAAAAACCCGATGAAAAAATTGATAATAAGGCCCTTGTCAATTTTGTATACGAATATTTTTATAATTGTTTGATAATTACTTGCATTCATTCTATTATTTGAAAAGGTGATTAGCATAAATTTAGTTCTCATGTCTGTTGAGATGACTTAGGAGTAGCCAAAGCATCCTAAATTATTTGTCAACATGTGAGTCATATAGAATGCTACCATGGGGTGCATAGATTCACATATACTAACAATATTGTGTTGTCATCAAATTTTGATTATGTGATAAAGATTATCATCTGGCCACAAAGTGAGGTGGCAGTTAGAGTCACATAATGATGATAGGGTGGAGGCTTATATATTTTAACCTAGGTGAATCCCTAGTCCCAAAGGTGGGGGATTTTCCTGTAATGTTTTGTGTATAACCCACTAGCCTTATTATGAACTTTTGTTTCTATGTAAATTGCAACCTTTGCCCAAAGGGAGGTTTTCAATTTTACTCAATGATTTTAGCATTTGCTATTTTATACTTATGTTATTGTTTCTTGCCTTTATTAATGTTTGCATGCATTTAATCTTTTATTGAAGCTTATCTGCCTTTTATTTTTGACCCTAATCAGCATCTTCCATTATTGTATGGGGACAATTTTACGGATTGGAAGGAAAAGATTATTTTATTATTAAGGTGCATGGACATAGACTTAGCATTTCGTATGGATGTACCCACCACTCCTACGGAAAAAAGTACGCTAAGTGAGGTATCATCTTTCGAAAAGTGGGAGCAATCTAACCATTTAAGCATGATGCTCATGAAATCTCACATAAATAAAAGCATTAGGGGATCCATCCCAGAATGCGCTACAATTCAAGAATCTTTGAAAGCTAATCAAGCTCAATTGAAGAGTTCTCATAAAGTCGTGGCCAGTAGCTTAATGTCCAGGTTGTCATCCATAAGGCTAATAGATGACAAAGGGTGAGAGAGTATATCATGCTAATGCGTGATATTGCTAACTATTTAAACAACATGAAAATAAAGACTGATAATACCTTCTTAGTCCACTTTATTCTGAACTCCCTACCTGCACAATATAGGCCATTTAAGATCTCTTACAATACCCATAACACTCAATGGTTAGTCAATGACCTTTTTAGTATATGTGTACAGGAGGGAGACTTAAGTAAGAGAGATAGAAAGTGCTCATCTAGTTTCTCATAAAGGACAGAATAAGGGAAATCATAGTGCTCCAAAGAAGAAAGCTGGTAAAAATGTGCCAATGAAGTATACTAGTATCACTTAGGAAACAAAATATTTTTCCTGTAAGAAGAAAGGATACATGAAAAAAGATTGCCCTAAATATCAAAAGTTTCTTGCCAAGAAAGGAGGTAATTTCATGCCTTTAGTGTGTTATGAATATAATTATGTTGATTTTCATCATAATAAAACATGATGGATTGACTATGGTTCTACAATCCATATTTCTACTGTCATGTAAGGGTTTATAAGTCTAAGGTAGCCAAATGATGGGGAGCACAACATCTATTCTAGAAATGAGATGTGTTCGAAGGTATAAGGTGTGGGAACATATAAACTTATTCTCCATACAAGCTACACCTTAGATTTAGAGAAAACTTTTTATATTCCATGTTTTTCTGAGAACTTAGTTTTTGTATCAAGACTAGTGCCTCATGACTTTAATTTTCAGTTTATGTATTCCTCATTTCTGATTATTAAAGATTTAATTACCATTGGCTCTAGTTCTTTGATAGATGGATTATATTGTCTCTCTTTATATATTTCCTTTGAAAAATCTATGATGTTTGTGCAAGGAAGTGTTATTAAAAAGAATTTCTTTATGTTATGGCATGGGTGGTTGGGGCATATCTCTATTGACTGCTTAAAACGATTAGTGAGAGAAGGAGTTTTAAAATCTCTTGACTTTATTAATCTTGATATATGTATGGACTGCATAAAGGGAAAGCAGACTAACAAGTCTTCTAAAGGTGCTAAGAGGTATGATGAGAAGTTAGGCACCATATACACTGATATATGTGGACTGTTTAGTACTCCATGTCTAAATGGTCGAAGGTATTTCATTACATTTATAGATGATCATACCCGATATATGTATCTTAATCTCTTAAATGAAAAGTTTGAAGCATTTGATTCTTTTAAGATTTATAGGGCAGAGGTAGAGAAACAATCTGGCTTTAGTACCAAAATTGTTAGATCAAACAGAGGAGGGAAATACTATGGTAGGTACACAGAGAGTGGACAAAAACCCAGACCATTTGCGCAGTTCCTAAAGGAACATGATATTGTTTCACAATATACAATATCAGGCACACCACAATAAAATAGTGTTGCTAAAAGAAGGAACCACACTTTGATTGATATGGTGAGGTGTATGATTAGTATCTCTTCCTCTCAATATGTGGAATGAAGCCTTAAAGATAGCCGTGTACATTTTAAATCGAGTTCCATCTAAATTTGTTCCTAAAACACCCTTTGAGCTATAGAGTGGATGGAAACCTAATTTACATCATGTACACATCTGGGGTTGTTCTTTTGAGGTTAGGGTATACAATCTACTTGAGAAGAAGCTTGACCCTAAGACCATTAGTGGTTTTTTCCTTGGCTATGCAGAAAGGTCTAAGGGTTATAGGTTTTATTGTCCATCTCGCTCCCCTACAGTAGTCGAAGCACGAAATGAATGTTTTCTTGAGCATGGAAACTTCAGTGGGAATAATTTATCTAAAACACATTGTGTATGAGGAAATACTGGTTCCAATTGTTCTACCCAGATCTGGTGGAGGATCAGATGTTGTATCACCTATGGTGGTTCTAGAGCAGACTGTCATCCCTATACCATCACCCCAGGAACAAGTTGCTAAAGTTCCTATTGTACAGGCACCTTTGTCTATTGATTCAATAGGACGTCGAAGGTCCTCAACAGTAAGGAAAATTGCACTCCCTTATAACTATGTTGTATACCTCCAGGAGTATGATAAGAATGTTGGACTCAATAAGGATCCTATTACAAATTCACAGGCCATGACTGGAGATAACTCGAATAAATGGTATGATGATATGCAGGATGAGATAAAACCTATGGCTGTTAATCAACTTTGGAATCTTGTAGAGTTACTATAGGGCGCTAGGACTCTTGGATGCAAATGGGTCTATAAGAATAAATTATACTCATCTGATAACGTTAACAGATATAAGGCCCGACTTGTAGCCAAAGGTTTTTTTTTAGAAAGATGGTGTTGACTATAATGAAACATTATCTCCTGTTTTAACAAAGGATTCATTGAGAGTTATCTTGGCCCTTGTAGCTTATTTTGACTAGGAGTTATGTCAAATGGATGTCAAGATGGCGTTCTTGAATGGGGATTTTGAGGTGTATATGACTCAGCCTGAAGGATTCACCTCAAATAAAAGAAGTTATATTTTCCTTTTTGCGGGTGATGCTATCTCTTGGAAAAGTATTAAGCAAACCCTTACAGTGTCATCGACTATGGAGATAGAGTTTCTTCCTTGTTATGAGGATACGTCACATGCTACTTGGCTGATGAACTTTGTCACAGGACTTACTATTATGGATTCCATATCTAGGCCGTTAAATATGTTCTATGATAATAGTGTTGATATGTTCTTCATGAAGAACAAGAAGAGTGGAAGTTGGAGTAAGCACATTAACATTAAGTATCTTGTTGTTCAAGATCGTGTTAAAGAATCGACATTTGTTATTGTGCATATAGGTATTGAGCTTATGGTTGCTAATCCAATGGCCAAGGGTTTACCCTTCTCTGTTTAAGAGTCATGTGGATCGTATGGGTCTTATTAGTTCATCATGCATTTAATTTTGCTTATGTATTTTTGGACTTTACTCATTTATCATAGCAGTTATAGTTTCTATTCTCGTGTTGTCTCATTTTCTGTGCACTTAAGTATGAGACAATAGTTGCAAAATGAGTGGGAGCATGCCTTCAATTAGAAATAAATTTTGCCACATATAGCACTCAAATAGAATGAATTAGTTATATTGTGATACATGGAAGGGAATGTTCTCCTATGAGGATATAACCGCCTTGATTCATGCAATTATGACATTTTGAAAGAGTATAAAGTTACCATATACAGTTCACAGGGTATTGTTTTTTCAAAAGTTGTATGTGCATACGAAAGTCATTTTAAAGCTTCCCATTACCCACTTGGTTATTTTTTAACTAAAATATTTTTCTCAAATTTAATTTAATTGAGCCAAGTGGAAAATTTTATTCTTTTTATGGCTCAATTGAGAAGTTGTGCCAAGTGGGAGAATGTTGGGTTTGTTTTTATATTAAAAACATCAAGTGGCCCAATTGTCTCAATTGTTACTATTTTGAGCTTTTAAAACTATCTAGGTAATGGGCTTCAATCTGAATACCTATTAAGTTGTGGTTTTAAGTGGCAAATCTGAACTATTGGATGACCTATGGATGGACGATCAGGATTCTAGGGTTCTTAACAATGGTGTCCTGATCTTGTTAATAGGTTCAAAAACTCATTGTCCTTAAGATAATGATGAAGACAATAATGATATCATACTGGAAGTCGATAATTGGAAAAATATTTTCAACAATAGTCTATTTGAAAATCCAAGTGATAAGTTCAGTGCTCAACTTTGATTCAGCCAAGAGTCACTTTGGTTCAATTTGTAAACTTTTGGAGAAAAGTTCGACTGAGACGGTTGCATGAAGGGCCGTAAGTAAGCTTCAATCGGTATAGTGAGACCCAATAATTAACTTATTAATGAAACCCCTTGCAAAGACCCAGTTAAAATGACTTGAAAACAAAGAAGAATTGGGACAAAGTCAAAATGGAAATAAATTTGGGGTTGCAAATTTCAGTAAGAATTTCTCTCAAGGACTATTTTGGTATTTTTTGGAAAATTTCAAAGAACTTTGTCACAATACCTCAAACCATGCATGTGACTAATATTTTAAATACAAGGCTACCACTCATTCAATAAATAATTGGGTGGAATTGATCTTTGGTTAATATAGAGTAAAAATGGAGTCATATATTGACATTTTAATTATTTTGCACAAAAACATCAAGCTAAAATACAAATAATAAAAAGTACAATTTGCACTTCACAACTACGCACAAAAAAATCTGTGTCAAATAACCACCTTTTCAAAATTTCAAATGGGGCAAAGTCAAATTTAGGAAGATTTTTTTTTCAGAAAAAAACCACCAATAGGTGGGGGGTTAGGCAGACCCTAACCAGTAGATTATTGAACAATAATTACAAAGAAGTGTTGGCCTAAGACCAATATCAGAACAAAGAACGAAAATAGCATTATTTGCATCCACCATTAGGCAGGCTAGAAGAGTCAAGCACAACAAGGCCTCTCGAGGTATGATACTCTAAAGGGATGTGCCAAGAAATGAAGGATACCATGCTTTCACTAGCTACTCTAGCGAGGAAATAAACAAACTGATTGGCCTCTCAGAAAATACGTTTAAAAAAAATAGTATTTGATCTGTATAAAAGTTTTTCTTTCTCCGCAAAACGCCTATTAGGCCATGAAATAGATGTCATCCCACACCGTATCAACCAAAATTGTTGAATCCCAATCAACTATAAGGGGCTTGAAACTAAAAGAAATAGCAAAGTGGATGCCCCCAACCAATGCTTTAGCTCCGGCAACCATGTTAGTGTTTTGGCCATTACAATGATGATAGAGAAAAACAACCCTCCCATTTGAGTTTCTGATAACACCTCCACCCCCAGATGAACTGGGCTTAATTCTAGAAGAACCATCCGCAATTGCTAACTTTGGGGTTTTAAACTTCTAATTTTGAATCATCAAATAAGAGAGCATATCCACTTCTTTCATAGACATCTTCTGATCTTCAGTAAAGGAGGGGCACTGCTACGACAAGGTGCAACTAATCACTAATGTTCCAAAGAAGCGTTTTTAATGCACCCTCTTCAATGTGCACTGAGCGTAAAGAACGCCTGGGAACCATTGGATTTTAAGATGGGTGGCGCACATGCTAGCGCACATTAGCATAATTAATAATTACACTAACGTGCGCTAGTGTGTGCGCCACCCATCTTGAAATCCAACAGCTCCCATACGTTCCATATGCTCGGCGCATTGTCAAAGTGGAGCATAGAAAATGCTTCCATATTCCAAACACGTAATTAGCATTCATTCCTCTATTTGTTAAGACATATGTGCCAATGTATCAGATTGACTTTATTTCCCTAAACAAAATTATGTCCATTCTATGTTGTGATTCAAGTAAGATTTTTTATTGAAAGACTTAAAAAATCAAAGCAATTAAGATTTTTTATTGAAAGACTTAAAAAATCAAAGCAATTGTGTTTTGAAAGTTTCAAGGTGTAAAACCTATGGAAACAATTGAATTTCAATAGTATAATAAGTATGAATCATGCGCATGTGTCACATAATTAGGAATGGTATGCTTTTTAAAATCAAATTATTGAAAAAAAATAAGTAAAAAAAGAGTAAGAATTGCATAAGTATGCAAAATTTCGTTTGCACTTGATTAGGGTTAAAGTGGGATTGATCAAGAATGAATTGTGCATTTAGTTCTCTCGTAAATTGATTCTCCTTTAGTTGCTTGGTGGGAAAAAAAAAGAAAATAGAGAAGCCAAAAACCACAAAGAAGATAGTCAGAGTTCTAATTTGAGTATATTTTATTTTTGTTGTTTTTGGATATTCCACTCAACTTTCAATGTTTGTTAAGTCATAATAAAGCTAAAAAACATAGAGTAATGCACCAAGGGGAGCGTAAAGCAAGTTGATTTTATTAATCTTGATGTTGTAATTATCTATTTTTGAAAAGATTACACACATCCTATTACACTCAAGACAGTTTCAAGAATAAAATTCAACTGAGAAATCATTAGTATTTGAAAAGTTAAGATTTTAGAAGAGTCTAGGAAATCAAATTTATAGGAATTTTCTTTACTCTATATTTTCTTGTAAAAAACTTGAAAATTTTTTAGCTAAAAAAGATAATGGAGAAGACTACCTACATGAGATAACCTATCTAGTATGAAAGCTTCCATTCACTAAATAGCTAAAAAGAAAAATGGCACATAAGGAAAAGAAAGAATGATGCAAGTTAAGGAGATTCAGAAAAAGCAACACCCCAAAAAAAATGAAAAGCAAATAAAAGAAAAGGCCATCAAATTTAAAAAGGCATGGGGTTAAATCTAAAATTTTAATGGTTTGAATCAATTTATGCAAATAGAGTCGAGCTAGGGGTGGCAACGGCCCGGGCCTGTTACAGCTCCCTCACATTTCTAGCCTGGCTGGCCTCGAGCCAATGGGGGGGGTGCAACCCAGCCCGCGGCCCCTTAACGGGGACTACCAGTTGAAAGTTGGGTTGCCTTGCCAACTCCGCCCCAGCCCCCGACTTTTTTTTTAAAAAAAAGCACTGGCCATGGTGGCCATCATAGTGGTCAGGCGCTCTCCTGGCTATAGGGTAGGGTGGTCGTGGCCCTAGAGAGGCGCTGCCCTCTAGCCAAGCCTATGTGCTAGCCTTCGCTCCCCACGAGCCACAACCCTAAAGGATGGCCCGGTACGTAACCGTTGCTGGATTGGCTAGGCCAGGCGGGCTCATTCAGCAGGTCGGTTTGAAGTCCGGCCCGAGGGTACTAGCTTGAGGGCTGCCAACGGGTGACATGCACTTTGGCCACCCCTAAGTCTACCAAGTGAGTCAAAAAAGAAAACTTATGTTTTACTAGTGCGAGTTTCTCTATCTAATTGACCTAGCGGATCACTAGATTGCTCTTAAAACTAGTACTTCAACAATATGAACTAAGAGGTCTAGCCTCTTTGTGCATAATTTTTTATTAAGCGGAAACAAGTAAACATTCTCTCAAAGCGCACTTTCATGATGAATCTTTCAATCAACCATCATTCAAGCCACACATGAACACAATAATTTATGTGAAAATCCCTAACACTAGTAAAAAACTACGGTAGTTCTAAAAGAACCAATTCAATGCACTAAAAACCAAGACTTTACCGATCTAGGATGCATACACAATGCAGGTATATCATGATCTAGTGTAGAGTATTAGCTCATAGGTGATTTTCCACTGCATGTATTTTGTACGCACATGTATGCCAGGATTTGGTAGAAGATGGGTGCAAAGATTTCTCACTACGAAGTGATCTTGTGCCTTCAACTCACTACTATAGTTCCTCATAAGTTAAAGTTTTATCTGTAATAATTTTAAGAAAATTATTTTGTTGTATTTTCTGAAATATTTAGGGCATTGAGTGTGACAACATGCAACAATCCAATTGACCACTTACAAGGGTTGATGGATTGCTAATCCTACCAGAATGTTACTAGATGCAAATGATGATTGCTTCTACAGGGCCCATCGATCACCTATGGGTGTGGCAAATGCCAAGCACCGAGTCCCTTGTCTGCATGCAGTATAGGTCCACCCGCATTACATCACTAGGGTATTGGTGGGGAAAGAAAGGTGATTTTTTTAGTATTAAACTCAACTTGAAAGGAGGGGTAAATCCTTATCTTATTGAGAAAAATAACCTAGATGAAAGGGTGAACATTAAGGTTTTTTTGGTTAATTTGAAATAATAGAACCAAAATTCCTAAAAATATGGGGGTTGTTTTGACGTATATTAGCAATGGCGGCGCCATTATTTTCATTTAAGTGTGCATGGTCAGGCCAATGGCGCATAAGCATAATTAAGTGATGTTTGCATAAATGTGAAATAAAGAACAATAAGTTGACTAAAATAAGGCTAGATCCTTACACAGTTTTTTTGAAAATAATTTACATTAGGGAGAGTTCGAACCTTGTGATTCTTGAGAGTGCAAAATAATAATGATAAGAATAACTTTCTTTGTTTTTAATGAGTGATAAAAAAAACTTTCTACATAGCCCATAAAAAGCTTTTATTGAGTCAAACTACGAATATGCAATCCAATATATTAAATATATATATGTTAGATAGATATAAATTTTTTTTATTAAAAATAAATCTAAAATTAAGCATGGATACAGGCGGGATAAACCAAAATTATGATAAAATTGATGGCTAGGAATATCCCCTGCCTAGCTCCCAAAATGAAAATATATTCGCTAGCTAAAACTTTCAGTAGGAATATAGAGATAATTAACAAAGACATAAGAAACAGAAATAGCTTCGCATTTAGTTAAGGGTATAAGGTTTAATGGTGAATTAATGCACATGTTGGACCATAATTCACTTCCTGAAACTAGTGCGTAGAATCACAACCTTAGGAACTTCCATCTAATTTATTGATATTACCTTATACTGTCCTATATTAATAGCTCCATTTAATTTTTTAAAATAAGTGAGCTATTAATATACGACGAATGGAGTATAACTTAAAAGAACATATATGACTGATAGAGGGAAAAAAAAGGGGAGATGTGAATTATGCCAAAAAAAATTTTATTGGTACTTCTCCCTGAATGATTCTATTCGTTGGATGGGCAATTACAGCTAAAATTTGAATTAGGAAAAGATTTCTATGGAGAAATATTTCATGGAAGATCTTTACAGTACAACAAAAGAATGACCGGCCAGAATTGAAAAATAAAAGCTAGTAAGTTCAGTGGCACGATCGATGCACAAGTGACGTGAAGATTTTATACCATTTCATAGCAAACAGAAGTAAAGCCGACTACTGTCTTAGTAGCCATGCAATACGTTCCATACAAAGTGGCTGATTACATTATTTTAAGGGACATTGGTGAAGCAACAAGCTAGTAGCATTCACGCATTATTCATACACGGGTAACATAAGCCGCACTATGTTATTACATATGTGGCGCATAAGGAAGCTGTGGTCTCTAGTTTTGAGGCTTGTTCTCAGCAGCCACTAGAGCTGCCTCCTCTGCAGCAGAGCAGCACCTGCAGTGACCATGGTAGTAGCCACAGCACCGGCAACCGTGTCCTCCATGTCCACCACCATATCCACCTCCACCGTGTCCACCATGTCCACCGCCATATCCGCCACCACCACCATACCCACTGCCATATCCCCCACGGTAGCTATCCTCAACTGATGTTTCACCTGCACCAGAAAATGCTGCACAATAAGTAACTTATCTGTTCTAGTTAATCGGAGTTACTCGACTAAAAAGACAGGGCTCTTAGAGCACCATATCTGTTTCCAATTCCATCAGGTATGTACAAGGCTCGTCTATCAAGGGCAAGGGGTAACGCAGGACATCCTGTCTATCTTGACTATAAATCTGTTTGTTGTTGGTATAGATATTAGACATCAGGCCCAAAGGTGATTAGTAGCTAAAAGTAGCAGTTAATAGGTATAAAAACACCATTATATAAGTTCTTTCACCTTTTGCGGATGTCTCAGAAAGGTCTCTAGCAGCCACTTCAGATGAAATGGCAAGAAAAACTGCCAGGAGGAGACCGAAAGCAAGAACAGTCTTTGAAGCCATCATTCCACTCAGCAATGACTAGGAGTACGTAAAGGAAGGATGAAAGAAATGCTACACCCTGTGCACCTATTTATAGATGCATGGAGACCACTGTAGAGGAGATAATGAGATAAAGTTATAAGTACTAATACAATGACAATGAATGCAAAAGACAAGGATGCTTGCGTATGCAGTGAGCTCGTTACTGTTGCAGGAAAATAAATTGAATAATGAAAATTTCCAAGGCCCAATATTGCAAAAGAAAATATTTAAGGATAGAAAATATCAGCTCGACCAATTATGTAAGCAGCTCACACAGAGCTATAGACATAGTACATAATAGGGCAACTCCATAGGTTGATCTATTTCAAAATAAATGTTTTATTTAAAAAAATTTAAAAAATTAAAATTATTTTATTTTAAAAAATAAATGGAACACTTAAAAAATAAATAGAGCACTTATTTTAATTGGCAATGTACATATTACTTGGATGATGATTGTATAATTTACATATCACAAATAAATTATTTATTTTAAAAAATAAATACAACACTTATTTTAACCACACATTTTACATATTTTTTGGACTAAGATTGTGTAACTTCATATCACAAATAAATTTAAATTAATTTATTGAAAAAACAAATAGAACACTTATTTTAATTGGCAAATTACATATTACTTGGACGAAGATTGTAGAATTTCACATCACCTAGTTTTGGCCTTTATTATATATGGCCTACTTTTACCTAATATTTAGACAAAAATACCCTCATATCTATATCTAATACCACAAATGTCCTCCCTAAGCCTGCTTTTACCTGATCTCCTTTAAAGCAGGTATTATGTAGGCCAAAGAATCCAGGCATATGGAAATATGTCACTTTTGTCTTGGTAATATGTAAATTTGTCTGTGTGTTCTATTTAATTTTTTAGAAAATTTTGTTTAATCTTTCTAAAAAAATTAAGTATAATACTTATTTTGAGTTAGATGAAGTATTAATCACAAAACTTGTGCAATAAAAACTTTATTCTTCTTTCCAATTAACATAAGAAAAAAAATCTTCTTTGCATACTTGATACAAGCTTGAACCAAATATTTAAGGAATGTTTAGAAATGTATTGCCTAAACTAAATGGAAACGAAGCGAGTAAAAGCAAAAGCAACCTCCAGCAATTCTGTAGCAGGCACAGTGGGCGAACTGATGGCATATTCTAACATAATTTTAAAAAATAGCACATATAAGGGATGGAAGTTTTGGCTGATTTTGATGTTTTGAGGAAATATTAGTTGCAGTCATTTTTCCGTAATTTTCTTACACGTAAAAAATTTGAAAATTTTAACTGTAGAGCCTCTTTTCATATCAAAATTATTCATTTATATTGAAAACAAATAGATTGGTTTTAGTTAATTTTATTTTCTAACTTAAAATTTTTTTATGTGGATATTACTTTAAGGAAAAAATTGTATGAGCTAAGTCTACACACAAAGGCATCATCGGCCGCAAAAGGCAGAAAACCAACTCGGCCAAAAAGTTAGGGGCTGTTTGGGTGTGGAATTAATTTGCTAGCAAATCGGAATTTTTTGGAATTAATTCATTCGATTCAATATATAAACATAATTTGGTTTGGGTAAGGAATTTTTTAGATGGAATCACGTTTGGATACAATCGTGTTTAAGGTCAGAATCTTAAGAATGTTTAGGTAAATTGACAAATATACCCTTTAAATGGAATTTTAATAGAATCATGTTTGGGCAAGGAATTTATGTATTTTTTTATATCATTAAATTTATGAAAAAATTACAAATATAACCTTGGTTAAGGCATTTTACGCGGTTACTATGCAACACCAATAATATGCCCGATCCGATGTATTCGGCTTGGATCCATATCGAACAGTTTAAGATCACACTAACAAAGATTTCTATTTCGCTAGATTGATTGTAGAAGTTCGAAGCCTTATGCTCCTCCCTAAACAGTCTTTTATGCCCATGGAAGTCTGTACCGGCCGATACGAGTGCCTATCTGTCGTACTTGCCTATATCATTGAGACGGATATGATATGATACGGGGTGTAATTCCCCCTACGTAAAAATCAATGTGTATTGGCTGTATTGGCCTATACTGTATCGATACGGTAGATACATATCGACATGTTATTAATTTATTATTTATTATATTTATGAAAATATTTAAAAAAATTATACGACATGGACACATAGCAATAACAATACATAGTTATATTGGCCCCACGTAGCAATGACACATCGTAATAGCGATAATGCTACATCGTTGTAGCGATAATGTTACATTGTTGTAACGATATTGCTACATCGTTGTAGCGATATTATTATGTTATTGTAGCGATAATGCTATATTGTTGTAGTGATAATGTTACATTGTTGTAACAATATTGCTACATCATCATTGTAGCAATATTGTTATGTCATTATAGCGATATTACTATGTTGTTGTAGTGATAATGCTACATTGTTGTAACGATATTCCAGCACTGTTGTAGCAATAACAATGAAATGTTGTAGTGATAATGGTACATTATTGTAGCGATATTAATACAATGTTGCAGTAATATCGATGCATTGTTACAGCGATAATGTTATATTGTTGTAGCAATAATGTTATACCTTATTAGTGATATTGCTACAATATTGCAACAATAATGATATAACCTTATAGCCTTCTATGGTCTTATGATGCTATAAAAAAACTATTATAATTGGTTGTGGAATTAATTCGATTGCGAATTGAACTACAACAAGCAATTAACTTTCAACTTCAACAGCAAACAATGTTTATTAACTTTTTCAACTTCAATAACAAACAATGTAATTGTTTGCTCCCTCAAATTCTTTAGCACATACAGTTCTTCATGGTCAAGCCTGCACCATACAACAAGATGGAAAAAAAATTTATGCTCCCCTCTAACAATGAGCATAGTGTAAAAAATACTCGGGAGTTATTGACATTTCAAATAAAAAACATACACATTAGTGCATATTAGCATTAATTTCACTAACACTAGTGTATACTAGCGTATGTGCTGGATGAACAGCTCCCATACATTTCTTATGCTGGCATTGTGATAAGTGAGAGCATAGAAAATACTTCCTGCGCGAAGGGCCCGATGAGAGAAACAACAAAATTTTAGGTTGCACGGGAAGAAACCTAATCCAAATCTGATATCCAATGTAATCAAATAAGACAAATCATAATATTTTACCCATACAAAATCTCCTGAGGAAAATTTTTAAGTTATTCGCAGATCACAATAAACATTTTAGTTCTCTTTGTCCATTTTACAAAAAAATTAATCCAGATTTAAATGAAAACTTCATAGGTGTACAACTGAATGCTTGCTAAACCCATGGTGGGTTATACTATCTCTGGTACAAGGAAAGAATGGCAGAACAAGAAACTCATTAAAAATACACGTTGCTATTAGTATTTTTTAAAAATTTTATTTTTTATTTTAAAAATATAAAAATTATTAAAAATAATTTAAAATAAAATTACTCTCCCTCTCTCTCTTTTCCCTCTCTCTGTTCCCTTTCTCACGCTCTCTGTTCCCTCTTCTCGCTCTCTCTCTTCCCTATCCTCTCTCTCCTTATCCTCTCTGTCCTTACTCTCTCTAACTATTTTAATTTTAATTTCTTAAAAATTTTAAAAAGCCATTAGCAACATATATATGCATACATCGCTAATACGCTGTAGTATTAACGACGTAAACATATATAAGTCGCTAATTATTTTTTTTTAAAATAAAATTAATATCCCCCTCTCCTATCTCTCTTCTCCTCTATCTCTCTCTCCTCTCCTCTCTCTCTCCCCTCTGTCTCGACTCTTTCCTCTCTCTCTCCTCCCTCTCTCTCACTCTCTCTCTCCTCACTCTCTCCCCTTTCTCTCTCCTCACTCTCTCTCCCTTTCCTCACTCTCTCTCCCTCTTTGTCTCTCTCCTCACCCTCTCTCTCTCCCCTCTCTCTCCTCTTCTATATCTCTCCTCCCTCTCTCCTCTCTCTCTTTTCTTTTTCTCCGTCTCTCTCCTCTCTCTTTTCTCTCCCTCCCTCTCTCCTCTCTTTTTCTCTCTCTCCCCTATCTCTCTCTCATCCCTCTCTCTCCCCCTCTCTCACTCTCTCTCCTTCTCCTCACTGTCTCTCTCCTCACCCTCTCTCTCCCTCCTCTCTCCTCATTATCTCTCTCCTCACCCTCTCTCTCCCTCCTCTCTCCTTACTCTCTCTCTCCTCACCCTCTCTCTCCTCCATCTCACTCTTCCCTTTCTCTCACTCTCTCACCTCCCCCTCTCTCGAGAGTCTCTCTCCAATCCCTTTCTTCTCTCTCTTCACTCTCTTTTATTATAAATTATATTTTAAAATTAATAAAAAAAAATTAGAAATAAAATATATCATATATAAATAGTGAAAGTTTAATCTATTATTAATTTTTTAAAAATTTATTTTTATTTATTAAATAAAATCAATTAATAAAGCTATTCCCGACACTTGTAAATAAGCATCGTTATTACTAATGCTACTTGCGATGCTTATTTTAAAACGTCGCTAATAGTCCTGATATTAGCGACGCATGTGAATAGCATCACTAATTGGACGCTTGTGATAACCGTCACTCATAGTTATGATTTTTTTTCTATTTTAGTTACAATATATATCTTTTAGCGATGTTTGTATAAAATGTTGATAATATAATTAGTATTAGCTACGCTTTAAACTATGCGTCGCTAATATATGACTATAAGCAATGCATAATAAAATGTGTCGCTAATAGTTCACTTTTTTACGACGCTTTTGTATGCATTGCAAATAGTTATTTTTAGCGAATTGTGGATTCAAGGTAGGACAATTTTTTTCAAATCTTGAATCACAAGTGTCCCGAGTGCCCAAACTATGCACTCTTTCTGCAAGAAGTAATGGTACTCTTAAGTTTATTTACATACTGGATGAACCCACAGGCTTTTTTTAGGAAACATCCTTTTGAGGTACCCCGTGCAAGTGTAGGTTTTGGGTGGCTTAGCATTCTTTTTCTCCAATGTAATGTTTGTAGTTCCATGGAACAAAATGAAAAGAACATAGTTAATATGCATCTGATTTGTTGGGAGCAAAAGGCTGATTAAAATTGCACTGTCAAGGCTGATTAAAATTGCACTGTCCAAGGCACTCAGCGCACTCCAAGTTTAAACAGGGCTCAAATAAAAGTAGATTTACCCTACTTAATACGTGTATTCTAACTTTTTATTGATATATCATGCATATGGTTTCTTTACTCGCAAATAAAATATGGCCGGTTTAGCCAAACAATGACAGGAGTGAAAGATTAGATACTGTCAATAAGTTCGAAAGTCTGTCCATGATGTAATGATTGAGACGTTAGTGAACCCTTGTCGATGGAGGCAACCAATGCAGGAAATCCGCCAATCAGTAATATCAATAATGTATGTCAATGTCGACAACCAAAATTGACCAGTATTCCAGTAAAACAAAGTAAAATCGAAAATTGATCAGTCGTATGGCCCTATCCCGACAATCTTTCGGGCTTTAGTTTGTCTTTTGTATTAAAAGGAGACAAAAAACATTGACCATACGCGGATTCTAACGTCTTCTTTGAGATGTGCCCAAGGCAAGTAAAATGCAGAGACTGGAGTATTGAATGATATGTAGTGACAATTAATCTTTTGTAGGCCCTCTAGCAAGCAAAGACAAATTTTTCAGAAAACGACTTAGGCCAACATGTCGTGGCCAGGCAATTGCCATGGCGTTCAATACCTAAATGGCACATGTTTGAATTTTAGCCGTGTCGGTAGATACCTTGACATTTCGCTTGTGGATAGTTGTACGGATTATGGATAAGACATTGTCTTGCAAAACTTCGCCGAGTCCGTGCGATGCTTTCTTTGACAATCAATCAAAGTGGGTGCGTTTACGTGATTGATCTGTTTGGCAAGTTGTACGGATTATGGATAAGACATTGTTTGCAAAACATTAATCACTTTCGCCGAGCGCTTGTGGTGTTTTCTTTCACAATCAATCAGTTCAGATGCATTTACCTCATTACATTCTGATTTATATGTTTTTGAGTTGATATGCACCATGTTTTTGTTGGGTTTTAATTTTATATTAAAAACATCAAATGACCCAACTGTCTCAATTAATATAATTTTGAACTTTTAAAACTGTCTACGTAATGAACTTGAGTTTGAATACCCATTAAGTTATAGATTTAAGTAATAAATCTGAACCATTGAATGACCTATGGATAGACGGTTAGGATTTTACGGTTCTTAACAATAGTATCCTCGTTTAGTTATAAATACACTATTTTCTATCCTAATTTGGTGCTTTAAGCGGGATTACTCTCAGTTAAGTTCTAAACCAGAAACTCATTGTGATTCTGAAGCAGATTAGCAGAGACAAGGCATCAACAAGGGGATTAAGCTTCATTGAATGTTCTAATGGGTACAAGTATGCCTAAAACCTTGTATTATGTTCTATCAATTGGTATCGAGGCTTTTTTAATTTTGACGACCACCGGAGACCTGTCGGCTGTAGTAGATTCCGCTGTCGGTAGGTTGTGGGTTCTAGCCGGAATCACTGAACACAGTCGTCGGCTGCTAGACGGCTGGCTCGACTCGGACTGTTAAGAAAAAAAAATTGGTCGTGTAAATAGTCCGTATGGCTATAAAGTTCATTTTTTTACGACCGTTGTGGGCCTCCTGCCGTTGCCATACGATCCGTCAAGCACTGGCCAGGACAGTCATCTTACTGGGACTCGGATCTAGCCAGCCGCCGCTCATTGAGACTCATTTTTATGGTAGCTTTTTACTGTCTTGAATCAGCTCTGCCGCCGCCGGACGTTGATGCTTGTAATTGGGAGAACAAATGCCATTGAGCGGATCAATTTCCAGCCTCCTGGGCTACCGGCGAGCGTCGCACAGTAGCTGGATTATTTCTCTTTCACTTTGCGCTTTCTGATCTGCTCCTTTTTTACCATCGTGCTCTGTTTTGTCGCCGGATCTGACATCGCCGTCATTGGGCGGAATTTTTCCCGGTGTTCTATGTTGTCGGCGGGCTTCATCCATCGACGGAGGGAGGATGCTCACAGGCATGGTCAGAGACCTCTCACCATGGCGAGAGGTTGAAGATGACCCGCGTAGGTGGGTCGTCTTTAGACCCGCCCACGTGGGTCAGCCCAGACACCCCCATGCGGGTCATTGTTGACCTGCGCTGTGGGTCACTCCTAACCCAAACGCTCAAACCGGGTCAGTTGACCCGGTTTGACCCACTTCCGAGTGAAAAAAATCCTTTTTTGGAATTTTTTTTATACGGTTGTGATTGCATGTGGAATTATGGATGTGTTTTAATTATTATGTCAAGGCTTTATTATTGTTATGGGCTGGCTAGAGGAATATATTGCAATCATATGTTCTTTCAACCTTTTTTAAAATTATTGAGCGCACCACTTATGTAATTTTGAGAGAGTGTACATTATACTAATTGTAAGCGACACTAGCATTCAAGGACCACGTCTGGAGGCGGATGCAAACATGAAGAATCAAAGTACAATTTTCTACTTTAGGGTCCTAAAGATTCCAACTTGTGCAATTTTTTTTAGAGGACTGTACATGGACTTTGGAGTATATTTTTCATTGTGGTGTGTGGTGATGGAACCCCTAGCAGAGTCCCAAAAGCCCGATGAAAAAATTGACAATAAGGCCCTTGTCAATTTTGTATATAGATATTTGTATGATTATTTGATAATTAATTGCATTTATTTTGTTATTTGAAAAGGTGATTAGCACAAATTCAATTCCCATGTCTGTTGACATGACTTAAGAGTGGCCAAAGCATCCTAAGTTATTTGTCAACGTGTGAATCATATAGAATGCTACCATAGGGTACATAGATTCACATATATTAAAAATATTGTGTTGTCATCAAATTTTGATTATGTGATAAAGATTACCATCCGGCCCTAAAGGGAGGTAGTAGGTAGAGTCACATAATGAGGATAGGGTAGAGGGTTATATATTTTAACATGGGTGAATCCCTACTCCCAAAGGTGAGGGATTTTCTTGTAATGTTTTGTGTATAACCCACTAGCCTTATCATGAACATTTGTTTCTATGCAATTTGCAACCTTTGTGCAAATGGAGGTTTTTAATTTTACTAAATGATTTTAGCATTGACTATTTTATACTTATATTATTGTTTCTTGCCTTTATTAATGTTTGCATACATTTAATCTTTTATTGCAGCTTATCCATCTTTTATTTCTGACCCTAATCAACACCTTCTATTATTATATGGGGACAATTTTTCGGATTAGAAAGAAAACATTCGTTTATTATTAGGGTGCATGGACTTAGATTTGGCATTTCATATGGATGCACCCACCACTCCTATGGAAATAAGTACACCAAGTGAGGTAGCATCTTTCAAAAAGTGGGAGCGGTCTAACTGCTTAAGCATGATGCTCATGAAGTCTTACGTAAATAAAATCATTAGGGGATCGATCCCAGAATGCGCTACATTTCAAGAATCTTTGAAAGCTATTGAAGTTCAATTTAAGAGTTCTCATAAAGCCTTGGCCAGCACCTTAATGTCTAAGTTGTCATCCAAGAGGCTAACATATAACAAAGGGGTGAGAAAGCATATTATGTTGATGCATGATATTGCTAACCTGTTGAATGACATGCAAATAAAGATTGATGACACCTTCTTAGTCCACTTTATTATGAACTCCTTGTCTGCACAAAATGGGCCATTTAATATCTCTTACAACACAGATAATACTCAATGGTCAGTCAATGACCTTTTGAGTATGTATGTACAGGAAGAGGAGAGACTTAAGCAAGAGAAGCTAGAAAGTATTCATATTGTTTCTTATAAAGGACAGAATAAGGGAAATCATAGTGCTCCAAAGAAGAAAGCTGGTAAAGGTGTGCCAATGAAGTCTACTAGCATCACCAAGGAAACAAAATATTTTTTCTGCAAAAAGAATGGATATATGAAAAAAGATTGCCCTAAATATCAGAAGTGGCTTGCCAAAAAAGGAGGTAATTTCATGTCTTTAGTGTGTTATGAATCTAATTATGTTGATTCTCATCATAATAACATATCTTGGATTTACTTTGGTTCTACAGTCCATGTTTCTACTGTCATGGAGGGTTTATATGTTTAAGGAAACCAAATTATGGGGAGCACAACATCTATTCCGGAGATAAGATGTGTTTGAATGTATAACGTGTGGGAACATATAGACTTGTTCTCCATACAAGATACACCTTAGATTTAGAGAGAGCTTTTTATATTTCATGTTTTTCTAGGAACTTAGTTTCTGTATCAAGATTAGTGCCTCACGACTTTAATTTTCAGTTTATGAATTCCTCATTTCTGATTATTAAAGATTCAGTTACCATTAGCTCTGGTTCTTTGATAGATGGATTATATTGTCTCTCTTTGCATGTTTTCTTTGAACAATCTATGAAGTATGTGCAAGGAAGTGTTATTAAAAAGAATTCCTCTATGAAGTATGTGCAAGGAAGTGTTATTAAAAAGAATTCCTCGATGTTATGGCACGGGTGATAGGGGCATATCTTCATTGACAGCTTAAAATGATTAGTGAGAGAATGAGTTTTAAAATCTCTTGACTTTACTGATCTTGAGAAATGTATAGACTGCATAAAGGGAAAGCAGACTAACAAGTCTTCTTAAGGTACTAAGAGGTATGATGAGAAATTAGGCACCATACACATTGATATCTGTGGAAGGTTTAGTACTCTTTGTCTAAATGGTCAAAGGTATTTCATTACCTTTATAGATGATCATACCCGATATATGCATCTTTATCTCTTAAATGAAAAGTCTGAAATATTTAATGCTTTAAAGACATATAAGGAAGAGGTAGAGAAACAATCTGACTTTAGTATCAAAATTGTTAGATCCGACAAAAGAGGGGAATACTGTGGTAGGTACATCGAGAGTGGACGAAAACTCGGACCATTTGCGTAGTTCCTGAAGGAATATGGTATTGTTGCACAATATACAGTCTCAGGCACACCACAACAAAATAGTATTGTTGTAAGAAAGAATTTCACTTTGATCTATGTGGTGAGAAGTATAATATGTAACTCTTCTTATCCTCTCAATATGTGGAGTGAAGCCTTAAAGACAGCCGTTTATATTTTAAATTGAGTTTCATCTATATCTGTTCCTAAAACACCATTTGAACTATGGAATGGATGGAAACCTAGTTTAGATCATGTACACATTTGGGGTTGTCCTTTTGAGGTTAGGGTGTACAATCAACTTGAGAAGAAGCTTGACGCTAAGACTGTCAGTGGTTTTTTCATTGGCTACGCAAAAAGGTCTAAGGGTTATAGGTTTTATTGTTCATCTCACACCCCAACAGTAGTCAAAGAACGAAATGCACGTTTTCTTGCGTATGGAAACTTAGTTGGAGTAATTTCTGTAAAACACATTGTGTATGCAGAAATACTAGTTCCAATTGTTCTACCCACAACTGGTGGAGGATCAGATGTTGTATCGCCTATGGTGATTCCAGAACAGACTGTCATCCCTTTACTATCCCCTCAGGAATAAGTTGCTGAAGTTCCTATTGTACAGGCACCTCTGTCTGTTGATCAGATAGGACTTCGAAGGTCCTCAAGAGAAAGGAAACCTGAACTCCCTTCTGACTATGTTGTATACCTCCAGGAGTTTGATGAGAATGTTGGACTTATTCAGGATCCTTTTACATATTCATAGGCCATGACTGGAGATAACTCTAGTAAATTGTATGATGCCATGCAGGATGAGATGAAATCTATGGTTGATAATCAAGTTTAGGATCTCGTAGAGTTACCATAGGGCTCCAGGACTTTTGGCCGTAAATGGTTCTATAAGACTAAATTTGATCCATCTAGCAACATTAACAAATATAAGGCGCGACTTGTAGCTAATGGTTTTCTTTAGAAAGATTGTGTTGACTACAATAAAACCTTATCTCCAATTTCAACGAAGGATTCATTGAGAGTTATCTTGGCTCTTGTAGCTCATTTTGACTTGGAGTTGCATCAAATGGATGTCAAGACTACATTCTTGAATAGGGATCTTGAGGAGGTGTATATGACTCTGCCTGAAGGATTCACCTTAGATAAAAGAAGTTATATTTTCCTTTTGGCAGGTGATGCTGTCTCTTGGAAAAGTATTAGCCAAACCCTTACACTGTCGTCAACTACAGAGGCATAGTTTGTTGCTTGTTATGAGGGCACGTCACATGCTACTTGGCTGATGAACTTTGTCACATGACTTACTATTATGGATTCCATATCTAGGCCATTAAATATGTTGTGTGATAATAGTGTTGATATGTTCTTCATGAAGAACAACAATAGTGGAAGTCGGAGTAAGCACATTGACATTAAGTATCTTGTTGTTTGGATCGTGCTAAAGAAGGGACAATTGTTATTGTGCATATAGATAATGACCAAGGGTTTACCCCCTTCTCTGTTTAAGAGTCATATGGATCTTATTAGATCATCGTGCATTTAATTTTGCTTATGTACTTCTGCACTTTACTCATTTATCATAGCAGTTACAGTTTCTATTTTCGTGTTGTTTCATTTTTTGTCCACTTAAGTATGAGACAATATTTGCAAAATGAGTGGTAGCATGCCTTCACTTAGAAATAAATTTTGCCACATGTAGCACTCAAACAGAATGAATTAGTTGCATTGTGATACATGGAAGAAAATATTCTCCTATGAGGATATAACTGCCTTGATTCATGCAATTATAACATTTTAAAAGAGCATAAAGTTACCACATATTGTTCGAAGGGTATTATTTTTTCAAAAGTTATATGCGCATATGAAAGTGATTTTAAAGTTTCCCATTACCCACTTGGTTATTTTTTAACTAAATTATTTTTCTTAAATTTAGTTTAATTGAGCCAAGTGGGAAATTTTATATTTTCTATAGCTCAATTGAGAAGTCATGCTAAGTGGGAGAATGTTGGGCTTGTTTTTATATTAAAAACATCAAGTTGCCCAGCTGTCTCAATTGACACTTTTTTGGGCTTTAAAAACTGTTTGGGTAATGGGCCTAAGTCTAAATACCCATTAAGTTGTGGTTTTAAGTGGCAAATTTGAACTATTTGATGGTCTATGGATGGACAGTCAGGATTTTAGGGTTCTTAACAATTGTGTCCTGGTTTAGTTATAAATATACCATTAGCCATCCTAATTCAGTGCTTTAAGTGAGATTACTCTTAGTCAGGTTCTAAACTAGAAACTCATTGTGATTATGAAGAAGATTAGCAGAGACAAGGCTTCAACAAGGGGATTAAGCTTCATTGAAGGTTCTAATGGATACAAGTATGCCTAAAGCCTTGTATTATGTTCTATCAGTTTTTCCTTATAATTGAAAATAATTATAATAATCATTAAGGGTCAAAATTTTGGATTATGTTCCTGTTTTCTTCACTATTCGCCGATGTACTAATAAAAATATTTCAAAGACAATAGGTTAAGTTCTACGAGCTGGCCAGATGTGTTTGGTTTATCCAAACCAGTATTTTTTTTATGTAACCAATCAAGGGCACAAGAAAAAAGATTTGATCTTGTTAATAGGTTCGAAAACTCATTGGCCTTAAGATAAATGATGAAGACAATTATGATATCATACTAGAAGTCGATAATTGGGAAAATATTTTCAACAACGGTGTATTTGAAAATTCAAGTGACAAGTTCAGTGCTCAACTTTAATTCAGCCAAGAGTCACTTTGTTTCAATTTGTAAACTTTTGGAGGAAAGCTTGACTGAGAGGGTTGCATGAAGGGTCATAAGTAAGCTTCAATCGGTACTGTGAGACCCAATAATTAACTTATTAATAAAACCCCTTTCAAAGGCCCAGTTAAAACGACTTGAAAACAAAGAAGCATTGGGACAAAGCTGAAATGCCAATAAATTTGGGGTTGAAAATTTCAGTAAGAATTTCTCTCAAGGACTATTTTGGTGTTTTTTTGGAAAATTTTGAAAAATTTCAACGAACTTTGTCACTATGCCTCAAACCATGCATGTGACTAATATTTTAAGATGCAAGGCTTCAACTGGTTCAAAAAATAATTGGGTGGAATTGATTTTCAGTTAATATAGAGTAAAAATGGAGTCATATATTGACATTTTAATTATTTTGCACAAAAACATCAAGCTAAAATACAAATAATAAAAAGTACAGTACAACTTGCACTTCACAACTACACACAAAAAAATCTGTGTCAAATAACCATCTTTTCGAAATTTCATGGGGCAAAGTCAAATTTAGGAAGATTTTTTTTTAAAAAAAAAAACCACCAATAGGTGTGGGGTTAGGCAGACCCTAACGAGTAGATTATTGAAGAAAAATTACAAAGAAGTGTTGGACTAAGACCAATATCAGAACAAAGAACAAAAAATAGCATTATTTGCATCCAACATTAGGCAGGCTAGAAGAGTCAAGCACAACAATGCCTGTCAAGGTATGATACTCTAAAGGAATGTGCCAAGAAATCAAGGACACCATGCTTTCACTAGCTACTCTAGCCAGGAAATAAACAAACAAGTTAGCCTCTCAGAAAATATGTTGAAAAAAAAAAGTATTTGATCTGTATTGATGTTTTTCTTTCTCCACAAAATGCCTATTAGGCCATGAAATAGATGTAATCCCACCATCATATCAACCCAAATTGTCGAATCCCATTCAACTATAAGGGGCTTGAAATTAAAGGAAATACCCCCAACCAATGCTTTAGCTCCGGCAACCATGTTAGTGTTTTGGCCATTACAATGATGATAGAGAAAAGCAACCCTCCCATTTGAGTTTCTGATAACACCTCCACCCCCAGATGGGGTTAATTCTGGAGGAACCATCCACATTTAATTTGCAATAGTTGAGAAGTGGTTTATTCCATTTAACAATTGTTAACTTTGGGGTTTTAAACTTCAAATTTTGAATCATCAAATAAGAGAGCATATCCACTTCTTTCATAGACATCTTCTGATCTTCAGTAACAGAGGGGCACTGCTGCCATAGGGTGCAACTAATCACTAATATTCCAAACACGTAATTAGCATGCATTCCTCTATTTGTTAAGACATATGTGCCAATGTATCAGATTGACTTTATTTTCCTAAACAAACTTATGTCCATTCTATGTGTATATTTAAGTCATATGGACTCTGAGTTGATTTGTGATGAATCAAATAAGATTTTGAATTGAAAGACATAAAAAATCAAGGCAGTTGTGTTTTGAAGGTTTCAAGGTGGAAGACCTATGGAAACAATTGAATTTCAGTAGTATAATAAGTATGAATCATGCACATGTGTCACACACTTAGGAATGGTATGCTTTTTAAAATCAGATTATTGAAAAAAAATGAGTAAAGAAATAGTAAGAATTGCATAAGTATGCAAAAATTTCATTCGCGATTGATTAGGGTTAAAATGGGATCGATAAGGAATGAATTGTGCATTTTGTTCTATAGTGAAACTGTAGGACAACTATTAACTAATCTATACAGTAGCGATTGATTCTTTGGGATTCTTGAATCGGTATTGTTGCAATACTGTAGCAATGGTTGATTGGGCATTATTGCAATTGATAGGTTGTACTCATTTTTATGTAAAATAGGTCATTCATAGTAGAATTTGATTCCTATTAAAATTCTCACACTTAAACCAACTGAGGGGCCTACATGAGGGGTATTTGGACATCAAAAAACATAAGTGAAAGGCATAAAAAGTGAGATGAGATTTGCGATTCTTTTCTACTGTACTTTAAAGGTTAGTGCTTTCATTGGCTACTATTCATTTAGATATTTTGTATTTAGGCATAAGAAACTGTTAAATTGTCATTACGCCTTATCTTCTTGGTAGATTTGTTTAGTTACTTCATACATACACATGAGTTAAACTCAGTGAAGACTTAAGTTGTGAGTTGTGTGTTACTCCATAGAACACAAAGAAGGTCATCACATACAAGAGTCGAAGATGAAGCAAATCAAAATAGACTTTGCTTTATACTTGCATGGGAGATTGCATTAAGGAAGAAGAAGACAAAAGACGACAGTCAAAAGTACCAAGAAGGATTTTGGTAGCTAAGGGATAGCTAGGGATGGACTTCTAGTGTTATGATAATGTTTAGGTCTTTGTAAGCTCTAGATCTTCTTAGTGCGTAAGATAATCATCCAAGGGTTGGCTGCATAGATTTTCCTAGTTGGGTTTCCACAATAAAATTGTTTGCATATTTCTATGGTTGATTGATAATTTTTTGGAGTAGCTTAGTTCTTGTGCCATGAAGCCATATCTTGCAATTCTTAAGTTTAGTTTTGAGGTAGATGTATTGTGGTGACCCTCTTGGTTTGAATGGTAGTTGAGGTTTTAAATAGAAATTTCGTATATTTGATTTGTGTATACTCTCTTTAACCGTTTCAACTTGGTCGCTTGGTTTACTTGATATATCATGGCAATAACTTTCTCTAGTGTTTTTGATTATATTACTTGCAATGATATTGTAACGCCCGAAATCGGGGACCTTACAGATATTGGCTTACATGCTAGTGTAAAGATGAATGACCCTTAAAAAGATGGATCTTCAGGATCAAATAATGTTGAATCTGATCGTAAACCATCTAATGAAGAGGATTTCCTTGATGAACAAGGGAAACTCTTCAAAGAAGTCATTGATTAGTGTAAGAAAGTTCAAATTTTTTAGAAATTTGTCAACAAGAATGAGGAAACAATGGACTCACTATCCAAATCAAATTTGGAATTAGATAAAGGTAAAGAATCATTAGAAAAAGAGGATCAAAATTTGAGAGCTAAACTAAAGCATGAAAGAGAAAAGTCAAGATACTAGAAAGCAAACTTAGGTCATCAAATGAGAAGTTTGGTAGATTTAAATTTAAAAAATTTAGTCTTCTACAACAGATAAAATTTATAGAGAATTGAAGTCCATAGGAAAATAGAAAGCAATGTGTCATATTTGCAAGAGATTGAAGATATAGGTAATGACTTAAACGCTTCTCAAGAAAAGTCAAAACCTTCAATTTAGGGCAAGAGAAATAAGTTAGAATTTTGTACATGTGACAAAATAGTGGCGATAAAAGGGGATTATGATGCAATGAAAACAATTATTTTAAGTTCTAACGTAATTACTAAATTTGTGAAGGCAAAGTAACTCATATAAACTAGGAAGGTTAGTTCACATATTGTTCACCCTCCAAAGACAAGAGAACCTCTTTGGAATTTGAGTTCAAAGTCATAACCATAGAAAGCGACCACATAACAGATAAAATAAAATAAGATGACTTCTTTAATTAGACAAAGTCAAGCCATAAAGAACAACCTAACTTGCCATAGTAGACATGTCATAAAAAAATTTGTAACTAAGGAAAGTTGAGTGTATTCTAACTTGAGCAAATTGTTTAATAAATTAAAGGGAACTAGCCAACTAATTCAACAAAATCTCCCATGAACTATCAAATTAGTGGACCAAAACTTATATCTATATGGGATAAGAAGCACGCAACACCCATATATATACCTAAGAAGTCTCCACAAGTCAATAAGAAGAAAACAAAGATGGTTTGAATATTTTCCTTTTCCATTCATGTGCGCATTCAAGTCTTGTAAATTCGTAACAGATTAGTGTTGTGCTGAGTTACATTTCAAATTGTTCGAAAATTGGAGCAAACATGTTATGAAGAATAAAAGGTAAATATTGGGAACACATAAGTCGCAAACACATGTTTATATAGAAAGTAATTAACATGCGTGTTACGAACAAAATAAATGGAAAAGACAAAAATCACAAAAGAGTTGATAAGAGATTGATCATCCTTGAACAAAGGTTGATCGGGCTTGAATGATTTTTTAGATTTTTTGCAGAACATTGAACGATTGATTGTCCAGTGGAAAAGATCGATTAGAGTAATTTTTCTTTAATAAAAAAATAGTAAATGATTGATCGCACTTTTGAAATGATAGATCAAATTTCTAGGGTTTTTCAACAATAAAGAGAATGATCGATTGCCAAATGTAATGTTTCATTAGATCATACTATGGTTACTTGAAACATGTCATTCCAAGAGTAGTTTGTTCCCTACTAATTGTCAATGGCCTAAACTGACTTCGACCAATATTTTAAGAACTAAAGAGGACAAAATTGAAAAGGCAGGAAGAATATTTTGAAAAGACAAAATTGATAGCTTTATGTTTAATTCCTTCAAATAGTTTTAGTGAATTTGAGAGAAAATCCAAGAAAAGGTGAGTGATTGATTCATAATTACTTTATAAATTGATTTGTTGTATTGTAAGAGTCACAAGCACATCACATACAAGAGTTGATTGTTGAAATTAATTAAGGAATTTGATTGGTGCTTCAGGAGGATCAAGAGATTGTACTAGTGAAGTAGAATTATGAAGATGGAGTTCACAATTTCCAATGTAGGCTTTGATGTCCAAGAAAACTAGAGATGGACTTCTAGAGAAAGGATTGGTAACATTTAGTCTTGTAATTCTATATCTTCATAATGCATTGATTAATAGGCCTAGAGTGATCATGTGGTTTTTTTCCTGATTGGGTTTCCACATAAAAATGTTCTTGTAAATTTTGTGTGTGTGATTGTGTGTTTGAAATTTTTCATTAGTAGAAATTTCAATTTCCTATGCAAGAAGCCACATGTCATGCCCTGGCACCGCCCGACCCAAACCAAACCAGGTCCAAGGGCCGGTCATGCGCACTGTCACGGGGTAGCGGAGTGGACTATTCGTGACACATGCTAGGGTGCACACATGTGGGAAAGTGTTGTATACGAGGTGTGCATGCATTTTTGGAAATGCCCTTAGTGTTGCATATCATGTGTGTCAGCGTTGCGGGGAAGGACTGCAATGTTGCGCAACATGTGTGCACAATGTTGCACAGAAAGCACGCAACGATGCGCACACATAGTTGGCTATGTTGGGACACATAGCCAACTAGCATATATTTGGATTCTTAAGATGTCCCCTCCTCCCTATATAGTGTTAGAGGGTCCTTGGGAGTGTTCTCGGGTAGTTTGGTGAAATTCCGAGATACCATGCTTGTACGGCCACTCTGGCTGCCACTCCAGAGAAATGCAAGAAATCTCTTATGCTATATAGGGACGGACATGGTGAGTTGAATTGACAAAGCTATTGGTATGATGCCTAGCCTTGCAACAGGCTGTCCGGATGGCAACAAAAGCTTGTTGCCTTGCTAGCTATCATGCCAGGAGCCCATCCGCTAGGGGGATGGGGCTCTCCGACTCGTCGGGCGGCCGTCCGGCCTTATGGCCGTATTGGATACAAAGGCACTTGCATGCACTTGGCAGTGATGGATTGTTCGGATGTCCGAGTTGCAAGGAGGTGTCCCTCTCTGGCCAGCTCGCTTGGGAATAAGTCCTAGCACGTCTGCACGTCCGTATTGGGACAGTTTGTTGCTTAGCTTCATGGGCTGGACGCTTGGTTGAATGGCACGAGGCCATGACCTTGATGAAGATAGGCTTACTCGCTTGGTTGTTTTGTCTTGCGAGTGCCACAGGGCGGGTGTTCCCTAAGCATCCTTGTGATAAGTGGTATCAAAGCCAAGGTTCTGTCTTGTTGGGCGACCAAGATGACCGTTGGACGAGGAGATGTAAAGCTTAATGCAAGGTTATTCGACCTCGGCAGTGTGGGGCGAATAGACTACCATGCGGATTGCAAGCCGTTGGAAGTGTGGACTGAAATGGATGTGTATGGATGATGGCTGATCAGGTTCCCTCTTGGTTTTTGATCATGCAAGCGGTACTTGTCATCAAGGGTGTAGTGTTTACAAGTATCTCATGGAATAGTGTTCTTGTTCCCTGGTCGTTGGTGCGTCAAGGTTACCAAAGCTACTCTGAGTTGTGTTGGGACTCGAAATGGTTGTGAATGGTGGCAAGGTCTTGCTAATGGTGTGGTATGGGACGTTTCAGTGGCAAGAAATCTTGTGAATCTTTGTACCCTCTCTACCCGACGATGTTGCGGATGGAAGAGCATATTGAACCGAGTTGATGGGTATGCAGCCAGTTATCCATACCAATTAAATATGAGACTCCTCTAGGTGAGGATGGGCTGAGATTGCGCCCTTTTGTGGGGTGGTCACACTGTGAATGAACATGCAGCCCGCTTATGGAAAAAGAGTATCACCAGGGTCAGTCGGTTCTTCTTGCTAGCAAGGTATGGGACTCATTAGTGGGCAGAGTTCGGTTGGACTTGGCGCAGTGCGATTTGGCACATGGAAAGACATTGATCCTAGGAATGGGACTTCCTGGGACGATGAAGCAGTGAATTATGGGACCTGAGCATAGTGGATAATATATGGTCCATGTAATGAAAAGAGAAAAGAAGATGGGTAAAGAGTTGATCCATTCAGCATGCAAGTGTGTAGCCGATATTTGATAAAAAGTGAATTATGAACCATTCGGTATGCAAGTGTGCGTCCGAAGATTGGACAAACAAAAATAAAAAGAAAAGAAATGTTTGGCACATGAGGGCAGAAATCACCGTGCCTTTGGTTTGGGAGCTGATGCGGCAAGAGGCAGCACAGTTCTTTGGGTGAATAGGAGGATCTCTCCCACCCATGATCTTTGGGTCAGCATGCAAGTGGCGCATCTGAAACATGTTTGATCTGGGTGTTTGTACTGAATGTGTTCTCACCCTTGGGTTGCTAAACATGTCATGTATGCCACAATTGGTTGGCATGGCGGCACCCATCTTGGATGGCTAGTTTTTATGTATCTTCCTAGCTAGCGAGGTGTAGTGGGCCTCATCCGCCGGCGGGCAACATACGCAAATCTTGGATTGCTAGTTTTTAGACATCGGTCTAGCTAGTGAGGCGCAATGGGCCTCATTGCATCCCCATAATAAAGTGCTGTTCCTATGGGGGAGTAGACCATTGGAGGATTTTGCTGCATCTTGTGCGATGTAGGAGTTTGGTGACCTAGTCAGTTACGCAAAGCTTGTGCAAACTTTGCTGCTCCTAGGCTGGGGTAGGACCTCTAGAGGATGTCGTGAGAGGAAGTCTTTGGGCATTGCTGCATTTTGGGTGGTGTAGGAGTTTGGTAACAAAGTGTTACGCAAACCTTAAGCAACATCGTTGCTCCTAAGATGGAGTAGACCACTGGAGGGGATCATGAGCAGAAATCTTGATGGATTGCTGCATTAAGTGTGGTGTAGTAGCTTGGTGATCACACCGGTCACGCGAAGCTTGAGCAAAGTCACTGATCCTAGGGTGGAGTAGGCCTTTGGAATGTATCACGAGGGGAAATATGACTGAATCGGGTGGCTAGGAACTTTGAGCGGTGAAGACCTAGAAGTTATAGGACACGTCGAGGAGGTCGCTGCATTGCTATAATGAGCTTTGTTATAAGTGGGGGCGGCATTCGATTCTTGGGAGACGTCAATGGGATAGACAAGCATGTTGAGGCCCGACGTCATGGTGTAGTCTTGTCGGGGGGAGCTGCAAGGTTTGGCTGAAGTGTAGGCAGAAATCGTCTGAAGTGTAGGCAACTTGCTAGTGTCTCAAGTGCAGGGCCAGCATCACGAGAGGAAGCTGGGTATCATTTGGTGTATCCTTTCCCAGTCGTTGTGCAGCACCAACTAAAGTGGAATAGTTGGACGCACCTTCTTATCGAAGAAATCATAACCGCAGAGTACTTCGCCTGTGCCGATGGGCAAGGCGCTTTGAGCAGAATCTTCGTCATGCAATGGTTTAACCGAGTCGAGGGCCTGTGGGTGGAAGTTGGTTTTTCCAAAGCATGCAATCTATGGTTTTATCCAAGATGTGGTGTGCACAGATCTCAGCATCGCAAGAAAAGAATTAACCCTTCGTCGCAATGTTGTGCCATGGTTGGAAGCATGAGCAAGACCCCCTGGAGCCATACCGTTGACGAGGATATCAACGAGTCAAGTGGGGGAGAGTGTCACGAGGTAGCTGAGTGGACTATCCGTGACACGTGCTGGGGCGCACACATGTGGGAAAATGTTGTATATAATGTGTGCATGCATTTTGGGAACTGCCCTTAGTGTTGCATATCATGTGTGTAGGCGTTGCAGGGAAGGCCAACAACATTGCACAACATATGTGCGCAACGTTGCGCAAAAAGCACGCAATGATGCGCACACATAGTTGGCTATGTTGGGACACATAGCCAACTAGCACATATTTGGATTCTTAAGATGTCCCCTCCTCCCTGTATAGTGTTAGAGGGTCCTTAGGAGTGTTCTCGGGCAGTTTGGTAAAATTCCAAGATACCATGCCCATACGGCCACTCTGGCTGCCACTCCAGAGAAATGCAAGAAATCTCTTATGCTATATAGGGACGGACATGGTGAGTTGAATTGACAAAGCTATTGGTATGATGCCTAGCCTTGCAACAGGTTGTCCATATGGCAACAAAAGCTTGTTGCCTTGCTAGCTATCATGCCAAGAGCCCATCTAGTAGGGGGATGGGGCTCTCCGACTCGTTGGGCGGCCGTCTGGCCTTATGGCCGTGTTGGATACAAAGGCCCTTGGATGCACTTGGCTGTGATGGATTGTTTGGATGTCCAAGTTGCCTAAGTTGTATCCGTGCATTGTAAGGAGGTGTCCCTCTCCGGCCAGCTCGCTTGGGAACAAGTCACAGCACGTCTGCTCATCTGCATTGGGACGGGTTCGTTGCTTGGCTTCGCAGGCTGGACGCTTGGTCGAATGGCACAAGGTCATGACCTTGATGAAGATAGGATTACTCGCTTGGTTGTTTTGTCTTGTGAGTGCCACATGGCGGGCGTTCCCTGGGTGTCCCTGTGACAGCACGGGGATGACAGAAAATTATGGATTAATGTATTGGGGTAGACTTAGCCCCTCCAACGGGTGATTCAACTAACGGAGTGGAGCACCTCATGTCCTTTGAGCAAGAGAAATAAGGATAAAGAAGAGGATAATAAAGTATCATAATCCTCACATAAACCCACATAATAGTCAACTCTAGAGCCTACACATGGTCAAATCAGGAGAGTTTAGACAAGTCTAGGAACACAAATAAACATGAGCATAATACATAATCCACCATATAGTGTTCTCTGGTATCAAGAACGAAAAGAACAAAAAGTAAAACATCATTCGAATGCCACGAAGGCTAATCCCACGAGTTCCCATGTAGTCCATAATATAAGGTGTCCTGCATGTTTACACGTCTCACCGTGCAGCCCCAAAACAATTCACAAAAGAGGGTTAAGTACAAAACTCAGTAATTGTTTGAAAGCAGTAAAATAAATTAGAAAATCATCATGTCACAACATCATGGAAATTCAAATCCTTAAATGTTATGGTATACCCTTTTCTGATCGTCCCCTTACTAAACCCCTGCTTATCCATAAGTAAAAGATCTAACATACATATAACACAGATATCAAATTAGGGCACAAATGATCATATTATGACTTAGCATCCATCCTGCATAAGTAGTTATCCTTATTCAATCACAATCAAGCATAATATCACACATAATCTGCATGAGAAGTGTCTCTTAAACACTTTTTTTTTATGCATTCATATCACATATACTATTCCATAGTTCATTCACCCTGCACGACAAATGTGTCAAACACATGATACACAATCATGCATAATAAATCATATCCACGTGTGTCACATCATCCCTACACAACCTGTACAATCCTCAACATAATATAATCTCATGCACATGCATCATCAACGAATTGTGAATGCCTCCATCAAGGAGTAAATACAATCATTGCCACACAGGTAGGACATAGTCAAGGCCACACAGGAGGGATATGGTCTGAATTCCACACAGGAAATAGAAAGTGTTGTGGTAGTCAACCCCTAAGTCTGCTCACCCTAGACAATCCTGGCCAAAGAATGTCTGAATCTCACACAGAGAACCTAACGCAGGTGTGTTTGCCCTGGAACATCTTCTGCAGTGGAAAGAGTCTGAATTCCACACAGGAAACCTAGAACACATGGTAGCTGGTGCACAAAGGCATACCACTTTGGATTCTCAGGGTCCTGATGACTATCTCAAGCAATCTCAACTGCAAGACAAGTACACAACTCGTTCCCACATAACTCAAGTTGACTCAACCCGGGGAGGATACATGTTCAAGATAGGAACTCAAATCGAAATCATGTCTTTTTGCACCAACCAAGTTCTGATTAAGCCAACGATCAATTAATCCAGCATGCAATCTCACATCATTGCATACAATCGATCAACCATGGCTAATCATTGATAAATTCCCATTCATGAAGTTCATTGCATGATGCATGCAATAGGATACATACATGAGAAATCTCTATGTGAATTCCAACACATGGAATGTGCTCCCACTAGTCCCCACATGTATTATATAAGAGTAATAAATAACCATGATTTTATAATAAATTCTCCACATGTTTGTGTTCATACATTCCTAAGCACATGACCATGCTTTAACAATATCTCACAAGGCAATACACACATGCTTTGATAAAATCTAAAAATAGTTTTAAACTGAAATAATGGGAAATCCATTCAAAACCACCATTTCAATCGGGTGAAGTCTCATGCTCAACTCCTACAAGCATATTTAATCCACACATAAAACTAGAACATAATATCACCATTCACCCACAATTTATTCATACGATAAAAAGGCACATTAGATCATTGTTATACAATAACCTTGCTGAAAACATACTTAAACATAAGAAAATCATCTACCATAGATTCAAGATAAATTGTACTAACATGTCTAACCATCAACTTGTACTTCCATATAATACTTAAACATGCTCCATAATTTCCAACATAAATAGCATACCTTTCCAATAGCTTATCCTAACTCAAAACACTCCACATGAATATTAGAAACAACCTTTGGGAGTAAACATACCGAAATAAGCATAGGAAATAAAATGCCTAAAATCTGTTGTGTAGTCGATTGATCGGCCTATGAGGGCAATTGATCGCCGTAACGGCAGATCTGGTTCGTCTTCTCCATTTTGAAAACAAAACCGAGACACCATCAATCAAACTTAAAACCTCTATTCAAAGCCTCAAACATCATAAAAATTTAATTAAACCTTCCAGAACACTACATCTACCCATTTCTAATCAAAGCCCTAAGAAATTAATACAAAAGATTAAGCTTTTACTAATCCACCATTAGAGCACTAAACATGGAATCCATTCAAGAAAACACATCAAAAACCAAGATTTGAAACACAGCAAGCTTGAGGATTAAACCCATTACCTTTCACCTTTTTTGGGTCGGATTAGCTCCTTAATCTCCTCCAAAACCTACCCAAAAATGTGATTTTTTGTTAATACCCACCTAGTCCGATTAAGAACTTGAAAATCATTGGAAAAATCTTAATTCTAGAGCTCTAGGGACTCAAAAACGAGATTTTAAAAACTAGGGTTTGAAGCAAAGATGCAAATCAGTGACTTAATGACTTGAAAGCGAGATTAACAAATGGAGAAAGATGAGATTAGAAGAAGTTTATGGAAAACCTTAATGATTAAGGAAAGATTAGGAAAATTTCACCTCAAATCATCTTCCACTTTGAGCAAATGGGGATTAGGCCTCTTGATTCCCAGGATCATCTCTTTCCTTTTATAGTAAGGAAGGGGTTAGACCTAATAAAAAATGAGGGTGTAATAGAATTTATAACTAAATATAGGTAACTTCGCTATTTAAACCCTAATTAAGTCCAGAAAAATTCTAAAAATTTTTCTAATGACTTGTTTTTATGTTAAGGATGTTTTGGACCAAAATCCCCAAATTCGACCGTGGGGCCCACAGGGGGTGTTAAACCCTATTTTTTAGAAAAATTAATAAAATACTAAAAATTGCCAAAAGTCACAATTAACTTAAATTCACTTAAAACTCATAAATGTAAAGTTGGTTTTGATTAAAAACTTTGGAAACCACCTTTATTTCAAAAAACCTTGAAATCAATCAAAAATGGCTTAAACCACATGATGGCCAGTAAATAATAAATAAATTTGAAGGTATACCGGTTCAAGATAAATGTTCTTTCACCACATCTTGCAACTTTCTATTGTATGGCATTGGCCTAGAGTCATTGTGGTTCCCCTCAAAATTTGAAAGGTATTAAACTCACAAATGGTAGCTAAGGACTATTTTCTGATTGATATCCCTCCTATTTATATTGATTTGTTACTAGTTGTTCTCTCTCGTAAATTGATTCTCCTTTAGGTGCTTATGTGGGAAAAAAAGAAAATAGAGAAGCCAAAAACCACAAAGAAGATAGTAAGAGTTCTAATTTGAGTATACTTTATTTTTGTTGTTTTTGGATATTCCACTCAACTTTCAATGTTTTTTAAGTCATAATAAAGCAAAAAAACATAGAGTAATGGGCCAGGGGGAGCAGAAAGCAAGTTGATTTTATTAATCATGATGTTGTAGCTATCTATTTTCGAAAATTTTACACACATCATGTTACACTCAAGTCAATTTCAAGAATAAAATTCAATTGAGAAATCTTTGGTATTTGAAATCTTACAAGTTAAGATTTTAGAATAGTCTAGGAAATAATATTTATAGGAATTTTCTTTACTCTATATTTTCTTGTGAAAAACTTGAAATTTTATAGAAAAATTGTACTAAAAAAGATAATGGAGAAGACTACCTACATGGGATAACCTATCTAGTACGAAAGCTTTCATTCACTAAATAGCTAAAAAGAAAAAGGGCACATAAGGAAAGGAAAGAATGATACAAGTTAAGGAGATTCAAAAAAAGAAACACCCCAAAAAAAATGAAAAACAAAGAAAAGAAAAGGCCACCAAATTTAAAAAGGCATGGGCTTAAATTTAAATTTTTAATGATTTGAATCACTTTATGCAAATGGAGTCTAGCTAGGGGTGGCAACGGCCCGGGCCTGTTATAGCTCCCTCACTTTTCTAGCCTGGATGAACCCGAGCCACTGGGGGGAATGCAACCCAGCCTGCGGCCCCTTAACGGGGACTACCGGTTGAAAGTTGGGTTGCCATGCCAGCTCCACCCCGGCCCCCATCTTTTTTTTTTTAAAAAAAAAGGCACTAGCCATGGTTGCCATCATAGGGGTAAGGTGCTCTCCTGGCTATAGGGTAGGGTGGTCGTGGCCCAGAGAGGCACTGCCCTCTAGCCAAGCCTATGGGCAAGCCTTCGCTCCCCACAAGCCACAACCTAAAGGATGGCCCGACACGCAACCGTTGCTGGATCGGCTACGCCAGGCCGGCTCGAAGTCCGGCCCGAGGATACTGGCCTATGGGCTGCCAATGGGTGGCATGCACTTTGGCCACCCCTAGGTCGAGCAAGTGGGTCGATAAAGAAAATATAGGTTTTACTAGTGCGAGTTTAATCTCCATCTAATTAACCTAGCGGATTACTTGATTTCTCTTAAAACTAGTACTTCGACAATATGAATTAAGAGGTCTAGCCTCTTTCACATAATTTTTTATTAAGTGGAAACAAGTAAATATTCTCTTAAAATGTACTCTCATGATGAGTCTTTCAATCAACCATCATTCAAGTCACACACAAACACAACAATTTATGTGAAAATCCCTAACACTTTGTAAAAAACCATGGTAATTCTAAAAAACCAACTCAATACACTATAAACCAAGACTTTACCGATCTAGGATACATACACGGTGCATGTATATCATGATCTAGTATAGATGTAGGATAGCCTACTGAGTATTAGCTCATAGGTGATTTTCCACTACACGTATTTTGTATGCACATGAATGCCAAGATTTGGTAGAAGATGGGTGCAAAGATTTCTCACTACTAAGTGATCTTGTGCCTTCCACTCACTACTATAGTTACACATAAGTTAAAGTTTTATCTATAATAATTTTAATAAAATTATTTTATTGTATTTTCTGAAATATCTAGAGCATTGAGTCGTGACAGCATGCAACAATCCAATTGACCACTTACAAGAGTTGATGGATTGCTAATCCTACCAGAATGTTACTAGATGCAAATGATCAATTGCATCTCCCATCGATCACCTATGGGTGTGGCGAATGCCATGCACCGAGTCCCTTGTCTCCATGTACTATAGGTCCACTCGCATTGCATCATTAGGGTAGTCGTGGGCAAAGAAAGGTGATTTTTTTAGCATTAAACTCAACTTGAAAGGAGGGGTAAGCCCTTATCTAATTCAGAAAACTAAACCTAGATGAAAGGGTGAACATTAAGGTTTTTTTGGTTAATTTGAAATAATAGTACCAAAATTCCTAAAAATATGGGGGTTGTTTTGACTTATATGATAGCAATGGCGGCGCCATTATTTTAATTTAAGTGTGCATGGTCATGCCAATGGTGCATAGCCATAATTAAGTGATGTTTGCATAAATTTGAAATAAAGAACAATAAGTTTACTAAAATAAAGCTAGATCCATACACAATTTTTTTGAAAATAATTTACATTAGGGAGAGTTCGCAACTTGTGATTCTTGAGGGTGCAAAATAGTAATGATAAGAATAACTTTCTTTGCTTTTATGAGAGATAAAAATAAATTTCTACTTAGCCCGTAAAAAGCTTTTATTGAGTCAAACTACAAACATGCAATCCAATATATTAAAAATATATATGTTAGATAGATATAATTTTTTTTATTAAAAATAAATCTAAAATTAAGCATGGATACAGGCGGGATAAACCAAAATTATGATAAAATTGATGGCTAGGAATATCCCCTGCCTAGCTCCCAAAATGACAATATATTCGCTAGCTAAAACTTTCAGTAGGAATATAGAGATAATTGACAAAGACATAAGAAACAGAAATAGCATCGCATTTAGTTAAGGGTATAAGGTTTAATGGTGAATTAATGCACATGTTGGACAATAATTCACTTCCTGAAACTAGTGCGTAGAATCACAACCTTAGGAACTTCCATCTAATTTATTTGTATTACCTTATACTGTCCTACATTAATAGCTCCATTTGGTTTTTTAAAATAAGTGAGCTATTAATATAGGACGAAAGGAGTATAACTTGAAAGAACATATATGACTGATAGAGGGAAACAACAAGGGGAGATGTGAATTATGCCAAAACTTTTTTTATTGGTACTTCTCCCTGAATGATTGTACGCGTTGGATGGGCAACTACAGCTAAAATTTGAATTAGGAAAAGATTTCTGTGGAGAAATATTTCATGGAAGATCTTGACAGTACAACAAAAGAATGACCGGCCAGAATTGAAAAATAAAAGCTAGTAAGTTCAGTGGCACGATCGATGCACAAGAAACGTAAATATTTTATACCAGTTCATAGCAAACTGAAGTAAAGCCGACTACTGTCTAGTAGCCATGCAATACGTTCCATACAAAGTGGCTGATTACATTATTTTAGGGGACATTGGTGAAGCAGCAAGCTAGTCACATTCACGCATTATTCATACACGGGTAACTTAAGCCGCACTATGTAATTACATATGTGGCGCATAAGGAAGCCGTGGTCTCTAGTTTTGAGGCTTGTTCTCAGCAGCCACTAGAGCTGCCTCCTCTGCAGCAGAGCAGCACCTGCAGCGACCATGGTAGTAGCCACAGCACCGGCAACCGTGTCCTCCATGTCCACCACCATATCCACCTCCACCGTGTCCACCATGTCCACCACCTTATCCGCGACCACCACCATACCCACTGCCATATCCTCCACGGTAGCTATCCTCAACTGATGTTTCACCTGCACCAGAAAATGCTACACAATAAGTAACTTATCTATTATAGTTAATCCGAGTCACTTGACTAAAAAGACAGGGCTCTTAGAGCACCGTATCTGTTTCCAATTCCATCAGGTATGTACAAGGCTCATCTATCAAGGGCAAGGGGTAACACAGGACATCCTGTCTATCTTGACTATAAATCTGTTTGTTGTTGGTATAGATGTTAGACATCAGGTCCAAAGGTGATTAGTAGCTAAAAGTAGCAGTTAATAGGTATAAAAATACCATTATATAAGTTCTTTCACCTTTTGCCGAAGTCTCAAAAAGGTCTCTAGCAGCCACTTCAGATGAAATGGCAAGAAGAACTGCCAGGAGAAGACCGAAAGCAAGAACAGTCTTTGAAGCCATCATTCCACTCAGTAATGACTAGGAGTATGTAAAGGAAGGTTGAAAGAAGTGCTACACCCTGTGCACCTATTTATAGATGCAGGGAGACCACTGTAGAGGAGATAAAGAGATAAAGTGATAAGTACTAATACAATGACAATGAATGCAAAAGACAAGGATGCTTGCGTATGCAGGGAGCTCGTTATTGTTGCAGGAAAATAAAGTGAATAATGAAAATTTCCAAGGTCCAATATTGCAAAAAAATATATTTAAGGACAGAAAATATCAGCTCGACCAATTCTGTAACCAGCTCGACCAATTATGTGAGCAGCTCACACAGAGCTATAGACATAGTACATAATAGGGCAACTCCATAAGTTCATCCGTTTCAAAATAAGTGTTTTATTTAAAATTTTAAAATAAATTAAAATTAATTTATTTTAAAAAATAAATAGAACACTTACAAAATAAATAGAGCACTTATTTTAATTGGTAATGTACATATTACTTGGATGAAGATTGTATAATTACATATCACAAATAAATTAAATTTAATTTATTTTAAAAAATAAATAGAACACTTATTTTAATTGGCAAATTACATATTACTAAGAGGAAGATTGTAGAATTTCACATCACCTGTTTTTGGACTTTATTATATATGACCTACTTTTACCTAATATTTAGACAAAAATACCCTCATATCTATATCTAATACCACAAATGTCCTCCCTAAACCTGCTTTTACCTGATCTCCTTTAAAAGCTGGTATTATGTAATAGAGGTCAAAAAATCCAAGCATATGGAAATATGTCATTTTGTTTCGGTAATATGTAAATTTGTCTGTGTGTTCTATTTAATTTTTTTATTTTTTTTTAAAAAAATTAGTATAATACTTATTTTGAGTTCGGGGAAGTATTAATCACAAAACTTGTGCTATAAAAACTTTACTCTTCTTTTCAATTATCATAAGAAAAAAAAATTTTCTTTGCATACTTGGTACAAGCTTGAACCAAATATTTATGGAATGTTTAGAAATGTATTGCCTAAATTAAATGGAAACTAAGCGAGAAAAAGCAAAAGCAAAAGCGAGCTCCAGTAATTATGTAGCAGGCACAGTGGGCGAACTGATGGCATATTCTACACATAATTGTTAAAATAGCACATAAGAGGGATGAAAGTTTTGGCTGATTTTCCTAATATTAGTCACAGCCTCTTTTAATATCAAAATTATTCATTTATATTGAAAACAAATAGATTGGTTTTAGTTAATTTTATTTTCTAATTTTTTTTTTATGTGGATATTACTTTAAGGAAAAACTTGCATGAGCCAAGTTTGCAGACAAAGGCATCATCGACCGGAAAGGCAGAAAACCAACTTGACCACTGTGTTAGGGGCTGTTTAGGTGTGGAATTAATTAACTAGTGAATTAGAATTTTTTAGAATTAATTAATTCGATTCAATATAGAAACCGAATTTAGTTTGGGTATAGAATTTTTTAGATGGAATCACATTTGGATACCGAATCGTGTTTAAAGTCAAAATCTTTAGAATTTTTAGGTAAATTGACAAATATACCCTTTGAATGTAATTATTTTCATAGAATCATGTTTGGGTAAGGAATTTATGTATTTTATGGAATCGTTGAATTTATGAAAAAATTGCAAATATAACCTTAGTTTAGGCATTGTACATGGTTAGTGTGCAACACGAAGAATATGCCCGACCCATTGTATTCTGCTTTGAGCCATATCGAACGGCTTAAGATCACACTAAAAAAGATTTTTAGTACGCTAGATTGATTGTAGAAGTACAAGAGTCCTTATGCTCCTCCTTAAATAGTCTTTTATGCCTTGATGGGCCAATGGAAGTTCATATCGGCCGATACGAGTGCCTATCCGCCGTACTTACCTATATCGGTTGAGACCAATATGGTATGATACGTATGTAAAAATCGATGTGTATCAGCTGTATTGGCTTGTACTTTATCAATATGATAGATACATATCGACACGTTATTAATTTATTATTTATTATATTTAAAAAAATTAAACGACAGGGACACATAGCAATAACGATACACAGTTGTATTGGCCCCATGTAGCAATAACGATACATCGTGGTAGCGATAATGCTACATCATTGTAGTGATAATGCTACATTGTTGTAGCGATAATGCTACATCGTTGTAGCAATAATGTTACAATGTTGTAATAATATTGCTACATCGTTGTAGCAATATTGTTATGTCGTTGTAAAGATATTGTTAAGTCATTGTAGCGATATTACTATGTTGTTATAGCGATAATGCTATATCATTGTAACAATATTACAACGACGTTGTAGCAATAATGATACATCGTTGTAGCGATAATGCTACATTGTTGTAACGATATTGCTACATTGTTGTAGCGATATTGCTATGTCATTGTAGCGATAATGCTACATCATTGTAAAAATATTGTAACAACATTGTAGTAATAACGATGCAATGTTGTAGTGATAATGTTACATCGTTGTAGCGATATTGATACAATATTACAGTAATATTCATACATTGTTGCAGCAATAATGCTACATCATTAGAGTGATAATGTTATACCTTATTAGCTATATTGCTACAACATTGCAGCAGTAACGATATAACTTTCTATAGTCTTTTATAGTCTATGATATTGCCTTCTATGGTCTTATAATGCTATAAAAAAACTATTATAATTGGATGTATAATTAATTTGGTAACGAATTGGACTACAACAAGCAACTTTTTCAACTTCTACAGTAAACAATGTTTATTAACTTTTTCAACTTCTACAGCAAACAATGTTTGCTCCCTCAAATTCTTCAGGACATGCAGTTCTTCATGGTCAAGCCTCCACCATATGATGCGCTTGAAAAAAATTATATGCTCACCTCTAACAATGAGCTTAGTGTAAAAAATACTCGGGAGTCATTGACATTTAAGATAAAAAATACACATTAGTGCATATTAACATGAATTTCACTAACACTAGTGTATACTAGTGTATGTGATAGATAAACAACTCCCATACATTTCTTATACTGGCCTTGTGATAAGTGAGAGCATAGAAAATGCTTCCTGCATAAAGGGGCCCGACGAGAAAAACAACAAAATTTTAGGTTGCATGAGAAGAAACCTAATCCAAATCTGATATCCAATGTAATCAAATAAGACAAATCTTAATAACTTACCCATACACAATCTCTTGAGGAAAAATTTAAGTTATTCGCAAATCACAATAAACATTTTAGTTCCCTTTGTCCATTTTACAAAAAAAAATATCCAGATTCAAATGAAAACTTGGTAAGTGTATGACTGAATGCTTGCTGAACCCATGGTGGATTATACTATCTCTAGTACAAGGAAAGAACGGCAGAACAGGAAACTCGTTAGCCATCAAAAGCATCAGTTGAGCTTTTATGCTTTCTGGCTAAATCAGAGGAAATCAAGTTGGCCGGTAGATTTTAAACACTTATGCCACAATCGACTATTTTGGTTGACGTATATGTATAAACATTGGTATTAGTATTTATTTTAAATTTTATTTTTTATTTTAAAATTTTAAAAATTAATAAAAATAATTTTTAAAAAATTAAAATAAAATTACTCTCCCTCTCCTCTTTCTTTCCCCTCTCTCTCTTCCCTCTCTCTCTCTTCCCTATCCTCTCTTCCCTCTCCACTCTCTCTCCCCTCTCTCTCTTCCCTATCCTCACTCTCTCTATCTATTTTAATTTTAATGTTTTTAAAATTTAAAAAGCCATTAGTGACATATATTTGCATACGTCATTAAATACTATAATACGTTGCTAATAGACCCTAAAATTAGCGACTTATATATGTATACGTTGCTAATACTCCTTTAAAAAAAATAAAATTAATATTGCCCCTCTCCTCTCTCTCTTTCCCACTCTCCTCTCCTCTCTCTCCTCTCCACCTCTCCTCTCTCTCTCCTCTTCTCTCTCCCTCTCTCCTCTTCTCTTTCTCTCTCTCTCCCCCACCTCACTCTCTCTCCCCTCACTGTCTCTCTCCTCACCCTCTCCCCTCTCTCTCCTCTCTCTCTCCTCTCTCTCCCTCTCTCCCCTCTCTCCTCTCTCTCCTCTCTCTCTCCCCTCTTTCTCTCTCCTCTCTCTCTTTTCTCTCTCGTCTCCCTCTCCCTCTCTCTCTTCTCTCACTCTCCTCCCTCTCCCTCTCTCTCTCCTCCCTCTCTCTCCCCTCTCTCTCCTCACTCTCTCTCCCTCTCCGCACACTCTCTCTCCCTCTCCTCACTCTCTCTCCTCACCCTCTCTCTCTCCCTCCTCTCTCCTCACTCTCTCTCCTCACCCTCTCTCTCCTCCATCTCACTCTTCCCTTTCTCTCTCTCTCCTCACTCTCTCACCTCCCCCTCTCTAGACTCTCTCTCCTCCCTCTCTTCAATCCCTTTCTTCTCTCTTTTCACTCTCTCTTTTATTATAAATTATATTTTAAAATTAATAAAAAAATTTAAAAAATAAAATATATTATATCTAAATAGTGAAATTTTAATCTATTATTAACACTATTTTTATTAAAAATTTAATATTTATTTATTATATATAAAAATAGTGAATAATGAATAAAATATATATTATATTTAGAAAGTTTTTTATTTTTTTTATTTTTTATTTTTTTATTAAATAAAATTAATTAATAAAGCTATTCGAGACGCTTGTGAATAAGCATCACTATTACCCATGCTATTTAAGACACTTATTTTAAAGCATCAATAATAGCTTAACTATTAGCGAAGCTTGCGATACTTTCTATGACAATCAATCAAAGCGGGTGCATTTACGTGATTGATTTGTTTAGCAAGTTGTACAGATTATGGATAAGACATTGTTTGCAAAACATCAATCACCTTCGCCGAGTCCTTGTGATGCTTTCTTTCACAATCAATCAGTTCAGATACATTTAACTCATTACATTCTGATTTATATGTTTTTTGAGTTGATATGCACCATATTTTTGTTGGGTTTATTTTTATATTAAAAATATTAAATAATTTAACTGTCTAAATTAACACTATTTTAGGCTTTTAAAACTTTCTAAATAATAGGCTTTAGTTTAAATACCCATTAAGCTATAGATTTAAGTGACAAATTTGAACCATTAGATAACCTATGGATGGACGGTTAGGATCTTAAGGTTCATAACAATGGTATCCGCATTTAGTTATAAATATATCATTATTCATCCTAATTCGGTGCCTTAAGCGAGATTACTCTTAGTTAAGTTCTAAACCAGAAACTCATTGTGATTCTAAAGAAGATTAATAGAGACAAGGCATCAACAAGGGGATTAAGCTTTATGAAGGTTCTAATGGCTACAAGTATGCCTAAAACCTTATATTATGTTCTATCGAGGCTTGTTTAATTTTGACGACCACCGGTGGCTGTCGGCCGGAGTAGATTTTGCTAATGGTGGGTTGCGGGTTCTAGTCGGAATCACTAAATACAGTCGTCGGCCATTGGACAATTGGCTGGACTTGGACTGTTAAGAAAAAAAAAATGGTCATGTAAACAGTCTGTCTGGTTGTAAAGTTCATTTTTTATGGCCGTTGTGGGCCTCCGGTCGTCGCCATATGATCCGTCAAGCACCGGCCAAGACCGTCGTCTTACCAGGACTTGGATCTAGCCGGCCGCCGCTCATTGAGACTCATTTTTGTGGTAGTTTTTTACTGTCTTGAATTCGCTCGAACGTCGCCGGACATTGATGCTTGTAATAGGGGCCGGATCTAGAACATACGTCATCGAGTGGATCAATTTCCAGCCTCCTAGGCTACCCACGGGCGTCGCATGGTAGCCGAATTAATTCTCTTTCACTGTGCGCTTTCTGATCTGCCCCTTTTTACCATCGTGCTCGTTCTATCACTGGATCTCACATCGTTGTCATTGGGCGGAATTTTTCCTGGGGTTCTAGGTTGTCAGAGGGCTTCAACTGTCGACGACGGGAAGGGTTCTCACAGGCAAGGTCGGAGACCTCTCGCTGTGGCGAGAGGTTGAAGACGACCTGCACAGGTGGGTCGTCTTCAGACACGCCCGCGCAGGTCGACCCAGACCCCCCTGTACGAGTCACTCCTAACTTGTACGCGCAAACCGGGTTAGTTGACTCGGTTTGACCAACTTCCGGGTGAAAAAAAAATCCTTTTCTGGAATTTTTTTTATATGGTTGTGATTGCATGTGGAATTATGGATGTGTTTTATTTATCATGTCAAAGGCTTTATTAATGTTATGGGATGGCCAGAGGATTATATTGCAATCGTATATTTTTTCAATTTTTTTAAAAATTGTTGAGCGCACCACTTATGTAATTTTGAGAGAGTGTACATTATACTAATTGTAAGCGACACTAGCATTCAAGGACCACATCTGGAGGCGGATGCAAACATGAAGAATTAATGTACAATTTTCTACTTTAGGGACCTAAAGATTCCAACTTGTACAATTATTTTTGAAGAATTGTACATGGACTTTGGACTATATTTTTAATTGTGGTGTGTGGTTATGGGACCCCTAGCCAAGTCCCAAAAGCTCGATGAAATGGTGATTAGCACAAATTCTTTTCCCATGTCTGTTGACATCACTTAGGAGTGGCTAAAGCATCCTAAGTTATTTGTCAACGTGTGAATCATACAAAATGCTACCATGGAGTGCATAGATTCACATATATTACAAATATTGTGTTGTCATCAAATTTTGATTATGTGATAAAGATTATCATCTGGGCCCAAAGGGAGGTGGTAGTTAGAGTCACATAATGAGGATAGGGTGGAGGGTTATATATTTTAACATGGGTGAATCCCTTGTCCCAACGATGGGGGATTTTCCTGTAATGTTTTGTGTATAACCCACTAGCCTTATGATGAACTTTTGTTTCTATATAGATTACAACCTTTGCCCAAATGGAGGTTTTCAATTTTACTAAATGATTTTAGCATTGACTATTTTATACTTATGTTATTGTTTCTTTCCTTTATTAATGTTTGTTTATATTTAATCTTTTATTGCGACTTATCCATCTTTTATTTCTGACCCTAATTAGCACCTTCCATTATTATATAAGGACAATTTTATGAAGTGGACGGAAAAAATTCTTTTATGATTAGGGTGCATGGACTTAGATTTTGCGTTTCGTATAGATGCATCCACCACTCATATGAAAAAAAGTATGCTAAGTGAGGTAGCATCTTTCGAAAAGTGGGAGCAGTATAACCGCTTAAGCATGATGCTCATGAAGTCTCACATAAATAAAAGCATTAGGGGATCTATCCCATAATGCGCTACAGTTCAAGAATATTTGAAAGCTATTGAAGCTCAATTTAAAAGTTCTCATAAAGCCTTGGCCAGCACCGTAATGTCCAAGTTGTCATCCAAGAGACTAACATATGACAAAGGGGTGAGAGAGCATATCATGTTGATGCCTGATATTGATAACCAGTTGAACAACATGAAAATAAAGATTGATGACACCTTCTTAGTCCACTTTATTATGAATTCCCTGTCTGCACAATATGGGCTAGTTAAGATCTCTTACAACACACATAACACTCAATAGTCAGTCAATGACCTTCTGAGTATGTGTGTACATAAAGAGGGGAGACTTAAGCAGGAGAAGCTAGAAAGTACTCATCTAGTTTCTCATAAAAGACAGAATAAGGGAAATCATAGTGCTCCAAAGATGAAAGCTGGTAAAGGTGTGCCAATAAAGTCTACTGGCATCACCAAGGAAACAAAATATTTTTTCTGTAAGAAGAAAGGATACATGAAAAAAGATTGCCCTAAATATCAGAAGTGGCTTGCCAAGAAATGAGGTAATTTCATGTCTTTAGTGTGTTATGAATCTAATTATGTTGATTCTCATCATAATAACACATGGTGGATTGACTTTGGTTCTACAATCCATGTTTCTATTGTCATGTAGTGATTTATAAGTCTAAGGAAACCAAATGATGGGGAGCATAACATCTATTCTGGAAATAAGATGTGTTTGAAGGTATAAGGTGTGGGAACATATAAACTTGTTTTCCATACAAGCTACACCTTTGAATTAGAGAGAGCTTTCTATATTCCATGTTTTTCTAAGAACTTCGTTTATGTATCAAGACTAGTGCCTCATGACTTTAATTTTTAATTTATGAATTCCTCATTTCTCATTATTAGAGATTCAGTTACCATTGGATCTGGTTCTTTGATAGATGGATTATATTGTCTCTCTTTGCGTGTTTCCTTTGAACAATCTGTGAAGTATGTGCAAGTAAGTGTTATTAAAAAGAATTCCTCTATGTATAGACAACATAAAGGGAAAACAGACTAACAAATCTTCTAAAGGTGCTAAGAAGCATGTTGAGAAATTAGGCACCATACACACTGATATTTGTGGAACGTTTAGTACTCCCTGTCTAAATGGTCAAAGGTATTTCATTACCTTCATAGATGATCAAACCCGATACACGTATCTTTATCTCTTAAATAAAAAGTCTAAAATATTTAATGCTTTCAAGACTTATAAGGCAGAGGTAGAGAAACAATCTGGCTTTAGTATCAAAATTGTTAAATCCGATAGAGGAGGAGAATACTATGGTAGGTACACATAGAGTAGACAAAAACCATGACCATTAGCATAGTTCCTAAAGGAACTTAGTATTGTTGCACAATATACAGTCCCAGGCACACCACAACAAAATGGTGTTGCTGAAAGAAGGAACCACACTTTGATCGATATGGTGAGGAGTATAATCAGTAACTCCTCTTCCATCTATATTCATTCCTAAAACACCCTTTGAGCTATGAAATTGATGAAAACCTAGTTTAGATCATGTATACTGTTGTGCACGTGCACTTGATGCATTACTTGACTTTATTTGAGTACACTAGACTATTATTTATTTCAGTACCTTAGGCTAGTTTCCCTTAAATCAGCCGTAGAACGGCATTATTAATGTAATATGAATTGGTTTAGGCGCGCTAGTGGGCCATGAGATAGTTGGGCCCACTAGCGGCATAAGTCCCACTGTTGGAGGGTGCGACTCCCCATAAATGGTCGTCTTTCTCCTTGGTTTGGTATGTAGAATATCAGTTTAGTTCTTTTGTTATTTTATTACCCCTTCCTCTCTCCTTTGCATAGAACATCCTGTACCAATTGTGCATACGTCGGGCACATCATTGGTATCGGAGCTCTATCGATCCCTGGCCATGGCAAGAGGCAAACAGGTGGCTGTCGCTCCTGAAACTCAGCCTGTGAAGGAGACTGAGGTTTCAGCGGACACCCCCATAACCGCTACCACAGTCGCTCCGACTGCCATGGAGGATTCCACGCTGGTGCAACCATCGCTATGGTGAAGGTATTGGTCACAGAGGTTGACAAATTAAAGGCCAACTAGTCAGCGCCTTCAGTGACCAACAACGTCAGAACCCAGGAAGCCGTCCTGGAAGTTGGGGACTCTTCTCAGGGACCGAACGGCCACAACCCTGTTCCTCCAGCCACGGCGGAGAGGGAGACACGTCAGTCCCAAGTTCCCCTGCCCGTTGGACTAGCAAAACTGCCTGTGGAAGGTGGACGCCAGGCCTGGGTTTCACGAGGCCCGCCAGGTGTTTGGGCAAATGCCCCTATGATGCCGCCATTTACTACGGGTCTCCGGGCCATGCCAAACAGGGAGGTACGTCAGCCTTACACCCCCCTGTATGTTGGGCAGGCTGCCCTACCTGCCGAAGGGGGGCGTTCGGCCTGGCCACCACGAGGCACACCAGGTGTTCGACCAAATGCCCCAGTGGTGCCTCCCCCTTGAAACTTGCTTCCAAAGATGGACGATGATTGGGATGACCTTCATGGCCCTCGCCCAGTTCCCATGCCAACAAACCCCTCCGACCGGCCCAATTGTCCGCCGACTCACTTTGGCCCAGATGGAGGAACGCCATGCAAAGGGGCTTTGTTTTCACTCTGATGAGAAGTTCGTTCCGGGGCACCGTTGTTCCGTCAAGGGCAGTCTATTGGTGGAGGAGGTCAATGAAGAGAGGGAGGTGGCGGATGGGTCTAACTCAGCGAACTATGATGAGACGCTGCCAGAGATTTCTGTTCATGCCTTCTCCGGGGCATTCACTCCACTCACAATGCGAGTACAGAGTTATCTCAAGCGGCAATAGGTGGCCATTCTGATTGACAGTGGGTCTAGTCACAACTTCATCAACGACAAAGTCGCCCAGTGACTAGGCTACTTCGTATCTGACTCGACGCCCTTTGATGTATTGATCGGTGATGGCAAGCACCTCCGGAGCTCTGGCTTCTGTACCCAAGTAGCGCTCTCCATTCAAGGCCATACATTCGTGGTAGATCTTTTTCTGCTGCCTACAAAAGGGGCGGACATGGTGCTAGGGGTGCAGTGGCTCCAAAAACTCGGGGACGTGCTATGGAACTTTAATGAACTGGTGATGGACTTTGCGCTAAACGGGCAGCGGGTGCATCTCCAAGGCTCTCAGCCGGGCACTCTCCTCTATGCTCAACCGATGGGGTCCTTATTCCGGTTTGCATCACAGGGGCTCCTTCTTCAGCAGCGGGCGTCGGTGGACATACTGCAAGAGGCGTTGCCGCAGGATCTCCTTAACTTATTGGTGGAGTATAGTGCAGTGTTCGTTGAACCGCATGGCCTTCCTCCGGTGCGCTCACATGATCACTCTATTCCTATCTTGCCAGGCGCCTCTCCGACCAATGTTCGTCCTTACCACTACCCGTACATTCAGAAAGCTGAAATCGAATGTCTTGTGGCTGATGTGCTTCATTCTGGGGTCATTCACCCGAGCACAAGCCCCTTCCCTTCCCCGGTGTTGCTAGTTCATAAGAATGATGGTACATGGCACTTATGTGTTGATTACCGGGCTTTGAATGCTATCACAGTGAAGGACAAATATCCTATACCGGTGGTGGAGGAGCTTCTGGACGAGCTGTCCGGCGCTACTGTATTCAGTAAACTCAACCTTCGCTTAGGTTATCATCAGATTCGAATGCAGCCCACCGATGTGCACAAGACCACCTTCCGCACGCATGACGGCCATTTCGAGTTCCTGGTTATGCCGTTCAGCCTAACGAACGCCCCCTCCACATTTCAGAGCCTTATGAATGACCTCTTCCAGCCCTTCCTCCGCCGCTTCATCTTTGTATTCTTCGATGATATCCTTGTCTATAGCAAGTCACGGGGCGAACACTTGGAGCATCTCAGGTCTGTCTTTGCTATCTTGACAGCTAATTCATTATTTCTTAAACATTCGAATTGTTTGTTTGGCAGCCCATAGGTGGAATACTTGGGTCATAATATCTCTCATGATGGCATTGCTATAGACCCCTCAAAGGTGACCGCCATGCTATCCTGGCCATCCCCTACTTGCGCCTGGGCACTACGAGTCTTCCTTGGCCTTACTGGCTATTATCGGCGCTTTATTCACCGCTATGGCGAGATTGCTCGCCCTCTTACTCAGCTGTTACAGAAAAGAGCCTTCTGTTGGTCTGACACTGCCCAGGCGGCCTTTGAGGAATTGAAGCAAGCTATGGCGACCGCCCCTGTTTTGATTCTTCTAGATTTCAGTCGGCTATTCGTGGTTGAGACCGATGCTTCTGATGCCGGCCTTGGGGCGGTACTACTTCAAGAGGAGCGTCCCATTCCTACTTCAGCAAGGCTTTGGCTGGCTGCTCCCTGTCCCTCTCTGTCTAAGAGAAAGAGATGTTGGCCATTGTTCTCGCAGTCAACAAATGGCACCCTTATTTGTTTGGCAGGCGGTTTCTCATTCGCACTGACCACCAACCGCTGAAGTATTTTCTCGAACAGCGGGTGTCTACTCCAGCGCAGCAGTGGTGGTTCAGCAAGCTCCTGGGCTATGACTATGAGGTTGTGTACAGGAAGGGATCTGACAACACCGTGGCTGACGCATTGTCTCACCGTTCCACTCCAGGTTCGTGTTTGGCTATTTCCGGTCCAGTTTGTCCATTCCTTGCTGAATTGAAACAGGCGTATCAAGATGATTCCCCGACCACCACATTGATTGCGACCCTCCAGTCTGACCCATCAGCGCGCCCTTGCTTTGCCTGGAAGGATGGCCTTCTCTTCTGGAAGGACCATCTTTGGGTGCCTGCGGTTATAGACCTGCGCCAGCGTATCATAGTCCACTTCCATGCCTCCCCCTTGGCGGGTCATGAAGGTGCCCTCCGCACCTATAAACGGGTCAGTCAAAGCTTCTTGTGGCAGGGAATACGCCGAGTTGTGACTGCTTATGTGGCCGCTTGTGATGTCTGTCAGCGTGCTAAGTCCGCCACCACATCTCCTGCCGGGTTGCTTCGGGCATTGCCCATTCCAGATAATGTTTGGGAGGACGTTTCTATCGACTTTGTGGAGGCCTTGCTGTTGGTCCAAGGCAAGTCGGTGATCATGGTGGTGGTGGATAGGCTGTCCAAGTACGCCCATTTTAGTGCTCTGGGTCATCCCTACACCGCCAAGTCTGTGGCGGAACTCTACGTTCGGGAGGTGGCCAAATTGGATGGTATGCCTTGCACTATTGTCTCTGATCGCGACATGATTTTTATCTCTCAGTTTTGGCAGGAGTTCTTCACTTTACAGGGCATTTCTTTGCACATGAGTACCGCTTATCACTCGTAGACGAATGGGCAGACTGAGGTCATCAACAGATGTTTGGAGCAATACCTGCGCTGTTTTACTATGTCTCAGCCCCGTCGCTGGCTCCAGTTTCTTCCGTGGGCCGAGTGGTCTTATAATACTGCTTATCACATTTGAGCCAGATTTACTCCTTTTAAGGTACTATATGGGCGGCCGCCCCCTACCGTGCTCTCTTATGTTCCCCATCGGTCATCAGTGGCAGAGGTTGACTACATGCTCCAGACTCGGGATGAGGTCCTTCGCCAGCTTAAGGCGAACTTATCTGCGGCTCAGAACAGAATGAAGCAAATCTATGATAGCCATCACACAGAGCGCGAGTTTGTAGTGGGGGACTTGGTTTATGTCTCCGTTCTTCCTTAGCGCCAGACCTCCTTATTTCAGTCCGAGCACACCTAGCTTGCCCCCCGATTTCATGGCCCCTATGTTGTCAAAGAGCGCGTTGGGTCGGTTGCCTACCACCGGGTTCGATGGTCCACCCTATTTTTCATGTTTCCCGGTTGCGCCATTGCATCGATGACCCATCCCTGGCCTCGGATACTCCACCACCTCCATTGATGGGTTCAGTGGTCTCTTTCGACCCCGTTCCAGCAGCACTGCTTGATAAGCGTCGTGTTCACCATTCCGGTTGTATTATTACTGAAGTGTTAGTCTCCTGGCAAGGGCAATCACTTGAGGATGCTACAAGGCTGCCTAAGGACGCGTTCCTATCTTGTTACCCTTCTTGGTCGCCTTGAGGACAAGGCGTGTGCGGAAGTGTAGTGGAGTGTTGTGCACATGCACTTGATGCATTACTTGTCTTTATTTGAGTACACTAGACTATTATTTATTTCAGTACCTTAGGCTAGTTTCTCTTAAATCAGCCGTAGAACGGCATTATTATTGTAATTTGAACTGGTTTAGGCGCGCTAGTGGGCCATGAGATAGCTGGGCCCACTAGTGGCACGAGTCCCACTGTTGAAGGGCACGACTCCCCATAAAGGGTCTTCTTCCTCCTTGGTTTGGTATGCAGAATATTAGTTTAGTTCCATTGTTATTTTATTACCCCTTCCTCTCTCCTTTGCGTAGAACATCCTGTACCGATTGTGCCTACGTCGGGCACATCATATACATCTAGGGTTGTCCTTTTGAGGTTAGGGTGTACAATCCACTTGAGAAGAAGCTTGACCCTAAGACTATCAGTGGTTTTTTTATTGGCTATGCAGAAATGTCTAAGGGTCATAGGTTTTATTATTAATCTCACACCCCTACAGTAGTCGAAGCACAAAATGCACGTTTTCTTGAGCATGGAAACTTCAGTGGAGTAATTTCTCCAAAACACATTGTGTATGAGGAAATATTTGTTCCAATTATTCTACCCACATCTGGTGGAGGATCAGATATTGTATCGCCTATAATGATTCCAGAACAGACTGTCATCCCTCTCCATCCCTTCAGGAACAAGTTGCTAAAGTTCCTATTGTGTAGGCACCTCCATCTGTTGATCAAATAGGACTTTGAAGGTCCTCAAGAGTAAGGAAACCTGCACTCCCTTCTGACCATGCTGTATACCTCCAAGAGTCTGATGAGAATGTTGAACACATTCAGGATCCTATTACATATTCACAGGCCATGACTGGAGATAACTCTAGTAAATGGCATGATGCCATGCAGGATGAGATGAAATCTATAGCTGATAATCAAGTTTAGGATCTCGTGGAGTTACCGCAGGGCACCAGGACTCTTGGCTACTAAATGGGTCTATAAGAATAAATTAGATTCATCTGGTAACATTAACAGATATAAGGCCCGACTTGTAGCCAAAGGTTTTCTTCAAAAAGATGGTGTTGACTATAATAAAATATTATCTCCAATTTTAACGAAGGATTCATTGAGAGTTATCTTGGCCTTGTAGCTCATTTTGACTTAGAGTTGCATCAAATAGATGTCAAGACGGCATTCTTGAATTGGGATCTTGAGGAGGTGTATATGACTCAATGTGAAGGATTCACCTTAGATAAAGGAAGTTATATTTTCCATTTGGCAGACGATGTTGTCTCTTGGAAAAGTATTAAGCAAACCCTTACAGTGTCGTCGACTATGGAGGCATAGTTTGTTGCTTGTTATGAGGGCACATCACATGCTACTTGGCTGATAAACTTTGCCATAGGACTTACTATTATGGATTCCATATCTTGGCCATTAAATATGTTGTGTGATAATAGTGTTGATATGTTCTTCATGAAGAACAACAAGAGTGGAAGTTGGAGTAAGCACATTGACATTAAGTATCTTGTTGTTCGGGATCATGTTAAAGAAGGGATAGTTGTTATTATGTATATAGGTACTGAGCTTATGATTGCTAATCCAATGACCAAGGGTTTACCCCCTTCTTTGTTTAAGAGTCACGTGGATCGTATGGGTCTTATTAGCTCATCGTGCATTAAATTTTGCTTATGTACTTCTGAACTTTACTTATTTATCATAGTAGTTACGGTTTCTATTCTCGTGTTGTCTCATTTTCTGTGCACTTAAGTATGAGACAATATTTGCAAAATGAGTGGGAGCATGCCTTCACTTAGAAATAAAATTTTCTGCATATAACACTCAAATAGAATGAATTAGTTGCATTGTGATACATGGAAGGGAATGTTCTCCTATGAGGATATAACCGCCTTGATTCATGCAATTATCACATTTTGAAAGAGTATAAAGTTACCACATACAGTTCGAAGGGTATTATTTTTTCAAAAGTTGTACGCGCATATGAAAGTCATTTTAAAGTTTCCCATTACCCACTTGGTTATTTTTTAACTAAAATATTTTTCTCAAATTTATTTTAATTGAGCCAAGTGAGAAATTTTATTCTTTCTATAGCTCAATTGAGAAGTTGTGCCAAGTGGGAGAATGTTGGGCTTCTTTTTATATTAAAAACATCAAGTTGCCCAACTGTCTCAATTGACATTGTTTTGGGCTTTTAAAACTATTTGGATAATGGGCCTAAGTCTGAATACTCATTAAGTTGTAGTTTTAAGTGGCAAATCTGAATTATTGGATGACCTATGGATGGATGGTCAGGATTCTAAGGTTCTTAATTATAACGTCTTGGTTTAGTTATAAATACACTATTAGCCATCGTAATTCTGTGCCTTAAGCAAGATTACTCTCAGTTAAGTTCTAAACCAAAAACTCATTGTGATTATGAAGAAGATTAGCAGAGACAAGGTTTCAACAAGGTGATTAAACTTCATTGAAGGTTCTAATGGCTACAGGTATGCCTAAAACCTTGTATTATGCTCTATCAGTTTTTCCTTATAATTGAAAATAATTATAATAATCATGAAGGATGATGCATGGTAGAAATGGAGGGTGAACAACGTCCATTAATCTGAATGACATCTTTGCAATTAATTGCTATTTCATGCAATCTTAAGCCTTGGCAAGGTTTTGTTTGATGACAAACAAACCCCCCCTTCCCTAATCTTGTTCTTGTGAAAGAGTTCACGAGCTAACAATTATTCGGATGAATAGACCTACTGGATGCAAATGGGTATTGGTTCTAATTGATAAGCTTAGAAATTATTGGTCTCATCCTCTACATGAAAATTTTAAAAATGATTGTATAAGCAAAATTGCATAAACTAATCATTCTATATTGCAATGGCGAAGAAGGTTCCATGACCTTAGGAATAAAAACAATAAGGTTAGGATTAGGATTCAGAGCTTGGACAAGAAACTAGACAAAAAAAGAGTCTTAAACTACCATGTGTGCATGTGGTGACAAGGGTTGATTTCCTTTCAACTACTGGCGGGGGTCCCCTAGGAGGTACCCTGCTATATCTCCTTGTTAGAATGATCTAATGGGACAAATGCGAAAGAAGATCGGTCAAGGTGAGGGTCAAGTGGCTTGGTGAGGGGGGAAATGAGGGGAAGAATGGTCGGGTGGGGGAAGGCAGAAAAAGATCAGTCGAGGCAAAGGTCTGGGGTCTCAATGAGGGGAGAAAGGAGGGGATTAATGGTCCGGTGCAGGGAGGTAGAAGATGATTGGTCGGGGTGAGGGTTTTATGTTTAGGGCATAGGAGGGCAATACATGTGGGGTGTATTGATTAAAAAAATACATGTGGGGTGTATTGATTAAAAAAATACATGTGGGGTGTATTGATTAAAAAATATATCTCATATATTTTAGATGTGGGGTACATATAAGACATTTAAGACGTTTTATTTACATGAGTAATGAGCGATGTAGGAGTTTAGTGGGTTACATATAGCCACATTCATCTTAAATGTAGCGAACAACCCCTTAGTTTGCAGTGAATTATGGATTCTTGGTAGGACATAATTTTTTCAAATCTTGAATCACAAGTGGCTGAGTGCCCAAATTATGCACTCTTTCCGCAAGAAGTAATGCTACTCTTTAAGTTTATTTACATATTGGATGAACCCACAGGCTTTTTTAGGAAACGTCCCTTTGAGGTATCCAATCCAAGGGTAAGTTTTGGGTGGCTTAGCATTCTTCTTCCCCAATGTAATGTTTGTAGTTCCATGGAACAAAATGAAAATAAAATAGTTGATATGCATCTGATTGATTTGTTTTGAGCCATCGGATCAAGATACAAGTATGACTCGCATGACTCGGGGCAAAGGCTGATTAAAATTGCACTGTCCAAGGCACCCAGCGCACTCCTAGTTTAAACAGGGCTCAAATAAAAGTAGGTTTAACCTACTTAATACGTGCATCCTAACTTTTCATTAATATATCATGCATCTGGTTTCTTTATTTGCAAATAATTTATTGGTCAATTAGATGTCAAAACACATATAATCAATGCTACTCAGTCACTATTGGTGTGATGTTAAAGGTGGGTTCCCTTCATGTGAAGTGGGCACTTTTTCACATGCTTCCCCTCCCATTCCCAGAGGGTATGTTCACATTCTACGCTGTTTTTGGTCTTTGGTGGATGTGTTCATATCCTACTTCTTCCCTCGTTTCGTTTCACATCGATGAATAAATACAAAAATTTCACGGACAGCGAGTCAAGCTCTAACAGGCTGGCAAAATATGGCCGGTTTAGCCAAACAATGACAGGAGTCCAAGATTAGATACTGTGAATAAGTTTGAAAATCTTTCCTTTGAGATAATGATTAAGAGGTTAGTGAACCCTTATCCATGGAGGCAACCAACTCAGGAAATCCGCCAACCAGTAATATCAACCACATATGTCAATGTTGGCAACCCAAATTGACTAGCATTCTAATAAATCAAAGTAAAAACAAAAATTGGCCAGTCATTTGGTCCTATCCCTACAATCTTTCGGTCTTTAGTTTGTCTTTTGTAGTATAAGGAGACAAAAAACATTGACCAATAGTCAAAGTGCAATAGGCAGCCATGGCCCTTACGTTTTCAGTGAAATGGTACTTGTTTGAATTTGAGCCGTAGCGGTAGATATCGTTGTTTTTTCTTTTGGCACTCTGTCGGTAGATATCTTGATAATTTATTTAGGAAAATATTTCTGCGACGGTAAAAGAGATACGTCAATATCCTATTTCATGAGTCCTGTGGGACTCATCAATGGTTTTTAAAAGATAAAGTAAGGTTATTGAATTAAGTTTTTTAACGTCACGATAGTATTACTCATTTATGGATAATTTATACGGATAATTGATAAGACATTGTTTTTCAAAACTTCAATTCACATTCGCCGAGTCCGTGTGATGCTTTCCTTCATATTCAATCAATGCGGGTGCATTTACCTCACTATATTCTGATTGATCTGTTTAGCAAATTGTAGGGATTATTGATAAGACATCGTTTGCAAAACATCAATCACCTTCGCAAAGTTTTGGGACAAACTCGAAATGGCAATAAATTTAGGGTTGCAAAATTCAGTAAGAATTTAGGTCATGGACTATTTTGTTATTTTTTAGAAAATTTATAAAAATTTCAAAAACTTTGTCACTATGCATCAAACCATGCCTATGACTAATATTTTAAAACTCAAGGCTTTGACTGGTTTCAAAAAAATAATTGAGTGGAGTTGATTTTCGGTTAATATAGAGTACAAATGGAGTCGTATATTGACATTTAAATATTTTGCACAAAAACATCAAGCTAAAATACAAATAAAAAAGTACAATTTGCATTTCACAACTACGCACAAAAACAAAATCTGTTTCGAATAACCACCGTTTTGAAATTTCCTGTGGCAAAGTGAAATTCAGGAAAATATTTTTTTTTCAGAAAAAAAAACCACCAATAGGTGGGGGCTTAGACAGACCTCTACCAGTAGATTGTTGAAGAAAAATTACAAAAAAGTGTTGGCCTATGACCAATATAAGAACAAAGCACCAAAAATAACATTATTTGCATCCAACATTAGGCAGGCTAGAAGAGTCATGGACAGCCTCTCAAGGTATGATACTCTTAAAAGGGATGTGCCAACAAATGAAGGACGTCACGCTTTCACTTGCATTTCCAGCCAGCTGGTTAGACTCTCAGAAAATGTGTTGAAAAAAATAATACTTGATATGTATAAAAGTTTTTCTTTCTCCACAAAATGCCTATTATGCCATCAAATAGATGCCATCCCACATAGTATCAACCACATAGCATCACAAATAGGCTTGTTTTTTATATCTTTCTCTTCCCTCTCTCTCCTCTCTTTCCGCTCTTCTCTCTCTCTTGTTTCTCTCTTCTCTCTCTACTCTCTCTCTTCACTATCTCTCCCTCTCTTTCTCTCTCTCTCTATCACTTCCCTCTCTCCCTGCTTTCTTTCTCTCTTTCTTCTCTTTTTCTCTCTTCCCCTTTCTCTTCTCTCTCTTCATTTCTCTCTCCTCTCTCTTCCTTCCTTCTCTCTACCCTATCTCTTTCTCCTCTCTTTCCCTACTCTCTCTCTCTGCACTCTTTCCTCTCTCTTCTCTTTCTACCCTCTCTTTCTTCACTCTCTCTACCCCTCTCTCTTTTATTAATATTTTAAAATAAATAAAAAATTAAAATTAAAATCTATTAGTGATGCATATAAAATTGCGTTGCTAGTACCCTAGGTGGTAGTAACACAATTTTATAAGCATTGCTAATATATTATAAAAAATTTGTTATATTATTTTTAATATATAATAAAGATCCCCAAAAATATAAATTAATTTCTTCCTCCTCATTCTCTCTCCTATCTTTCTATTATTTATCTCTCTCCTCTTTCTATCTTCACTCTCTCTACCCTCTTTCTTTTATTATAAATTATTTTTTTAAAATAATAAAAAAATTAAAATAAAATATATTAGCGATGCAATTTCATAACTGTCCCTAATATATTTAATTTTAATTTTTTATTATATTTACAATAGAATAAAATAATAAAAAATCTTAAAAAATATAAATTAATTTCATCCTCCTCTTCCTCTCCCTCTCTCTGTTTCCTCTTTCTCTTTCTATCTCTTCTCTCTCCCTTTCCTCTTTCTCTTTCTCTTTCTCTCTTCTTCTTTCTCTCTCTTCTCTCATCTCTCTTCATCACTCTCTACCCTCTCTCCTCTTCTCTCTCCCTTTCCTCTTTCTCTCTTCTTCTTTCTCTCTCTTCTCTCACTTTTATTATAAATTATATTTTTAAATTAATAATAAAATTAAAATAAAATGTATTAGTGATGCTTATGAAATTGCATTCCTAGTACTCTAGGTTGTAGCGACACTCTTATATATGTGTCACTACTACATAGGGTAGTAGCGATAAAATTTCATAAGCGTCACTAATAAAATTTATTTTAATTTTTTATTATTTTAAAATATAATAATATAATAAAGAATTCCAATAAATATAAATTAATTTCTACCCTCTCTTTCTCTCTCTCTTTTCTCTCCCTCCCCTCTTTCTCTTTGGCTCTTCTTCTTTCTCTCTCTTCTCTCTCTCTCCTCTTCACTCTCTCTCCTCTCTCTCGCCTCTCTCTACCCTATTTCTCTCTCTCTTTGACTCATCTCACTCTCCCTCCTCTCATCTCTCTCTATTAACTCTCTTTCTCATCTTTCTCAATCTTTAGTACTCTCTCTCTCATCTCTCTCTTTATCTTTTTTCTCTCTCTCTCCTCTCCATCTCCTCTCTCTCACTCACACACTCACGCACATGAACATGAGCTCCATCTATGAGGAGTGGGATTAAAGTAGGAAATTTTTATTTATTTTTTATTATATATAAAAATATTAAATATAAAATATTATATTAGAGAAGTTTTTTTTAAAAGTTAATATTTATTTATTATATATTTAAATAATAAATATTAAATAAAATAAAATAATAAAACTATTAGTGACGATTGTGTAAGAGCGTCACTAGTAGTTGTATTATTAGCGCCGCTTTTAACAAAGCATAGCTAATAATCTTAATTTTTTAAAAAAATAAATTTTTTGACACATGTTTTAAACCAAAAAAGCATCATTATTATTGATACTATTTGCAAAACTTTTATAAAAGTATTACAAATAGTTCTAAATTTTTTATTTTTTATTTAAATCAAATTTGTATGGTGTAATTGGCGACATAAAGCATTGCCAAATTGAGAGATTTGTTGTCCCGAGGGTTTAGGAAGTGCCAGAAGTACTTACGACCAAACAGGGTGACACAAACCAATGCAGAAAAATCCGCAATCAACGGCGGCACACTAGGGCGGCCAAGAGAAAGGTCGTGCCAACAAAAATGGAAAGTGCGATCAAAACTCGAGGTGTAATCATTGAAGGTCAGTCAACAGCTGAGAAGTACTTAGTCAGCCACAAGACGTCGAAATCGGCCATAGACAGCACTAAACAATGTCAATTTTGCATCTACAAGAGCCCATGTAAGGGCAGATGGCATGGGGCGATGCTCAGGGTTGGAGGAGAGGTGGAGGAGGTCTCTGGTGTCAAATCTATTCAGTGGTGAAGCTAACTGACGGTTAGGCTGCACAAATGTAGTGCCTAAACCCTAAACCGCACGCGTGGCTACATGCACATGTGACCACTTGCACAAGTGGCAAAGAGGGCCACTCAAGTGGCAAGGGTTTGGATGGTGGTGGCCCAAGGCTCACAAAAGGGCAATATAGCTAAGGCCAAGATGTGGTGGCCAATGGAAGTGGCGACATCGCCGATCGCCACCCACAACCAACACATTTGGTGCGGACAGTTGTGCATCTCGTACGGTATAGGGAAAGGGCAAGCTGCCCATTCTGGATGGAGGTTCAATCGGGGCAAGTGGGGTTGGCCTTCGCTGTTGCTGAGTCGGGGTAGAGCCCACAATGGCTAAATAGCCTGCGGCTCGCTAATCGCAACGACCCGAGACGCACCTGAAGCATCTAACTGGGTGAAAAAATAGAGGAACAATGAGGCGGAAGTGGAATTAGGCGGAGGGGACATAGAAGGTAGATTTGACCACACATAGGATGGAGGAATGGTGGCCAATCAGAAATAGCCGATGGAGGCGACGAAAAATCATTCAACCACTAAATTCATTTTTGGCATAGTGAGAAAGAAACAAAACCTAGACAAAGTACGGTACTTGTGGAGAAGCAAGGAAAGCATAGAGGCAGCCCTGGGTTCTTGGCAGCCAAACGAAGATAAGCCTAGTTGAGTGCGGTAGCAAACAGCAACAAAATCGCCCTCCTACTACCCAAAAAAGAATTCGTAAGCTGAGAAAACCCGAAGAATAGATCGGCGTCTCGTGGAGGAGAGAGGAGGACATGGAGGTGGACTTAGCCGGTACCAATGGACTCGTGGCAGTAAGGCAAAGTGGATCCGAGTATGAACTGGTGGAATTCGAGGGACAACCACCACCGGCCATCGGATCCAAGTATGCACCGGTGGTCCCTCGGGTTTCTCTCAAAGTTACTAGACATCAAAATTTTATAGACGTCAAAAACTTCTGATCCGATCAACGAATTTCATATTTATATATATTTTTTCCTTTTGTGTCCCCAATATGCGTTAACTCCATGTTTACTCATCGTACCTCCAAAATTCATGTTGAAAGCATGTAGCATGGCCTGCCGCCCGCAACTAAGCCTGACACTTGACTCTACGTGTATATTATTGAGGTCAAATATGCAAATACAAATACATCGAAAGGTCACATTTTCCCACCAAAAATGATAAGATAAATCGCAAAAAAATCATAGAAAATTGTAGAAAAATCAAGGATGTTACATTCTTCCCTCAGAATAATTGTCCCCGAAATTTCAAGATCAACTTATAATGTACTGCTGAAATAGCAAATACCTCGGGGTATCTCTCTCTCATGTTTGCCTAAACATCTCAAGTCTCTATCTCGGAAATATGATATTTACCACAAAATCTTCACCATAGAATTGACCTTTGTCATCCACAACTTACCTTGTTTATCAAAAGATCTAACTGAAATACTTCACAACTCAATTGGAAATCACTTCGCCTCCAATTAGCATAACACTCTTATCGGCTTTGAGTTGTCTGAAGCCCTTACCAAACTAACTTCAACCTGTCTACACAGTACCGAACAATTCACATTTGAGCATCTACAACTCACTTACCATAGCCCAACATGTAGGCAAATCAAAATGTCCTTTCATTCAAGACCTCTCAAAGGTCATCCAAATGCCAGAGTGAGTTGTTATAATAAACAAACTCAAATCAATGGCAAGTGTCTCTCCAAAGAGCCCTTTAAAATACCTTCAATCAGTCATCAGTCAGAGAAAGGAAGCTACAACTTCGTCAATCAGTCCACAATGACCTGAATAGTCTCTTGCCGCATCCGTGAACAAGGCAACTTACAATAAGTCAGGCATCTGACAACACATTAACTAATGTCTCTCTTCATATTGTTCAACAAAAACCACATTCATCATATCAATACCTGCAACATGGTATTGGTGAGTCCAAAAAACATCCTTCGGAACCCGTACTCATCATACTGAGTTCATGAGGCTGTCTTAGGAATATCCTTGTCACAAACCTTAAACAAATGATAGACAAACCTCAAGTCAATTCCTGAAACATCTTGGCTGACCATAACTTATTGAAAAGGTTATCCAACCTGAGCATAAACGTATTCTTAAAAGTCACTCGGTTAAATGTAGGGATACACCCTACTTCTTCACCGACACAAATCCAACGTACCCCCAAGACCATACTCTTGGTCAAATAATCCTCTTAACCATAAGTTCTAATGCCTCATCCTTGAGGTCGTTCAACTCTAGTAGGTCATCCCTCATGATTCTCTAGAGGTAGAGTGAACTAAGCACTAACTCAACAAAGTCCATCACTCTTTTAGGTAGAAAACCAGTAAGTCATTAGGGAACATGTCCAAAAAATCCCTAACAATGTTTAGCACTTCTATACTAATCCCTAAGAGGGCTTCTCAAACAAGCTGCCAAAAGGCTATGCAACCTTTAGTCATGCATCTCTTCGCCTTAATAGTTCACCCAAAGCATAGGGCTGACCGTTTTCAAAAACCATGAGTACGACAATCGAACCTTCAGGGCACACAAACATCACTTATTTCTTATGATGGTCTACCACTACTCTTTAAGCGGTCAACCAATCATCAAATCTACACCGAACTCACACCCTCCTTCTGAAAATCTTAAATGGTAACCACCACACTCACTTGTGTTGAAGTAGTTACCTCAAAGGCCGTCTACAATCTTGGAGGCTTAAAATTTTCATTTTAACCACTCTTAACCATGAATCTCAGGAAAGAGGTGAAAAGAGTCTCATATTCCACCACTTACAAACTCCCTTGCCTCTAGCAAAAAGGATTTCAAATACTTCCAACAACGAAGGTCACAAAATTGCACTCCATCTAGGTCAGAAGCTGACCAATTAGGAAGGGTATGTCTAACAGATTTTCACTAGTTAGAATGTAATTGGCCGTAACCACTCTCTGGACATTCGGAGCTTATAAACCTCAACAAGGTGCTTCATAGTCTCAATTAGACACTAGTAGTTTTGACTCACTTAATAGCCATTAAATGTGCTAGCCAACCTTTCAAAAATTGAACACATTCAATAACAACCCAAGGCTCTCATTAGCCAATAAACATGCTAACCAAATCTCTCGATGGCTGAGGCACTTTGGCTTAACTCTACTTGAAGGCAGAAAGAAATGAAATCAAGGGAAAACATTCACCTTGACCTCTTCCAAAACAAAATCTCAACTTACTCTTACATGCGACGACTCTGGACTAGCGACTATTATGGACTTGTTGCCAGATTGCATGGGCTCTGATACTAACTGTAATGCTCGATATTTTTCATCACATTTTTTCTAAAATTCACATAAACTTTTTGCAATATAATAACTATAAATCAGGAAAAATGACGAGTACGGAACCTGTTAAGCAATTTTATAATTTAAAACATCACACATCAATTTTACCCCTACAATTTTTATTCATTAAAGCATCGTATGGCCAAACCAAACATCGTTGGGCGCAACTCGAAAACAAACATACAAATAAATTGCTATGATCATGACTTTAAATACAAATCTCTCATAGGCATCACTGAGTGCAAGTCCCATAACAGTCCATAGTCAAATCCAAATTATAAATCCAGAAAGCATAAACATCTTAATTCTCATCTTACCCAAAACATCAGATTGGTGCACAAATAATACTCATAGCGAGTCAAAGATATACTTGAGTTAAAGGGAATAAATCCACCACAGAAACAAGCATCCATTTCTAAGAGCTCTCCATCACAAGCCTACTAAAGCCTCCCGAGCAATGTGGCTAAAAAATAAGGTATTGATTATTTTCATACTCAGTAGAAAAAATACTCAGTAAGGAAGTTTTAAATAATGAACTCAGTAAGCCCATACAAAGATGCGTTCATACAACTCAAACATGAAGCAAGCAATCATATAATAATCATGCACATATGCATATAATCACGCATACAATCATGCTAGATACATACCATCAAACCAATCTTACACATACACTATTAATTAGAGTCTTACAAACCTACTTGTACAATCATACGCTTACTCATACAACTTACACATACTTGTTAGACATTATTGTACAATCTTGCACATCCTCGTATGATCTTACTCGTATAGTCTTACTCGTTAATATACACTTACAGTCTTGCTCAGAATTATACTCTTGCAGTCTTACTCAGAATCATACGCTTACAGTCTTACTTAAAATCATATGCTTACAATCTTGCTAAAAAATATATGTTTATAGTCTTTCTCAAAATTATACACTTACAGTCTTGCTCAGAATCATACTCTTACAGTCTTACTTGGATTCGTACTCTTACAATCTTACTCAAAATCATACGCTTACAGTCTTGCTCAGAAACATACGCTTACAGTCTTGCAAAAAAACATACACTTGCAGTCTTTCTCAGAATCTAGCACTTATAGTTGTGCTTAGAATCATACTCTTACATTTTTACTGAGAATCATATGCTTATAGTCTTTCTCAGAAACATATGCTTATAGTCTTTCTGGGAATCATACTCTTATAGTCGTACACATACTATCGACCAATGAAGCTCATTACTATTAATAAGCTCCAACGTCGAAATTGGAAAGAATACCACTGGGGGATCACCTTAACCTCTCGAGATTGATTAGACGTCATGGACTTTTTTGAAGGCAAGGCACACTAATGCTCATGGGGCATAAGATCAAATAGGTAAGAGCAGGTCTATGATACTACTTACCTGAGCGAGCAAACATAAACGCCCACATAAGGGGCCATACAATTGCCCACACTTTAGGGTTTTTACAGTGCCAATGCTACTTTGGCTAGAAATCATATAGTGCCACTCATGGTCAAAATCATACAGCGCCACTCTTGACAAAAATCATACAATTCGATTCTTGGGCAGAATCATACAACGTTCTCAACAGAGCATCAAATGTCTGGGCTTAATACAACACACATACCAAATCGAAAACATACATCATTTTGAATAGAGCATCAGACGTATGGGGCTCAATACAACACATAGACAATATTCCATAGGATACACACCATGGCAAGACATGAGGGATGCTCAGTCAACTCATTATTGACTACCTCAAACACAAAAGTTAATCTGTTGAACCCCTAAGGTCTCAAACTCACAATGCTATCATTACCTTTGCTTATAATTCAAGTTTAAATTAAGTTATGTTGTACAATTATACTACAATAGCTCTCAAATATACAGTGCTCCACTAATTAGATCCATTAACCTAGTTTGTTAGGGTAGCAGACTTCACTTGAACCGTCCATTTCACTACATAGCTCACTGTATACAAATCCTTACGTATTCATACAATCTCTGCCATCCACCTTATGGCCAAATCATCTTACACAAAAGTCATCAAACTACACTCCTTAGTGCCAACCCCAGTTATCGCTGTTTTACTTATACCTCACTCATTATGCTTACTTTTCACTTCATAATTTGTACATTATGCTTGTACAATTATGCAACACTCTTACTGTCTGCCATTTTCCCAACATACGCTCCAATCCGAACCGATCAATTCTAATCCTCGACCATCAAACTTACATCCTCTGTCATTTGTCATATTCTTACACATCCATATTCAACTCTATACCAAACCCTCTTTCACCTCTTATCATCCATCACTCATACTTCTACCCACACACACATACACATATCCATTGCATAGGCATATAGCCATCATACATACATATGTCCATCACACATACGTATAACATACACATACTTCCATACATAGCTTACCAATATACTCGCTAGCCATCACTAGCACACACATAATCCGCATACATTAGCTTACCAACGTACTCGCTAGCCATCACCAGCACACACATACACATCCATACACGTAGCTTACCAACATACTCGCTAGCCATCACTAGCACATACATACATCAACCATACTTAAAGCTCAAATGCATGTCGTATGCATTTCAACATGGCATAATTTATCCTCTTACATCATGCAAATGGATCATGATTTAGCATCCAAAGTATTGAATCATAGAATCCTAGCATGCTACTACACATTCAAAGTATACTATCATGAAATTATGAGTTCAAAGCTCCCCTACCTTGTAATCATGATGTTTGATGGCAAGCACAAAGCATTGCCAAATTGAGAGTGTTACTATCCCAAGGGTTTAGGAAGCGCCTGGACAAAGGTTGTGCCAACAAGAATGGCAAGTGCGACTAGAACTCGAGGTGTACTCACTGAAGTTGACTGGGGCTGAGAAGTACTTAGCTGGTTGCAAGACATTGAAATCAGCTGCGGACAACACCCAATGACATTGATTTGGCTTCTACAAGGGCTCACATAAGAACTAAAGGCATTGGGCGACGCTCAAGGATGGAGGAGAGGTGGAGGAGGGCTCTAGTGTCAAATCTATTTAGTGGCGGAGCCAATCGATGGTTAGGCGGCACAAATGCAACACCTAAACTCTAAACCGCATGTGCGGCTACATGCACACGCGACCACTTGGATAGGTAGAAAAGAGGGCCACTCAAGTGGCAAGAGTTTGGACAATGGTGGCAAGGCCCACAAAAGGGCAACAGAGCTAAGGCCAAGATGTGGTGGCTGATCGAAGTGGTGACATCGGCGATCGCCAACCACAACCAACACATTTGGTGCGGGAACCTGTGCCTCTTGCATAGTATAGGGCAAGGGCAAGTGACCCATTCCGGGCAGAGGTGTAATCGGTCCAAGTGGGGCTGGCCCTCGCTGTCGCTAAGCCGGGGCAGAGCCAACAATGGCCAAATGGACTGCAGCTCGCCAATGGCAATGATCGAAGACGTAGCCAAATCATCTAACTGGGCGAAAAAATAGAGGAACAATAAGGCAGAAGTGGAACCTGGTGGAGGAGAGGAGCGGAGGGGGCATAGAAGGTAGATCCGGCCACATATGGGATGGTGAAGTGGTGGCCAATAGGAAACAATTGACAGAGGCGACAAAAAATCATCCCACTGCCAAATTCATTTTGGCACTGTGAGATAGAAATAAAACCGAGATAAAGTATGGTAGCTTGTGGAGAAGCAAGGAATGTATGGAGGCAGCCCTGGCTGACACCTATGGGTTCCTGACGGCTAAATGAAGATAAGTCTAGTGGAGGGTGGCAGCAAACGGAAACAAAATCACCCTCGTATGGCCCAAACACGAATTAGTAAGGTGAGAAAAACCGAAGAAAAAACCGGTACCTTGTTGAGGAGCGAGAAGGACATGGCGGAGCTCCTAGCCTGTACCAATGGACTCATGTTGTAAGGTGAAGTGGATACTGGAAAAAACCAGTGGAATCTGATGATGGAAGAGGAACAATAGAGCAACCGAAAACTCACTTGGGTTTCTCTCAAAGTTATTGGATGTCAAAATTTTCTAGACATAAAAAACTTCTGGAATTCTGTCAACGGATTTTAGATTTAAATATCTTTTTTTCTTTTACGTCCCTAACATACATTAACCCCATGTTTACGCATCATACCTCCAAAATTCACTCCGAAAGCACTCAGCGCGGTGTCTTGCGGCCCGCAACTAAGCCACATACCCGACTATATAGGCATAATACTGAGGTCAAATATGCAAATACAAATACACCGAAGCGTCATATTTTCTAGCGGAAAATGATAAAAAAAATAACAGGAAAATCACAAAAAATGGTAGAAAAATCAGGGACATTACACTCTCACCTAAAATCCTACTACTACGCATATAAGTGCACCATGAATCTCCAAGCAGAGTGATGCATACCATTGTCTAACAAAACTAGGGAAACATGTTGTCTTCAAGTGGAAATAGTAGAAAAATAATCCATCCAATATGGTCTAGCCTCTATCCAACCTACTACAGTCTCTTACAATATATGAACCAGACTCCTCTCACATCTAATCGGTCTAACCCAATTTGAACCACTACTAGATGATCTAGGGTCCCGAGTGCATGACTCGGTTGTCTTTTACTTCTTCACTCTGCCAATCTAAATTAATAAAAACATAAAGAAACCAAGAGCTAAGTATTGACTAGGATTAAAGATATAACATGAATGAATGGCCTAGAAGTTCAAATTGCATTGAATACGGACATAAAATCCAAAATTTGAATTTAAAATAAACCATAAAAAATTTTCAGACAAAATGACTCCAAATTTGAACCCAAGGTAGATCATGATGAGTAGATCAAGTTTGTCAAGTGGAATAACATATAATTTTGACCCTTAACCCCAATTTTGAATAACCCCCAATTTAGTGAAAATTTTTAAAACTGCATGAAAATTTCTTAAAATCTTGAGTTTTAACTGATCAAAATGTGTGAAAATTTAATCAAAGCTAGATCATCCTATTTCGAACCTATCTGCCCGTTGAATTCTCATGAAAAGGCATTTAAGTCATCTAAAAAATTAAACTAATTTGGAGCATACCTTAGGCCGAACGCAGAAACTTGATTTTGTTATGTAAATTTGAATGTTATTCATTAAAAATTAACACAAAACAACTCAATTCTCTCCCACGGAAATTTAGAGGTAGTTTGGAGAAGAATGGAGGTGAAATAGAATGAAATAAAAATTAAAACTAAACTTCATTGAATAAATCCGAGCAGTGATTGATTGTTTGGGAAAAATTCAATTTTTTTTTAAAATAATAAAAGTTGTAAAAAATAAAAAATTCTTAAAAAAATTCCATAATTTTCTACAATTATCTCAAGATATTTCCCATCAAATTAAAACTTTTTGACATCTAGAACTCAAAATAAAAATCAAACATTCAACATCAACAAAATTGAACTCTTTTTGATGATTTTGAATCAATTCTCTTTTGATTTATGTTCATCACAAAATGCGATCATTACTACCTTTCCAAAGATCAATTCTCATAAACATTGAAGTACATTACATTAAATTTTCTTTTCTTTGAATTCTAAAAAGAAATCTTGCCAAAGATCCTCTAATTCTGATCACCTAGACTTCACTAAAATTCAAACACCTAAGTCAACTTAAGTTTAATAATTTTCGCTTGATGTTCATACATAAAAGTGAATTGAGTCTCAACATGATTTGTACAAGTTTTTAAAATCAATAAATTGGAATATTAAGTAAAAGAAAATCAAATTTATCTTCACTCTCCATGGCGTATCATTCTCTTAGTTAAGGTATGTTTAACTACTAATCATGTTGCTTTTTAGCTGAAAAGAAAATTAAACTCAAATTATTTCAAGAGCTGAAATTTATTAAAAATAAAAACAAAGCCAATTATAAAACTAATCAAAAGCTACACTAATTTTTTGTGTGTTTTTAATCATATTCCAGTTTTTTTTTATTTCCCAATTGAAACCTATGAATTAAAACCTTATAAAAACATAGTTAAATTGTGATGAAACAAAAAAAATATGAATGTCCAAATGATAGAAATAATTAAACTATGGACACAAGTCAAGATTACTTAGAGGGGTAAGACTCCTTAGCCTTGCCTTGCCATCCAATCCTAGGGCAACATATGGTAGATTTCCTTAGTTTTCCTAATTGATCTTTCAAGGCTTGAAGATCAACTTTCTTCACTCACACTCTCTTCATCTTCTTTTTATTAACTTAGTGGGGCAACATAGGGGTAGAGGGGGTAGTGTGCTTCTTCTCATTCTTCTTTGAACTAAGTTTGAAAAGATAATTCTTATGACAATCTCTTCTAGTATGGGTTTCACTATGACAAATATTAAACACTTATAATATTAAAACCTATCCTTCTTTCTTTCACTGTTGACCTAGGTGGGTTGGATACTATCTTAAGGTCTTTATTAATCTCTTTTGCCTTCACAAGTATAGTACATTTTTTTAAGGAAGTAGATAAGGTATTCCTAAAACCTAAGTCCATTTTGTTGGTTTAACCAATGCTAAGCATAGTCTCCAACTTCTTTCTCCCACTCTTTAGAGGACATGAGTCCTCGTCGTTGCCAGGACAGGGTGGAGCACACAGCAGCCGGCAAGCCCTTGTTGGCCAACAACAATAGTGAAAATTGGTATATAATGACATAGAGTGCTGATAGAGGAAGGGGGTGGAACTGACTTGGGGTGGTCATGCATATTTGGGACTGCGGCATCATAGTCACTAGGCCAAGGCCATTCAGCAAAGGCCGGCCAATGCCTGATAGATGTCAACGCATCACACATAGGTCCTTCCTAGTCCTTCTCCCATCCAAGTCTTTTTGCACCTGATCTTAACCCTCTTTTTCTTCCCTTTTATTACCTCTTATTTTTTCTTCTTTTTTCCTCCATTTTCTTTCTGAAATTCATTATGGCGCACTGTGGCCCAACGGTTGTGACTGAATCCCACGTCCGACTCTACAAGTACAAATATTGGGGTAAAATACAAAACATCAAATATGCCAATGCATCACATTTTCCTACAAAAAATAATAAAAGAAGCAGGAAAATCATATAGGAATCAGGGACATTACATTCTTCCCTCATTAGAAACATTTCATCCCCAAAATTTTCTAGACCAACTTATAATAAATAACTCAAACAACAAATACCTTGGGGTATCACTCTCATATCCGCTAAAACATCACATGTTGCCATCTGAAAAGCTTGTTATTTGCCACAATGTCTTTGCCACAAAAATGACCTTTGTCATTGACAACTTTCCTTGACCTTCAAAGGATTTGACTGAAGTGCTCCTCAACTCAAATTGAAGATTCCTTTTTCTCCGATTAGGATAACTCTTCTATCGTATTTGAGTTGTCTGAAGCCCTTGTCTGGATAACGTCACCGTGTGTGCATAGTTCTGGACAATTCATATTTGAGTATCTACTGTTCACTTACTTCAGCCAATAATGTCGACGAACAAAACATCTTTTTATACAAGGCCTCACAAGGTCTATCCAAATGCTAGAGTGAGTTTTTATAATAACAAACTCAAATCAATGGAAAGTATCACTTCAACAAGCCCTTCCAATCTAAGGCACATGCACACAAAAATTCCTCTAGAGTTTAAATGCTCTTTTTGGGTCAATCATTGGTTAAAGGAAGGAAACCGCAACTTCATCAATCGATCCACAATATCATGGATAGTTTCTTGCCCTTTTTGTGTACAAGGAAACTTACAATAAACTACATCATAATGGACCCTCCCTTCTAGTTGGAATCCCCACTGAATGTAGGGATCATGGCAGTTTATGATGCCCTAACTTAGCACTTTTACAAGTCAAGCATTAGACAATACATTTATTGATGTCCCTTTTCATACTGCTCAACATACTCCCAAGATCATACTCTTCATCAAATAATCCTCTTAACCATAAATTTTGTCAACTCTTCATCAAGTTCGTTCAATTCTAGAAGTTCATCCCGCCCTATTGCCCTAGAGGTATATAGTGCACTAAGCACTAAATTAACATAAAAACTCAGTAAGTCATCAGGGAACATGTTGGGAAAATCACTGATAATGTCTAGTTCTTCTAGAGCAAATCCCTGAGACAACTTCTCAAACAAACTCACCAAACAGGCTCTGCAATATTTAGTTGTGGATCGCCAAACCTTAACGGTTCGCCCAAGTGTAAAGCTGACCATTCTCAAACATCCTGAGTATGGCATTCAAACCTTTAGAGCACACAAGCATCACTTGTTTCTTATGATGGTCTAAAGGAGTTGGTCCTTCCATCTCTCACAACCCTCATAGAAGTGTTCACCCTCTTTTTGTATAAAATTTGTAATTTCTCTATGGAGACCATTTGTCTTATGGACAGGAAAGAATTTGTTCAAGAATTTTTTAGAAAATTGCTCCCAACTAGAGATAGTTCCTACTTCTAAAGAATTGAGCTAAGCTTTTGCCTTATCTTTTAAAGAAAAGGGAAAGAGGCATTGTCTAATGGAATTGTCAAAGAAGTTTTAGAATTTGAATGTGGCACAAATGTCCAAGAATTCGTTGACATGGTGGTATGGGTCCTCTTTTCTACACCATAAAATGTAGGCAAGAGTTGTATGACACCTAGTTCACTGTAGCAAGCGGCAACACTATACAAGAGGGTGAAATAAATTGAACAGGAGTTGAACGATGTAAGATCTCTAACTTTATTTTCCTATTAATTTTGTGAATTGTATTTGTTTGTCGGTTTGATTTAATTTTTGAGGTTATGTGTAAGTTTAATTATAAATTCTTATAGCTTAATTTCATTTTTAAGAGTTTTAGTGTCAAGTTTGATTTACACAAATATTTACATATTTATCAGTATTTTCTTTTAATTTTTCCTTGGTTAAGGAAGACGACCCCGCCGTGGGACACCATGTCTGTGTGGATGGGCGTGCAACCATTTTATCCTTGAATTTTATAATATTTTGTTTAAATGGGTTTAGGTGTGATTAAATTTATTTTTGAGTCAAAAATACTCTTAATTGGTCACTTAAGGCATTTTCCCCATTTATCCAGCACAACAATTCAATTCTTAGCCCAAAACCCTTACCATAAAAGAAAAAAACTAGCCATTTGCCAAATACAGAAGGGCTAATCAGAATAAGAGGGAGACTTGCTCTACCCCCATTTCTCAAAAGAGAAAACCTTGTTAAGGTAAGTTTTTACCCTTAATCACCCCATAATCTTTAGATCCTTATCTTAATCACCTCTATCTCCAATTCTTCTATTTTGATTCTTTGTTTTCTTCCATAAAAATCATGTTTTTAATTTTTATTTAGTGCCTTAATTAAGTTATTTTTGTTATTAACCTAAGGATGACTTAGATTTATCTTTTCCCAAGTTGATTTGAGTCTATTAGCTAGTTTTAATTAGGTTTAACTAAAATCCCTAATTTTTGTTTAGAATTCCTTAAGGTTAAAGCTCATTAAAGGGATTCAAAGGTTTGTTAGAGGTAAGGAATTTTCACTTTGAGTGGTTTTTATTCTAGAAATGCCATGGTTTTAAGTTTATTTGAGTTTTTGCTTCATCTTGATGTGTAATGGTGATTTATTAAAAACATGCAATTTATGATTTTTTTGTATGATTAATCATGAAAATTATTAGATATATCATGTTCTAGCTTTGATTTTGATTATACAATGTCATGTGCTAATTTTTTAATCTATATGGAATTTTAAAATGTTTTTGTTTAGAATTTTGAGTGGTTGAAGACGAACCAGACAAGGAACTATTACAAACAATTGAATAGGCTAATAGATCATTTGAAGGACCAAGCATTTGAATGAGGTGTCTAGCCATTTGAATGGGTAGTCATTTGAACGGGCTACAAGGCCGTTCAAATGACCAAATGACAATTTGTTGAAAATGGCTATTTTTGTTGATTTTCGGCCATTTGTTATTTTTTTCTCATGATTATAATTCTCTATAGTTATGTTAAGTTAGGAATACTTATAGTTGTTACCTTAATTGCATATGAACCTTCCTTGGATATGATTTAGCTTAAACGTGAAGATGACTATACTTGTCTGGGGTAAGAATGATGTTCTACTTGTGCTAAATCTTTATTTCGATGTTTTCTTTGTATTTCCTCTATGATTAAAGTAGGTTTTAACCACGATGAATTATGGATAGTTGCACATGTTACATTAATTATAGATGATTTATGTTCCATATGGTTTAGCTTAAGTATGAACACTACCATGTATATATATTATTGTCTATGCTTATATGATTTTAATTATCACAAATAGACTTGTTTCCTACATATTAGAACTAATTAGAGTATGTTTACCTATGCTTGCATTCATTGAACATTTACTCACATATTAATTGTGTTACATGAATTACAAACATAATTTGTAAGTGAAGATTATTCATGTTTAACCTTGATTAATCGATTGGACGTAGTTATTTTCCAGATTAGTTGCTCGAAGGTTTATCGAATCGATTTTTTGTCCAAAAGTACAAGGTTTTATATCCCTTTGAGGATGAGTTTCCTCCCCAAGTGAGAAGAATGGCTTTGCTATATGAGTTAATTGATGTGCTTCTCGACAGGAGAATCTAGGCTAGTTTGTCTGTGTGCATCGGCTTACAAGAAGGTACTTTCTAAGTTAGGGAACTTACCCAAATTGCTTTAGTTTTCCTCTTTAAGAATTCAGACCTTCCCCGTTAGGGATTGTCCTGGGTAAATAAATCTGCTTAGGCTTCGACCAGGGTGAGCAGGGTGTTTTCTTAATTGTAAGACATTCACTAGATGATTTATGCATGTGTATGGTATATAATGCTCATTGACATAGGTTGTGTTAGAACAATGATGCTTATGTTAAACATAATGTATATGGGAATAGTTATACTTGAATATGCAGGATGAAATGTATTTGATACACTTGATTATGCAGGGTGAATGTGAATATTGATACTTGCTTCATGCAGGATGTGAAAGAACCATGAGACTTTACACAAGACATACGTATTGTTATGAGCCATTAATGAATGCACAGGTGGAATGTATGTATACATAGAATGTTATTTATCTCATGATGCATAGGTGGCATGAATGTGTATATAGAATATGATTTACCTCATGATGCACAGTGGTATAAATGTGTATAGGGAATGTGATTTATCTCATGAAGCATAAGTTTAGAGAATGAATATTTGATGCATGATCAGATTGAGAATGTATGTAGTAATGAATGCACAGGTAAAATGTATGTATACATAGAATGTTATTTATCTCATGATGCATAGGTGGCATGAATGTGTATATAGAATATGATTTACCTCATGATGCACAGTGGTATAAATGTGTATAGGGAATGTGATTTATCTCATGAAGCATAAGTTTAGAGAATGAATATTTGATGCATGATCAGATTGAGAATGTATGTAGTATTTTCATGAGTTTATATTCCATTTTAAAACCCTTACTGAGCTAGGATTGCCCCTTTTTTGTTTGTGGTTTCTATTTTGGGGTTGTATGCTTTGTCATGTAGGTGCTTCAGATGGACTTTATGTTGAATATAAGGATGGACACGCGCCATGAGAGAGGCTAGTTATTTGGGTTATATTTGACTTTTCTTATGATATGTTAGACATATATTTGACTTTATATCATACTAATTAGCTGGTGATGGCTATAGACATATGTAGCCCTTACGGCTTCAGATTATGTTATTATTTAGATGTTGTGTGTATTGTGTGGACTAAGATTGTTAATCAGTCTCTTTCATCTTCCTAGATTTGCTTTTGCACAAAGGGCTCGTGCGCGCATCCTCCCTTCTTGGACTGGGTTTGGGTTAGGGGGTGGCGGCGGGGAGTGGCAAATAATTTTTTCGTGTTTTTCTCTATCCCAAATTTTCCCTTTTAGCTACATGATTTTATAAATCCATTTGCTGTCTTAGTCTTTGTCGAAGAGTTCTTTCAACTTCATGGTCAAACGGTGCTAGCTCTTCACATGTTGACTGACAACTATGCATAAAACTAAGAGACTACAAAAGGAACTATACCAGCCACTACTAGTCTAATTCTTACAAGAAGGTTTACTCTAAAATAGAAGCATAACAAATATAAGCATAGATTTAAAAACTTTACCCTAAAACTAGAACTATCAACACACTTGCAAATGAAAAACCAACAAGTAATTCTTGCAATTTCAAACACACAAATCAATCCTCATCATATTAAAACATTCATATATCAATCTATAGCCTTGAACAATGAATATCAGCAAGAAAATTGATCGAAATAAGTCCCTAACAATATGACTATGTGCTGGAATTTTTTAGTCAAGATGAATTTTGGCAGCACATGTAAGAGACTTGTGATAGTTTACTTTAAATTTATTGGGAACCATGACAGGCTTTTAGGAGTTGATCTATTTCTCAGCAAGAACATATTTAGTGTATGAAATTGCAGCTTGTGCACTACTATAATCAGCAAGCAAGTAGTTACACAATCAGCACAAAAACACTAGCATCAGCAAGCAAGTAGTTACACAAACAGCAGAAAAACACTAGCAGCAAGAATGGCAGCAAGCATAGATAAACAATAGAAATCACAAAAGTTATCCTAACCAAGATTGAACATTCATCATTAAATTCTAAACACATGGAGCATGAATTTCAGCAATATTAGTCATCAAACATCTTGCAAACATGAATTTAAAGTTGTCTTTTGATTTAGTTCCTTGAATTGGAAATTTGTTTGCCAATTTGTTGCAAGAGTTTGTATGCTGAAATACTATTGCACATTGCGCATTTCTACTTGGTCCTACTTTGATCTTCGAATTTAAATTCCTACAAAAACATAAAATAAAAATAAGTTAGAACCTAATGATTGGCAAATGAAGCAAAAACCCTAAACTAAGAATTATGATAAGCAAAATTATAGAACTTAGTTGAATTGTCACTCAATCTCTAGCAACGGCACCAAAAACTTGATGTAAAATAAAAGTATACACTTGTAAGCACATGAATCAAAAGTCAAAAAATGGCTAAACGAGGTTAATCCGACAAGGATTGATTCAATTCAACTAAATCTAAAAGACTACTTAACTAATTCAAGCAAATATATGGATTAATTAACTAAAACTACTAAAATTGTAATGAAAAAGCAATGTAAATGAAAACCAAGGCATTCAATCCACCCTAAAAAATTTAATTCTATCTTAACTTTAATTTATAATTGTGATAAGTATGAAATATATATCTATTTTATATGCCTTTTTACCTTATTTGCTAGTATAGATTAGGTTAATTAAGAGTTAGTTATGGTTTATTTAGATTAAGATAATTATTAATATTTTAGTTTAATTATTAATTAATTTTATAGTTATTAGTAGTTTAGGCATGTATTTAAATCAAGTTAGAATTTTAATTATATTCTACATGTCTAAAATATGATATTTTATATTTTGTAGGTAAAATGCACTTATCGAGGTACTTGGACGATATTTAGAATAATTCAAAATAGTCTTGACATGCTTTAAAGTGATTTAGACAACTTTTCAGAGTTATAAACAAGTTGGAAATTAATATGGACATGAAGAAAGAGCTTAATGAACAGAAATTTGACTGTCCAGAAAAACTGTTTAGATTGCAGAAACAGTGTAGCCATTCGAACGGGGAGTTTGATGTATCAAATGGGATAATGTGAATTTAGACAAAAACACAATATATACGTTCGAACGGGCATGCGGGGCGTTCGAACGGGATAACGCACAGTTTCCTAATTTTAGCTAATTTTTAATCCTTTTCATATTGGACTTCTTTCTCTGGCTCTTATGCCTATATAAAGACATATTTGGCTTAAAATTGGGGGATTCCAGTAGATTTTCTGAAGAAAAAAAGGAAGAAGAAGATGGAAGAGAACTCAAAGCTTTTAATGGAGATTCAAGTGCTTTCTTCTACAATAGAAGACTAGACTTTTCTTTTACTCAGGAGTTGATGAAGCTATAGATAAGTTTCAGTTTCTTTTCTTTTTAATTTAGATCTTAGTTGTGAATTATGACAATTGTATAATAAGGATTTTCTTTTTAATGGAAGAACTTTTAATGTTTATTCAAGTCTATGTTGATTTATTGTCTTGTAGATGATAGATTGATGTGGTTTTGATATTTTCATCGATTATAATTTCTGTGATTTAGATGAAATGGTCATGCAATAGTTTTAATGTTCAGATAATTAATGAATTGGATGAGTTATACTAAGATTAGACGAGTCATGCCTATAGCTAATTTAGTGTTGATGATTTGTGCTATTGTCAAAAATAGTTCAAATTGTCAAATTGATGTGCTTCTCATGTTCCTCTTGGACACATGCATAAAAAATTGCACATACTCCTCTCGGACATATGCATCTAAATTGGTAACAAATTGAAAAAACCTATCTCTCCCGAGCATAGATTTCAAATATAAATAATAACATCATTCAAAAACCACCTCTGAGTATACTCATTCCTCTCGGACATGGGCATTCTTTGGTTTGATTTCATCTACTAAACAACCCTACCCTCTCTCGAGTGCATAGAATTAAACATAATGAAACTTTCGTTAATCATATGGAATAAAGTCTAATCTCAATTCAAAATTTAAATAAAAATATGAAAGAGTATTAAAAAATTTGTTTAGGGCTTCATCTAGGCCTTGCTATGAGTTTAGCTAGCCATGAACTTTGAGAAGAAAGTTGCTTTGGAGAAGACATTGGTTGTACACATGTTGACGATGAGATGAACCGGCTTCTTCTTCTTCTTTCTCCTTGGTTTGTCCTCAGCTTTGCTGGCTGCTTCACTCTTTTTCATGTCCCTTGCTGGTTTGATACTTCTTTTTGCTTCAAAAACTCCCACCTTCTTGGTCATCCCATTCTTGCCTTTTTATTCTTGTGGCTGACTCTCTACCAAGTAACTTCCTAAGTCTATTTATGACCATTAGTTCTACCAATATCCAAATCAGTAGACAACCTTCCGAATAAGAGTGGTTTTCCCTTCCCTAATTTGTTCCTCTGCTAATTTGTCTTCGAGCTTAGATTTCCTTCCTTTCTTTTACTTTTCACTTTGCTTCATTCCTCTTTTTGGCTCTTTCTTCATTTAAGACTTTTCATTCTAACTCCATCACCTCTTGCCCATATTTTCATGTGTGTTTTCTATTCTTTGTCTTTGCTATTTCTAAACACTTGACCACTCACTTAGTTCTAGTAGAGGAATTTTCCAACTTGAACTACTTCTTGCTAAGAAATTTATCTTGAACGCTCCAAAACAGCAATTTCATCGATTAAGCTCATCAAACCCTATAAAATAGAATTAAACTCTAATAAGCCAATATTAATATCAAAATAATCCTGAAATAAATAAAATAAAGATATATAAATGGTTATATTATGTGCATATCATATGCCTGTCTCGGAATAGAGTCGAGGTACAAGGAAGGCCACAAGGCCATTGTCGTGCCAAGGCCCATCGAGATAACCCACATTGTCGCTAGGTTGAGATAAATAGGATCCAATTTTGTTGGAGGCCATCTTGTGACCGATGGGGAGAATGACCACTAATGGGTTGACAATGAGGATGCGATGGACGAGCAGAGTGGGCCAAAAACTTGTGGCCCCCTACCATTGTCTAACTGAGGTGATGATGTGCACTGGTGAACTAGCCAGTGGCTGGCCATCAGCTATGGCCAAAGCCAAGTAAATAGACAGAACATCTATCCCACACCAGAGAAGAGCAGGGCAGGGGTTGCCCTTGGCACTAGCCGGCTTTGTCGTGGCCCTAACAACTGAACAGAGCTATGTCTGGTGGAGGACGATGGCAATTAGTGGTGGCAGCCCTCTGGCAACCCAAAACACACTAAATAGACAAAAAAAACAGGGAGGGGAAAGGGTGGAGGAGAGGAGTGGGCCGAGAAGGAATTGGACCGAGCAAAGCATCAACCCACCATTTCCTAGCTGGGGTGGAGCAAGACGAAGGTCTGGCTAGCTAAGTCTAACATCTGGCTAGAGACGGAGGTCACAATGCCGAAAATGGACTGAGACATAAAACATGGGGTAGAAGAGAAGGAAGCAGGGGAGGCCGAAGTAGGTGGAGTTGGGTCGGGTGGGGCCTTGACTGAGCCCACAGTGGCCGGCCGGCCCTTGGCAACGAACGACTATGGCAAAAATTGAAACATAGTGAGAGAGAGGGCTAACCGGGCAAAGTGGTGGAGCCAATTGGGGACTATCAAGCCAGGCTAGGGCGGAGACCTTGCCGTCTTCAAGCCATCTAGCAACAGCTGGCTAGGGACCTGAAGACGCTGGTGGAGCACACACAAGACCTTCCTGGTCCATGCTCTCCCTTCCAGGTTGAGCGTGGGAATGCACTCGATCTTATCCTTTTTTACTTTTATCACCTGTTGTCTTTTCTTCCTTTGCCTCCATTCTCTTTCTTTTTCACACCGAAATTCACTATGGTGAACTGAGGCCCAATGGCTACAACTAAACCCCATGCCCGGCTCTATGGGTACAAATACCTGGGTTAAATATAAAAAATTAAATACCCCAAAACATCACGTTTTCCCTCTAAAAATGATAAGAAAATTAGCAAAAATTCACAGATAAATCAGGAATGCTACAATATATTAATCAATAAGCTATTATTCAATCCACACATGAACACATCAATTTAATGTGAAAAACCCTAAAATAGGTTAAAAAATAAAAAACAGCTCAAAGGGAACCAAATCCATGCACTAGAAGTCAATACTTTGCTTTAATGCAAGCAAACCACCAACCTTATTTAGACGATAACACAAGCTCCTCTAGTTTAGATAGTTGTTGCTGGCCTTCAAGACTTATCCCTCAAACACTTGAAATGTTTTCCTCCTTTCATTGTCTCTGTCTTATTCTAGACTTCAACAAGTACCTCTTGTTGTAGACTTTGACCTTATGGAATCTTCAATCTACCAATTAAGATTTGCTACAACTCCTTTAAAATTTCAATGTATACACTCCTTTAGTTATTTATTGTCTTCTTTAATTCACCATAGATCTTCAACTCAAAGCTGCATGTGTATTCTCCTTGGGAAATAATGTGCAAAGATGTAAACCCTTTTTCTTTAGTCTCTAGATTTTATTCTTTCAAAATTTGTGAATTGTCAACTCTTATATCACTCCTTAAGTCAGTTAAAATTTGTACTTGAATATGCAAAGAAATTAAAATTGGATTAGAAGAAAACCTAGCTAACTTTAAAACGATCGATCGTTCATAGTTTGTTTTGTGCATGATACTTCAAGCAATCAATCAATTTACGAAAGCGATCAATTGGTATCTCTTGGCTTCATTTTGCACAGGGGGAATCAAGTGTTGATCGATCATTTGATTCTTCTCTATGTCCAGTGATCAATCTTTTTGCCCGTAATTCAGTATTTTACCCTTTTTACACTAAAACTTTATAAAACCTCTAAAATTACTTTTAAAACTTCTCCAAGTAATTTTTGTATGCAAATGTGATCTAATTAAGCTTAAAGAACTTTCAAAATTCTTTAGTCTTTTGTCTTAATCAATAAAAAATTTCTATTTTAAGTTTATAAATTCTAAATCTATCTTAACTACAATAAGCTAAAACAAAATTCTAAGACTCAATACATACACAAGATTTTTTGACATAATTTTGATAAAGAATCAGCCAATAAACTTGGCATGTGACTCATATGTTCTTACATTTGCTTGAAAATGAGATAATAAAATTGGTAATTCATTCTCTACCAAATGCATAATTAAAAATGTACTGAAACAGTCCAAATGGGATCCCGGGTACTTTTTAGAGGCTTGAGCAATGCCTTATGGTTCAGTGCTAGATGCATACATGGAGTCCATGTTTGTAGGCCCTTGGATCAAGAGTGTTCGATAAAGTGGTAAAATCAATGCTTACTTTCTTGTAAACCCAAGAGGGTTTTATTTAAAAAGGTTAGAAGACTAATATTTCTTTAGGTTTACTATTTGCTATTTAATATTCTAATTAGGGAAAGCAAATAGTCTTGTAAATTTAAAATAAAGATTATATGATTATCTTGGGATGATAACTTCTATCAATTTCATTAAAATTATTAAAAAGATATTTTGTATGATATCCATAGAACTTTACTATGATAAATTTTCATGATGATAAGATATAGCTTATGTATGGCATGACATGACATATTGTATGATCACTTAAACTAAAGATATAAATGGAATTGCATTCTTCTTGGTATGTTGCATGTAATTGCATGAACTGTGCATGTATATCATGATCTATTATAGATGTAGGATAGCCTACTGAGTATTAGCTCTTAGGTGATTTTGCATTGCATGTATTTTCTTCGCACATGTATGCCAAGATTGGTAGAAGATGGGTGCAAAAATTTCTCACTACCAAGTGATCTTGTGCTTTCAACTCACTACTAAAATTCCTCATAAGTTACATTTAATTTTTTATAATTTTAATAAAATTATTTTGTTATTTTTTCTAAAATATCTAGGACATTGGATTTTGACAATGTGTAATAGTCTGATTGATCGCTTAATCCAACTAGAATGTTACCAGATGCAAATGATCGATTGCATCTGCGCAGGGGCACATTGAGCACCTGTGGGTGTGGCATTCCATCATTAGGGTGGTAGCAGACAAAGAAAGGTGATTTTTTTAATATTAAACTAAACTTGAAAGGAGGGGAAAACCCTTATCCTATTCAGAAAACTAATCCTAGATGAAAGGGTGAACAGTGAGGTTTGTTTTGGTTAATTTGAAATAGCGGTGCTAAAATTCCTAAAAAGATGGGGGTTGCTATGACTTATATGATAGCAATGGCAGAGCCATTATTTTCATTTACATGTGCATGGTCAGGCCGATGGTGCATAAGCATAATTAAGTGATGTTTGCACAAATTTGAAATAAAGAACAATAAGTTGACTAAAGAAGGCTAGATCCATTACACAATTTTTTTTGTGAAAATGGTTCACATTTGGGAGAGTTCGCAACTTGTAATTGTTGAGGGTGCAAAATAATAGTGATAAGAATAACTTTCTTTGTTTTTATGAGAGATGAAAATAACTTTCTACTTGGCCCATAAAAAGCTTTTATTTAGTCAAACTACAAACATTCAATCTAATATATTAAAAATATATATGTCACATAGATTTAAACTTTTTCTCATTAAACATAAATCTAAAATTAAGCATGGATACAGGCGGGATAAACCAAAATTATGATAAAATTGATGGCTAGGAATATGCCCTGCCTCGCAAAATGAAAATATATTCGCTAGCCAAAATTAAATGTCTCCTGCCTCCTAAATTTGCAAAGGTTAAGACAAAATTGATGGTCCTCCACTGTCTAAAAGCATATATTCAGTAGGAATATGGAGATACTTGACAAAGGCATAAGAAACAGAAATAGCTTCGCAATTAGTTAAAGGTATAAGATTTAAGGGTGAATTAATGCTTATGTTGGACCATAATTCACTTCATGAAACTAGTGAATCCAATCACAACCATAGGAACTTCCATCTAATTTATTAGAATTTCTTTATATTGTCTTATATTAATAGCTCTATTTAATTTTTTAAAATGAGCATTTTAATTTTAATATAAGACGAAAAGAGTATAACTTAGAAGGTAACAAAGGGAGATGTCCAAAACGTTTTTTATTGGTACAACTTACATTTGACAAACACATCGTGCCATGGCATTGAGATTAGAGCATGGGATTGTCCCTGAACCGTGAGATGTCTAATCTGCAGGTGCACTACTCGTTGAAGGACAACTAGTAGATAAAATTTGAACAAGGGAAAGATTTCTCTGGAGAAATATTTCATGGTAGATCTTGAGAGTACAACAAAAGAATGACCGGCCAGAATTTTAAAATAAAACTACTAAGTTCAGTGGCATGATGCAAAAGAAACGAAAATATTTTATACCATTTCATAGGAAACAGAACTACAGTCGACTACTGTCTAGTAGCCATGCAATACATTCCATACAAAGTAGCTGATTACATTATTTTAAGAAACATTGGTGAAGCAACAAGCTAGTTGCATCCACGCATTATTCATACACGGGTAACATAAGTGGCACATAAAGGGAGCTGTGGTCTCTAGTTTTGAGGCTTGTTCTCAGCGGCCACTAGAGCTGCCTCCTCTGCAGCAGAGCAGCATCTGCAGTGACCATGGTAGTAGCCACAGCACCGGCAACCATGTCCGCCATGTCCACCACCATATCCGGTTCCACCGCCATACCCACTGCCATATCCTCCACGGTAGCTATCCTCAACTGATGTTTCACCTGCACCAGCAAATGTTGCTCAATAAGTAATTTTTCTATTATAGTTAATCCGAGTCACTCAACTAAAATGACAGGGCTCTTAGAGCACCATATCCTGTTACAATTCCATCAGGCTCATCTATCAAGGGCAAGGGGTAACTCAGGACATCCTGGCTATCTTAATTATAAACCATTTTGTTAAAGAGGAAAAGAACCTTTGACCTTCATCCGAAAAATAGCTAGAGACCAGACAGTTGGTATAGATGTTAGACATCAGGCCCAAAGGTGATTAGTAGCTAAAAGAAGCAATTAATTGGTAAAAATACCATTATATAAGTTCTTTCACCTTTGAACTCTTCCGCGGAAGTCTCAGCAAGGTCTCTAGCAGCCACTTCAAATGAAATGGCAAGAAAAACAGCCAGGAGAAGACCCAAAGCAAGAACAGTCTTTGAAGCCATCCTTTCACTCAGTGAAGATGAGGAGTATGTAGGAAGGATGAAAGAAATGCTATACCCAGTGTAGCTATTTATAGATGCATGGAGTGTTCTGGAGAGGAGCTAAAGAGATAACTAGTAGTACAATAGCACAATGAATGCAAAAGACAAGGATGCTTGCGTATGCAATGAGTTTATTATTGTTGGAAGAAAAAAAATTGAAAAAAAAAAATTTCCATTTAAGGATTCAAATTATTTTCTTCACAAATTTTCTTTGGCTAATTCCGTAACCAGCCCATATAGGGGCTCCACGAAGCCCTACACCCACGTGACATCCACGAAACAGCAGAAAGAAGACGGATACAGCTACCATATATCTATTAAAAGGTCATCATCAACGAAAAAACAACAAAGAAAATTCCACGTACTTATAGCTCTAGGAAGCATGTTACAAACACTTACATTACTAAATTTACTTACACATAGTTATCATAAAAAAATTGGACACTTCAAATGCACAGCCTCATATACTCTTGCATATTATAGTATTCTAAATTAGATGTTGTAGAATAAATAAAAGAACCATCCCAGGCTATGCATTTGCAGAGGCTTTAAAAAAAAATCAAATGTAAGAAGCAGCAGTTGAATGGTTGTTGATGATCAACGTGTGCATTTAAAGATAATTTTATGGTATCCAAGGCAGATTGTCTGATTAGTTTGGTCACTGCTTATGAGTTTTTTTTTCCAATTGGAGATTGGTTCCAAAACAGGAGGACCCACCGTTATCCATTTATTTCTTAGACTTGTAGACTAGATACCGTTAGTTCTTAGAGATTACGTAGTTTCTGCTAGTTTGATTTTCTTGGTTGATGGAAAACCAAAACACTAGAAATTAAGACTAAGTCTCCAAAAGAAAGAGTCTTTAATAAAACCACAATAAATCAAAATAAAAGCATTAGTCTAGAAATTAAGACTACCTACCTCAAACGGATTTGGTTCTACCAAGAACCTTGGGTTATAGTAGTGAGAGCAACTCCTTAATGTTTTCTCATCTTTAGAGTGGTCAACTCAAGAATGTAACCCATCGAGTGTGTGGAACACCCTCAATTTAGTAAGGAACAACTTTTGAATGGACCAAAACTGGTTTAAAATGATCCATAAACAATAAAAGTAAGAAGAAAAAGGAAAATTGGGGGTGTAAGACAAATTTTTACCACGTCGTGATTTGGGTGGTGCATTTCCATTTTTGGCAGCACCGCCATTTTACGTGTAGTTACAATGCATGATGAGCATGTTTCAGCATGCACCGTAATGTCACAGTGCATGAAACCGTGCATCGCACACGGCCATTGCATGATGCATGATGCTTTTGTGTCTATATATATATATATATATATATATATATATATATATATATATTCAAACTTCAAATAACATATATTTTCACCCAGAACTCGGATTTACACATTCTTGATGCCATTGAGATTGTGTCAATGAGCCCTACAAAACTAGGCCTCTAATGAGCAGGTTTGCTCACACTTCACAAGGGGAACCTGCCCACATAACACGCTTCCTAATTTTCAATCCCGACCTTCGGTTCTCGCATTCTACAACTTGTTACACTTATCTCTTTGAGCTCTAACTTAAACCTATGAAATCATTAAATAATAAGCTCTACTGAATTAAAATTCATTATCAATACTCATATTGACTTTATCTGAGGAATATAGATAGTACCAGTAATTTAGGGTCGTTACAATTTACCTCCCTTAGAGAAATTTCATCCTCGAAATTCGAAACATTCACTCATGGAAGAGTTTAGGATACTTGTTCATCATTTCGCTTTCTAACTCCCATGTGGCTTCTTTAGAGGAATGGTGCTGCCATAGGACTTTAATGAAAGGAATCCTTATTGTCCTCAAAATATGTTCTTTATGATCTAAAAATTTATTACGCTTTCCCAAAAAGATAAATCTGGCTTAAAAGTAACTAAAGTTTGATCAAGATCATGTGAGGATCTAGTACATGCTTTCGAAGCATGGGGCAGTTAATCTATGAGCCACTACTCATATTTTCTCTAATATCTCAAATGGTCGTACAAAATGATGACTTAACTTGGCCTTAATTCCAAACCTCATAACTTCTCGTGTTGGTGAAATTTTTAGTAGTACTTGATCTCCCACACTAAATTCAATATCCTTTCAACTTTGATTGACATAACTCTTCTGATGACTTTAGGATGTCAGTAGACAATGTTTTACGAGTTTCACCTTATTCTCACATTGTTGTAGAAATTTATACTTTATCAATTTACATTCTCCTACTTCATTCCAACATGTCAGTGATCTAGAGGGTCATCCATATAACACGCATAGGGTGTCATGCCTATGCTAGTGTGATAACTATTATTGTAAACAAACTAAACCAAAGGTAGGTGCTCATCTCAGTTACCCTTCCAATCCATTGTGCAAACCCGAAGCATGTCTTCTAAAGTTTAAATAGTGCTTTCTAATTGTCCATTAGTTTGAGGGTGGAAGGTTGTGCTGAACCTAAGATTGGTGCCTAGATTCCCTTGAAGTCCTTTCCAGAATTTGGAAGTAAACCGACTGTCTTGATCTGAAATGATTGATAATGGTATTGCAAGCCGACTCACTATCACCTTTACTTATATCTTTGCAAGAGAATTTAGAGATTGTCTCTTTCTGAATGGAAGAAAATGTGCACACTTTATGAGTCGATCAACGATTACCCAAATGAATTCATGGCCTTGTGTAGTCTGGGATAATGCCAAATGAAATCCATGGTAACGTGTTTCCATTTCCACTTAGAACTCTCTATTGGTCGAAGGTTTCTCAAAGGTTTTTGGTGTTTTGCTTTAACCTGCTAACAAGTTGAACATGTCGAGATATACTCTCCTATATCCTTCTTTATCCCATTGTATCCTTTTTAAATCTTTGTATATTGAGACTGATGTGCTTCATGTAATAAATCTTCTCTAAACTCAGGTATTTCTGGATCACTAATCGTCCTCGAAATCAAATACCTCTATCTAAGCCTTAGATAAAGTTAGGTCATTTGAGTAACATTTGTACTTCCTCACTATCTTTATGTCCCTCTAGAATATGTTCAATCAATATCAATTTCACCTCTAGGTTGGCAATGAAAGATTTCCTATTTCTAGGTTATTATTCAGGTCGGAAACTTATTGTTTCCTCCAACATTTTCCCTTCATTAACATGCATATAAGAGAGTCCTCCTTATGACTTGCAGCTCAAGGCATCAACTACTACTTTGGCCTTTCTAGAATGATACTAATAGAAAAGTCATAATTTTCAATATACTTGATCCACCGTCTTTGCCTCATATTGAGATCACTTTAAGAAAATATATTTTTTAAACTTCGGTGATCAGTAAAAACTTCAAACTTTTCCTAATAAAGGTAGTGTCTCCATATCTTTAGTGAAAAACCCACCACTGTTAATTCTAAATCATGAGTGGGGTAGTTAGTTTTATATTTCTTTAATTGTCGTGAAGTGTATGCTATCAATTTTCCATTTTTGAAGCATCGCTATACACAACAAATACTCTACTGCCAGTTGGTAATGTCAAAACTGGCCAGTTGTTAACTTTCTTTTTAGTTCTAGAAAACTCTTTTCACATGTCTCGTTTCGAATAAATCTTACTCCTTTTCTTGTCAGTTTTCTCAAAGGTAAGACAATGTTTAAAAATCCATGGATGAATGTCCAGCAATAACCCAAGGCCTAAAAAGATTCAAATTTCTGTTACTATCTTCAGCCTTTCCCATTTTATTATCGCTTTTATCTTAGTTGGATTTACAAATACTCCATCCTTTGAAATAACATGACGTTCCATCCAAAATTCACACTTACTAAATTTTGTGTATAACTTATGAGTCCTTAATGTTTGTAAAACTATTTGCAAATGTTCTAAGTGTTCCTCTAAACTACTAGAGTAAATTAGGATATCGTCAACAAACACGATCACAAATTTGTCCAAGTAGCCCTGAAAAACTCTATTCATAAAATTTATGAAGGTTGCAGGGGCATTTGTCAATCTATTGTCAATGCATTCAGCAACAATAGTCAATTGAGAATATGGGATTAGGATATTTTTATAGTCAGGTTATTTATAGTCGGGATATTTAAAAATATCTGTAATCACTATACAATATTTTTTATAGTGATGGCATTCAGCAACTATAGTCAATGCACAAGCTTAATGATCTGTCCTTCTTTCTCACAAACATAATTAGTGCTCCCTAAGGAGAAACACTAGGTCAGATAAATCCCTTATCCAAACAATTTTGTGCTTGACTTTTTAATTCTTTTAACTTTGTCGGAGCCATGCGGTAGGGTGCCATAGAGATAGAGTTTACTTTTAAGATCAAGTCAATAGAAAAATCTATCTCTCTTTTTGGTGGTAGACTTGAGAGATTATGAAGAAAAACATGAGAGAAGTTTTGTACTACTTCAATATTTCTAACCTAATCATTCGAGTCTCTCTAGTTTCTACACTAGCAAGATATGCTTGATATCCTTTAGCAAAAGCCAATGAGCCTTCACTGTCGAAATGATACATGGTTTGGAATGATCCGTTAGTCCATGAAAGGTAAAACTCCTCTCTCCTTGCTTATCGAAAATAACTTTTTCCTGTATACAATTTACTAATGCCTCATTATCAACTAACCAATTCGTACCTAATATAACATCAAAGTCATGCATATTTATGAGAATAAGGTCAGCCTTCCAATGTTGTTTCTCTAAGGAAATAGGTACCCCTTGAAGAAATTCACGAGCTAGAAAAGATTTTACAATTGGGGTTGACACTTCTAAAACATATCCTAATTCCAAAATAGGATAGTCGATACACAAAGGAAAATCAGACGATATAAAAGAATGTGTCAACCCTGGATCTATCAACTAATTTATCCAAGATCAAAAGTGTACTTTGCATAACTACAATCCATGTATGAGCTTCTTCAACTACGATTGTGAAAACCCAACCTTGACCTTTGAGTTTATAATCTAGCTTCAATTCTTCGTGGGGCAATCTTTAATAGTATCACCACATTCACCACAAGAAAAATATTTTACCTAATGATCCAGATGGATGAAAATTTTCACATTCGGGATATTTTTCTAATTTATTCACTCCCTTCAATTGTGATTATGGTTCTAAAGACTTCTAAAACTTGCGATTATTTTGGTTGTTGGACAAGAATTTCATTTTTTTCTCATTAGATATGGACCCACTATTTTGTCTTCGATCCTTACATCCTACTATAAATTCTTGATAATCCTAGTCTAGGATAGAGGTAAACTCTACAGCTTTGGAAAAAGTGATGGTTGATGGCCAATAATCCTTCTTCATTAATCATTGTTTAAGCCTCATACAAATTTTCGAGCCTTCTTCAATTCTGTCATACAAAAATCTGGAGCGAAGCATTATAGTTGTACAAACTTATTTTCGTATTGTGCCATCATCAAGCTTCATTGTTTTAAGTCTAAAAATCTCTTTCTTTTCTCTCTTAGACATGAGGAGGAAAATATTTATTGTATCACTTCTTTAAACTCCTCCCACTAAGATGTTATCACTATATAAAAAGATGTTTCACCAGCCATTGGAAAAGTGGCTAATGATACCTTTCGATCCCCCTTTCAGTGGCTTCAGGGCCATCTTCCTCCGTAAATGCTAGTGCAAGTTTCTTAAAGCGTTGTTGCAAGTTATCTTTTTCACTGTGAGTACTTTCACCCAAATTAGTAGAATGATTCAAATGATGTGATTGAAATCCTTCAGCTTGAAGATACAAAGTTATTCTTTGCATCAACAAATTGAGGGACTATGTTATGGGGTCCCCTGTTGCCAAAGTGACTGGTGTTTCTATATTTGCTGGGGTCAAGCTACTTGCTGGTTGTGCATCCTTATCATTGGTAGGCGTCGTCTAAACATAGATTGATAAGGTCAAGTTTTTTATTATTTAAAAACATGGTTAGTACATATTCAACCCAACAACTTGCTTACATCACCAAAAACTAAGTTAAACTATTTACATATCAGAACAACCAAAAGTACAGTTAAATACTATTTTACACATTGAAAAACTATTTGCCCAAGGCATATAAGAACTGTTTCCGCCAAGTAGTTGAGACTCCTTATAGAGGGAAGGACTTTCCTTTTGGGCATTCGAAAAAAAGTGACCGTTAAACCCTCAAAAGATGTACTATTCTAGCATATTATTCCTATGCATCAGAGGTTATTTCCCTTTGAGATGATGTTGGGCCTCTACAACTTCTTCCTTCAACCATTCTACCTAAGGCGTGAGTAAGTTATTTAGGTCAAAGTTCATTTCCCCTCAGACTCAATATCATCCTCTTCATGACTTTCTTCCTCTTCTTCCATGAGGGGTCTTCCTGAGACTCTTTCGCTTCTTACATGGAGGAGTCTTATTGAGACTCTTCCTTTTTTATGGATGAGTCTAAAAGGACAAATACTTCCTCAACATCACTTCTTGAAGATGAATCAGGGAGGTATGAGACTTAAGAATCATAACCTCAATTGGCAAGTTTCCCTCATACTCTTTATTTTTACTACAACATCCTTTCTTCGGAAGTGGCAACTTACGAGCCGTAGAATGGTATAATGTGACCGGTAGTTGTATCCTCTTACGCTTGAGCAGCGACATCTACTTTAATTTTACATAAAATAATTTAAGTAATTTTGAAATGACATACGGTAAAAAACTAATATTTTTATTAACAGATGTAATTACTCATTGGTAGACTATAAAACCTTGGCTCTGATACCAACTATAACAACCCATAAAATAAAATAAATTTCTTTTATTGAAAACATATCGGTTAATTACTAACTGCCAAGGATTACCAAGTATAAAAGAGTGATTCTTACTTACATTGTATAATACAAGGGTTCCAAAAGATGGCATAGCATGTTTTTCAACATTAGTCATTATAAATATTACACAAACTTTAGCAAAATAAACAATTACTTTAAGTTATGAAAGCTTTCTATCCACTTCTTTGGGTTATGTAGTTATACCTGCAGAATCTGAGGGTGGGGGATTAACTTCATACTCAATAGGTTTAATTAAGTTCTACAAATATGCTTCATGCCCTTTTTATAACAAAAATCATTCAAACAATAACAAATTTTAAAAATAAATAATCACATAATGTTGTGATATCAAATGACTTACACCTACGCTCATGGAGCAGCAAAGACAGATGGAAAGGGATGTTTTAATGATATCCTAGTTCCAGTGCAGGCCAGAGCTAAGTGTTGCAGTATCCAAAATAATTATCAAGATAATTCCTAGTTTCGAGAAATAAGGAACTGCGCATAGGGTAGAGTACCCAAAACATGGAAAACTTCTTCGAAAGAAAGTAAGTCTCCAAAATAGATTTTCATTATAATTGGTTAAAAAAATCTTTAATAAAAGCACAATAACTATTATTATAAGGAAACTTGGCCATGGGTAGGTGTTGCTCCCAACTTCCCTTCCATTCAAGTATACAAGGTAGGAGCATATCTTCGAGTGTTTGGATGGCCCTTTCTAATTGCATGTCGGTTTGGGGATGATAGGCTGAGCTAAGATGTAATGATGTACCTAAGGCCTTTAGAAAACTCTGCCAAAATCGAGAGGTGAAGCGAGGATCACGATTAGAGACAATAGATACTAGAACACCATGAAACCACACAACCTCCTTCACATACAAGGCATTCAATACATCCAAAGAAGTAGTCATCTTTATCGCCATAAAGTGCACAAACTTGGTGAGTCTATCAGTGATGACCCACACCGTGTCGTTACTGCTCGGTAATCTTGGAAGTCCGGAAATAAAGTCTATAGCCATGCTCTCCCACTTACACATTAGGATAGGAAGGGGTTGTAGCATACCATTCGGATAATGATGCTTTGCCTTAACTTGCTGCCAAATAAGACATTTAGATACAAAGGAAGCGATGTCTCTCTTCAGCCACTCCACCAAAAAGTCATCTTCACATCATGATACATCTTGGATCCCCCTAGGTGGATGGAGAATGTAGAATGGGCTGCCTTTGATATGATACGCTGCTTAAGCTCCATGAAATTTGGCACACACAACTGGCCTTTATAAATCATGCTCCCATCGAACCTCTTCTCAAAGTCAATCACCCGCCTTCTTCCTCAACTTAGCCTTAAAGGCTTGAGTCTCCTCATTCATCTTTTGAGCTTCAAAAGTAACATCAACCAAGATAGAGCTTAAGTAAAGGTTGGCAAACCAACTACATGCATCATTCATAGCTATCTCCGTTTTAAGCTCAATGGCTTCCTCATACAAAAGCCATTCATAGACACGCACATAAGCTACTGAAGTGGTTGATTTCTACTCAAGGCATCTGCCACCATGCTAACTTTCTTGGGATGATAAGAGATAGTGAACTCATAGTCCTTAAGGAACTCCAACCATCTTATTTGCCACATGTTCAAATCTTTTTGGATGAAGAGATACTTCAAGCTCTTGTGGTAAGTGAACACCTCGAACTTCTCACCATAGAGATAGTGCCACCAAATCTTCAATGCATCACGGCCACTAACTCAAAGTCATGAGTAGGATAGTTTCGTTCATGCACTCTAAGTTGATAAGATGCATAAGCTACCACTCTCCCATGCTGCATAAGTACACATCCCAAACTACGAAGTAAAGCATCACTATAGACTACATATCCACCATTCCCTGAAGGCAAATTCAAGAACAGAGCTGAAGTCAACCTCTTCTTCAACTCTTGAAAGATTTTTTCATATTATTGGCTCCACTCAAACTTCTCATTCTTCCTTGTCATCTTACTTATAGGGCTTGTAATACTAGAGAAGCCCTCAATGAACCGGCTGCAATACCCTACGAGCCCTAGAAAACTATGGACCTCGGAAGCACTCCTGGGTCGCTCCCATCTCAATGCGTATTCCACCTTGGAAGGATCTATCGCCACACCGTCCTTAGAGATGACATGGCCAGGGAAAAGCACCTCCTCCAACTAGAACACACACTTGCCAAACTTTGCATAGAGTTGGTGATTTGGCAAAGTTTGCAAGACAATCCTTAAATGCTCCTCGTGCTCTTCCTTGCTGGCCGAGTAAATCAAGATATAATCTATGATGATAATCATGAACCGATCCAAGTATGGCCTAAAGACTCTCTCCATTAAGTCCATGAATGATGTTAGCGCATTAGTTAGGCTGAAGGGCATCACAAAGAACTCGTAGTGTCAATATCGGCTCAAAATTCCATCGAGACGGATATGGAGCTGATGATAGCTTGATGTCATATCAAACTTAGAGAACACTTGAGCCAGTTGCACCTAATCAAATAAATCATCAATACGAGGTAAGGGATATGTGTTCTTGATGGTTACCTGATTCAACATCTAGTAATCAATGCATAGTCAGAGGCTTCTTCATCACGAAGTGAACCAGTGCACCCCATGGAGATGCACTCGGTCGAATATAGCCCTTATCCATCAAATTAGTAACATGATCAAAGGAATAACACAATACCAATGACACGATAAAAAATAGACTTTACAATGAATATTATAAATTGTTTTCTTCACTATGTGTTACTAACTACATAATAATTATAATTTGTGTTAACACAACCATTGCATTAAATAGATGATCTTAATATATGACACATCACCAATTTCTAAAGAGAAAACAATTTTCTGCGTAATGAACTAAATTCCGATGCAGAAAACCAAAGTGTCATCCCATTTTCCGACGCAGCCTTTACTTCGCTTATGATTCCATTTCAGCAAATATAAATCCATGGAGATTACATCATATGATGATTCAGTGCCCACCTCCTTCCTGATGGAAGGATCGTACACTATCCGTCTCCATAAGCATGGCGGATTGAACCTTCATGAAAAAATGCAGCAGCCATGAGGACACTGAAATAATGTCTGACTATGACTTGTCCACCTCTAGGAAGAGAGAAGGTCGATGTTGAAGATTAATGGCATGTATTGTAAAATGAATTTGCCAATCCACCACATTAGTTGTCTACACCGCTCTTCTCATATGCTTCTGTAACGCCCCGTGTCAAATTACTCTTAACCCGAAGGGTTAGTGGTGATTATATAATTTTAGTTAAATTTTAAGGGGTTTCAAGGGATGAAATCCTAGTATATGAGTAGAGCTCAAAGTAACGAGGGTAACGAACTGAATAACACGTGAAATAGAGGTTGGGAATGAAAGTTATGACATCGAAAAGCATGCCACATGGGCAAGACACACATATAAAGTGCAGAATAACCTACCCATGTGGGATTTAGTTTTGAATGGCTTATCAATACGAGTCCATCGGTGCCAAACACGCAAGATTCCAACATTGGCATAAGAAGTTACCATGTTTTGAAATTTGAATTGTATTTGATAGACATAATAATAAAATATTGAAGAAAAGACAGAATAGCTGACATCAGTGGCACTGAGCCGATCTGGAGCTGTGCCAAGCCGTGGACATGCAATGCTGCACAATCATGGGACCCATGCAATCACGCAACAAACGTGCACTATTGTTGCGATGTCAAGGATGTGCTCTTGGGCAACCGACAGTGCGACGCTTGCAGGCTAAAGACCCAACAAGCAAGCCTTTGTTTGGGACAAATGGCTTACCTTGCACGGATGAATTGCACAAATCACTTGTGGGCGCTCATGCAAAGGTAGGGGGAAGAAAGTGAGTCACATTGCAAGGAAATGAATGAACACAAGCATTGAAAATGGATGCATTCACTATCAATATGTTTACAAGCAATGGGTGCAACAACACTATGACCTACAACACAACTACTCACTCCCCCCTATATAGCAGAAGTGATTTTTTGTATATGGCTGGAGTGGTAGCCAAAGTTGCTATACAGGCATCGTGGCACCCTAAAACATAAATAAAGAAAATACATGAAAATAAGGAAAAGTACATGTAAGTAAAGCAAAAAGGAAGTTGGTGGGGTGTCCGAAACGCAATCCATGACATGCTCACCTACTCAATTCCGTCGACGTTCTCATTGACACTTCTCCAAGAGGTAGGCTTTGACTTGATTAGCATGGTGGCTGAGGAGTTCTTCTTCTGGCTCCTAGCTGTGTGGAAGATCTCACCATTTGATGAGGAATTCACATATGTTCTCTTTGCTGCATTCAACTTGATGATTAGCGATGATTTCTTCGAGAACTCTGACGTTGGTGGTGACATTAGGATTGCCGCATGGAAGAAGGTATTTGGAGAGGTCCTTAGCATCTTCATGGTAGGGCTTTATACAGCTAGCATGGAAGACAGGGTGGATTTGCATCCAGGGTGGTAATTGCGCTTTGTAAGATACATTCTTGACCCATTGGAGGATGGGTACGGGGCCTTCATACTTGCGAGAGAGACCTTTGTGTTGCTTGCAGAAAAGCTTGAGTTCGGCAGGGTTGAGCTTGACTAGCACGAGATCCCCCACACTAAAGGTGAAGGGTTGCCGGCCTTGATCGGCCCACTTCTTGGAGCGGGCAGCGGCTTTCTCAGGATAAGCAGAGGCAATTTCGGAAGTTACGTTCTAGTCTTGTGCGAGGCGGAAGGCAGGGGGATTGTTGCCAGTGTAGCCCAGAGCTAATGTGTGGGGCATGGCAGGCTGGTGACCAGTGGCCAACTCGAACGGGCTCTGGTTAGTGGCGGAGCTCTTTTGCAAATTGTAGGAGAACTGAGCAACGTCGAGGAGATTGACCCAATTCTTCTGGTTGGCACTAATAAAGTGGCATAGAAACTCTTTAAGGAGAGCATTGACACGCTCTATTTGGTCATCTGTTTGAGGATGCATGCTTGATGAAAAACTTAACTTTGACCCAAGTAGTTTAAATAGTTTCATCCAGAAGCGGGTTGTGAAATGTCCATCTCGATCACTCACAACGGTTTGGGGCACACCCCAATACTTAATAATATTCTTCAGAAAGAGGTGGGCAGATTCTTCAGCGGTACAATATTTGGGAATTGGCATGAAAGTAGCATAATATTTATAGAAACGGTCGACGACCACCAAGATTGAACTGTATCCACCAACATTGGGCAATGCCGAGATAAAGTCAAGAGAACACTATCCTAGGGTCCTTGTGGTACAAGTAGTGGTTCAAGTAGGCCCTGTGGTTTGTCACATTCCACTTTGTCTTGTTGGCAAGTTAGGCATGTTCGAAAATATGCCTCAACATCATCGCTCATGTGAGGCCAGAAATATGCCCACTCTAGAAGGGCTAATGTGCAATGGATACGTAGATGACCAGCCCAAGGAGTGTCATGACACTCGTGAAGAAGTTCTTTGCGCAAGTGGTCTACTTTTTGAACATAGATCCTTTGTCCCTTGGTCATTAGCAGCCCATTGTTAAGCCAAAACTTATGAGTCCTGCCTTCTTTCACTTGCTGGAGGAGGGTGAACACGAAAGGATCTTTCTCCATTGCTATTTGAATCGATGTTGTAGATCATTTGAGCAAAAACGGATGCTAGCAAAATGGAGGGAAGCTAGTTTGGTCAATTCGGCCTGTCAACTAAGTGCATCAGCAATGACATTGTTTCACCCAGGTTTGTACTCCAAAATATAGTCAAATTCGGCCAAAAAGTCTTACCACCAAGCTTGTTTGGGAGATAACTTGGGCTGAAACTGGAAGTAACTAGTCGCAGTGTTGTCGGTTTTGACGACAAAGAGGGAACACAATAAGTAGTGGCGCCAAGTGTGCAGGCAATGGATAATAGTTGTCATCTCCTTCTCTTGTATTGTGTAGCGTCTCTCCGTTTCATTGAGTTTCAACTTTCAAAGGCAACCGGGTGGTCTTCTTGTGAGAGAACGCCTTGAATGGCATAATCGGAGGCATCCATTTGAACTTCAAAGGGTTTGGAGTAGTCCGAGAATCGCAGCACCGGTACTTGCATGATCGCCATCTTAATTCAGCAAAGGCTTTTTGATAGTGTTCTAACCAACACCAAGGGCGATCTTTCTTTAACAAGTCTATTAAAGGGCTAGCTTTCTATGAATACCCTTGGACAAAATGCCCATAGTAGTTGGAGAAACCCAAGAAAGCTCGCAACTATTTGACTTTGGTAGGGGCTGGCCAATCCTCAATTGCATAGACCTTTTCTTGATCCATCCGAACTTGTCCACCGTCGATATGATGTCCCAAAAAAATAATTTCCTATTGTGCAAATGAACATTTCTCCAACTTGATGTATTGTTTGTTCCAACAGAGGACTTCAAACACAGTTTACAAGCGAGTAATATGCTCGGCAAGTGTATTGTTGTAGACCACAATGTCATTGAGGTAGATGACAACAAAGCGGTCAAGGAAGTCGTGGAAAATATTGTTCATGAGTGTGCAAAAGGTGTCTGGTGCATTGGTGAGGCCAAAAAGCATGACCAAGAACTCGAACGAACTGTAGCAAGTAACATATGTAGTCTTGGCTTCATCACCATCAGTAATGCGCACTTGGTAGTGACCTAAATGAAGATCCAATTTGGAGAAGTAATGAGCACTGCCAAGCTGGTCGAAAAGATCCACGATGAGCGGGAGGGGATATTTGTTCTTCACTGTCAGCTTGTTCAATTCCCGATAGTCGATACAAAGGCACAAGCTCCCATCATGCTTATTTTGGAATAGAACTGGGGCACCGAAGGGGGCTTTGGAGGAGCGGATAAAGCTGACATCAAGCAGTTCATTAAGCTGTCTTCGCAATTCTATAAGTTTAGGGGGCGCCATCCAGTAGGGGGCACAGGCTAGTGGTTTTGCACCAGGCACCAACTCGATTTGGTAGTCAATGGGTCACCGTGGAGGCAAACACTTTGGTAAGGCTTCGGGCATAACATCAGCATAGTCATTTAAAATAGATTGAACTTCTGTCGGCAATGGTCGATCCCCCTGTGGTTGATTTTCCATACAAAGTGCCACAAGGTATGTTGGATCACCTTTCTTCAACCCGTTGTCTAGTTGCAGTGCAGATAGATGTGTAGTATCAGTCTTGCTCTTCTTAACAACTAGCACTATGTAGGGATTTGTGGCTTCAAACATGCAAATGGACCCCAAATGTGGCATCAGGACGATGTTCACTTTCCGTAACAATTCCATCCCAAGGATAACTTGGAAGTCATCCAAGGGGACGGCCATGAGGTTCGTCATGCCGAACCACTTGCCAATCTGAATGGGAACATCTTTGGCTAACCCAGTGATAGGGCCAACTTTAGAGTTTAGTGCCTTTATTCAACTAGAATCTTCGATGAGCTTTAGCCCTATGGATCTTGGCTCATTGTCAGATATGAATGTGTGGGTGGCTCCCGTGTCTACCAGTGCTTTTGTTGGGACGCTATTTAGGTGGATCTCAATGTACATCAGGCCCTTTACTTGAGGTAATTTTTTTCCTTGAATGCCCTCAATGGTGTTGAGTAGTGGAGCTATTAGCTTTAGTATTGAAGTCTTTGTAAAAAGGCTTCTTTTCACCAACTTTACCCTTTCCCTTGTCCTAAGACTCACTATGGCTACTTTGATCCCTATGAAAAAATCTAGGTTTTCTTGTATTGTCCTGGGTAGTGAAATTAGTGAGGCGTTCAGCTTCCATGATAGCTGCATATAAGTCACGCACTTTGTGCCGGTTTAGATCTATTTGGGCCTAAGGCTTGAGGCCTTCAAGGAAATAGAACAGCTTGTCATTCTCAGCCATATCGCGAATGTCCAACACCAAGCCTGAAAGTGTTTGACATATTCACTGATGGTTCCTATTTGTTGGAGATGACGAAGGTTCCGTTGGGCAATGAATTCCACATTTCAAGGCAAAAATTGGGTCTTCAGCTGATCCTTTAGGTCTTCCCAAGTGTTTACTTCAAGGCGACCATTCAAAATTTCTTCGTAATTCATCCTCCACCAAAGCTTGGAATCACCGGATAAGTACATCATGGCCATTGTGCCCTTGTCTTCTTCTGACTTTGGGCGAACAACCCAGAATTATTGTTCCATATCGAACAGAAAATTTTCTAGTTCTTTGGCAGCCCGTGCACACTAATAGGTCTTAGGTTCTGGCACGTTGGGGTGCTTGACAGCTACAACAGGTTCCTGTTGGGCCGTTGTCCGGAGGAGAAGGCTCACTTGTGCAGCCAAGTTTTGTACCTCCTCACACAATTTCTCAACTTCCGCTTGTGATCTTCAATCAGCATGCGGTTCTCTACAGTGACATCACAATTTTGAGATCCTCTCTCCCGATTCCATTTCTCCCCTTTTTCAAGAGACTTCACCTCTCTTCCAACGCAGGAAGTTCGCTCACCAAAGGGGGAACTTGCTCCTCTAAGGCTCCAAAGCGGTCCTGCCATTCGGATGCCTTTTTGTGTTGTGGGTTTGGAGCCACATGCTCGACTCCACTAGCTTCACTTGCTACTGACTTCAGGATTGCAAGTGGATGCTTGACAGACGGTCCTTTCTTTACTCTGATACTGACTGTCATGGACATACTCTTGGGCAGCCGACTGTGCAGCGCTTGCAGGCTAAAGGCCCACCAAGCAAGCCTTTGTTTGGGACAAATGGCTTGCCTTGCATGGATGCATTGCACAAATCACTTGCGGGCGCTCATGCAAAGGAAAAAGGTAGGGGGCAGAAAGCGAGTCACATTGTAAGGAAATGAATAAACACAAGCATGGAAAATGGATACATTCACTATCAACATGTTTACAAGCAATGGGTGCAACAACATTATGACCAACAACACAACTACTCACTCCCTCCTATATATTATAAGAGATTTTTTGTATATGGTTGGAGTGGCGGCCAAAGTGGTTGTACGAACAACCCTAAAACATAAATAAAGAAAATACATGAAAATAAGGAAAAATACATGTAAGTAAAGCAAAAAGTAAATTGGTGGGGTGTTCGGAATGTAGTTCGTGACAGCACGCTTGACACGTGCCGACCATGTGATGTTGTTCAATGATAGCATGCTACATGGCACCCATCTGTGTGCGCATACCCTAATTCTCCCGTACACTCAAATGCTTTCTTTTATAAATTATGATTTCCGTTCAAACTTCCAGGAGAGTTTCAGGAGTCATTCTAAGTCTGTTTTCTTCCGTTCGAAAGACGTTCTTAGTTAATTCAAGGGTGTTCTATGCAATGGAAGTATTAATTCCTTGAGTTAGGGACTCTATAAGGGGGAATGCCCCAGAGCAAGAGCAGACTCTGCCCGTCGCCCTAGAGCCCCAAAGAGAGAGAAGTGGCCCAGAGTATGAGGAGGATTCGTCCTCCGTCGTCGGGTCACAATGAGGGAAGTGGCAATGAGCAGGGGAGACTCCATCCTCCACCGAAGGGCCACGTAGTATGTGGCCCCTGGTTAAGGAAAGTACATGTCCAAAACTTTTGGGCACGGAAATAGAAAATTGTCTCCGGGTAAGGGAAAGGTCTACCCGTCATCCAAATGCATAGAGTGAAAATTTTCTCCGGGTAGGGGGGGTTTGTCTACTGCCTATAGGCACAGGAAGTGTGAAGTGTCCCGAGTTAAGGGGAGTTTATGTCTGTTGCCTTCGGGCAACAACGAGGGAAACGTGCCAGGTTAAAGGAAGTGCATGTATGTTGCCTTCAGATGTAATGAGAAAGATGTTCCAAAGCCATAGGAGGTTCTACCCACCATCTCCAGACCTGAAAAGGAGGACTTTCTGAGGAAAGGAGCAATTCTGAATGTCGCTACTTCTGAAACTACGGGGGAGTAAGCATTTAGACCTTTTGATTTAATATAATTTATATGCATACACATCTTACTTAGTGTTATTAATATACTAATTAAGATATTTGATTTTTTATTATCTGATATATGCTAATATGTTCCAATTTGATTTGCTCTGAAATGCTCTATTGTGATCTGATATGCTCCGATCTGATACGATATGATCGGTTATGATCGGATGAAATTTGATATGATCTCATGGGATTTGATATGATCCAATTTACTCTATTGTGTGTTATGGTCCGCTATGTGATAGAATGAGATATGTGATTCTGCTGGTGTTCCACTCACTGCTGCGATAGTTGTGATTCTACTGATTTATTAGCTTTTGTTCGACTCTGAGAAGTTATTAGATTTTCGTTTGATTTTAGTTGATTTATTTGGATATAAGGATATACGTATTTTAATATATATATATATATATAATTTTGTGATGCTTAATGCATGTAATAGCCATTAGGAAGAACTAAGTTCGGATCCGATCATATTGGAATAACATTGTAGATGGTATCCAATACATACGTAGTTAAATGGTACAATAACGTTGGTATGATCCAAATTAATTATAAAATTAGGTTTATTCAGGCCTATGCACAATGAAGCATTAAGGCTCCATAGTGCGCAGAAGAACATTACGAGTCTCGCACACAGAGTCTGCAGCTCCTGGTTGGTCTCATTTTAAATATTTTTTTTGTTTACTTTAATAAATTCTGAATTTGTTTTTTGAACAACCCCCAGTCTAGGTTGGTTTTCCTAGTGAGGGTGTTACAGTCTCAGAGGTGGACAAGATATAATTGGGTATTATTTCAATGTCCCAAATGTCTATATGCATTTTTTCTAATAGTTCACAAGGTTGTGCTCCTATAGACAGATGGTGTGCAATGTTCTACTTTCATATTTATATTTTTGTTCTACTTCTTTTTCTCCCATTTTTATGTTTATACAATGTACTCATCAACTCACAATAACGAAAGAGAAAGATTATTTTCCTATAAACTTTTTTGATCAGCATATATATTTTGCTACGCATGAAATTCATTGATACCACAATTTGGAACACTTTATTACACGACATAACAAAAGGTCGTGTTATCAGGGTCACAACCTATGGTTGGGCGTGTTGTTGATACTAGGATCTATAACACTTTATTACACAGTACAACATGACTTCATTTTATAGGTGACACGACCTAGAACTGGGTGTGTTGTTGATAACACGATCTGCAACACTTTATTACATGACCTAACATAACTTGGTGTTATCAGTGACACAACCTATGGGTGGGTGTGTTGGCTATAACACCATGTGCAACACTTTATTACACGACCTAACATGACATCGTTCTATCGGGGACATGACCTATGGTTGGGCATGTTGTTCATAACACGATTTGCAACACTTTATTACACAACCTAACATGACTTCGTGTTCTCAGTGACATGATATACGGATGACAGGCCTTGAATGAATGAAACAATAACTTTTTTCAAATCAATTGTACATTGTAGGAGAAAAAACACACTACTACAACTCATGCGAGGACTCATTGAAGTCTTGATCAATTCGCCCACAAAGAATTTCTACACATATTTTTGGCCTGACCAACATAGTGATCTTTGATTGGGTAAAATCTGGTTGAAGGACTCCAACAGCCAGCTTCGCAACATAGTACATCGGGAACACCTCATAGTCTTTATTTGTCTCTTGAAATGGGCATTTTTGGATTTTCGTTAGTGGCGACTTTATCGTACCCATTATGTTAGATTAATCACTGTGTACCTAATCTTCCTAGGTACGGGTGGCAGCAGGGATGTGATGGGGCTAACATCTGAAGCTTTTTATTTTTTTATCTTCAGCTTCATTTGCTTCTATGGCACCACTTCTACCTAGGCTTGCACCACTTCCTCCACCCGGGCATGCACAAGTTCATCCTCTAAGGCAAGAACCATGGGCCTGCACTATTTCCTCCTCCTAGGCTTGCACCACTTCCACATTAATTTTCTTGAGGAATCTGGTGATAACGTTCTTTCAACCTTGGGAACCTTATTCTTCTTTGGGGAGCTAGCTCTGGGCTTCCATTTCTCTTCAAAATACATATAACAAGTTGTATGAGTAAATACACGAAAGTCAAATAAGCATGTTATTGATGACATGACTATTCCAAAAGTAGTATTAAATCTAATACGCTAATATAAACAATCATTTTTAATATAATGCAATATTATATACTCACATGTTATCGATGACACAACAATCCGGATGTCATTTTGAATCTAACATGATTATACAAAAGGTCGTGTTATTGATCACATGATAACATGCCTTTCCAAGTAGGTCGTATCATTGAAAATAATATGATAAATACTTATAGAAAATAAAATCCTCATATACAGATTGAGGAACAGATTTTCTTTGCTCTTCACGAGTAGAATAATGAACATATTTACTTGATTTAGAAGCTCAAGCCTTGAAAATAACTGACTTCTCTCCTTCAGTTATTGGTAGAGGGGTTGTTGCATGAAGTTTCTTTGGTTGAGTGGCTTCATGTGGAGGCTCAATTTCTAGATGAGAGAATCCTTGGGGCTACATCTATTTGATTAACCCCATGACCACCTCGAGAGCATTTTTAACTCTTTAGCACAATTTGCACACTTTCAATGCTCCAACTTTGCTGTCTATACAACGTTTCCTTCTCCAAAATGACGTCAATAATCCCAGTCATGACATCAAGTGGCATGACAAAACTCTTAATGATGTCTTTGCCAAAGTGAGATTGTCCTGACATCTGACCACGATGTGCTACAATAGGAACCATTTTCCTCTATGCCATAGAATGTGTTGTAGTCTTCTTCGCCATCTTGCCAGCGTTTGGGCCCCGATCAAGTGGGCTTCTTCAGCAATTCTAGTTATTTGCAATACCATTCCTAAATCTACCTTCAGCTGCACAGGTATCTCCTCGTACCACTTCCGCATCCTGTAATGAGCCAACAACTTCTTCCTCAACTTTTCATCAGCTGGGTTAAATTTAGTGGTCTTCTCCACGTCGGTCAGCAATTTGGTAAACCCAAGCCACCTCTTGCACCTCAAACTACATAGAGAACTTGGAGCCCTTATAGAAGTATGTTAAAAAAACCACACCTATGTTAGCAAAACAATCTCGTTAATAGCGATCCTATATCATATATTTCCTGTCATGGATAACATGCTTAATAACTAATTGTGTTACCAATTACACGAAATACTCCCATTGTGTAATTGAAACTACACGAAAAGGTAATTTATCATGTTATTGATAACACACTAACATAACTAGCATGTGATCAATAACAAGGAAACCAAAATAGCGTGTTCTCTAAACCATGCTAATTACACGAGTGTGTTATTGATAAGATGATATACCTAAAATGCTAATATGTTGTCATGTTATCAATTCTAAGATAATATAATTAATCATGTTATCTATAATACAAAATTTACCTGTGGCACAAATAAAGCCCCAATGAGAATACCGGTTGTGGCAAAGTGCTCGTCTTCTTCACTCCTGATGTTATGGTGGGCTAAGGATATGCCTTGATGCAACTTGACATGAATTGTGTTCTTCCACCTAGTTGTACCTCCCCACAATAGCTAGGTCATTGAGGATGTTACACAGAGATGGGGAGACAGATATGTTGCTCTGTGTGAATAATATGAGGTACCCCATGTACACCATAGCCAAGCATGTTAAGTCTTTTTCGGAGACAACATGCCTATTTTCGGACACTTCCTTCAAAATTTCATTAATAAGATTCTTCTTTGGCATTTCCCCGCAAAAAATATTTTGAATAATTACCCCTTGTCTTGGGCAACCTTCCCATCGCCACTGTCAACTTCAATGGCTTTCCTTTCACCCTCAAACCCATAATCAGTACGACTTCTTCCATTGTAAGGGGTAGTATTTTGCCCCAGATATTGAACACCTTTTGTGAGTTATCTCAACACTCACCTATTAGAATGTTCAAGAGCGGCCAGAGGTAATGATTTGCTCGCAATCGTATACAAGGTAGAACACAGTCTCATCCAAAATTGTCTTGCATCCTGGCTTTCATTCAATGAGGTCTTTTGATAGTTGAACTCCTCTAGGGAAACTGTTAGTTTCTAGACCCAACCTCCTCCCGTAAATTCTCTTCATCTTTTCTTCTGAAGCCTTTACTAATTTGACCATTTGACTGTATTCATGTAGCCTTTGTCTGTAAAAGATGTTATACATCAACAATGGGTTGTGACCAAAATCAAAGAGCTACGTTGATTCACATTATGTAACCAACATTCAAATACATGCCAAGTTAAATATATCATGTTATTTGTTACACAATTGGTTGCCTTTTCATGCACGATAGCATAACAATTGAATGTTGTCTATCGGATATCGTGTTATTAATAACATGATATGTATGCCACCCATACATGATAAGACCACTTCTCATTGTCGTATGCAGTATTATCGATAACATGATACAATCAATATCGTATTATTGATAATACGACAATGTAATGAGTGTATGCAAGTACTACCAATCTTGTGTTCCATAACACGATATATGGACAATCGTGTATATGAACATACAATTTCCAACTAGAATTTGAATAATAAGCCATTTCTATAGAAGTTGACAATTGGTTTATGCCGATGAGCCTCGTCGGATTAACTCCTCGATGGGTTGCTGATCTTCGCCAAAGATCACTTCTTTATCGTGGGCGTGTGAGTATACACTAGGGCTGAATCTCACTTCACAGATGAAATTCACTTCATAGTGGAAACTTTTAAAATTGCTAGTCAAATAAGTCAAAAATTGGACCTCCCAATGCGTTGTCTCTTCTAACTTGTCAGTTTTTCGAAATAGCTGGTTGGATGGGTCTTAAATTGGACCTCACACTCCATTTTCGTCAATAATTAGGCCTCCCACTCCATTTTCACTTCTCATTAGTCAGACTTTGGAAATCACCGATCGGATGGGTAGTTCCTCAATAAATGCAGCTGTTTGACGGGTTTATAAGATATAAAACCCTAAACCTTAAGATAGGGGTATTTTGCTCTAGTTTTTCTATAATATTGTGTAAGTCTTGAGTCTTGTGTCATTTGTACTTGGAATATTGAATATTGGCTTCTTCAGCTAGGTAGTACTTAAAAATAAGAGAATATAGAATATTAGCTTCTTCAGTTAGGTAATATGAAAAAAACTCTAAATGAGAAAACATATGGACTATAAAATTATAGTGGAATCACCCGTAGGATATGCCATCAGTTCTTCCACTGTGCCTTCTATGTAATTTACTACTACTTGCTTATGCTTCTAGTGTTTCAATAATGCATACCTTGAAAGTGTCTCAATATTGTGTAAGTCGCTTTATTTTGGGTTGACTTGCGTAGCTATATTATGCAGTTAAAGACTTACAATTTCAACTCTGAACTTCTCGTATAATTAGTCTAAAATAGACTAATCATTTTCTATTTTAATTTACTGAATTTTGATTAGCTTGAAAAAATGAACCGAGCTGGCTTAGTTCTATTTAATTTAGCCAATTTTTTTTTGTGCTATAAAAGAAGAAGGAAATTTTAATAGAACTAGTTTTGTGATTAATATATTGTAATTGTTAGAATAACAGGAGAAGAAAGAAAAGTTTGGCTGACTTTCTTGTTTGGGGAGATACTGGCCACAGCCTTTTATCCTTTTTCGGTACAACTAATAAATGTCGGAATGTGCTCTCTCGACATCTGGACTGATCACATAAACGGTACAGGTACCATACATCTATTAAAAGTTTTTATCATCAACCAAAAAACAACAAAGAAAATTCCACGTACTTGTAGCTCTAGGAAACAATGTACAAATACTTATATTACTTAATTTTCTCACACATAGTTATTATTAAAAAATTAAAAATTTCAAATGCACAGCCTTACATACCCTTGCATATAATAGTATTCTAAATTAGATGCTGTAGAATAAATAAAAGAACCATCCCATATGCAGCTGCAGAGGCTATAAAAAAAAGATCAAATGTAAGAATCAGCAGTTGAATGGCTGTTGATGATCAACATGTGGGGGTTGTGGAACCAAAAAAATCAACATGTGTGCATTTACAGATAATTTTATGGTATCCAAGACAGATTGCCTGATTGTTTAGGACACTGCTTATGAGTTTTTTTTTTCCAATTGGAGATTGGTAGTCCAAAACATGAGGACCCACCGTTATCTTCATTTATTTCTTAGACTTGTAGACTACATTTGATGTTGTCCTTGTCCACAGAAGCAGTCAGTTGCCAGACCACAAAATTTGACGCATGTTTGAAGACGTTTCTTCGTTAGTCAGTAATATACAATTATTTCTGAGATGTGTAGAACGAATTATTAAAAGAAAATTCTTGGGTGCATATACTTGGCTATTAACTCGTTAGTCTTCAACTTTTTTTTTTTATTTTGTAAAGTTGGAATTCGTTGTAGTAGCTAATTGCTTCAAAGACGGTAAGAATTAGATCCATTCATGTTTCCGAACTTCACATGTGTGGAGTTTTTATCATAAAACCAACGGATCGATTTGACTAGTCTGTTTATTGTGTTTTATAATTTTTACAAAAAATCAAACAATCACCTATTGATTTTTATAAAAATATAAAAAATAACTTATTAGCAATGTTTTTTGTAAAGTGTCCCTAATGAATAATAATTGCAACATTTTAAAAAGCAATGTAAATAATAAATATTACAAACAAAATAAAAATAGTTTTGCTACATAAGTAAGTTAAGAGCACGAAGATAATATTGTTGAAAACATCATTCTTAAAGGTAGACCCGGGTACATTTGAAATAGAACAAAAAAATAAGCAAGACAAAACCATGACCGAGTGAATAAATTTTGGGTATTTTAAGGGAATGACATTTAGAATAGTCCCACATAGGAAATAAAATTTTCCTATAGTGAGTATAAAAGGCTTAAGTTTGGCCTTTAGTAATAGGCCTTTGGGCAACTCCGCTTTCATGGGGTAGATACATATTGGACCCATGAACCTAGGTGGACTAATTCACATGTTTATGCCATTGGCCAGCCGGCTAGGCTAAGCTCGGCTCACGTCGATTTAGTTTGCACATGCAGCCTACTGGGTTGGGTAAAGAAAAATTTAATTTCTTTTTGGGTCAAATTTTTTTAAGAATTAAATGCCATTCTTATCCTTCTATAATTGGATAAAAATGGACCCTTGATGGGTCAAAAGATCTTATCCTGATGGTCTTCCCAAGATGCCCTTTCATTATGTGTGCATGTGTCTCCTTAGTCTATGCATGGTGTCAACTTAGGTCTTGGTTACTTCCTTTCACAGTCTATATAAGACGGTCTTTTACATGCACTCAATTCAAATTTTTCTGCATAAGTTGAGTCAGTGTTCAGAAAGTAAAAAATAAGAGTTACCTTCATTGTAGATTGCTGTTAGAGTGTTTCTAACAAGCAGCAATAGATCGTTTCATCCTGGAAAATAGACGTCTATTTGTCTAAAGCACCTGTGGGGAGGATGTATCTGTCTTAAGGAGATAGCCAAAGCAAACTCAATCTTCTCTTCCAATTTCATGCTCATCATGTGTGTACAAGTATACATCAAAGGATTCATTCAAGGCAATTGTGATTTACAAAGGGGAATCCAACGAACCACAAGCTTAAGGCAATTCATGTCCTACTATATTTTTCTTTTATTTATCATGTTCTTTTTTAGGACTAATTATTGTGTGTGTAGTGATGGCTGCAAACATTGAAGGCACTAGCAACATTGTTATTCCGGTCACAGTACCTCGGCATGTTCCCTACGTCCAAGTGAACCATGGGGAAAACCCAGAGAAGTTTAGTGGAATAGATTTGTGCTATTAGTAGAAGATATTATTTTATTTGACTAAACTCAACCTCTCTAGGTTAGTGATTGAAACATGTCATATCCTCGAAAAGGATGAGACCAACAAGTAGAAAGTTGATGTTGTGAATGCTTGGAAGTATTTTAATTTTCTATGTCATAATTATGTTTTGAATGGACTTGATAGCTCATTGTATAATGTATATTGTGCATTGAAAAATGCTAAAGAGTGTTGGGATTTACTAGAAAAGAAATAAAAAACTAATGATACTAGCAGAAAGAAATTTGTAGCTGGTAGGTTTCTGGATTTCATAATAGTGGATTCAAAGACTGTAGTCAGTAAAGTTCAAGAACTCCAACTCCTTCTCCATGAAATTCATGATGAAGGAATGATTCATAGTGAATCATTTCAAGTTACAACGATTGTGGAGAAAATGTAGCCCTTGTGGAAAGATTTAAAAAGCTATTTCAAACACAAACGCAAGGAAATGGGACTTGAGGAAGAGATAGTTCATTTGAGAATTAAGGAGGACAACCGCAAATTTGAAAAGAAGAGTGGTAATGATGAAGTGGAGGCCAAGGTTAAATCTGGCTAACAAGTGAGTAACAAAAAGCAAAAGGTATCTAGTCAACCTCTTAAGGATGATCATAAGAGATCAAAAGGCAATGACAAATTGATGCATAATTTTAAGGGAAAGTGCTACGTTTGTGGCAAAAATGTCTATAAAGCCAAAGTTTGCTAAGAATGCAAGGCACAAGGAGATGTCCCAAAGAAGAAAGCTACTAAAGTAAATATGGCTCAAGTTGAGACTCTTTTTGAAGACGTGTCTGAATTATCCCTATCTGCAGTTGTCTCAGAGGTCAACTTGGTGCAGTGGGTCACTTCTATGTAGATTTTGAGGCAAAATCTATGAAAACCATGTCAGTCCAAGGCCAAAATGAACAAAACTGTTAGAAAATTAACTCTATCAAGAAAAATATTTGTGTGAAGATTATTGTCTAGGTTTACACAAACAACCAAGCAGTTCAAGACATCACATTCACTAATTGGCAAGTAAATCTGATAATCTTTCACAAGGGAAGGTTTAAGGCCCAAAGCTACCTATCCCCATGCAGTGGTTTTCCAATTACTCTTTAGTGTCTACATTTTTACTTCCATTGTTACCACCCAAATTTCATTCATGTTGAGGATTGTTAGATAACATAACTTAGTGCTTTTATTATCTATGATGGGTTAAGTATACTTAAACCCCAAAACCATGAGTGAGTAAATAAAATTTTGGTATTGTAAGGGAATGACATTTAGAATAGCCCCACATAGGAAATAAAACTTTCCTAAAGTGAGTATATAAGACTTAAGTTTGGCCTTTAGTGATAAGCCCTATGGCCACCTTACTTTTGTAGAGGAGATACATGTCTGGACCCATGAACCTAGGTGCCACTGCTAGTTAGCCTGCTCGGTTTGGTTTGGTTCGCACTCGTAGCCGACCAAGCTGGTCAGGTAAAAAAGAATTAAATATTTTTTAGGTCAAATTCTTTTAAGAATTAAATGTCATTCTTATCCTTCTATAATTGGATAAAGATAGACCCTTGATGGATCAAAGGATCTTATTATTCCCTTTCATTGTGTGTGCACTTGTCTCCTCATTCTATGTATGATGTCTCCTTAGGTCTTAATCGCATTCTTCACAGTATATATAAGATAGTTTTTTACATGCACTTAATACGGATTTTCCTGCATGCATGAATTTGAGCTATGTCCAAAGAGTAAAAACAGAGTTATCATCGTTGTGGTTATTATTCAAGTGCTTCTAACAAGTAGCAATAGATCACTTCATCTAGGAAGATAGACATTCATTTATCCAAAAGCACTGGTGGGGAGGACGTATCTATCTTCAGGAGATAGCCAAGCTAGAATCGATAGTCTCTTCCAATTTTCTGCTCATCTTATACATGCAGATATACATCAAAAGATCCATTCAAGACAATTGTGAGTTATAAAGGAGAATCCAGCCAACAACAATTAGTGTAATCGGCTAACTACCCATCGGATTGGCAACTGTATCTAACTTTTGAACTATGAAAAGATTTCTCTACAGTAATGTTTCATGGAAGATCTTGACAGTACAACAAAAGAATGACCACCCGGAAATGAAAATAAGAGCTACTAAGTTCAGTGGCATGAAGCACAAGAGACGTAAACAAAATTCTAGACCAAATCATGACCATGATCATGATCATGAAAGAAACTCCCCTTCATAAGAAACGAAAGTAAAGCCGACTACTGTCTAGTAGCCATGCAATACGTTCCAAAGTGGCTGATTACATTATTTGAAGGGACATTGGTGAAGCAACAAGCTAGTTGCATTCACGCATTATTCATACACAGGTAACATAAGCCGTACTCCAGTACATAAGTGGCGCATAAGGAAGCTGCGGTCTCTAGTTTTGAGGCTTGTTCTCAGCGGTCACTAGAGCTGACTCCTTTGCCGCAGAGCAGCACCTACAGTGACCATGGTAGTAGCCACAGCACCGGCAACCATGTCTGCCTCCGTATCGACCTCTGTATCCACCCCTTCCACCGCCATACCCACCGCATATCCTCCATGGTTCTCAACTGATGTTTCACCTGTACCAGCAAATGCTGCTCAATAAGTAATTTGTCAATTATATATGGTTAATTCGAGTCACTCGACTAAACAAACGGAGCAACCGGCCTTAATAACACTGTATCCTGTTGCCAATTCCATAGGGCATATACAAGTTTCTTCTATCATGCGCAAGGGGTAACTCAGGACATCCTGGCTATCCTAATTATAAACATTTTTGTTAAAGAGGAAAAGAACCTTTGCCCTACCTGGGAAAATAGCTAGAGACTAGACACTTGTTGGTATAGATGTTAGACATCAGGCCCCAGTGTGATTAGTAGCTAAAAGTTGTAGTTAGTAGTATAAAAACACAATTAAGTTCTTTAAACTTTAAACTGTTCCGCGGAAGTCTCAGCAAGGTATCTAGCTGCCACTTAAGATGAAATGGCAAGAAATACTGCCAGGAGAAGACCCAAAGCCAGAACAGTCTTTGACGCCATCCTTTCACTCAATAAAGACTAGGAGTATGTAAAGGAAGGATGAAAGAAATGCTACACCCTGTGAACCTATTTATAGATGCATGGGGACCACTGTAGTGGAGATAAACAGATTAGTAATACAAATGACTCAATGAATGCAAAAGACAAGGATGCTTGCATATGCAGTGAGCTTGTTATTGTTGTAGAAAAATAAATTGAATAATGAAAATTTCAAAGGCCCACTATTGCAAGAATGGTACCCGTTTTATCGTCTGTATTGTACTATTAAGTAGTTAATGATATGATTTAATTTATTTGACTGGTAAATAAGAGGAAAATTTTATCCGACCTTCATCTAAATAAAAGGTAATGAAAAAAGTTCTTTCGTACCTATTTATCTGTTACCTGTTTGTCATTTTTAAAAAGTATACATATATTATACCCATTAGTCTTAAGTGGTTTAATTTTAAAAAAAATGACTTATAACTTTTTACAATAATTTACATGTTATGACTTACCATTGTGATTTACTCAACAAAAGATATCATTCAAATCCCAAACAATTATTAAACGACACTACAACAAAATACACTATTAGCGATGCACAGAAAAGCGTCGCTACAAACTACAACTTGCGACACTTACAAAACCATCGTAATAAAATGACCTATTAGCAACGCTTAAAACAAGTATATTTTTGGCCTTATATTTTCTATTTTCCTTATTGTGTTGCAGGTCTCTATGTTTTAGCCTCAGAACCTGTCAAGATCCCTTGGTTTAATTTGATATTTGCTGACATAAGCGATGAGTGGTCTCAGTCATTGTTTACCTTCTCTGGGCATATGAAACATATCAGTGTATGATATGTGCCACAAACACCCATCAAATGTTTTAGTCATGCTTACACGTATTATATACTCGGCAGTTGTTACAAGGTACAATGATATGTCACATTGTCAAGTGTAATTTTCCTTGTTGGCTTCATCCTTTTCAACAAATTCACTATAATCTTCTTAATAGCATACACTGTAATTCAAGTCGCTGGCAAATTTGATGTCTAACAAGGCTTTTGAGTCATGGTTGGATGAACAATCTAGCTTTTCTGATAGGGGCTTATGTCAGCAAGAGACTGCAAGTTCATCTTCAGCAAGAATTGCAATTAAGGATGCTGGCATTAAGAATAAACCTAAAACCCTGACACTCCTAGATCCTACAAATGGTAATGGCCTGAGAGTCCATTACTCGTTTTCGTCCCAAACTTCAATTATATCTCCGTTTCTTGTTTGTATGGAAATTTTCATAGAGAACAATTCCACTGCACTATTGACAAAGATAGCTGTGAAAAGTGAAGAACCCGTCAGAAACTCAGAATATCCAGTGGAATCACCAGACCTACATGAAAGGTAATTGATCTTCACTATTCTAGTTGTTATATGTTTTTACCTAGATGTTGCTATCACTTTGCCGCTCTTAGATGTGTATGACTAGAGAAATTAGCCAGAAGGGTCTTCTAAGTTTATTTTATTTTCCTCAATGAATAACTTGTGCTGCATTATACTGTTGTGAAGGATCAGTATGCTTGTTAGATAGGAGGGTGTCGTGCGTGTTTTTTAATTCAGCATTACACATTATTCTTGACTTCTCCATGACATCTAAAGACTAATTTCCAGTTTTTATCAGGCTTTCAGTGGAAGCTTATTACTTGAATTTGGTGTAACATAATGGTTGAAGAAATTTATGTTCTTTGGTATATTTTTTAAATTGGTCTGGCCAAGTGGCGACCTTTCTGAATTACGTCATGAGAGCCTAAATTCAGGCTCCTGACATTCCTTAACTCTGTTCCACTGTTATTTAAAATCCCAATATTTATTAAGACTGTGTGCAACCTATTTACAATTGTCACTAAGGAGAACTTTAATTGTCTGAATAGTTGGAATGAGGTTGCAAATATAAGCTGTATAGATGATATCCATGTGTTTGATGTTAAATGGCTGGAAAATTATCATAGTTTGTACTCATTATCTCAATTGATTGAAGCGATTTATGTTGATTTATTCTGCAGCTTGGAAACCACTCAAGATGTACCCACTTTGATTTGAGTGGAAGAGATTGAATCTCTAGAACTAGGTCAAAAAACCATGAAACTACTTCAAGCCCGTTTCCATCACCATTTGTTACCTATAAAGATGATTGTAACTTGTGATGGCAACAAATACCCTATGAGATTGTGGTTAGACATTGGATACTTCATTAGGCCACTGTCCATGGATTTTAATACTTTTACAAAGAAGGAATCTCACCTACCTGGGATGTTTGTGTATTCTAGAAGGTCAGTTAGCAATTGCTTAAGACGATTATCTTCTCACTCTCATTGTTCAACACTGCTTCATTTGCATTATTGATATACAGTTTTAAATATTCAGGTAACTTTGTCAAGTGGGTCTTTGATAGAGGTGAATGGCACAGCAGAATGTGTCACCAATTCCATACACTATAGATATGGTGTTGAATATGATTATAATAAATTTGTCACTTCTTTTAAGTCCTAGATGAACTTTGTAAGGGCACAAAGTCTCCTTTTAGAAGTTAGGTGACCTTTCATGCTTTTTCGTGAAGCACCAGCCTTTTCAACTAAATAACAGGTTACTTTGTAACTTCAATAGGTGCACCTTTTGGGAACATCTTGAAAATTCAATCGTCAAGGACCGATTGGTTAATGATGACAAATTTCTTCTGGTCTGTGGCATCAAAGATGATTAACAATGCAAATATTTTTCTTGTGAGCGTGGATATGCCAATTGCTGCCATACTTCAAGTTTGTGTTTGCGATTCAGTGCCGAAATCTAGCAACTCATTTCCTTGTCTTATTACATTAACGGTTCTTGAAGGTAAATGCACTGAATCATTGGATATCATGGTCAAAGTTAACAGTGAAGAGATAGTATTTGGCCTGAATATGTTAAATCGAATTGTGGCATACAAATATTTGCTTTTTATATAGGACTATAGTCATGGAAGAAGTCCCATTTGGGAAAGGGACAGGGATAAAAGACATGACAGACATTGCCATCACATGTATGAACATTCTTCGGATTCTGGATATGCATTGAAAATTTATGACCATTCACTTCCAGAATGTCTACACCTATTCCTCATTTAATTTGCTCAAAGATTTCTGAATAATACTCTCCTTTGCATCATTGTTACAGCCGGAACTGCACCACAATTTGTAGAGGACCCACCTCCGTTTCTACATAGTTTGAAGCAAATGGCGAGATGACTTATGCAAGTTCCTTGGCCACAACTGGCAGCCAAAGTATGTGTTTGCTCCCTACTTCCTGCCGGACCAGCCTGCCAAGTTCACCAACGTGCTCAAGGTTTTTGGGGCCAACAATGTGACCAAGCTTGTCAACGAGCTCCACCCCCACCAGCGGGAGGATCGCTGGTCCACTAGACCCTCTTAAGGATGTCAATTCTACATATCATAATATATCTTTCTCAATTAGAGGTAGAAATGAAGAGGAATGAACTAAAATTGTATCATAAGCTGAGATTTTAAATTCTAATTGAGATATGATTGTATGGATATAATAATAAAACACTTTGTACAAAATATTTTTAGAGCTCTCAAGTTAGTTTTGATTATGTAACTAAAACACATGAGTGTTTTTTTAATAATTAAACTTATAGAATATTTGTTTATGCAAGGAAATAATTAGTGGGTTTGGAGTAGGATTGTTGAGCCAGCTTTGTTCTAATTGAAGCTAGACTCAAGCTATCTTAAATTAAAGCTTAAACTCGGGCTAATAGAACCAAACTCTTGTTTGGCCCATCTTGATGTGGCTTGGTTTGAATGTTAGCTTTCTTAACTTTGATTGAGTAGTGTAGGTAGTTTATTTTGACATTTGATATATGTTGGTTGGATTCATAATTATGTTACAAATTATTTTTGTATATGAGATTGTAAATTTTGAAATAATGATATACTTATTGTAATAGGTTGGAATCAATAAATTTTGAATGAAAAAATAGGTTTAAGTGAATTTTTTTCTAAAATATGGGGGGACTTCAAATAAAATTTAGGTAATGATGTCATCATTCCATCAACCTGAATTGACGAAACTTAGCAACTAATCCTGGTTAGGGTCCGGATTGGGTTTTAAAACATTGCTTCAAAGAACACTAATGGATGATGTGCATTACTACATGTGTTCTCATTCTTGCCTACAAGACACCTTTGAAGACAATTGGCTTTCACAAGGCAATTGTCATTTCTCACATTTGGGATTCTTCTGAAATAAGCAGTGGATGGATGTTTTAGAGCGTGACTCATATGATAGGAAAAAATTATTAAAAAATAAATAATTTTATTTGGTATATATCTAATATACGTGTCCATTTTCATTTCATATTTAATCATTACAATTTATTTGCGACAACTATAAACAATAGTGGTAATTATGTTAGTTTTTTACTTTAGTAATATCTGATTAAGTGAATAAAAATATTTATTTTATCCTTTTTGAGTGCAATTAAAAATATATAATAGATATTGGTTATCCAATTAATTGGTCTATTATTAGTGGAAGGATCGGTTATGAAAATACTTATACTGTTTACTCAATAGCTATGAATAAAGATTTGACAAATGTTAATGGTAATGAAATAGGTTATTCTGTAATCGTATCATTTTATTAGCATCCCTAATCACTACAACAAAATGTATCATTAGCGACGTAAATAAAAGCGTCACTAATAACTACTACTAATAACTACTACTTGCAACGCATAAATAAGCGTCGCCACAAAATTACTTCTTAGCGATGCTTAATAATAAGTGTCGCTAATGTGTAATTTTGTGGCGACACTTAATACAAGCTTCGCTAAAAGATATTTATTTATGTTTTTAAAAGAAAAAATATTACTTTTAGCCATGCTTTTTCTAAAGCATCACTAATAGGTTTAACAATAGTGATGCTTGGTAGAATGTGTCACTAATAGTTATGCTATTAGCGACACTTAATAAAAGCATCACTATTAGTAATGAATTTAAAATAAAAAATTTAAAATTTAGAACTATTAGTGACAGCGTTAACCAAACATTGCCAATAGCATTAGTAATAGTGACATTTGTTTATAAGCGTCGCTATTATCTTTATTAATTAATTTTATTTAATAAATAATTATATAATAAATAAATATAAAAAAATTAAAATAAACTTCTTACACCTAGAGGGAGGGAGGGAGAGAGCGAGAGAGAGAGGGAGGGAGGGAGGGAGAAAGAGGGGAGAGAAAGAGAGGGAGAGAGGAGAGAGGGAGAGAGAGAGGAGAGAGAGGAGGAGAGAGAGTGGGAGGGAGAGAGAGGAGAGAGAGAGGAGAGAGAGGGAGGGAGAGTGGAGAGAGAGGGAGAGAGGGGGGGAAAAAGAAGAGAGAAGAGAGAGAGGAGGAGAGAGAAATTTTTTATCTTTTTATTAAAAAATTAATCAAATAAATAAATAAAAAATGTATTAGTGACGCATAATAATATGAATCGCTAATACGCTTGGTAGTAGTGACGCATAATCGTATGCATCACTAATAACCTCAGTAGTAGCGACGCATATTCCTATGCGTCGTTATTACCTTATAATTTATGATATTAATTTTAAAATATGTAGAGAGAGGAGAGAGAGAAAGAGAGGCAGGAGAGAGGGCGAGTGAGGAGAGAGTAGAGAAGAGAGAGAGAGAGGAAAGAGGGAGGGAAAGAGAGAGGAGAGGGAGAGAGAGGAGACAACTTTTAAGCATCGCTAATGGTACTGTAAGCGTCGCTAATAGTTATTAGCTATGCATAAAAAACGTCGCTACTTGCATCGATAAAATTGTCGTTGCTTCTGCATATTAGCAACACTTAAGTGTTGATAAAAGTCAACATTAGCAATGATTTTTTTGTGACACATAATTAATCGTTGTTATTATTAACTTATTAGCTATGCATAGATATATCCGTCTCTAATACATTATTATTAGTGTCGCGTAATTATGTGTCGCCTATAATTTCATTATATGTAAAAAAAATAAAAAAAGCTTATTAGTGACGCATCATTATAAGCGTCGCTAATAATATTTTTTTATGCATCTTTAATGTTCAAGAATAAATGTTTAAAAATTTTAAAAAAATATTATTAACAATGCATAACGATATGCATCGCTCAAAAAAGTTATTAGCAACGATAGTAAGCATCGCTACTACAAAAATTATTTTAAAAAAATATATATTATTAGCGACGCATGATGATATATGTCACAAAAAACCATTTTTTTTAAATAAAAACCCGCTAGTGGTGAGCCAGGAAGGGGCGGGGGGATTTATAACAAACCGCGAGGGTGAAAATCGCCCATGTGGTAAATATTTTCCACCTGCGCGGGCAAAAGTTTTGCCTTTGTGGGTTAAAAAAAGTATTAGCGACGCATATACTATGCATTGCTAATACGCTAAATAATAGCAACACATAAGATATGCTTTGCTACTACCAATGATTATTAGTGACAGTATAAAATTATACATCGCTAATAATTAACCTATTAGTGACACATAATATAGTATGTGTCGCTAATAATATTTTTTTTTCTTCTCTCTCTCACTTCCTCCCTCTCTCTCTTCTCTCTCCTCCTTCCCTCTCTCTTCCCTCTCCTCTCTCTCTCACTTCCCTCTCTCCTCCCTCATCTCTCTCTCTCCTCTCTCTCCCTCTCCTCTCTTCCCTCTCACCTCTCTCTCTCTCTTTTCTCTCCCCTCTCCTCTCTCTCTCTTCTATCCTCTCTCTCACCCCTCCCTATCCACTTTCTCTCTGTCCTGTCCTCTCCCTCTCTCCTCTCTCTCCCACTGCTCTCTCTCTCCCTCACCCTCTCCCCCACCTCTCTCTATCTCTTCCTCGCTCTCTCTTTTCTCTCTCTTCACCCTCTCTCCTCTCTCCCACTCCTCTCTCTCTCCTCCTCTCTGTCCCTCTCCTCTCTCTCCCTCTCTCTCTCTCCTCCCACCTCTCTCTCTTCCTTGAGCTCTCTTTTCTCTCTCTTCTCCCTCTTCCCGCTCATCTCTCTCTCTCTTCTTCCCCCTCTCTCTCTCCTCTCCTCTCCTCTCCTCTCTCTCCCATTCTCTTTCTCTCTCCTCTCCTCTCTCTTCCCTCTTCTATCTCTCTCTCCCTCTCTCTTCTACCCTACCAACCTCTCCCTCTCTCCTATCCTCCTCTCTTCCTCCCTCTTTCTCTCATCTCTATCTTCCCCCCACTCTCTCTCCTTTGTTTAATTTTTTTTTAAAATTTTTTAGTAGCGATGCATACCTGTATGTGTCGCTACTACATTAGTCAATAACGACATCGCTACTACCTGAGTATAGTTGTGACGCATAGCAGTATGCATCACTACTATATATATATTTTTTAAATTATAAAAAAATAATGTATAATCAAAATATTTTAGTATGAGCGATGCTTTATGCTATGTGTCGCTAATATGTTTAGTATTAGCAACACTTTATTCTATGGGTTGCTAACATAGGACTATTAGCGATGCTTTATATTAAGCATCACTAATGACAATTTTTTTTGTGATGCTTTTTTATATGTCGCAATTAGTTATTTTTAGCAATGCTTGTGTGTGCATTACTAATAAAAGTGTCACTCTTAGTACATTTTTTTTAGTGAGAGAAAAGAGAGAGGGTGAGGGGAGAGAGAGAGGAGGAGACGAAAAAAAAAATTTATTTAAAAATTAATCAAAAAATTAAATGAAAAATTTATTAGTGATGCATATACATATGCGTCACTAATATGCTTGTTAGTAGCAATGCATAATAATATGCATCACTAATATGCTTGGTATTAGCAACGCATATTCATATGTGTCACTAATAACCACGGTAGTAGCGAGACATATTCCGATGCGTAGCTATTACCTTATGATTTATGATATTAAATTTAAATATGTAGAGAGAGAAAAAGGAGAGAGCGAAAGGAGAGAGAAAGAGAGGGAGAGTGGAGAGAGAGATGAGAGAAGGAGAGAGAGAGAGGGATAGAGAGGGAGAGAGGAGAGAGGGAGGGAGGAGAGAGAGGGATAAAGAGGGAGAGAGGAGAGAGAGGGAGGAGAGAGAGGGAGAGGGAGGAGAGAGAGAGGAGAGAGAGGGAGAGAGAGGGAGGAGAGAGGGAGAGGGAAAGAGAGAGAGTGTGTATGAGAGAGAGGGGGAGAGAGAGGGGCGAAAGAGAAAAGAGAGAGGGTGAGGGCTGAGAGAAGAGGGAGAGAGGTGAGAGAGGAGAGAGAGGAAAAAGATAGGAGGAGAGAGAAATATATAATTTTTAATTTTTATATTTTTTATTTAAAAATTAATAAAAAAATAAATGAAAAATATATTAGTTACACATATAAACATGCGTCACTAATATGCTTGTTATTAGCGACACGTAATAATGTGTTGCTAATACGTTTGGTATTAGCAATTCATATTTGTATGCGTCGCTAATAAACTCGGTAGTAGCAAAATATATTCCTATGCGTCGCTATTACCTTATAATTTATGTTATTAATTTTTAAAAATGTAGAGAGAGAAAAAGGAGAGAAAGAGAGGGAGGAGAGAGGGAGAGAAAGAGGGGGAGAGAGAAGAGAGAGAGGGTGAGGGGAGAGAGAGGGTGATGAGAGATAGAAGAAAGAGAGAGGGTGAGGGGAGAGAGAGGAGGGAGAGATCGGGAGAGAGAGTGAGAAGAGAGAAAGAGGAGAGGGAGAGAGAGATAGAAAGAGAGAAAGAGGGTAGAGAGAGAGGTTGAGGAGAGAGAGAAACAAGGTTGAGAGAGACAGTGAGGAGAGAAGAGAGAATTTTTTTTAAAAAAAAATACTATTGGCGACGCTTATTAGTAAGCGTTGCAAATATGAACCTTATTTACGACGCATAATAGAAATAGTTGCGACGCTTATTAGTATGCGTCGCAAATATGAAATTTTTTTTCGAGCATCGCAAGTATGAAATTTTTTTGCCAGCATCGCAAATAAGTTGCCTTGTTGCAACCTTTCTATGTAAACATTGCAACATAACTTCTACCCGCGCGATCAAAAAGATCGTGCGGGATTTATTCATTTGCCAAAGCTGGCAAAGTAAAATATCATGCGGATGATTTTGATTGCCCACACTGTATTTATCCCGGTCACCCCATCTGCTTCTTTGGAATCCCCCTACCATCACCACCTCGGGCTCCACCCCACTGCCACCATCCCGGCTCAGCCACCACAAGAGCTCCCCCCCTATGTCAGCTCTGCTTCCTCACTCCTCCCTCCCCCTCACGAGTCCCCCCACTTCTCTGGAATACCCCTGCCTCCCTGCTGCCGTTGTCCCGGTTCAGCCCCACCATAGTCCCCCCGCGCTGGCTCCTCCAACCCCCTCCTCCTTCCCGGTCCCCTCCTCTTCTCAGGAATCCCCCAGCCACCACCGCCGTCTTGGCTCAGCCACCGCCAAAGAACCCACCCCCCCACCAACCCCGTGCCAGCTTCACTTCGGCCTCCTCCCTGGTCCCCCACTCTTCTCTAGAATCCCCTGCCACCGCCCAAAGCCACCTCCTCCATTGCCATAGCTAGAGCCCCCCCCCCCCAGCGCCGGCTCCTCCTCCCTCCCCCTCTACTCTAGAATCCCCTTGCCACCGCCCAGAGCCGCCTTCAGCTCCACGTCACCACCGTTGTCCCAGCTCAGCCACTGCCAAAGCCCCCCTCCCCACCTTAATATCCCCAGCCGGCTATTATGGGGGGCGCTCGGGGAAAGCTCACCGTATGGCACTCGCAAGGCCAAACAGCCCAGCAAGTAAGTCATTCTTTGTCAAGGTCATGGCCTCATGCCATTCGACCAAGCATCCAGTCCACGAAGCTAAGCAATGAACCCGTCCCAAGGTGGATGTGCGAACATGCCAGCACATTTCCCAAGCGAGCTGGCTGTAGGGGGACACCCCCTTGCGATCCACGGATCCAACTTAGGCAACCCGCACAATTCATCTCAGCCAAGTGCATGGAAGGGTCTTTGTATCCAACATGGCCATAAGGCCAGACGGCCGCCCAATTGGTCGGGGAGCCCCATCTTCTAGCCGACAGGCTGGCATGATAGCTAGCAAGGCAACAAGACTTCGTTGCTGTCAAAGACAACCGGTTGCAAGGCTAGGTAACATACCAATAGCTTTGTCATTTCAGCTCACCATGTCCCCCCTATATAACATAAGAGATTTTCTCCATTTTGCTCGAGTAGCAGCCAAAGTGGCTGTACAGGCATGGTTCGCCCAAACTTTGCCAAATGGCCCGAAATCACTCCCAAGGACTCTCTAACACTATTTAGGGGGGAGGGGACATCTTAAGTATCCAAATATGTGCTAGTCGGCCATGTGTCCCAACATAGCCAACTATGTGTGTGCATCGTTGCGTGCTTTCTGTGCAACGTTGCGCACACATGTTGCGCAATGTTGCGGACCTTCCCCACAACGCCTACATACATGGTGTGCAATACTATGGGCAGTTCCCACAATGTATACTCACCTAATATACAACACTTCCACCCATGTGTGTGCCCGAGCACGTGTCACGGATAGTCCGCTTCGCTACCCCATGACACTTTCCCCCGCTTGACTCGTCGACGCCCTCGTCGATGGTACGGCTCTAGGGGGTCTTGCTCTTGCTTCCAACCATGGCACAAAAATGCGATGAAGGGTTAACTCTTTTCTTGCGACGCTTGAAATCGGTTCACACTGCAACTTGGATCAACTCATAGATTGCATGCTCTAGAAAAATCAACTTCCACCATAGGCCCTCGACTCAGTTAAACCATTGCATGACGAAGTTTCTGCTCAATGTGCCTTGCCCATCGGCACAAGCAAAGTACTCTGCGGTTGTGAACGCTTTGATAAGTAGGTGCGCCCAACAGCTCCACTTGAGTTGGTGCTGCACATCAACCGGGAAAGGATACACCAAATGATGCCCAACTTCCTCTCTTGAAGTCAGCCTTGCACACGAGAGACTAGCAAGTTGCCTACACTCTGAACGATTTTTTCCTACACTTCAGCCACCCTTGTAGCTCCCCCCAACAAGCTTACACCATGATGTTGGGCCTCAACACTCTTGTCTATCCACCTGACGTCTCCCAAGAATCGAATACCACCCCCACTTACAACAAAGCTCATTATAGCAATGCAGCGACGTCTTTGATGTGTCCCATAACTTATGGGTCTTCACCGCTCAAAGCTCTTGGCCACCCGATTCAGTCATAATTCCCCTCGCAATATGTTCCAGAGGCCTACTCCACCCTAAGAGCAGCAGCTTTGCTCAAGCTTCATGTGACCGGTGTGATCACCAAGCTAGTACACCACACTTAATGCAGCATTCCATTAGTTTTCCACTCGCGATCCCCTCCAACAGTCTACTGCACCCTAGGAGTAGCGACTTTGCTAGAGCTGCGCGTAACAACTTGGTTACCAAACTCCTACACCGCTCAGGATGTAGTGATGCCCTAAGGCTTCCTCTCGCGATCCCCTCTAGAGGTTTCTACCCCAGCCTAGGAACAACAACTTGGCTCAAGCTTCGCGTAATTGACTTGGTCACCAAACTCCTACACCTCTCAAGATGCAGCAACTCCTTGCGTATGTTTCCCGCCGGAGAATGAAACTCACTGCGCTTCGCTAGCTAGACCAATGCCTAAAACTAGCAATCCAAGATTGTTGCTGCCCTACCAAGCAAATGGCATTCCGGGCCACCAGCAACCCAGGGGTGAGAACACGTTCTATTCAAACATGCTTCAGATGCTCCACTTGCATGTTGACCCAACGAACATGTGTGGGAGAGTTTTCCTCCTGCTCACCCAAAGAACTGTGCCACCTCTTGCCGCATCAGGTCTCAACCAAGGGCATGACAATTTCTGACCTCATGTGCCAAACTTTCCTTCTCTTTTTCTTTTCTTTTCCAAACACCGGCTGCACACTTGCAAGCCGAATGGGTAATATCTCGCCCGTGTTCATTTCTCTTTTTATCACTTGGACCGGATAGTATCCACTATGTTCGAGTCCCAAATTCACCTCTTCATCAGCCCAGGAAGTTTCGTTCCCAGGATTAATGTCTTTCCACGTGCCAATTTGCACTGCACCAAGTTCAACCCAAAACGACCCACTAATGAGTCCCATATCTTGCTAGCAAGAAGAACATGACTGACCTTGGTGATACTCTTTGTCCAAAACTGGGCTGTATGTTCATTCTCAACATGACCGCCCCACATAGGGCTCAATCCTAGCCCATTCTCACATCGAAGAGTTCCATATTTCATTGGTATAGATAACTGGCTGCATACCCATAAACTCGGTTCAATATGCTTTTCCACCCACAAAATCGTCGGGTAGAGAGGGTACAAAGATTCACAAGACTTCTTGCCACTAATATGTCCCATATCGCACTGTTAGCAAGAGCTTTCAGCCATTTACAACATATTCGAGTCCCAACACAACTCAACATAGCTTCGGTAACCTTGTTGCACCAACAACCAGGGAACAAGAGCACTACTGCATGAAGTCCTTGTAAACACTGCACCCTTGATGGCAAGTACCGCTCACACGATCCAAAACTAAGATGGAACCCGATCAGCCATCATCCATACACATCTGTTTTAGCTCACAATTCAATCTGCTTTCACTTCGCATGGTAGTCCATCTGCCCCACGCTGCCAAGGTCGAAGAACATTACATTCAGCTCTTTCCATCTCTTCGTCCAAACATTCGTCTTGGTCGCCCAACAAGATGGAACCCTGGCTTTGATACCACTTGTCACGGGGGTGGACGGGGAACGCCCACCATGCACCACTCACAAGGCCAAACAGCCAAGTGAGTAAGCCATTCTTCGTCAAGGTTATGCCCTTGTGCCATTCGACAAAGCATCCAGCCTGCAAAGCCAAACAACGAACTCATCCCAAGGCAGACGTGCAAACATGCCAAGGTATTTCCCAAGCGAGCTGGCCTTAAGAGGACACCTCCTTGCAATGCACGAATCCAACTTAGGCAACCTAGACAATCCGAACAATCCATCTCAGCCAAGTGCATGAAAGGGTCTTCGCATCCAACATGGTTGTAAGGCCGGCCGCCTGCCCGACGGGTCAGAGAGCCCCATCCCCCAGCAGACTGGGCTCCTGGAATGATAGCTAGCAATGTAACAAGCCTTCGTTGTCATCCAAGACAGCCAATTGCAAGGCTAGGCATCATACCAACAGCTTTGTCATTTCAGCTCACCATGTCCCCCCTATATAGCATAAGAGATATTCTCCATTCTGCTCGAGTGGCAGCTAAAGTGGTTGTACGGGCATGGTTTGTCCAAACTTTGCCAAATGGCTCGAAATCACTCCCAATGACTCTCTAACACTATTTAGGGGGGAGGGGACATCTTAAGTATCAAAATATGTGCTAGTTGCCCATGTGTCCCAACATAGCCAACTATGTGTGCGCATTGTTGCATGCTTTTTGCGCAACATTGCGCACATATGTTGCGCAACGTTGCAGTCCTTCTCCGCAACGCCTGCATACATGGTGTGCAACACGATGGGTAGTTCCCATAATGCATAGCCACCTAATATACAACACTTCCACCCATGTATGCTACCCAGCACGCGTCACGGATACTCCGCTTCATTGCCCCATGACACGGTGCCCTCCCGCAGCCGGCAGGCTATTCTTTGAAAAAAATTTAAGTCATTAGCGACGCTTTCCAAAAGCCTCGCTAAAAACTTTTTGCAGTTTTTTTATTTTTTTACATATTAGCGACGCTTTAAAAAGCATCGCTAATAGAAAAATGATTTTTTATTCCATTTTTTATTAGCAATGCTTCATAGAAGTGTCGCTAATAAACTATTTTTGTATTATTTTATCCAAAATTTTAATTTTTTTAAAAAAATTATTATTAACGACGCATACACAAGCGTTGCTAATACGTAACTAATAGCGATGCTTAATTGTAATATTTAGTGATGCTTATCTAAACATTGCCAATGTTATATTATTAGTGATGCTTAATGATAAGTGTCACTAATAAGCAGTGGCGACTACAATTTTATCGATGCATTTAGCGACGAGTTTTAAGCGTCGCTTTGTTGTAGTGAATCCTAGGCATTTCTAGAGAAAAAGAAATGTCAACTATTGAGATTGAGGTCATTAGAATGATTTGGTTGGGGTGTTAAATGCTGCACCATGGCTCATGACAAATTTGACTTTTCGGAATGGCTTTTTGGCTCCTTTCTTCGTGGGCTTTATGCATTTGTCTTGGCTTTGTCTTCTTAGGCCTTCTTGTAACTTCCTGGGTCCTACATAGTGCTTGGATACTCTTAGACTTGAGCAATTAAACTATAAGCCCACTCGCATTGCATTATTTGGGCAGTGGTAGGCAAAGAAAGGTGTTTTTTTAATATTAAACTAAACCTGAAAGGAGGGTAAACCCTTAATGTTTTTTTTATCAAAACTATACCTAAAACACTCGGGTTTTTTTGGTTAAATTGAATTAATAGTACCAAAATTCCTATAAGTGTGGGGGTTGTTTTGACTTATATGATAGAAAAGCCGGAGCCATTATTTTCATTTGTATGTTCATGGTCAACCGGATGGTGCATAAGCAAAATTAAGTGATGTTTACATAAATTTGAAATAAGGAACAATAAGTTGATTAAAATAAAGTTCGATCTAGACATAAATTTTTGAAAATGATTTACATATCGAAGAGTTCGCAACTTGTGATTGTTGAGGGTGCAAAATAATAATGATAAGAATAACTTTCTTTGTTTTTATGAGAAATTAAAATAACTTTCTACTTGGCCTGTAATATATATATATATATATATATATATATATATATATATATATATATATATATATATATATATATATATATATATATATATATATATATATATATATATATATATATATATATATATATATATATATATATATATATATATATATATATATATAAAGTTTATATGAGCCGGGGCTCATATAAACTTACGTGAGCCTGGGCTCTATGGGCCGGCAGATTTACATCTGACGGCCCATAATACTCTTGGGTTTAACCAATGAGTACAACCCATGAGTATTATGAGCCGCCGGATGTAAATCCGACGGCCCATAGAGCCCGGGCTCACGTAGGTTTATCTGAACCCGGGCTCATATAAATGGGTCTTTCTCTCTCTATATATATAATGTTAGATAGATGTAAATTTTTTTTATTAAAAATAAATTAAACTTAGCCATCGGTGCAGGCTAAATATACCAAAATTATGATAAAATTGATGGCTAGGAATATCCCCTTCCTCCCAAAAGGAAAATATATTCGCAAGCTAAAACCGAATATCCCCAGCCTCCTAAATTTGAAAAGGTTAAGACAAAATTGATGGTCTTCCACCGTCTAAGGGCATATATTGAATAGGAAAATAGAGATTATTGACAAAGGCATAAGAAACAGAAATGGCGTCGAATCTCTTAGTTAAGGGTATAAGTTTTAATGTTGAATTAATGCACATGTTAGACCATAATTCACTTCATGAAACTTGTGAGTAGAATCACAACCTTAGGGAACTTCCATATAATTTATTAACATTACCTAATACAACAATTAAAGGACTGAAGTAGTATAATTTAAAAGAGCATATATGACTGATAGAGGGAAACAGAAAGGGGATATGTGAATTATGCCAAAACTTTTTTTTATTGGTACAACTTACATTTGACAAACACATGGGATTCGAACTTGGGACGACTTCTCCCTGAACCTTGAGATGTCTAATCTGCAGGTACACTACTCGTTAAATTGGCAGCTGTAGCTAAAATTTGAATTAGGGAAAGATTTCTCTGGAGAAATTTTTTCATGGAAAATCTTGACAGTACAGCAAAAGAATGACCGGCCAGAAATGAACAATAATAAAAGCTACTAAGTTAGTGGCATGATGCACAAGAAAGGTAAACATTTTAGACCATTTCTTAAGAAACAGAAGTAAAGCCGACTACTGTCTATTTAGCCAGGCATTACGTTCCACACAAAGTTGCTGATTACATTATTTTAAGGGACCTTGGTGAAGCAACAAGCTAGTTGCATTCACGCATTATTCATACGCAGGTAACATAAGCCGTACTGCAGTAATTACATAAGTAGCGCATAAGGAAGCTGCACTCTCTAGTTTTGAGGCTTGTTCTCAGCGGCCACTAGAGCTGCCTCCTCTGCAGCAGAGCAGCACCTACAGTCACCATGGTAGTAGCCACAGCACCGGCAACCGTGTCCGCCTCCGTATCCTCCTCTGCCTGGGTATCCGCCCCTTCCACCGCCATATCCACCAGGATATTCTCCATGGTACTCAACTGATGTTTCACCAGTACCAGCAAATGCTGCTCAGTAAGTAATTTGTATATCATATATGGTTAATTCGAGTAACTCGACGAAAGAGACAGAATGACCGGCCTTAAGAACCGTATCCAGTTGCCAATTCCATAGGGCATATACAAGTTTCATCTATCATGCGCAAGGTGTAACTCAGGACATCCCGGCATTCCTAATTATAAATCTTTTGTTAAAGAGGAAATGAACCGTTGTCCTTCCTGGGGAAAATAGCTAAAGGCTAGACAATTGTTGGTATAGAAAAGCCGGAGCCATTATTTCCATTTGTTTGTGCATGGTCAACCGGAGGGTGCATAAGCATAATTGATTAAGTGATGTTTACATAAATTTGAAATAAAGAACAATAAGTTGATTAAAATAAAGTTCGATCTAGACACAAATTTTTTGAAAATGATTTACATATGGGAGAGTTCGCAACTTGTGATTGTTGAGGGTGCAAAATAATAGTGATAGGAATAACTTTCTTTGTTTTTATGAGAAATAAAAATAACTTTCTACTTGGCCAGTAATATATATATATATATAATGTTTGATATATGTAAATATTTTTTCATTAAAAATAAATTAAACATAGGCATGGATGCAGGCTAAATAAACCAAAATTCTGATAAAATTGATGGCTAGGAATATCCCCTTCCTCCCAAAATGAAAACATATTCGCAAGCTAAAACCGAATATCCCCTGCCTCTTAAATTTGAAAAGGTTAAGACAAAATTGATGGTCTTCCACCGTCTAAGGGCATATATTGAATAGGAAAATAGAGATAATTGGCAAAGACATAAGAATCAGAAATAGCTTCGAATCTCTTAGTTAAGGGTATAAGGTTTAATGGCGAATTAATGCACATGTTAGACCATAATTCACTTCATGAAACTTGTGAGTAGAATCACAACCTTAGGGAACTTCCATCTAATTTATTAACATTACCTAATACAACAATTAAAGGACTTAAGTAGTATAATTTAAAAGAACATATATGACTGATAGAAGGAAACAGAAAGGGGATATGTGAATTATGCCAAAAAAAATTTTATTGGTACAACTTACATTTGACAAACACATGAGATTCGAACTTGGGATGACTTCTCCCTGAACCTTGAGATGTCTAATCTGCAGGTACACTACTCGTTGGATTGGCAGCTGTAGCTAAAATTTGAATTAGGGAAACATTTCTCTGGAGAAATTTTTTCATGGAAGATCTTGACGGTACAACAAAAGAATGACCGGCCAGAAATGAACAATAAAAGCTGCTAAGTTCAGTGGCATGATGCACAAGAAAGGTAAACATTTTAGACCATTTCTTAAGAAACAGAAGTAAAGCCGACTACTGTCTAGTAGCCAGGCAATACGTTCCATACAAAGTAGCTGATTACATTATTTTAAGGGGCATTGGTGAAGCAACAAGCTAGTTGCATTCACGCATTATTCATACACAGGTAACATAAGCCGTACTGTAGTAATTACACAAGTGGCGCATAAGGAAGCTGCGGTCTCTAGTTTTGAGGCTTGTTCTCAGCGGCCACTAGAGCTGCTTCCTCTGCAGCAGAGCAGCACCTACAGTGACCATGGTAGTAGCCACAGCACCGGCAACCGTGCCCGCCTCCGTGTCTGCCTCCGTGCCCGCCTCCACATCCATACCCATAGCAACCATGGTTCTCAACTGATGTTTCACCAGTACCAGCAAATGCTGCTCAATAAGTAATTTGTATATCATATATTGGTAATTCAAGTAACTCGACGAAATAGACAGAATAACCGGCCTTAAGAACACCGTATCCAGTTGCCAATTCCATAGGGCACATACAAGTTTCATCTATCATGCGCAAGGTGTAACTCAGGACATCCTGGCATTCCTAATTATAAATCTTTTGTTAAAGAGGAAAAGAACCGTTGTTCTTCCTGGGGAAAATAGCTAAAGGCTAGACAATTGTTGGTATAGATGTTAGACATCAGGCCCAAATGTGATTAGTAGCTAAAAGTTACAGTTAGTAGTATAAAAATAATATTAAGTTTTTTCACCTTTAAACTGTTCCGCGGAAGTCTCAGCAAGGTCTCTAGCTGCCACTTTAGATGAAATGGCAAGAAAAACTGCCAGAAGAAGACCCAAAGCAAGAACAGTCTTTGAAGCCATTCTTTCACTTGAGTAGAGACTGGAGTATGTAGGGAAGGATGAAAGAAATGCTATAACCTGTGCACCTATTTATAGATGTATGGAGACCACTGTAGAGGAGATAAAGAGATAAAGTGATAAATAGTAGTACAATGACAATGAATGCAAAAGACAAGGATGCTTACGTATACAGTGAGCTTGTTATTGTTCCAAGAAAAAATTTTGAATGATGAAAATTTCAAAGGCCCAATATTGCAAGAAAAAAAAAATTAAGGATCGAAAATACTTTCTTGATCAATTTTGTAACCAGGTCATAGGGCTAAAGGGCAAACTCCATATAGAAATCAATGCTACTCATAGCCGCTATATGGGTTAGGCACTGGCATGTACACTAGTTTTCCTCCGTTTCAAAATAAGTGTTTTGTTTAATTTTTTTTAAAAAAAATTAAAATACGTTTATTTTATGAAATAAATAGAACACATATTTTAATTGGCAATTTACATATTACTTCGTTGAAGATTGTATAATTTCATACCACCTGTTTTTTCCTTTATTATATATTACCTACTTTTACCTAATTTCTAGACAAACATACCCTCATATCTATATCTAATACCACAAATGTCCTCCCTAATTAACTGATTTACCCGATCTCCTTTAAAAGTGGGTATTATGTAATAGAGGTAAAAAAATTCCGGTGATATAAAAATATGTACTTTTTGTCATGGTAATACGTAGATCTTTATAAGTGTTCTATTTTGTTTTTTAAAATAAATTTAATTTAATTTTTATTTTAAATAGAATACTTATTTTGAGACGAAGTATTAATCACAAAACTGGTGCTATAAAAACTTTCTTCTTCTTTTCAATTATCATAGGAAAAAAAATATTCTTGGCTATAGATGATACAAGCTTGAACTAGATAATTAAGGAATGTTTAGAGATGTATTGCTTAAATTAAATGAAACCTAAGCAAGTTCTGTTCATCTTTTCAATCTAATCCAAATTCAGTAAATTTTTTGAAAGGAAAATGCAAGCACGACTATGTCTAGAAGGAGCTAGCTGCACAGCCTACACTTCACTAAGGTAGACAAGGATTAGTCTATTTTAGAAGTTGCGAGTCCAAATTTTAATAGTGTTTAACTGCTGAATAAAGCGACGCAAATCCGCCCAAAATGAAGCGACGCAAATCCACCCAAAATGAAGCGACTTATCTTCGCTGCATATGTGAAGCAAATACTGCTTGCATTATTGAGACACAAAAAGCACAAGCAAGCTCTAGTAATTACATAGCGGGCACAGTGTGCGAAATGATATCATATTCTACACATAATCAACTGTTAAAATAGCACATAAGAAGGATGAAAATTTTGGCTGATTTTGATGTTTGGAGAAATACTAGTCACAACCTTTTTTTATTGTTTTTTAGGTATCAGACACTGGTCAAAACTATTAAATGTCGGCATGTGGTCCATCTTGACAGATCACTGCCCTACACCCACGTGACCTCCAAGGAGCCATACAGGTACCATATATCTATCAAAGTTCCTTATCAGCAACCAAAAAACAACAAAGAAAATTCCACGTACTTACAGCTCTAGAAAACTATAAACAAATAGTTACATTTCCTAATTTTCTCACACATAGTTATTATAAAAATATTTAAATGCAGAGCCTCTAAATAAGTAATCTTAATTACATTATTTTTAACATCAAAATTATTTATTTAAATAATAGAAAACTAAAATAAATTGATTTTAGTTAATTATTTTTCTAATTTAAATATTTTTTATTTAGATATTACTTTAATAAAAAATTGTACCAGCCTGGGCTTTTGCACGAAGGCATCCTTGGCTGGAGAGATAAATAACTAATTTAGCCACTGAGTAATATCCACTATTGAATTAAAATTTGATGATTGAAGATATTTAGACTTACGCGTGTAGTGAGCCTTGACTCATGTAGACCAGACTCTAACTATGATAAAGATACAAAATTTACAAATTACATATAATTATATTTAAAAATAAAATTATTAATAGAAAAAACTAAAACATTCTTATATATAAAAGTATTCAAAATGAGATAGTGTAGAATAAATGAAAGAACTATCCCAAGCTATACAGTTGTAGAGGTTAGGTAAGGTGCTCCTCCTTCCTCCTTTCACCCTCTTTTCTCTTATGGTCTACAATATTACCCTTTAATAAGGGGGTATCTTGCTTGAACTCATTTTTTAATTATAGACAAAATATTCAACTTGATTATGAAAGGCCATTACATATTTTTCTTGAGCAAAAGCTCTTCAATCAAATGTAAGAAGCAGCAGTTGAATATATACCAAAAAAAAAAGAGCCAGCTGTTGAATGGTTGTTGAAGATCAGCATGTGGGGTTCGAAAAAAAATCAGCATGTGTACATTTACAGAGTTTTATCTTATCCAATGGCAGGTTGCCTGATTGGTTACGCCACTGACGATTTTTTTTAATCCAAATGGAGACTGGTAGTCTGAAAGAGGAGGTCCCACCGTATTCTGCTTTTATTGCATTTATTTCTTAGTTTTTTACTGTAGATATGAGGATGTACTTTTCCGGAGAACCAGTCGGTGGCCAGGCCGCAGTTTTTGACTCATGTTTAAAGATATTTTTTTCGTAATTGTGAGTTAAAATTATTTCTAAGATGAGTTTTTTTATTCTTAATTAATAATGAGCCTAGCGTAATAATATACATGCTAATGCATCAGTGTATCATTAATTTTGTAGCTGAAAGGTTTATATGTATCGCTTACGCTAAGCTTATTATTAGCCAGGACTATAAAAAACTCTTCTTTATTTCTGAGTTGTGTACAAGGAATTATTAACGAGAAATTTTAGGGTGATATATGTCGCCACAAGCTTGTCGGTCTCCAACTTCAATTATTTTGTTCATGTAAACTTGGAATATGTCATTGTGGCTAATAACTTCAAAGATGGTACAAATTAGATGTATTCTTGTTTCTAACCTTAACATATATTGAGTTTTTATCATAAAATAGATCGTTTGATCATACATGACAACTGATTGATCAATCGATCTACGGTATTTTTGAGTTTTGCCAATAAATCAAATGATTGCACCGATTGATCGCTGAAGTTCCTATTTTGATGTTTTGTGAAACCGATCAATTGCTAGGTGATCATTTCTTGTACTCTTTTATTTTTAACAATTAAAAATGACTTTCGGTTGGGTTTTGGTATCTTTTCATAATAGATATCTTTCTATGTGGTTTTAACATAAATATATATTATGTATATATTTTGTATAACAATTTTAGGGTGTTTTCTAAAACCACTTTTAGTTGTCTCTTTCATAAAAACCTTATGAAGAGAACAAGAGGATTCTTCACTTTTGCTATGAGTGCAAGAGCATACAAGGCCTAAGAATCCTACAACAATTTGGTTTACTAAAAGGGTTTCAAGGAAAGTTGTACTCTTTGCAATTTGAAGCTACCATTTGTATATTTATATTGTTCAAGTATAAAATATCTAATAATGTAGAGGAAATATTTATGGCATTTTCGTTGGACACTGAGTTTGTTTATATGAAATTATGAAGCAAGATTTAGTGAAGTTGAACAGCTATAATGGTTCTACATTCCTTCTTATGGCACTAAAGATGTTCGATTTTTTTTATCTTATCCACGAAACAATATACGAATATTTACATTTCTTAATTTTCTTATACATAGTCATTATAAAAAATAAAAAAATAAATCGCGGTGCCTCTAAATAAATAATCTTAATTTATTTAATTTTAACATCAAAATTATATATTTATATTGAAACTAAAATAAATTTGTTTATTAATTTTAATTTCTAATCTAAATATTTTTTACCTGGGTATTACTCTAAGAAAAAAAATTATAAGAGCCTGAACTTAAGCACAAATACATCGTTAGTAGGAAGGGCAAAAAACCAATTTCGCCACTAAGTATTAAATAAATTAAATATGATGATATTTGGGGTTACAAGTATCATGAGCCAAGGCTCATCTAAACCGGATTCTAACTATAATACAGATACATAAAATTTACAAATTGTATATAATTATAAATTTTTAATTTTATTTCAAAATAAAATCATTAATAGAAAAACAAAAATACCCTCCCATATAAAAGTATTCTAAATGAGATGGTATAGAATAAATAAAAGAACCATCCCATCCCAGGATATACAGTTGCAGAGGCTAGGTATGCTTAGTAAGGTAAGAGATGTCAGATAAATATTCGAGAACTTACCCCCTCCTCGTACCTCTCACCCTCTCTACCCCCATGATGTATAACATTGCCCTTCAATAAAGGGACAACATTGCCCTTCCATGAAGGGGTGTCTTTTGTTGAGAGTACATCCCTGCTCATCTCTCTCATGGGCCAGTAGTTTTAGTCATCGAAGGAATGCTTACTTGCACTCATTTTTTAATTAACAGCAAAATGTTCAACTTGATTATGAAATGCCATCACATTTTTCCTTTCTAAGGGGCTGTTTGGATACATATTATTGGGTGTAATAAATCATAATTTTTCTTAATCTGATTAGTTAAATTCATTGATGAATAGTATTTTTATTTGGTAATGCATATTCCATGAATATGATGTATAAGAGTTTTATATATGAATCATGTTTGGTAAACTCATAAGGAAAGCTCCACTTGCATGGCCTTGGTATGACAGCAAGAGCTACCACATCCCCGTAAGCACTGCCCGCTGCCATTGCTCCAGCAACACTATTATCTCTCTGACAGTGTTACCAGTGCCATGGCCACTAGCAGTGCTGCTATGGTCGACATGGCATGACATCCAACACAAAAAAAGTGCATGCCCATGGCAGAGTTGCCATGTATTGCCACGAAATTCTATAGGCAATGCTGCCATGGTCATGAGATGCCACAGACAACGCTATTATGGCTCCAACAGTCTTTCCACGACTCCAATAGCACTGCCACAAACACCAACATAGTTGCTACAGCCAATGGCAGCGTTGCTATAGACACTGGCAATGCATCCACTAGCTATCAAAGCACTGCCTCACGTAAAAAAAATTACTCGTTGGTGAGAGTCTAAGAGAGATGATAATGGATCAGATGAGATAGACATCCACTGGAGAAATAGAAAATATTTTTACCTAGAAGAGCTAATGTAACATAATGGGATGGGAAGCTCCAAAAGCGATGGAGGCTGGGGTTTTAGGTGATGGCCACACGTAATGAAGATGAGTAATCCATCCCATTAAGGGTAAACTTGTCACAAAAAAATTACTGGATTACTGCCTTTGATTATTGGGGTAATCTCCTCCAAAGGAGATTAGGTGGGTAGTATTAAATTAAACACTAATTAACTTTAAATCATTAATTAGTGGATAATTTAATTCTTTAATTAATTTGTGCATCCAAACGTGATTCAAAAGATTTCGGTTTAATCTTTCATGAATCTGTAAACAAGCAGCCCCTAAAAGAAATAGCTCGACTTCAATCTAAGTGTAAGAAGCAACAGTTGAATATGTACCAAAAAAACGAGGCAGCTATTGAATGGTTGAAGATCTACATGTGGGGGTTATCGAAATAAAAAATCAGCATGTGTACATTATTTACAGATAGCTTTATCTTATCCAATGGCATGCTGCCTGATTGGTTACGTCACTGATGAGTTTTTTTCTTCCAAATGGATACTGGTAGTCCACAAGACCAGGTCCCACCGTGATACGCATTTATTTCGTAGATTTTTTCCATGAGTAATGCTAACATTGACGTTAAAAAACATAAGGTCAAAGTCTACTTCATCTTTCCCATCCCACTTATCAATGGTGATGGGAAGATGAAGTAGACTTTTCACCTACGTTTTTCAACTTCACGTAAACATTTTTCTTTTACCATAGATATGAGGATGTCCTTGTCCACAGAGGCAGTCAGTGTCCCAATTTTTGACTCATGTTTAGGGGAAGAGTTCTCAAGAGAGGGGGGGGGGGGGTTATAGAAATAGTTTATTTTCTTCTTAACTAATAATAAGCCCAGCCTAAGCTACGTATAAGAGTCCTTGATGTTCATCAATGTGTCATCAGCTTCGATGCATGACTTACACTAAGCTTATTATTAGTGAGGAATACGAAAACTTCTTTCTTAATTATGAGGCGTGGACAGGGAATTATTATCAGATTTTAGGGTACATATATCTCACCACTATTGTTAGTGAAGAGCATGAAAACTCTTCCTTATTTATGAGGAGTGCATAGGGAATTATTACACGAAAAATCTAAGGTCCATATACATCACCACCAGCTCATCAGTCTCCAACTTCAATTTTTTTGTTTATGTAAACTTGGAATATGTCATTGTGGCTAATTACTTCAAAGATGGTACAAATTAGATGTATTCTTGTTTCCAACCTTAACATGTGTTGAGTTTTTATCATAAACCAAATCTATTGATCGTATATGGCAACTGATTGATTAGTCGATTTACTATATTTTTGAGTTTTTACAATAAATCAAATGATCGCACCTATTGAAGTTCCTATTTTGATGTTTTGTAGAACCAATCAATTTCTAGGTGATCGTTTCTCATACCCTTTCAATTATTAACAATTAAAATAGCCCTTTTGGAAGGGATTTGGTGTCTGTTCATAATGGATATCTTTCTATGTAATTTTTACATAAATATATAGAATGTGTATGTTTTATGTAACAACTTTAGGGTGTTTTCTAAAACCACCTCTAGTCAACTCTTTTAAAACAAACTCAAGACTTTATGATATGCACTCAGTAAAAGTAAAGAATTTGTTGATTATCCTACGAGGAGAATTTGCTTAAGAACCCCACAAGAATTTGGTTTACTAAAGAGGATAAATATTTTCTAGAGGAAAGTAGTACTCTATGCAATTTGAAGCTACAATTTGTGTGTTTTACTTGTATATTCAAATTGTTCAAGTGTAAAACATCTAATAATCTTATAAAAATATTCATGGCTTTTTTGTTGGACAGTGAGTTTCTTAATTTGAAGATCATGAACCAGGATTTGGTAAAGTGAGACAATTTTAATAGGTTTACATTCTTTCTTATGGCATGCTAAAGATGTTCTACATTCTTGATCCTATTTATAAGCCTATTCTAGCCCCCACAAGTAAAGAGTTAGAAATGTTGATTATAGAGCAAAGAAAGAGGATGAATGCAAATTTCTTTGCAGGGGACATATCCCCAACATGTTGTCGGACTGCCTTTTTTATACATACATGAAGATAAAGAGAGCAAAAGAATTCTGAACTGCACTATAATTCAAATACAAAGTAGAGAAACAAGGTATGAATAAATATTTGATTTTTAAGTACTTCAAATATTAAATGGTTGACAACAAACTCATTTTGGATCAGTGCTACGATTTAGAGCAAACTGTTAAGCATTTGAGTGCTTTAGAGATAAAACTTTCCGGCAATTTTGAAGTGGAGTTCTTATTGCAAAATGTCTACCTTTGTGGAACTCCTTTCAAAAAATGCTCCTCTACATATGTGAGAATTTTACTCTATAGCAATTTAAAAGGAATTTATGCATTGAAGAAGAGTCCAGATTGTGAGACAACGGAGGCAAATCTTTCACTAATCCTACGGCCTATTATGTGGAGGGCCATGGTTCCAATCCCATCAAGAGAAAGTTCCTACAAAATTTTAAACGAGGATACCCTAACATTGATAATAACTACAATAAAAATAAAAAGAGAAGAAAGAAGGCAAGTGGCTTTGTTTATGGTGAAAAGGAGCATTATGCCCCCAAGTGCAAAGAGAGGGAGATTGATTCTAACGCTATCCAAAAATAATGTTGCAAAAAGTTAGAAGTTTTTACCTATGATTATGGAGGTAAACATGGTGGATGACAATGAAGGTTTGTCACGATCCCCGAGAGCCAGAAGCCCTGACAAGAGGATAGTGCATGCAATAGAATGTGGCTCACTTGGGTGCATTAATCATTTACTACAAATTGTGATCAAATAAATAATACATCATAAAGTAAATAAATCCTCCATAAGATCCTTCTTGTGGAAAAGCTATTACAATCCTTCAAAGTAAAGTAAAGAGAGCAACTAATTAAGAGTTTCATTCTCTATAAACTTCTAGGCTTGTACCCTTTAAATATTATACTACAAACTCTTGCAATCTCCTTATTAAGGAACTACAAAGTCGAACACATGCATATACAAGTACAATGTTGGAGAAGTCTGTGCAAAACAAAAAACACCTGTGAGTTTATGCCCAATAAGAAACTCACACACACAAAACTACATTCTAAAGCTTATATATATATATATATATATATATATATATATATATATATATATATATATATATATATATATATATATATATATAGAAAACTTGATTCACTTTGCCTCAAACATTTATTTAAGTAAATCACATACCATTATTTATAAAAATGTAAATGATCATGTTCCACTTTACCTAAACACCCTTTACCAAAGGGGCCACATCTTGGATTGTCTGCTCTTGATGGCGTTACATACCACGCTAGCAAAAAGTCCTTGGGAGCCAACTTGGACTTTTTGTAATTTTCTGGGTGTGCGCTCAGCACAAAAAACATTTCCTTTTATTATTTTGTTATCCATACACAAAGCATATTTGTCAAACTAAGCTTCTTCTCAAATGTGAAGTTATGATCAACAACTCCCTTGTTGGCAACTTTAGCTCAATTTCAGTTCCACATTTGAACCTCATGCCTACCAGTCCCTTCAAATTAATCCTTGGACACCTGATTCAAGCCACCAACCTTGTTACACCCTTGATTTTTGTTCTAGTATTAAAAAAATGTATTTTTTGATTTTTCCAACTCCTTTTGATAGAAAATTGGTAATTGGGCAAGCGGGCTTGCTGGATTGAACCAGGCCAAACGTGGGCCAAACAAACCCATTGGCCTGTCTATTAGGTTTCTTTGGCACCAAGTTAGAGACAAACACAAACTTTAAATGTTTTTTTCTACATTGATTTGATTTGATTCAATTGGATAAAGATGGAGGGGGAATCAACCAATCATGATAATTGCCAAAGGATGGCAAACTCCCCTCCCCCTCCAACCCCCAAAGGAGGTCCCTTGTGTGGCCGAACTAGCTCGCTTCCGTCTCACTTGATGATATACTTTCTTATGAATATTTTAATGTATTATTTGACTTGATTAAGCCTAGGGTTTTATTAAATCATGTTTCAATGATGATTATTACATAATCTGAATGATTGCTACTAAAAAATATATCTATTAATTGGTAACAACATGGATTATAGAAAATCTAATAATTCAAATTTAATAGGAAAAAAATCCCAAAAAAACAAAGTAAAAATAGGCACCATTATGAATCTCCAATAATTTTCATAAGTCCATTCCATAAAGAAAAGGCTTCAAAATGAAATTCGAAATCGGGGTTAATGCTAATTGGGAAAAAATCATCCATATGAAAAGAGGACTCTTCCACCTAGAAAAACTTCATGAAAGCTTCTGAAATTTTTTCTAGTCTCATAGTAGTGAGTCAAGATACTCTTAGAGAAATTTTATACCAAAACGATTTTATGATGGTCTCAAACAAAATCAACCTTTGCAAAGACACAATGAATTCTAGGAAAAATTAACTTATGAGGAAACATTCTATTCAAAAAGTATCCAAAATATACAACTACATGTGCATTCAAGATGAATCGATTAGGACATATAAATTTTTTATACATGAAAAAATTAGGTTTAAATTCATTTAAAAGCTTTAAAAAGCATAAGTGGGAAGATTCCATAAAATTTAAAATGACTAAAAAGCCTTTTCCAATAGCTTCCAAGAGGTATGAGATTTTGGAGTTAATCCACTTGCATGTATATGCAAACTTAAATAGGATTTTGTCCAAAGTACAGTACAAACTTTTTCATAACTTTCATGGACGAGTTTTTCAAGGGTTACTTCTGTTTGCCTTTTAAGAATGAAAATGCAACTTTCAATAACTTTCATTGTATTCAAGTTTTCAAATCTAAAGTTCAAAACGTGGAGAATATCTTTTATATGAATGATCAAGGTTTTATGAATAAAATAGAATTATTCATGAGGTGATTGCACTTTATACACCTCAACAAAATAGCTTAGCGGAATGGAAAAACTATATGTTGGTTGAGATAGTAAATTTCATGATTTTATATGCACATGTTCCTTTATATGTGTGGGAGTGATGCTTTGTTGACTACATGTCATGCAATGAACCAAATAATATTTAGGAAATTGCCTCAAACTACATATAAATTGTGGAAGGGAAGGAAACCAAATTTAATATACCTAAAAATGCAGACTTACTATAGGATCTCTGATCCTAAAAGTACCAAGTTGGGTCCTAGAGCCATTAAGAGTGTATTTGTGGATACACTGACAACAATAAATCTTACAGATTACTTGACTAGGAGTCAAATGTAATTATTGAATCTAGAGAAGTTGAGTTTATGGAAACAAATTATTATGGGGGTTCCAAATGTCATGAGAAACAAATTCAAGATCCACAAAAGGATTGAAGTAGAATATTCTACTTAAATCAAGGTGGTTCTTTAACCTTCATTTAAATTGATATTCCGTTTCTAATAGAAGTTGATAGGGAGCATGTTGTGAATAAAATATTGATTGTTCTCAATGTGAACGATGATATTAGGACCATTTAAGAGGTAATGCCTTTTCAAGATTCCTCTTTTTTGAAAAGAAGTTATTGATGATGAGATGAACTCTACGATGTGACCCAATACATGGGTCTTAGCTGATTTACACTAGGCTCTAAGTCAATCATGTGTAGATGGGTTTATAAGAGGAAATACAATTCCATTGGCACTGCATGTTCCTTTAAATCTAGATTAGTACGTAAAGGTTTTAGGCAGAAAGTGAGAGTTTAACATCCATCCAGATGGCTTAGCAGACGACTAGATTGTTTGTAATACTAGTACTTTAATAAGTAAGCAATTAAGAGTTCTAGCCTCTATACGCAAAATTTTTTCTTGAGCAACGAAATTAATAAACCCTAATATCTATGTCTTCTGTAACACCCCATGTTTTGATTATGCTTAAACCAGAGGGTTATAAATAATTATGTGATTTTACTTTAGTATTAAAGGGTTTCAAGGGATGTAATCCCTGTATATGTGTAGAACCCAAATTAACGAGCATAACGAATTGAAAAACACATAAAATGGAGGCCGAGAGCAAAAGTTATGACCTCGGAAAATGTGTCACATGGGAAAAATTCACATTAAAAGTGCAGAATAACCTACCTATGTGTGGTTTAATTTTGAAGGATTTATCGATATGAGTCTATCGGTATCAAGAACACACAATTCCGACTTTAGGATAAGAAGTTATTGTATTTTGAAGTTGAAATTATATTTGTGTGATATAATAATAAAATAACAGATAAAAAGATGAAATAGATAATGTTAGCGGCGCGAGCTGAGCTAAGACAAGCTGCCGAACAAAGCGCAGTGTGTGAGCCGTGTCAAGCGAGGTGGGGTTGTGGGATAGTGGCCATCCTTGCGAAGCGGTCGAGTGTGCAGCACACAGCAGGCATGCGCGTCATGCGGCGTATGCATGACAAAGCATGCATCACGCGTGCGTCATGCAGCATATGCACGGTAAAGTGTGCATCATGTGCGTGTCACACACATGTCCCATGTGCACCATCCAAGTGCATGGTCGAGTGGGCGTGTGACAAGTGGATTGCGTTTGTGCATGCGTACCCCTTTCTGTCGTATGCTCGCATGCCTTCCCCTATAAATTTGGATTTTTTTCCAAACTTCTAGGAGAGTTTTCGGGGTTGTTATGAGTTTGTTTTCCTTCATTCAAAAGGCGTCCTTAACTAATTCAAGGTGTTCTACGACATGGAAGCATTCATTCCTCATGTTCATGACTTGATAAGAGGTAAATGCCCCCGGGCAAGAGTAGATTCTACCCGTTGCCATCAAGCCCCGAGTAGAGAGAAGTGGCCCAGAGCAAGAGAGGTCTTTGTCCGTTGTTGTAAGGCCACAATAAGGTAAGTGGCTCAGAGTAGGGGAGACTTGATCCTCCACTGAAGGGCCACGATGAGAGAAACATTGTTGGGTTAAGGGGAGGTCAATTCGTAGCCTGTGGGCACGAAAAAAGGAAAGACTCTTGGTAAGGGCAATGTCTGTCTGTCGCCTATGGGTGTGTATAGAGAAAAGTATCTCTGGGTAGGGGAAGTTATAACTGCATCCTACGGGCACGAGAAGTGTAAAGTGTCCCGAGTTAAGTGGTGGTTATGTCCGTCACCTTCAGGTTGCAAGGAGAGAAACGTCCCGGGTTAAAGAGAAGGGATGTACACCACCTTCAAGAGCTAGAGGAGATTCTTCGCACCATCTTTGGACCTAAAAGGGAGGATGCGCAAAGGAAATGGGCAACACTAAACGTCGTTACCTCCAAAACTATAGGGTAGTAATCATTTCTAACTTCCCAATTGTATTTGATTTATATGCATACATATATGAATTAGTAATGTTATTATATTAATTAAGATATACGAATATATGAATGCATGTCTTACTTAAGATGCATGTTATGCTGTGATCCGATGTGTTTTGATATGCTTTGATCTAATATGATCTGATAAGCTCTGAAATGCTCTATTTAATCTGATATGTTTTGATTTGATCAGTTATGATATAATATAATATGATGGGATCAGAGCATAATTAAATGCTTCTCTTCAACTTCGATGATTTATGAGGTTTCCACCTAACTCCGAATAATTATTCTGATATAAAAATATATGTATTTTAACGTATATAATTTTATAATGCTTGATGCATGTACTAGCCAATAGGCAGAACTACGTTTGGATCCTATCATATTGGAATAACATCATAGATCTTATCTAATATGTACATAGACAACTAACAGTACAACAATGTTGGCCTGATCCAAATTAGTTATAAAAATATGTTTGTTTTAGACTATGCACAATGAAGCACTAAAGCTCCATAGTGCGTAAGGGAACATTACGACCCTCACAATCAGAGTCTGTTGCTCCTAACTAGATGGTCTCTTTTTTTTTTATGAAAAAATTAATTTACTCTATTTTTGTTTTCCGAACCCGGGTCGGGGCATTACAAATGGTATCAGAGCCTTTTCTCTGTTTGCAAGAGGAAAATGTGTTATATATATATATATATATATATATATATATATATATATATATATATATATTGATTTGATTTGAATCCCAAATTTTAATCACAATTAATCTTGAATCTTGTTATGGTTATGTTACATTGAATTTGAGATTAGTACATTTTGCTTTGCAAGTGCTGCAATGGATTTGATACAACATCATTCTTATGAATTTAATCCCAAATCGAAAATGATTCAGAAATTTTGTTATGAAGAAGTTGTATCGGTTTTTTATTTGTAATTTTGCTTTGCTAGTATGGCATTGAAATTGCGCTTAACTATGATATTTATGACTTTTTGTTTTGTTTAATTAGTAGTGATTTGGAATATTTGTCCTACTTGTTTTGTATCAGATTGATATACACTCCGATGTTATGAATTTATCTATTGAAATGGTTATTATTTAAAAATTTTGAATCTTGGTTTGATATGAATTCCGATTTGGATATGAATTAATTTAATCTTTTTTTTAATGGTGAGATTGGATTTAATACGAATTCCGAATTTGAACTTTATGTTTAGTATGTATAACATCGGATTTAATATGAACTCTGATTTGAGAAATTCTAATTTTTAATCGAATGTGATTTGAAAATTCTATTCTAAATAAGTAGTATTGAATTTCATTTGAAATTCTGTTTTGTATGTGTTACATCGGATTCAAGACAAACTCCTATTTTTTGAATTTCAATCAAGATGATAGAAATTCTATTTTTCATGTCTGGCATCGGATTTGATCTGAACTCTAAATTTACAAATTTTGATTTTAAATTTGAATTAATCGGAGTATCTGTTCTAAATCCAATACATGAGTTTTTTTTATAAAATGATTTTAGCAATTTTGATTTTATGTAGTCTGTCAAATTTATTTTGAATGCTGATAGACTTACCAAGGAGTAACCATGTCACACCTATGGTATGGGACACGAGGTGCTAGTGGAAGACTCTACGGTTAATTCTACTGGGGTGTTGAAATAAAATTTTTATTTTGAATAATCTCTTTCAGAAAATTATTTGATTTAGAAATGCATCTGTTTTCAAAGACGGTGGAACACCTAAGAGTATCCATCAAACACCCGCGGTATGGGACGTGAGGTATTAATGGATAACTCTAGGGTAAGTTCTACTAGTGTGTAAAAAATAAACTTCGATTTCAAATTGTTGTTTTAAAAAAAATTTATTTATTTATAAAATGAATATGTTTTGAAAGAAGATAGAGTTGCTAAGGAGAAACTACCACACACTCACGATATGGGATGTGAGGTGTTAGTAGATAGCTCTACAGTAAATTTTACTGATATATTGAGGCAATATTGCCTCATAATCAATTTCTGAGGCATCTGTTTCTACCACTTTGTACCAATTAGGATATGTTAAGGATAAGCAAGGTAAATTCTTTGCTTTTAATTTTGTCTTTTCAACTATATTAATCTGTCAAATATGGAGCATTTTTTTCTTAGTCTATTGTTCAGAATAACTGAATCTTTAGCTTAGTCTTTATAGTAATCTGAAATATAATTTAGGCTTCTTGAAAACCTTTGTAATTGTTTTTTTGTCTCTAATTTCATCTGGAAATCTAGAATCAAATTTAATACTTCTACTGATAGTCAAAATTTTACCCATGTCAATATCATGACCAAAAAATCTTTTTTTTTCTTAAAATATCTTTATTTTTGGGGCAGAAATTACCAAACCATTATTTTTAATAGCGTTTATGAAAATATTCATATGTTTGATATGTTGATCAATTGATTTTGAAAAAATTAGAATATCATCTATTTAAACGATGAAAAAGTTACCATATGGGAGAAATATCTCATTCATAATATTTTGAAATTCCGAAGGATCATTTTTCAATCCAAAGGGCATAACATTCCATTCATAATGGCCAAAAAAAAACAGTAAAGCTGTTTTATATCTATCAAGCTCAGCAATTTGTATTTGCCAATATCTTGACTTTAAGTCAAATTTTGAAAATATATTTGCTTCATTTAATCTGGATAATAAGTCTCTTTTATTAGGAATTGGATGTCTTGTCCATTTTAATACCTTATTTAAAGGTTTATAATTAATTACTAGTCTAGGAACTCCTCTTCCTTTTTCAGAGTGTTTGTTCATATAAAAAGCAGCACAACTCCAAGGGGAGTAAGATTTTCTGATTAAATTTTCTCTATAAGAGATTATATTTCAATTTTACAAAGATCTAAATATTCTTTGTTCATTTGTATTGGTCTAGCCTTGGTTGGGATAAACTCTTCATCATAACCATCAATATATGGTAAAGTAACTATATGTTTCTTTCTATTCCAGAAAGTAGTAGGTAAATCATTACAAATTTCTTTTTTCATAGTTTCTTCAAATTTTTGAATTATATTTTTGATTCGTGAAGACTTTAATTGTTCTGAAATTTTTTCTTGTTTTAATTCTTCTTTTAAAGAATTTATTTGTTTTTCTTGGAATATCAAAGTTTCCTTAATCTGATTGATTAGTTTGGTTTGGGTTGATTTATGAATTTGAAAAATATTTTCTTTCCATTTATAGTGGTATTTATTCATTTATGATTGATTTTATCAATTGGTGGAATCATACTTAGAAAAGGTGTTTCTAAAATCATATATTGAGTTAGATCCTCAACTAGTATGAAGATTGTATGAATACATACACCTTGATTGCAAATATAACCATTAGAAAGCTTATAATTTATATCCAATTTCCCCCATTTGCAATACTCAAATTTTGAGTTATTTTTTTCCAAATATTAGGTTTGAATTAATGCTTCTTTGACATAATTAATGTCAGCTCCTGAATCAACTAAAGCAGTAGTTTCAAGATTAAATTCATTGTTGATAACTAATTAACATTAATGAACCAGTTTTGATAAGTGAGATTATTTATTACTTGTAAACAACTACTCTTTGTATTGGGAATAGATTCCTTGGAATTGTTTATTTCATGATTTAAATTTTTTATTTCTCTTTTTCACCTATGGATTTCATAGTTTAGATCCTCTTTAGTAGCCTTTCTATAATTAGAATTTTGGGAATCTTTTATAATTTGAATAGGTTGACTTTTAGTCAAAGCATGTATACTCAAATTTTCTTTATCCTTAAGAGTATCTTTTAATTTTACATCTCCCATATGATGGGTGAAATTATTAATAACACGTAATTGATTATTACTTTCTTTATTAAGATCATTGTTTCCTATATTCATTATAGGTTTAGGAATTTTGCATCTATTAGTATAATGGTCATTTTGTCTATATTTATAACAAATAATTTCCTTAAGTTTCTCTACATTTTTTCCCTTCTTATAGGCCCTTTTGGATTTATTTTTCTTTTTGAGGTTAAGGCCCTTGGAAGGATTTATAGCCTCTCAATAGATAGAATATTTGTGTTTGATCCATTATGGTTTTTACCAAGATTTTCTAGAGATTTATTCTCTTTTTCTTTTATAGGTTTTACATCTTGAATTAGAGCAAATTAACTATTAGTCAGGACATTTATACTTAAATTATTTGATATATTAATAATATTATTTGTTTTCATTTCAAAATGAGGGACAATAATTTTTCCCAAGCTTAATTCATGTAATTTATTATTATGAAAATTATCTGAGGAGTTATCCACATAAGATAATGAAGGACTATAATTATTGCTAGTCTTATTTGCTTCTATAATAGAAGGTATATTCTAGGAGATCATGTTCCGTATTAGAAGGGGAGATGTCATTGATTTGTCTCTTATCTTTATTTGTAGATTCATCCTTTAAATTAATCTCGCCTTCTTTTATAATTTTATAAATTTTTTCTATTAATTTATTGTCTTGTAAGACCTCATTTTAGACCTTATTATTTTTCTCCTTAATTCCTCCAATATTTGAATCTTCTTTGATTGATAATGAGGGATTAGTATTAAGATATTTGTTTATCTGAATGTTTTTCTTATATGATGTTTCTTGTAATTGGCTGGAAACAAATTTATGACAATGATTAATTTCCATCATATTTTTATTATTATAAAAACTATAAGTCTCAAACTATTGTTTGAAAGGGATAATAATCCTATTAATATATAAAAACTTATAATGCAATTCTTTGTACTCCATAATTTGAGTTTTAGTAATGGTAGTAAAATACCACTCTCTAAAATTTTTATTTTTAGGTAAGTAAAATTCTTGATTAATTATGTTTTTATCAACATAGAATTCTTTAGATATATTTGTTTGAGCATAATTCTTTTCATAAATGTTACAAGGAATATTGGTATTAGAAGTTTTAAATTCTTCAACTCATAAGGTGGTAAATTATTAATAGTATTTCTTTTAGAAATAGATTCTCTTAAAGAAATATTTCCTTTATCTGAATAATTGGTGATATTAAATTTTGTACTTCTATTATTAGAAGATTTGATTTTCTTTAGATTCCTATTTATTAAGGATTTTAGATTTAAAATTCCTGTATCATAAATCCTTTTAGGATATCTACGAGGAAGGTCATCAAGATCATTCTCATGGAAAATTCTTCAATTTTATCATCCCCTAAGTTGATAAATTCATCAACTTCAAAATTCTCATAAAATTCTTCTAGTTCATAAAATATTTCTAAAGACATTATTGATAAGTTAAAAGTTTTCGCAAGTATTCAATAAACATGATCAAATCCATAGGGGAAAAGGAAAGGAGATTATAATACCTTTTTTGCAAGAAAAGATTCCAACCAAGAGTAAAATAAAAGAAACATTTGTTATTATAAAGCAAAGAGGTAAAAAACACTTAGTTCTACTCATTACAATAAAATTGGCCAGCACTTCATCTTTTACTTTTATCCTCCATAATAAAATTGGCACAACATCATCTCTTACATTTTCCCTCTATGAACAAATGAGGCAAAATGGCTAACTCTCTTAAACAACATCAAATAAATGGGATAATGCCTTAGCTCTATTCATTTTGGGAACATATAAAAGATAACATAAACACTATATTACTTCAGACTCAAGTAAGAGTGGAAATCCCAACCATATCATAATAGGTAAAACTAAGCGAGTAATCTAATAACTTGGAACATAATAACAAGCGTAAGAGGAAGGGAAACAATGGAAAGGGAAATCCCTTCCTTCCCCAAAAGGAATAAAGTCCTCCCCTTCCCCTACATACCTAACTGTGCCTTCACGAACACATGCGGAGCACACACATACCCCCAATAGATCATCATGCCTCAGCTACTATTTCATAAATAAAAGAGAATTTAGGTGGAAGATGGTGGAGGAAGAGGATAAAGTAAGAAAGGAACTTTATTAACAAAAGAAAATTTTTATAAGAGATGGAAAGAGAAAGAGAATTTAGGTGGAAGATGGTGGAGGAAGAGGATGATAAAAGAAAGGAACTTTATTAACAAAAGAAAATTTTTACAAAAGAGAAGGAAAATATTTACAAAAGAAAGAGAGAGAGAGCTTAAGGAAGAGTTTGCCGGAGAAAGGCCTGTCCTTTCATTTACAAAGTGGTCTCCATATATAGAGACTTTGGGTAATGTACAAACAAAAGAAATAATAAAGAAGGAAAAAGGGGAATAGGAATATCTATCCAAAAGAATCCTCTTTTAAGAGTTGTCAGTAGTAAAGAAAGATTACTTTATGCTATTGAACCTTATCTCCATGTGTAATTATTTCATAAAGTAGATTACTTTATGATCTTCATATCTTGAGAGAATTATCTCATGGCTCCATAGCATTATCTAGATTGTGTCATTCGATTGAGTCAAGGTTGTCGTCACTTTCATAGTCTTCATCAAAGAATTTGGGTGGATGAGTAATGTCATGCCATCTATTGGACCATTGATCTTCTTGATATTCCAAGGCATCTAGATAATGATTTCTAGTGTTTTTTGTCATAAGGATTCTTCCTTTGTCTATTCTTGCTTTAATTTCATAGATAAGGGTGCTATCATAATTACTGCACTGAATTATTGTTCTTTGAGTCTGGACTATTGTGATAAAGCTTTGGACACTTTTGTTGTGTAGTAGCTTTCTTTTGATTTCTAATAAACCAGAAGCTTTGGCTTCATTTATTGTTTCATTTCTAATGATAAATCCTCCTTTTTTCTATTCTTAAGAGCCATAATTGTTAATTAATCATCATAACCCCAAAAGCTATTCATGAGTGCATGGTCCATATTGCTTATTTTAGCTTTGGATAGCTGTAGTAGATGTAATGGCGGGTAACATTCTCCATCCTTCTCCTATTCTAGTGAAGCCATTGCAACATTGATAACAATATTGGGTTCATCAATATATCAGACAAATCTTTTTGTCTCTTGCAGAATAATGGGAGAAAAAAATCTCAATTTCCAAGCATACTAGATATATAATTGTTTAATAAAACCCCATTCAAAGAGTTTAATAAGTTTCTCTTGATCTTTGTCTTCGGGCTTATTTATGATCAATTGAGGAATTGACAAAGTAATTCCCTTGACTATTTTATAGTCTTGTTTATCAAGGTAATTTTGTTGCCCAAATCCATTCAGTACAAATAGTTCTTGAAATCTTGGAGGACATTTTACATGAAGTAACAATATCCTTCAATCTTGTGGCAATAAAATTTTGCTTTTCCTTTGGAACCGATGCAAAAACATTTGAAACCATTTGCAAATGTTCCAAAAAGGAATCATATGATTAATTTTTAAAATCATTTAATAAGTTATCTATTAAGATTTTTTGGAAAAGTGATAGCTTATTGTTTGTCTTAAAACAATTTTTTGGATCATGAATGATCCCAAATTTGATGTTTTTCTGAACAACATGGCTTTTTGGCAAAGCCACAGCCATCACCATATTTGATATGTCGTTACCTGTAGCCAAACACTCGGGACTAGCTTGGAATTCTTGAAGATCTAAGTCCTTGTGGTTTTTATAGTGTTTTCCCACACTACTTGTGTCGTTATAGACGACTCCACATAATTGCATTGTTGTCTTTCTTGAAGAAAGAATATTATTTTTGAAATCATGATAGATTTCAATTTCTTGAGTTGTCATTGGATTTTTTCCTTTTGATAAGGATGAAACTGCAGCCAGTTTTTGATTGATCTCTTTGCTCATATTTTTGATAAGAAAGTCAAATAAAGAGTCAACAACATTAATGGAATCATAATTAAATTGAGGAGATTTACCCCTTTTCATCAAATATCAAACTTTCTTTGATTTGGTCTATAAGACCCATCAAGGGTTGTGAAATAAAAGGGAACATTATTTCTTTACCATTTATTATGGTTTTAATCCTTCAATTTCAATGGGTTGAATCATATTTAGGAAGGGAGTTCCTAATATCATATATTGTGTTAGGTTTCTTATTAAAACTGGTTTACTGGAAGACATATTCCATTATTATTAATATAAGAGTTTAATAATTTATGCTCTACAAATATTGTACTACCATCAGTGGTGTTCAAAGATTGATCTATTTTTTTAAAATATTTAACAGGAATTAATCTTTCCTTAATACAATTCATATCAGCCCCTGAATTTATAAGGGCAATAGTTTCAATATTAAAGTTTTTATTTATTACTAGTTTGATATTTATAACCCATTTTTGATAGGTAAGATTATTAATAATTTGTAAATAATCATTTACTTCTTTATTGTTCTCTTGATGAATTTCATCATTTTCTTCTATATTAAGAATACTTTTAGAGTTTTCTAAATTTGTAACTCTATGTTTTAGAATTTTTATTTCTTCTTGAAATTTAAAAATTTCTTCTCTTAAGTTCCCTTTATAAATTTCCTTTCCTTTTCTAGGTTCATTCATTCTATTGTAGACTTCTGATAAGGTATAGGGAACTATAGGTTCATAATTTATTTGATTCATTTGAAAAATTCTCCATATACTTTCCAATAGCCATCCTTCAAGATTGAGGATCTTAGATTTGATCTATAAGATCTAATATGAAAGACTGATTAGAAGTTAATACATTTAAGCTTAAACTATTCATATTTAGAATAACAGAATAATAATCATGTGTTCCTGTACAAGAACACTCTCCATTATTTTCTTCTGTATAAGAATATGAGGCGGATGAAATATCATCAATTTGAAGAATATCCTTTTCTGAAGAAATAGAACTATTTTCTTCATTATCTTCTATTAAAAGATTATATAATTTTTCTGTCAGATCATTGTCTTCTACGATTTTATTGATCTTATCCTTAATTTCTTCTGATTTTGGATTTTAGCATCTATTAGTGCAATGACCTTTTTATTACACCTTAAACAAGTGATTTCTTTAGATTTTTATTTCTTACTTATTTTTTTAATTTTCTTTTTAGATTTAGATTTATATCTATGTTTAGGATTTTTATGAGATGATTTCTTATTTTCTCTTTGTTGATAAGAAAGACCCATATTATAACCAAATTGTTCACAGAATTGTCCTATTTCTTGGTTTCCTGTAATGTTTTGCTTTTTAACCAAGTTTTTTAAATTAATATCATTACACAAAGATAATCCTTCTGCAATGCATTCACTAATAAGTTCTCCATAAGTATAATTGTCGTAAATAATAGATTGAGATCTTGATTTATCTCTAAGTCTAGTTTTGACTTTTTTGGCAAACAGAAGTGGAAGTCCAGAAATAAACTTCCCTTTCCAAAATTTGCTATTACCATCATCAAGATGTGTAACTTTAGAAAGAAAGACATCTTTATACCACCTAAAATGAGTTAAGGTGAAACATTTAAGGTTCATAAGTAATTCTTTATTCCTATCATGGATGGCAGAAGTATTTCCCACATAATGTTTTAATATACTTTGAATTAAAGTATATATAGAATCATCAATTTTAGTATGAAAATAAAGGATTTGTCCTTTTTCATCTATGGTAGTATTGGTAATGATTCTTTTAGAATTAAGAATTTCTTATTTTTGTTGATTGGTTAATATATGATCCCACCAGCCTTTTAATTGGCCTGAAAATTTGGCCGTTATAAACAAAGTTATTTGTTTATCTGTATTTTTGGTAGCTCTACTAATAGTTGCAAACATTAATATTCTATGAAGGAGAATAGAGACTAAATATTTAGATAATCCATCTTTATTTCATTCATAAATGCTACTAGGATCAAAGACTGCATAAGTAACATTTCGGTCTTCTTCATAAAAAATGTCAATAGGAGTAGGACGAGGGTAATAAGTCCTAGTTGGAGATATTGGGGTATTTAATTTTGTCTTCCCTTTAAAATCAAGAACATTAATTGTTTATTTTTCAGCTTTTATTAATGTATTTTAATGAGATAACATCGCAATATTCCTTTTAGGATTTTTAATATTAAGATTTATCAGTCTATCAGTTAGTTGTTTAAGAAACTCATTATCACAAGGTTGAGCTTTTCCAAGTTTGAAATTAGGAATTGTTGTGGGAGGTTTTATCATTGGGATCAAACTGGAAGAACTAGGTTGAGATATTGAGTTATAGGAAAATTTTCCTATTTGGTCTTCAATTTTGATTAATTGATTATTGATGGTCTGCAGATTTAGATTTGTATGATTACTTTGTTTTATAATAGTTTGGTACAAAGAATTTGCATTGTCTCCAGTAATTTGGGAAAAAGGAGTGGTTTCCAAAATTTTGTTATTATTATTTATTTGTAGAGGACTAGAAGGAGGATGTATGGATCTAAAATTCTTTCCTTCTTTAGTAGTCTAATTTTCATAATGATCAGTTATAACCATCAAATTTTTGTTGTTATAAGAACTATAAGTTTCAAACCATTGTTTAAAATAAATAATAATTCTATTATCATATAAGAATTTATAATACATTTCTTTGTACTCCATGAGTTTTAGTAAAGGCATTAAAATACCATTCCCTAAAAATTTTGTTTTAAGGTAAATAAAATTCTTGATTGATCATGTTTTTATCAACATGAAATTCAAATTGAACTGTAGATATTTGAAACTCTATTTCTGTCCGAATGGGGGAAGAATTCTTCTTATAGATCCCATGTGGAATATTTAGATTAGAAGCACGAACTTCTTCAACATCATAAGGTGATAATTTGTTAATTGAAATTCTTTCAGAAATAGATTTTCTAGAAGAAGCGCTTCCTCTATCAGAATAATTAAGTTTTGTGCTTTTAAAATTAGAAAATCTTATTTCAACATCTCCATCTGGAGTTTGAACAATTTAATCTAGATCCTTATTTATTAGGGGTTGTTGAGGAATAGCACTTTGCAAATTCCATCTTTCTGGGAATTGAATTTCATTCCAATTGATCAGTTTTCTAACCGCAACATTGGATATTTTAAGATTTGCTTCAATTAGGGTGGTTTTACCTTTAGCGCATATGAGTCTTATATTAGGGGTTAAGGTATTCATTACCTTAAAAGAAATACATAAGAAACATTTATGTGCTTAGATCCTTGTTTAAAATCATAACCCATAGATTCTAAATCTAACGTAATGGCATATGAAAGATTATTATAAGATAAAGATAAAGATAAACATAAATTAGAAAAATAGTCGAAATAGATTGGACCATTAGATAAGGTTGATTCAATAACACCCATAAGAGATTGCTGGAAATTTAAGCATCTAGCATCACGTAGCCATAAGATAAAGCAAGTATTTAATCCTTCTAAATTTAAAGGTTTTAAACCAACCTGTATAAGGCCAATATGCCAATATTTATATTTATCCATATAATGAGAAAGATCTTGCTCGCTTAAAAGTTGGATAGTCTTATTATATCATCAACGAGAATTGTTTGTTTAGTAGTCTTTATTGAAACACTAGTTTTTAAATCAAAGGTTCCAATATTATAAACCTTTATAGGCTCTACCTCAAGTAGATGCCAATTTCTAAGATGATTCTCTATGTTGGAAAATTCTACAACTTCAGAATTCTTTATAAATTTTTATGGCTTATGAAATAGTTTGGAAAACAACAATGATAAGTTAAAAGTGCTCTCAAGTATTCGGAAAACATGATCAAATCCAAAGGGAAAAGGAAAGGAGATTAGAATACTTCTTTTGCAAGAAAAGATTCCAACAAAGAGTAAAATAAAGGAAACATTTGTTACTATAAAGAAAAGAGGTAAAAACACCTAGTTCTACTCATTACAATAAAATTGGCTAGCACTTCATCTTTTACTTTTATCCTCCATAATAAAATTGGCACAACATCATCACTTGCATTATCCCTCTATGAACAAATGAGGCAAAATGGCTAACTCTCTCAAACAACATAAGCTAAACGGGATAATGTCTTGGCTCTATTCATTTTGGGAAGATATAGAAGATAACATAAACATCATATTACTTCAGACTTAAGTAAGAGAGGAAATCCCAACCATATCATAACAGGTAAAACTAAGCAAGTAATCTAACAACCTTGCAACAAAATAACAAGAGTAAGAGGAAGGGGGAAAATGGAAAGTGAAATTCCCTCGTTCCCCGAAGGGAAGAAATTCCTCTCCTCCTACATACCTGACTGTACCTTCATAAGTGAAAGTGAATTTAGGTGGAAGATGGTGGAGGAAGAGGATGATAAAAGAAATGAACTTTATTAACAAAAGAAAATTTTTACAAAAGAGAAAGAAAAGATTTACATAAGAAATAGAGAGAGAGCTTATGGAAGAGGTTGCCAGAGAAAGGCTTGTCCCTCCTTTTACAAAGTGGTCTCCTTATATAGAAACTTTGGGTTATGCACAAACAAAAGAAATAAAGAAAAAAGTAATGTACAAGTAGAAGAAATAATAAAGAAAGAAAAATGGGGAATAGGAATATCTATCCAAAAGAAAACTCTTTTAAGAGTTGTCAGTAATAATACATAAAGATAGATTACTTTATGTATTTTAGGATGGTCTTCAATAGTGCTCCTTGTGAATAATGCATAAAGTTAGATTACTTTAAGCCTAAAGTCTTTGTCTTCAATATTGCTCGATGTGAATGATGCATAAAGTTAGATTACTTTATGTCTTGAGTCTTTTAATATTTCTTCATACTTAGACTAATTTAGGGTCTTCTTAACTTGAGAGATTCTTCAAGTATATTACTTTATAATTGTGACACCAATTGTTGTCATCTTACATTAATGTTTTGTGTCATCTTCATAAAGATTGATTAATTCTCCAATGTATTCATCCATGTCTTCATTGTTTTGAGCAAAATCCTCTATTTCTTTGTCATCCGTAGTATTTCCTTCCTTATCTGAGAATGTAGCCAATAGTTGTTGTTGCACAATGTCCCTTGTTTTCTTTTTTAATTCTTTGGCTGAAAAGCTTGGATATTTGGTCTTGAACTTCTTTAAAATATCCATTGGATTCAATTTCTAATCAGAAATGGTCTCTTCTTGGGACTTTATTTCCAATTTTGATTTTGCAATGGAAGACTTAATTTCTTCTAATTTTTTATCTTGGTCTGGCATATTATGCCACCATCTATAATAGAATCTTTTGGCTAGACATGGCAAGTTCAAGTCATCTCTGCCATATTCATATGCCCATGCCCAAATCCATGGGAGATTGAAAGTTATGATGAAAGATAACATCATTTGTTTAGGAAAATTCTCTGGAATTTTATTTACTTGCTGGTAAGCAAAATATTGTGTCATGTATAATTTAGGAAAGTAATCTTCATTTGGGCCATAATTTGCCCACCAATGATAGAACCAATTTGGTAAGTCTGATAAGACTATATTGTTGGCCACAGATAGAAACGAAGTATGTTTTTTTACTGGATTTTGATAGAAAAATTAAAATTTCCATGCATCAATATAATCCCAGTAATTAAATTCAGTATGCCCTACAAATTGGAGGCTTCTGCATTTGTTACGGTCTAAGCCCCAATCTGAAATTTTTAGAACATTTTGGATATAAACTTTGCTATAAGAAATTAGAGATTTAGGATTATCCTTTATTTTCCTTATATGAGTAATTGTGGCTGAATAAGTCTCAACAAGTATGGATTCATATATCCATCTAGTTTTTCCTCCTCTAATTGGGAAATTATGAACACTATTAATATATTTTTGTGCTATATGATTGGGATCATTGATCCATTTAATATCCTGTTTATTAAGCGTCATAATTGAAATAAAATTGGACTTCTTTAAGAAGGGATTCACAGGTTCTGACATAAGAACCTCCTTAACTAATTTAGAGCTTTTAGCTTCAGTATTGTTCACAAATTTGTGAGCCGTAGGGATATGAAACACAAATTGGTCCCTCCTTCTACCTTTACCCCTTCTATGGCTATTAGCCTTGGGGTTAAGCCAAGCTTACATCATCCTTGTAGAAATTCACGAGTTAGAAAATTAGGAAGAGAGTTAGATTCTCCCCTTATATGTTCTATTATGAAGTAAAAAACAGATAATATTGCTTGCCATTTGGCAAATATTTGTTTTGAAGCTAAATTTTTAACATCTTTTTCAATTATATCCTTAGCAGTGGAGCAATCAATTTTTAATAAGAATTCTTGATTTAATAAGTCATCTTGAAATTTGTTAATACAATTAACAATAGATAACATTTCTTTTTTGATAGTGGAATAATTTTTTTGAGCATTTTTCCAAATACCAGAAGTATACCATAATAATTCTTCCTTTTGGGTGATGGATTTTGTTGTTCCAAAATTCCTCCATAACCAATATATGAGGCATCTGTTTCTACCACTTTGTATCAATTAGGATTTGCTAAGGATAAGCAAGGTAAATTCTTTGCTTTTAATTTAATCTTTTTTACTGTATTAGTATGTTCTTCTATCCAATCTGGAGTATTTTTTCTTAGCTTATTGTTCAGAATAATTGAATCTTTAGCTAAGTCTTTATAGTAATTTGAAATATAATTTAGGCTTCCTCAAAACCTTTGTAATTATTTTTTGTCCCTAATTTCATTTGGAAATTTAGAAGCAAATTCAATACTTCTACTGATAAGCAAAATTTTACCCATGTAAATATAATGAATAAGAAATCTAATTTTTTCTTGAAATATTTTTATTTTTGGGGCAGAAATTACCAAACCATTAATTTTAATAATTTTTATGAAAATATTCATATGTTTGATATCTTGATCAATTGATTTTGAAAAAAATAGAATATTGTATATATAACTGATGGAAAAGTCATTATATGGGAAAAACATTTCATTCATAATATTTTGAAATTCCGAAGGAGTATTTTTCAATTCAAAGGGCATTACATTCCATTCATAATGGCCAAAAGGAACAGTAAAAGGTGTTTTATATCTATCGAACTCAGCAATTCGTATTTGCCAATATCTTGACTTTAAGTCAAACTGTAAAAATATATTTGCTTCATTTAATCTGGATAATAAGTCTTTTTTTATTAGGAATTGGATATTTTATCCATTTGAATACCTTATTTAAAGGTTTATAGAGCTCCACTTTCTTTTTCATAGTGTTTGTTCAAATAAAAAGTAGCACAACTCCAAGGGGAGTAAGATTTTCTGATTAAATTTTTCTCTATAAGAGATTGGATTTCAGTTTTACAAAGAACTAAATATTCTTTGTTCATTTGTATTGGTCTAGCCTTGGTTGGGATAGACTTTTCATCATAACCATCAATATATGGTAAAATAACTATATGTTTCTTTCTATTCCAAAAAGCAGTAGGTAAATCACTACAATTTTTTTTTTCATAATTTCTTCAAAATTTTGAATTATATTTTTGATTCGTGAAGACTTTAACTGTTCCAAAATCCAAGGGAGTAAGATCCTACTTTGATTTAAAAACTAGTGTTTCAGTAAAGACTACTGAACAAATAATTCCCATTGATGATAGTAATAAGACTATCCTACTTTTAAGGGAGCAAGATCTTTCTCATTATATGGATAAATATAAATATTTGCATATTGGCCTTATTCAGGTTGTTTTAAAACCTTTAACTTTATAAGGTTTAGATACCTGCTTTATCTTATGTCTTCGTGATACTAGATGCTTAAATTTCCAGCAATCTCTTAAGGTTGTTATTGAGTCCACCTTATCTAATGTTCGAGTCCATTTTGACTATTTTCCTAATTTATGTTTATCTTTATCTGATAATAATCTTTTAGATGTTGTTACGTTAGATTTAAAATCTATGGGTTATGATTTTAAACAAGGATCTGAGCACATAAATGTTGCTTATCATATTTATTATAAGGTTATGAATACCTTAACCCCTAATATAAGACTTATATGCACTAAAGGTAAAACCACCCTAATTGAAACAAATCTTAAAAGATCCAATGTTGCTGTTAGAAAACTGATCAATTGGAATGAAATTTAATTCCCAGAAAGATGGAATTTGCAAAGTGCTATTCCTCAACAACCCCTAATAAATAGCAATGTAGATCAAATTGTTCAAACTCCAAATGGAGATGTTGAATTAAGGTTTTCTAATTTTAAAAGTACAAAACTTAATTATTCTGATAGATGAAGCACTTCTTCTAGAAAATCTATTTTTGAAACAATTTCAATTGAAAAATTATCACCTTATGAGGTTGAAGAAGTTCGTACTTTTAATCTAAATATTCCACATGGGATCTATAAGAAGAATTTTTCCCCTTCTCCGACAGAAATGGAGTTTTAAATATCTACAGTTCAATCTAAATTTCATGTTGATGAAAACATGATCAATCAAGAATTTTATTTACCTAAAAATAAAATTTTTAGGGATTGGTATTTTAATACCTTTACTAAAACTCAGATTATGGAGTATAAAGAAACGTATTAGAAATTCTTATATGATAATAGAATTATTATCTATTTTAAACAATGTTTGAAACTTATAGTTCTTATAACAACAAAAATATGATGGTTATAACTGATCATTATAAAAATTGGACTACTAAAGAAGGAAAGAATTTAAGATCCATACATCCTCCTTCTAGTCCTCTACAAATAAATAATAATAACCAAAATTTGGAAACCACTCCTTTTTCCCAAATTACAGGAGACAATGCAAATTTTTTATACTAAACTATTATAAAAGAAAATAATCATACAAATCTAAATCTTTGGACCATCAAATAATCAATTGATTATAATTGAAGACCAAATAGGAAAATTTTTCTATAACTCAATATCTCAACCTAGTTCTCCTAGTTTGACCCCAATGATAAAAGCTCCCACAACAATTCCTGATTTCATACTTGGAAAAGCTCAACCTTTTGATAATGAGTTTCTTGAACAACTCACTGACAGATTGATAAATCTTAATATTAATAAACCTAATAAGAATATTGTGATGTTATCTCATCAAAATCCATTAATAAAAGCTGAAAAAGAAACAATTAATGATCTTAATTTTAAAGGGAAGACAAAATTAAATACCCCAACAGCTCCAACTAGGACTTACTACCCTCGTCATATACCTATTGATATTCTTTATGAAGAAGGCTGAAATGTTACTTATGCAGTCTTTGATCCTAGTAGCATTTATGAATGGAATATAGATGGATTATCTGAATATTTAATCTCTATTCTCCTTGATAGAATGTTAATGTATGCAACTATTAGTAAAGCTACCAAAAATACGGATAAGCAAATAACTTTGATTATAACGGCCAGATTTATAATCCAATTAAAAGGCTGGTGGGATCATATATTAACCAATCAATAAAAAGAAAAAATTCTTAATTCTAAAAGAATCATTACCAATACTACCACAGTTGAAAAAGGGCAAATACTTTATTTTAAAACTAAAATTGATGATTTTATATATACTTTAATTCAAAGTATATTAAAACATTTTGTGGAAAATACTTATGCTAACCATGATAGGAAAAAAGAAATACTTATGAAACTTAAATGTCCCACCTTAACTCATTTTAGGTGGTATAAAGATGTCTTTCTTTCTAAAGTTATGCATTTTGAAGATGCTAATAGCCAATTTTGGAAAGGGAAGTTTATTTCTGGACTTCCACTTATGTTTGCCGAAAAAGTCAGAACTAGACTTATAGATAAATTAGGATCACAATCTATTATTTACAATAATTATACTTATGGAGAACTTATTAATGAATGTATTATAGAAGGATTATTTCTGTGTAATGATATTAATTTAAAAACCAGCTTAAAAAGTAAAATAGGACAATTCTGTGAACAATTTGGTTATAATATGGGTCTTTCTTATCCACAATGACAAAATAATAAATCATCTCATAAAAACCCTAAATAGAGATACAAATCTAAATCTAAAAAGAAAATTGAAAAAAGAAGTAAGAAAAAAGGACGTTATGCTAATAGATGCAAGAATCCAAAATCTGAAGAAATTAAGGATAAGATCAATAAAACCTTAGAAAACGATGATCTGACAGCATAATTATATAATGTTTTAATAGAAGATAATGAAGAAATTAGTTCTATTTCTTCAAAAGAGGATATTCTTCAAATTGATGATATTTCATTTGCCTCATATTCTTATACGGAAGAAAATAATGGAGAGTGTTCTTGTACAGGAACACATGATTATTATTCTCCTATTCTAAATATGAATGGTGTAAGCTTAAATGTATTAACTGCTAATTAGTCTTCCATATTATATCTTATAGATGAAATCCAAGATCCTTAATCTAGAAGGATGGCTATTGAAAAGTATATGGAGAATTTCTCAAATGAATCAAATAAATCTCAAATAAATTATGAACCTATAGTTCCCTATACCACATCAGAAGTCTACAATAGAATGAAAGAACCTAGAAAAGGAAAGGAAATTAATAAGTGAGATACAATTATTTATAGAAAGAGTTTATTTTGTTCTTAACTAATAATAAGCCTAGCGTAAGTTATGTATAAGAGTCCTTCGTGTTCATCAATGTGTCAGTAGCTTCCGTACATGGCTTACACTAAGCTTATTATTAGTGAGGAATATGAAAAATTCTTTCTTATTTATGAGGTGTGGACAGGGAATTATTATCAGACTATTGTAGGGTACATATATATCAGAAACTTTTAGGGTACATATATATCACCACTATTGTTAGTGAAGAGCATAAAAACTCTTCCTTATTTATGAGGTGTGCACCGGGAATTATTACAGGAAAAATCTAGGGTCCATATACATCACCACCAACTCATCAGTCTCCAACTTCAATTTTTTTGTTTATGTAAACTTGGAATATGTCATTGTGGCTAATTACTTCAAAGATGCTACAAATTAGATGTATTCTTCTTTCCAACCTTAACATGTGTTGAGTTTTTATCATAAAATAGATCGATTGATCATATGTGGCAACTGATTGACTAGTCGATTTACTGTATTTTTGAGTTTTACAATTAATCAAATGATCGTACCTAATGAAGTTCCTATTTTGATGTTTGGAGCCAATCAATTTCTAGGTGATCGATTCTCATACCCTTTCAATCATTAACAATTAAAAATAACCCTTTTGAAAGGGATTTGGTGTTTGTTCATAATGGATATCTTTCTATGTGATTTTTACATAAATATATAGGGTGTGTATGTTTTATGTAACAACTTTAGGGTGTTTTCTAAAACCACCTCTAGTCAACTCTTTTAAAAAAACCTCAAGGAGAGAACAAGGGGATTCTTTACTTTTATTAAGTGTATATTATACAAGGCTTTGATTATTGATCGTTTATAATTAAACCTTTTGCAAGTGTACAAGGTAATTGTACTAGGATAAGTATTTAAGGGTTGTCAAACCTCAGGGACGGATGGATTATTACTAAATCTAAAGAGGAATTTGCTGATTAAAAACTAAAATAAACTTAAACTTTAATTAATTAAGCAAAAGAAAGGGATCAACTATATTAAAATAAGAGATTAATATGATGGAAATTACTTAGGAAATCGAATCCACTATAGAACCATAACAATTCCTTAACTTTTAATCTAAATCTAGTGTGAATATGAACAAGTATTCTCAGCTACAAGCTAGAATTACTTCAAAAAGAATCATTAATTAACTTCCATGGCATGAACTATCTTCGACAATAGCACGGATCATCTACACTAAACTAGCTATAGGCATGACCCGTCTAATCTTAGTATAACTCATCCAAGTCATTAATTATCTGAACATTAAAACTATTGTATGAACATCTCATCTAAATCACAGAAATTAGAATCGATGCAAATATCAAAACCATATCAATTTATCATCTACAAGACAATAAATCAATATAGATTTGAATAAACATGAAAAGCTCTTCCATTAAAAAAGAAATCCATATCATACAATTGTCATCATTCACAACTGAGATCTAAATTAAAAAGAAAAGAAACTGAAACTTATCTATAGCTTCATCAACTCCTAAGTAAAAGAAAAGTCTAGCCTTCCATGGTAGAAGAAAGCACTTGAATCTCCATTAAAAGCTTTGAGTTCTCTTCCATCTTCTTCTTCCTTTTTCTCTTCCTAAAATCTACTGGAATCCCCCAATTTTAAGCCAAATATGTCTTTTTATAGGCATAAGATCTGTAGGAAAAAGTCCAATATGAAAAGGATTGAAATTTGGGTCAAACTAGGAAACTGCACGTTATGCCGATCGATCGCCCTGCATGCCCGATCGATCGGCTACACTGTATTTTCATCTGAATTCACGTTATCCAGATCGATTGGTAAGTGACCCCGATCGATCGGCTACAATGTTTCTGTTTTCCTGGACAATTCATATTCTGTTCATTAAGCTTTCCTTCGTGTCCATATTAGTTTCCAACTTGTTTATAACTCCGAAAAGTTGTCCAAATCACTTTAAAGCATGTGAAGACTATTTTTAAGCATTTCAAACATCGTCCAAGTACTTCGATAAGCACACTTTACCTACAAAACATAAAATACCATATTTTAGACATGTAGAATATAATTAAAATTCCATCTTGATTTAAATACATGTCTAAACAACTAATAACTAAAAAATCATTCATAATTAAACTAAAATACTAATATCTATCTTAATCTAAATAAACCATAATTAACTCTAAATTAACCTAATCTATACTAGCAAATAAGGTAAAAAGGCATATAAAATAGATATAGATTTCATACTTATCAATTATCCTATGAGGAGAATTTACTTAAGAACCCCACAACAATTTGGTTTACTAAAGGGGATAAATATTTTCTTGAGGAAATTAGTACTCTATGCAATTTGAAGATACAATTTGTGTGCTTTACTTGTATATTCAAATTGTTCAAGTATAAAACATCTAATAATCTTATGGAAATATTCATGGCATTTTTGTTGGACACTAAGTTTGTTAATTTGAAGATCATGAACCCAAGATTTGGTAAAGTAAGACAATTTTAATAGGTTTACATTCTTTCTTATAGCACGCTAAAGATGTTCTACATTCTTAACCCTATTTAGAAGCCTATTCTAGCCCCCACAAGTAAAGAGTTAGAAACGTTGATTATAGAGCAAAGAAAGAGGGTGAAGGAAAATTTCTTTGCAGGGTACATATCCCCAACATGTTGTCAGACTGCCTTTTTGATACATACATAAAGATAAGGAGAGCAAAAGAATTCTGGACTGCTCTATAATTCAAATACAAAGTAGAGAAACAAGGTATGAATAAATATTTGATTTTTAAGTACTTCAAATATTAAATGGTTGACAACAAACTCATTTTGGATCAGTGCTACGATCTAGAGCAAATTGTTAACCATTTGAGTGCTTTAGAGATAAAACTTTCCTACAGTTTTCAAGTGGAGTTCTTATTGCAAAATGTCTACCTTCTTGGTACTCCTTTCAAAAAATGCTCCTTTACATATGCGAGAATTTTACTCTATAGAAATTTGAAAGGAATTTGTGCATTGAAGAAGAGTCCATATTGTGAGACAAAGGAGGCAAATCTTTCACTAATCCTACGGCCCATTATGTAGAGGCCCATAATTCCAATCCCATCAACAGAAAGTTCCTACAAAATTTTAAACGAGAATATCCTAACATTGACAATAACTACAATAAAAACAACAATAGAAGAAAGAAGGCAAGTGGCATTGTTTATGGTGAAAAGCAGCATAATGCCCCCATGTGCAAAGAGAGGGAGATTGATTCCAGCACTATCCAAAAATAATGTTGCAAAAAGTTAGAAATTTTTACCTATGATTATGGAGGTAAACATGGTGGATTCCAATGAAGGTTTGTCACGACCTTAACCCCAAGAGCCAGAAGCCCTGACAAGAGAGGATAGTGCATGCAATAGAATGTGGCCCACTTGGGTGCATTAATCATTTACTACAAATTGTGATCAAGTAAATAATACATCATAAAGTAAAGAAATCCTCCATAAGATCCTTCTCGTGGAAAAGTTATTACAATCCTTCAAAGTAAAGAGAACAACTAATTAAGAGTTTCATTCTCTCGGAACTTCTAGGCTTGTACCCTTTAAATACTATACTACAAACTCTCGCAATCTCCTTGTTAAGGAACTACAAAGTCAAACACATGCATATACAAGTACAATGTTGGAAAAGTTTGTGCAAAACAGAAAACACCCGTGAGCTTATGCCCAATAAGAAACTCGTACACACTAAACTACATTCTAATGCTTATATATAAATATATATAGAAAACTTGAAGCATTTTGGCTCAAACATTTATTTAAGTAAATCACATACCATTATTTATAAAAATGTAAATGATCATCTTCCACTTTACCTAGACACCCTTTACCAATGGGGCCACATCTTGGATTGTTTGCTCTTGATGGCGTTATACATACCACGCTAGCAAAAAGTCCTTGGGAGCTAACTTGGACTTTTTGTAATTTTCTAGGTGTGCACTCAGCACAGAAAACATTTCCTTTTATTATTTTCTTATCCATACACTAATATAACCCAATCCTAATGCCTAGTTTCACAATCGATGCAAAAATATGTTGGAAACATATATAAATCATTTTGTATCATAGCATGAGCTTAGGTCAAAACCCTCTAACAATGAAAAAATAATTTACTTTAAATTTCAATAATTGTTGCACAGTACTTAAATTCTTGTATAGTTAGAGTATGATTGACACAAACTAGGCAAAAAGACTCCAAATCGGTACAAACAATTTATTCTGAATAGAGAACATATAGAACATTGCTCCTAAATTTTTGAAAGATCTAAGTAAAAATTAATTGAAAAAATACACAAATGTCATGAGTCAACAACATAAAAAAATGCTAATTTATTAATTTTATAACTAATACAATGTTTAAACATCCCATTATGCAAATATCCTTTTGCCATGAAAACCACATTTCGGAACAACATTAATTTGCTCGATTACAACTTTGAAACATTTCTTGCACAAAATGTTCGCAGAGAAAAATAATCTTCCTCATGTGAGGAACACAAAGCATATTGGTCAAACTAAGCTTCTTATCAAATGTGATGTTGTGTTCAACAACCCCTTGTTGGCAACTTTAGCTCAATTTTAGTTCCACATTTGAGCCTCATGCCTACCAGTCCCTTCAAATTAATCCTTGGACACCTGATTCAAGCCACCAACCTTGTTACACCCTTGATTTTTTTCCTAGTATTAAAAAAAAGGGTATTTTTTTGAGTTTTCCAAATCCATTTGATGGAAAATTGGTAATTGGGCAAGCGGGCTTGCTAGACCGAGCCAGGCCAGCCGTGGGCCAAACAAGCCCATTGGCCCGTCTATTAGGTTTCTTTGGCACCAAGTTAGAGATAAACACAAACTTTAAATGATTTTTTCTACATTGATTTGATTTGATTCAATTGGATAAAGATGGAGGGGGAATTAACCAATCATGATAATTGCCAAAGGAGGGCAAACTCACCCCACTTACAACCCCCAAAGGAGGTCCCTTGTGTGGCCGAACTAGCTCTCTTCCATCTCACTTGATGATATACTTTCTTATGAATATTTTAATGTATTATTTTACATGATTAAGCCTAATGTTTTATTAAATCATGTTTCAACGGTGATTATTACATAATCTGAATGATTGTTACTAAAAAATATATCTATTAATCGGTAACAACATGGATTACAAAAAATCTAATAATTCAGATTTAATACGAAAAAAATCCTAAAAATACAAAATAAAAATAGGCACCATTATGAATCTCCAATAATTTTCATAAGTCCATTCCATAAAGAAAAGGCTTCAAAATGAAATGCAAAATCCGGGTTAATGCCAATTGGGAAAAAATCATCCATATGAAAAGAGGACTCTTTCGACCTAGAAAAACTTCATGAAAGCTTCTGAAATTTTTTCTAGTCTCATAGTAGTGAGTCAAGATACTCTTTAGAGAAATTTTATACCAAAACGATTTTAAGAAGGTCTCGAATAAAATCAACCTTTGCAAAGACACAATGAATTCGGGGAAAAATTAACTTATGAGGAAACATTCTATTCAGAAAGTATCCAAAATATACAACTACATGAGCATTCAAGATGAATAGATTAGGACATATAATTTTTTTATATATGAAAAAATGATGTTTAAATTCATTTCAAAGCTTTAAAAGCATAAGTGGGAAGATTCCATATAATTTAAAACGACTAAAAAGCCTTTTCCAATAGCTTCCAAGAGGTATGAGATTTTGGAGTTAATCCACTTGCATATATATGCAAACTTAAATAGTATTTTGGCCAAAGTATGGCACAAACTTTTTCATAACTTTCATCGACGAGTTTTTCAAGGTTTACTTCTGTTTGCCTTTTGAGAATGAAAATGCAACTTTCAATAACTTTCATTGTATTCAAGTTTTCAAATCTAAAGTTGAAAATGTGGAGAATATCTTTTATATGAATGATCAAGGTTTTATGAATAAAATAGAATTATTCATGAGGTGATTGCACTTTATACACCTCAACAAAATAGTTTAGCGGACTCGAAAAACTATATGTTGGTTGAGATAGTAAATTTCATGATTTTATATGCACATGTTCCTTTATATGTGTGGGGGTGATGCTTTGTTGACTACATGTCATGCAATGAACCAAATTCCTTTTAGGAAATTACCTCAAACTACATATAAATAGTGAAAGGGAGTGAAACCAAATTTAACATACCTGAAAGTGCAAGGGTGTGTGACTTACTTACTATAGGGTCTCTTATCCTAAAAGTACCAAGTTGGGTCCTAGAGCCATTAAGAGTGTATTTGTAGGATACACTAACAACAATAAATCTTACAAATTACTTGACTGGGAGTCAAATGTAATTATTGAATCTAGAGAAGTTGAGTTTGTGGAAACAAATTATTATGCGGGTTCCAAATGTTATGAGAAACAAATTCAAGATCCACAAAAGGATTGAAGTAGACTATTCTACTTAAATCAAGGTGGTCTTGAACCTTCATTTGAATTGATATTGTGTTTCTAATAGAAGTTGATAGGGAGCACGTTGTGAATAAAATATCGATTGTTCTCAATGTGAAAGATGATATTAGGACCATTTAAGAGGTAATGCCTTACCAAGATTCCTCTTTTTGAAAATAAGTTATTGATGAGGAGATGAACTCTAGGATGTCACCTAATACATGGGCCTTAGCTGATTTACCCTAGGCTCTAAGTCAATCATGTGTAGATGGGTATATAAGAGGAAATACAATCCCATTGGCACTGCATGTACCTTTAAATCTAGATTAGTACCTAAGGGTTCTAGGTAGATTGTGAGAGTTTAACATCCATCCAAATGTTTTAGAAGACGACAAGATTGTTCCTAATACTTGTAATTTAAAAAGTAAGCAATTAAGACTTATAACCTCTATACGCAGGAAATTTTCTCGAGTGACAAAAGCAATAAACCCTAATATCTATGTATTCATAATCATGTTCATCGTCAACTAAACCATCAACATGCAAATCACATAAGCACACACACAACTTTTGCATGGAAAACCCCAACGAGGAAAAAAAACAACTGTAACCTCTCAATGACTGAAATCAATACAATTGTAAGTAAGACTTTTCCAACGATAGAAGCAAACAAATAACCTTTGTGAATACCCTAACCAAGCTCCCTTTGTTTAGATTTCCAAAAACTCTTTCTTTTGTTGGCCCTCAAGTCTCTTCTCCTCATGCCTTGAAGCTTTTCTCCTCCTTACTTTGTATTTATCTTCTTCTAGACTCTTCGAACAAGCTCCACTTGTTTATGACATTTTCCTTGTGTCTTCTGTAACACCCCATGTTTTGAATATGTTTAAACCAGAGGGTTATAGATAATTATGTCATTTTACTTAAGTTTTAAAGGGCGTCAAGGGATGTAATCCCTGTATATGTGTAGAACCCAAATTAATGAGCATAACTAATTGAAGAACACACGAAATGGAGGTCGAGAGCAAAAGTTATGACCTCAGGAAATGTGCCACATGGGTAGGACCCACATAAAAGAGCAAAATACGCCACCTATGTGTGGTTTAATTTCAAAGCACTTATTGATATGAGTCCATCAGTATCAAGAACGTGCAATTCTAACTTCAGGATAAGAAGTTATTGCATTTTGAAATTGGAATAATATTTTGTGTGATATAATAATAAAATAACATAGAAAAAGATGAAATAGATAACATCAGCAGCGTGAGCTGAGCTAAGTACAACTGTCGAACAAAGCGCAGTGTGTGAGCCTACTCGAGTGAGGTGGGACTGTGAGATAGCAGTTGTTCATGCGATGCGGTCAACTACGCGGCACACAGCGGGCTTGCAAGTCACGCGGCGTATGCACGACTAAGCATGCGTGGCGCGTGCGTCATGGAGCGTACACGCGGTAAAGTGTGCATCATGTGCGTGTCACACACATGTCCCATGCACATCATCTAAGTTCATGGTCGAATGGGCATGTGACAAGTGGATTGCATCTGTGCACGCGTACCCCTTACCGTCGTATGGTCGCATGCCTTCCCCTATAAATTTGGATTTTTGTCCAAACTCCCGGGAGAGTTTTTAGGGTCAATCTGAGTCCATTTTCCTTAGTTCAAAAGGCGTTCTTAAATAATTCGAGGGTGTTCTATGACATGGAAGCATTCATTCCTCATGTTCATAAATTTATAAGGAGTAAATGCCCTGGGTCAAGAGGTGACTCTACCCATCGCCATCAAGCCCCAAGGAGAGAGAAGTGGCCTAGAGCTAGAGAGGGCTTTGTCCTTTGTTGTCAGGCCACAACAAGGGAAGTGGCTTAGAGTAGGGGAGACTTTATCCTCAACTGAAGTGCCACGATGAGAAAAACATCACTAGGTTAAGGGGAGGTCTGTTTGTAACCTATGGGCTCGAAAAAAAGAAAGACTCTCTTGGTAAGGGCAATGTTTGTCCGTCGCCTATGGGTATATATAGAGAAAAGTATCTCTAGGCAAGGGAAGTTGTATCCGCATCCTATGGGCATAGGAAGTGTAAAGTGTCCCAAGTTAAGGGGAGGTTATGCCCGTCTCCTTTAGGTTGCAAGGAGAGAAACGTCCCGGGTTAAAGAGAAGGGATGTAACCACCTTCAAGAGCTAGAGGAGATTCTTCCCGCCATCTTTGGACCTGAAAGGGAGGATGCCCAAAGGAAATGAGCAACACTAAACATCGTGACCTCCGAAACTATAGGGGAGTGAGCATTTCTGACTTCCCAATTTTATTTGATTTATATGCATACATATCTAAATTAGTAATGTTATTATATTAATTAAGATATACGAATATATGAATGCATGTGTTACTTAAGATGTATGCTATGCTATGATCTGATGTGTTTTAATATGCTTTGATCTAATATGATCTGATAAACTCTGAAAACTCTATCTAATCTGATATGTTTGGATCTAATCTGGTATGATAGAATATAATATGATGGGATCTAAGCAGAATTAAATGCTTCACCTCAACTTTGATGATTTATGAGGTTTCCGCCCAACTCTGAATAATTAGTCGTTATAAAGATATATGTATTTTAGCATATATAATTTTATGATGTCTGATGCATATAATAGCCATTAGGCAGAACTACGTTTGGATCCAATCATGTTGGAATAACATCGTAGATGTTATCCAATATGTACGTAGGCAACCAACGGTACAACAATATTGACCCGATCTAAATTAGTTATAAACTAGGTTTGTTCTGGACTACGCACAATGAAGCACTTAAGCTCCATAGTGCACAAGGGAACATTACGACCCTCGCACTCAGAGTCTGCCGCTCCTAGCTAGATGGTCTCTTTTTTATTTTTATGATAAAAGTAATTTACTCTAAATTTGTTTTCCGAACCCTGGGTTCGAGTCGGTTTCCGGGTTGGGGCGTTACAATTAGTATCAAAGCCTTTCTTTGTTTGCGAGAGGAAAATGTGTTAAAAATATATATTTTTTGATTTGATTTAAATCCCAAATTTTAATCACAATTAATCTTGAATCTTGTTCTGATTATGTTGCATTGAATTTAAGATTAGTACGTTCTGCTTGGCAAGTGTTGCAATGAATTTGATACATCATTCTTATGAATTTAATCCCAAATCAAAAATTATTCAAAAATTTTGTTATGAAGAAGTTGTATCAGTTTTTTTTTGTAATTTTGTTTTGCTAGTATGGCATTGAAATTGTGCTTAACTATGATATTTATGACTTTTGTTTTGTTGAGTTAGTAGTGATTTGGAATTTTTGTCCTACTTGTTTTGTATCATATTGATATACACTCCGATGTTATGAATTTTAATATACACTCCGATGCTTTGAATTTCTCTATTGAAATGGTTATTATTTAAAAATTCTGAATCTTGGTTTGATATGAATTCCAATTTGGATATGAATTAATTTAAACTTTTGTTTTAATTGTGAGATTGGATTTAATATGAATTCTGAATTTGAACTTTCTGTTTAGTATGTATGGCATCGAATTTAATACGAACTCCGATTTGAGAAATTTTAATTTTTAATCGAATGTGATTTGAAAATTCTATTATGAATAAGTAGTATCAAATTTCATTTGAAATTCTATTTTCTATGTGTTACATCGGATTCTAGACGAACTCCTATTTTGTGAATTTCAATCAAGATGATTAGAAATTCTCTTTTACATGTGTGGCATCGGATTTGATCTGAACTCTAAACATAAAAATTTTTATTTTAAATTTGAATTAACCAGAATATCTGTTCTGAATCCAATACATGAGTTTTTTTAAAAAAATGATTTTAGCAATTTCGATTTTATGTAGTTTATCAAATTTATTTTGAATGCTAGTAGAATTACCAAGGAGTATCCATGAAACACCCATGGTATGGGACACGAAGTGCAAGTGGAAGACTCTACGGTTAATTCTACCCTGGGGTTGAAATAAAATTTTATTTTGAATCATCACTTTTAGAAAATTATTTGATTTAGAGATGAATCTGTTTTGAAAGACAGTGGAACACCTAAGAGTACCCATCAAACATGCGTGGTATGGAATGTGAGGTGTTAATGGTTAACTCTAGGGTAAGTTCTACCGGTGTGTCAAAAATAAACTTCAATTTCAAATTGTTGTTTAAAAATAATTCATTTATTTATAAAATGAATATGTTTTGAAAGACCATAGAGTTGCTAAGGAGAAACAACTTAATACTTACAATATGGGATATGGGATGTGAGGTGTTAGTTGATAGCTCTACAATAAATTTTATCGATATACTGACACAAGATTCAATTTTGAAATGTCAGCTTTTTGAAAGTTTGCTTTTAGAAAAATAGTGGAAATACCTAGGAAGAGCCACTAAATGACCGTGATATGCGACATGTGGTATTACTAATTCACTCTCAAGTTAGCTCTACTCGGGTGTTGAAATTAAATTCAACTATGTTTTAAAGACATTGGCATTCCCCAAGAGAAACCGACAAGCTTTGCATCTATTTCTGAATCAAAATGATTCTAAATCACTCATTTTCTCACAAACATTTTTATGAAAAACATTTTAATCATTTTTATAGATTTGTCCTTGGCATTCTAGAGTTTAACCTATCTACAGTGTGGGGCCTCTTAAGCTCTAAATTGATGCTATGCCCATAGAATTAATTTTTCTAAACCATTGTTGTTCAATTAAACTTATTTAGTTTATTTTCTTAAGAATGTTATATCTATGAAATATTTTTCATATGCCTTTTTATGTTTTGGTGTGTGTGCATTTTCTGGATAATTTTGATCTAAGTTTTTAAAGGGTAGTTATTTAGGATAAAGTCCAAAAGCTACTAAATTTTGATAGATAGTTATTTGGTATAATGCCCAAAAACTATCTAATTATGAGTCCTTGATACTTGCTGAGAAAAATAATTAGTATGAAACGTGCATGGGTGTGAAGCATAATGGAAAAGCTCCTCACATTTTGAGCCTCTCGATGCCCCATGTGTTTCGGGGGGAATGTTGTTCGGTATCACATCCTCTGGTTTTCTCATTGTTCGAACAAATCGACAATTATTGCATATGCTTTTGAATTAAATTGTGTCTTAATAATTTGTTTTCCTCACGAACTATTTTATGAAAAATATTGTAATAATTTTCATAGATTTTTTCTTAGGGTTAATTTTGAGTTTAACTCATCTACAGTGTGGGGAGTCTTAAACTCTAAACTGATGCTCTGCTTATAGAATTTAATTTTACAAACCATTATGCTAATTTGTTTTATTAGTAAACTACTTTGCCGATGCTATATGTTTCACTACACACATTTTCTAGATTTGAAGCGTAGTTATTTGGTATCAAGTTCGAAAGCTACTGAATTATGAAAGATAGTTCTTTGGTATAAAGCCCAAAAACTATCAGAGCACGGCTCTTCGACACTTGCTGAGAAAAATAAATGGTACGGCGTGCACAAGGATGTGGAACATCATGGGAAAGCTCTTCACTTTTTGAGCCTCTTGATGCCCCATGAGTGCCGAGGGGAATGTCGTTTAGTATCACGACTTTTGGTTTTATCGTCATTGCACAAATCTGATAATTTTAAATTCTGAAATATTTATCTAATTTTAAAATAATAATCAGATTTTGTTATCCGATTTTAAATTATCAAATTTGTATTAGGTGATATATCATATGATATTATTTCAAAAAATTTATGGAACTATTTTTGGATAAATTAGTCTGCTCTGCTCTGCTCTTATTTACTTCGCTCTAATTTGATCTTCTTTGATTTTGAAAAATGATTTCTTCAATTATAAAGTTCATAATTGGATTCTGTATGATATGCTTTTGTGTTTTATCTGATCACAAATTATCGGATTATGATTTTGCATTAGATATCGAATAAATGAATTTTTGAAGGGTTTTGGATTGTGTCTACATGGATTTGATTACCCTGATGTGCTATGTTATGACTCCAAATAATAATAGGCTATGTTTAAAATATTTCTTCCCATAGTGAACTATCGGATTTTGTTCGTGATGATTATATCCAATCTTAACTTATCAGATCATGCGTATGAATGTGACAATCAATTTTTATCTATTAGAATCTATTTTGTTTGTGTTTTATCTAACTTTCATTGTCAGATACTGTTTGTTTTTTAATATGCTATCACATTATGTTCCAAATGTTTTACCCAAGCACTTATAAGATTATGTTATCCAATTAGGGTTTATTGGATTGTATTTCTAAATGTTGTGTCCGATTGTAAATTATCAGACTCATGTTTGTAACTGATACCCAACTAATGATTGGACTTTATTCCAATTTGTTTTGTTTTGAAAAATGTTGTTGGGTGAATTACAAGTAGGGATGTCACTCGGGTCAGGTAAATGGTAAAACCTGACCCGACCCTAATGGATCGGGTTTTGTTTTTGAAAATTAACCCGAATAGCTATATGGGTCGGGTTCGAGTTTAAGGTGATCCAATCCGACCCAACCCAAATATAATTATAAGTATAAAATTTAAATTTTTTATGTCTTTTTAATATTATTTTTTTAAAAATGCAAAAATATTTTAAAAAATATTTCTTATTCTATTTGGGTCAAACAGGTTGGGTTCAGGTCGGAACAGGTTCGTGTCACAATTTTTTTATGTGGTATCAGGTTTGGGTTTTGTAAAACCCGACCCAAACCTGACCCGAAGGCATCACTAATTATGTAGACACAATTCGTTTAAGAGGGCAAGAATGTAACACCCCGTGTTCTGATTATGCTAAAATCGGAGGGTTAGGGGTAATTATGTGATTTATAGTTATGTTTTAAGGCATTTTAAGGGATGCAAGCCTTGTTTATGTGTAGAGCCTAAAGTAACAAGTGTAAGAATGGAAGAACACGAGAAATGGACATTGGGAGCAAAAGTTATGACCACGAGAAATATGCCACATGGATGGCACCCACGTAAAACGTACAGAATAACCTAGCTATGTGGGTTTAGTTTCAAAGGGCTCATCGATGCGAGTCCATCAGTACCAAGAACACGCATTTCCGACTTCGGGTTAAGAAGTTATCGCGTTTTGAAGTTTGAATTGTATTTGAGTGAAATAATAAGAAAATAATAGAGAAAAGTAGAAATATGTGACATCAGTGGTGCGAGCTGAGCCACACCGCATTGCATTAGGTGGGGCCGCGAGTCCTTCCGTGCGATTGCACGATCAATCGCATGACATACGATGGGAAGCTCAGCTTATGCGCGATGTACAGCAGATGCGCGGCGACGCCCTTTGCTCTGCGTGCCACATGCTGATGCAAGCGTCATGCATGCATCACTCACACACCATTTATGTGCACAGTTGAATTGGCGCATGACACATGGTGCATGTATGTGCGTGCATACTTTTTCCGTCGTATGCTCGCATTCTTCCCCTATAAATTCGGTTTCCTTCCAAACATCCGGGAGAGTTTTTGGGGTCGTTCTGAGTCCTTTTTCATCTTTTGAAAAGGCGTTCTTAGCTGATTTAGGGTGTTCTCCGAAATGGAAGCATCCATTCCTCGAGTTGGTGACTTTATATGGATGAAACATCTTGGCACAAGAGGAGACTCTACCCCTCGAGCCTCGAGGATGGAGAAGTGGCCCGAAGCAAGAGGGGGCTTTGTCCTCTGTCGTCGGGCCACAACGAGGGAAGTGGATCAGAGTAGGGGAGACTCTGTCCTCCACTAAAGGGCCATGGTGAGAGAAACATCCCCAGGTTAAGGGGAGGTCAATTTGTAGCCTATGGGCACGGAAAAAGGAAAGAATCTCTAGGTAAGGGAAATGTCTGTTCGTCGCCTATGGACACATAGAGAGAAAAGTGTCTCCAGGTAGAGGAAGTTTTGTCTGCAGCCTACGGGCACGGGAAGTGTAAAGTGTCCTGGTTTAGGGGGAGGCTATGTCTGTCTCCTTCAGTTTGTAAGGAGAGAAACATCCTTGGTTAAATAGAAGTGATGTCTACCACCTTCCGGAGCTAGAGAAGATTTTGCCCGCTATCTCTGGACTTGAAAGGGAGGACACTATGAGGAAACGAGCAACACCAAACATTGCGACTTCCATAACTACAGGGGATAAGCATTTCTAACTTCCTAATTTTATTTGATTTATAGGTATATATATCAAAATTAGTAATATTATTATAATAATTAAGATATACGATTATATGAATGCATGTGTTACTTAAGATGTATGCTAAGCTCTGATCGAATGTGTTTTGATATGCTTTGATCTAATATGATATGATAAGCTATGAAATGTTATGTTTAATCTAATATGTTTCAATCTAATCTATTATGATATACTATAATTTGATGGGATCTGATATGATCCAATATGTTTTGTTGTGTGTTCTACTCACTCCTGTGATAGAGTTAGATGTGTGTTTCCGCTGATTTATTGGTTTTCGTTCAACTCCGATGATTTATGAGGTTTCCGCCTAACTCTGAATGATTATTCAGATATCAAGATATACGTATTTTAACATATATAATTTTATGAAGCTTGATGCATGTAATAACCATTAGGCAGAACTATATTCGGATTCGATCGTAATAGAATAATATCGTAGATATTATCCAATACATATGTAGGTAACCAACAGTACAACAAAGTTGGCCCAATCCAATTTAATTATAAAAGTAGGTTGCTCTGGATACGTACACCAAAGCACTAAAGCTCTGTAGTGCGTAGAAGAATGTTAAGACTCTTGCACTCAAAGTCTGCCGCTCCTGGCTGGATGGTCTCGTTTTGTTTTTTATGAAAAATTTAATTTACTCCGATTTTGTTTTCCGAACCCCCGGTCTGAGTCGGTTTCCTAGTAAGGGTGTTACATCTTCAATCCTCCATTGAACTTTGTTGCAACTCCTCTCAGGTTTATGTGTGTGAAAGACTCTCTTTTTAGTTGTGTATCACTTAGGGAATCACCATTAACATGAACTTTGAATCACAATGATGATCTATTGTGGAAAACTAAGGACAAAGAATTTCTCCTCTTTTCTCTCTCAATTTCTAGGTATTCTTCTCAATTTGATGTTAGCCTTGCCCTTATGTAGTCCATTAAGTTGGTTTATGAGTTGTACTTCAATTAGGAATGAATTCTCTTCAAGTATGTCTTAATCTAGGTAAGTAGCACAAACAGTGATCGATTGTTTCAAACGGCGATCGATTGTTTGCTATTCTGATTAGGACATGTCTCTCTAAGTGATTGATCTATCATGAGAGTAATTGATCGATGAACTCACCCAAATTTTATAGAGTCCTAATCAAGTGCCGATCAATGGATTGTACTAGTTAATTTTGCAACGATCGATTGATGCATAGTAAAATTTCCTAATTTACCTTAATTCAATTTAAAACTTCTAGATTCACTTAATTCACTCATTCTAATTTAATCTAAGTAAATTGTATAATTAAATGTGTGCAAAAAATCCTTTTACCTTTTACCCTCAGCTTAGTATTCAACCTTGATCAATAAAAACATATATGCTCATATTTTTCATGTCAATCAATTCTAAATTTGTCTTAGTACCACTATCAAACAAGGCAAGGGTAGATTGGTTGATCGGACAATGAGATTGCCGTAAAGTACTTTATCCAATATGGCCTCGCCTCTTACCAATCCATAGAGGGCTAGTCATCTACGCGCACAACACTATGCTCACAACATAGAGGTCTAATCATATAACCTAACCCACTGGAACCCTCAAGGTCATTTGAACTCAATCCACTAGTGGTATTTTACTTCTTTGCTCCCCCATCTATATTTATTGCAAATAAAATAAATCTTAGAGATTGACATAACTAGGAACTGATCATATGACAATAAAGAACTCCTAGAATTTTAAAAAACATTAAAATAAAAGTTAAAGCTAAAATTTTAAATTAAATAAAACCCTAAAATTTTTTTATGTTTGATTGACTTCAAATTTTAATAATAAGGTAGACACAAATGTTTAGAAAAAAATTATAACTAGAGCGAAGTCCAATTTTGATCAAACACCCAATTTTGAAAAACTCCAATTTGACATGCAAACTTGAAGCCAATTTTGAAAATTTTGTGAAATCTCAATATTTAATGGTTCAAATCGAGTGAAAATTTAAACAAAAGTAGATCTAGCCATCCTAAATAATCCTAGCAGTTCATAGTAGCGATGCATGAGTGTATGCATCGCTACCTAGTGTAGTAGCGACCCATACAGTTATGTGTCACTAATATAATTTTCTTTTTAATTTTTTAAAATAATTTATAATAAAAATTTTCTTTTCTCTCCCCTCTCTGTACCCTCTTTCCTCTCACTCTCTCTCCCTATCTCTCACTCTCTTCCCTATCTCTCCTCTCTCCCCTCTCCATCTCTCCTCCCTCTCTCCCTCCTCTCTCCTCCCTCTCTCCCCCTCCTCTCTCTCTCCTCTCTCTACAATCTCTCTCAATCTTTCTCTCTTCATTCTCTCTCTCCTCCCTCTCTTTTCTCTCTCCTCACCCTATCTCTACAATCTCTCTCCTCTTTCTCTATCTTTTCTCTTCCTTCCCTCTCACCTCACTCTCTCTCTCTCCTCTTTCTCTCTCTTCTCTCTCCTCACCCCCTTTCTTCTCTCTCTCCTCTCTCTCACTCTTCTCTCTCAGCTCACCCTCTCTTACCCTCTCCTCTTTCTCTATCTTCTCTCTCTCTCCTCTCCTCTCTCTCCTCTATTTCTCTCTTCCCCCTCTCTCTCTCCTCACTCTCTCTCCCTCTCCCTCTTCTCCATATCTCTTCTGTCCCTCTCTCTCCTCTCTCCCTATCTCTCTCTCCTCTCCCTTTTATTTTAATTTTTCAAACAAAAACACTAGTAGCGACGCATAACTGTATGTGTTGCTAGTACAATAGGTAGTAGTGACGGATACAAATATACGTGGCTAAAATAAATTTTTTATTTTAATTTTTTTAAATAATTTAGAATTAAAATTTTCTTTCCTCTCCCCTCTCACTTTCCACTCTCTACCCTCTCTCATCTCACTCTCTCTCTCACTCTCACGTCTCTCTCTCTCCTCTCTCCTCACTCTCTCTCTCACTCTTACCACTCTCCCCTCTCCCTCCTCTCTCCTCACTCTCTCTCTCCTCTTTCTCACTTTCTCTCCTCTCTCTCCTCCCTCACTCTTCTCTCTCTCCTCACCATCTCTCTCTACCCTCTCTCTCCTCTTTCTCTCTCTTCTCTCTCTTCTCTCTCTCTTCCTTATCTCTCTCTTCCCTATTTCTCTCTCCTCACCCTCTCTCTATAGCTACCCTCTCTCTCCTCTTTCTCTCTCCTCTCCTTCTCTCTCTCCTCTATCTCTCTCCTCACCCTCTCTTTCTCTCCTCTCTCTTTCTCTTCTATCTCTCCTCTCCTCTCTCTCTATGCACTCTCTCTTCCTCTCTTCACCCTCTCTTTTATTAGAAATTATATTTTAAAATCAATAAGAAAATTTAAGAAATAAAATACATTATGTATAAATAGTCAAAGTTTAATCTATTATTGACACTACCGTTTATTGAAAGTTTAATATTTATTCATTATATATGGAAATAATAAATATTGGATAAAATATATTATAATTAATAAGTTTATTTTAATTTCTATCATATTTATTTATTATATAATGATTTATTAAATAAAATTAATCAAGAAAGCTATAAACAACGCTCTATTAAAAGCCTCGGTAATAATCTAACTATTAGCAACTTTTATAGTACAGCGTCACTATTATGAATACTATTTGTGATGTTTTTTTACAATCATCGTGAATAGTTCTAAATTTTTTATGTTTTATTCTTAAATTTATAACTATTAATAACGTTTTTAGTTAAGCGTCGCTAATAGGGTAATAATTAGCGATGCTTTTTAACAAACATCACTATTCTTGAAACTACTAGCGACGTTTAAAACAATGTGTCATTATTCTTTTTTTTTTATTATTTAAAACATGCCTTTTAGTGATGCTTGTTTAAAGCGTCACTAAAAACATAACTATTAGCGACGCTTAGCATAAAGCATTGCTAATTTTTTCAATATTAGCGACACTTTTTATCAAGTGTCGCTAATTTATGACTATTAGTGACACTTTTTATCAGGCATTGCTAGTAGTTAATTTTTTTGCGATACTTTTTTTTACATCGCAAGTAGTGGTTTTTAGTGACGCTTTTGGTTGCATTGCTAATAGTACATTTTGTTGTAGTCAATCTAGTGATCTATATCACATCTAGTGGATACTAAACTCTCAACATGTTGATTGCCAAGGGAAGAGAGTTGTGTTTGCTTTACTAGACATCTGACCTTTTTATTTTTCAGAGCATGAGATAGGTTAGTGGAAAGTTCTTAGTGTCTTCTTCTAAGGCAAGGAAATGGATCAATAGCATGTATGTAGATTTTCTTGTAAGCATCTCGGTGAAGAGTGCAACATTACCTCCTCTTGAATCTATTCCTGTGGTGTCAGAGTATGTGGATGTGTTTTCGGATGGCTTGTTGGGATTACCTCTTGAGATGGATATCGAATTTAGTATTGATCATTTTTTAGACACCATTCTTATTTCTAAAGCTCCTTACTACATGGCTCCAGTTGAATTTAATGAGCTTAAAACTCAGTTGCAAGACTTCATGGACAAGGGATACATTAGGCCCGATGCATCTCCTTGGGGCATACCGTTTCTCTTTGTGAGGAAGAAGGATGGTTCCCTTAGGCTTTGAATTGATTATCATATATTAAATCTAGTCACAATCAAGAACAAGTATATTTTTCCATGTATTGATGATTGGTTTGATCAATTGCAGCAAGCTCGAGTGTTTTCTATGATTGATTTGAGGTTAGGCTACTATCAACTTTGTATTAGACCAGATGATAAATCTAAGACTGCTTTCAAGACACGTTATGGGCATTGTGTGTTCTTAGTTATGCATTTTAGGCTTACAAATACACTAACATCTTTTATGGACTTGATGAACAAAGTTTTTAGGCTTTATTTGGATACGTTTTTCATCATCATTGTGGATGACATATTGATCTATTTGGCTAGCAAGGAGGATCATGAAAAACACGTAAGGATTATTTTGAAAACTTTTTGAGAGACCACAAGCTCTATGCAAAGTTTGACAAGTGTGAAGTTTGGTTAGAAGAAGTGCAATTTCTAGGCCATGTCATATCGAAAGACAGTGTAGCGGTGGACCCAACCAGGGTGGAAACAATCTTGAAGTGGGAGCAACCCAAGAATGCTTCTAAAGTCCTGTGTTACCTAGGCCTTGACTTGGAGGTAACAATAGTTGTCTTTGCATTGAAGATTTGGAGGCATCACCTTTATGATAAGAAGTTTAAAGTGTTCACGGCCCACAAAAGTTTAAAGTATCCCTTTAGTTAGAAAGTCTTGAACATGAGGCCAAGAAGACAATTAGAATTCCTTCAGGGTCTGTTTTGATAGGTAGAAAGTGGGGGAAAGGAAAGGAATCTTTAAAAAATCCCTCAGTTTCCAATGTTTGGTGCAATGGGGAAAGATAAACTAGAGTGAAAACTAAGAGAAAATGGATGAAAAATTAGCCCCAAAACTTTCCCCATCAACCCAAGGATTTTAGGAGAAAATCACCGTACTAAAGACTTATGTCTCACCACCAACACCACTACCGCTACTACCGCCGCAGCCGTTGCCATCACTATTACCACCACCACCACCAACACATCCACTACCGCTGTTGCCTCCATCACCACTACTGCTGCCACTGTCACCGCTGCCACCATCACTACCCTTGCCATCTCTACTGCCACCACCACTACTACCTCCGCTACTACTACCTTTGCCATTGCCACCCTTACCAGCACCGCTACAGAGGCCACCACCATTGTTACCTTATTGCTACCACCACCGCCACTACTACCGCTACCATCACCACTACCACCACTATAGCCACCACTACTACCACCATCGCCACCTCTACTACTACCACCACCACCACCACAGCCATCACCTATACCCCCACTGCTGCTATCGCTGCCACCACCACTACTACAATTGGTGGATTTGAGTTTCAATTTTCTCTGACATCATTTGTGCAGCCAAACTATGCAAAATGTTTAAGAATATTCTAGTTTCTCTTTTACCTGGATTCACTTTCTCTTTCGCTTTCCCTTTCTCCCGGTTTCCACCAATCCAAACAAACCCTAAGGATTCTGACTTCACCATTTCCTACCATTCGAGGAAAGCTAATGTGGGCACAAATGCTTTGACTAGGAAGTCAGCAAATTCAGTAGCTTGTGTACGTGTTTAATAATGACTTTTGTATGAAGAGCATGAAGCTCAAACCAGAGATAGCCTTGGAAAAAATAAGCCAGTGGTTTTCTTATCTTTTCATAAGTTCCGATTTGGTGGATAAGGTGGTTGAAGCACAAAAGGGATATGAGGAAATCCAAGAGATGAAAGCTAACTTTCAAGAGAAGGTGGTGGTTGACTTTGAAGAAAGGGCTTATGGAAGCTTAACTTCTTGTAGGCAGTTGTGTGTGCTAAATTCTCTTGAGTTGAAGGGGTGCATTCTTTCATAGGCACATCACTCAAGGTTCTCCATCCATCTAAGGGAAACTAATATCTACCATGATGTGAAGCAAACATTTTGGTGGAGTGGAATAAAGAGAAAATTGCTTCATTTGTGTCCAAGTGTTTAATTTGTCAGCAGGTTAAAATGGAGCATCATCATCCAAGAGGCATATTACAACCGCTACCTATTCTAGAGTGGAAGTGGGAAAATGTGGCTATGGACTTTGTTTCAAGTCTTCCTAGACCGCGAAGTAGCAATGATGCGGTGCAGGTTATCATTGATCAACTTATTATGTTTGGACACTTAATTGATATGAGGATGACTAATTCCATGGATGTGTTGGTAGTGCTTTATGTGAAGAAGATTGTTCCGTCACATGGAGTTCTTGTATCCATGGTTTCTGATAGAGATCCTTATTTTATGTCAAGGTATTGGCAAAGTTTTCACAAGGCTTTGGGGTTAGCGACCCACCTCAGCTTAGCTTATCATCCTCAGTCGGATGAACAATTTGAGTAGACAATCTAGACCTTGGAAGATATGCATTGGGTATGTATCTTTAAGTGGAAGGGTATTTGAAAGTAACACTTACCTTTGGTGGAGTTTTACTACAATAATATTTACCAAGATAGCATCAAATTGCACCTTTTGAGGCGTTATATGGACATCCTTTCCGATCTTCCCTTTGTTGGAGTGAGGTTGGAGAGTACCTTCTAACCAGGCTATGCATTGTGCAACAATCGGTTGAGAAAATTCAACTCATTTGAGATCGACTAAAGATAGCATAAAGTTGACAAAAGAGTTATGCAGATAAGAGATTGAGAATTTCAAGTCGGCAATCATGTTTTATTGTAGATCTCACCTTTGAAAGTGGTTGTGCGATTCGGCAAGTAAGGGAAGTTATTTCCTAGGATCATTGGACTTTTAGAGATTCTTGAGTGGATTGGAGTGGTAGCTTATTGATTGGCTCTACTACCACAACTTGCTGGCATCATGATGTGTTCCATGTTTCTCTTCTGTGGAAGTATGAACTAGACCCATCCCATGTCCCAGAGATCGAGCCATTGGAGCTCAGGAGTAATCTTACCTAGGTTGGGATGCCAATGCAAATTTTGGATATTAAGGGAAGACTCTGAAGAATAAGGTGATTCAATTGGTAAAAGTTCTTTGGCAAAAAAACAATGTTGAGGAAGCAACGTGGCATGAGGATGATGTAAAAGCAAAGTACCCTCACCTATTCACTGCCAATCAATAGTGAATTTTTCGAACAAACTTCTTATAAGGTGGGCAAGATATAAGATCTATAAAGTTTTGCTATTTTCTGATTAGTGTAAAGTTTTACCATTTTTTCATCATTTGAAACTTTGTGTGATGGTTTGGTTTAATTAAGAATTTTCTTGTGTTTATATTTAATTTATTCAGAAAACGTTAGTGTCTAGATTAATCCACCAAGTACCAAGCTAATTGATGACATTTTCTATTTTCTTCTATTAAGGAAGTGGGCTCCACCTTAGGATCAACGTTCATCTTGGGTGACGCACCAACTTCTTAGGCGGTTGACCCTCTCTTGACATCATAAATGGGCTTGGGCCTTGTCAAATTCATTTTCGGATCCATGTCACTAAGTGGGTTTACTTATTTCCTTGTTAGGCTCATTCTGAAACCAATTTACTTGCCTTAACTATAAATAAAAGCCTTTGTCATTTCCTTGTTTGGTGTGGACTAAGATTTGGTAAGCTTTTGAGAGCTCTACCCCCATCTCAAGAAGGAAAAAAATTAATCCAAAGTAAATCTCACTAATACCTTCCATGTTTTCCTCTGTTTTACCCTAAATCTCATGTTCTTCTCCTCTTGAATGAGATTCTATTTTTTATTCTTCTCAAGTTTATTCTTCTACCCATGTTTTGAAACTCTAGATTTGGATTTTTGGCTTCTACTCTTGTGAATTTCGTTTTACTTCTCCACTTGAATGGGATTCCCATTTTTATTCTTCCATATCTTCCTTTGTTATACCCTAGATATATCATCTATTAGAGGTTTTGAGTCTCTATTTTGTGGAAAGGTTGGATTTTTACTTAGGGTTGATGTAACGTAATTTGTTGGGTAGGGTTTCCTTGAGCTTTGGTGGTGATTTAAGGTATACAATTTGATTTAAGGTGAGGGGTTTTTGTTTGATGAAGTTTTACTTACATTAACACCATGCTTGTGGGTGAAATCATGTTCTTGAAATTTATAGATGGGTGAATTTGAATCTTCTTGAATGGATGATTTAATGTTATTTTTATATAAATATGCGTGAGAAATATTAGATCTATCATGTCTTAGGCTTAGACAATGATTCTTAGGCTTAAACAATGATTATATGAAGCATCATGAAGTTTTATAAATTTTTAGGGGCCTTTGCAATGAGTTCAATTTGGTTTCAAGTCTTGAAAAGAACTATTTTTACAGCTTTCCAGGCCAACTGATCACTCACCCAGACGAGCTAATTGATCAAAAAAATGGCAAAACCAAACTTCTCCATTCTTGATCGGGAGATTGCCTAATAGGCTGATCAATCAGTCAAATGGAAAAACCAAACTTCTTCATTCCCGATTGCACCCCAAGGGGCTTATCAATCGACTAAAGTAAAAGTGAAAATATGTTCATTTTAAGCTAGATTTTGATAATTTCTTCATGTCAATCCTATGTTACTAGTAGAGTATGACCATGCTGAATTATAAATGCTTACACACGTGCTGCATTAATTATGTATGAACTATGTTCCACGTGTTTTAGCTTCCTTATGAACATGACCATGTATGTTTGTACTTACATGATCTTATTTTCTATGTATGGACCATGTCTCATGCATAATAAGACTAATTAGTGTATGATTACTTATGCTTGCATGCGCCTAACATTGTTTATGTATGTATCATGTTGCATACTACATGAAAATGATTTGTTAAGTCATGATTAATTGTGTTTAACTATGATTAGTCGATTATGTGCTGCAGTATTCATAATTAACCCTATTAGAGATTTAACGGATAAGTTTTACTGTGATTTTAATATCCATTTACTTACCTAGAGGTTCATCACATTGCCCCTAGTCTGATTATCTAACGAAGATAGAAAGTACGAGATAAGTCCTCTTTGCACAAGATTTTCTTATGTAGTGGAATCAAATAAATATTCTCTCAATGTACACTCAATATGTATCAATCAATCAAACCATGGGCATTCAATCCATACATGAAACACACAACAATTTATTGTAGAAAACCCAAACTTGGGTAAAACAAAATCATGGAAATTTCAAATGAACCAAAGCAATGCACTACTAGCAAGCAAGACAATTTTGTTCGACAAAAGTGATCCACCAACCTTTTTGTCAACTCTAACACAAACTCCTTTGTTTAGATCACCAAAAAGATTTTTGTTGATGGCCTACAAGTCTTCTCTTTAGAGTACTTAAAACTTTTCTTCTACTTGCTTTGTCTATGTATTCATCTAGCATTCAACAATCTCCTCTTGTTTTATTGACTTTGGCCCCCTTCAAATCTTCAATCTCCCATTCAGGATAAACTGCAACTCCTTTTCAAAACTTATATGTGAAATCTCTTCTTAGTTGTAGAATAGCTTTATAAATTCACCATGAATCTTTAACTTAAGGATTCATGTGAATTCTCTTTTGAAAACAATATGCAAAAGGTATAAACCATTCTTCTCCAATTTCCTCTAGGCTTCTCTCTCTCAAAATTCGTGATTTCTTATCTCTTATATAGCTCTCCAAACTGATTTAGGTATTTGACTTCAAAAAGGAAAGAAATTGAATTCGGAATAGCTTAATTGTGGTAACTAGTCATGCAAGTGATCGATCATTCACTATTTCCTTAACACACAATACTTCTTGCAATCGATCAATTAATTAAAGTAATAGATGGATAACACTCGGCTTCATTTTACACAAGGGGAAATTTAAGTGTTGATCGATGCTTCCATCCAATCTCATATCCATCATTCAATCGTTCTATCTATGAAATTACAATTTTACCTTGTTTACCCTAAAACCTCTTGAAACTCCTTAATTCATTTTTTAAATTTCTCCAAGTGAATTTGATATGCGGATATGATCTAAATAAGCTTAAAAAACCTTCAGCTTAAAACACCCTCAACATTTTTCAGTTTTCTATCTTAATTACATACCAAAGGTTTTTTGAAAAAAATTTGACAAAGAATTCAACTAACAAACTTGACATATGACTCATATGTTCTTACAATCTCCCCCTTTGGCTATTTTTTATCACAACACTACACATTTGAAAATAAAAATAGAATTAAAACACTTGACATAATGCATTGACTTTCAAATTATACAAAATAACTTGACACCTAAAGACTTAACATAGGCTCATTTGGAATTGATCTTTGAAAGCCATGTATAACCATGCACATATCCTACACACAATCAAATTGATTTCCATAGTACTTTTAAATCAAGTGAAGATAAGAACTTTGATTTTCATTAATCACTTCTCCCCATTTTTGACATAAATAGACAAAAATTTAAGTAATAATTAACAAAAATATTCATTAAATCACAATCAAGTTATTATTATCACCAATAGACATAAAAATATATATAAAATCATCACATCACATGTCCATCTATCACATATACCATCATAAGATTAGTTTCTAGGTACATCTCAAAGTCATAATGAAACATGATTGAACTAAAACATGTTTAAAATAAGGGATGCTTGAAAAAGTGATACAAAAAAGTAATAATCACTCAACAACATCATCATCAACAGTGTGCTCCCCCTCACTATCTGCATGTTGAAGCCAGGCTCTGAGCAAGCAAATTGTAAGGACTCTCATTTCTAAACCGGTTTTCGTTTCTTTTAACTATCGGTTATTGCATGGTTAACTCATTTTTCTTATTAATTCGATGGTTTCGTAAATAAATGGTGTTTATAATGATTTTAATAAAAATTAACTTTTCAATTAGTGGTTTTAAGTGATTTTGAATCAAATGTGAATTTTTGAGTTTTTTTTGAATTTTTACAATTTTTTCAAAAATTAGGGTTTGGCGGGACTCCCTGTGGGTCCCACCGTCGAAATTTAGGTTTTTAGACCAAATGAACCCAGACATCAACTTAAGCTCATAAAAAAAAATTTAGAATTTTCTCAGATTTAATTAGTTCTCAAATTTATAAAATACCCATTTTTAGCCCAAAATTCTACTTACACCCCATTAATGCAGTTAGTGCAACCCAAACCCTACTATAAAAGGCCAGACCTGAGCCATTCCCATTTTGGGAATAGGCTGAGAAGCAGAGGTCAGGCCTAATTCCCAAGTAGGCATGGATTAGAAGGTGTTTAAGGTAAGTCCCTTCTAATTAAGCACCAAATCCTAGCTTTTCTCTTAATCTCTTTTAAATCTACCATTTCCCTTTGTTTTGATTTATTTTTAAACATCAAAACTACTAATTTACATCTTTACTTCAAACCCTAGCTCCAAAAATCCAACTTTTTATGTTCAACAAGCCCTAGATCTAAGTTTTTAATTAGGGTTTTCTATGTTAAATCGATTTTAATGGAGTTTAATTCAAACTCTATGTCTTTATAAGGTTTTCAAAAAGAGTGACCATCAAATCCAAGCCTAATTAAGGGATAAGGTAATGGACTTTTGAAATTTCAGTCTTCCTATGGTAAAACTCTTGATTTTGTGGTTATTTTGAATGAATTTACTTGATTTAATGCTTTAATGGCATGATTAATAAATGGTAATCTTTAATCCCGATTTCATAGGGTTTTATCTTGTTATGATGTGGTTTAGCATTCTGGAAGTTATGGTGGACTTTTAATGGCATTTAGGTTGTTAGATAGTGATTTTGAGTTTTATCAATGGAGTTTCGGTTTGAAAATTCGAAAGGAAGAAGGTCGATTCTGCATTGTTGGCGTTCGAACGGCCCTACTGGGCGTTCAAACGGCTACACAACAGATTTTTGTTCTATTTGCATGATGTTTATTTTGGTGATTCCACTTTAACTTACCATTTTTATATGAATGTGGAATGTTTTGAGCTATAGTATGCTACTGGAAAGGCATACCATTGAGGTTATGAAGTTGAGGTATATATTTAGAGTTATGTGGAATGACTTATGGTTGGAGGTATGATGTTGGAATTGCCATCTTGAAGTTATGAATGGTTGATTCTCTATGGTTAAGTATATTTTTAGTAGAGCTACAACCTACTAACGAATTGATATGTCATGTAAGGATGTGGTTTGATGTGTGAATGTCGGTGAACGTCATGGCTTAAGGATGAAGTGAATGATCTTATATGTGTTTAGCTTGTGGGTGAGCTTTGATTTGAGTTATGATTTCAATGATTCTTCTCCTATGATTTCCACTGGAATTCATGATTAGATGTTAATTCACATGTGTAGTGTGGTAGCAGTTAATTTTAAGTACGTTGAAATGCATTGGGTGAAGTGCTTCTACTAGGTACACACACAGGTGGGGTTTAATGATGACGTTGAAGCTTGATATTATAATTATAAATGATGCATTAGGGGCTAATGAGAGCACTTATCATGAATTAGGATTCATGTATGCCTTGCCCACGTATGTACCGTGTTGCATGCATCATGAAAATGGATTTCCAATTGAGGCTTTATCGAGGTTAATCGAATTTGATCGATTGGATGCAATGTGGTGGAATTGCATGCTGGATTGATCGGTCGTGGCTTAATCGAAACTTGATTGGTCCAAAAGGACATGTTTTGATTTGAGTTCTTGTGTAACGAGTGCAGTCCCTGGGTTGAGTCTAGAGAAATGGAATTATGTGGGGACGAGTTGTGTACTTGTCTTGCGGATTTGAGATTATTATTATGTGTGTCATCTGGTGTAACGACCCGTCTTCCAGTTATGCTTAACCCAAGGGGGTTAAGGGTAATTTGGTAATTTGATATCAGTGTTAGGGGGTTTTATTAAGTAAAATCCCCATATCCGGGTAGCGCTCGTAGTAACGAGTATAACAAATCCAAAAACACTCAAAACAGAGGTCGGGAACGAAAGTTATGACCACAGGAAACATGCCACATGGGCGGGACCCACTTTAAAAGTGCGAGATAACCTACCCATGTGTGGTCTAGTTTTGAAGGGTTAGTCGATACGAGTCCATCGGTACCAAGATCGTGCAATTCCAACTTCGGTATAAAAAGTTCACGTTTTGAAGTTTGAAATTGTGTTTAAAGAAAATAATAATAAAATAATAGAATTGATGACGTCAGCACGCCGAGTCGAGCCGATCTGGAGCCGAGCCGAGTCGGAGCCGCGCCGCCAAATCTCATCCGTCCGCGCGATCAGACGGTTGTTCTCGGGACGTGTGTTGGACACGCGGCGCGCACGCGCGCCTGTGTCGCGCATTTCACACGCACCGCGCAAACGTGCGCATGCACAGTGTGACGGTGCCATTTTTCTGGCCATTAGTGGCCTGACATGTGTCGCGCACACATCGTCGGCTCACGGGTCTGTTTCTCTAAATACCAGATTCCATTCATTTTTCAAGAGGAGTTTTTGGAGTCATTTTGCGTCCGTTTTCTTCCGTTCAAAATACGTTCTTAGCTAAATCGAGGGTGTTCTACTCAATGGAAGCATCAATTCTTCGAGTTAGCAACCCTATATAGGGGAAATGTCCTGGGCCAAGGGGAGATTCTGTTCGCCACCTACAGGCGTGAAAAGGGTAAAATATCTCCGGGTAAGGGAAGATTTTCCCACGTTTTCTCATCTTCTGTTCTTCATTTCTTACTCATTTTAAGTTCGATTCGAGTTGTTCAACAGGCATTCCTAGCTAATTCGAGGGTGATCAACGCAATGGAAGCATCCATTCCTCGAATTAGCAATGCTATATAAGCGAAACATCCCAAGGGCATGGGGAGGTTCTGCCTGTTGCCTACAGGCACGAGAAGGGAAAAGTATCTCCGGGCAAGGGGAGGTTCTGCCCGTCACCTATGGGCACAGGAAGGAAAAAGTGTCTCTGGGTTAGGGGAGGTTCTGTCTGCCGCCTACGGGCGCAGAAAAAGGTAAAGTGTCTCCGGGTAAGGGGAGGTTATGTCTTCCGTTTAAGGACACAGGAAGGATAAAGTGTTATGAAGTTACAGGAGGTTCTGGCCGCAGTCTCCGGATCAGAAAGGGTGGACGTCCTGAGGAAACGAGCAACTCCGAACATTGCCACTTCCAGAATTGGAGGGGAGTACGCTTTCTTGACCCTCTACTTTAATATGCTTTATATGACTGCACATCTTAATTAGTAATATACTAATTAAAATATATTATTTGCTATGATGTGATACCTGCTGATATGTTTCTATTTTAATCTGCTTTGATTTATTCTGTTGTGATCTGAAATGCTCTGCTATGACTTGACATACTCTAAACTGATATGACAAGTATGATCGGATAAGATCCGATATGATCTGATAGGATCTGATATGATCCAACATGCTCTGTAGTGTGTTCTGCTCCGTGCTATGATAGAGTGGGATGTGTGTTTTGTTAGTGTTCTTCTCACCTATGTGAGAAGTGTATTTTACTGATTTGTTGGCTTCCATTTGACTCCGATGAGTTATAAGATTACCGTCGGATTCCGAATGAATTATTTAGATATAAAGTATACATATTTTATCGTATATGATTTTCTGATGTCTAGTGAATGTATTAGCCGTTAGGCAGAACTATGTTTTGATCTAATCGTATTGGAATAACGTCAGAGATGGTATCCAATATGTACGTAGGCAACCAACGACAAAATAGTGTTGGCCCGATCCAAATTAGTTATAAAATTAGGCTTGTTCTGATCTACACACAACAGAACGTTAAAGCTCCGTAGTGCGCAGATGAACGTTACGACTCTCGCACTCAGAGTCTGCAGCTCCTGGTCAATTAGTTTTAATTTTCCCGCTTATTTTATACACTCTGATTCTGTCTTCCGATCTAACCCCCGGTCCGGGTCGGGTATTTCGGGTAGAGGCGTTATATCTGGACCCTGAGAATCTAGTGTGATATGCCTGTGCACCCGCTACCATTTGTTCTAGTGTTCCCTATGTGGGAATTTGGGCTCTCCCCTCTGCAGGAGCTGTCCCTGGGCGAACACCCCTACTCTAGATTCTCTGTGTGAGAATGGGACATCCTTGGCAAGGATCGTCCAGGGCGAGCAGTCTTAGGGATTGACAACCTCAAACTTCTTAAATTCTTGTGTAGAATTTTGGACCATGACACGCCTTTGTGGTCTTGTCTGTGTTCCCGTCTGTGTGACACTAAATTGTGATTACTCCTTGGTGGAGGTTGATATGATGTGATGCATGATTTGATATGTATGTTAGAGATACATTTCATGCAGGTTGATATGATGTGATGCATGATTGGATATGTATGTTAGAGATACATTTCATGCAGGTTGATACGATGTGATGCATGATTTGATATGTATGTTAGAGATATATTTCATGCAGGTTCATATGATGTGATGCATGATTGGATATGTATGTTAGAGATACATTTCATGCAGGTTGATACGATGTGATGGATGATTGGATATGTATGTTAGAGATACATTTCATGTAGGTTGATACGATGTGATGCATGATATGTATGCTAGAGATACATTTAATGCAGGTTGATACGATGTGATGCATGATTGGATATGTATGTTAGAGATACATTTCATTCAGGTTGATACGATGTGATGCATGATTGGTTATGTATGTTAGAGATACATTTCATGCAGGTTGGTATGATGTGAATGGCACTATGTGGATTATACACTATGATGCAGGTTTAGGTGATGTGTATGTGTGATCAGAGAATGTTACATCTTGTCAATCTTTGATCTGAATGATTTTATTGCTATGTTATCGTATTTCCGATGATGATAGTTATATTAAAAACCATTGCTAAGTTGTTTAAACTCACCCCTCTTTATTGTGTTTTGCTTTGGGGCTGTGTGGCGCGACACGCAGACAGACAGGATCTCCTCTTTGAGGAAAGATCGGAGACGACTTGGATGTGATCGTGGAGGCTCTTATGTGACTTATTTTCCTTGGTTTATGCTTTATGTTTAGAACCTTTGTGTAGGGTTCTCTGTTGGATTTATGTTACTTTATACAGTTGTGTTGTCTAAGACCTATTTTAGAGCCAGAGTGGGCTATGGTGACTATGCATGTGGATTTGAGACTAGTCGCTTATTTTTAGTTAAGCGACTCTCTTTCTTTTCTACTTATTTACTCTTGCACAAAGTGGTGTGCATACTCCATAATTTCTGTTAGGTCGCCCATTGTTAGGGTTAAGTCTTCCGCTAAACCGTATCTCAATTCCCCTCGTCGCCCCCGCGCGCTTGACCGGCCCTTGGACCGGGTTCGGCTCGGGTCGGTCAGCACCGGGGCGTGACAAAGTTTTTGGTATTGGAGCACATCTTTGTCCAAGAGTAAATAAGGTTTGAGTGACAAGTTTTGCTTGCTTGCTTGTTTGTGTGTTTTCTGATTGTTTGGTTGTGTGGTTTCGGGTTATTAGGCTGTACGATTAATGTCTAGTTGTGGTGTAGATGGCTGGCCCTAATCATGCTGGCACTAATAACCATCGTGGTGCTCAAGACCCGAGGGTGGGCGATGTGTTGACCGCCATTGAGGGGTTGACACAGGTGGTCCTGGCGAAGCACGCGAGTGGTAGCAGCTCTGAGTCTCTCGCTCGAGGGATTCAAGAAGCTTAATCCCCCTAGCTTCAAGGGTGGATTGGATACCTCTGTGGCGGATAATTGGAGGCTTCATATAGAGAAGATTTTTAGTGCTCAACGTTGCTCGGACGAGGAGAAGACTCGACTTGCAGTCTTCACGTTCGAGGGCAAGGCCTAGAGGTGGTGGCTATCGATGGAGCGTCAGAGATTCCATGGCCGAGTGGACATTCCTTGGGAGGAGTTCTTGTCAGCCTTTAACGACAAGTACTTCCCTCTTCATGTCCGAGAGGAGAAGAAGAAGGAGTTTCTCAGCCTGCAACAGGGTTCTATGACAGTCTTGGCTTATGAGACCCGTTTTGTGGAGCTTGAGCGCTTTGCTCCTCACTTCTTCAGCGATGAGTACGAGCGGGCACGTAAGTTTGAGGATGGTCTGAAGCCTTTCATCAAAGGCCGAGTCGTACCCTTTAGGCACAAGACCCTTGCTGAGGTACTTGAGATGGCCATCGTGGGGAGCGAGATTCTGATGAGTATATCTGGAAGAGAGGGCAGCAATAGCAGCCTAAGAGGCCGAGGGCGGAGGATAGTCGTAACCACCGGGATCATAAGCGGCGAGATACCCGTCATGCGAGGCATAACACTCAGCAGGTGCAGCAGGACCCTCATGACCGCCATGCTAGTGTGACTTGTTATGATTGTCGGCAAAAGGGGTACTATGCCAGTGAGTGTCCCCAGAGGGCTAACCATGCTATGAGACGTGTACCGATGACACCTAACTCCTGTCCCAAGCAGCTAGGAGCACCACCGGCGAGAGCACCTTCCAGGTATCCCGATGGCAAGGGGAAGAAGCCGGCTCATGATGGGAGAGTCTTTGCTGGTTCAGCACAGGAGGCGGCTAACTCTTCCGGCATGGTGGAAGGTATGATTCTCATTGCCTCCCACTATGCTAGAGTGTTATTTGATACTGGTTCCTCTCATTCTTTTGTCTCCCCTCATTTTGCTCATGAGTTGGATGCTTGTTATAAGTTGTTGCATGTTCCTTTGCGTGTGTCTACACCCTCATCCTCTCTTCGAGCGGAAAAGTATGTTGAGATGATTCCTATGGAGATCGATGGGCATGTGCTACATATGGATCTGATTATATTGTCGATGATTGACTTTGATGTAATCCTAGGCATGGATATGATATCTAAGTTCCATGTGCATGTAGACTGCCGCAGGAGGTGTGTGAAGTTCGAGTTGCCAGGAGCTAAGCCTTTTATCTTCCAAGGGGTGAAGCATTCTAATGGCAAGTTCTTGGTCTCATCCTTCAAGGCTAAGAAGTGGATTGATAGGGGATGCGAGGCTTTCCTTGCTAGTGTGACGGGGTTGAACATGGAGCTACCTTCTTTGGATTCTGTTCGTGTTGTGGCGGAATTTCTTGATGTTTTCCCTAGTGACTTGGCGGGTTTGCCACCAGAGAGGAAGATAGAGTTTTGCATTGACCTTATTCTAGGCACTACTATTTCTAAGGCTCCCTATCGTATGGCTCCAGCCGAACTTAAAGAGCTTAAGCTCAGCTGCAAGATCTTATGGATAAGGGGTATATTAGGCCGAGTGTATCTCCTTGGGGTGCACCGGTCTTATTTGTTCGGAAGAATGATGGTTCTCTGCGGTTGTGTATTGACTATCGCTTGCTTAATCAGGTAACCATCAAGAACAAGTACCCTTTACCTAGAATTGATGATTTGTTTGATTAGTTGCAGCAGACACAGGTCTTCTCTAAGATTGATTTGAGATCAGGTTATCACCAACTTCGGATCCGTCCTGATGATGTGGCAAAGACGGCTTTCCGTACCCGATATGGGCATTATGAGTTCTTAGTGATGCCTTTTGGTCTTATAATGCACTAGCCTCATTTATGGACTTGATGAACTGAGTCTTTCGGCTTTATCTTGATTGGTTTGTGATTATATTCGTGGATGATATTCTGATCTATTCGGCCAATGAGGAAGAGCATGAAGCACATTTGAGAATTGTCTTGCGAACTTTACGGGAGCATAAGCTCTTTGCAAAGTTTGACAAGTGTGAATTTTGGCTCAAGAAGGTGCAATTCCTTGGTCATGTTATATCAAGAGACAGTGTGGCAGTTGATTCCTCGAAAGTTGAAGCCGTGTTGAAGTGGGAGCAACCGAAGAGTGCATCGGAGGTCCGCAGCTTCCTAGGACTTGCCGGGTACTATCGCTGTTTCATTGAGGGTTTTTCTAGCATTGCAAGCCCTATGTCCAAGTTGACAAGGAAGAATGAGAAGTTTGAGTGGAACTCAGCTTGTGAAGAGAGTTTCCAAGAGTTGAAGATGAGGTTGACTTCAGCTCCGGTCTTGACTTTGCCTTCCGGGAATGGTGGATTACTGGTCTATAGTGATGCTTCACTTCGCGGCTTAGGTTGTGTACTCATGCAGCATGGGAGAGTGGCTTATGCATCTCAACAACTTAGAGTGCACGAGCGGAATTACCCCACTCATGACTTGGAGTTACCAGCTGTGGTTTTTGCACTATCTCTATGGTGAGAAGTTTGAGGTATTCACTGATCGCAAGAGCTTGAAGTACTTATTCACCCATAGGGATCTTAATATGAGGCAAAGGAGGTGGCTAGAATTCTTGAAGGATTATGACTTCACGATATCGTATCATCCGGGCAAAGCGAATGTAGTGGCGGATGCTTTGAGTCGGAAATCAGCCACTATGATTGCTTGCAGGCAAGTTCGTGAGTGGCTCCTTTATGAGGACGCCATTGAGCTAAGGCTAGAGTTGACTTTGGAGGACACACAGAGCTGGTTTGCTAATCTCTTTATCAGCTCTAGTGTGGTGGATGACGTGGTCGAGGCTCAGAAAAGTGATGAAGAGACTCTATCTCTTAAGGCCAAGCTAAGGGAGAAGGCAATGTTGGGCTTCGAGGAAAAGGCCGATGGGAGTTTGGTGTATAAAGGTTGTTGGTGTGTGCCGAACTCCGTTGAGTTGAGAGAGCATATCCTATCGGAGGCACACCATTCTAAGTTCTCTATCCACCCTGGAGGAACGAAGATGTACCACAACGTGAAGAGGGCATTTTGGTGGAAGGGGATGAAGAAGGACATTGCAGTCTACGTGTCCAAATGCCTTGTGCGCCAACAAGTCAAGGCAGAGCACCAGCATCCAGGCGGTTTACTACAACCACTTCTGATTTCAGAGTGGAAATGGGCGCACGTCACCATGGATTTCGTTTCCGGATTGCCACGATCGCCGGGTGGTAATGATGCGGTTTGGGTGATTGTTGACCGACTCACTAAGTCCGCTCATTTCCTCGCGATCAGAATGACTACTCCTTTGGATGTCTTGGCTGCTCTATATATGAGGGAGATCGTGCGGTTACATGGGATTCCAGTATCTATCATCTCCGACCGTGACCCGCGGTTCACTTCGAGGTTTTGGCAGAGCTTTCAGGGTGCTTTGGGTACATCCCTACATCTCAGCTCCGCCTATCACCCTCAGACGGACGGACAGTCCGAAAGGACCATCCAGATGCTTGAGGACATGCTTCGTGCATGTATCCTTGAGTGGAAAGGAAGTTGGGAGCAATATTTTCCACTGGTTGAGTTTTCTTATAACAATAGCTACCAAGCGAGCATCCTGATGGCACCTTTCGAGGTGCTTTATGGGCGTCCTTGCCGATCACCGTTGTGTTGGAGTGAGGTTGGAGATCACCTTCTCACTGGCCCAGATCTTATCTAGCAGTCAGTGGAGAAGATACGCCTCATCCGAGAGAGGTTGTAGACAGCTCAGAGCCGTTAGAAGAGTTATGCCGATAAGAGACGGCGGGAGTTGGAGTTTAGTATTGGTGACCATGTGTTCCTTAAGATCTCTCCGACTCGCAGTGTTGTTCGATTTGGACAACGGGGGAAGTTGTCACCTCGTTTTATTGGTCCATTTGAGATATTGCAGCGGATAGGCGCCACAGCATATCGGGTAGCACTTCCACCACGATTGGCCGATATCCATAATGTATTCCATGTCTCACTTCTTCGGAAGTATGAGCCAGATCCTACTCATGTCTTGGATTTCGAGCCGTTGGAGCTCCAGGAGAATCTTTCCTACGAGGAGGTACCTATCTAGATTTTTGACCATAAGGAGAAGGTACTTCGGCAAAAGGCAATCCCACTCGTGAAGGTGTTGTGGAGAAATTACAGAGTCGAGGAAGCCACGTGGGAAACGGATGATGAGATCAGAAAGAAGTACCCTCATCTTTTTGCTGTTGACCTCTAGTGAATTTTGGGGGACCAAAATTCCTAAGAGGGGGAGGATGTAAGGACTCTCATTTCTAAACCGGTTTTCGTTTCTTTTTAACTCATTTTTCTTATTAATTCGGTGGTTTTGTAAATAAATGGTGTTTATGATGATTTTAATCAAAATTGAATTTTCAATTAGTGGTTTTAAGTGATTTTGAATCAAATATGAATTTTTAGAATTTTTTTGAATTTTCACTATTTTTCCAAAAATTAGGGTTTGGCGGGACCCCCTGTGGGCCCCATCGTCAAAATTTGGGTTTTTGGACCAAATGAACCCATACATCAACTTATACTCATACAAAAAATTTTAGAATTTTCTCATATTTAATTAGTTCTAAAATTTATAAAATACCCATTTTTAGCCCAAAATTCTACTTACACCCCATTAGTTCAGATAGTGCAACCCAAACCCTACTATAAAAGGCCAGACCTGAGCCATTCCCATTTTGGGAATAGGCTGAGAAGGAGAGGTCAGGCCTAATCCCCAATTAGGCCCGAATTAGAAGGTGTTTAAGGTAAGTCCCTTCTAATTAAGCACCAAATCCTAGCTTTTCTCTTAATCTCTTCTAAATCTACTATTTCCCTTTGTTTTGATTCATTTTTAAACATCAAAACTACTGATTTACATCTTTACTTCAAACCCTAGCTCTAAAAATTTGATTTTTTATGTTCAACAAGCCCTAGATCTAAGTTTTTAATTAGGGTTTCTATGTTAAATCGGTTTTAATGGAGTTTAATTCAAACTCTATGTCTTTGTAAGGTTTTCAAGAAGGGTGACCATCAAATCCAAGCCTAATTAAGGGATAAGGTAATGGACTTTTGAAATTTCAGTCTTCTTATGGTAAAACTCTTGATTTTGTGATTATTTTGAATGGATTTACTTGATTTAATGCTTTAATTGCATGATTAGTAAATAGTAATCTTTAATCCCGATTTCTTAGGATTTTATCTTGTTATGATGTGGTTTAGCATTTTGGAAGTTATGGTGGACTTTTAATGGCATTTAGGTTGTTAGATGGTGATTTTGAGTTTTATCAATGGAGTTTCGGTTTGAAAATTCGAAAGGAAGAAGAAGGTTGATTCTGCCTTGTTGCCGTTTGAATGGCCCTCCTGGGCGTCCGAACGGCAACACTGTCAGTTCAACAGATTTCCTATTTAGCCGATCGAACGGCCCTCCTCGGCGTTCGAACGGCTACACAGCAGATTTTTGTTCTATTTGCATGATGTTTATTTCGGTGATTCCACTTTAACTTGCCAATTTCATATGAATGTGGAGTGTTTTGAGCTATAGTATGCTACTAAAAAGGCATACCATTGAGGTTATGAAGTTGAGGTATATATTTAGAGTTATGTGGAATGACTTATGGTTGGAGGTATGATGTTGGAATTGCCATCTTGAAGTTATGAATGGTTGATTCTTTATGGTTAAGTATATTTTCAGTAGAGCTACAGCCTACTAACGGATTGATTTGTCATGTTAGGATGTGGTTAATTGATGTGTGAATGTTGGTGAACATCATGGCTTAAGGATGAAGTGAATGATCTTATATGTGTTTAGCTTGTGGTTGAGCTTTCATTTGAGTTATGATTTCAATGATTCTTCTCCTATGATTTCCGCTAGAATTCATGATTAGATGCTAATTCACGTGTAGTGTGGTAGTGAGTTAATTTCAAGCACGTTGAAATGCATTGGGTGAAGTGCTTCTACTAGGCAGACACACACATGTGGGGTTTAATGATGATGTTGAAGCTTGATATTATAATTATGAATGATGCATTAGGGGCTGATGAGAGCACTTATCATGAATTAAGATTCATGTATGTCTTGCCCACGTATGTACCATGTTGTATTCATCATGAAAATGGATTTCCAATTGAGGCTTTATCGAGGTTAATCAAATTTGATCGATTGGATGCAATGTGGTGAAATTGTGTGCCGGATTGATAGGTCGTGGCTTAATCGAAACTTGATTGGTCCGAAAGGACATGTTTCGAATTGAGTTCCTGTGTGGAACGAGTGCACTCCCTGGGTTGAGTCTAGAGAAATGGAATTATGGGTGGACGAGTTGTGTACTTGTCTTGTGGATTTGAGATTATTATTATGTGTGTCATCTGGACCCTGAGAATCTAGTGTGGTATGCTGTGTACACCCACTACCACGTGTTATAGGGTTCCCTGTGTAGGAATTCTGGCTCTCCCTTCCACAGGAGATGTCCCTGGGCGAACACCCCTACACTAGATTATCTGTGTGAAAATGGGACATCCTTGGCCAAGATCGTCCAGGGGGAGTAGTCTTAGGGATTAACAACCCCGAACTTCTTAAATTCTTGTATAGAATTTTGAACCATGACATGCCTTCGTGGCTTTGTCTATGTTCCCGTCTGTGTGACACTAAATTGTGATTAATCCTTTATGGAGGTTGATATGATGTGATGCATGATTTGATATGTATGTTAGAGATATATTTCATGCAGGTTGATATGATGTAATGCATGATTGGATATGTATGTTAGAGATACATTTCATGCAGGTTGATATGATGTGATGCATGATTTGATATGTATGTTAGAGATACATTTCATGTAGGTTGATACGATGTGCAGGTTGATAGGATGTGATGCATGATTGATATGTATGTTAGAGATACATTTCATGCAGGTTGATACGATGTGATGCATGATTGGATATGTATGCTAGAGATATATTTCATGCAGGTTGATATGATGTGATGCATGGTTGGATATGTATGCTAGAGATACATTTCATGCAGGTTGATATGATGTGATGCATGATTGGATATGTATGTTAGAGATACATTTCATGCAGGTTGATACGATGTGATGCATGATTGGTTATGTATGTTAGAGATACATTTCATGCAGGTTGATATGATGTGAATGGCACTATGTGGATTATACACTATGATGCAGGTTTAGGTGATGTGTATGTGTGATCAGACAATGTTACATCTTGTCCATCTTTGATCTGAATGATTTTATTGCTATGTTATCGTATTTCCGATGATGATAGTTATATTAAAAACCATTGCTGAGTTGTTTAAACTCACCCCTCTTTATTGTGTTTTGCTTTGGGGCTGCGTGGCGCGACGCGCAGACGGACAGGATCTCCACTTTGATGAAAGATCAGAGACGACTTGGATGTGATCGTGGATACTCTTATGTGACTTATTTTCCTTGGTTTATGCTTTATGTTTAGAACCTTTGTGTAGGGTTCTCTGTTGGATTTATGTTACTTTATACAGTTGTCTAAGACCTATTTTAGAGCCAGAGTGGGCTATGGTTGACTAAGCATGTGGGTTTGAGACTAGTCATTTATTTTTAGTTAAGCGACTCTCTTTCTTTTCTACTTATTTACTCTTGCTCAAAGTGGTGTGCATACTCCGTAATTTCTGTTAGGTTGCCCGTGGTTAGGGTTAAGTCTTCCTCTAAACCATATCTCAATTTCCCTCGTCACCCCCGCGCGTTTGACTGGCCCTTGGACCGGGTTCGGCTTGGGTCAGGCAGCACCGGGGCGTGACACAAATGGTGTCTATAAGCCTCTGCATCAGAATATCCTAAAAAGCTCTAAACTCAGCAATAGTAACCAGTCTATCTGGATCATCCATATGTGCTGGCACATTTGTTGATCCCTATGGCTCATGTGCATCACCCTATTGGTGAGAACGCATCCTCCATAGTACAACAATGTCAATCGGCCCCATCCAATCACAGTAGTCTCTCTTTTAGGAATTGTAACATGTGCCACTAATGTACGGGTAAGGTAACCTCTCATGTGTGTGGCCATGAAGGAATGTCATCATCTTACCAAAAGTAATGGAGGGCAAATCCAACTGAATCTCTGGTTGTGTTAAGAGTTGTAGTATACATGCCACCATCTGATCAGCTCTCTCCTTCTTTGCACTCCATATGTTATACTGAGTGATGACATGTAGTAGGCAATACTCCTGTGTCATGGAGTTAGTTAATAATGAAATCTTCAGCTCTAACCTCTCGAAAAACAAAGCAAACTCCTAGTAATCTCAATGTCTAGCAGAAATGCATAACCATTGAATTGCGGATATGTGAGTGGTCTCCTCTCACATCCAATGACCTATGTGATGATGACAAATGATATAGCTCCCTGATATTTTGGAACATATATAAAAGTTCTAATAAAAAAAAATGGCCTGCGACTAGAGATATTCACTAAAAGCATGGTATAAAATATAGTTTCCCAAGAAACACCGTTAATTTACAGACACATAATTAATAAGAGTTCTTACTTAGATTTTAGGTGTGGCTGAAAATCTTACAATCATATCGAAAACTCCTCAGTAGGTCCTTCTATCAGGCATAAAGTAGCAGAATTTATACTATCATGCATAAAGTAACATATGGTACTTTAAAAAATAATAAAATAATATGAAAACTTTTCATAAAAATAGGGTGTTCCTATCACCTAAAACTACCCCTTGAGCTTCTTCGTACATATTGAAGATGCTCCAAGGGTTTGCATGCTCTCATGGCTTTCTACAAGTTTCCCAAACACCCACTCCATCCTATGGACTTTACTGCAGTTACAATGAAGCCTCCTCTTACTCATCCACAGATCATCACAAAACCACTTCTGCTTGTAGAGGGAAGGGAGACTTGTGCTCATACAACGCCAAGATCATGAGAGTAGAGAGTCTTCCTATTATACTGTCTACCCTAGCATGTGTAGCCTTCTTAAAGGTTCTTGCCCTTCGTTAGGGGCTAACCAGGTTAAAATCACGTTATCCCGTTCAAACGGTAAGTGACCCTGTTCGAACGGCTACAATGTTTTTGCAATCTGGACAATTTTTCTAGACATTCCATATTCTGTTCATTAAGCTTTTCTTCATGTCCATATTAATTTCTAACTTGTTTATAACTCCAAAAAGTTGTCCAAATCACTTTAAAGCATGTCAAGACTATTTTGAATCATTCCAAACATCGTCCAAGTACATCGATAAGCGCACTTTACCTATAAAACATAAAATATCATATTTTAGACATGTAGAATATAATTAAAATTCCAACTTTGTTCAAATACATATCTAAACTACTAATAACTATAAAATTATTAATAATTAAACTAAAATACTAATTTCTATCTTAATCTAAATAAACTATAACTAACACTTAATTAACCTAATCTATACTAGCAAATAAGGTAAAAAGGCATAAAAAATAGATATATATTTCATGCTCATCGAATACCCCCAAACCTATATTTTGCTAGTCCTCGAGCAAAACAAAACAAAACAACTAATCTAGAAAAATAAATAAATGTCACTTTCAATCACGATTGCATTTAGCGTATGCAAAGAGCCTTTAAACCCCTAGGTGTTCCTAGTTGGACGAGTTGTGTCTCGTGAGGGTTTGCAGCAATGATACCCACAAACATCTAAACCTAAGAAAAAAATAAAATAAAACAAGAAAACAAAAATTTGAAAAACAATCTTCTCTTAAAAACACATGACTATTTTTAAAAAGAACCAACCACAAATACTTGAAACAAGTAAACAATTAAGATCTGTTCACTTTCAAGTAAGGAATAATCCATTCTATAACCCCATCTTAGAAATAATTGTGCAACTACATATATACATTTCAAAATCATAAAGTGTAGAAACTTTATAGTCATATGATTTCATTCTTTATTAACAAGCATATCTTATGTGACCCATTAACCATGTTCATTAAAGTTCACTAACTCAAAAATATAACAATGACAATCTTTCATCTTTAACACCTCATAATAAACCCTCATGTAATAGCCTTCAAATTTTAATTAAATTTAGGGAATAAGAGCATAATATACTTCAAAATATGACTTGTGCAATCTTAGTTCTATTAAGCTTTCTAAATAATCCATGTAACAAGCGTTAGGCCAGTGTCCCTAATCCAGTTGGCTCAAGGCAGTAGGTGTTGAAATACCCCTCAGGCTTAATAACTTGAACTATAAAGGCTACAGAATCAAGTAAGTCATAAAAGAATTTATCTCAACTTTTCACCTTTTGACGCAATCCCTTATACTTGCCTAAGCACAAGGTCCGGTTACTCAGTAAAAAGATAAACAAACCTTTAAAATTACTCACTTATCCCATTTTTTTTTCAAATAAAAGATAAACATAAAGATCTATCATAAAACATTAAAAATTACTCAATTGTCAAGTTTTACAAAAATATGCTTAGTTAAAGATATCCCACTAAGATTACAAGTAATAAATCATAAAATTATATTCCTACAAGTTTCAAGTGTGTGAAATGTGATTTAAAAATATAAGCACAATTATCCAAGATAAAGAAAATAAAATATAAATTACTTACTTAATCATTTTCATCACTTAATTAATTACTTGAACTTTCTTCATGAAATTGATCTCTTTAAAAACAGACATATGCTTTTAAAAGAAAATAAGCTATAAAACCCACTTAAAAGAAAAGAAAACAAAAGAAAATACTCTAAAACATCCTAAAAGAAAAATATCTTTCTACACCCCCAAACCTAAACTGAACATTGTCCTCAATGTTAAAGAAAATATATACTACAATGACAAGAATAAGTAAGAGAGGGAAAGAAAGATATCACCTGAAAGCATAACTATTCCACTAATCTAAAAATGAAGTACATAGGATTGGAGAAAAGATATAAATATAAGTGATGAGCATTTCCCCAAACCTAAAGTATTATATCCCATAAAAGAAGATAAACTATAATGAGAAAAAAACTGAGAAAATAAATAAATAAAGCCTAAATGAAGCAAAGAAAATAAACAAAAGGAAAATAAATATATCAAAAACATGGGTTGCCTCCCAAAAAGTGCTAAGTTTATTGTCTTTAGCCAGACATTGCCAACATTCTCAAATATATCAGGGTGGCTGGTAGATATTAGCATTGGCTTTTCTCTTATGTCTCCAAAAAGATGATGCAGAAAAATTAAAAGGCATGATTTGATTATGGGCTGATGCTACAAAAGATAGACCTCTATCATAAGCATTAAATCTAAAATTGTCTACCATAAAACATTTAGCATTAGAAGTTGTAGGCAAATAGTTAGACACATCAAAAATATTTAGCTGCACTTTCATATTCCCAAAAGTCATCTCCATTACCCCCGTCCTACAATTTATGCATGCATTAGCTGTGGCAAGAAAATGGCGACCTAGAATGATAGGAATCTGATATGTGGAGTTGGCACCGGTCTACATATCTAAGACAATAAAATCAACAGGGAAAAAGAACTGGTCAACCTTCACTAAGACATACTCAATGACTCCTCGAGGCTTACGCATAGAATGGTCAGCTAGCTGTAAGGTAACTGATGTAGGCTGCAATTCACCTAACCCTAGTTTCTCATACACCGAGTAAGGGAGTAGATTGACACTCGCACCAAGATCAAGGAGGGCTCTATGGATGGAGTGATCACCTATGACACATGAAATAGTGGGTACTCCAGAGTCCTTATACTTAGGTGGGGTGTCAAACTTCAAAAGAGAGCTAACTTGCTCGGTGAGAAAGACCTTCTTAGACACATGGGTCTTGGATTTACGCTTTTGAGTGCATAGGTCTTTAAGGAACATAACATAAGCAGGGACTGGCTTAATGGCTTCTAAGAGGGGGAGATTAATTTTGACTTGTTTAAAAGTCTCAAGAATCTCATCAGTCCTAGCTGTGCTCTTTCTAAATAGTGGGGCCATGTCAAGACACTGAGGAAAAGGTGCCCTAGGGATATAAGATCCATCGGAAGTGGTCTTAGACTGTGGCTCTGAGGAAGGGGAAGGAGATACAAACTCCTTCTCATGTGGTGTACTAACTTCTACTTGAGGTTCATTAGGGGCTGCCCTTTCGAACTCCTCACTCCTATCATCTGTCACTGGTGTCCCCCCAACACTCTTATCAACAATCCTCCCACTCCTAAGGGTCATTATGGAATTAATTTGTTCATTAGAGGGAGGAGCTCCCTCTACCTGAAATTGACCTTTAGGGTTTGGTAGGGGTTGACTTGGCAATGTTCCCATCTCTCTCTTGTTAATAACATTAGCTAGTTGTCCAATTTGGGCCTCTAACTTTGCTATAGATTGTGTGTGAGAGTGGAGGAGTTGGGATTGAGATTAAAGGCCTTGGAAGACACTCGAAACCATTTCTTCAAAACTTGGACTCCTATTGGGTTGGACATACGGAGGTTGTACTTGAGGTTGGTGGACATGGGCTGGTGGGACTTGGAATGGGTGCCTAGGGGGTTGGTTACCCATAACCCCTTGGTTTTGTGTCCGCCAAGAAAAGTTAGGATGATTCCTCCACCCAGGGTTATATGTGTTTGAAAATGGATTGTTCTCAGCCCTAGGGAAGGATTGGGTGGTATTCACATGATCTTGGACAAGCTCAAGAAATTGAGATGCAGAGGGACACTCTATGATAGTATGGGCTGGGCTAAGGCATATTGTGCATGCATCTTGAGTGAAGGGGAGTGGGCTGATGGGTTGAAGTCATAAGAAGGTCCAGCTTCCTACTCAAAGTATCAACTTTGGAGGAGAGGTCTAATGGATTTTTGACTTCATACAAGCCACCCCTAGAGGGGGCATTGTTTAAGGTAGATAATTCACTCTCATTTCTATTCAACGCAGCATGTTGAAGAAAATTTTCACTCAAGTCCTCAAAAAGTTTCCAAGCCTCATTTTCAGTTTTTAACAAAAAGGTACCCCCACAACTTGCATCAACAAGATGACGGTTTTGTTCAGTAAGACCCTCATAAAAATGTTGCACTAATTGCCACTTAGGGACAGCATGATGAGGACACCTCCTAAGAAAGTCATTAAGTCTATCCCAACTCTCATGGAATTGTTCAGTGGGAAGTTGGGCAAAAGTGGCTATGGCCTTTCTCATTTGGTTTGCCTTACCTATGAGGAAGTACTTTTTAAGGAACTCTTGTTGCATTTGGGCCCATGTTGTGATAGTGTTTGGCTCTAATGAGTGAAGCCATTCCTTAGCCTTATCTTTCAATGTGAAAGAAAAAAGGCGAAGTTTAACAGCTTCATCGGTTAAATTTGAGAGCTTAAAAGTTGTGCATATTTCTAAGAAGTCATCTAGGTGCCTATACGGGTTTTCATTATTAAGCCCATAAAAGGATGGAAGCATTTGAATGACATTGGGCTTAATTTCATAATTTTGAGCAGCGACCGCTGGCAACCTAATGCATGAAGGGGAGGTATACTCATTGGGAGTGTAATACTCCCTTAGAGCTTTGAGTGGTGCATCTACTAACTGACGTTCAGCCATGATGGGGGTAGAAGTAGTGTGGGTGGAGGAATTAGTGGGAGAGTTTGGGGGTGTAGGGATGTAGGTTGAGGGCAAGTCAACTCTCGTAGATGTCCGCTCAGGCTCAGGGTCAAATAGTACTAATCGGGGGAGTAAGGAGCGACGACCACGCATACACCACAAACACACCACACAATTTTAAGTGTAAAAAGGGGAAGAATAAGCAAAAACTAACTAAGAAAAGAATTAAAAATAAAGAGAGAAAAGGGTCTTGCAAACCGAAGAGAAGACTATGCTTGTCGATGTCTACTTGTGGCCACAAGTGTAGAGAGTACGATCTTCAACTCAGCCTACAAGATCAAATTAAAAAAAAAGGTAAGAAACTAAGAATTAACCTAAAAACTAAAGTAAACTAAATCTAAATTAGATAGAATTATCCAAATACTAATTTAGTAACAAATCAACACCGTCCCTGGCAATGGCGCCAAAAACTTGATCATTTATAATTAAACCCTTTGCAAGTGTACAAGGTTATTGTACTAAGATAAATATTTAAGGGTTGTCGAACCTCAGGGACGGATGAATTATTACTAAATCCAAAGAGGACTTTACTGATTAAAAACTAGAAAGAACTTAAACTCAAATTAAGCAAAAGAAAGGAATCAACTAGTTTAAAAGCAAGAGATTAATATGATGGAAATTACTTAGGAAATTGAATCCACTATAGAACCATAACAATTCCTTAACTTTTAATCTAAATCTAGTGTGAATATGAACAAGTATTCTCAGCTACAAGCTAGAATTACTTTAGAAAGAATCATTAATTAAATTCCATGGCATGAACTATCTTCGACAATAGCATGAATTAACTACACTAAACTAGCTATAGGCATGACCCGTCTAATCTTAGTATAACTCATCCAAGTCATTAATTATCTGAACATTAAAACTATTGTATGAACATCTCATCTAAATCACAGAAATTAGAATCGATGAAAATATTAAAACCACATCAATCTATCATCTACAAGATAATAAATCAACATAGATTTGAATAAACATAAAAAGCTCTTCCATTAAAAAGGAAATTAATATCATACAATTGTCATCATTCACAACTGAGATCTAAATTAAAAAGAAAAGAAACTGAAACTTATCTGTAGCTTCATCAACTCCTAAGTAAAAGAAAAGTCCAGCCTTCCATTTTTCTCTTCATAAAATCTACTCCCATCCCCTGGTTTCAAGCCAAATATGTCTTTTTATAGGCATAAGATCCGTAGGAAGAAGTCCAATATGAAAAGGATTAGAAATTAGCTAAAACTAGGAAACTGCACATTATGCCGTTCGAACGCCATGCATTCCCGTTCGTACGCTTATACTGAGTTTTTCTTCAAAATCATGTTATCCCGTTCGAACGGTAAGTGACCCCGTTCGAACGGCTACAATGTTTCTGCAATCTGGATAGTTTTTCTGGACAATCCATATTCTGTTCATTAAGCTTTTCTTCATGTCCATATTAATTTCTAACTTGTTTATAACTCCGAAAAGTTGTCCAAATCACTTTAAAGCATGTCAAGACTATTTTGAATTACTCCAAACATCGTCCAAGTACCTCGATAAGCGTACTTTACCTACAAAACATAAAATATCATATTTTAGACATGTAGAATATAATTAAAATTCCAACTTTGTTCAAATACATATCTAAACTACTAATAACTATAAAATTATTAATAATTAAACTAAAATACTAATTTCTATCTTAATCTAAATAAACTATAACTAACACTTAATTAACCTAATCTATACTAGCAAATAAGGTAAAAAGGCATAAAAAATAGATATATATTTCATGCTCATCACCTTGCCTAGCCACTCAATATTAAGGAAAGCTAAGGTAGACTTATTTGCTCTTCCTAATTGATCATTTAAAGCTTGAAGATCAATCTTCTTCACCCACACTCTTTTTATCTTCTTTTCATATACTTAGTGGGGAAACTTAGGGTAGTAGGGGTAGTGTACTTCTTCTCATTCTTGTTTGGCATAAGTTTGAAAGGGTAATTCTTAGGACATTATCTTTTTGTATGGGTTTCACATGGTAAATGCCAAACATACCCACAATACTAGAACCTATTATTTCTCCTTTCACTCTTGACATAGGTGGGTTGGGCACTATCTTAAGGTTTTTATCACTCTCTTTTGCCTATTTTGTTGGTTTGACCGATGCTAAGCATAGTTTCCAACTTCTTCCCACTTGAATCCATCTAATTTCTCATTAGAGCACATGCGTTATTTATTGAGATCACTTTTCTCTTTCTCTCTCTAGGTCTTTCTTAAGGTGGTGCACATCTCTTTCAAGTTTTTTATCCAACTCCACTAACCTATTTACCTCTTGAGAAGACAAAACTAGTTCATCCTCAATCTTCTTCAACTCTCTCTTAAGGCTTTTGATTTTCTTAGTCAACACTGAGATTTGTTGGAGGAATCCCTTAAACATATCATAATCAAACTCTGACTCTATGTTTTCTTCAAAAAAATTAAACTGGTGAGAATCTTTTTTAGAACTATTATCCTTCACACTTGCATCGAAGGTTGAATAGTTGCATAGTTCTTCTTCTTTAGAAGAGCTCTCATCAGAGTAGGTTGCTTGAAGCACCTTCCTCTTTTTCTTATAATCAAACCTCTTTAATTTCTTAGGCTTATCATCAGAAGAATTGTCAAAAGTAATGTTAGGACAATAAGCAGTAATGTGACCTAAATTACCAAATTCAAAGCATTTCAAATTCTTCTTGTCTTGTTTAGTTTCCCTTTCATCCCAATTATCTCCTTGTCTCTTTACAAAATTTTCCCCCTTATTGTCAAATCAAAGCTTCCGAGTTTCATAAATTTCTTAAAATTCTTACCCAATAAAAGCATTAGTTCTTCATCATCTTCAAATTTTGTTAAGGTGTTTAACACTTCATTTTTCTTGGAAGTTCTTTTAGTTGCTTTTAGGACATTCAATATTTCCTTGGACTTTTCAAACAACTCTTTTTTATTTTCATAGGACTTTTCTTTCATCTCAAAAGTTCTAAGGTTCCCAACTAATTCCTTAATGTCTAAGGTGTCAATCTTCTTAGACTCAATAATAGAAGCTACCTTAATTTTGAAATTGGAGGACAAGGACCTTAACAACTTTTTCACAACAAGATAATCAGGTATAGGCTATCCTAACTTATCACATGTGTTTACTATATTTGAAATCTTAGTATAGTACTCATAAATTATCTCTTCTTCACTCATTATCATGTTCTCAAACTCTAGGGTAAACATATATAGCCTAGACACCTTCACAACCTTAGTTCCCTCATTATATTTTACCAACTTTTTCTATGGAACCTTGGGAGATATACAATTAGAGATCAACCTGTGTTGTGATTTCCTACAACATTAAATAATGCACTAAGGCCTTTACTATTTCAATTTGCAAGTTTAGTCTCATTCTCATCCTTATTCACTTTCATCTTTTAGAATTGAATTCCCTTCCTTGTCCATGGTTATTGGAGGACTCCATCCTTTAACAATAGCTTTCCATGTACTCCCATCAAGTACTTATATAAATGCTCTCATCTTAGTTTTCCAATATGAGAAATTCTGGTCATCAAGTAGGGGAGGCCTATTAATTCAATTACTAAAGTCCCCATGTTCATTCATGGTTTATTCAAACCAGTTATTGATTTCAATCTAATAGAAACAACCCAAGCAACACTTTTTAAGCAGTTAAAGTAAGGAACAATGTAAGAGAATCAACTAACAGTCTAGGGCACACAAATTTGCAAGTTTAATCAAGTATTTTTAAAAGGAAAACAAGTAAACTATAAAAAAATCCAGAATCAAATCTTAGCACAAGTTTTCTAGAACAAGAAATCAAACTATGGAACATTAGGCAAGATTATAACATGCCAAATTAGATTCATATCATGGAGCAAAATCAAATTTTTGTTAATTAAACCTCAACTACCACTTGTGAGTTTAATATCTATCTACTAACCTAGCGAATCATCACATTGCCCCTAGTTTTTTAGCTGACGAAGATAAAGATTACGAGATATGACCTCTTTGCACATAATTCTTTTATATAGTGGAATCAAGTAAATGTTTCTCAAAGTGCACTCACGATACATCAATCAATCAAATCATAAGCATTCAATCCACACATAAAATACGTAGCAATTTAATGTAGAAAACCCAAACTCAGGTGAAAAAATCATGGCAATTCCAAAGGAACCAAATCAATCCACTACTAGCAAGAAAAATAATTTACATCAACACAAGAAAAATACCAACCTTTGTTCGACTCTAATACAAACTCCTTTCATTTAGATCTCCACAAATTATTTTCGTTACTAGCCTTCAAGTCTTCTCCCCCAAGTACTTGAAACTTTTCTTCTGCTTGCTTTGCTTTTGTCTTCTTCTAGCCTTCAACAAGATCCTCTTATTTTATTGACTTTGGCCTCCTTGGATTCTTCAATCTCCCATGAAGATAAGCTGCAACTCCTCTTTGAAACTTGTTTGTGAAATCTCTTTTTAGTTGTGGAATAGCTTTATGAATTCACCATTGATCTTCAACTCAAGGCCTCATATGAATTCTCTTTGGAAAACAATATGAAAGAGGTATAAACCTTTCTTCTTGATTTTCTTCTCTCAAAATTCTTGATTTCTTATCCCTTATCAGCTCTTAAAACCGATTTAGGTATTTGACTTCAACAAGGAAAGAAATTGAATTCAAAATAGCTTAATTGGGATAACTAGTCATGTAAGAAATTGATTGTTTCAAACAACGATAAATCGTTCATTGTTTTCTTAACACAAGATACTTCAAACGGTCGATCGATTAATCAAAGTGATTGATCAATAACTCTCAGCTTCGTTTTACATACGGAGAAATCAAGTGTCAATCCATCATTCCATCCAACCTTATGTCTAGCGATTGATCATAATATTTGTCAAATGATAGTTCCCTTTTTACCCTAAAACCCTTGAATTCACTTCTAAAACTTCTCCAAGTGATTTTGGTGTGTGAATGTGACATGAATAAGCTTTAATTTTTTTTAACATTCTACAGTCTTCTTTCTTCAGCAAGAACACATTTGTTCCTAATTTCCAAGTCGGTCAATTCCAATTCTGATCCAAGAATCCATGCTAATTTGTTTACATGCACCGGCTAACGAGGGTACTTCCAGCTAGGATTTTCCAAACTGCTTAGGTCTTTCTTCGTAGGATTTACAAGATGAGCAGGGCTACTTAGGTTTATGCCAAGGTGAGCAGAACTGGTATCTTCGGGTATCAAGATTTCTCTATCTAGAGATATTCATTGCATTATTTACACATGTTTGTGCATCGATTATGATGCTCATTTACACCGGTTTTGTGTAGGGATAATGATGCCTATGTCTACTCAAGTTGTGTAGGGATTATAACACTTAATCGTGCATGATGTGTATGGATTGTGATACTTTATCATGCAAGTTGTGTGAGGATTATGATACTTAAATGCACAAGATGTATGTGAGGATTATAAAATATAATTGAGACATCATGCACAAGTGTTTCTTATGGATTTTTGATGCATGAATGAGATATTTCTATAGGTTGTATGTGTGAGGGAACTGATATGCTCTTGTGTTATTAAAACTGGTTTGCATGAGGCCTATGTGATACTTCTTATAGATTATGCTTTGGTATTAATGTGAGCTTTATATTTTCAAAGACTTACTGAGCTAAGCTCACCATGTTTGTGTTGTTATATTTTAGGGCTTCATGGTTGTGCCATGCAAGTGCTCAAGATGATCTCTTTTATGAGGATGGAGGTGTTTTAATGCATTTAAAATGGCATATAAATGTCATTAAAAACATGGACTTTTAGCACTAACAAATAGTCTTTTTTTAACGACATTTATTACGAAGGGATATACTCTATGTTGGTGTTGATGTAACCTTATAACATAATTTTGACTCTTTCTATGTTTATGCGAGAGCCTTGTTTAATGGCTTAAACAACTTATTTCTTTTTTGGCTTGAGCCTTATTATGTTATTTTAAGAATTATGTTGGATTATTTGGGTATGTGTAAGTGGAGCATGAGAGACCTATCATTGTGGCTATAAGAGCGGGGGTGATCGTAATAGTGGATCCAATCACGTTGACATTTGCCTCCACTCATCACACTACAACAAAAAAGGCATTTAGTGACACTTTTATTAGCGTCACACATAAAACGTCTCTAGAAGTCACTAATAATGACGTATAAATGTCGTTAAAAACATGGACTTTTAGCAACACGTTTATACAAGTAAAAATGTCGCTATTAATGTTAGTATTCGGGAACTTATCAATAGATTATCGCAAATACTATTTTTTCCCCCAACGAAAAATCTAGTTGCAACATATATATTCAATCGTGACAAATAACATAGGCTATTTGCGATGTTTATAGCTTAGGTATACGTCGAATAAAATATACGTTATTTGCAATGTATGGTTACGCAAGCTGCAAATAATATATTTTATTAAAATTATTTTATTTAAATTATAAAATATATTATTTAATATATAAATATATAATTAAATTTTCATTTATTTGGGATTACAAAATATATTAACTTATAATATATATTATTTTCGACATATATAACTGTAGGTCACAAATAACACAGATTATTCGCAATGTATATAAATATATTATTTGCTATGAATAGATCTATACATCTCAAAGAAATAGTGTTATTTGCGAGGTATAGATCTATACGTAGCAATATATATATATATATATATATATATATATATATATATATATATATCATTTATTTTATGTTATTTAGATTATAAAATTTAATATATAAATACATTACAATTCACTTTCACAAAAATTAAATTAATTTATTTAGTCCCATTTGTGTGAGACTTGGCTCATGCATGGCAGTGTGAGCCCCAGCCCTGTGGGTAGTCCAATTTCGATCTGACAACGCACATAAGTCAGGGGGCAGGCAGCTATCGGATCTCAAAAAAGGTAAATTAGTTTCATATTACAATTTGTCAATTTAAAAATACAGGGTTAGTCATTTGGGATGTGGAGCACGCATTTTAGAATGAGATGTTAGTCGTTCGGGATTTTGCATGTACATTTTAGATTACCCCGTTAGTCAATGCGAAAGCGATTTCCAAACTCGTACATTTGTCCTTCGCTCTCCCGTTTATGCATTGAAAGTTTATGTTGTGTGTCGAGGCCCATAACTTGCAACTAAACACCACTCCCAACTCTCTGGTTACAAACATCGAGGTCAATCACAAAAGTAAATATGTTGAAGCGTCAAATTTCCCTGTAAAAATTACGAGGAAAAAATAGCAAAAAATTTACAAAACATTACAGAAAAATCGAGGATGTTATAGATATACAAATGACAAAGTGTACATAATATCATCTTATTATGGACTGACCATTTATTTTTATTTATCCAACTAAGATTTGAGCAATTAATCTTTTATATCTTGTGTTTAGATGAAAGTTAAATTTTGTCGTGTATTTTATCATGCATTCTAAAAACCTAGGATTCTGGCATGTAGTTTAAAATCAAGCATTTGAAATGCAGGTTTTAGTCTATATTTTGAAATCAAAAATCTTAAATACATTAGTTTAAAATACAAAACAACTAACTCTGCGTTTACAATGCCAAATAAATCCTCCACCCTAAAAGAGCCACACCAGTTTGACTTTAGTTTGACTTTTCAATGTACGTTTTACAATTTAGTCCACAAGGGGAATGGGCATTTATGTGTTTAATTAATTAAAGTTTTATGCAATAATATGCATTTTATAGGGGTGTACCGGGTATTTAGGCCCAAATTTAATGGTGTCCAAGACACTTTGCCACTTTTGGATGAAAATACCCTCACCTCTCCATAAAAAGAGCTGCGGCCAGTTTGACTTTTTTCAATTGGCGAATAACGGTTTAGGCCATGAATGAGTGGGTATTTACACGCTTATGTAGTTTATTTTTCATAAAATTATAGGTATTCTATAGCGGTATCCTGGGAATTTGGGGTCAAAATTAATGGTGTCCGAGACACTTTGCCACAGTCAAACAAAAATGCCATCTATTCATATCCCTCCTTTTTCCTATGCATTTGGATGTAATTTTGGTTAGTTTTCGGGGTATATTTAAGGTATGGGGTATTATTAATTATTGATTTATCACACTGAGTATAAATATAAATAAATTTATCATGCTGGACAAAAATATCCTTCATACTTACGTTTTGGTTGTGTATGATGACGTTCATAATTCGGATTTGTTTTTGGGGATAGTTTTGGTATTGGCATTGTTATGGGTTGTTAATAATTAATGTGATCTTTATGTGTAGTGATTTATTTGGTTGGTTCATTTAATTAGTTTATGGCATGTTAATAGACGCCATGGTAATGCAATCGTATTTGGTTGTTCGTAATTATTGTGATACTAATGTGGGTGATATTCATGCTTTTTATATATTTTATATGTCTATTTACTTTATTTTCTAGTGTATGATTAGGTTAATTAAGAGTTAATTAGGGTTTATTTATGTTAAGATAGATATTAGTAGTATGATTTAATTATTAGTTAATTTAGGTAATGTTAATTATTTAAGATTGGATTTAAATAAAATCAGTGTTCTTCAAATGTCTTATACGTTTGAATTATGACTGTTTATGTGATTTAGGTAATGCACGTTTCCTAAGGACGATGTTTATAAAAATTTACAATACTCTATACATGCTTAAAAGTGATTTGGACAATTTTATGGAATTGTGGACAGGTTGAAAATATATATGGACATGAATAGAAGTGCTTAATGAGCAGAGAAGAAATCTGGACGAGTTCTTGGACATAAATTGAACAAAAACGTCCAGATTGCAGTTACTTGATTTTGAGTGAAATTGAATACGAATTTGAACAAATAAATTGGGCATTTCAATACCCATTTTAACTTAGTTAATGAATAACGTGTTCAAAGTGTAGAATTGAAGAATGAAAGCTGATTTTCGTAGTTGCCATTGTTGAACACGAACAAGAGAGAATGAAAAAAGGAAATCGGAAATAAAGTGGGAAAGAATTGAGCAACATGAAAGCTTATTACAGGAATGTTTAAATATGGCAAGGAGCTCTTATTTTAGGGCGGAATTGAGACTTTAACAAGGAAAATTGTTATTGCCCAGAAATTTATTTGAAGGCAGAGAATTTTAGAGAAGGAGAGAGGAGAATAGAATGAACCAGAGCCAAATTCCTTGAATCCATCCTCCGAAATTGATGATAGAACACTTTGAAAGTAAGAGAGTTAAAGTCCCAAGCCAGAGGAACGAAGAAGAAGCAGAAACAAAATTTTCAATTTGCAGATTACTGTAGCAGAACTGTTCACGGCCGGAGGTTGAAGACGTGAACAGTAACCCGTGATTACTGTTCGCCGGTACTGTAGCAGTTCTTAATTTTTTATTTTTGCTCAATTTTTCTTCTAAATTGTAAGTCTCTTTTTAGTTGTTCTAATGAAGATTTTATTTTTTTAGATTAATGAGCAGCTAAATTTTATTGCTAAGGCTTGGATGAAACTTCATTAAGTTATAGAATTTTATGATTGTGAGACTTGATTAATTTTTCTTAATAGTGGTTTTAATGTTATTTGTTTATACCTCTTTAATTAATGAGATTGATTTGGATATTAGTTTAGTCATGCTTCTCTCATTATTTAAATTGGTGTTTATTAGTTTTTTTTACTTGGTTTTGTCTTGTTTAATATTGAAATTGGGTATTAGTTGTGATTTAAAAATTGTGGATACAATTAATGACTTGATTTTAATCCGTTGAAGTGAGGAGAAATAAAATATTTATTTATTCTAGATGAGAGCTTAATGATGATATTTTCCATAATAACGAAGATTGAATTTTAGATTATTATGAGATGATGTGGAAATATGATCAATGATCATACTTATGAGTTTCTATGATTTAATGAATGTGGATTCCTATGTCTTAGTATTTTGTTTGATTCTTAGTGTTTACCTTATTTAAATATTTGTTTATTTTGCTTTGCTTTCTTATTCTTAGATTAAAGTTTTAGAATTTTGATTTAGATAGTTTAATTGCCTTGAACTCTTATTTGCTTTTATTAGTTACTTTAGTCCAATTATTATTTTTATATTTGTTAACTATATTGGAGTTTACTTGAGTTAGATTAAATTTAGTTTTCCAATTTCAAGTCTCTGTGGGATCGACACTCGATTTAGCTGCTTAACTACTATAGATTCTTGCGAGTAAACAATTAAAATTTAACAATAGTGGGCCATTTTTATTTGGTAGGTGGATGTTTTCACGCCTATTTAAGTTATGCTGTCAAATTTATTTCGGTCCATTCTTATTGGTAGGTGAGCGCTAATTTTGAATTGTTTACGAAGAGTTTTCTGCCTTTTTATCTTCATTCAAATTTATTGCGGTTGCATTGTCTTGCCATTTTGGTTTTCTTCATGCCATTGTCATCATCTTGCCTATTTCACATATTTATTTTAGAACCAAGCAAAATCATTTATTTTAATTTGATTTGTATTATTCATTTTGCCTTTTAAACTTCCTTTGCTTCCTGCCTTTTAAACTTCCATCACTCTAATTCCAATTTTACGTGCCTTTTGAACTTCTCTCACTCTAATTCCACTTTTATGTGCCTTTTGAACTTCCCTCACTCTAATTCCAATTTTACGTGATCTACCCAGATCCGACAAGAGGCATCCAAACCAAATCCGAAAGCTGAGTCAGGCATGTGGGGAGTCTAGGACCGAGACATTCATCTTCCTCTCTCTCAGCTAGGCCAACGTAACTCTTCCAAACATCAGCTGCCTCTCTCCTGAGCTCCGGTCGTCCCTCTTCTGTTAATGGTTTTTCTGAAAGTAAGATCGTCGATTATGAGATTGTTGTTATTATCTTGTTGTTGTGATTAAGGTAAATTTTTATTTTATTTTCATAGAATTTTGGAAAATTTTGCTGAATCTGTTATTGCTTTGGAAGATTAAACTTGAATTTTGTTTTGTTTATGAGGTTGCAGATCAGTGTTGTGTAGGGATTGGCAGGTTCACTTCCGTGACAACCCTGAATTCAAAACATTGCGTTAAAATTAATTATTACTTATGGAGGATTCATCTATAGATTGTTTATATGTGCCCATCAGTCATATTGGTTTTAGTATTTTATGTCCTCCACAAACTTTTGCAATTTGTGGAACATTTATATTTCAGGCAAGGGGAAATTTGATCAAGTTTTTGGATAAAAAAGTTGTTGCTTAGACATATTGACCATTTACCAAGCCCTTAGGATGATCAGTGCTCGATGCCTTTTGTTTGCAGTTTAGAGAGGTTTGTTCTAGTGATTTTTTGAAGGGATATAACACTCTTCATTGCAAGGAGGAACCTTCCATATAGAAATTTTAGTCTTTCCCGTCAAATAATGGAGGAAACCAAGCTATATTCGGCCGTTAACACTTCAAAGTTAGGAGATTTGGAAACTTGGTTCTCTTGGATCAGCCTTGTATCAGCGAAAGAGGTTTGTAATTAGCTTTCCAAATTTTAAATTGTGTGTTTTTTTTTGTGGAACTCCCATATTTCTTTTCTGGAAATATTAAACAAGTTATTAATGTCCATTTCGGGTGCTGCACTGTTAGGTGGATAGAAGTAGTGATGCGTTGCCACTAGTATATGATCCTGATATCATCTCACCTTACTGGCAAAAACACCCTTGAGTTGTTGCTACCTAGATTGTCCAGCTACTGTTAGTTGCCATAGGTTTTCTTCCCGTGTTGCTTGGGATATCATAAACAAAAAAATCAAAGAGGTGCACAATTTGCAGTCATTTTGCCACTGTTTAAACTATGGATCTTTGTTGTTTAACAACAGAATGTTTCGGTCATTGAAATTTCTTTAGATTCTGTGAAGATTTTTTCTCTTACAAGTTACAGGTAAGGTGAATAGGTCGTCACCCTTGCAATTTGTTAAATCTTTTGCTAGGTATTAATTTTGAATTGTGACAGAAGTATCATGCTATCAGCGATAGCGTTTTTCTTTTCAAAATTTAGTAAATAATGTCATCTCTCTTACCAATTTGCATCCTAAGTTAGAGAAACTAGATGAATAAGGGTTATATTTTTCTATATCCCTTCATATATACTGAGATAGTAGACAACCAACGTAATAGAAAAATTCAATGAATTGATCATGGCTGGATAGCATATACTTGATTTTGTTTTGTACAATGTGATCAGACTTTGTTATTCACCTGTGATGTGTTAAACAACAATTTGAGCCCTCATGCTGTTCTTGCTTGTGTTTTTGCTCTTTTGATTGCCAGTTCTTCATCCCCCTAGAATGAAATTGCACATGCCATTGAAATACAGGAGATTGTAACTTCCTTGGGCCCTGTGTATATTACGCTTGGGCAAGCGTTGAGTATTCGGCTGGATATATTGTCTCCTGCTGCAATGACATAGCTGCAAAAGCTTTGTGACAAAGTAAGTCATTCAGTCCATTGAGTTTCATATGAAATACATGGTCATTAAGGCTTTTATTTGTTGGTCCAGTTTTCATATGATTTAATTATGCATGATGATTTTGAAGGTTCCTTCTTTTCCAGGTGATGTAGCTATGGCTCTTCTCGAAGAAGAGCTTGGCCAGCCTTGGCAGGGCATCTATTCTGAATTATCTCCATCACCAATTGCTACAGGTATTTTCTTAATCACGTGCCACTATTATTAGTATTACTTATCATTTGGTTATTTGAGGGTAAATAATTTGTTACCACCTTTCCACTTTGCAGGCTAAAGGAAAATGGGGAAGTAGTGGCTGTGGAAGTTCAATGCCCATTTGTGCTAGAGACGGTAACAATTGAATTGTTTATTATCCATAATGTAGAGTTTCTATAGAGGTTCCCTCATGCTTAGAACATTATTGATTGCTAAAATAAAATCTGGTTTCTCTCTAGGAAACTTGATATATTTAAAGTTTATTAAATTACTTTTTGTTTCAAATTGCACATATCTGTTGACGTTGTTGGATTGGTAGATAAGTGGACTGCCCACATGTTTGAGGAACTTGATTATGTTAACAGGGGGAAGATGGAATGTGTTTTGCTGAAATGATGATAAAGGATCTTTCACAGGTGCTTTTTTATTAATTTCTTAGCTTTTTTTCTCACAAACAAGATGTGAAATTTGCAGGTTGTAAATCCAAAGACCTATCACAAGTACACATCAAGAAGGGTCCTTACAACTCAGTAAATAGATGCAGATAAACTATCACAAAGTGCAGAAAGTGATGTTAGAGAGCTGTTTAATGTTGTTGTCATATGCTATCCAAAGCAAGTTAGAAATTTATTTATTTAGCTTAGTTCACAGTAATGTTTTAATTCACTTCATAGATATCTATGATCTGAATTAAATGCTTATCTATTTTAAATCTATTTATAGAAAGAACAAACATAATGCCAGCTAACATTTTCTCCCTTTCTCTGTCATGGTTCTGTGGTTGCTTGATACTGACTTTTTCCATGTTGATCCACATCCGGGCAATATGATTTGAACCCCAGATGGAAAACTGGCAATACTTGCTTCTGGTAAATGTCTAATAGAAGCTACGTTTACTTGCTTCTTGTTGTTTATACTTTGTATACACTACGGAATGGATATTGATTGAATTCTTGATTCCAGCAGTTTTGAGTTTTAGTTTTATATCATCTTTATATGTTCCTAAAATTTAAGGTGAACTTATGTTAGGTGGGCTGGGTTTCCAAAAAAGGCCAATTTGCTGGAGATTGGTCTTGCAAATCTTAATAAAGCTTAGAGAGCTTGAAACGAGCCTGCCCTAACTAAAAATTGAAACCTTAAATCGACTCGTACTTAAAGCTCAAACATTTAACCAAACTTGCTATAATTATGAATAATGTTACAAATTGTATTGGAAAAGGTTTTTTTTATAATTATATATTCTAGCATCTTTTGTGACTCGCTTCCACTTCAAGTAGAATGGTCTTAGGATTTCCAGCTATGTGGTGTAATATGTCCATGTCTATATTTCTCTTTCAATCATCATCTCATGAAGTTGACTATGAATAATTAACTCCTTAGTGGGTGGTCTGGGATGGGCTTCCACCACGAAAAACTTGCTTCCATGTTCCCAAATGGATTTTATATTGTCATTTTTATTATGTGGTGATTCTAATGGTGACATAAATTCCATGTCACTAACAATGACGATATCTTATAACATGTAATAATTAAAACTTTTTTGCTACAGGCCTTGTGACAAAATTAATCCATGATCAGAAGAATGGGATGATTGAAGCAATAGTTAATCTCATTCATAGAGATTATGATGCCATTGCCAAGGATTTTGTGAAGCTTGATTTAATTTGAGTCCAATATTACCTATCCAGGCAAAAGTATATTTTGCTCTAATTATCAGAGACATCGGTGTGTTAAAATGTATAGTTTTGGTGGGAAACCCTAACTTTGCGATTATTGATGAAGTATATCCATACATTGCTCAGGTAAAAATGTCTTGTTTCAAACAGTATTTTGTACTTAAATGCACATTTCTATCAGTGAAATACAAATATTTCTGACTTTTAGAGATTCCTGAAAAATGAGTCTCTATGATTGAGGAATGCTCTTCAGTACACTATACATGGGAAAACATGTGTGTTTGATGGAGAAAGATTCATAGATGTGGTGGAAGCTTTTGAGAATTTCATATCTACAACAAAAAGTGGAGGCAGTGAGAATATGAATGGAAATATGGCTGAACTTGGCCGTTTACAGAGCCAAATGAATTCTTTCCTTCTAGGATTTTCATCAGAGTAAGAGCAACCCATTCAAACAAGAGCTGTGTTGGCTTTTATACTGTCTAATAAAGGGAATTTCTTTCTAGAATTTATTTTGGATGAGGTACAGTTTACGGACTTATAGTACCTGTAACATTCCTTAGGTAAATATGAGCATGAGAATTAGTTTTTAATTGCTACTTACTTTTACTATTGTTTGGGGCAGATTGTTAAAGGGATTGATGCTGTCTCAAGAGAGCAGCTGGCACATATAGCTACAGTCATAGGCATTGGAAATGCAGCCCCAATCTTCAGCATGGTTCCTGCCTTTGGACCTATCAAACCAAGAACACTTTTACCAATAGTGACACAGGAGGATAAATTGTAATTAACAATGTCTAGAAAGTTGTTGAATTTCAAACTGCTGGAAACTCAAAGAGTAGATTTTCATACATGTATGCTGGAAAGGTCAAACCATGGCCTTTAAAAGCTTTATAGACTTTCAATTTTTGTGTATTTTATAAAGTAAAATTGCTTGTTAAGGACAATGTAGTTGCCAAGGAGATGCTTAAGATACACTGAGGATGTGATGGATCATGATACATATAACTAGACATGTATAGAGTCTGGTTATATGTGCAACTCTATAAATGCCTATTCTTCCTCATATTTGCCATTGGATGGTGAATTAGATTTCTCCTTGTCAATCCAAGAGGTAAGCTAGGCAAATGATGATGATTTTATGTGTTGTGAGTGGTTTTGGTTCTTTCTCTATCAACTTCTATTGTGATATCAAATGCAGAGCCATTCAAATGATTACATATAATAAATTGTGAAGCTCTAGAACGTGTTCAACATTTCCTTTGTCCTGCAGATGAAGTGTTAACAACACTTCAAACTTTGGCACCCACCACATTATGTGGGATCATGCAGTCGATAATTGGGGGCCAGTCTTTGGTGATTCATAGAGTAGCAGATCCAATTGTGTTTATGTATACTTTCATGTTTAACTTTGCCATGGATACAACTGATTTGGGATCAAAATTATTCCTTGCATGGACCGGATGGCATGTTGCTCCTCTTTGTTCAAATAAGGCCAATCCATGTTTTAATTTTCATATGTCCTTAGTGTCTTTTGGCATCCATCACTATTTTTCCATATTGCTTTTCCCAAAAAATTCAAGTGGTTTTGATTGGAGAATTTAAATTGTTTCAACCATGTGAAAATCATTTCAAAGTTTTAGTAATTACTATCTGTATTTTATTTAGAATGCAAAATTTCTAGTAGTTTTTAGGAGTTTGAAGTAATTTGTAAATGTTTTAAAGCATTTTGAAAACATATAGACTAATGTGATCTACTACAAAGGAATTTCCCATGCACTCTATATCATTTGCAAAGATGGAGTCAAAAGGTTGTACAAGGCATGGGAGCAACACTGTTAGTACATTTTTGTTCCTAATAGTTGAGTTCTATATATAGTTAGGAAAAAAGAAATAAAAAAATATTTTTGTTTCAAACAAAGAAGTTCACCATGGTTGTAAGTTTTGTAAATTGCTACCCTGAAAACATTTTCCAGTGTATAGATAGTTGATGCTATTGAATCTCTCAAGTGTACCAGAAGTTGCTATTGTTGTTATTACCTATTTTTTTGTGGTTAAGTTTCATTTTTCTCCATTTTGGTTCATTGGTTGGTGGGTGTTTATGACCTCAATTTTGAATAGATGTAAGTTGAGGATCTAAATGATGTTTCTTGAAATAAATTTATATGTTCCAATGACTAATATGTGTGAGTTTGAATTATTGTTTTCTTTGAAATAAAAGCTACTTGAAATGTACTTTGGAAGATGAATGGTGCACTCTAGTTTGTGCAATTGTTGGTTTATATTGGAAATGGCTTAAAGAGAGGATGTAGGTCTATTTTGTGCCGTGTGTAGGTCAGAAATTGCAGGCTAGAAATTGGGTTATGCACAAAATGGAACATCATCCTTTACTTATTGGTCAGTGTATATTATTTTGTATATAATACACATGACAAGGAAGAACAGTGGCATAATTTATTGTCTTAAAGAGAGGGCAATGCAAGAAGAGATTGTTGTTGTCCATGATTATGTGAACAACGAAGAGATTATAAGTATCTATTTTTTACTAATTTTTTATCCTTTTTAGCCAACAGATATGAATTGTATTTCGGACTACAAAAAGAAAATATAAATGTTATTGCGTGTTTGCGTTTTTCCCCTTTTGGAGGTAGTGGTAGCTATTATTCATGTATTTGCACAAGAACACAATCAGCTTTTCAATTATCATCTTGGTTGTTAGTTGACTTGGAAAAATGAAGATTTTGAATATTTATCGCAACATTAAGATTTATCAAACAATTTCCAACAGAGGTGCATAGAGTTATTGCCCTCTAAGAAAAGGAGAAAGAAAGAAATGCCTTGATCAACAAATAGGATTGCACTTTGCCCCCACAAACAATCTACTCTGAAGTACTATGTAACAACCTGTTCATGTGTCCAAGCCTTAAGATTAACTTATGTACCAAACTCATATCAACAAATAGGATTGCACTTTGCCCCCACAAACAATCTACTCTGAAGTACTATGTAACAACCTATTCATGTGTCCAAGCCTTAAGATTAACTTGTGTACCAAACTCAGAACCTCTTCTATGATAGACTCAGAAACCGCCCTTAGAACCTCATCAGTCACATAAGGTCAAACACCTCACTTCACTACTATTATACAAAGTTAAAATAGCAATATGGCAGCATGTAACTTCAGGATATGGAACTGAAAATCAACAAGACTCCTATAGATAATTTCCTTTCTATTCCAATGCTCATCCTTGTTTGTGTAGGAATGAATCTTAAAGAATTAGCAGAAGCAACTCAAAATTATCATATAGTTCTTGCTGAAAATCAAAAAGTTTATAATGAGGTTCAAGATTTAAGAGGTGCTATATGATAATAATGTGTTGATTTATTTTATGTTTGTTTGATATAGTTAAATTTTCAGTTAATGTATGTTTTGCTTTAAATGTGGGTTTTGACAGGGAACATTCATTATATTGTCAAATAAGGCATCCAATCTTTAAGTTTGATGAGGTCTTTGGTCCCACAACTTCTCAAGGTTTTTACACTTCCTCTTTCATTCTCTACCATATGCAATTTTTGAATTCATCTTATTAATTGATTTTGTATTGTAATTTAATTTTACTTAAACAAATTTATTTTTGTTTGTTTACTTTTTCTTGTCGTTGGCACGGAAGGTATTCTTGGACACATGACCACTCATAAGATCTGTACTAGATGGTTATAATATGTGTATATTTGCATATGGCCAAACTGGTTTTGGGAAGAAATACACTATGGTATAGCTTTAAAAAAAAATTATATATTATATTTTAACTTGTTTTTTATTGGATTTCTAACAGACTTTTAAGTACACATTGTTTGTAGAGTGGACCTGAAGGGTCATTGGAGGAGGCTTGGGGAGTGAATTATTGAGCTCCCAATGACCTTTTCAGTATTTCTAGAAGTAGGAAAAGCACATTTACTTATGAAATTGGAGTTCAAATGTTTGAAGTATATGATGAACTAGTTCAAAATTTACTTTTAGATGGTGGTAAGGATATTTTCAGTAAAGCAATTTTTTTAAAAAAAAATTGGATGCCATTGGGCACATAGCTAGTTTTAAATTTATTCTTCTAAAAAATTGATATCACCTTGCACATGTCTCAATTTGAAAATTTGCTGCTAGAGTACTGAAATGAACCTTCGCGAGAATCATACATAGCTCAATGGAAAGTGTTCCTGGTTAGACATTCTTCTTGTTGTAGTTGTTCCTGTCTATATATGCAATTCCTTTTCACGGTTTTAGTTCAATTTAAATTTCTTTGGCTTTTGTTATTGTGAACTCATTGTATTTTTGGAAGTCATTTGCAGATAGAATGATTTGAAGTTGAAAATATTTTCCAAGTATCCTCACTTGTTCACTGAGGAGATATTTTCTGATGGATTGGTCTTCCTACTCATTTTGATGTTAATTCTTAAAACAAATAAATTATCGTACTTTGTATATAAGCCTGAACCTCAAAATTAGGATGCATCAATGAATGCCAACTGATCTAATATGGTTCTGGTGCTTCCGTAGCTTAAACAATGGTCATGCTACATTGTGCTTATGGTGTCAACATCCATTGTCATCATACTCTTTATCCAACGATTTTGGTTGGCATTTTTATGGTCATAGTTATCTAACATTTGGAGTTGTTTAACATGGACACATTCTTCCTTTTTCACATATGTTTAGTAGAATTCATTCATTTCTCATCCATGTGGTGTTGATGTGTTAAATTATAATTTTTCGGGAGGAAATATTGTTTGCGAGTGGGTTACACTCTTAACATAGGTTTGGCTACCGACAATGTAAGGGAAAGTTGCACTTATCCCATTGGGCAGACATGCTTAATCATGGCCCTGGAACTCCATTGTACATATATTATTAAATGTATACATATGTTTTTTTTTTAATTCTAGGCATGCCTTAAAACGTTGATTTTTCTGTGTCTTACAAAAATTATAACATTTCAATTTTAGATACTATGCCATAAATTCGTAGCAAAGCGTGGTTATGACAATCCTTCCAAGAGATTTTCCACTTCCAAAAAAGCATGCATTTTTGCAATGTCTTAGTGAAATTATAGCATTTCACTTTATATACAACACCAACTACGGTAATTATTCAATACGAGTTTCTGATTTTTGACGGTTATTTTTTACTTTCCATGCTAGCCTTCTAATGTGAGATAAAATGTTTTCTCCCTCGAATTTTAGTTAAAATGTTTTCTTCATCAAATGTCACTTTTTTAATTTTTTAGTGGAGGCTTTTTTAAGACTATGATAAGGCTTTAAATGGAAATGCCTTTCGAACTGGTCGCCCATATAGAGCAGGTTAGAAGGTAAATGGGTCTATATTTTATACAGCATATTACTATTTTTAATCATGTGGCATTGAAGTTGGTTCTGCTAAACATGGTTTTGGCAGATTCTTTTGATAAAGGTTTTCATTGAATTTAAAATGCTTCAATGATTTCTCAACACTAACATTCAGGTGGTTTTCTTATTTGTTGCACAGGTGTGCACATCTTGTGGTAGAAATTTTAAGGGAGGACTATTACTTTCATATGGATTTGTTCCTAGAGAGGGTAGCGGTACATATGACTCAGGGGAGTTATTAGTTTCACTTAACAAGTCTAGCAAATGTTTCAAAGAGAATATGGAGGTCCCGAGGAAGCATGGTTTGCTAAAGTTTGTATAGGCTCCTGTTAATAAGTACGAAATATGTATTCTTTTCCTTATGAAGTTTAGCACTAAGGTATTACTAAATATTTCTTTGTAACCAGTCCTTTGCGTTTTCATCTTTTAAAAAAACAAGTTTGGTCGCTGGAGTTGGTGGCATATGGTATCTTGGTAGTTAGTCCGCCAAATATGAAACAATGTTTTTAAGAGGTTTGTTTATGCAACATTTACATATCTTATTTTGGTTTTTGGAGCATTAAATTTGATGATGGTGCAGTAGGTGAATATGAATTGGATTCACAGTTATCTAATAAAGAGATATTTTCTAATAGTTTGATGTCCTAAAATATAATGTTGGTGGCCGTATTAGACTCTATGTGTATCAAAGTGAGTCATTTGAACTGTGGTGCTGTTCTTCTTGTGTCATACTCCCTATTTGTTGTGATGTGAGTATAGTACATGTCATTTTGAGTAGTTAATTTTTTTCAATTATGGAGTATTTACTTTTTTTATACTTTTTAAATTTGAAACCATTCCAGAACCCGACCTGTCTGTCCCTCACAGGATTATCCATGGCTCGAAGTGATTGTGTGGTTACAGTCTTGACAGTATGGGTTTCGATTTCACAAGAACTCACATAGCACTGGTGTGCTAGTGGATTCAACCTTGGATTGAAGCATGAAATTGGATGCTACCATTCTTGGTATCAGCTTCATATTAGTGCCATTTTTATACATATTCTCTTAATCACATAGGTGAAAGAATTGGTAATGCCTGAAGAGTAACTTATTTCTTATTAGCCTTCAAATAAATTTCTATTTAGTTGTTATGATTTGTTATTTTATGAGTGAGGTCATATGACCATTGACAATTTAGCTCACGTGAATCCAAAACGATATCTTCACATTACGAGGGTCAAGAAGGGAACTAAATTAATGTTACAGTAGATTGTTGGTATAGACATGTCATAGAATAGAATGTTCTTCTAAATAATTAAATTTTATTCTATTTTTTTACTTGTACATTAAATGTCATTGTTAACGTTTTTTTCCTTGCCATGAATATGAGTTTTATTTTTTATTTTTGCAGGATGTGAGATAGCTGTAGAAAATCCAATCTGTATCATAAATTTGAAAGCTAGAAAAAATTGCTATTTATAGGAAATGTACTTGCCGGTTATGCGTCAGTTGCTACTTATCATCCTCAAGTTGTTGTTTTCATTGGCAGCAACAGCCAATTAGTGAGGCAAATTAATTTGTGTGTTGGTCATAATGGAAGTTTGTGAAATAGAATTGATATAAGTCTCCCTATATATAAGCAATCCTGGTGTATCTAGATGAATTTTTTTGTGTGGATATGCAATAAGTGTGTCTACTTTAGATAGTGTTCTGGCCTCTTCTTTCCATATAGGAAAGTAGGATTGGAAAAAAAATTGCTCACCTATTTGTTTCTTTTTCACTTTAGTAAAGATCATTGGTAGATAGGAATAGAGCAATAATAATTGGTAGCTTACTTGTGATAGTGGTCTATAATTTGTAAATTTTACAGTTGTAGTTAAAGTCTTAAAGTGGGTTAGTGAGGTGAGAAATACAATTTTTAGAGAATTGTGCTTTGGGGAGTGATTCTTATGTGAAGAATTTTATTTTTTTCTTAGGAACATCTATTTGGTGACCATTTTATTGATAATTATTAGACGGACTAATTTTTAAACGCATTAAAACCTTCACATCAAGCTGTAGTGTACTTTGTTCATGATTTTTCATAATTGATTAGCTGTGATGAAGCTTTTTCTCCCTGTTAGTCAAAATAGAAAATATTGATAACTGTTTATTTTAAAAAAGGTTAAATACTTGAGATATAGTCATTTGATTCAGGTGTTAGTGAACTAATGATTTGTTGAGAATTTTTGTTACCTTGAGTTGAAAGAAAGGTACCACATTCACAATACATTAACCTATGCACTGTTGTTAACATGTTCTTTTATTCATTGGATAATTTGTTGTTTAAGAGTTCTTCATTTATATTTCAGATTTTTGTGTTGGTCAGAGTGTTTGAGTGCGAGAATCTAGGTAAATCAATTGCTAATTCTTGAAAAGTACAATTAGAGTTAATGGTTCTTTCGACATTTAGAGCAAGGGTTCTTTTACATGGGCTCGAAAGGCCAAAGCTGACCTTGCTTTTACAAAGCCTCACTATGCATAGCTTGCTGGGGAGAATAAAATTCTCTGCAATAGCCATGAAAAATGAGATAATCCAAGAGATGATGATCATGTATTATATTGTTACCTCAATGTTTTTTATATTCTTCTCGTTCTTTCTTGTGAAAGATATCAAATGTCAATGACATATTATTTATTAAAATAACAAAAATAGTTTTGTTATCTAATCATACAACAAATGATCATAATTTAGGTAGTCTATTGGTATAGAATATTTTGAAGTAATTTTATTGTATAAAATTAATTATTCTTTGGTGTTGACGTAAGGTTATTTCACATGTCTTCTACTGGTAAATTATTCTATTGTGGCAATCTCGTTTGAATTTGCAATTTGGCAATTAACATTATTCTTTATAGTATATATTTTATAGACACTTAATTGTGATTCTTTGGTTTTTCAAATCACGATTATAGCTTGTTAATTTATAAGACAAGGCGAAGGGTAAATCCATGTTAATATGGATTTTCATTTGGACATGCACACGTATATGTTTAAAGATTGTTTGTACTGATTGGTGTTGTTTATTCTTTGGATATGACTGCAACTTGGGACTCTATTGGTTGGAAAGGCAAGGTTAGCACATGAAGACTCAGTCTAGAGAATTTGTTGCTCGAATCAGCTCACCGTGAAAGATGTTGTTTGTGCTGATGAGGATCATAACGAGGTTATAGAGATTTATCCTCTTGGGATTCCTCCTATTGAGGATGTGGGTTCTGTAGTTCTTACATGGCCAGCAATCATTGAGAAAGCCTAACCAACATTATGTTCTACAGGGCAATCTGCGCTAGTACCATCCCCTGTGGATTTCCATCCTTTCGCCTCTCCTTCACCAGCCGGCTATGAGATGGTCGATTCACACATGCATATGCAAACTACTTCTTGTTAAAGGACAACAGAAGAAGAAATTAAACCCATAAAAGGCAGCCACAACTATTTGAATTTAACCTCCCTTGTCATTCGTCTGATGTTTGGAGACCGAGAAGGAGAAATAGCAATAAAAAAAGTACATGCCACTTTTAATTTGTGTGACTCTTGAAACCTATTATACTCATTTAATTACAAGATGCAATAGCATTCTTCTATTATGAATAATAGATGCTCCTTATTACAATATTAATAATTTCCAATTCAATTTGTATGATATATTTGAAATTTCATATATGGCAATGGAGTAAACCAATTTCAAGATTGTAGATAGCATAGAGGAACAATAACATAGTATAAATTACATTTTGTACATATAATGGAAGATCCACGTGAAGATTCATTGATCGACCACCATGTTGTGGTCATGGTGGATTTGTAAGGCATAATATTTGTGGTCCCCAATAGGATATCTGCAAGCATTTAAATGGTCTTAATGCATTCTCAAGTACTTGTATAGTTTAAATTTGAGTGTTTGGTAATGCAAGATTTAGCTATTAGGATAACAGTACACTAAATGGATATTAGGAAACAACTGAATCAGCTGGATTTTATCAAAAAAGGAATGTGGAAAAAGTGTTATTCTATTGTGAAGTCTAAATTTGTAATTGAATAAACTTTTTTTCCTTCATTATCCTTAGGTATTGACATTTTGGTAATGTTTTCGTTCAGTGTGGATAGATCACAATATTTAGGACGTTGATAAAGTTACCTTATACGTGCTATGTTATTTGGTTGAAGCATGCACCTTTAAGGCTTGATGCAAATGCCAGAAACATTACACTATGGAGAATGTGATATGTCGACAAGTCTCTTATTACGTCCCTCGTAATTTCCATTTTGATCCCGATCTCATTTAATTCCAACCATGATAAGCGTGTTGAACCTTTTTTCTTTACTTGGAATAGTTTTGCACATCAAAACATTTATGACAAATAAGTGCATATGTGCTTTTGATAGAATTCCACTAGAGCTAGAGAATCATTTGAATTGCCCTCAATGTCAAAAACTTTAAGAAAGAACGCTAAGGTACATCAAATAGAACCATACCCAGTTTTGATACTAAGGCAAATAAGAGCACGTGGTTTTGATAGTATGAAATTATACCCAGTCAATTGGAAATAGAATCATTTGAATTGCCCTCAATGTCAAAGACTTTAAGAAAGAAAGCTAAGGTACATTGTATAGAACTAGCTGCTTACTGTGTATATTGTGGAGCAAAAAAAATTAAGATGGAAACAATGGCTTTTTGTTGTCAAAATGGGAGCATTATGATTCGTCTTAATGGAACTATGCCAGAGCTAGAGGAACTTTATCTTGGAACCTTATATGAGTGTAGGGCTTTTTGTGATTGTGGCAGAGGTTATAATAGCCTTTTTTCTTTCACATTGATCCATGTTGAGATCGATGAGAGTGTCAATAATATGAGGGTTGGAACATATATCTATTGAATTCATGGTCATATTTGTCATTCCCTGCACTCTCTAGAACCAATGAATTTGGGTCCATGCTTCTTGCAGCTGTATTTTTATGATACAAATCATGAGGTAGAAAATCTCATGCTCCTAATGTCGAACTTGTCACCAATATTGGTACAAAAGATTATCAGTATTCTTGATATGAATCCTTGCATAGTTTCTGCGATACCTTAGACATATGGGGGATGTTCGTGAATTGAGAATTGGTATTAAAAAAAATTGTGCTCATGATCAACATGTCTAGAATACACCATCTTCATCTCAAGTGGCTGCAATTTGGACTGAAGGAGATGAGGAAACAGGTGAACGAGAACAACAAATTATTGTTCATGGAATTGAAGATGAATCCTACAAAGTTCAGCCTTTTATGGGTGTTATGACCCTTTACAATACCCATTGTTGTTTCCAAGCGGGGAGACTGGTTGGCATGCTAGGATCAAATGTCATTGTTTGGCAAATTCAGAATATCCAAATAGCATTATGCAATTTGAGCAAGAATTGCAAGTTCAAGGCCAACTTCAAAGACGATGCACTGATGTGACTTGTAGAGAATGTTATGCCTATTCATTCTAAATGAGATCTAATCCTTCGTGGAGTATTAGCAATGGTGGGCGTGTATTTCAATAATATATAGTTGACATGTATGTGAAAATTGAGACAAATAGATTGAACTTTATACAACATAATCAATGTGCTTTAAGAGCAGAGTTTTACCAAGGTGTAGTAGATAGTGTTGTTTTCGGGGAGATAGAAGGAAGAAAAATAGGTAAACGAGTTGTGTTACTTCATCATTCATTAGTGGACCACAAGATATGAGATGAAGATATTTAGATGCAATGGCTCTTATTCAAACATATTGTAAACCAGATTTGTTTATTACAAGGACATGCAACCCAAAATTGCCTAAGATTACTAATTCTTTGAAACCGAGAGAAGTTGCATCTAATAGACCTGATATTGTTTCATGAGTTTTTATGGCCAAGATAGCTAATTTGAAGGAACTTATTATAAAATCAAGTTTCATGGGTAGAGTTTGAAAAACGAGGGTTGCCACATATGCACTTATTGGTTAACATTGTTTCATGAGTTTTTATGGCCAGGATAGATGATTTGAAGGAACTTATTATAAAATCAAGTTTCATGGGTAGAGTTTGAAAAATGAGGGTTGCCACATATATAGTTATTGGTTATAATGACTAGAGAAGACAAGATTATGGGTGCTAATACATATGACAAATTTGTTTGTGCAAAAATTCCAAGTGTTGAAGGAGATACATTATTACATAGGCGTATCATGAAACACAAGATGCATGGACCCTATAGGATTTCTAGAATAAACTCACTATGTATGACATCTGAAGGTTGTCATTTTAGATATCCTAAGAGGTTTACATATGTTACTATAGAAGGTGATAATTCATACACAGTATATATGAGACAAAATAATAGTTCATTTGTATGTGTGTGTGGTCACACATTGGACAATCGATGGGTTGTTCCTTACAATCCTTTTTTGCTAAAGCGTTATGATTGTCACATGAATGTTGAGGTATGTTAAGTATAAAGGCAGTTAAGTACCTTTACAAATATATAAGGGCCATGATCGTATTTCTATATAATTGATGAACAATTTACATGTTGATGTGATAAAGAGTTATCAAAATGCATATTGGGTATCTCCACCTGAAGCAGCTCAGCGATTTTTTGTATTCAGTCTTAGTGATAATCATCCATTTGTTATGAATTTGCAACTTCATTTACCAAATAAGCATACAGTCTCTTTTTTTTATGGTTAAAATTTAGCTAATTTTCTTGATAGCGAGGTGAATTGCCAAACAATGTTGATATCTTACTTTGAAAGAAACAAGGTTGATCCACATGCTCGTTCATTACTCTATCGATAAGTTCTAACCTTTTATGTTTATAATGGTCAAGCTGTTCATGGGATCCTCCAAATCTAGTTCTGCAATTGGTAGAATAAATGTTGTAAATCCAATTGAAGGATATAGATATTATTTAAGACATTTGTTTAATCATGTTCATGGAGCAGAATCATTTGATCATTTACTATATGTTAATGACATGCAATGTAAGACTTTTAGTGAGGCGGCACAAATGATGGAATATTGCTTGATGACAATGATATATTACTTTGTTTGGAAGAGGCATCAATGTTCTCAAAGCCTGCTTCATTAAGAACATTGTTCGTAACAAATTTAGTATTTTGCAAATCTGTTGATGAGCAAAAATTATGGGATACTATGTTTTGGATATGTCTGATGATTGTGTTTTCGCAAATGGAGCTTTAGACACCATACATGCTGCTTATCTTCTGAAAGAAATTGGTAAGTGCTGCGAATTTAGGACAATCTTTAGAAGAATTTGATTTACCAAAGATTGAACTTGATTCTTTTAGATATAGCTGAACAAGGGAGGTTATCGAGGAGGGATTAATTCCAATGTCCCATCATGATTTGGAAGTTGTTAATGATTAAAATGAAGATAACGAAGAGCATATGACATAATTATTGCATGAGTTGAAGCTAGGTCCATAGGTATTTTCTTCGTTGATGGTCCTGGTGGGATGGGTAAGATATTCTTGTATAGAGCTATTCTTCCAACAATTAGACAAAGAGGTATGATTGGCTTGCAATAGCAACCGCCTGGGTTGCTGCATCAATCTTGCCGGGAGGTCGTACTACTCATTCTATATTTAAGATACCGATTGAGATTGACATTAATAGCTCATGCAATATTTCAAAACAAAGTGGGATAACACATTCATTTGCACAAGCAGCTTTGATTATATGGGATGAACCACAATGATGAAAAGGTATGCATTTGAGGCATTGGACCACACACTCCAAGATAAACTAGATTGTTCAAAACCTTTTGGTGGAAAAGTGGTTGTATTTGGTGGAGATTTCTGACAAGTGTTGCCGGTGGTACCCAAAGGTACAAGAGAAGAAATAGTCGATGCAAGCTTGGTGCGCTCAAGGATTTGGCAAACCGTTGAGATATTGCCTCTCACTAAAATTATGCGAGCAAGGAGTGATCCTAATTTTTGTTCATATTTGCTTCATATCTAAGTTTTTGTTCATATGGATATAGATTATTGTTTGGTAATAACATTTGTATTGATTACCATTTTTCTAGGTTTACAATGGCAATGACTTGCATTCTAATATCTAAACTATCAACGAGCATGGATCAATGGTCAATAAAATATATAATATTGGAAAAGACCAAAATACGCTCATTTGACAACTCAAGGGGTTCTGGAATCATTATGAACATACGTGTTGTTGATGAAGAGGTTTGTGCCTAAAAGCTTCCTTAGATATAATTGTTGTTCTTCTTGGTTGCATTGATTTACATTTATGTTAATCTACAGTTGATTGAATTGTTACATAGGTGTTTCAATAGATGTTGGTATTTTCTTATTTACCTATTTTGATGGGGTTCTAGAATTCAATTGTCGACATTCAATGAGTTATTTGAAGCATTCAAAACTACTACCTTGGAAGGTAAAATGTACTGCATATTAAATGGGTTGATCAAATGTTCAGCTCCAAGATATATATAGGGTACAATGATGCACAGAAATAATGTTCAATAAAATATTTTCAAATTTTGAATTGCAATCCTATTGTGTTAATTCATTGCTGATTTGGGCTATTTATGTTTTGAATAAGTTAGTTGGACCTTAATTGAGTTTACATGTCTAAACAGACTTCAACAGGATACAACTGGAAGACGAAGTTAAGCCCAACTACCCAAAGCTATTTAAAAGTCAAGAATGGGCCCCTAATGGTCTAAATATGCGTGGAATGGTCGAACACAACCTTGTGGACCCGTTTGATTTGAGATTTGTATGAATAGAACTAAATTATGAAAGAAGCTGATTCGGACAGATTGCACAACCTTAGTATTTCGATCATATCTTTTTATGTATAATTCAGATTGATATGATTCTAGTGGAAATGGAAAGAAGACTTCCGTGGCTACAAGTGTTATTTGAGGAAGAAATTCCAAATTTCGAAGATATATAGGTCCAATTAGATAATCAATCAAGATGTAATCTAGAAATATGATTCCATTTTTCTCTTTGAAGCAACCCCTTCTATTCCTATAAATAGAGGGGTGGACGTGATAGATGGATCATTCTTTTCTCTTTGGAGCTCTTTTGCCCAAATATTAGGTAAATTTTTTGGATTAAATTATCTTAGGTATTGCGTAAACAAATCTTATATATAATATCATTGCACTATTATATTTTTAGAGCGACTAACCTTATCATCAACAACTGGGACAAAAAGAACCATCAACCCAAGGTTTGAAGTAGTTGTAGAACTTAAAACGTAGTAAGATATTTCATAAATACTTTTGTCATATATATATATATATATGTATTTATATATATATATATATATAACAAAAAAAGAGGGAAAGATATTTGTAATATTTAACTTTACATTCATTTGCTTGTTTAGCCTGTATTTGTTGTTGTTGTTGCATGGGTTTCTGCAACAAAAAAGTTAGCAATCATCAAAATATTTATGTGTATGATAAATGTCATGTTACTCCAATAGCGAAAGTCTACAGGTGTATTTCATATTTAACTTCGTCTATTTAAAATTGTTTTATGATGATCGTAACTATTTTCTTATTATTCATATATAAGTCTTATTTCCAGGCAAATATAGGAGATAGTACTGGTAACATGTGGATAACTATTTTTGATGAAGAGGCAGAATAAATATTTGGATACTTAGCCAATGCAATGCATGATTTAAGGGTAACCTCTATGATATTTATGTTACTGAATAATGTACTTAATTCATATTGATAAAGGATGGTAGAAAAAAGTTAACATATGCTTTTGTTACATTGTGAAGGTATCCAATGAGTAGGGATTTAAAGCAATTATAGATGAACTCATTTGGAAATTATTTATGTTTGTCCTCAAAATGGATCAAAAAATTATTGCAAACGAAGTTGTTAGGTCAACTACATGTGTCTCGGTTACAGGAACCGAAAAGGGTACTTTTTGTAGTTCCAATTGTTTGTTACCCAAATTTGTTTATCAATCGGTGTTGACATTATTCTTATTTTTTATTTTTGTTTGGTTTTTATTTCCAGGTACAATTGGACATGAAGATCGCAATGCTTCTATAGCAAAATAAACTGTACTTTGTTTATTTTAACTATTTAACTTCTATTTGGTTCCTTACATTTATAAATTATTGGCTTGTCGTATATTTCTCTTCTGACTAATTTGGACAAAGTAGACTGTAAAACTTGGGATTATGATGATTTATGGTTGATCTACGTAATTTCTAGCTTTACATTGTTACACTATTTGATTAGGTTAGTTATTTTTTACCACTATGTTTTTAAGACTTTTATATCATGTAACTATTTTTTTACTTCTTTTTATTTTCTCATTATATATGTTAAAAATTTGGAGAATCAAATTGTGCTTTTTATTTACTTGCTCTAATGATGGCTTGAGCTAGGTTGGCATACTTGTATTCCTATAATGGCTATATGTGAATGTCGTTTCTAAATTACCACATTAGGCACAATAATAAATACAATGTATTTGCATTCTTTAGGAAACTATATAGTTTTCACCACTATAATAACTTTGATGATTGGGCAACATGTTCGAATAATTATTCTTTCATACAATATATATTTAGATAGAAAAACACTAAGGGTCTGTTTGGATTGGTGGAAAGCGGGGGAAAAGAAAGGAATCTTCTTAAAATCTCCTAGTTTCCACTATTTGGTGCAACGGGGAAAGAGAAACTAGAGTGAAAAGTGAGAGAAAATAGATGAAAATTTCAGCCAAAAATTTTTCATCCATCAACCCATGCGTTTTGGGAGAAAATCATTGTACTAAACACTTATGTCTTACTACTACTACCACCACCACCATTGCCATCCCCACCACCGCCGCCACTACCGTCACTGCTGCTGTCGCCACTACCCCCACCACCGATGCCACCACCGCCACCACTATCGCTGCCACCACCACCACCACCACCATCCCCACCACCACCACCGCCACCACCACGATCTCTGCCACCGCCACCACCATCGCCGCCACCACCGCCGCCGCCACCACCACCATCGTTGCCACTACCACCGCCGCTACAACCACCACCACCAATGTCATCGCCATCACCATCGACGCCACCACTACCGCCGCTGCCATCAATGCCGCCACCGCTACCACCACCACCGCTGCCGCTACAGCCGCCACCACCACCAATGTCACCACCACCACCGCCACAGCCACCACCACTGCCTCCACCACTACCACCGTCGCTGCCACCACAACCACCACCACCATCACCGCTATCACCACCACCACTACCACCACCACCACTACTACCACCTCTGCTACCACTACTATTACTCTCAATTTTCTCTAGCATCATTTGTGTAACCAAATAGTGGAAAGTAATTAGGAATCTCCTAATTTTTCTTTCACCTGGATTCACTTTTTCTTTCTCTTTCCCTTTCTCCCCATTTCTACCAATCCAAACAGACCCTAAGTATCAAAAAAATTAATTTCAATGTAATGAAGTTAATTTACCTATTTTCCAAAAAATAAAACATTTACATCTTTACTTATGCATTGCATTTCATGTTAAACTCACTAAAACCATGTTCATAAAATGAATACTGTCATATTTTATGTTAAACACTATCTATGTGTTTAGTTAAATGACACTACATTGTTCAACTTTGTTAGATAATATGGGATCACATTTAGAAAATAAAATAACTAAAAAAAGTTGTCAAACTAATGAGCTATCAATTTTGCTCATAGAGTAGTTATAATCACTTATATTTAAGGCATATATTTTTTATACACTCTTAGATAAAATTCATTTATCACTTTGGCGTGACTCACTAATAGTTCAATCATCATTGGAATAGTAGCACACAAAGTGAATGACATTCTGTTTAAATCTTCTATTTTCCACATTTGCTATGCAACACTTTGTATTGTACCAAATTAAGATAAAATTTGTCTAACACTTTTACAAAATAGCATATGAATTACCGACTTGTGGCAGTTTGTTCCATATATTTAATTTGATTCAAAGATACAACAAATTTGTCAAACCTATAATACATTTTGTGGTAAATTTTGTTATATTTATACAACAAAAAAATGTTCTAATTTGATGCTTAACATCAAAGTTTTCACATGCTTTTTGCACATGCACTATTCCCAATTTATAATAAAAAGTAGGAGCCCTCCTCTCCCGCTCTCCTTTTTCACTCTGCCGCTGCCATTTTGCTTCCAAAACTGGACCCCTCTTTCCCTATGGCCTTTTGCCCCCAAAATCACTCCCCAGTCCGTAAAACCATATTTTCCCTGGCTCCAATCGAGAGTAATTTCCCAAAGAAGTCTAATGTTCTCATCATCACCAACCTCATCAGCCTACAACCGCAATCCTAGGATGAGCGAGTCCGGCCCAACGAATCATGAGAATCTCCAAGGCCTCCGTAATCGGCTGATATTTCAAGTAGCCAGCGGGAGGGAGCTCGAACCTGCATTGGCAGCTTCAGTGGCCAAAATTAGAAAATGGCGGTCAAAATTTATGTTAGTCACTCTATTTGGTTATTTGTCGTTTTGGAGTCTTGGGAATTAGACTCGCTTCCTCTACGGTTTTCTTTTTGTTTGGCTGTGAAATTCACCTTCAACCAAAATGGCAATTCATTTTTGCTTTAGGATCAGTTTTGATTGGTGGAAATTGAGGGAAAGAAAATGAATGTTTTAAAAATTCCCACTTTACACTGTTTAGTCAACTCGGAAAGAAAAATTAGAGTGAAAACTGAGAGAAGATAGATGAAAAATTAGCCCAAAAACTTTTCACCCATAAACCCATGGATTTTGGGAGAGAGTTAGTGTACTAAATATTTATGTCTTGCCGCCACCAGCACCACCATCACAGCCACCGCCTTTACCATCGTCGCCACCGTTGCTACCACCGCTGCCACCACTACCACCATTGCTGCCACTACCACCACCACTACTGTTATCGCCACCACTAGCAGCCACTGCCACAACCACCACTACCACCGCCGCCACCACCGCTATCACTACCACCATTTCCACTACCCCCACTGCAACTACCCTCACCACCACCGCTATCACTGCCACCACAGCCACTCCTACCGCCACTGCCGTCGCAGCTGCTACTACTACTACTGCCACTATCACTGCCACCACTGCCCCTACCTTTACTATCACCGCCACCGCCACTATCACCACTAGCCCTGCCACTGTCATTGCCACCACCACCACTGCCGCCACCATCACCACCGCCACCGCCGCCATCACCATCACCATCACTGTCACCATCAATTTTCTCTAATATCATTTGTGCAACAAAAGAGTAATTACTTTTTAGGAATCTCCTAGTTTCTCTTTCACCTAGATTCACTTTCTCTTTCTCTTTCCTTTTCTCCTGGTTTCCACACATCCAAACATACTCTTAGTCTTTGTCTGGTGGGTTTACATGCATGTGGTTGCAAGTGTCAAATACGTTTTCGGTTTTTTTGTTGTGCTGTCTCGTTGGTGGTGTTGGACCAAGGTATGGGCTTGGGCCTGTTTTTGTCCAATGTTAATGCAATCCGAGTGAGCCGATATAGGCCATGAGGTCCAAAGGTGGTGGGGGCAATTGTGCCGACCGTACATGAACCATCGTAACAATAATTTGGTTGGGATCTTCCTACATCACACACACACACTAGGCATGTAACTAAGATATGCATTAACTCGTTGTGGGGCCGAGACGTGAAAATTATGTGTCAATGGTGGGACCAGTGGTTAGCAAAGGGTCGACCCTATCGTGCGCTTGGCCTTGTGCAGGGGGTCCAGGACTTTGTGGGCTATGAGAGACAGAGCCCGCTCCCGTTGTGTTTGACCCTTGTATTTAAGCCAAAATTTCAACATGTAAGCCCATCTCTTAAAGCCCATTTAGTGAGCCCATTTAAGAGGGAATAAGTGAGGGTATTTATGAGAGACAGGAAGAGGAGAAGCCCTAAGTTTTGAGCAGCCCCACTCCTTGTCTCATATCTCCCCATTTCCACTTCCCTCTCTCTTGTGTGGTGCGGCCTCCCTTGGATTAGGGCTAGCCACCCCCTCCTTCTCCCTCTTTCTTCCTCCTATCTCCTCTAGTGTGTGGTGCAAGATTGGAAAAATAGTTTACTGATTAGGGGCTTTAAGGATCTGAGTAGACGCTTTGATTGCTCAGATTTGAATCCAAGTTCAAGGTGATTGAGGGATCAACACATAAGAAAGGTAATCCCCATTCTCTACTCTTGTTTCTTCTGACTTCGGAGGGCGGGCTGATTGATTGAAGGGCTAGACAGCCTAAGGTCAGTACGTCCTTGCTCCTTAATATCATTTTGATCAATTGTATGCTCTTTGATTATTGGTTAATTGCTTATATATGTATGTATATATGCATCAGTGTTTTAAGAATTGATTTTTGCTTAGTGTGCCACCCCCGGGCTCGTGACCACCATGCTTCCACTAACCAGCCACTCTATAGGTGGCTGTGCTTGAGCTGGAAAGCATTTTCATTGCCGGTTGCTCGAAGCTCGTTCGTGGGTTTTGAGCTTCATTTCTATGATGGGTCTACTGTGGTGTAGTTGAATAGTATTCTAGTTTCTCGCCAGTAGGATCTAAAATTCGGTTTACCCATCTCCACTGCTTTGATACCACAGAAGATAACCAACTTTAACATTATCCACTGCATTTCTACTGAACTGCGTTGTTCTTTTGAGAATTTCAATTTCAGTTAGAAATTTGATCAAAGGTAAAAGATTATTTGCATGTGGATCAGTAATCAGGATATTGATTTTATCGTGATAATGGATCTGTTTTTGCTTCCTTGATTACATTTTCAACAGCGTTGGAGAACTTGTCCCAGATCAAAAAACTTTGTCCTGTGTGCGTAGACCTAGCACCTTTAGAATGAGTTTTAATGCATCTCCTGAAGCCACTTACATTTGTCGTTAGCAGGGGCTTCACATGTATATTAGCAAAAGTATTAGGCAGTTTTTGTATTATCTAGGAGAAAGAAGGAAAGGGCAAACTATGATAGTTATATGGATGGGCCATGTGATGTTCATTAAGCAGCTCTGTACCATAGCTTGTGGGGGCAACATTTTCATGAATTTAAAACTAAATTGGAATATTTCACATTGATACTGCATTAGAACATGATACTATTTTCTCTACGGGAAAAATGGTATTCAATTAATTTTATAAAAAAAAGAAGAAAGCTTTGCTTTTAATGTTTTTAAATTTCAACTATGTACGTGCAGGATGAGTATATTTGCCTCTCAATGTAGAAATTGTATGAATATGTAATATAATAGCGCAAAGGCAACAATGCATCACCAATTGGTGAGAAAATTTCCCTTGTTTTCCTCTCCTGGCTTCAGCAGAAAGATTTTGACATCTCAGCTTTCAAGCAGTAATGCACTGTTGACTTATTTTAGTTTGTCATAACTTCAGAGAGGCGTAATTTTCCTTGTATCTATTAATTTGTAAACTCATTTGTAGTTTTCACGCCTTAGGAAGTGAGATGTCAAGAATATATTCCTAACTTCTGGTTTTCTGAAGATATATTTTCCTAAGGAATCTAGAGTGATATCCAGATATTGCAATATATATATTTCTTTGTTTTCCTTGATGGTAATCACAATGGAACACAGCTTGTTTGACAAAATTTGTGCATCATAATTGGTAGACACGATGGGCATGCTGTATTTGAGCCTAATCCATGTTGACTTGATTGGCTATTAGCAAGTAATCTTTTGTAGCTTTTTCTTCATTTATTTAAATATGACATAAGGAGGTTGTCAAGTCTGCTACTTTGATTTTCATTTGTAAAGTACAAATGGGTCTATTGTTTATTTTTTTTGGCACTGACAATATTTTGATTTTATTAATAAAAAAGGTCTAGTTTATTAATAAAAGAAGGGTTGATTTTGTGGCTGATTCTACTCTGCCTCATTCTCTTGCTGTTGTGTTTTGAATTATCTCATGGGTATCTGATTTTTGTGTTTTATCTTTGCAAGCATAAAAAATGAAGGTACCTGAGATGAGAGAAACAGAGTTTATTTAAATATGACATAAGGAGGTTGTCAAGTCTGCTACTTTGATTTTAATTTGTGAAGTACAAATAGGTCTGTTGTTTATCTTTTTTGGCACAGAAAAAGTTTTGATTTTATTAATAAAAAATGGTCTAGTTTATTAATAAAAGAGGGGTTGATTTTGTGGCTGATTCTACTCTGCCTCATTCTCTTGCTGTTGTGTTTTGAAATATCTGATGGGTAGCTGATTTTTGTGTTTATCTCTGCAAGCATAAAAAATGAAGGTACCTGAGATGAGAGAAACAGAGTTCGTCAAAAGTTTTAAGAAAATGAAAATACTTGAAGAGGAAAACAGAGCTGATTTTTGTGTTTATCTCTGAACAGTCTTTCCATGTTCTCACCAGTATAGAATCTTCTTCCTTTCCTCTCTACCATTTCTACTGTTTTTCTTTTTGTCCTTGCTGAGAATTTAAGATGATGATTTGGGTCTTTCTTCTTTTCCTGTTTTCGTTGGAGGTTGTGGTTGGCTAATTAGGTCTTGTTTGTCTGTTGGATTGGTGGGTGAGAGACGAGGAGGAGGCATAGGGGCGGAGGAGAGGGTCGAGAGGTTGGCATGGTGGGTCAGTGGCCAAATAGAATAGTTTATGTAGGTAGGAGAAGTTAGTTAGTTAGGTAAGAGCGGGCGGGGATTGAAGGGAAGAGAGAAGATGAGTGAGCACCAACAATAAACGGTCACATGCATTAGGCTTCTTCGGTGTAATGCTTTGGGCCTCTGCTCATCTCCTCCTTTCTAAGAGGAGAACATAGTAGAGAGGTTATGCATTCTATCAAAGTGGAAGACGCCTAACATTGCTGGAAGTCACATTAGGTGCCGACATTGCTGGAAGTCACTAATATATATACGCTGGCTGTGCATGGTTCATGCAAAAAAAGTTCTTTCATCCCAAAGAAGTGGTTTTAAGGTAGGACACACCTCTTTCAACTGCCCACATATCCAGCGCCATGATGTTTAGATAAGCGTCTAGTTGGCTAGAACAACTGAACTCTTTGTTGTCCATGAAGTTCCATAAAAGTTGATCTTACTTAATGTTCATCCTAAGGTCAAAAACCTCTTTTAGCAAGTCCAAGACAAAATTATCTGTAGATATGAGCTGAAATGGGTCGTTCAGCCACTAATAATTTGGTATCAAGCTGAATTTGTTATGTACCACCCAGATCCCCATATCATGTATTAATGTTCATTTATGTTGGTCTATCTGACCAAGGACCGTACAAAATTGAGAAATCCAATCAGCCTCTCTGTGGCAGTGAAAATTCCCAGAGAAAAAAAAGGGAAATAATGTTTCAAAATAAGCCTCCACATCTCACTATCTCAATAAATTGTTTCCAAACTCCCTATTTGCAGCTGAGTTTAATGGTGACAGTGTCTTAAACCAACGATGAGGTTTATTTAACATGTCCCCATTGCTTCTAGCTTTCTAGAACATGTAGAGGGCCTTTCAACTCAGGTTATATCATATCCATGCTAGAATAGAAAAAAACGAGGAATTTGGTGGGATGATATTGTTTTGGTTATATATATATATATATATATATATATATATATATATATATATATATATATATATATATATATATATATATATATATATATATATATATATATATATATATATATATATATATATATATATATATATATATATATATATATATATATATATATATATATATATATATATATATATATATATATAAATTTAAATATATATATATAAATTTACATATATATATATATATATATTTAAATTTATGGTGTATCTAGCCCTTAGTTATAGATGCTAGTTTCTTTTATGATAAATCTACTTTATTGAGTTACTCAGCAGTTTTTTATTTGTAACATTCACTCGCAGGTTAAATCCCATGGTTATATGTGCTTCTCATTAGGTAGTGGATTCCATGAAATCTGAGCCTCTAAAGTTTATAATATCCAGTGTACTGCATTTTGAAAGGAGCACAATTAATGTGAATTCATCACCAAGAAGGTATGTCATCCAAGTTTTATTGCCTCATGGTAAATAACAAAATATGCGAAGTTACAAACACGCTCAACAAAAAGAAAATTTGCATAATTATGATGTGTATTTGATGTGTGGTGATATTTAATCAAATTGGAATGTTGGCCTTTTTGGAAGCTGAACCGATTGAATGTTATTTGCTGAATATTGTATTAATTCTAATTTATTGTTTATTTGCAGGAATTTTTGGAGACCAAGTAATACATTGGTGTTCTAAGTGATGTAATAAGAACTAAGATTGGTACTAGAGTGTTCATTTGGGTGGAATATTTTGATTTCTTCGGGTTTGTGGTTTTTTTCATGATGCGATTGGTTGTATCTGTAGATTGAATTGGTTTTAATAAATATTTTATAAAGTGGATGTGATATAATTTAATTTGTTGATATCATTTAGCCTTTTCATTTAATTAAATGTTTTGCATATATCAATGCCTCACCTGTGTTAATTTTTTGTCTTAGGAGCTCTTCTATTGATGGACATTTGATTCCATTGTAATTATTTTAAATAAGCCTACAGTGATTTATGACCTATGGAACCCACCCATTTTGGTGCGGTTTCTATCAGGTGTTTCGGAACCGACTTGACTCGAAATAGTTTCGCAGTTCCTAACTTGGGCTCTACCTCAGGTCTGGGCGCAGGATCTTGGGTACAATATAACAAAGTAGACTATTTTTAACATTTATAAAATGTTCCCATAAATGTTGCAACGAAGTTAGAAATTTTATTATCCAGAAAATAAAAAAGAGCAGTCTAAGTATCTTCAAAATTTCATATATTAAAGCTACATTTAAATTTTTTATTTGCGATATTTTATAAACATCGCTAATATGCCAAATTGTATTTGGTAGCGGGGGGTTGTTAATACTATATTTTTAGCGAAGTTACTAAGAAATGTAGTTAATACTATATTTTTAGCAATGTTCGTTATAAACGTAGCTAAAACATCATGTATTATGGATGCTTAGTAATGTTAACCCAAACCTATAATGTTGCTATAAAACTACACTTTCTTCGACATTAATAACAAAACGTCATTAAAAATGTACTTATTAGAGACATTTAATAAAACGTCGTTAATAGAAATTATAAGCAACTCTAAAATAAGCGTTGCTAATACTTATTTGTGACTTTTAAAAAACATCACAAATGTACTTTTGCAAGGAAAAAGAAAATATCACAAATATGCATTCGCGACACAATAAAAAGTGTGGCGAAAAAGTATTTTTAGCGACACTTTTACATTACCGTCTTAATTTACTAGTTGTGACAAGGTTTTTTCGACGCATATGGAAATGTATTATAAGCATCTCAAATAGGTTTTTGCAATGCTTTTGGAACTATTAGTGGCACTCACATGTGTTGCAGTGTCGATAAAAGCGGACGCATAGAAAAACCTCACTTACTTGTGGTGCACCCAAGCATCGACGGTTGCAATCTAGGAGAAGGAATGCCAATCATCCTGCTCCATAAGCCATGAATGGGCAGCGGTAATGGTGGGGTCAAACTCCACTTGACGCTCATAGACTATGGGGTAGATTGGTGGCTACGCAATTGCCCTAAACCCTAAACCGTGCTTGGAGTAGAAGGGGGAGCCCTTCCTCTTCTTCGAGGCTTTAGACACAGATCCACATGCTATGTATCTACCAAAAGTTCAAAAATAACGGTCACAATCATCATGGAAGCAAAAGAAAATCCAAAAAATTTGTGCATGACCTAGTAGTGTCAAATTATGAAAATACCCCTAGACAAAACAAAGATGGAAATAACTCAAATCAGAGTATAATGTGTGCCATAGAATTATATACAACTTTAAAAAGGAAATGCACACAAATTCATCCATTATAACATCCAAAATTTGAGTTTTCTATAAAAATGACGCATGATGAAAAATTCAAAATTCAACATGCACAACTACCAATTCATGCAATCAATCAATACCAATCAGAGATCTAGGCAATACTAAGCAATTCTAACAAATTAGCAAAAGAAATTCATAATATTTAGCAAAAAATTAATTGAATTTTTTTCAAAATGATATTTAGGGCAGGTACGCAGTCTCACTCATCACTCAAATAGATGGGTGGGCCAATTGATCAGTTCACTCAATCAATGAGGCTGAAGGGTCTGATCGATACAAAACAATTGTGGCCTATGGGGCCAATTGATCGTCTACATAGCCTTATATTTTTTGAATAAACATGAAAAAGAAAGAAGTAATCTAATAGAAATAATTATAAAAAATCAAGCAACTAAGTATAGCCTAAAAAAATAAAACTAAATGGAAAACAAATCGATTTGAAGAAAAACAAGGGTTGCCTCCCAAGAATCACTAACTTTAATGTCTTTAGCTAGACGATGTGCACTCTCTCAATGTATAGGTGGATCAATCAAATTAACGGATTCAATAGCACCCGCCTTGACAACGCTCTTGACGACAAGCTTAAGTCTCTGACTGTTAACTTTCAAAATTTGATTATTGTGTGGGTCAGAGATTTGTACCGCTCCTTGAGGGAAAACCTAAGTAATGACATTGGGCCAACCCATCGAAATCTAAGTTTACTTGGGAAGAAATGTAATTGAGAATGAAAGAGCCACATTTTCTGGTTAGGCTAAAAGTACTTTCGATGAATTAGTTGGTCATTGTAAAGCAGTAGTTCTTTGTTTATATAATTTGGCACTCTCACAACTTTAGATGCATCTCTTCCAATTTATTAATTTGTAGCTTGTGGTGGGAACTGGCTTTATCCCTATCAAAATTAATTGACTTACTAGCCTAGAAAGCGTAGTGCTTCAACTCAACGCATAAGTAACATGCCTTACCGTAAACAAGATGGTTATGCGACATGCAAATGGGGGGTTTATAAGTGGTGAGATATGCTCATAAGGCATCATTAAGAAGAATGGACCAATCATTCTAATCAAGGTGCACTACTTTCTCAAGGATTTTCTTAATCTCATGATGGGCACCTCGACTTGACCAATGGTTTGAGGATGGTAGTGGGCAACTACTTTATGTGTGATAAAGTAGTTTCAAAGAAGAGCTTTAATATAGCAATTACAAAAGTGGCTACCCCCTTTGCCAATGATTGCCCGAGGTGTACCAAACCAACGAAAACACTTTCCTTCATAAAAGCCACCACTACCTTATGATCATTGGTTTTCGTTGTTATACCTTCAATCCATTTGGAGACATAATCGACGAAGACCAAGATATAAGTTTAGCCAAATGAGGGTTGAAATGGACCATGAAATTGAGCCCCCAAACATAAAAAATCTTGACAATGAGGATAGGTTGGAGAGGCATTATGACTCTCCAAGAAAGAAACCCCACACGCTAACATCTATGGCAAGACTTACAAAACTCATGAGCATCCCGAAACAAGGTGGGCTAATAAAATCCACTATAAAGAACCATAGCGACTGTTTTCTTTCCGCCAAAATGACCTTCACATGTTTGAGAATGACAGAATGTAGGAATACTATGGAATTCATTCTTGGGCACTAGTCGAATAATCTGGTGAGAACAAAACTTTATAAGATCAGGGTGGTCCCAATAATATTGATTATCTTGAAGAAAAAATAAATCCTTGTCTTGTTTAGTCCAATTAGATGGAGTGTAACCCACAACAATTGTTGTTAAATTTTAATAATTTACTCACAAGTGCACGAATCAAAGGTAAGAAAATGGCTAAATGCGGTCCATCCTACATAGACTTGAAATCAAAAAGCAAAATTTAATCTAACTTAAGACCCTAATTTAGTTAACAAATGTAAAGAGAATAACTTGACTAAAGTAGCTAATAAACGCAAACAAGAATTTAAAGGTAATTAAACTATCCAAATCAAAATTCTAAAGCTTTAATCTAAGATTAAGAAAGCAATACAAAATAACTAAAATATCAAACAAACAAAACACTATGACATAGGAATCTACATTCATTAAATCATAGAAACTCATAAGTATGATCATTAATTATTTTTTTACATTCATCTCATAATAATATAGAATTCAATCTTTGTTATTATGGAAAATATCATCATTAAGCTCTCATACACAATCAAAAAATACATTGTTCTTCCTCACTTTAATAGATTAAACTCAAGTAATTAATTGTATCCACAATTTGCAAATCACTACTAATAACCAATTTAATTATTAAACAAGACAAACCCATGTAAGAAATTAATGAGAACCAACTTAAATGAAGAGAGAAACATGACTAAACTCATATCCAAATCATTCTCATCGATTAAGAGGTAGAAAAAATTAACAGTAAATTCACCATTAAGATAAATTAATCACTCATAATTATGAAATTCTATAATTTAATGAAGCTCTAAGCCCTAGCAAAGTGTTTTAGCCACTCATTAACTTAAGAAATGAAATTTCTATTACAAGAATTGAAAAGGGACTTCCATAAAATGAAAAAGAGAGAAACAATTCAAAAATTACTGCTTACATCAGTATCGGTGAACGAGTTATTGTTCATCATCTTAAACCTCCGGCTGCTACAGTGATGAATATGACCGCTACAGTAACCCAGAAACCTTAATTTTTTTTGCATTGTCTTTGTTCCTCCATCTTGGGACTTCAATTCTCTCACTTTCAAACTCTTTTCTAGATGATTTTGGAGGATGGGATTGAACGAATTAGCCTCTTGTTCATTCTATTCTTCTCCTCCATCTTTTGCAATTCCATGTTCTTATTTAAACACGCTGGAAAGAACTATTCTTTCCTTCTTTAAGCTATTACTTCTATCCCTAAATAGGTTATTTCTTCTTATTATCTTTTCCTTTTCCTTCCACTTTCTTGCTCATCACTTCTTTCCTTATATCTTGCTTCTCTGGTTCTCTGCTCACTGTTGCAAAACTTGCCATTTATGTTTTGGACATTTCTTGCTACAATTTGCTAGACAATGGTTGGGAACTAGCTGCTTCCTTTCTGAAGTCTTCCATTAGTTTTTAAAGGCTATGGAATAAATGGAAAGGAGGTCCTTCTCATGCTTCTGGGAAAGATATCTTCTCTAAAAAATTTGTTGGTTGTCCTATGATTTCTGACTTTAGCTTGCTATAAGCTGATCTTTCTTAATTGGTTGTTCAATCTTTATATTTTCATGTGAAAGCTCCCTGATTTTAAATTTGTGTGTTTGCTACTCCAAGATTTCTGAACCATGTCTAAATATTTTAAAGTGACATGAGCATCAAGAAAGCTATTCATGTGACATCCACTTACTAAGTACAATAAAACCATAATTGAGACATATAAAAATTAAATAAAATCCCAAGTTGATTCAAATACATGCCTAAATTACTAATAATGCCTAAATTAATTAATTATTAAATCAAACTACCATTATTTGCCTTAACATAAATTAACCCTAATTAACCATAAAGTAGCCTAATCCCACACTAGCAAATAAGTTAAAAAGGCATATAAAATGTATAAAAACCACACATATCAAGTACTCCCAAACCTATATTTTGCTAGTCCTCGAGCAAAACAAAATAAAAACAATAGAAAATAAACTAACTACTCCACTTCCATAGGAAATCGGGATTCTATTTAGCATATGAAATAAGGCTTTAGACCCATAGCTTACACTAGTGGACGAGTTATAGTCTCACGAGGGTTTGGAGTGAATCCACCTACAAAATTTAAAACTAGAAAATGAAATCAAAATCAATGAAAATTTACAAATCAACTCTTCCTAAACATGTGATAAAATCAGTCATAAGTGAGTAATTCATAATACAATTGGTCTTTTGAAACAAAAATTTATTCTGACAACTTCATATTGGTGGAAAATGCTCATACATATATAATAGTGTTAAAAACAGATTATCATGTAATTATACAATCTCAATCTCATGAATTGAACAACTCAATGTGTCTCATGTCCACTCAACAATTTAAATTTAGCACTAAAAGAATAGACATTGGCATTCATTCATCCAGATAATAATAGAGAAGAATCATGCAAAACCTTCCCTCGAAAATAAAACAACCTAGATCACCTCATAACCCATTTAGGATATAACTATATAATGTGCTACTAGACTTTTATGCTCATCGCACATGACATGAGTAAGCATTAGCTTTCTTAAGCTTTCTATAAGATCCGTGTAATAAGTGTTAGGCTAGTGACTCCCAATCCAGTTGGCTCAGAGCACTAAGTGTTGAAGCACCCCTTAGACTTAATAACTTGAACCACATAGGCTACAAGGCTATGCATATCATAAATTAGTAAACTCTACCTTTGGACTCAAACACTCTATGAGCCTACTCAATAGAGAACTTTACTTTTTAGCTTTATACGAATTTTTTCATTAATTTTTTTCACTCAATTTTTTTCCTCTTTTTTTTTCTTGAGGACATTATACACTCAACCATATTTGTGACAACAAAAAGTCCTTGACAGATCTACAAAACAATAATAGTCAAACACAAAACTCTATTATTATAGTCTAAGTACTACTAAATCATACCAATGCTTTACTCTCATAATAAAACATTTAGATTAAATGATATCCATTAAGATGTAAGACCATAATCAAAGGCTCGAATTCTCACTTAGACAAATGTCTTTCTAATCTTTTCAAAATAGAAGCACAAGAAACCAACATGATGTACTTAGAACTTAAAATCATTAAATATGATAAGTCATATAAACATGTTCTAAACAGTCTCATATCATTAAATACAGTCACAAGTCTAAAAGAAGCCTCAATTTTCTCACTTTTTCACTAAATCTAAGACATATACTATATCAAAAAATAAAAAATTTGTTTCTACACCCCAAACCTCAACTAAATATTATCCTCAATGCATCAAAATAAAAATAAATGCAATAGCTTAACAGAAGAAAAGAGGAGAAAGAAGAGATAGTACTTCTATTGATGTGCTCATGTACATAGCTATCAAAATAAAGATTCAATAAAGCACAAGGATAATCACATAAGGGTAAATTAGTAATAAATCATATAAGCACACCCAAATAATGATTAGAACAGTGAACAAAGAAAACACTAAGTTTACTGTCTGTTGCCAGACTAACTGAAGTAAATGAAAACACTAACTACTACATCAAACAAAATAATTCACAAAAAATAAAAAGTTGGGTTCCCTCCCAAGAGCACTAAGTTTACTGTCTTTAGCCAGACACACCTGAACATCAATCCTGATAAACAAGATCTTCCAAAAGTAATACATCAACTTCTAGACTCCTCAAGTCTACAAATAGTTTAAGACAGTGACCATTGACTTTAATCACATCACCATTCTTAGGATTCTCAATCTCAAACGCACCATGAGAATAAATAATACAAACTATGAAAGGACCTGTCCATCAAGATCTCAATTTTCTTGGATACAAATGCAAATGAGAACTATAAAGAATGACCTTTTTACCAGGTGTAAAACATTTCCTCAAAATGTTCAAATCATGAACCTTTTTTATTCGGTCCTTATAAGTTTTAGCATAATTATAATCATCATTACGAATTTCCTCCAACTCATTAGTCTACAACATCCTATGAACACCTACCTATTCAAGATCTTAATTCAATTGCTTTATAGCCCAATATGCTCTTGTTCTAACTTAGTAGGAAGATGACAAGCCTTACCAAAAATAATTCTGTATGGAGACATTCCAATAGGAGTTTTTTATGCCCACAATGCATCAATAAGTTGTAAAGACCAATCATTCCTATTAGGGTTTACCGTTTTATCCAAAACATGTTTAATCTCCTTATTAGAAATCTTAACTTGACCATGAGTTTGGGGTGGTAAGGTGTAGCAATTTTATGGGTTATACCATATTTCTTCATTAACAGCTAAAAAACCCTATTACAAAAATGCTTCCCCCCATCACTAATAATGGCATGTGGAGTACCAAAGAGTGCAAAAACATTCTATTTCAAAAAATGGACCACAACCTTGTGATAATTGGTTTTGCAGGCAATAGCCCCTTGTGTTCATGTGTAGATTGATTTTTTTTGCGGTTGAATGATTTATACAATGTGAGTGAGGTTTGAGAGACTATTTATTTGTTTCCGTTATACAAGAATATTCTACGTAATGAGGCCATGTCTCGTTGTCTTTATCTTCATTAGATAAGTAGACGAGGGGCAATGCTGTGATCCACTAGGTAGATTGGACAAATATTAAACTCACAAGGCCCACCAATCAATCCAAGTCAATATTTCAACTCTAAATCAATGGCTCAAAATTGATGAGGTTAAATAAATAGATCTTACATATTAGAAATACACAATATTTGGTTGACCCACATCATCAAAGCGGATCTTTAAATCCCAATTAGTCCCACTCCTTTTCGTGGCCTCCATGAATTCAAATTAAAAAATGTAATCTCAATATTGGTTTGAAGGCGAGATTGAATTGTTTGATGAAGGGGACCTACATTTCCAAATAAGTCAAAAAATTTTAAACCCCTATATTTTCTGGGGCTCTTTCAATTTCCCTTGGTCCTTCCCTTTACAAATATTGGTAATACCTACATCTAGAAAATCAGCCCTACAACAACTTGCATAAGGTTGACCTTATGTTAATTTTTTCCATACATACATATATATATATACATACATATATATATACATATATACATATATATATATACATATATATATACATACAAATATATATATACATATATATATATATATAAATATACACACATACACACACTACACACACATGCAAAGCTCATTAATACATTAATTTACTTCGTAAGACAATGGTTATTATAAGTAATCTAGTGTGTACTATGTTAATAAATAAAATAGTAACATATTTGTACACTCCCCACACCATCACATCTACTTGTCTCATAAAGAACCTACCATAGACTAGATTCCCTCTTCATGAAATAATAGGAATTCACTATTTTAAGAATTTCAAGGAAACAATTCTTAAAAGGAGAATGATGTTACATCCTATAAATTTCAGGGTACTTTGCATGGATATGGGAGGGATAAATTGATGATATTTTAGATTAGGTGTATATTGACATGGTACATGTTGAAGCAAAATGGAGGTGCTTGTTGGTGTTCGGAAGCTTCCTAGGGAAGCTCATCCTTTCACAACCTGATCATTTGTTTCCATTGGCTCAACGTGTTGATGTAAGAAAAATTTGTAAAATATATGAGGCATATGTATTATAATTGACTAATTTTGATGATCAAAACACTGTATCAACTTTAAAGCTACAAATGGGTCGGGCCTTGGCTAGCCAGGGTAAGCCCGAGCTCTGCCCGAAAGATGAAGAACAAAAAATTAGGGCCAACACAGCCCTAAATGGACATGAAAAGAAGCTGGCCCGGCACTAAAAATATGCGGGCTCGGACAAGGCCACAGGTTTTTCACATAATAATAATAATTTATTTTTATCTTTAAAAAAACCTATTTGGATAAAACTACAACTTCATAGCTACAAACCACATTCACTTACATATCTTAAAACTACAACATTCTAAAGAAGATCACATTCACTTTTACTATCTTAAAACTACAACGTTCTAAACTAAAAAACTATAACACACTGGTAACAACACAAAATATATACCATTCATGCACTCACACTCTCAGTCTTCACTTTCACTGTGTTAAATCTACAACATTCTAAAGAAAAAACCATAAGTATTTCACACAGCATCCACATAAGCAACATAAAATCTCTTGAAAAACTGAGTATACAAGAAGACAAGTGATTTCAAAGTGAATTTTCTACATAGGGCTATCACCAAGTGATTTCAATTCCTGTAGCTAAACCATAATCTGTATAATGTAATAGAAAGTGTATAATCTATACAATGTAATGAAGATTATATCAAATCTCATAAGGCAAAAGGGTTGTGCAATCTAAACAAGAATGCTCATGTAAAAACAATGGTGATACAGAATAATAGGTCAGTCATGAGGAATAAAGTCTCCAAGCAACGTAGAGAATCGAACGAAAATATTGGAATACCAGGCATGAATGATTCATTCCAAAAAAGTATAAAGTAAATTCAGAAAACACTAATAATAAATCCGTAACAGAGACAAGAACAAGTATAGATTAAAGAAAAGAACAAAGACAAACATAGAAATTAAATAACAGATAGAGGAAGTCAGCTAGTAGAGACAAAAATAGAATAGAATAGAGACCATAAAAAAACAAAATAGAGACAATGGGACTCTGTGAGGGGCGGGAAACAAGAGCCGAGAAGGCTAGAGAGACAACAATTTCAGAGTGGGGGAGAGAGCGGCAGAGAGACGAAACAAGGGGAGTCGGGGTTTCTAGATATGGTTTTCTGTGTTAGAGAGGCTTTAATAGTTGGAATGGGGAGTGGGACTCGTCGGTCCAAAATTCTATGAGCTGAGCCAGGCCTTTTAGGTTTTTTGGCAAAGGCCTCAGCCTAACCCAACATTAAACAAGTTCTCAAATTTAAAGCCCGCCCTGGCCATCTGCCTGAAAATTTAATGGTCAAGCTGGGTTGTCAGGCCAAGCCTTCATACTTGTAGCCCTAGTAAAGTTCATTTTTAACTAGATGTTGTTGTGGTCGAGTTAGATTTGAGTCGGATTTGGAATGGATTGACTTGAAAACTAAGAGCACACTTATTCATAAAGCTCTTTGTTGAAGACTAAGTTGAGTGTCAAAGGTAAAAGGTTTATTTTACACACTCATGTACACAAATCAATAGTTTTGTTAGTATTAATTAACTAAAGTGATTTTGGAACTTTAAGGCAAAATTATAGTATAATGTAAAAATCAGTACACATCTATCGATTGCTTAGATTTGTATTGGATGCATCAATCAATTAGCCCTTGAATCAAACTGTGTAAGTTTTAGCTGATAGTATATTGATCAATTAATACATGCAAGGGATCGATCGCCAAAAAAGTTTTACCTTAAATGAGACAGTGACCGAGCTATCGTTATTTGAAGTGATCGATGGTTTTCTGTGTAACCTACCTACTTTAAGCTTTTCGAGAAAATGTTTATTCCTAATTATAGTCTATGACCCAAACCAACTTAATGGACTCGAGAAGGGCTAGTTAAACAAAAGAAGAGAGAAAACCCAAGAAGGTGAGAGAGAAAAGAGGAGAAGTTCTTTTGCCATTATTTTTCTTGAAGATCATCATTGAGCTTAAGAGTTTAATTTTAATGGTGATTAATTGTGTGAGACACAACCAAAATAGTGTTTTTACATACAAAAACGTGAGGAGAGTGTTAGCCAAGTTTAATGGGAGATTAAAGACTCAAGGCTAAAGTCATAATCAAGAGGTGCTGGATTGTAGAAGCTAGAAGATGATAAGGACAAAGCAAGGTGAAAAATAGCTTCAAGACTCGAGGAAAGAAGACTTGCAGGCCAACAACAATAGAAGAAAGAAATATAAAAAAAGAGTTGTGTTAGAATCTTGAGAAGAGTTTAGTGGTTTGCTTGTGTCATGTAAGGTCTTGCTTGCTAGTGCATTTATTTTAGGCCAAGATTGGTTGTCATGACTTTTTACCCTAGTTGAGGTTTTTTACAAAAAAAAATCTTGAACAGTTTTACATGATTAATGGTTTGATTGATAATAGAATAATCATGAATGCACATAGAGATTAGGTCTTTATTGTTTTCGATTCATAAACAAATTGCTGCACATAGAGGCCAGAACGCTTAATTCTTACTTTGTCAAATGTATTAATTTTAGGAGTAATCTAGTGATCTACTTGTAAGAACATAAGTAATCTAGATCATGTTGGCTTATTGTTGAAATCAAAACAATGTCATGAAATGTATATTTTGAGTCAATTTCAAGTTTGAAGATGGATTTCTAAAGGTAGAATAAAAAAAAGACTGAAAGCAGTGATTTCGTCAAGTAAAATCACACACAAATCACTTTCACACACTTTAGGGTAAAAGAGACCTTAAGTGAATGAATGGTGAAGTTTGGATTTTAAAATAATGAAAAATCAAATTTTCAAAAAAATTGACAAAACGATCAATCAATTATGTAGAGCAGTGGATCGTCACTAGAAATTGCTATGTGTAAAACAAAGCGAAGAGTTAGTGATCGATCGACTTGATGAAGCAATCGATTGGCTGAAGATTCATATTTAATAATATAGAGAACGATAGATTGCCTAGTGGAAACGATGAATTGAGCAGAAGGTTGCTAAATTTAAGATTTTCCAATTTGGTTATTATTCCAAATTGGATACCTTTTACTTTTGGAGTTTGTGAATATATAAAAATGGATTAGAACGCAATGGAGGAAGTGAGAAGATATAGAAAACTTAGAGAGCCTTTGTGGATTCTTTTCAATGAAGCTTTGATAGAGTAGTCTTCTAAATTGTAAGAATCTCTACGATAAATCAAAAAGAGTAATCAAAGGTGAGGTTAGAGCACAAAATGTTGTGTTTGCGAAAGCTTGTTGCTGAAAAGATCAAGTTAATAGATGATTCCAAGGAGGAGTTGAAAGATCTATGTTGATCGAGAGTGCACAAAGGAGAAGAAGATCAAGCTATGGCTGGTAAGCAACTAAGGAGTGGTTGATTCAAAATTCAAGAGTAGTGTGAAGATCCATGCGGTTCAAATAAAATGGAGTCTTTTGTCTCTGTAATTGATAATTTTGTAATCTTAAGTTTACATAGTGCATAGATAATCTGGACAGTTTGTCCTGTGATTTTTCCTTAGATGGGTTTCCACATAAATTTTTGTGTGTGCTTGGATTGCTGATTTGATTGCAAATGTTTTCCGTTATAACACATTAGAATAAAGAATGTTTAATTGGTTAAATTCTAGGTGTAATTTGTTTGAAGGAGGAAAATAAATCTTTTAACTTAATTACGAGTTAGAGACAGTTTATTTTCTCGATTTGTCTATGCCAAACACTTAGTCCAACAAACCAACACTGTTAGGTGATTACATGGATATTAAACTCTCAATTTATAGCAGAGGTTTTTTATTGATAATTTAAATTATGTCTTGCTATCTATCTTGATTTGCCTGCTTATATCAACTTGGTTGTTTAGAGTTACTTATTTTTATTGAAAATGTGTATTTAGTGATTTTGTGTGTTTGCTATAATTTGTTTTCTTCTGTTAAATTGAATCATGTCTAGTTCTTTTTCTAGTGATGATGAGGGTTTAGTTGTTAAAAGTCTTTTTAGACAAACCATTGAATCAAGTAAAATGTGTAAGTTGAAATTTGTCAAAACTAATAAGGAGACAATTCAATCTATTTCTATATAAAAATTTCAGTTGACAAAAGATAATAAATCACTAAAGAAATAGGTTCAAACCTTGAGGAGTGAATTTGAGAAAGAGAGGAGAAAATCTAGGTCTTTAGAGAATGAACTTAAGTCTACTAATAAGAAGTTTGATGCCTTCATATCTTAGAAAACTAATCTTCTAATAAGGTAAAATTCTTGGAGAATAAAGTTTATGATCAAGTAGAGATAGATAAATCATGTTTGAAAAAGATTGAAGAACTATGTTCTAATTTAAAAGCTTCTCTAGAAAAATTAAAATCTTTTCCTTAGGGCAAGAGAAATTAGTGTGAGATCTAAAAATTTTATTATTATTATTTGCTTTGAATGTGTGATGGTTTACTAGAACAAAAAGCACAATTAGTGATGCAATAAAAAGCGTCGCTAAAAACTACTTTTTGCAACACTTAAATAAGTGTCGCAAAAAAACCTATTTTTGACATTTATTTTAAAGTGTTGCAAATAGTAACAATATTTGCAATGCTTGCTCATAATCATCGCAAATAAAATAAATTTTAAAAAAACATTTACTATTTGAGGGGCTATTAAAAAAGCATCGCAAATAGTACTATTTTTTAAAAAAATATATATTATTATTTGCTACGCTTTGATGAAAGAGTCACAAATAGTACCACTATTTGCAACACTTTTAGAAAAGCATTGCAAATAGTAAAAACATTCTTTAAAAACTTATTTTATTTGCAACTCTTATTAATAAGCATCACAATTACATTATATTTTATTAGCCAGGGCTCACGCTGACACGCGTGAGAGAGAAGAGAGAGATAGGAGAGAGAGAGAGAGAAGAGAGAGATAGGAAGAGAGACATGGAGAGATAGAGTAGACATGAATATAAGAAATTTGACATAGACAAAAATAGGGTGAGTAGGAGGGTCGCCAGACTCGAATGGGAGGAAGAGAGGGGAGAGAGGAGAATTTAATTTATGTTTTTGAGTTTTTTATTATACAATATATTTTTAAAATAATAAAATAAAATAAAATTTATTTACAATGAATAATCCTATGCATCACAAATATTTTTTATTTGATTTAATTTAATTTATTTTAATATATAATTTAAATATTAAAAGATTAAATTAAATTCATTTGCTTTCTCCTCCTCAAAGCCGGGCTCACATTGACGTGGATGAGAGAGAGAAGAGAGGGAGAGGGGGAGAGAGAAAGAGAAGAGAGAGACAAAGTAGACGACAATATAAGAAATTCAACCGAACCAAAATAGGGTGAGCGAGAGGGTCGCCAGAATCCGATGAGAGGAGGATAGGGGAGAGATCAGGGAAGTTTAATTTAAAATTTAAAGAATTTTTTTATATATTATATTTTAAAAATAATAAAATAAAATATATTTGCGATGCAAAAAAATATTCGTTAGAAATACCTAGGGTATTAGTGATGCATACTTTTATGTGTTGCAAATGCCTTGAGTATTTGAGACGCATAACCTTATGCGTTGGAAATATGTTTAATTTTATTTTTTTATATTATTTTTAATATAAAATGTATAGAAAAAAAATCCTAAAAAATTTAAATTAAATTTCTCTTCTTTCTTCACTCTCTTCCTCTGAGCAAGGGTTCACACTGATGCGTGTGAGGGAGAGAATGAGGGGATAAAAGAGAGAAGAAAGAGAAGAGAGTGAAGAGAATTTAAATTTAAAAAATATAATAGTGATGCTTATATTAAAGGGTCGCAAATACTGAGTATTTGAGATGCTTATGCATAAGTGTCGCAACTATTCTTAGTATTTGTGATGTTTGTATATAAGCAGCAATATTTAAAAAAAAACTAGATCTATTTGTGATGCTCCATGAGAAGCGTCACTAAATGATAATGCATTTGCGACGCTTGTCATGGAGATTCGCAAAAAGTTCTAGTATTATTTTTAATAAAACACTATTAATAGTATCACTTATACAAAAGCATTGCAAAAATTGTATATAATTCTTTTATTGTAAACTTTTATTTTCTCTCTCTTCTCTCTCTCCACGGTTGTGCCTGGTTTAGGCATAATCAGAACCTCGCACTAATCACACAAAGGAAGAGGGAAGAGAGTAGGAAGAAGAGGGAAATGACTGATTTCTATTGCCTAAAAAAACACAGAAGGAAGAGGATGACCCATATAGGGGGTCGCGCCTTCTCCTTGAGGATCATGCTAGCTAGTGGGCCCAACTAATCAGCGGGGACACTAACTGGCCTGTTACAACCTACCAATATAATGTCCAAGCTATGCTAGTTATTATAGAAGCATAAAATAAATAAAGTAACCTAATGTAAGCAAATAGAAGGTCAACAGAGCGGAAAGAGAGTCCAGGTGAACATGCACAACACTCCACTACGCTTTCACTATTCGCCTTGTGCTCAAGGAGACCATGCTGGGTTGCGAGCCATAAACTCGTCCTTTGACATCCAAGTGGCATCTTCAAGTGGCTGGCCTAGCCATGACACTAGGACCTCCATAATAATGCAACCGGAATGGCGGACCCGACGCTTATCAAGCACCGAGGTAGGTGTGGGTTCTGTGGTAAAGGTCGGTCCCATCAATGGTGGAGGTGGAGCATCGATAGCTAGGGAGGTGTCACCCACATAATGGCAGAGTCAGGAGACATGGAAGACTGGATGGACCAATGAGCTAGGCAGGAGGATGAGACGGTAAGCCACTGGACCAATGCACTCCACAACAGTATACGGTCCATGGTAATGGGGGCGAGCTTGGAATGTTTCGGCTAGAATAATGTGGTCTAACACTGAGGAAGAATTGAGATGTAGACCAATTCACCCACGTTAAACTCCCGATCAGAATGCCTTCTGTCATATACATGTTTCATTCGGTTCTAAGCTAAGACAAGGTTCAACTTAAGCTGACGAAGAACCTCATCCCGTTTGAAGCATGTAATCCACCTCGGTGACAGAAGAATGGTGAGGAACATATGACAACATGGTCGAGGGCGGACGACCATGCAATACCTCAAAAGGAGTGAACCCTGTGCTCGTGTGAAAGGTGGTGTTATACAACCATTTCACCCATGGAAGAAGTTGGAGCCACCAGCAGGGCTAAGTCATGGCGAAGCACTTGAGGCACTGTTCTAGGCAGTGGTTCACCACCTCGGTCTAGCCATCTGTCTGCAGATGGTAGGTTGTGCTCATGTGAAGAGTAGTGCCTTGCAATGCAAAAAACTCTCGCTAAAACTGAGAGATATATATCCTATCGTGATCAGACGCAATAGTCCGAGGCATGTTGTGGAGCTTAGCAACCTCCCGAACATAGGGCTCAGCCACCGTTTTGGCTGTGAAAGGGTGTCCAATTGCGCAGAAGTGCACGTACTTAGACAACCAATCCACTACCACCAAGATCACCGACTTGCCTTGCACCAAGGGCAAGGCCTCCACGAAATCCATCAAAACATCCTCCCAAACCTTGTCGGGGATGGGCAGCGGCTAAAGTAATCCGGCAAGGGATGTCGTGGCAGCCTTGGCGCATTGGCATGCATCACAAGCAGCAACATAGTCCTGAACAGCCCGCCGAATGCCCTACCACATGAAGCTATGTTTGATCCTCTTATAAGTGCAGAACGTCCCTTCATGGCTGACCAGCATTGTGTCATGGAAGTGGGAGAGAATTCGCCGGGGTAGGTCATCGACATTGGGTACCCTGTTGTGCACATTCACCGGGGCTCTCATTCCGCACTATTGATCTACTATTTACTTGCATTAGACTACTTTATTTATTATTTGCTTTTGTATTAAGTAGTATAGTTGGACATTATCATTAGTGAGTTGTAACAGGCTAGCTAGTGTCCCCGCTGATTAGTCGGGCTCACTAGCTGACACGATCCCCAAGGAGAGAGGCGCGGCTCCCTATATGGGTCGTCTTCCTCCTTGCATGTTTCCTTTATGCAATAGAAATCAATCCTTTTTCCCTCTTCCTTACTACTCTCTTCCATCTCCTTCGCATGATTCATGCGAGGTACCATTTGTGCCTACACCAATTACAACATTGGTATTAGTGTTGTCATGATCTCTGGCCATGGCAAGAGGCAAACATCCAGTGATGCACTGAAATAATGTTTAATTAAATATTTTTAAATTTAGAATTGAAATCCTATTTTGTGTTAATTTATTACTTATTTGGGTTATTTGTGTTTTGAATAAGTTAGTTGGACCTTAATTGAGTTTACATGTCTAAACAGGCTTCAACAGGATCCAACTGGAAGATGAAGTGAAGCCCAACTACTCAAAGCTATTTAAAATTAAAGAATGGGATCCTAATGGTCTAAACATACTTGGAATGGTCGAACACAACCTTTTGGACCCATTGGATTTGAGATTGCATCAAGAGAACTAAATTAAGAAAGAAGCTGATTCGGACAGATTCACACAACCTTAGTATTTCGACCATATCTTTCTATGTATAAGTCGGATTGTTACGATTCTAGTGGCATTTGAAAGACAACTTCCGTAGGCACACTCACTATTTAAGGAAAAAATTCACAATTCCAAAGATTTATAGGTCGAATTTGGCATGCAAAGGGACAGCTAGTTAACTAACCCAAGGCTAGCACATAAAGAATATTATCATTGATTATGATTGATACACATAAGGAAAGATAATAAGGCTGATTAGATAACTAAAGGAATAGTCAAATATACATATTTTCTAAATAAATCATTGATTTATTTGATTGATTTAGAATCTAATTATTGCCAAAGAAGCAACCAATCAGGCAATCAATCAGGATGCAATCAAGAGATATGATTTGACTTTCCCCTTTGAAGCAACTCATTCCACTCCTATAAATAGAGGGGTTGATGTGATAGAGGCATCTTCCCCTCCTCTTTGGAGCTCTCTTCTCCTATTTTTCTTCTCTTCTTTTGTATTTTTGTTTTTAGTTTTATTGTAATGGCTTTCTAAGCTCTCAAGCTAAGGCTAGGAATGAAGCTTGTACTTGATGTTGTAGGGCTATGTTGATTTAAGTAAGTTCTTTATCATTTTAAATTGATGTTCTATATTTAAAGAGTTTATAATCTATATAATTATTTGATTCGGCGTTGACAAAAGGCACACGGAATGCTTATAATTCCCTATGATTATGTGCTTAATGCTTTCACGTAGTAAACAATCAATTACTATTGTTCTATTTCAAAGTTCTTTAAAAGATAAACTTTTCGATTGAGACAAATTTTTATTTAATCTTAATTGAGTTATCATTTAAATCCAATATACATTAGAGATTTATTACAAGTGGATTTCCGATGCCTTAGCACTTTCTCTTTGATTGTCTCTTATTTTCTATTTTACCTTCCTTCTCCATTCTATTCTTTTAGTAATAGTTTTCTTTGTCACATAAGGCTTTCCCTGTGGATCGACCTTGTTTACTATAGTTGACAAGTAAAAAAAGAAATCTGAACTAGACTACTTCATAGTCTTGGTTTGGACGTAATAACAGCCAGCCGTAGCCCCTGAAGTTCAGCCAGAGAAGGAGAACGAAATCTCAGCGGACAGCTCCAAACCAGCCCCTAAAATTATCATCCCTCCTGTACTCGCGTAAATCATGGACAAACTCTAGTCTTTGACTGTCGCTGTGGCTCAGCTTCAAGCAGCACCCTCAGCGCCATTGCTACCAAGACCCCAGCCAGCTAGTGTGGAGAAGGGGGAGTTATCCTGGGCCCCCAAACTTCGTTGCCCTGGCCCTCAGGAGACAGCATACAAGGATGTGTCGCCTCCACACACCTCCATGAGCTTTGGCATAGTCGACCAGGCTTTTGAAGGGAGACACCAAGGTTGGGATTTGCGAGGCCCGCCAGTTGTTCGAGAAAATGCCCCAACGATGCCACCACCCAAAAATCTGTTTTAGGAGATGGAGGATGATTGCGAGGAGTACTCAGGCTCTCGTTGAGGGCCACAGGGAGGAGTTCCCACAATACAATGGGGACGAAGATCCAATGGAGTGGTTGTACAAGGCGGAGAAGTTCTTCTCCTATCAAGGGACTCACTCTAAGGCTGAACAGTTGCGCATAGCCGCATTCCACTTGGACGGCGATGCTTCCATTTGGTTTCATTTCTTTGATAATGAGGTTCATTACCCCACATGGGCCGCCTTCTTCAATGAATTGTGCATCCAGTTCGGCCCCAATAAGTTCCAGGACTTCAACAAGATGCTCTCCACCCTGCACCAAACCACCACCGTTCGGGCTTATTACACGGAGTTCATGAGGATCGTGAACCGTCTTCCCAAGTGGCCAATGGCAGCCTTGGTGGGGACATTCAAGAGAGCACTCAAATTGGAGATATCAAACAAAATGAGCCATTTCTCATGCTCAACAATGCAAGATGTCGTGTGGCATGCACGAATTGAGGAGAAGAAACTGGCCCGACTTGGACCCTTCCCATGGTCCTCTCTTGGCGCTGGCCCCTTGTTCACCCCAACCAGTAGATCAATCACAAGTTGTCCCAGTCAGCAGCCCCCTTTACCAGGTCAGCTTGTGTGATGCCTCACACCTACACAGATGGAGGAACGTCGATCCAAGGGATTATGTTTCAAACGTGATGAAAGTTTGTCCCCGGGCATCGATGTTCCGTCAAAGGCAGCCTACTTGTGGAGGAGGTCGAAGAAGAGGTGAATGTGGTGGATAGGGATGATTGCTCCCACTACGACGACATGCTACACGAGATCTCGGTCCCTGCCTTCTTTGGGACCTTCACTCCTCACACGATGCAGATTCAAGGCCATCTCAAGCAGTAGCAAATGGCCATCCTTAAAAATAGTGGCTTCACCCACAACTTCATCAACGATAAGGTGGCCCAGCATCTAGGCTGTTTCTTGTTGGATTCGAAGCCATTCTATGTCTTGATCGGTGATGGGATGCACCTCATGAGCTCCGGAGTATGTGCATAGGCCACACTAGCCATCCAAGGCCACACCTTCATCACCGGCCTCTTCATGCTGCCCACAAAAGGGGCAGACGTGGTGCTAGGGGTTCAGTGGCTGTAGGAACTTGGGGAGGTGGTATTGAACTTCTGCGAAATGGTTATGGATTTTGAGGTTTAGGGATAGCGGGTGCAGATCCAAGGGTCTCAGCTGGGCACCCTTCTCTCTGGCCAATCAGCGCACTCTTTCTTTCAGTTTGCACCCCAGAGGTTCCTCTTGCAACAAAGGACAGCGGTAGAGGTGCCCCAAGACAAGCTGCCTAAGGACCTTCTAGCCCTCTTGACGGGCCACATGGATGTGTTTGCCGAGCCCAGAGGCCTTCCACCCGTGCTGCCTCATGACCACCACATCCCCATCATCCCAGGGCCATCTCCTACCGATGTTCGCCCTCACTGCTATCCCCACATATAGAAGGCGGAGATCGAGCACCATGTCACTGATGTGATTCAGTCTAGCATCATATACCCCAACACGAGCTCCTTCTCCTCTCTTGTACTACTGGTTCGCAAGAAGCATGGAACTTGGCGCTCTTGCATCGACTACCAGGCCTTCAACGCCTTCACTGTCAAGGACAAGTACCCTATCCCAATGATTGAGGAGCTTCTGGATGAGTTGGCGGGCGTGATAGTCTTCAGCAAACTCAATCTTCAATCAGGTTACCATCAGATTCAGGTGTAGCAAGCTGACGTGCATAAGACCACCTTCCGCACTCACGATGACCATTTCGAGTTTCTCATCATGTTGTTAGGGATCACCAACGCCCCCTCCACTTTTCATAGCCTTATGAACGATCTCTTCAGGCCCTTCCTTCGCCGCTTCTTCGTAGTTTTCTTTGATGACATCCTTGTGAACATCAAATCATGGGCGAAACATTTGGAGCATCTCAGGTCTATCTTCTCCGTTCTAAGAGATAATTCCTTATTCCTTAATGTTCGAAGTGTTCTTTTGGCTGCCCACAAGTCAACTATCTTGGCCACATTATCTCCCGAGACGGAGCCGCTATAGAGAGATCACCCATCCACTCACAGAGCTCCCGAAGAAGGGTGGATTCACATAGGCAGAGGCTGCCCAAACGGCTTTTAATACGCTAAAGCAGTCCATGGCCTCCACCCCCGTCTTCATTATACCCGATTTCAGCCACCCTTTTGTTGTTGAAACGGATGCTTTAGAGGCCGGTCTGGGTGCGGTTCTCTTGTAGGATGAGCTACCTATTGCTTTCTTCAGCAAGGCCTTGGAAGGTCGTTCCTTATCACTGTCTATCTATGAGAAGGAGATGTTGGCCATAGTCCTTGTCATCGACTTCCAACCATGTTATCATATGTTCCTCACCGCTCTTCTGTCGCCGAGGTAGATTATATTCGACAGACATGGGATGAGGTTCTCTATTAGGTTAAGCTGAACCTCACATAAGCTCAGAACTAAATGAAACAGGTCTATGACAGAAAGCACGCTGATCAGGAGTTTAACGTGGGAGACTTGGTTTGTATCTCAGTCCTTCCATAGTGTTAGACCACATTGTTCCAGCCAGAGCACTCCAAGCTCACGCCCCGTTACCATGGGATGTATGCAATTGTGGAGCGCATGTCCAGTTGCTTACTGTCTTGCCCTACCACCTAGCTCATTGGTCCACCCAGTTTTCTATGTCTCTAGACTCCGCCATTGTGTGGGTGATACCTCCCTGGCTACTGATGCTCCACCTCCCACTTTGATGCAACCGGCTCCTCCTACATAACCCATCCTTGCCTCGATGCTTGATAAGTGTCAAGTCCACCTTTTCGGCCGCATTCTTATAGAGGTGCTCATTTCCTAGCAGGGCCAGCCACTTAAGGACGCCACTTGGATGTTAGACGACGAGTTAATGGCTCGCTAACCAGCATGGTCGCCTTGAGGTCAAGGCGAATAGTAGAAGTGTGGTGGAGTATTGTGCAAGTTCACCCAGGCTCTCTTTCCGTTCTATTGATCTAGTATTTGATTGCATTAGAGTACTGTATTTATTATTTGCTTCTGTAATAAGTAGTATAGTTGATCATTATGATTTGTGAGTTGTAAAGGGCCAGCTAGTGTCCCTGCTGATTAGTTGGGCCCACTAGCTGGCACAACCCCCAAGGAGAGAGGTGTGGCTCCCTATATGAATTGTCTTCCTCCTTGCATGTTTCCTTTATGCAATAGAAATCAGTCCTTTTTCCATCTTCCTTTCTTCTCTTTTCTATCTCCTTTGTGTGATTCATGTGAGGTACCGTTTGTGCCTATATTGGGTACAACATACCTAGAGGCAGTCCTTCCAGAAAAGGAGGTTATCACGACACGCGAAGAAGGGATGGCTAGCAGGGTCTATCTGGAGGCCTGTAATCAATGACTATGCAGAGATATCATCCCTGTAGGCTCGACATAACTTAGCAATGAAGGGACATAATGAAGTAGGCAAGACCAAGCAGGAGCCAGTGGTTGAGCTGCGAGAGAGGGCATCGGCCACAATGTTGTCCGCCCATTTCCTGTACACCACCTTGTAGTCGTATCCCAACTAGGTGCTCTATCTCCGCCTTTGGGATGTGGGGGTAGCGGTAAGGATGGACATTGACTAGAGAGGCCCTTGGAATGATAGGGATGTGATGGTCAAGACGCCACACCGGTGGAAGGCCTCTGGGCTCGTCAAACACGTCCTTGTGGTCCGTCAATAGGGCAAGAAGGTCTGTGGGCAGCTCGTCTTGGCGCACCTCTACCACAGCCCATTGCTGCAGGAGGAACCCTTGGGGTGCAAACCAAAAGAAAGAGCTCACTGATTGGGCAGAGAGAAGGGTGCCTGGCTGAGACCCTTGGATCAACACCCGCTATTGCTGAACTTCGAAGTCCATAACCATCTCGTGGAAATTCCATCCCATGTCCCCAAGGTACTGCAGCCACTGAAACCCCTAGAACCACATCCGCTCCTTTTGTGGGCAGCAAGAAGAGGTTAGCGACAAAAGTGTGGCCCGGGATATCTAGTGCGGCTTGTGCACATACTCCGGAGCTTCTGAGGTGCTTCCCATCCCCGATCAAGACATTGAACGGTTTCGAATCTAACACATAATAGCCTAGTCACTGGGCCACCCTATCGTTGATGAAGCTATGGGTGGAGCCAATGTCAATAAGGATGGCCACTTTCTACCGCTTGAGATGGCCTTGGTCCTGCATAGTGCATGGAGTGAAGGCCCCGAAGAAGGCATGGACTGAGATTTCGGGCAGCACGTCGTCATAAAAGGAAAACTCCTATCCACCACATTCATCTCTACTTCAAACTCCTCCACTAGTAGACTGCCCTTGACTGAGCAATGATGCCCGGGTACGAACTTTTCATCACATTTGAAACATAGCCCCTTGGACCAACGTTCCTCGATCTGGGCTGGTGTGAGGTGATGCACGAGCAGATCGGAAGGAGGGGGCTACTTACCCAGATGGCTGGTGGTTGTGATGGGCAGGAAATTAGCACCAAGAGGGGGCAGTGGGGAGGGTCCTAGCCTACCACCCCTTTGCTGCCAAGCCAGTTTCTCCTCCTCGATTCGTGCATGGCGCATGATGTCCTGCATAGATGAGCAAGCAAAGTGGCTCATTTCCTTTAATATTTCTAGTTTTAGTCAGCTCTTGAATGTCCCTACCAAGACTTCCACTAGCCACTCAGGAAGACGGTTTGCAATTTTCTTGAATTCCATGTAGTAAGCCTTGACGATGGTGGTTTGGAGCAAGGGGGATAGCATCTTGTTGAAGTCCTGGAACTTGTTGGGGTCAAACTCGACACACAATTCATCGGCAAAGGCAGCCCAAGTGGGGTAACGAACCTCCTTCTAGAAGCTCTGAAACCAAACAGAAGCATCACCGTCTAAGTGGAATGCGGCTATGTGTAACCGTTCAGCCTTGGAGTGTGTCCCTTGATAAGCAAAGTACTTCTCTACCTTGTATAGCCACTTTATTGGATCCTCATCACCATTGTAATGTGGGAACTGTAGGTCGATCAAACAGGGCTCAGTGCCTCCCCGTGGCCCCCCCCCCGAGAGCCCGAGTACTCCTCCCAGTTGTCCTCCATCTCTTGGAATAGATTTCTGGGTGGCGGCACCATTGGAGCATTTCCCCGAACACCTAGAGGCCCTCACATATCCCATCCTGTGCGTCCCTGTTCTGTGGGCTGTTCGAAGATGCCAAAGCACACTGATGTTTGGGAAGGCCGCATATCTTTGTCGATGTATGTCTTATGGCCGGGATAGCGGAGTTCGTGGGCCTGGGATGACTCCCTCTTCTCCACATTAGCTAGTTGGGGTCTGGGTAACAATGGCACTGAGGGTGTTGCTTGAAGCTGAGCCACGACCATGGTCAGAGACTTGAGTTTGGCCATGATCTGTGCGAGCATGGGAGGACTGATGGTCACAGGGGCTTGTTTGGGGCTGTCCGTTGAGATCTAGTTCTCCTTCTCAGGCTAGACTTCAGGGGCTGTGGCTGGCTGTTTGCCTCTCGCCATGGCTGGGGATCGTGATGGCTTTGATACCAGTGTTGTGCCCGATTTAGGCATAATCGGTACCTCACAGGAATCACGCAAAGGAAGAGGGAAGAGAGTAGGAAGAGAGGGAAAGGACTGATTTCTATTGCCAAAAAAAAAACACAGAAGGAAGAAGACGGCCCATATAGTGAGTCGTGCCTCCTCCTTGGGGATCATGCCAACTAGTGGGCTCAACTAATCAGCAGGGACACTAGCTGGCCCGTTAAAACATACTAATATAATGTCCAAGCTATGCTAATTATTACAGAAGCATAAAATAAATAAAGTAGCCTAATGCAAGCAATTAAAAGGTCAACAAAGCGGAAAGAGAGCCCGGGTGAATGTGCACAACATCCACTCTTCCTTCTCTCTCTCTTCTCTCTCTCCTCTCCTCTCTCCTCTCCTCTCTCTCTTCTCACACTCTCTATTTTTCTCTCTTCTCTATTTTCTCTCTCACTCATTCTCTCTCTCTTCTATTCCTTTCTCTTCTCTTTTCTCTCTCTTCATCTTCTCTCTCTTTCCCGCCAGCCCTTCTTCCCTCCCACTCTCTCTTCCTATTCCCTCTCTATCTCCCTCCACCCCTCTCTCACTTTCTCTTTCTCTTCTCACCCTCTCCCTCTCCCTCTCCCTCTCCCTCTCCCTCCCTCTCCCTCTCCCTCTATTTATTCCCTCTCTATCTCCCTTCTCTCTCTCCCCCCTCTTCCCCTCTCTCTCTTTCTTTTCTTTCTCTATTCCCGTTTTTGCTACGCTTCAAATGAAGTGTCGCAATTTTCATTTAAAGCATCACAAAAATGGGGAGAGAGGGTGAAATTCACTCGCACTATAAATCGCCCCCACCCCATTTGTCAACACTAGCTCCCCCACTACTATGTTGCTATCGGCCTCTGATAAGTATGAAATATATATCTATTTTATATGCTTTTTTACCTTATTTGCTAGTATATATTAGGTTAATTTAGTGTTAATTATAGTTTATTTAGATTAAGATAGATATTAGTATTTTAGTTTAATTATTAATAATTTTGAAGTTATTAGTAGTTTAGATATGTATTTAAATCAAGTTAGAATTTTAATTATATTCTACATGTCTAAAGGATGATATTTTATGTTTTGTAGGTAAAGTACGCTTATCGAGGTACTTGGACGATGTTTGAAATAATTCAAAATAGTCTTGACATGCTTTAAAGTGATTTGGACAACTTTTCAAAGTTATAAACAAGTTAAAAATTAATATGGACATGAAGAAAAAGCTTAATGAACAGATTATAGACTGTCTAGAAAAACTATCCAGATTGCAGAAACACTGTAGCCGTTCAAACAGGGTCACTTAGCATTCGATCAGGTAACGTGATTTTGAAGGAAATACAATTCAAGCGTTCGAACGGGCATGCAAGGCGTTCAAACGGCATAACATGCAGTTTCCTAGTTTTAGCCAAATTTCAATCCTTTTCATATTGGACTTTTTCCTACAGCTCTTATGCCTATATAAAGACATATTTGGCTTGAAATTGGGGGATTCCAGTAGATTTTATGAGGAGAAAAAGGAAGAAGAAGATGGAAGAGAACTCAAAGCTTTAAATAGAGATTCAAGTGCTTTCTTCTACAATGGAAGGCTAAACTTTTCTTTTACTTAGGAGTTGATGAAGATATAGATAAGTTTCAGTTTCTTTTCTTTTTAATTTAGATCTTAGTTGTGAATGATGAAAATTGTATGATAAAGATTTCCTTTTTAATGGAAGAGCTTTTCATGTTTATTCAAATCTATGTTGATTTATTGTCTTGTAGATGATAGATTGATGTGGTTTTGATATTTACATCGATTCTAATTTCTGTGACTTAGATGAGATGTTCATATAATAGTTTTAATGTTCAGATAATTAATGACTTGGATGAGTTATACTAAGATTAGACGGGTCATGCCTATAGCTAGTTTAGTGTAGATGATCCGTGCTATTGTCAAAGATAGTTCATGCCATGGAATTTAATTAATGATTCTTTCTGAAGTAATTCTCGCTTGTAGCTAAGAATACTTGTTCATATTCACACTAGATTTAGATTAAAAGTTAAGGAATTGTTATGGTTTTATAGTGGATTCAATTTCCTAAGTAATTTTCATCATATTAATCTCTTGTTTTTAAACTAGTTGATTTCTTTCCTTTACTTAATTAAAGTTTAAGTTTGTTTTAGTTTTCAATCAGCAAATTCCTCTTTAGATTTAGTGATAATTCATCCGTCCCTGAGGTTCGACAACCCTTAAATACTTATCCTAGTACAATAACTTTGTACACTTGCAAAGGGTTTAATTATAAATGATCAGCCTCCCTGCTAGTGTCCTTCCCCTCCTTTCCGTCGATGTGGGCCACCTTGGCTCTCCCCTCTCATCCACTACCCTTCCCCTAGTGCCAGAGGAGGGGTAGAGGGGGGTAGCACCAAATCCAACCCCATTGAAAGATTTCGGTACCATCACCCTCTTCCCCCTCCTCCCTTCCCCCCTTCCCTCCCCCTTCCATTGCCCCCTCGGTACTAGAGGAGGACAAGAAGAGGGGGCGGCACCGGAGGAGGATATGAAGAGGTAGAAGACACTGCCTCCCTTTCCCCTCTCCCCTGCTCCCACTCCGCCACTACCCAGTCCCCCCTCCCCATCCCTTCCTCCCCCTGGCATCCCGTCTCTTATGCTCCACCTGGCACTCCCTCTCTTCTTCTCCCTCTCCCCCCCCCCCCTCCACCCCGCCTCTTGCTGGCTGGAGGAGGGGCACTGAAGTTAGGTTCCACACCCCCTCTTCTTGGTCTACACGGGATATATTTTTTCAATTTTTCTTCTTTTTAGTGACTCTTTAAAAAGTCTCACAAATAAGTTCTAAATTTTTTCCTTATTAGCGAAGAAAAAAAATGTTGCTAGTAAGTTTTTTATTTTTTGAAAAAAAAATTATGTATTAGCGACAGTTTATAAAGCATCACTAATAATAATCATTAGTGACTCTTGGTAAAAAATGTCGATAATAATATATTATTAGCAAAACTTATTTCTAAATAATGTTTATAATTTATTAGCAATGTTTTTTCTAAAGTGTTGTTTAAATAAATTTAGTGAAGTTTAAAAATAGTTGCTCATAAGATTATTTAATTTTAAAAAAAATATTTTTTCATATTAGCAATGCTTTATAATGAGTTGCAAAAAACATATACTGGCAATGCTTAACAAAGTGTTGCTAATAGCAATACTATTAGCGATGTTTTTTCATATGAGTCGCCCATGTGCAATACGAATGGTACTTTTTTTGACACAGTTAGCGACGATTTTTTACTATTAGTGGTGCTTAAAAGAGACATTAACAGTCTTTTTTCTTGTAGGGTTTGGTCTAATTATGAATTGTTTTTATAATGTTTTGAATTTTTGAAGGTGAATTTGTGGTCCGGTTCTATCAAGGGCTACAAAGGTGTAACAAACACATTCTCCTTGTCATGAGGTAGAAATACTCATGTAGAACATTAGTGCCTAGCATAAACCACCATGTTCCCACACTAATTGTGGCAATTTCTATATATTTCATTGTATTAAGGAAGTGGGCCCCACTCTAGGACCCACGTCATGCCAACTTCTTTGGCCACCAACCTTTACTTGAAATATTAGATGGTCTTGGGCCTTGTTACATCCATTTTAAACCATTTCCCATTGTGGGCTTCATTTGTTCCTTTGTTGGGCCCATGCAAGCCCACTTACTCACCCACTTGTACATATAAATAGCCAAATCGGCCTATTCATGCATTTGGGGGTGGTTGAGAACAAGGGTTTATTGTGCTCTAACCTCTCACTGGAAAGGGATGCATGTGTTCTATCTTCATTCAAGGTAACCCAAGCAATTCTACTTCAAGATTTCTTATGCTTCTACCTTGAATCTCATGTTCTTCTTGTTTGCATTTGATTCCATGTCTTCTACTCTTTAATGCTCCATCTTTTACACATGTTTTAGAGTGCTAGATATTTGTTTCTTGTTTTTACTCATGTTTCATATATGGGCACTAGGGAATGCTTGATTTGTCTATCTATTAGTGCTTTTGAGCCTCTATTTTAGAAAAGGTGTAATTTTTGCTTAGGGCTAATGTAGCCTAATTTATTTGTTAGAGATCCTTTGAATTTGGGGATAGATTGAATGGACTACCCACTTATTTGAGGTAAGGGGTTTTGTTTGGTGAAGTTTTCTTTACATTGAGACCAAGGATTGTGTATGTTGAATCATGTTCTTGAAGCATGTTGGGTGTGTAAACTTAAATCTTCATAAATATGTATTTTGATCATGTCTTGACCAATATGCATGAGCTATGTTGGATCTATTAAATCTAAAGCCTATATTATGTTTATTTGAAGTTTTATGAGGTTTTGATAGAAGACCGGACTGGTTTAGCCCAAAAGAAAATGTTGCTTTTTTGTTTCTGGACACAACAAAGGGCGATCGATCGATTGGTCAAGGAACTATCTTCGGTTATATGAAGACCAAATGATTGCCCTATCAGGCTGATTGATCTCCCGAAAGGCCTAATCGATTATTAAAATGATTGTTTGCCACTTCTATGCACTTGATCGATCGGGTAAGAATATAAGTGTCCTCAAGTCATGTAGGCTTATTTATGTGATCAAAACAATAACATTGATGTGTAATTTTGAGTCAGTTTATATTTAAAATTTTGATTCTAAAGATAGAATGGAAGGATGACTCAAATCCGTGTTTTTGTCAAGTAATAACACACATCACATTAACACACTTTAGGGTAAAAGAGACCTTAGGTAAAAGAATGATGAGAAATAGAGGTTTTAATATTGAAAAAATAAAAAAATCAAGTCATAATGATCAATCATCATATTGGAATGATCGATCGCTAATGAACTGTAGCAAAATCTCCGAAATTCGGAAGTGATCAATCGCTTCTGTGAATGATCGATTATCACCTAAAAAATCTCTTTGTTAAATGAAACCAAGATTTTATTAATGGATCGCTGAGTCGATAAATCAATTGATGGAAGAGTTGTGAGGGAAAGGAACAAGGATTGATCGATCGCTATGGGGAATAATTGATCAATTGTGTGCAAAGTTGCCTAAATTAAACTTTTTTAGTTTGATTTGGATTCCTAATTGGAGTAATATATATTCCTTTTGAGACTTGGGACTCTATAAAAAGGGGTTTAGACGTTATGAAGAGAAGAGAGAACACCTAGTAAAATTAGAGAGCTTGTGTGGAGTTGCTCTAATGGAGTTTTGAGAGAATTTGTCTTTTAGAGTGAGAGAGTCTCTACCTACATAAAAAAGAGTTATTAGAGGTGAGATGAGAGAACAAAAACACATGTGAGGCATAGTATTTGCTAAAGATTGTTACTGAGAAGATCATGCTATGGCCAATAAACAAAAAAGGAGTGATTGATTCAGAATTTAAGAGTGGTGTGGAGGACTAATCGTTTGAAGAAAAATGAGTCTTTTGTCTTTATAATTTGTAATCCTGTAATCTAAGGTTTACATAGTGTATAGATGATATGGAAAGAGTGTCCTATGGTTTTCCCTAGTTGGGTTTCTATCTAAAAATTCTTATGTATTTGCTTAATGATTTAATTAAAAAAATTGTTAGAATACGTTGGTATTTTAATGAGTTGTAATTTTTTTGTTCATTTTTGTACTTGTAGTGTTTTGTCATGAAATAGCCAAATTGGGAGATTGCAAGAACACATAATGCATATATATTGCAATTGGCTAATTTAGAAGATAAAAGATATGTCTAAACTTCATGTCCGTTTTAGTCTTAGGAGTATGACTAGATGTTTTTGTGGTTGTGTCAAATTTGGAATTTATTGACCTTAAAAATATGAGCAGACATGTTCTTTAAGTTTAAGGTTGAAGACTAAGCCAAGTCTTGAAGATAAAAGGTTTGTTTTCACACATTCATGTACACAAATTGTTTCATTTTGATTAGGATGAATTGACCAAAGTGAATCTAGAAGTTAAAGGTAAAATTAGCGTAAATGTAAAAATAAGTGCACATCCATCGATTGCTTAGATATGTACTGGATGCATCGATCAATCAGCCCTTGAATCAAACTATATAAATCATGACTAAGAGTATATCAATCAATCGACGCATGTGAGAGATCAATTGCTAGAATAATTATACCTTAAATGCAATAGTGACAAATCAATGGTTGTTTATGCAACTTACCTTGTTTAAGCATTCTGAGAAAGGGTTCATTTCCTAATTCATGTCTATGAACTAAGTTGACTTAATGGACTATATATGGGCTAGGTCAACACGAAATTGAAGAGCGGAAAACTAGAATTTGAGCGAGAAAAAAGGAGAAGTCCTTTTGCTATTATTTTTTTTCGCGATCATTATTGTGCTTAAGAATTTAGTTTTAATGATCATTGATTGAGTGACACCCAACTAAAAGAGAGCTTTTCACACATATAAACCTGAAGAGAGTGTCAGCTAAGTTTAATGAGAGATTGAAGATACAAGTCTAAAGTCATTATCAAGAGGAGCTTGATTGTTGAGTCTAGAAGAAGGCATGATGAGAAAAGACTTGAAAATCAGCAACAAAAGAAGAAGGAGATCAAACAAGGGGAAGTTGTGTTAGAATCTTCATGATAGGTTAGTGGTTTGTTTGTGTTATGTGTGGTTGAATTTAGGCTAAGAGTAGCTATCGTGGTTTTTTACCATAGTTTGGTTTTTCTAAGGAAAAAACTAGCATGATTTGTCTTTTGATTGATGATAGATTAATCATAAATGTACATTGGGATTAGGTTTTTATTGTTTCTTCCATATAAATAAATACCCGTGCAAAGAGGCTAGAAATCTTAATTTTTACTTATTGTTTTAGGAGCAATCTAGTGATCTGCTAAGTCAATTAAATACATAATGAACTCTTAATTTCTAGTATCAATGCACATGTTCATTATGTATTTAAGTCAATTAAATACATAATGAACTCTTAATTTCTAGTATCAATGCACATGCAGCCTCTATCCATGCCGTGAAGCTTATACAATGCACCGCTTCTGACAACTTCTAGTAAAGATATAGACATAGAAGTGGGGGCAACTCTATTCTTGCCCATTGGAAGATGTGGAGGCTTGAAGAAGAGTCTTTGGAGAAGAAGGGTGGAGTTTGCACTTGGTTTCATGCCAATGACTGGAGGTTCGGTTGCATAGAGAACATAGTGCAAGTGCAAAGACTAGACGAGTTTGAAGTAGCTAGGACTACTACCTATTATTAAAAAAGAAGTGTTTTGCATATATATATATATATATATATATATATATTATTTACGATGCTTATAAGAAAGCGTCGCAAATAGTATTTGTGATGCTTACTTTTAAACGTCGCAAAAAAATATAGTTATTAGCGACGCTTAGTTAGAAGCATCGAAAATAGTATCATCAACTAGGAACCAAGTTAATAGGATTGAATGCCGTGAAATTATGCCAAAAACAACGCAAATCAAGTGTCTAACAACATGCCTCTTATCGCAAATAGTGATACTATTTGCGGAGCTTCTGACGAAGCATCACTAATAATGCCCCTCTCCCCCTGCCCTCTCCCATCCGGCCACCACACCCGACTCCAACACCTCCACCCGCCGCCCCCATCAAACTGCCACCACCCTTAGATCGTCACCCTCCTTAGGCCGCCTCCGCTCCCCCCACCTCCGGCCAGAGAACCATCTCTTCCTCCCCTTCTTCTCTCCCCTTCCCCCTCTCCCCCCTCCTTCTTTCCCCCTGCTCCTCCTTCTCTGCTCCAGTCGCCTCCAACAGGAGCCCAACCCCCCTCCTTCTCTTCCCCTCCACCCCCTTCCCCCCTTCTTCTCTCGCTCCGGCCACTTTCGACCAGATCTAGCCCCCCTCAAGCTGCCACTCGCCTGCGCCCCTCCCCGAACTCCCACTGGAGGTAGGATTATATTTTTAAATTTTTTTATTAGCGATGCTTTTAAAAGTGTCGCTAATAATTTTTTTAATATTTATTTTTTATTAGCAATGCCTTGTAAAGCGTCACTAATAACTTTTTTATTTTTTTAATTAGCAACGCTTTAAAAAGCATCGATAATAATTTTTTCTTTTTTTTTTCTTTTATAAAATTAGCGATTCTTTTAAAAGCAATGTTAATAACTTTTTTCATATTTTCTTTTTAGTTACGTAAAAATAAGTGTAACAAATATTTTTAAATACTTTTTTCAAAATATTTAATATTAGCTACGCTTTATGAAGCGTCACGAATAATGAATTATTAGGGACGCATGTAATTAGGCGTTGCTAATAATTTACTGTTTGTAACATATAATAAAGCATTGCAAAAACATTGATATTAACGACGCAAATATAAGTGTCACTAATAATGTATTATTAACGACACTTTTGAGTATGTGTCACTAATTAGCATTAGCGACTATACTTTTATGAACGCATTTAGCAATGCTTTTTAAAGTAATTAGCGATACTTTTATAACTATTAACAACGCTTTTAAGAATATTAGCGACACTTTTAAGCTAGTGAGAGATGGGGGAAGAAAATTATTTCTCAACCTTATAAGATAATGTTGTAATCCTATTTATGGGTATATGGGTTGGTTTCCACTAAAAGAGTAGTATTAATAAGAAAATAATGGATTCGAGTAGTGAAAACCTAGGAAATAGTTTGCACTGAGTGGTGTGACCAGGAATGGTCTTTGGGAGTAGTGATTGTCACTCTACTCATAAATGGATTGAGTTGGCATTGCTGGTGGATGTCCACATGAGATTTTCTACCTGCTCTTCAAGGATTAAATGGCTATTCAATTAGGCAAACCTCGATCAAGTCGTTCCCCTTCAAAGGGGCAAGTGGTGCATGGCGTCTGGACATCCCCATATGACTGTCCAGGATATTGTACCCCTTGTCTTCATAGATGGATTAGATGTGGGCCAACCAGCATAAAGGATACTAGGTTTAACTCCACGAATGGAGCTTGTGTTGGTAGCGAACTCATGAAATGAAGTAGCTGATGGTGTGTAATTGGGAATGATAATTCTTAAATAGAAAGCATATGAGATGTAAAATAAGAACTTGGGGAGATGGGGTAAGTTAGGCTTTATATAATTAATCTAGTTGTGGTACCTTTGTGTTTAATTATAGTGTTTTCCCTGCTGAGTATGTTTTGATTTACTCATGCGGAGCGGTGGAGGTGGTTCTAGTTAAGCTCGGAAGTCTTCTACGAGGGTGGAACAAGTAGGTGTAACTGTTGGGTTCTCTAGATGGTTTTAGGGCAGGTGTGACAAATCGACGATTTTGACTACAGTGAGGTAGATGACTTCTTGTGATATAGTGAGGTAGACGAGTTGTTGTGATATAGTGAGGTAGGTACGGTAGTGCTATTTTTTTATTATATTTGAGTACTTGTGCCTAAATCTGGCTTGTAAAGTTGCTAGCAAGGCCTCCCCACTTGTTTTTCTTACTTCAATTTCTTATACATGGTGAAATTAATGTAATTGTAAACATTGGTCGTGTTGGGTTTTGCCTAAAGTAATACTATTTAAGAAATAGTAACTCAAACCTGAACCAAAATATCTACCCTAACCCAAATCCACCCATTAAACATAAAAAATAAATTTTTTATACCTTTTTAATTAGTTAAAAATTTACTTAATTGTGAAAAAAGTACAAAATTTTAAATAATTATTTAGTTTTATCTTTTACTCATCAAAAAACTTTTAAAAGTTATTTCTTAATCCGGTCGGGTTGGATGACACCCCTAATTTTAAAGATCAGAGCGTATGCCGAGTTTCCCATTCACATGTTTCACAAAAAGAGAACTTACAAGATAGTAGTTGTTAGCTGCCAGCTTGCCCACAGGAGATTGACTCACAAAATTCTTTTAGTCACGAAAGTGGTCTACATTATAATACCTATTTCTCGCAATAGCTGTTACATGTCTCTTTTCCTTTTGAAGCAAGTAAGAGTTAGCATACTGCTAGAGAAATAAGAAAGAGTTAGCTAATCCATGTGGGGAACTCCCATCCTTCCCTTGAGTTTGAGTACAATTATGAACGATGGAAGTGGTCAATTTGCTTAAAGCCAAATTTTTCTTTCAACGCACTCGTATCTTTTTATTCTAGCTTTCAAGACAAGAAAACCAATCAAGACTATTTTCAAGGTGTCTTGCCCTGCTTGGTCTGCGAACTTTATCCATTGTGAGGATTTGGTCTGATAAGTTTTAAATAGAATAATCTTGATTAATATCTGTCGATCCACAGTACTTTTCTGGGACCATTAATTTCCAAGAGTTGAATAATGGAGTATAATATATGTTCAAGCATACATAGTGTCTCTTACCTCTGCATGTATAAATAGGGGTAAGGATTTGTCATTACCATCATCCATCCAAGTCCTCACCTTCGTTCAGTACTTTGGCTGGGAGAAAAAATGAATTCCAGGGTTCTTGTTGTTCTGGGCCTTCTCTTGGCTGTTCTTGTCATGTCCTCAAAGGTTGCAGCAAGAGACCTTGCTGAGGTCTCCAAGACAGACATTGATTCAGGTGAGACCGAAACAGTCTCTGTCATTGTACTCATGCTAATTTAACTTCCCTTATCCTATACTAGGTCCTAGTATAAATGTTCTCCTAACAATGAATTTTCTGTGTTATAAAAATATTGAGTATTCTGAACTTATCTGGTTTTTGTTTGGAAAGGTCCATTTAAAAAAAATTTCGTGCGTGCAGGTGCGACTTCAGTTGGGCTATACGGCCACCACGAAGAACATGATCATTATGATCACGGACATGATCATGATCATTATGATCACGGTCACGATCATCACGGACATGGTGGACACCACTGCTGCGGCGAAGCTGACGAGGAAGCTGTTGCTGCATCGACTGAAAAACCGTAAAGACATGCTGCTTGAGCATCTATCGGAGTCTTGACTTGGATGATGTCCTTATAATGTTATAGCTGTGTGCTGGAGTGTGAAAATAAGCGCGCGTGGTAGCTGCTGTTAGCTACTTCATGCAGAGTGCAACAATTCAATAAGATATGTCGCCCATGTTATGTATTTTCGAGTCTGTTTCAACTTGTGGTGTACCATTGTCATTTAAATGTCATTATTGTCTTTGGTCAAGAGGTTTCTTATTAGCACGCATGATGCAGATGTTTTGTTTTAGCTGTCAAACTGTGTTCTTTGTTGTTTAAAAACAAGAAGTGCCATCAATTATGAGGACCAAAATAACTAGTTGTGCGCCCCTAGCTATGGCAAAATTTGATGTTCAGGTGAGAACAAGTGTATGGGCAAATGACAAGAAGTTTCCAACATATGCACACAGTGGGGCCTACAACTTACGTTTTCCAATTTTCACCTATCTCATGTGGACTAAGGAGCTAATTTTAAGCATAATAATGTTTCGTGTTTGTGTTGTGAACAAACATGACCCCGTCTTGGTCGTAAAGCCAAGAGATGAAACAATCATGTAGGAGAGACATTGGATAAATATATACACTCTCTTTCCTATATTAAATGTCTCATTTAAAGAAAACGCGTATCCCATATTAGTTATCCTATTTTTCATTCTCCTACCAATTAGAAAACTTTAAATATACTTCTTCTCATAGTAGGAAGAGCCGAGGAATCAAAATTATATAAAAAAGAAGTTTTTATGCCCTACAAATTTAATAAGTTAATTATAATTTTGTCTTTTTATGATCTAAGATACTTCTGACTTTATATAAACTTTACACTTTTTTACAAATAAGATATGCTATATAAAATAGAGGGAGTGAAGACTACGCTTAGAGGAATAGCTAGAGGTAGAATAAGTTCCATGTTGGCTAAATAGGTGGCCAATTAAATTGGTCAGGAAAGACTCCATGTTTTTTTGCCACTAATATGCATCCTTCAAGGGAGAAACACAAACATTGGAAAGTGATTTTTTTATTCACCCTGTTGTAATTTAATACTTGATCCCTTCGTACCATGTAGCTCCTTCTAGAAAAAATATTTGTCCCATATTAATATTGTATTTAGCTCAATTTAAATGGGTCCGTACTTTAAAAAGCTTCTCTAAAGCTATTTTCCAGTCTCTTAGTTGTGAATTTCACCTTTCAATTAAAATCTCTATTTTTTTAAATGAAGTAATTAATATGGGATTGAGGGAGCATATCAGAGTAATACTAGGTGCATGGGAATCACAGGTCAGAGCCTACATTTAGATCTTAATGCTCAAGGGTAGAGTCATCTTAAGAGTGAGCTATGTAGCATTTTCCATGATACACCATCTGTCCCATTTTAATAAATACATTTGGAAAAATAGTAATTTTTATTAAATTATAAAACTTACATCCAAGAAAATGAAGACTAAGCTTATGATACTCTTTTTAAAGTATCTAACCACCAAAATTTAATAAAATATAGCAATTAATATACTCCTTCTGTCCTATACTAATAGCTTCATTTAAAGTACATAAGGGAAAAAACCTCATTGATATGGTTTTTGTATTTGACCATTTTATTCAATTTAAGTAGTTAGGTAATTAAAAAAGAGCATCATAAACTTATTTTTCTTCCCCTTAAAAGTGGGTTTCAACATTAAATAAAAATTATAATTTTTTAAAATATAACTATTAATATAGAATAGAAAGAGTATTGTTGAAAGGATATCCATAAAAAAAAAACATTACTCAAGGGAAATATTTCACTCACTCTTAAGGCCCAGCCCCTGTTCACGGTGATTATGGGAGCGATGGAAATGCCTGATGGCCCATGCCGATGTGGTTGGCCTCATCTTCGTGAAATTCCAGCGTTAAATTTTCTTTTTATTCGCTGAATTCGTTAGATGAAGGATGCCCACAAATGAATAATAATCCAAAGTTTACAAGGCCTTCCAAGTCCCCTCTTGTGGTCCTCACACTTCATAGGGGCCTGCACATAGAGTTCAATCATTGAACAAAAATCTAGCTGAGGGTGATAAGAAGCAGAGTGCCGTCTGGCTTAGAGTCGAGCTCAACGGAACCAAACCTTAAGCTGAGGTTTATATAAGATTGTTCAAACTTTTTTACTGGAAATTAAAGCAATGTAGAAGTTTTATTTTACGACGAAAAATAATACCCAAATTGACTTCAGGTCTATCAAAGTGTTACAAACGTGTAATACTCAAATTAGACCCGTACACATACCAACTGCCACAAATATAGCAATAAAAGACTCAAACATTCCTCTCTTTTTCTTCAAAACATGAGAAACCTTCCTCGATCTCCTCCAACTTCGGCTCAAGCTCCCCCCCTACTTCCCTTGCATCCCTGTCGTCCTAGTCCTCGTCATCCTCCATCTCCTTCTCCTGGAGGAGAAGGACTCTCATATTCAGAAAGGTCTTAACTAATCTACTTTTCTCGCTTCATGCCATAGGCACCCAAAGTAGCTGTATGCAGTCATTCAGTCCCACAACACTAATCATTTGCATCTTGTCATTCGCCTCTCAAAATATCGTTATGCGTAGTGTAAAAATATAGTTGCACAGCACATAAATACAACAAAATTCACTTCCCATTATTTTACCTAGTATAATTAAGTTGTCTACATCTCAATTTAGTTACACCATATGAATTGCATGTTACACATCAAATCTTTCCATTCTTACCCAAATCGGGAATTGAAAAATGAAGAAAACTCCAATGACATAACCTGAATATATACCCAAAGAAACAAACATCTAGTGAACTTTAACCTCCTTGGAGGTAAAACATATGTTCAAAAATCTTCCCAATTGATGAAAACATCTCAGAAAGAGTTCATAAAACCTTGAGATTAATAAAAGAATTTCCTCAAAAATCATTTTTATATGTTAAATTCTAAACATAAAAAAATCAAAATAAATACTAAGAATTAGAAATAAATCCTAGGGAAATTACTTGACATCAGAGACACAGCAAAGAAGCCCTCATAAAAATTTTAGATCAAACATGGAGGTAAATAAAAAAATTATGACATAACAAGTTCTGAAATTGAAAACCGCAAAGATACTATAAAACATGTTTTCAAATAAAATTTATCTTAGACAAATTGCAGAAAGTTATGAACAAGCAAGATTTGGCAGAATATTTTTCAGATATCTAAGGAATAAATAGCATATATACTTTGTAGACTAGACAATGTTAGAAATAAAGAAAAACACAAATAAATGTGAAAATTAGAAAAAATAAAATATAGATGATATGAAAACTTGAATTGGTACATACATGTCAAGAATCATACAAGATCCAACATGATAAATAGTGGAAACAATCATAAATGACCTCAAAGAATTGAATTTAAAGAGGAATATTTTCATGGCCCAGCTCCTCAGATATTTCAAAAAATACAAAAAAATAATTACAAACGGAATAATTATTTCCAAATAACTACCGAGGTGAGTATGAGCCACTAGATAACTAAGCAATGGGAAATCTTCGCATTTATCTTCTATCGAGTCTTTCCATATTTGTGCATACAAAGTAGTGTGGTGGAGAACCACCTATAAACTAAAGCTGAGTAAGCTTGCTTACATCTACACTAGATTATGATAAACATACTACCTATATGTATCCTAAATCGTACACATGCAACTACATGTGGCATACTAAAATGTATACAATTCATTTACAACATTAATTTATGTGATCATACAACATGTCATGCTATGCATTATAATAAAAATGACTATTAGGAACTCTTTCATTGGGGATGCACTTAAAAATGTCGTTAATAAAGGCTTTTTATGACCCTTAAAAAAGCGTCGCAAATAAGAATCGTATTCGCAACGCTTTCATATAGCCGACGCCAAATAGTTGTACTATTTGCGATACTTATACAAAAGCATCACAAATACTACTTATTTAAAAAATACAAATTTTATGTTACTTATGTACTATTTGCGACGCTTTTATATGAGTGTCGCAAATAGTACAACTACTTGCAATGCTTATACAAAAGTATTGCAAATACTATTCTATTTTTAAAAATATACTCCTTCTGTTCTATATTAATAGCTACATTTGGAAAAATAGTAGTTTTGATCAAATGCTTAAACCCACATCTATGAGAAGGAAAAATAAGCTTAATACTCTTTTTTAAGTGTGCAATCACTTAAATTGAACAAAATAAAGCTATTAATATGGAACAAATCTTTTTTGCCAAATATTAGAGCTATTAATTTGGGATGGAGGGAATATAAACTGAATTTTGTTTCTGTACTATTAGCAAAGCTTTTGTATAAGCATCACAAATAGTACAACTCCTTGCGACGCTTATACAAAAGCATCACAAATACTATTATTTTTTTAAAATATATAAATTAAATTTTATTTATGTGCTATTTGTGACACTCTTATATAAGCGTCACAAATAGTATAACTACTTGCAACACTTAACCAAAAGCGTCACAAACACTATTCTATTTTTAAATAGAAAATTGAATTTTATTTCTGTACTATTTGCAATGCTTATGCATAAGCGTTACAAATATGAGCCACACTTACAATGTTTTTGTATAAGCATCATAATTACTATTATTTTTATAAATATAAATCAAATTTTAAATAACAATTTTATAATATATTATAAAATAATATAAATATATGATATAATATATTATACAATACGTTAATATATGATATATAATTATGGAAAATAGACAAATGCACATTAGTGTGAGCCTCGGCTTTGTGGTTGTCGTATTTCGATCTGACGACGAATATAACTCACCTACATGCCCCTCTTCCTCCATCAAATCACAGAAAAAATTAAACTAATTTAATTAGTCGCATTTGTGTGAGACTAGGCTCACGCCCTTACCCAATGGGCCATCAAAATTAAAAAAATTAAATAACTTCTTTAGTCTTGTTTGTGTTAGACTGGTTTGTGCTCTGGCTATGTGTGTTATCAAATTTTAAAAATATTAAATTAATATCTTCCATCCCGTTTGTGTGAGAATGGGCTTCTATGCGTCATCGTTGTAAAAACATATGATTCATATGTTAAGGCTATTGGCCAATTTCATTGTCAAAATTATTTTTAAAAACCTTGTGTATGTATTTTGTCTTAGAATCTGATTAGATGTTGTGGTTAAGTCAGATTTGGAATTAACATACTTGAAAAATAGGAGCAGATGTTTTCTTATGGATCAAGACAAAATACTTAAGAGTGTTAAAGGTTTTTGAAGCTTATTCATATCACATTTGCATACCAAAATCACTTGGACAAGTTTCAGATATGATTTAAGAGGTTTCAAAAGGTTTTAGGGTAAAAATGGCAAAATCGTAAAACTATAAAGCAAACGATTGATCATTGGACATACAATTGCTTGGAAGATTGATTGGCACTTGATATCCCCCTGTGTAAAATGAGGTCAAAGTTATCAATCATTCACCTTTGTTAATTGATTAATCGCTTAAAGTAACATGCACAAAACAAACAACAAAATATCGATTTCAAGGACTAGTTACACTAGTTAAGCCATTCCGATTTTGATTTCTTTCCCTATTCAAGTCAAAGACCTAAACAGACTTAATGAACTATATAAGGGTTAAGAAATCATGAAATTTGAGAGAAGAAAACCTAGAGGAGATTAGAGAAAAAAGTTTATACCTTTTGCATATTGTTTTCTAAAGGAGATTCACATGAAGCTTTGAGTTGAAGATCAATGGTGAATTCATGAATATTTTCTAAAACTAAAAGAAGATTTCAAATAAAGATTTCAAAGATGAGTTGCAATATATCTTTAATGTGAGATTGAAGATTTTCAAATGTGGCGAAATCAATACAACAAGAGGAGTTTGTTGAAGGCTAGAAGAAGAAGTTTCAAGTGCTTGAGGAAGAAGACTTGAAGGCCAGCAATAACAAAGATTTGTGGAGATCTAAATAAAAGTAGTTTGTGTTAAAGTCAGAACAAAGGTTAGTGGTTTGCTTGTGTTAATGTAAATTGTCTTGCTTGTGTTGATGCAAATTATCTTGTTTGCTAGTAGTGCATTGATTTGGTTCCAGTGTGGAACTGTTGTGGTTTTTTACTCGAGTTTGGGTTTTTCACATTAAAATTATTGTGTGTTTCATGTGTGGATTGAATGCTTATAGTTTGAATGATTGATACATCGTGAGTGAGTTTTGAGAGAATAGTTACTTAATTCCGCTATGTATAAAAATTTTGCGCAAAGAGGCTAGAACCCATAATCTTTATCTTCATAATCTTGCTTAAAATTCTATAGTTTGATTTCTTGTGGTATATTTATTGTGCTAGTATATGAATACTAAATTTTGCTTAAGTTTACTTATTTTTCTTTTAGAAACCACTACAACAAAATGTAGTATTAGTGATGCATTTATTAACGACGTAACTATAAGCGTCGCTAAAAACCCATACTTGCAACACATACAAAATCGTCGCAAAAAAATAAACTATTAGTAACGCATATTATTATGCATAGCTAATAGTTATGTATTAGTGACGCTTAGTATAAAGAGTCGCTAATACTAATGATATTAACGACGCTTTATACAAACGTCTCTAAAATATATATGTATATATATATATATATATATATATTAATTAAAAAAGAAAAAATTTATAAATATTAGCGATACTTAATTCAAGCGCCGCTAATAGTTGGACTATTAGCGATGCCAGTTATAGGCTTCACTAATAATAAGACTATTAGCGACGTTTGGATCAAACGTCGCTAATAGTCCTGATATTAGTTATTAATTTAAAACAACAAAAATTATTTGTGACATATAATATTATACATCGCTAACACCTGTATTATTAGCAACATATATACTATACGTTGCTAATAATATTTATTTTATTTTTTTATTTTTAAAATAAAATAATTTATAAAAAAATCTTAAAAATTTTATAATTATTTAATGTCCCTCTCCCCTCTCTCTCCCTCTCCTCTCCTCTTTATCCTCTTTAAATAAGCATTGTAAATAGTATTCAACGGTCAATTATAAGCATCGCGAATAGATTTATTATTTAATTTTATTTAATAAATAATTTTAAAAAAATTCATAAATATAATATATATTTTATTCAATATTCACTATTTGTATATATAATAAATAAATATTAAATTTTTAATAAAAAGTAGTGTTAATAATAGATTAAACTTTCACTATTTAGATATAATATATTTTATTTCTTAAATTTTCTTATTATTTTTAAAATATAATTTATGATAAAAGAGAGAAAGATGAGAGGGATCGAAGAGAGAGAGAAAGGGAAGAGTGAGATGGAGGACAGAGAGTGTGAGGAGAGAGATAGAGGAGAGAGGAAGAGTAGATAGAGGGGAGAGAGAGAGAGGAGAAAGAGGAGATCAAGAGAGAGAGGAGAGGGAAAGAGAGGAGAGGGGAGAGAGAGAGAGGAAAGGGACAGGGGATAGAAAAGAGAGGAAAGGGAGAGGAGAGAGAGGGGATAGAAGAGAGAGGAGAGGGAGAGAGAGATAGAGGAGAGAGAGAGAGCGAGGAGAGGGAAAGAGAGGAGAGGGGAGAGATAGAGGAGAGGGAGGAGAGAGAGAGGAGAGGTGAGAGAGGAAAGAGTAGAGAGAGAGAGGAGAAAGAGGAGATCAAGAGAGAGAGAGAGGAGAGGGAAAGAGAGGAGAGGGGAGAGAGAGAGGAGAGGGAGAGGAAAGGGAGAGGGGATAGAAGAGAGAGGAAAGGGAGAGGAGAGAGAGAGGGGATAGAAGAGAGGAGAGGGGAGAGATAGAGGAGAGGGAGAGGGAGATTATATAATTTTTTATAGATTTTTTTATAAATTATTTTATTTTAAAAATAAAAAAAATAAACTAAATACTATTAGAGATGTATATTCCTATATATCACTATTTGTATTTACTTTATTTTATTTTTAAAATTAATTTTTCAAAATAAAAAATTGAAATTAGAGGAGAGAGGAGAGGGAGAGAGAAGAGAGGGGAGGGAAGAGAGGGAGGGTGAGAGGAATTTTATTTTAAATTTTTTAAATTTTTTATTAATTTTTTTATTATTTTTTAAAGTAAAAAAATAATTAAAATAAAATACTAATAGCGACTTATAGCTATATGCGTCGCTATTAGTACATGTATTAACGACGTATAGGAATATACATCGCTATTAGTACAGGCATTGGCGATTATAGTTCTATACGTCGCTAGTAATATTTACTTTATTTTATTTTTTTATTTTTAAAATTAATTTTTAAAAATAGAAAATTATAGAAAATTAAAATTAGAGGAGAGGGGAGAGACAGAGGGAGGGAAAGAGAGGAAAGGGAGAGAAGAGAGGGGAGGGAAAAGAGAGAGAGGAGAGGGAAGAGAGAGAAAGAGGAGAGGGGAGAGGGGAGGGAAAAGAGAGAATAATATTATTTTAATTTTTTTAAAAAAATATTTTTAAAATAAAAAAAATTAAAAAATTAAAATTAGAAGAGAGAGGGGGAAAGGAAGAGAGAGAGTGAGGATAGGGAAGAGAGAGAGAGAGAGGAGAGTGGAGGGAAGAGAGAGAGAGGGGAGAGGGGAGGGAAGAGAGCGAGAGAGGAGAGAGGATGGAAGAGAGAGAGAGAGAGAGGAGAGGGGAGGGAAGAGAGAGAAAATTTTTATTTTAATTTATTATTATTATTATTTATTTTTAAAATAAAAAATATAAATAAAATACTAATAGCGATGTATAGTGTTATACGTTGCTATTAGTACATGTAGAGCGACGTATAAGAGTATACGTCACTAATACGTGTACTAATAGCGACGTATATAACTACACGTCTCTATTAGTATTTTTATTGAATTTTTTTATTTTTTAAAATTAATTTTAAAAAATAAAAAATCTTAAAATTTTGAAATTAGAAGAGAGTGGGGGGAGGGAAGAGAGAGTGAGATGATAGGGTAGAGAGAGGAGGGGAGAGGGAAGAGCGAGAGAGGAGAGGGAAGAGAGAGAGGGAGAGGGAGGAGAGAGAGAGGGAGGTGAGGGAGAGAGAGGGAAGAAAGAGGGAGAGGGAGAGAGAGAGGATAGTGAGAGAGAGAGGGAGGAGAGAGATAGGGGAGAGAGAGGGAAAAGAAGAGAGATAGAGAGGAGAGAGGGTAGAGAGAGAAGAAGTGGAGAGAGAAGGAGAAAAAATTAATTAAAAATTACTTTTTTTAAAATAAAAAATTTATAAAAAATAGGTAGTAGCGACACATAACTATGCATCGCTACTACCTGACAGTAGTAGCAACGTATGTTCATATGCGTCGCTACTACCTATTTTTTTAAAATTTTAAATTTAAATGAAAGAGATAGGGGAAGGGGTGAGAGGGGTGAGAGAGAGGGGGGAGGGGAGAGACAGAGAGGAGGGAGAAGAGAGGAGAGAGAGAGGGAGGAGAGAGAAAGGAGTGAGAGAGAGAGGGAGGAGAGAGAGAGGGAGAGAGAGAGGGGAGGGAGAGGAGAGAGAGAGAGAAGGGGAGAGAGAGAGAGGAGAAGGGGGAGAACGAGAGAAGGGAGAGAGAGGAGAAGGGGGAGAGAGAGAGGAGAAGGGGGAGAGAGAGAGAGAGAAGGGGGAGAGAGAAAATACCAAGTGTGACATTTCTTTATAATGTCGCAATAAGGACTATTTTTGCGACGTATGCAATGTTCATCGCTAAAATGTATTGTATTTAGTGATATATTGCTTTATACATCGCTAAATACAGACATTTTAGCGACGTATGTAGTGTTCGTCGCTAATAATTAATATTTTTAAAATAAAATACGAGGGCGAAATTACACCCACGCGGGGAAATTTCCCGCGCGGGTGAAATTTCTCCGCGCTGGCAAAATTTTGCCCACTCCTTATAACTTGCCCCACCATGCCTCCCTGCCACGTCTCCCCGCCGCGCCTCCCGCCACCCTCGTCTTCGACCATCCCTGCCCCGCCGCCGCACTGTCGTTTCTCCCCACCGTCCTCCGATGCCCCCTCGTCTCGCCGCCTTCTCCCCTCTTCTCCTCCCCCTGCAGTGTGATGTGAGGCCGGCAGGACGTTGCCCCTTCCTCCACCCCCCACCCCCGCCGCATCTGCCACCCTCGTCTTCGTCCATCCCTGCCCCGCCATCTTCCTTGCCCCACCACCGCTGCCGTTTCTCCCCACTATCTTCCGGTACCCCTCGTTTCGTCCCCTTCTCCCCTTTTCTCCTCCCTCGCACCGTGATGTGAGGCCGGCGGCTTTGCCGCTTCCTCTGCCCCCCACCCCGCCAAGCTCCGCCCAGGCTCCGCCGTCATCTAGCTCCCCTCCATCCTGTTCCAGTCCTCCTTCCCTGCTGCCCCCTTTCCCCTCCCCTCCCCTCCCCTCCCCTTGCTCTGCTCCGCCCCCTTCCCTTCCCGGTTCCTCCCCTTCTCACCTCTGGCTTCCCCCTTCCCCCCTCCTTCGGGGTGGAGCCGGGGAGAAGTGGGGTGGGGGGCCGGATTCCGGCCACCCGCCATCCTCCGGTCCCCCACCCCCCTCCTCCCAGTTCCCAGTCGACCTTTGCCCCATGAATGCGGATCAAGCAGGATCTTACTGCGATTGCTCAAAACCAAGAGAGCTGATGAAGGTGCTTGGATATCTATGAGAAGAGGCTGGATGAGAGCAGGTTTCTAGTGGGAGACGAGTTCTTTTTGGCATATTTATTGCATTTTCCTAACATTCAATTTTTAGTGAAGGCGACAAAAAATGGTAACATGTTCACTGGGAGGAAGAATGTGAACCGGTGGTGGGAGGAGAGTTCTTGCCGTGACTCATGGAAGAAGGTTGTGGAGATGCAAAACATGCACATCAACTTCTGTCTCTCTTTAGATTATGTTTTTTATTTTTACCTTGATGTAATGTAACTCCCACGTGATAATAATATGAATTTGTATAAGATTGTGTTGTTTATTTCTATCATGATGTAATGTAACTCCGATGTGATAATAATATGAATTTGTATAAGTAGAGGTAGCAAAGGGTATGCATTAATATATGTTTGGTAAGTGTTAAGACCATTAGTATGCTATATCATATACCCTAAATGACCATAATAATATGAACTTGTATGATTAGAGGTAGCCAAGGGTATGCATTAATGATGTGTTTGGTAAGTGTTAAGACCATAGAATGCTCATAGACCATAAAGGATCATAGAATGCTATATCGTGGATTAAAAGACCAGAGAATTTATATGATGGATGTGGTGTAATTGTGTATTTGGAAAGATAAAATTATATTTAAGTTATAATATTATTGCTATAATGTTATAGTAATATCACTTATATGTTGTAGCAATATTGTTAATAAGGTATAGTATTATCATTGCAACGATGTCACATTATCGCTATAACAATGTAACATTATCGTTACAATAATGTAGCATTATCGCTATAACGATGTAATAATATTGTTACAATAATGTAGCATTATCGCTATAATGATATAGTATTATCGATACAACGATGTAGCAATATTGTTACAACAGTATAGCATTATTGCTATTACGATGTAGCATTATCGCTATAACAATGTATTGATATTGCTACAATGTTGTATCAATATCGCTACAATGATGTAGCATTATTGCTACAACAATATATTATTATTGCTGTAATGTTGTATTAATATCGCTACAATGATGTAGCATTATCGCTACAACGATGTATTGTTATTGCTACAACGTTGTTGCAATATCGTTACAACAATGTAGCAATATTGTTACATTGATGTAGCATTATCGCTACAACGATGTGACATTATTGCTATAACAATGTATTGTTATTGCTATGTGGGGCCAATACAACTATGTATTGTTATTGTTAAGTGTCCCTATCGTTATATTTTTTTAAATATAATAATTAATAAATTAATAATGTGTCGATATGTATCTGCTGTATCGATATAGTATAGGCCAATAAAGCGATACGAGTAAGTACAACTGATAAGCACTCGTATCGGCCAATACGAACTTCCATGGGCCCATCAAGCGATAAAAATTGTTTAAGGATGAGCATAAGGCCTCTTGTACTTGTACAATCAATCTAGCAAAATAAAAAATCTTTTTTAGCGTCATATTAAACCATTCAATATGGCCTAAAGACAAATACGAGTGGCCGAGCATATTATTGGTGTTGCACACAAACTGCGTACAATGCATAAATGAAGGTTACTTTTTTGAATTTTTTTCATAAATTCAATTATTCCAAAAAATACACAAATTCCTTACCCAAACATGATTCTATCAAAACAATTCCATTCAAAGGGTATATTTGTCAATTTACCTAAAAATTCTAAAGAATCTAACCTTAAACACAATTTGCTATCCAAACACGATTCCATATGAAAATTTTCAAACCCAAACGAAATTCCGATTCTATATTGAATCGATGGAATTAATTCCAAAAAATTCTGATTAGCTAGCAAATTGATTTAGTACCCAAACAACCCCTTAATCTAGATGGGGAGAGGTAAGAAACAAAATACCATTGAGTTAGGATCAAGGGACCCAAGGGCTTCCAGCATTGGGTTAGACAAAGTGAGACTAATTTGATGTGAGCGGAGTTTAGTTTAGAGACAACCATAGGATAAACTGAGGCTTGTCCATATTTGATGGAGTACTTTAGCACAATCTCTACATTGAGTCAATGTGTTTACGCTCAGTTGGTTTGACAGTAGTATGCATAACTCCATTTGGAGAATGATAATGCATTAGTTGGAGATGCAAACAGTGTTTAGGTGAGAGTGATACCTGACATCATAACTAATGTTATTGGATGTGAGAGGAGACAACTCAAATATCCTTAGTTTGATGGATATGGATTTCCACTTGACAGTGAGCTTACTAGGAGTTAGCTTGGTTTACTTAGAGGACTAGAGCCAGAGGTTTCTTTTTTGGAACACTCCATGACATGGGATTTCAGGCTACTTCATGTCATAGCTCAGTGTGACATTTGGAGTGCCAGGAAGGAAAGAGTGGATAGAACAATGACATGGCTTCTACACCTATTAGCACAACCACAGCTAGAGTTGGATCTACCCTCCATTATTTTTTGGTAGGATTGTTACATTCCTACATGGTCATACACATGAAATGTTACCTTATGCATACATCCTGTACCGAAATTTCACTGTGATACATGTTAGGATACCTAGAGCAAAGCCCACAATGATCGATATAGGTCTTATTGACATTGCAATGGTTAGTAGAATGCTATATCACCATCAAGGTGAGTTCATGAGCCAAAGAGAGTAGATGCAGTAATATAGGCCCCAACACCGATGGATGATCCAGATAAACCGATTACTATTGCCAATTTCAAAGTGTTTCAAGATGTTGTGTTTTAGAGGCTTACATACATTATCTTTTGCTCAAAGCATGACTTCCACTTACAGATAGTGAGTGGGAGCAGAGTGATAATGATGAGACTGTAGACTAATTTTTATATTGATTATGTATCACTTTTTCATGTATTCCTTTATTTAAAACTTGTTCAGTTCAGTTATGTTTCATTTTGACTATGAGATGTACTTTAAAATTGATGTTATGTTGGGATGTGTGATAGACATGATGTGTTGATGCTTTTATATATTTTCATGTCATTTATTGATGGTGATAATTTGATTGTGCTTTAATGTGTATTTTTATTCATTATTGTTTTAACTTTTTATCTATTTATATCAAAAAGGAGGAGACATTATTAATGAAAATTAAAGTGCTTATTTTTATTTGATTGAACAATACTATACAAATTAATTTAATTTTAAGTATGCAGGATAAGTACATAGTTATACAAGGTTTTTCAAGATCAATTCCAAAGGAGTCTATATTAATCATTGTAGTGTCAAGTTATTTGTACAATTTAAAATTCAATGCACTATCTCAAGAGTTGTAATATTATTTTGATTTTCAAATATGTAGTATTTTTTTTAGAAATAGCCAAATGGGGAGATTGTAAGAATATATGAGTCATATGTTAAGGTTATTGGCTAATTTCTTTGTCAAAGTTATGTTTAGAAACCTTTTGTATGTATTGAGTCTTAGAATCTTATTAGATGTTATTGTGGTCGAGTCAGATTTAGAATTGACAAACTTGAAAAATAGCAATGGACAAGTTCTTATAAATCAAGACAGAAGACTAAAAAATATTGAGGGTTTTTTAAGGTTATTGAGATCACATTTGTATACCAAAATCACTAGGACAAGTTTAGATATAATTTCATAGGTTTCTGAAGGTTTCAGGATAAAGAGGCAAAATGGTAAAAATATACATAGAACAAACGATCAATTGCTAGAAATACAATTGATTGGAATGAACGATCAACACCTGATTTCTCCCTGTGTAATACTAAGCCGAGAGTTATCGATCACCTTCGTTAATTGATCAATCGCTTGAAATATCGTGCACAAAATAAATAGTTAATGATCGATAGCTATTTGGAATGAACGATCACTTTAAGGACTAGTTACACTAATTAAGATGTTCTGAGTTCAATTTCTTTTGTTATTCTAGTCAAAGACTTAAACTGACTTAAAGAAGTATATAAGGGTTAAGAAATTACGAAATTTGAGGGAGGAAAACCTATAGGAGATTAGAGACAAAAAGTTTATACCTTTTGCATGTTATTTCTAAAGGAGATTCACATGAAGCTTGGAGTTGAATATCAATGGTGAATTCATGAAGCTTTTCCACAACTAAAAGAAGATTTCACTTAGAGATTTCAAAGATAAGTTGCAGTATATTTTCAATAGGATATTAAAGATTTCTAAAGGAGGCCAAAGTCAATACAACAGAGGAGCTTGTTGATGTTTAGAAGAAAATAAAGACAATACAAGGAGGAAGAAATTCTAAGTGCTAGAGGGAGAAGATTTGAAGGGCAGTAATAACAATGATTTGTAGAGATCTAAACAAAAAAAGTTTGTATTAGAGTTAAAACAAAAGTTGGTGGTTTACTTGTGTCGATGTAAATTGTCTTGCTTCCTAGTAGTGCGTTGATTTGGTTCCGATGTGGAATTGCCATGGTATATTACCCGAATTTGGGTTTTTCACGTTAAAATTGTAGTGTGTTTCATGTGTGAATTGAATGTTTATGATTTAAATGATTGATACATTGTGACTTTTGAGAGAATATTTACTTGATTATTCTACATATAAAAATTCTATACAAAGAGGCTAGAACTCGTAGTCTTTATCTTTATAGATAATTGGACTTGTGGCAATCTAGTGATCCACTATATTCTTATAGACAAATATTAAACTCACAAGCATGAGTTCAAGCTATGTGGGCCGTCGAATTTCGATATGACTATGCACATAACCCAAGGGGCAGACATGTCGCATGCCCACTTGCATCATCGGATCTCGATCTTACAGTTCTCAAAGCCTAGACTCACACATACGGGAATAAAGAATTTAATTTATTTTCTTGTAATTATATATCCTATATTTATACATTAAATATTATATTATTTAATTTTAATAAAATATAATAATAAAATTTATAATTATTTGCAATGTATAGGTTTATACATTGCAAATAGTGTGGTTATTTGCGAGGTATAAGTCTTTATGTCGCAAATAACCATGTATACATTTATACATCTCAAATAACATATATATATATATATATATATATGCAAATAGTCTTATTATTTGCAACGTATATATCTATACTTCACAAATAATATTTTTTATTTAATATTTGTTATCTATATTAAATAATATAGTATATATATAAATATATAACAAATAAGTACAAACAAATAAATTATAATTCCTTCCTTCATGTGTGAGAGAGACTATGCTCATGCACGTCTATACGAAGCCCGACCATGTGTAGCGTAAAATTTCAATATGATGGCATATATATGTCAGGAGGGAGGCATGTTGTATGCCCCTTGCGTCGTTTGATACAATTGGGAAAGCATGAGCTGACACAAATGTTACTAAATAAATTAATATATTTTTTGTATAATAATATATTATATATTTATATATTAAATAATATATTATTTAATTAAAATAATATATAATAAATATAATATAATAAATAGAAATAATATTTATTATTTGTGACGTTTTATAATAAATACAATATCCCTCAATCACCCCTCTTCCGTGCTCTCCCCTCAATCTTTGTTCCAGAGGTGTTCAACACAGTTATTTGCCCCATCATCGGCCTTCTCCGGGCAAACCCATTAGCCTCATATGCCAATTGAGACAAAAAACTAGTTTGGTCGGGTTTCGGTGATCCAAACCCGATCGGTCACAACCCAACTTGATAAAAACATGCAGGCACATGTTCTTATGGATCTTGCAGGCCTTGCCACTGTATCGTCCACTGTCATCGGCGACGCTAGAGTATTAGCAACAGACAAAAATGTCGCAATTACAATTAAGTGTCCTCTTTATCTTATAAAACCCAATTATATCGTTATTTGCGACGTCTTCTTTAAACGTCGCAAATAATTTTCGCCCACCCGCCTTATTTCCATCCTCCCGCTCCCGCCCGAACTGAAGCAAAGTTTCCAGACGGAGAGAGAGAGCCTCGGCCTCCCTCGAACTCCATCTACCCACAATCCCCGGCTGCCTCGCTCTCAGTTTCGGCCTGGCGACGGCAGGTGGCCTTCTATCCCTGCCCCCAGCTCCTCCGCCGGCGCAAGGTAGACCCTCCCCCTCCGTGGTTTTTTTTTTTAATTTCCGCAGCTGCAGCTGGCCGTCCGGCCACTGAGGACTCCGTCTTGGCTCCGGGTGCAACCGCCAAGTTGGGGTCCTACATCTTTCCTCCGGATGACAAGACGAAGATGGCCGAATCGGTGGAGCTTCCGAGTCGTCTGGCAATTCTTCTCTTCAGGAACAAGGCGCTCCTGCCCAGTGCCTTCATCCGAATCCGCTGCACTTCTCTCAGTAGGTTCTCACTCCTCCCTCCCTCTCTCATTAATGACTGAATGAATGTCCTAATTCAAAATTTGTGAAAATTTGCTGCTTACAGTTAACGGAGACAGCTGGATTTTTTTCGATTTTTCAACAGGAAACGTGTCCCGTTTGCTTAATAGTTAATTCAGGTCCTCTTTCTTGCATTTTTCGAAAGTTTTATTTTTGTTTAAATTTCGTGTTAGCATCCTGGTTCTTCTAATTGATTTTTGTTTCGTAGCTTTTTCATTGCTGTGGTTTTGATTTGGGAAGGAACTCTCCATTTTCGGTGTACGATTGTCCTTTTGTTTTGGATTTCTGGTCATCGATGTATCCAATTGCATATATAATTCCTCTTTAGGTTAGGAAGTTTGCTTTATGTGCTTATGTATTGATAATGGTCAATATAGCGCTGGACTTTCCCAAGTTTCCAGTTAATTAAGTGTGAATATGCTGACAGTGAGATCCTTTTCGACATTATCTATCTATGAACTATCATTTTTTCTGTATGCAGTATAAAATTAGTGGAGCAAGAGCTATGGCAGCAAAAAGAGAAGGGGTTCATTGGCGTGGGTCCCGTTCGAGATTCTGTGAGTGTGCACTTGGTCCCATTTCAATTGTAAAATTCTGGTTCTTTCTAGTTTTCTGATTCCCTCTTTTGCGAATAGGTAGCCTCTCTATTAGCATTAATGTTTTTCTTGCCACATCATGCTGAACATAGTCCACTCTGCCCATTGAATAGGCATCCCTCAAACGTGGCACAAAAAATATGTCAACCCCAGGTGAAAATTTAATTGTAATATTTTAAAACTTTTGAGTATGGATTAATGCAACGAACTCTGATCTCTAGCACATGAAATGCAAGTGCTATTGGGAAATTTTGCACTGTATGATGTTTCTGTTTTACATTTTTTTGGTTTTTTCAGGCTATGTATTGAGCAAATAAAGTAAGTTGACAGAAACCAGAAGCAGTCAAAATGAATTAGAAATATTGAAATGTGAATTCCTTGTTTAGTGCCAACAGTTGACGAAAGGATGACAGCTCCAACTTTCTTGCTAAGTTGTGTTTGGTATCATTTATTGCTTGAAGTCTTGGCCCATCATCTGTTTGTTCATCGGAGTACTTAGAGCGTTAGATGTGCTTCTTTTATTATCTTGATACACGCACATTTGCTTCATACATGTTAAATTCAGCTATCCTCCCAGCCTTGAATGGATGTCTATTTGTGGTTGTCCCAAATTCGAAGAGCAGTTGAAAGAGGTAGATTGGAAAGGCTGGGTGGGATTGCCAGGACCACGCCTTAGGAAGTGGAGGGGAGTTCATAGCCCCACTCTCTTGGCCATGTGTATAGGGATTATACTCCGGCTTGGGGGTGCAATGTGTTGGTGTAATATGTTCCCCGCCCGAGAGGAAAGTGGCAGGGGTGGGAGGCCGGTTGCCCTGCCTTAGTCAGGTCCTTTTGCTGCAGACACCCTTGGTCCTAGTTAACAAAGATTATGCTCTTTTTGAACGTTTGTTGAATGCTAGAATATGTTACTCTTTCGCATCATAATGTTTTTGTTTTTTACTTTTTTTTTATACGATGTTATTTACTTATTAAAGCGTAATTATTGGGTGATTAGCACTTCTGGTCTATAATTTATGATTTAAAGGAAAGAGAGTCTGTGGCAACTTGGGAGTTGTACAAATTAAAACAAAGAGGGAATGACGATGGTTTTTCCAACAGTTTGCTTAGTTGATTAGTAACTAGTGTTTTATCGTATAACTTAGTTTTATACTAAACCATCTACTGGTACTTCATAAATGTTGAATGTGTTGAAGACTGAGGATGCCCCTTCGGTAAATGTTGAAGACTGCAGAATAAAAATGAGGAGCTTCAGTCACAATTACTTGCTTCTGTCTCCGTAAGTGCTATCAACATATCAATGTTAATCAGGACCCAATAAATATATTTTTCTTGTTGCAAACAATAAATATTGCATGTCTGAATGCTGATCTATTTTGTAATTCATTTATGGAAAGTCTATTATGCAAGGCAACAAATAAGGATCAGGTTTCTTGTGGAGATGTTATGTTATCATGACAAAATTCCCTCTATTAGACAGTGAGTTTTTTTGTATATTGTATCATGAGAATTATTTCAATTAAGTACCCTTGATTGCTCTGGTTCAACCTACATAGTTCATCATTTTGCCTACCCTGTTTCTGAAAAAATTCCTAACTTAGATTCAAGGACCACGCTGCCCACCCAATCATGTTAGAGTATAAGTCATTCTCTGAGCAGACTATATTTGATATGCAAAGCTTACAAAGAAGCTTTACACTATATAAATATTTGCATACAGTTTATTTAATTGTTTACTGAATGTGAATTTCCTTGAGCTTCACGTGGCCATATTTAATGTACTGATTGACTGAGCTATCTTGCACAAGGACTGGATCCACATACTTCATCCATTGCATATTATTGTACAATAGCAGGTGCATTTTTTTCCTCTTACCTTTCAAGGTTCTCTACCTCGAATGTTGGACTTAATACTAATTGGAATGACCCATCGTTGGTGAAAGATGGTTATTTTTTTAGTTTGAGTGCTTGGCGACTAGTATTTATGCAATTGAATGTGAGTTTCATTATAAACTTATCTAATTCAATTGATCTTTTCTATTTTTGTAGATAGATTGAAGTATTGGCCTTTTACACTAAGCTACACACAAAGAAGGTTATTAATCTTGTTTTTAGGATTATTGCTTTAAAGTTGTTCTATGTTACAACTGTTTTAATTTCATTGATTAGGAAATTTTCTCATTAACTTAAAGTCTCCATGATATGCTTATACACATAGAAAATCTCTTGGTTGTCATGCTAATATACTGGAAAATCTCTTGGTTACCATGCTTAAATTTTAACCATTTTAATTAGTTCTTTTTGGGTGATGATGTTGGGGAGGTGATTAAAAATATTATTTCAGTTGTTAATAAATGTCTCTTGCAGGTGCATTTCCACTTGAAGGTGCTTGTTAGGAAATCAACTGGAGAGATACAAGTCAAAGATGTTACTTATTCTAATGATGCAATTTTATTAGACTCTTTTAGCACCCTTGCAATGTCCATTGACTTGTCTATAGAACTTATACAAGTATTTAAAAATTATATAAGGGAATGTTAGCATTTTTGTTTTATTAGGTTAAAAGGTAATTGTTTCTATTGAACTATGCAACTGACTTTTTTTCTTGTTGCTATGATGTGGGTGATGATGGGTTGATATCTATAGTTGATGTGGTAATCAGTTAAATTTTTAAGGTGTTACTGTTATCCTCTCGTGCATTCACCTAAGGGCATTTATTCCTGATTTTAATGTGTAATTAAAAAAGTTTAGCCACTGTGAAGCGAGAAAACAAGTTTTGATATATTTTTACTCATTTATCTCTTACTTATAACGGGGAAGAAATACAATAAAGCTCCCAAGATTCAAAGGTTGGTGATCCTTTTTAACTTTGCTGAAGAAGTAGGTGAGGATTGTAGACAAGAAGAAGGGAATTGCAAAGGCCAAGACAGAGGCTGCCGAGTACCGATAGTTGTTGGCAACTAGGCTGAAGGAGCAACACTACTGTAGGAGTGGAAGCCTCTCAAAGAAGAGGTCTAGGCTCCCCCTAGCTTCATACCCATAAATTCTAACCTAATTTTTTATTTTGTTTTAAAAATATTAAAATGGAACAAGTAGCGAGTAAATCTCTAAAGACAAATGATAATATAATGTTTGGAGGTGTTGAATGCTTTTATTCTTCTTTAAGCATATTGAATTTTATTTTATACAAGTATAATTTTTTTCCAATAATTTTTTAATAGCTTTGCTTTATAAGTGTCTCAATTAATATTATTAGTGACATTTTAAAAAAAAACGTCTTTAATACCTATAACAAAAACATCTCTATTGCCTATTCCATTAGCAACATTTTACAGAAAATGTCACTAATGTCGACGTTTCAAATAAAATGTCTAACATTAAAATGTCACTAATAAGTTATTTTTTATTTTTTTAAAAATATTTTTTTATTTGTGACACTTTCTAAAAAGTCGTCAATAGGCTATTTTTATTTTTTTCATAATAAGTTTTTATTAGTGACGTACTTAAACATTGCTAATAACATGATTTTTTTAAATGTTTTTATTATTAGCGACACTATCTTTAGTTATTGAATTCTTGGTTATTAGCGACTTTTTTCATAAAATGTCACTATAAAGTAAGCTATAAGCAACATTTAAACATCACTAATAGACGATTGGTGACATAAATAAAAAATGTTGTAAATAATATAATATTAGCAACACAAAAGAAACATCGCTAATAGCGGTACTATTGGCGATGTTTTTTCATGTGTCATAAATTTGCAGTTGCGATGGGATTTTTTTATGTTTTTTAAGCATTGCTAATAGTCATTAGCAACACTTTTAAGACTATTAGCAATGTTACTAATCGTCTTTTTTGTTCTAGTGATATGCTATAACTTAACCTCATGTCATATTTAGGGCTCCTTTGGAAACCCGGAACTGACCCGACCCGGATGAAATTGACCCGAAATTGACCCAGTTCGGGTCGGGTTGGGTATTAAAGTTAAAAACCCAAATGCTTTTTGGGTCAAGTCGGGTTCTACTCACAAAATACCCAAGACCCGATCCAACCCAAAATTAACTCATGACCCAACCTAGAGTATCAACATAAAACCTAAGTATATATTCCTTCCTCTCCCCCTAACCTGGCCGCCACTTTTCTAATTTTCTTCTTCATTTGTGTCCTGCAGTCAAATCCATCTCTCCTCATCCTTCAGCAGTGCCGGTGACTGGTTCTTATCGTCACCAACCAAGATCCTATCTCTTTTGGTCAAGAATCACTCCCGCGGCCCGGATCTATTCTCCTCCGCCAAACACCCCCAACCACTTCCTCCTTTTCCTCACATCACCGTGGGCCAAGATCCTATCTTTTTAGACAAGAATTGCTCTTGTCCTGGATCCATTCTCCTCCACCAAACACCGCCAACCGCTTCCTCCTTTGCCTCACATCACCGTTGGTGACCTTGTGCCATTCAAAGGTATGAGGTATCTATTGGTTTCTATTTTTGGACCTCTTTGATTTTCATATTTTTATTGTATGTCACTAATCCAACCATTTGAAGCATCTCATTAAAGTTGGAAAAGGGAGGACAGTCGCTAGTATTTTTATTGTATGGCTTAATGTATAAGCTAAATGAGGTTTTTTTAAGGCAGTTGTATCATTGGATTTTTTTTATTCAACTTAGCAAGTACAAATTTACATCGGGTTTTTGGAATCGACCCAAGATAAGATCTCTTGAGAATCCAAATTATAAGGGTTGATTTTCTTTTCATGATTTTTACTAAAAAATTATAAAAAACAAAAAAAATCTTTTTTTAAAGAGAACAATGTTTCATTTGGGTTGGGGGGTGAGCTTTGATAATTTCTATTAATATTATCAATTGGGATAACCATCATCTTTTCTTGGTATTCTTCCTCTTTACTTTGATCTCTAGATCATGATGGCACTTAGATATTTTCAATAAAACTTTCCTTTTGTGATGAGTCTTTATAATTAACTTTCATGAAGAGGATCTTAGAAATTAATGTTAGTTTTTAAATTTTCACTCACACTTGACTAATTTTTAGAGTTGAATTTGAATTATGTGATTGTTGCTATAATACTCACGCCGAATGTCAAGAGGCACTGAATCCAATGAACTTTGACCTCCTTGTTCACTTGGTTGGCTGGGAAAAAAGAAAAAATAGTGAATTATTATCGTTATGGAAAGCAATCAATGAATTAGACTGGACACATCGAAAAGGGCTACCTATGAAAAAAAATGAAAGGAAGCAGAAAAAAAGAGTGATGCCCATCATATGAAAAAAAATAGTTAAATAATATTTCATTTTGTGAGATAGGGCAAAGCTATCGTTGTAACAACGCAAACATGCTAGAATATCACAGATAAAGCCCATGAGGTATTAAAGTGAACATCCAAACCGCTTGTTATCTCAGACAGATTGCTAATTTTGAATTAGTTCTTTTGGCTATCTAAACATCTCTTGGTGAGTAAAAGAGCATACTACTTTAGGAGACTGATCCTCTAATTATCTTGTCAAAATTTTACATAGACTCACTAACACATTGTTTCAAAAGTTTCGCTACATAGAAATTTAATTGTTTAGACTTTCATGAATATTTTTCTAATATTTAATCTATGGAAACTAGTGCTTGAGTATTTTAGAATTAATTGTAAAGCTTGATATTTGCTTAGTGGGGATGAAGGGATTCTTTGGTCTTGCTTTACAATTATTATCTTAATTTTTACTTCCTCAACACAAAACTTGGGAGTCAACCCATAATTTTTTTAATTTTGTGGGTATATTCACTACAAACCCTCACGAGACACAACTTTTTCACTAGGGCAAGTTAGGGGTTTAATGACTCGCTATATGTGCTAAACATAGTCGTGATAGCCTACAAAAGTGGCATGTTTTCTTGTTTTCTTTTTAATTATTTTTCTTTTCGAATGCATAGATTGCTAGAGACTAGCAATATGCTGATTGGCAAGTATTTGATGCACTGAAATAATGTTTAATTAAATATTTTCAAATCTTGAATTGTAATTCTATTTTGTGTTAATTCATTATTTATTTGAGTTATTTATATCGTGAATAGGTGAGTTAGGCCTCCGTTGTGTTTACATCTCCAAATGGGCTTCGATAGGATCCAAGTGGAAGAGGAAGTGAAGCCCAACTACCTAAAACTATTTAAAAGTCAAGAATGGAATCCTAATGGTCTAAACATACATGGAATGGTCAAACATAACCTTGTGGGCCCATTAGATTTCATATTTGCATTAAGAGAACCAACTTCTGGAAGAAGCTGATTTGGATAGATTGACACATCCTTAGTATTTTAGTTATATCTTTCTGTGTATAATTCGGATTGATATGATTCTGGTTGCATTAGAAATAAGACTTTCATGGCTATAATCATTGTTTTAGGATGAAATTTATAAATCTGAAGATATATAAGTCAAATCCGGTATGTAAAGGGATAGCTAGTTAACTAACCCGAGGCCAACATATGAATGATCTTTTCATTAGTTGTGGTTGATATACATAAGAAAAGATAATAAGACTAATTGGATAGCTAAAGGAAGAATAAAAGATAATTATTTATTAAATAAATTATTAATTTACTTGATTAATTTAGAATCTAATCATTGCCAAAGAAGTAAGCAATCAATCAGGATACAATCAAGAGATATGATTTGACCTTCCTAACTTTTTAAAGTAGCCCCTTCTACTCATATAAATAGAGGGGTAGACGTGGTAGATGCATCATCCCCTCCTCTTTAAAGCTCTCTTCTCATATTTTTCTTCTCTTCTTTTGTATTTTTTAATTTTTAGTTTTATTGTAATGGCTTTCTAGGCTCTCTAGCTAAGGTTAGATGTAATTTGTAACAATCTAATAGAGTTCTATTTATGTTTCATCAATGATTTTAAGTACGTATTAATTATTTAAAATTATGTTTATTTAATATTATTTATCTTCTTGTAACTTTGTGATTTTAACACATAAGATGCTTGAAGGCTCTCCTTATTGATCGTTTGTTGTTTTGATACATAGAACTCTTGAAGAAATAATTTATTTTTATCCTTTATCTATCGAAAGTATTTTTTATTTTTATCTTTATTTTTAATATTCATATCTTTCGGTTATATAGAATCTTTATTCAATTTTAACTGAGATAACATAATACATAAAGAACATCACTAGATGTTACAATAACCCTTAATGCCTTAGTATTTTATCTTATTATTTTATTAACTCTTTATTACCTCTATACTTTTCTATTTTTTTCTCTTAATCTTTATTTGCTTCTCTAATTTTGTAATCATTGTGATAGTCATACAAAGGCAATCTTTGTGGATTTGACCTTGCAAGACTGTATCCACTTTTGTACTTACAAGTAATGTAACCTTAAGCTTTGACTCAATTTGATGACTTAATAGTTTAGGTGTAATACATATATATTTAATTATCAAAATATTTTAACACATGTCTAAACATTGTTTTGCAAATTGGTCAAATATTTTTTAACATCGTTGGACAGACCCTTGGTTTGCATGTCATAGGAGGCTATGAGTTTGTGTTTACATGTCAAAACATTTTAACACATATGTCAAAGCATTTTTTGCACATTGGTTATACGTTTGTGCACATATTGGGACAAGTCAACCCTTAGTTAGCATGACATAGGTATAGGCATGCATTGGTCATTACCTTCGATAAGAGCATCCTAAGGTAGGACTTGAGAAGTGAGGGCCTCCTTGCTGTGACCTGCAGACCTCGATGATGATGGCGGTCTGAGGCACTATGTCTAGCACAACACTAAAGCCCTTGGGGTCATCATGCTCTTGGATGACAAGTTTGGCCTCATCATATGGCAGAGGGAGCTTTAATGGATCGAAGGGACCAAAGAAGGGGAGACGTTGTAGAGATTTTAGCTATAACAGAGGAGGGGAGGGGGTGGATTGCAGAAGTGTCACCGCCATTATCACAGTCGAGGAGGTAGATATTTCTTTTTAAGTAAAAAAGACACTCTGATAGGTAGGAAGGGGCATGAGGTGGGAGATGGAGTGTAATAGCAACAAAACACACTAAGAAAGTGTTTAGGCTGTTGCCGTCGTGAGAGAGTCAAGAAGGAGATATGAAGGTGAAGGCAAAATGGTAAAAAAAAGTATAAATCTATGAAATAAAGATTCTTATAAAAAGTTAAATAATCAAAATTTTTACTATAATAACCTAAATTTTGGTAAAACTTTATGATATAACATAAATTAGTTTTTGCTAAAAACATAAATTAAGATTGCGTATCGGATAATTGGCACGGAGAATGGGTTACCTACCCAATCCGACTCACAAAGGACGGGTATTGGAACAGTCAATTTTACCACTTGGTAGAAGCGGGGTAGGACAGAGAGTGGGCCAGACACACTAATCACCTCAATGCATTGTACTCAGTCATCATCTATCCTTATGGGGTCAACGGGAGGACGCTTCGGGGCAACTTCTCAGGCTCAGCAACGAAGATTATTGATGCTGTCACAGTGATATTGCACGTCACCTTTGAGCATCGCCGCCTCTAGATGTAATTATCACACATTTAAGTGCTTATATTTAACATAATAGTGATTTGACTTAATAAGTAAAGATTGACTTAATAAGTAAGGATCATTGTGAACCGCTGAGATGTCACAATTGAGATAAGTAGTAGGCTTCTTCCATGTTTTTGCTATGTCTTTTAAAAATGAGTCTTGTTTATTTTAGTGAGTTCACGTACAACATGCACCATTGAATTTTGGTCTAACAATACACGTTATATAAGAGGCCGGCAAGTTTGTATGAGTTTGAGCTTACTTGTGGTTATTACATGAGGTGAGGCAATATGCATGTATTATCAAATTTTAATATAATAATATACATTAAATAGGGGGTAAGCGGGTTTAAATCACCTAGCTATAAGACTAACGATGCTCACACATAAACGTCGTCTCATATTAATCTTTGTTTTAAGAACAATTAACAAATGCCCATAAATTGAGTGCATAGATCATCTTTTTCTACCTTGGGTTACAAGATCTCGCAGACACATATAAGTAGTAGACTCTTTCCTTTTCGATAAATAATTTTATGGCAAATATGTAGCTTCAAATATTAATAATATTACGAATTTAATTGAGCCCATTGGTCCCACCAAACCAGAGAAAGGAGTGTCCATTGGGTTGTATGATCAGGACTGCGTTACCCTCCAAGCACACCCTTTGTCCCATATTAATTATCGGAATTAAATTATTCATTGTAGACAATTAGAGCGGGACTGGGAAATGTTCGTTTAAATCTTGCAACTTGTGAGGGCCTCGCCCTCCTAAATTAGATGAACTTCTTCCTGTCAGGCCTCCATCACTTGAGCTGTACTGGCCACATATCTTGTCATATCGATTAACAAGGCCCACTCGGTGGGACATTGCCAATATGTTTTTACTATGTTTAAATGAGTCCATCAGATCAACAATGTACACACATTAATAGCGTAAATAACACATACTCTAATATATATATTAACATATGTTACTGGTAAGCTAAACTCATTGTCAAATGTAGCTTCCCATAAATTGATGCCTCACGTCGAGCTGGGTGGGCCCAGGGGAGTGAGCAGTGTCATCTCCACCGTCAACATGGCCTTGTGAGATGGGTTCAAAATGACGTGGAGATGGGTTTAAAGTAGTATAGGCTGCACGGAAGGCGACCAATTGCTGCCTGTCTGCGTCGCCATTAAAGTCCTCTTTTGGCCAAAAAGCCGCTTGACTTTGGGGGTTCTGCGCTTCTGCCCGCCCCAAATTCCACGCAAATTGAAGAGGGAAGAAGACGCTACAAGAAACCCAGGCTACGAGCTTCTGACTTGCGCCAAGAATTGGGGGAAATTTCTCACCATAATAAGCTTCGCCATTGGAGCACTTTCTGGGCGACGTCCTTGTGGGGCGCTTCCCATCCGACCATTTCCAACAAAGAGGCGGAGGTAGGTGACATTGGAGAGATGAAAACCGCAGATCACTACTTTTTCCGGTGAGAGTCGTCGGGACGTCCCGGCCTTCCGTCAATTTCCGGGTCTTTTTCCTCCATTAAAGCCCTTTTCACTACCAGAAGCTGCTTAAGGCCTTCTTCATAAGAGTGGCCAACCAGTGCCCTTAGATAAGCCAACAGAGCTAAGCGTCAGCTTATACCACCTAATTTTCGGAGAAAAAATGGCCGGAATCTCCCATGTCAGCCTTGAGCTCCTGGCGTTCTTCTTGCTGGTCGTCATCGTCCTTCTGGGGTCCTCCTTCTACGTGCTCTGGTGGAAGAGGACGTTCCGTCGACGGTTGGCGTGGTCTGCACCGCCTTCTGACTTCTCTGCGGAGCCCTGCAAAAGCCCTTCCAAGGAGCTTCTCTACTTCCTCTGGCTGAGGGGCCACTCCCGTGTGGACCCAGCCTGCGCCCCCGAGCTTAAGCTTCCAGAGTGTGAGATTGAGATGGGTCTGTCTTCTCCGGCCCCGTCTTCCGTAGAGCCGGAGGGAGAGTTCCAGCAGCTCTACGACCGGGCTCGGCTGCTGTATACGATCGACGAGGTGAAGGAGACCGAGACCGAATCCGAAGGCGAGTTATCCTTTCGGTTCTTCAGAGAGGTGTCGGCGGTGGCGGAGACAGAGGTGGCACTGGCGGTGGCCATGGAAGCAGGGGAGATGGAAGATGGCGAGGGGCGGTTCTTCACGCCGTGCTCTTCGCCGCCGTTCTACACACCGATGTCATCTCCGTCACGGGTGTTAGATGTGTCAGCCGGCGACCACGTCCACTTCAAAGGGTTACCGGTAACGGAAGAAGTGAACTTCCCGGCGGCCAGAATAAGTGTTTATCTTGAAGAAGCCGTTGGTGGTGGGTCTTCGCCGGAGGAGAGGCCTTTCTCGGCGTACGGATAATATACGTGGGCCACAGCGTAAGATGTACAGAGTCGTTGGATTTAAGTGTCGTGAAAATTTTCAATTGAATGCGTTTTTCAGCCGTTGGAGTGCATAGAATGTCGTGTAATGTTCCAATAAATACGTGAGCAAAATTGAAGATGTGGGCTCGTCATTAGAAAAAAACTTTAAACGTGATGAAGGTGTTAATTCATGTGAACAAGAGAGCCTTTTGTTGTTATGTACTTTCTCCATCACATATTAATAATTATATTTTAAAAAATAATAATTTTTATTAAAAGGTGAAACTTATATAAGAGAACAAAATTTTAGTTTATGATATTTTTTTTAAGTACTCAACTATTTAAATATAATAAAATAAAATTATTAACATAGAATAAAATTTTCTTACCAAATGGAACTATTAATTTAAGATAAATAATATTTTAATATCTACGTAAAAGTACACAAGACGAAGTCCTTAGATGTTCTTAGCGGCCATGCAGGTACTTTATGGTGAGAGCCCACAAATTCAGTAGGGCCTATAATTATCTATACTTACCATCTATGAGTGGATTATGCCATTTAGCAAAAAATTTCAATTCTTTAGTGTTTTCATTAAGAATTCTTATTTCTCAATTTTATGTCTTTTTTTAACAATTTTTTTAGCCTCAACCCCAGCTCTATTTGTTAAACATGTTTCAAAATAAAAAAGGTGCAACAAACATCTGATGGGTATGCTCACTTGCAAACAAGGCGTTTTATTACAACAACAAAAAGGTGATGTTCCCACTGAATTCCCCCCAAACAAGTGTAAGATTCTTCATTTGCACTATGGATAAAAATGATTCTATAAGTATGTTAAAATGCTTTGATATATGTTGTTTAAACGTTTTGACCCATACAGGTCAAAATAGTTCTAACAGTATATGTCCACACGTTTTAGGGGTTGTTGGGATGTTAAATTTTCATTGATTCTACCCCAATTCCAGTATGAATTATCATAATCATGTTTGTGTGTAGAAGATAAGCAGAATTAAAAATTTTGCCGAAAAGTTCATTCCAAGCCATTTTGAGTTGGAATAAACTAGAATCACCGAATCACCTTGTAGGTGATTCTATCGATTCATTGATTCCAGCTCCCAACCCCCATTTTAAAATTAAAAATTTTGTTATTTTTCAGCGGTTACCTCTTACCAATTTGAATCTCGAAAAGCATGTCATGTAGGTGTGCCCCACTTTAAAAGTTCAAAATTACTGACCTTTGTAGCATCTTGTTTGATAGGGCTTGAATTTAGGAGTGCAATAGTACTAATAACGTGCATATCTGAGTTCGGGAGAGAGAATTATATTAGTTCAAAGTTTTTAAAATGGGTTTAATGCGACATCAAAATTTATTCTAAAAGCTTCTATTACTAAATTTAAATTTGATTCAGTGGTTAATTATTGAAAAAATATGCTTCCATTTCTACTTTAATTTCTAAAAAATTTAACACAAAAACAACCCCATAACAAAGTCAAACAATGTTGTTTTAACAAAGTCACACATTTTGACAAGTGTGTCAAAATATTTTAAAAGTGCAGATCTAAACATATTTAAATGGATTTTGGGCAGAGTTGAACATGAGAAAACAAGAAAGGAAAAGAATGAAGATGATAGTGGTGCTATGCATGCTAAACATCCTAGACAACACGAGGCCAATAATAACAAGCAACAAAATTATAACTGAGATGATGGAGGCTGAGTTGTTCTACTAGTTTTATGCAATGATGGGATTAATGTGTTGCAAACAATTGCTCGAGTATTTTAACCTTAAGAGGAAGCTTGTGCCCTTTACGGTGGAGGATGTTTCCTTCAACACGGGTCTACAGTTGCCAGTGAAGTCAATGTGTATCTCGAATGGGAAAAACATTGTGAATAGTTCACTCTTTGGGAGATATTTCTTTAGGAAGAATGAGAAGTTAGAGATGAAGAGGGTAGAGTCCATCTTAGAGAACCTAATAAGGGAAGATGAGGATGCCCATGTAGACGACATCATTTGGCTACTCATCCTCCACACATTTTGCAATGTACTATTTACCCAAAGCAACAATGCAATGGGGAGGGATTTGTGTTGCTATCTTGATGAGTTATTTTCTATCAATAATTACAACTGAGCAAAAGCCGTGAATGAACTCCTATGGGACTCCATCATAGACTGCCATCTCACCCTTAATATAATCCATATCGACAATGTTGTGTACAAGCACTATATTGTAATGGCTTTTCTTTTATGCACATTGACATAAGGTGCATGAAAGAAAAACCATAACAGTATACTACTTGTATGCAACTTTGCCGAAATGGATTATATTCTTTGCTCTTGGTGCATCTTCTGACAAAGAAGTATGTCTGATGATTGGCATTGACATTAATGATCATGAAATAGCAAATAGACTGTTTTTCACTTTTCTCAATTGGATATAGACTACTTTTCACTTTTCTCAATTGGATAAACCATTTATCAGTCTGAAATTTTCATCTATGGGATGCATTGAGACATGCTTGTTCCCTATGCTTCTTGGCCAAAATAGATGTCTCTTGGTGTCTTGCATATATGGTCAAACGTTGTTATTGTTTTCCACTAATAAACATCAGTCTAAAGACAAAAACTATAAAAATGGTTATTCCCTATAAAGCATAAAACATGGAATTGAATTTTTCTTTCTTTTATATGATCTAGTTTTTATCTAATCTAGGTAATAGATATAAAGTGATTAATTTAAGTTAGACCAACCCCAATCTAAGTAAAAGTCTAGCTTTTTGCACAAACTAACCAAAATGTTTTAACAATTGTGTTAAAACGATTTGACAATAATGTCAAAATATTTTAAAACAATGTTAAGTTGGTTTGTCAATAGTTAAAATAAATTAACAATATTGTTAAAATGGTTTGACAGTGTTAAAAAATTATTTTAATACTATTCTTTTAGTAAGTTATAAGATTTTTACCATCTAACCAAAATATTTGTACAATAGTCTTAAAAGATGTGACAGTAGTGTCAAAATGATTTAACACAATGTTAAATCATTCTAATAATAATGTTAAAATAATTTAAAAACAATGTTAAAATTGTTTGGCAATGTTAAATGATTTTAATACTATTGTTTTAATAAAGTTAAAAGATTTCACCTACTAACTAAAATGTTTTGACAATAATTTTTAAATGATTTGATAATAGTGCCAAAATGTGTAACACAATTGTTTCATGGGTCAATTAGGAAGAAGCATCAAAATCAAAATATTTTATCTAAACATTTTATAAGAGCAAAAACAAAATTAATTTTCAAAAGTTAAACCTTTTAGAAGAACAACCAAAATATGTTAACCCTATTGCTCAAATGTTTTAATAATAGCATCAAAATCAAATAGTTCAAAAATTTTAAACACATGTGCCAAAACTTTTTAACCCTAGTGTTCAAACGATTTGAAAGAAAAATTAAAACTTTTAATGCATCTGTATAAAAATAATACACTAAAACCATATTTTGGAAAATTACATTAATAATGTTAAAAAAATATTTACTAAATCATCAAAGAGATAAAAATAATTATGAAAATGATGTTCATTTTTTCCATGCACATGCATGGCTTTTTTATATTTTTTATATGAATTTGTCCTTCTGAAGGATGAAATCACATCCTTCAGAATGAAGGGAGATTTTCTCCCCTCTAGAAGCCCTAATTAGCCCATTTTATAAGTATGGGGATTAGGGTTCCTAATCCCCTTAGAAGTTAGGCTACAAAGGCTGCTTGGGCTTATTTTTTATTAATTTTTGTCATATAATTAATCGGGTCTGTATAGTGACTTAAACAACCAATTTACTTGTCCAATTCGAGTAAATAGACCCTACGCACTATATTCAACTTTGAACGATCGTATCTCCCTCATTTAAACTTTGATTTATGCTTTCTTAGTGGTATTTTGAAGCTCTTTCTGTCTAGTTTCTATTCATATAAGTCGCAACTACCAATTCCAACTATTGATCAATGTATTATCATAAGAAGGTTAATGGGTCAAAAACCCTATTTTCTACATGGTCAACTTTGGGATTTTAGAAATTTCCCGGACGTTAGAAAGATCAGGGCAGAGAGGTGATTAGGGAGAGGAGGGTACTGTTGGAGGGGTGGGCACTAAAGCAACCATGGTGGGAAGGTGACGAGTGGCGTCATGGCCAGAGCGAAGGGGCTTGTAGTTCGAGGTGTTCTTCAAACAGATGGAAGACTTCCGGTGAAAGACCAAATGGAGCCATTTTGACCACCAATAAAGATGATTAAACAAGAGTGGCAGAGGCAGATCTTATAGTGGTGGGTTGCGGGGGCTCTTCAAGTAGCTGATGAACCTCTGACAAAAAGAGAGGTAGAGCAGGTCTAAGGTAACTGGTGAAGGTAGCTTTGAAATCGTTGGTAGAGGTGGGTTTGAGATCACCAGTGGAGGCAATGAGAGGTGAGGGGAGGGGAAGGGAGGAGTAAGTTCAGAAGGAAGATTTGGTTTTGGGCACGGTTTGTATACGTACTATTCTTAACTGTGGTTAGTTCGTTGGAAATGATCGAGGAGAGCAGCCAACGGAGAATAAATTTCAACCACCGAAGAGAGGAAGCGAAAAGAATAGGGGTAATATTGGGTTTTTAAAATAAATAATGGCATATGTGTAAAAATGTAGGACTTAAAAGGTATAAAAAAATCAAGGTAGGATGCGCTAAACATTAATATTTTGGTCAAGACGTGTCACGTATTAATTGTGACAATTAGGACCTATGAGTAGTTTCCACAAAGAAAAATTGCATACAATTCGGCCTACCAGCTCTAGCCAATCCATACATCCGGGCATTCGAAGCTGATTTAAAGGACCATCTCTAACTATCTCACCACTTGGGGTTCAAATCTATTGCAATTAGAACAGGTTTAGAGGAGTTCAGTCTGAGAAACAAAATGTCAATAGGGACAACTAGAAATAAAAGTTCAACATGATAAATATCACTAATTTTTTGTTGTCTTTATTTGCCTAAGGTCTTCTATTGACTAGAAAGACGAATATCTGACTAGAAAAAATTTAACACAAGGGGCACGTGAGTGATTTAAACATGCTTATCTCCTTAGCAACACGTGCCGACAGATCAAGCTTCGACATGTAATGTGCCAACATACGCCCTGCTATATGTATTGTGTGCATACTATACTAATAAGATCCATAGTAGTATATATATACCAAATATATATTAAGTGTGGCTCATATGTAAAAGTGAGTCCAACAAACAAAACATAAAAAAACCTAAAAACTGAGGGTTGCTGAACATGGAAAAGACTCAAATTTAAAAATAAGGCTAGCAAAGGAAGTTTCAAGCCCCTTAATTGGCCTCCCGCAAAAATTATGTATGGATAGGCTATTTGAACATGAAATGACCTTTTAACATGAAATGCTATTTAATTTTAATTTTCATAAATTAACTTAAAATGTTATTTATCAGGAAAGTCTTAGGAAAGTACTCTAAGAGGATCTTTTCATTCTAATGGTATGAAAAGACATATCTACCCTCATCTCTCAATTATTTATGTCACGCTCTGGCACCTGCTATCTCGAGTCGATCCCGGTCCAAGGGAAGGTCGGTGTGTGCGGCCTAACGAAGTATTGATCTACGCAGAAGACTTAACCCCTCACACAAGTAAATCGTTACAGAGTAACATGCCATACACTTTGTACAAGAGGAAATAAGAAAAAATAAAGGACAACACATAATAATTAGTCCTCACAAAATACCCACATACTTAAGTCACAAAGCCCTCTCATGGCTTAAGTTATAAAGTTACCATGAGTCAAGGTGCCAAACTGATTAGTAAAGTAAATAATAGAATCAACATGGTATAAAACTCAAGATAACATGCAACATAGATAAGCAAAGAACACAGGGTATCTAGGCATCCTTTCCTATGCCAAACCATCCGTCATCCACTCCTCATATAGGGAGTCTTGATCACCTGCATGTCACACTATGGAGCCCTAAAACAAAAATATACGAGAAAGACGGGTGGGTAAAAATTCTCAATGAGGTTTTTATATTACGAGAGGATAAATCTACGAACATCATAGGTATTCCACATAAAGTTCATTACATAAACACATCTATTCATCATGGAATATTTGCATAACCTGTGCATCTTTGTATCATGATTACTCATCATATACACATGGTCATGATATCATCAATATATCACCTATATACCATTCCACATGGCAGATCACAATAACATCTCATTCATAATCCATGCTCAATGCATACATTTATCTTACATACTATTCCACATGGCGTGTCATAATATCATCTCATTCATGATTCATTCTTAATGCATATATTTATCCTGCATAAGAGTGTCTAAAGCACAAATTATCTTGCATAACATGCAAATAAGTTCCACATGTACGTATGCAATATAAGCTCTCACATCTATACACAGTAGTTATGCAATCAAGCAATATATCACATACATATGTAGACTCAACATATAATGAATGTCTTATGCTTCAAGAAAATAATCCTACTTAATCGGCCGAAGTATAGGTAGTCTCTGCTCAATCGGCCAAAATATGTAGTCTAGATAATCGTTCAAATTAGTTACAACTTCATGCTATGCTTAGGTAAGCATAATTAATTATTACCACACTTAAGCTAGACATAGAAATATGGTTCACCTATAATTTAACATAACATGTGAAAACATTCATGCCCATCTTCTTAATCTATACTTATTGGAATCATGAATAAAACATAAAGAATCACTAAACATAAATTTAAGATAAGAAGAGTAACATGCTAAAATTCAATATCATGTAACCAAATTCATACTTGAACAACATCATTATTTTTAAGATAATATTCATGTTTTCACAGTAGTATTTCAAACTAAAAATAACTCATCATAGCCATAACAAATGAGACTAAAGAAGAGGAATATAGAAATTGACAAAATACTCAAAATGGCAAAATTGCCATATGCCGTTTAATTGGCTAGATAGTCATTTGAACACCTAGCAGTTAGATCGGCTAAATAGTCATTTGAACGCCTGTATGGCCGTTTGAATGCCCTAGACAGTTCAAATTTGATTCGTCTTCAACCTTGCGAATCTAAAACCGAAAATATACAAAATCGACATGAACATCCCAATATCACTTCCAAACATCATAATATTAAAATATAAACTTACGACATGATAGATTTAGTCATTTTAAAACTAAATCAAAAGAAAATTATTAAAAAAATTAAACTTTACTTAATCCACCATTAAAACTCAACATTAAGCAAAACCCATAAAATATTTCAAACTTCAAATCCGAAACATAAACCTATTAAGGAGGAAAAATTCTTACCTTCAGTGAGCTTTCGATCCAAAATTGAAGCTTCAATCTCCTCAAATCTCTACCCACATTTAGGGTTTAGTTAATACCTTAATAAATTTAATTATTTAAGCTTAAACAACTTGAAAACTTGTAGATATAAGGGTTTTCTTTGTTTAAAAATGAAAATTCCTTGTTAGAGGTTTAAAATATAGATTAAAACTAGAAACTTTTATAGGGTAAAATAAGATTCAACCTTAGAAAAGATGGAATTAAGAAAAATTAAGCAAAAACCTAAGAGATTAATGAAAAATCAAGACTAAAACTTACTTAAATCAACTTTCCTCTTTGGTATGGGTATTTTGGCTTCTTAGCCTCCCAGATCTCAACCATTTCCAAATGGGAATAGAGTTTGAATTTTCTATTTATAATAAATTGTAGGGTATATGTATTAAAAATTAGGGTACGAATAGAATTTTGTACTAAAAATAAGTAATTTTCTCATTTTAGGTCTAAAACAAAGTTTAAAATTTTGAAACTCTTCAATGATGAAATAAGTCAGGTTTAGGGTTTTGTGGGACCTTCACCCCAAAAATGTGAACGTGGGGCCTGCACCATTATTTTATGAAAAAATTGGATAAATTTATTTTAGCATAATAACCAATAAAATGAAGAGAATTATTGATTAAAACCATCATTAATCGTCTTTAACCCCAAAACAAGACAAATTGACTAACTAGAACAAAACCACACAATAACGATATAATTAAATTAAAAATAAACTAGGTTAAGGTTAGAGATCGTACAATTCACTATCGGATATCTTGGAATTTTTTGTTATTTTATGCAAACAGTAAAAGTTATTTAAAAGCACATTTTCTTTCAAAATATTACAAAAATAAACCCAAAGATGACCCATTTTGATTTTATTTGAAAAAAAAAAAATCATCATTGAAATAGACTTATATTTCTCTACCAAAGAAGTATCCAAACAGCCCCTAAGCTTGATTGAAGCCGAACATGTTTTTTTTGTTTAATTTTGGTAAAATTCGATATCTGTAATGGTTGCCATAAAAAAAGAATGCAATTCTATGAAATTTTCTGTTCCAGTCTCCCCTAGAAGGCACTTTTCTTGGGATTTTTTAATTTAACAAGTACACAATTTCGATAAGTATTATCATGGATAATGTAGAATTTCTCTTCCAAAAGAGAAGGTTAATATCTAAATTGTTCCTATTGGGCATGGCGGGTATTGAGACGAAAAATTAAAAGGTTCGAACCTCAATTTGCTAATAATAACTAGTAAGGTGAATCAGTCACATAAAGCAGCATTCTTCTTAGACCTCTTACACGTTTCTTTTAGATTTTAACTCCTAAACTTTACCGATATTCTTTGAAGCCAAGCAAGTTCACTTCTAATGCGAAAACTGTTTTACTTCTTTGGACGTGTACGAAGTTCTAATTCTGTTGTCCATTCCAGAATAGTGTAGAACAAAAAAAATCGTTCTAAAAAATATAAGTTCTGAAATCAGGCATATACAGAAGGAATTACAGAATTAACTGCCAGCAAGACAAGTGCTCAGAGAGCTGCGTTCAGATTTGCATTATAAAATTCAAAATGCATCCTCAGGATGTAATCGCCAAGATCTTTCATGGGGTAGGATCCTTACCGAACCTCATCAGTGCATGAGTTACAACCATTGAACCCCTACGCGTCAGTTCTGCTAACCGCCCTACCAAGGGTAGCTTCACTGTGTCTCGATTTCGCAAGGGTTTCTTATCCCACCTACATTACATTTAAGAGAGAGATCAAATTCAAATATCTACAGTGGAAGTAACAATTGAAGTAACAGATATCACCATCTGTCATTGCCAGACAAAAAAAGGAAATCCCCAAGTATACTCGAAAGTCACATTTGGCAGTTGAAATTGTAATCAATAAACTGCATTCGTACTTAATAACCTTCAATTGCAAAAGCACAGAAATTCATATCTCATTTGCTCTTAGTCAGTAAATTTAACTAGATTTAAACATAATAATCTATGCTGCATACTAGGATTTGTTCCCTAAGTACGAATGTAGAGTCCAGATGCAGAGGTGGTGCTCGGACTTCACTTTGGTTTGCTATTTTGAGGGCTGCAGAGGAGAGGAGAGTGGCCCTGATGTAAACCCCTAGGATTACAAGGTAAATAGAGCATAAAAAGGTGGATGAAAGGGTCGATTAAGACGAAGACGAGGACGAGGAGAGATTGAGGAAAAATCTCAAGCTATACTCGTAACAATATTATTGTTCACGGGCTACTGTTGCAGTGGGCAGAAAACCCAATTTTACTGACAGGCTTAAGAGCCACTACTCGTTACAATTTCTCAATTCTGCTAACGATTAGAACTAGAGTAAAAAAGTACTAATATAGAGTACAAAATGAGAAAATAACTCATGGAACCGCTCTACCAAGTGTCCGTGTATATGTTTTTTCATCTTTAAACAAATAATCCAAAATTTATGCCTCATCTGATTTAGTTTTAAGCACGTATGAATTCATCAAACATATCACTTATTTAAAAGGTATATCTACTACATGTCCACTACAACGGTTCCACTGGATATCATACAAAACTGAAAACGGCAATAACATTCCACCCTCTTTCTACATCAACCTTGTCCTTGAAGTGGGCTTTGATTCTTACGCCCGAGATGAGAATATGTGCAAAAATTAAGTTCATCTAAACACTGCACCATGGACAACTTCCATTGCTGCTCTTCTTCACCATTGCTGTCATGTGGCCGCAACTGGGTAGAAAACATAGAGAATAAAGGTCCTACAAGGTGAAATGTCCTGTAGAGAAGGAAGCTGTAATTGAAAAGCTCCACAAATGGGCATGTATTGGATCCGGATGGGGCCATGAACAACCCCGAGTCCGCAGCTATCATTCGCGGACCCGTTTTAGGGTCACGTCGTTCCTCTTTTCTGTGAAGCCTTAATCTTTCGCAGTATCGTCGGCGCTCAGGCTAGGAGGCAGCCCTGCAAGATTATCAGCCAAGGTTGGGGAATGTCCGCCGTCGATTGGAAGCCATGAACCGGAGGAGTCGGATGCCCAGCCGTTGCACCAGACACCGAAACCTTCCCGCTGGGAGCCTGGGATCACAGGAGCTGTCCCGATGAAAAGTTTGCCATGCCGCCAAGATGCCCCGCTGCTGGAGTTACAAAGTGCTGTTCGATCGAGGCTGTCATATCCCTCGCCGTTGCCAGGCAACAGCTGCAGTTTTGGATTCCGTGAAAGACCGAAGGTGTCGCCGATCTTTAGGGACGACATGACTCCAAAGGCCATGTTTCAAACAAAATAGGGACGGAACTATGGCGAGGCATTTCTGGAGAGTAAGACCCCTGACTAGAGCAGGAAGGAGCGGTGAACGAGAACAGAAAAGCTCGAGCCTTTTCTCGTCCGCCATCAGAAAGCTGTCTGGCCACAGCAGAAGTTCTAGCGACAAGGACATCTTGTGGGGTTACTCTGCGTTTCTGGTGCCAAAAACGATAGGCTCTGCTTCCTCCATGCCGAATTTGATCTGGCCTTGCGTTATTTGAGTTTGTTTTTGAAGGTGTTGTTGAAGAAGCAACAACTCTGGGTCGTGGTTGAATGCAAGGGAATAAGAATCCTCAAATTCTGCCACCAGATTGTTATCCGCTGGAGTTGGAGTTGGAGTTGATGATGGAATTGGCGTAACTGGCTCCGGCACGTCAGACTTGGAAGCCGGCGTCATATATTTTCCCAACTTTGTAAAGGACTATGCAAACATCTTCTTCATTGCTTCTCTGTACTCAGCAAAGATATGCTGAATTTCTTGTTAAATTTGTTCTAAAGGATCTTCATAATTCCAGAAACTCATGTTAGGTGTAGAGCCTTGGTGCTCTGGTATCTTCTGCTCGCAAACTGTCTCCTGCACAGTTGTTTGTAATGGTGGAGGCGCTGGTGCCGGCTGAGATGGCATTGGAGCTGGTGTTCCTTCAAAAAGATGATGTAGCCAAGACAATCTACTGCATAAAGATTGTAGGGCCTTGCCGAATAGTTACACATAATGGCATACATGACATCATGAGTGCCTTGAAGGAACCGGCATCCATTCTCCACGACAACAAAATTATCACGTAATGCAGAAGGAACAACAGACGCACAATATCTTTGGTTTGTAATCAGCAATCTTGTTGAAACATAAATCTACTTTGTAGCAGAACTAAGATGATATTTCTGTAAAGGTTGCACTTGAGTGGGTCTTCCATGGTGGCAGCAAGGGAGGGTGGGAGGGATGCAAGGAAAGGAACCAGCTTTGGTATCAATGACGTAATCTCTTAGGATTAAGGGATTACAAAGTAAATAGAGTACAGAAAGTTGGATGAAAGCATAAAATGATGGAGTGCAAGAGGAGAAGATCAGATCAAGAAGAGGAGAAATTGAGGAAAATATCTCAAGCTATGCTCTGAATAATATCACTGTTCAGGGACAACTGTTGCAGTGGGCAGAAAACCCTCAATTCTACTAACAATAAGAATAGCTAAACTATCAAAGTAAACTAAACCTAAATTATAATCTAATTAAACTAGTAAATATAGATCCTAATAGAACTAGAGTAAGCTAATTAAAGAAAAATACTACTATAGAGTATGAAATGGAAAAGGACCATAACATTTCCCCACTCGCCACTTAATTTTCTTCAAATGAAAGTCAAGTACAGAAAAGTAAACCAAGTAAACAACTCCTGAAGATGGCCCCTCATATCCATGTTAATATCCAAATCATGCCAAAAGGTACACTAATTGAACATATACATAATTGTTGCAGTATAATGCAGAGTATATGTTATTATGGATTACGGATCCGTATTGTATTTATCAAGAAACAAAATCAACATCTTGAAAGGAAAAAACAGAGTCATTTATAAAGATAAACATTTTATCTCGGTTTTAAAGTATCACATACCAATCCTCATGGCGAACAACTTTCCCTCCCTCTACATGCAGCCGAATGAGCGAAATGATATCCAAATCTTTCCCAAAGACCTTGTAATATTGCTTGTTATCAATCAGGATCTGGAAGGATGACACACAAGTTTGCTTAGCAACAGAAAACTGGAAAGAATGGAAACTCTTTTCGCAGACACATAAAAGGTCACAAACCTCTCCACTTCCTGGAGCAGTTACATTCTCTTGTATTGTGTATTCTACAATTTTAGATTCACTAAAAACCTGAAATTACGAAGAGGATGTTAAAATGCAGAAAAACAATGGAGGAATTCACATTTTTATAAATAGCTGCCTTTTAATGTGTAGTTGAAATTGGGAATTATCAGAACCTGGGTAATAAGTGACTTTCCCACCATGCTCAAACAATGATGGACGAAATAAGTTACATGTTCTTTGAAAGAAGACATCATATTGAATAATAATAAATAACACAAATGTGGAACCAACGAATCTTATCCATTCAGATTGCACAAGGACGAGTTGAACCATATTCTGATAAGGAAAGGGTCCATATAGGTTAGAGCAGTTCAACGTCATTTACAAGAAAAGAGTCTTTATAGGCCGACTGTTGTAGGGGACTGGATTCAGATCAACCTAACTCCATTTCAAACCCGTTCCATAACAACACTAGCTTCAGACATCTCTTGCAATTTCTATACATGATAACCTCCTTAACAATATCAGAAAGAAGCTTAAAAAAGTCTCACTTGTTCTGAGAATATATTAAATCAAATGTGTCTCCTTTAAATTAAGATAGCTACAGCATTTTTAGCTTCAAGAATAATGCAAGAGATGAACCTTGGGCAGTGAATAGAATGAGGACTTGATCTGCTTCACACTGAAAAGGAATAAATTAATGACTGTTAAACTAATCAACCACAAAGAAAAAAAAGAGGCCAATGACCTACATTTGTATAATATCAGTCCTTCCAAGACTGCTTACCCATGAGCGCACATAAGTGGATCTTCAAATGTTGCATTTGGAGAATAGATTTCAAAGTCTCTGGCAGTTGCAGTAGAGCCATACCTGTTACAACACACATACTACGGATTAATCTGGTTGTGACGATGCAGATTTAGAGTCATAATGCAGAAATTTTGACAAGAAAAAGTAGGCTGATTTCTTCACCAAAAACAAAATACAATTATGTGTAAATGCATCATCCACTCAATTCCTTTCTGATCCACTAATTCCTTGTTTCAATATGCTTTAATCTAGGAAAATAAGTTAATCTGATTAAAACAGAAAACAATCAAGTTTGCTTTGAGGAGTGCGTCCTTAGAACAGTCAAGTACATAAGTATGGAAAACTTTCCTCAACTGAAACAAATCAGTGTCTCATACCAAAATGGCAAGCGACCATGTTAGAGAGGTTTCACCTATACTCCTTGCAGAAACATTAATTGTGGGCATAAGCAGTCCAGGTCCAGCAATTTTGCTAATTTGTTTTAGCCTTCTCCTGCAAGAAGGCTTGGCCCATATTGTAATTAGGCCAACTCAATTGGATTACCATCCAGAATTTATACAACATAAAGCAAGGATTTTTATTTCCATCATCTGTTCAGGAGTATTTTTATTGTCAATATGTAAGACTGAGTGCAACTCCGCTGTTGTGTCTCGCAATGCCGGACCCAAGCCTCGATAAAGGAGGGTTGCATCATGTTGACAGCTGGTTATAAAAACTCTTGTCAATCTCTATGGATCTTATACCACGCTGACCCAAAATTACTGGCAAAAGGCTCCACTTGATTATGATTATGTAAGAGCAAGTGCAGATTGACGAATAACTTTTTAGGGCTGTCATTGTCTGATAATGAAATGAGATTTGGATCTTAATAATGACACAAATAGAATGCAGACATGTTAATGGGATGAGCAGTGGCCAAAGACTGCACTTCACCTCTTTCCATGCCACATATGATTTGACCATAAAGCTTTCCTTTCCAATATATTAATTTTATGGTGAAAGCACTGATAGTGTACACATTTAGTTTTGTATTCAATTCTGTAGTGGCAGTCTTTTATTTTTTTACATATTAGCATCTCCCTGTGTAATTTGTTTTAGGCAGGTTTGTACGTTTTCAGCTGTATTAGTATTGTAAATTCCCCATAAACTCCTTGTCCAGACTATATAAGATTTGAATGAATTGAAGGCAGGGTAGGAAACCATATCACAGTTTTCTACATGATATCAGCCACCCGAGGGGAATGAAGAAATTTTCCCTAATTTCTTTGATCCCTATTAAATTCTCAACAGGTTTCCTTATATAATCTTGGAATTTGATGCTAATGTTGGCCATCTTTCTTATGCAAGGCACCATTCTCTAGTTTTCTAATGTTTTTGAGGCATAATTGGCTTCTTCCTGAATTCATTTTCACATGCTATCAAAGCAATCCCATGGTTTCTTGGGCTTCAATCTCCTCTACACTCAAATTTCTTCTTTCACATTCTCCTTCTCTTATCACCACAAAATTAGATTCTATGAATTACCTGGTGTGGCACACTCAAGTTCACACTGTGCTAGATGCGCACCAGCTGTTTGTTTTTTTCGATGGTACTCATACTTGTCCTAATCCCTCTTTAATCAGTTATGCTGGGGAAGCTTTTGTTAATCCAGCTCATGCAGACTAGATAACCATTGATTGACACTTACTATCATGTCTGTTTGCTACCTTTCCGCTTCTGAATTACCTCACATTATTCATCTGAGTTCATCTAAGGATGTTCAGCATGCTTTAGAAAAGAGATATAAATCTGTCTCTCTATCTCGTGTCCTCAACTTGAAAACCTAGCTGCAAGCCTTAAAGAATGACAATTGTTCTATGTCTATTTATGTGGACAAGATCAAAGAAATTTCAGATCAGCTGACAGCAGTGTCAGCTTTCCTTTCTGATCAAGATCTACTTCACCGTACCCTACGTGGGCTTCCAGCTTCTTATTGAACATTCAAAACTGCTGTCCAAATTCACTCTACACCTCTTTAAATTGACAAGCTATGGTTTATGCTTCTCTCTGAAGAAGCTAATATGATCGTCAGTCAAGATGAAGACCCTGCACCTATTTCTTCTTTAACTACCATGATTAGCCAGTTTTCTTCCAGTATCTCTTCTGGTCTGCCTACATTTTTCTTGGAAGTGGTGGTCGCAGTAATTATCAAGGTCATGGTCGCTTTTCCAGTAGTCGTAATTTTTGTGGCAACTAGGGAGGAATTTCTTATGGATCTTCTGGTGGTAGTTCTTATAAAAATTTTGGTGGTACTTTTTATGAGTATTCTGGTGGAAACTCCGGTGAACAATCTTTCTATCAACACTTACCAAATCCTAATTCATGTCAAATTTGCAACAGAATCAACCATACTGCAAAAAAATGTCACTTTCACTATTCTGAAGATTATTCTGACCAGCCAAACCAGCCCAATCGTCCATGCGAGGCTAATACAGTCTTCTCAGCCTTTGATTCTTCACAGTGGTACCTTGGCTCAGGATCAACAGATCATAAGACTTTGGATCTCTCTAAGCACTCTCTCTAGGCTCAATATCAAGGTTCTAATGCTACAACAGTAGGAAGCAATTGCCCATCTATCATACTGGTAATATCGTTCTCTCTTCATCTTCATCTTCACCACTTCAATTATCCCAAGGTTTATATATGTTCCTTCCATTACCAAGTATTTAACCTCAGTTCATCAATTAGCTCTTGATTTTAATTGCATCATCTCGTTTGATTCCTCTCAGTTTGTTGTTAGGACAAAATAATCAAGAGGATTTTGCTTCCCTGTCCAAGTAATGGTGGTTTTTACCCTGTTTATCTGTCAACTTCCTCTCCCACTTCACCTATTTGCTCTTACTGCTGCTTCACAAGATACTTGGCACAATAGATTAGGTCACCCTAATAGTCATATACAACAACATATTTTGTCTAAGTTTGACTTACCTTTCACGCACAAGTCTATTTCTAGTAGTCACTCATGTCATGTTAGTAAGTCTCATAGACTTCCTTTTGAAAATTCTCATAGCGTAGTTACAAAGCCGTTGGAGATTATTCATTCAAATGAGTGGTGCCCTGCCCCCCAATCTTCTTTAATGAATTTAATATATTAAGACATCTTTGTTGATGTTTTTTCTAATTTTACATGGCTTTACTGTACTACACACGTGTGAGATTTTCAAAACTTTCTTCATTTCTAGCAAACGGCTGAGAATTTATTCAACACTAAAATAGTTAATATTTGAACTGAATTTTTTCTAATGGAGGGGGGGGCGGGGGTGGGGAGATAGACACGGGAGAGGCTTATATAATATACACTAGTCACCAATTTACATTGCATCTTCTCAGCAAAGGCATTATTCGTCAAATTTCTTATACCTATTCTCCAGAACAGAATGGCTTGGCTGAGAGGAACCACGAACACATTATAGAAATTGTCATTTCTCTTCTAACTACTGCATCCATGCCTCTTACTTATTGGGTAGATGATGTTTGTACAGCAATCTATTTGATCAACCATCTACCCATCCCAATCCTCCACCATAAAAGCCCATACATCATCCATTTAGTCATGCTCCAGACTATAAGTTTCTCAAAGTCTTTAGATGCACATGCTGCCCTTGGACCAGACCTTATAACTCTCATAAACTCCAACCTAGAAACACTAGACATGCCTTCCTTAAGTATAGCCTCTTATCTATAAAATATAGATGCCAATATCTCCAATCTAACAGAACTTTCATTTCCCACCACATTGTCTTTGAAGAAAATGCGTTTTCATTCTCAACTCAGTTTTTCTCACAACCTCCTTCTCTCTCACCAGCATTACTTAATCCTATTCCACCTACTATCACCACATACCTTCCAACTTCACTAGCCTCCATTCTCAATTTCCTCCAAATCCTCCAATTTTAGATATTCCATCTTCAATTCCAGTGTCTTCTTCTCCTGCTTCACCTTCCTCTTCTTCCACTCTTACCAATGAAATTGAGACCACATGTTTTACTCTTTCTGTTAGACGAGCACATGGGCGGTCAACCATGCCCCAGTAATTTCAAGCCTTACAATACCAAGGCACATGGACTCTTGTTCCACCTCCTCATCACCCAGTCATTAGTCGTAGATGGATATACAAAATTAAACCTGCTTCATAGGGGTCTATTCAATACATAAGGCTCATCTAATAGCCAAATGTTTTCAATAACATGAAGGCATTGATTACCACATGACCTTCAGTCCAATCATCAACCAACCCGCTATTCGAGTGGTTTTATGTTTTTCCCTTCAAAACAAATGGTCCATCACTCAACTTTATATCCCCAATATGCCTTCTTATATGGCTCTATCTCTGAAGATATCTATATGGTTCAACCCCAAGGGTTTGTTAATGATCAACGCCCTCAATTTATATGCAAGCTTAACAAAGCATTGTCTGCTCTTCAAAAGCCCCCCCCAAATGATCAACGCCCTCAATTTATATGCAAGCTTAACAAAGCATTGTCTACTCTTCAAAAGCCCCCCCCCCCCGGCCATTGTTCTTCAAGCTATCAGAATTTATGTTTCTCTGGTGGCTTTTATTCTAGCATTGCATATTCCTCTGTATTGGTTCATACCATAGGCACTCCTATCACATTTCTTTGAGTATATGTAGATGACATTTTTACTATGGGGTCTGATCCTCACTTCATTAAGTAGATTATTTCAAATCTAAGCTCACACTTTGCATTTCAGGATCTTGGAAAGCTACATTATTTCTTAGGCATTGAAGCCACTTGGAGCACTGATGGTTTATTTTGAGTTCTAAGTGCCTGGTTGTACAACCAGAGTAATTCCTTTGGTGCCACGTTTCTCACTTTGAAAATTCAAATAGTTAATGAAGATGGATGAAAACGGTCCGGCTCGGCTTCATTTCAAAGTGGGATACAAGGCTTTTGTTTACCGTATGACCGGAGTAATTAACCTTGGTCAAACAACCAGGCAATCAAAACTCGTTTATTTCTATCTCAGTCTAAATATGACAAAGAGATCCTGCCGAGAGCCATTATGATAGACTGCAACGGCTGCACCACACCTTCACACTTTAAAGACAAAACTACCCTTCTTGTCGATAAACCTTTCAAGGATACTCAATTTTACTGAAGTTTGGTGGGCAGTCTTCAGTACCTAACAATAACTAGACCAGACCTTTCATTTGCTGTGAACATGGTATGTTAATTTAAGCAATCTCCATGTGATGACCATTTTTAGGCAGTCAAGCAAATCTTGAGATATATACAAGGAACTCTTCACTATCCATTCATCTCAAACCTTCTCCTTCTAACTTTCGGCATTCTCAAATGCTGATTGGGCAGGGGAGATCACGACCGCAAGTCTATCACTGGTCTCTGTATTTTTATGGGCTGCAATCTAATCATTTGGGGTGCTGAAAAGCATGAAACAGCAGCCAGGTCCTCTGCAGAAGCTTAGTATAAGGCCTTATCTCACACTGCATCTTATATCATTTGGCTAAAATCCTGGTTCAAGGGCATGAACCTCTCACCTCCATCCATGCCTACAATCTTTTGTGATAACATCCCTGCTATAAGTTTAGCTTTAAATCATGTGTTCCATGTAAGAACTAAACATATAGAGATAAACTACCATTTTGTTCAAGAACATGTTCTCTTTAAGGACCTTATTATTCATCATGTTGACTCACAGGATCAAACAACAGATATTTTTACTAAATCCTTTTCTACTTAGAGATTTGAAGAACTTAGATCCAAGCTAATGGTTGTACCTCCCATTAGCTCCATTAGCTTGCGGGGAGGATGATAGTGTATACGTTCAGAGTTTATATTAAACTCTGTAGTGGCAGTTTAATTTGTAAATATTAGCATCTCCTTTAGTAATTTCCTTTACGCAGATTTATATGTTTTCAGCTGTATTCGTATTGTATATTTTCCACAAACTTCAGAGTATATAAGGTTTGAATGTATTGAAGCCAGGGTAGGAAACCCGATTACAGTTCTCTACAAATACAACTTTAGCAACTGATCAAGACTGATATTTGAAGCGATTCAAACTCACACAGTATATCCGAAAGAAGTGCCAACAAACATGATAATCGTAAAGAACTCTCAGTGGAGGATTCATCTTACAATTAAAGAGAAAATTAACGGATGAAAGATTAATTACTTACAAGTTGAGAATGTGTTGAATTATGCCATCTGAAATACGCCCTGGTCCCTTAGCATCAGAAGGCTGTTTGAATTCCTGCTCAGTCATATGATCTACACCCTTGTCTACAAGGAAAAAAGCCATCGAAAGATTATTTCATCTTCGTGACAGTATCTGACAAAATCTTTCAGTGGGACAAATATGCTGAAACGGGTGGGAAGGTAGTACCTGTGGGAGCTTTTTCCATGGCAGAAACCGGGAAAGGGGAGAGGCGGCAGATACCGGCAGCAAGGCTTCGGAGGGAGGAGTTACAAGTAGTTGGAGGGAGGAGGCCACGATGTCGCATTACGTGGAAACCTGGCCGGATGCTCCGCATCTTCTGTTTAGAATCCGTGACCAACCTGCATTGGTGACCAACGACAGGAAGTTGTTACGTTATCTCGGTCTCACATTAATATTATTTATTTTTTATAATATACTGATTTTATCATTCTCTCTCCTCTCTCGTCACTCTCTCTCTTCTCTCGTTACTCTCTCCCCTTCTTTTTTTCTCTCTATTCACTCTATTCCATCTTTTTTTTTCCCTCTATTCACTCTCTTCTTTCTTTTTTTACTCTCTCTTCACTCTCTATGCACTTTCTCTCCAATTTCTCTCCCTCTTCTCTCTATTCACTCTCTCTCTTGTCCCTTTCTTCCTACATTTTTTATTCACTTTCTCTCTTTTCAATTTCATCATCTCTCTTCTTGTCTCTTTTCTCTTTCTTTGTCTTTTTTTTTCTCTTTCTTTCTTTCATGTGTGTGAACATGACCACCAACTCTAAAGAAGTTTGAGAAAAAAATAAAAAATTTTAATTTAATTTTTTTCTTATTTATATATTATATATTATAATAATAAATTTTAAATAAAATATAATATATTTGTAAATGATAAAATCAATATATATTTTTAATTTTTTATGATTTTGTCTTTTTAATTTTTTTCTTGATGAGAGAAGAGAGAGAAGAGAGAGAAGAGAGGAGAGAGAGAAGAAGAGAGATAGCCAAAAGAGATAGGAGAGAGAAGAAGAGAGATAGTCAAAAGAAATAGGAGAGAGAGAGTGAATAGAGAAAGGAGAGAGAGAATACTGAGAGGAGAGAGGAGAGAGAAAAGAGATGACAAAATTAGTTTATTATTGATTTTGACTTTCAAATGACGAAATGAGTAGATTGTATTGAGAAGGACGAAATGAGTACAATCGTACTAATTTCGTCTTTTTAAAAGATAAAATTATGAATAAAATAAGAAAAACATGCAGGTGCAAATACCCGTGCCTAGCTAGCGCTTGTGTGGTAAAAAGGAATATTATATTGATAAATATTTTTTTCTATGTTATTTATGTAATTATTTTTTTAATATTATTTATATAATTTTTCCCTTTCAAAAATAAATAAAATTATTAATCTACGATGGTGGGAATACAATAAATAGGAATTGGGTAAGGTTTTCTCATAAAATTTTTTTTTGTTACCTTTTACTAAACCCATTATACGAAATCAAGTAGGAACTAGGGAAGTCAAAAGGAAGCATTTTCTCGCCAACCCATTATTTCCATTAAAACATTTGCTTTACTTCATAAAAGATAAGTAAAATCTTTGATATTTTATTCTCTATTGGGAATCGTGACCCACCTCTTCCCCCTTCATGAAGAACTCAAGAATTCTACGTTAAGCTTCCTTGCCTACCTCTTCTTCCTCTATGAACAAGCCAAAAAAGTAAAATTTGAATATATAATTCATGTATAAGTTTTGACAACTGGTATATTGCAAGACATATGTTCATTCAATTTTTGCTCTATTACAATGTTGAATAGGCTTAGGTGGTGCTAAATTTATGTGTCGTGCACTTACCACAATCCCTATATACTATGTTGTGTATGTATATACTATTATCTATTCTTATATAACATTTTAAGTTTTAAAAATGCATATTATGCTCTAATATATGTTATTATTTGTGAGTAAAAAGGTACTACATTGGCCTAACATATTGTCATGCTTCATCACTTTTTTTAAATTTGATTAGCTTGTGTTGAACTTGTATCTTGTTATTTAAAAAAAATGGTACTTATGTACCATGCTATGTTGATATATACCATTCTAAATCCTTATATACTATAATAAGATTTAATATTTTTTATTATTTTGTAATATGCATTATACGATGTAAAAAGAGTAGTAAATCCTGATATAGTTGGTAGTGTTGAATATTTTGACAATGACTATATCGCATGTTACGTTTTGAAATAGTAGCATTTACTTATTATATTTTGACTATATAAGTGTATGGTAAAATAGAAAATTATCATAATGATGGAGAGTGCAATGATGTAGATATTGATCCGAAATCTCATATTGGCAATCTTCAAGTTGGAATGGCATTTGAATTTGATGAAATATCTCACACAATGTACACTGATTAGGCAAGATGTATAGGGTTAGGAACAAGGATACGGAAATCATATAAGGATAAAAATTGTGTGAATTATTTTGTAAGGTATACTTGCATTAAGGAGGGGTTTAAAGTAAATAATGATATAGTGAAGCGACATGCACAAAATATATGTATTTTATATATTTTTTACCTTATTTGCTTGTGTAGTGTTGGTTAAGTTGGGATTAATTATATTTTATTAGTGCTAGGATAGAAAATATTATTATTATTTAAATATTAATTAATATAGATGAAATATCACGTCCCAAGATTTTACAACTCATTCTTTACATTAAAAATTAGCATAAACGAATTTTTCAATTTTTTTTGTCAAACACCAACAAATCTATGTTGAGGGTGATCCACTATATATATATATACACACACAGGTAAGAACAAATCAACTTGATAAAAGGGAATATCTGGTTTATTTTAAAAATATAGATCTTACTAATATTTATTAAGGGTGGGACCAAGAGAAATATAAAGAACATCGTAAAGAATGAGGGGCCATAATTTTTGGGCTGATTTGGAAGTATGGGCCCCCTACATCATGACACTTCCGTCTCAGCATTAAATTAAGGGATGAGATTACATATTCTAATTTGGGTCCTTATAATTGAAAGATAGGTGTGCAACTAATTACGATTTAAATATCTCCTTTGAATAGGGAGGTCTACCAAATTTAGGATCATTCCAATATGTGGGGCTTATATTTTTAAGTGTGTCAAATCTAAGCCATTGATTTATGCTTGAAACTTGGACCGGCTATGAAGAGTGGGTTCCACTCATCACAATTAGCCTTAAATATATAATTCTCATTCTCCTATGATTTGTCACTCATCCCCCTCAGTTCCATATCCCCATTTAATGATGGCCCACCAATATGAACCCTCTAAAAATTAAACTTAATATAGAGTTTGTCAAGCTGACTTGATACTATCCCCTCTTATATATATATGACAAGGTCAAACAATACTACAATACATAGAGTCTCGCTTGAGTACATGTCATGATCTACAATATACACTACTATAAGTAATTGGTACTCATGTGCCAATGTCCATAATAAAAGTTTGCTAAGAAATATTAAAAATCCTATATCAGCTACAAAAGTCTTGGTCATCCTTTCCATGCAAGATAATCCCCACTTAAGCTATTCCTACGGTGAACCTGTATCATGAGGATACTGAGTATATGATATACCTAGTGGGATGGCTAAACAAATACTATGAAATGTTATTGTACATGATTATACTACATCTTCTCATTATTAGCAACTATTATTTTTAATAAAAAACATCAACATGATCAAACACAAGAAAAATAAACTTATCATTAATAATTTTTTTCATATGATCTCAAATTAATACGATGACCTCACTTAGGAGTCATTTGCTCCAAAAGTGGCCATGGAAGTTCTCTATGACATAGTAGTCACATCTAGGAGTTCAACCATGCCTCACTAGACCTTGAACTTCTCACACTTGGATCTCAATTCCTAGGAAGCATGCTCCACCTACATTATGATGCTAAGGCCCATAAGGGCTCATAGACCCATGTGGTTGATATCTCAACTACCATGATCATTGAAACCTTATGTATTGCACTGTGGAGGACCAGTCATCTTTAATGCTCTTGTTCATTTAATCCTAACTCCCTAGGCTATGAGAGCAGCTCTACATAACTTCCACTGTTTGAGAGTCAGAAGACCTTGATCAGATTTCATATCAAACTGTTCCATTACGTAGTTAAAGACTCAATTGATGAACCAATCACATACTAAGATCTTATGTCCTTATATGTCTTTATGCATCAGTCAAGGTGCGCTCCATCATAAGGATTTTTACATAAAAAGGTACTTATACTAAAACATCATTATTCATATCATCATATAGTTTAATATATTATGCATTAAATATCTTGATATCATACCTCATAATAATAGCCCAACACATAGAGCATTTTCTGCTAACAATTATCTAGAATTGACTTATTGTTGGCACATTCATCTATGTGTCAGCTAGGTCATCGATGATCATTGGCGAGTTATCAATGTGTTGAACACCTTACCAATAGTGGGTTGCCTTAGTGTAGCCTTCCTCATCGATGCCTTATGAATGCGTCAACCTCTTCTATCATTGACTCACTAGTTGCTCAGCAATGCGTTGATGCATGTTGGTGCCAATATTCTCATCTCTTCTGTTTCACTAGCGACTTCATCGACATGTTGATGGACATGCCGATGATAGGAAAGACATCACAAATACTTTCTTGACTATCCTAAAATTGCTCAAATGCATTTAAAACCATATTTGTGCATGTTTATCCTCTTCCTATATGCTAAACAAGTTATATGTCATCAAAAGATTGGAAAACATATATGTTACCATTTTCCATCATCATATCAGAAAATCATATAAATTCATCTTAAGCATGCATTCACTTCAAGAGAATAATTCATTCTATACAAAACTTCTAAATCAAATCATAGTAGTGAAGTTAGCAATCCGACTTTTTACATGACTCCAATATCAAGGATTCCATGAATCTGATACTCTTCCCTTGTCCTTCAAACTTTGACATGCTCTAGCCCTTAACTGTTTCACAAAGTCAGAGAATCAGAAAGATTTGGGTCAAGGATTATCAATGGTATTTATTTGAGGTGTAACTAATTAATTTTTTGTGAATAACAATCTCCAAAACGGCTTCAAAACCATTTTCAAGGGCAATTTTGAACCCACTTGTAAGACTATTTCTGAACATCGACGTGTCAATGGCTATTGATAGTGGTTCTGATAATTCATTGGTAAAGTAACTAATGTGTTGAAGCTTATTGATAGTACCCTTGTTAGAATGTATGAGTTATATGTCAAGTTTATTAGCTAATTTTTTTTGAAAATTATGTCTAAAAACCTTAGGTAAGTACTTAGTCTTTAAATCTAATTAGAGGTTGTTGTGGTGGAGTTAAATTTGGAATTGAAAGACTTAAAAAAAATAAGAGAAGATATGTTCTTATTGCTCAAAACCGAAGATTGATGAATTTTGAAGGTGTTTGAGCTTATTCAAATAACATTTGTATGTTAAAATTACTTGGAGAAGTTTTAGAAGTGATTTAAGGGGTTTTAGGGTAAATAGGGCAAAATTATAATTACACAGTCATAACAATTGATTGCTAGAAATAACGTTAGATGGAATGATCAATCGACACTTGATTTAGCCTAGTGTAAAATAAAGCCGAGAGTTATTGATCGATCGCTTCATTAATTGATTGATTGCTTGAAGTATCATATGTAAAACACAGTGAACAATTGATCGCTTGCAGGTCTAATTACCTTAATTAAGCCATTCCGAATTCAACTTCTTTCCTTGTTGAAGCCAAAAACCTAAATCGGTTTGGAGAGCTATATAAGGGATAATAAGTCATGAATTTTGAGAGAGAAAAACCTAGAGGAAATTGGAGAAGAAGTGTTTCAACCTTTTGCATATTGTTTTCCAAAAGAATTCACATGAAGCTTTGAGTTGAAGAATAATGATGAATTCATGAAGCTATTCCATAGCTAAGAAGAGATTTCATATAGAAGTTTCAAAGAGGAGTTGTAACTTATCTTAAATGGGAGATTGAAGATTCTAAAAAGCCAAAGTCAATACAACAAGAGGAGCTTGTTGAAGGCTAGAAGAAGATAAAGACAAAGAAAGGAAAAAAAAAGTTTCAAGTGCTTGAGGGAGAAGACTTGAAGGCTAGCAATGACAAGAATTTGTAGAGATCTAAATAAAATGAGTTTGTATTAGAGTAAAAAAAAATATTGGTGGTTTGTTTGTGTCAATGTAATTGTCATGCTTGGTAGAAGTGCATTGATTTGGTTCCTTTGAAATTATCGTGGTTTTTTACATGAGTTTGGGTTTTCTATGTTAAAATTATTGTGTGTTCATGTGTGGATTGAATGATTGTGGTTTAATTAATTGATACATCGTAAGTGCGCTTTGAGAGAACATTTACTTATTTTTGCTTTATAAGAAAATTCTACGCAAATAGGCCATGTTTCGTAGTCTTTATCTTTGTTAGATAATTAGACTAGGGGCAATGTGGTGATCCACTAGGTTAATAGGTCGATATTAAACTCACAACCTAAAATTTTCATCATTTGGTCATAGACGTGTGGATGCCCACCAACATGAACTTCTTTTTATAAAAGATAGGGCAATTTACATATTACTTGGACGAAGTTTGTCTATTTTTAGATTACCATGGTTTTTATGTTTATTACACTTTCTGGTTTTACCTTAAATTTGGAAAAGAATGCCCTCTTCTTTGTACCTAAAACCACCAAAAGCCCTTCTCTCCTTTTTGGGCTTCATTTGGTTTTGGGAGGTGATATGAGGTTAATCTTAGAAGGAGATGGAGGGGAGGAGAACCTCTAATCCATACTTCTCCCAACCAGAGTCCCCCTTGTTGGAAAGTGATTTATTAAAACAGATTTTGGATCAATCAGTCGCTAGATAGGAGCGATTGACCAACACTATAAACAACAATTTGCTTTTCCTAACCAAGAGGTATAGAGATTGATCATGGATTAAACAATCGATCAACACCTGTTTGTTTCTGAACCTTTGTTGAATTAGGCCAAGAGTTAAATTTAGGGTTCAGCTATGGAGAGGGTCAAATTGATATGTTTAATGCTCCTTTTCTTATTAAACCTCTATGGAATATGGGATTAGTGGATTCTAAGTACAAGGGGACACCCTAACCCTCATTCCTAACAAGCGGTTAGTCAATCAAGATTTTAAAATTCAGGATTTAGAATATGAAATTTCATAATATAAGCCAAATTCTTGGATTTTAGTTGTCAGATTCTTAAATAATTGGATGCCTAAATATGGTATTGCTATAATCCTTGGATTTAAATTATCGGATTTCAAAATAATTAACTACTAAAAAATTAACCTACATATTTCAAATGTGACTAATACATAATTTACTAGAGTTAAGTAACTTCAAATATATCATTAAAATATCAACTAATAGTATTAATATTATAAAAATAACTTTTTTAACAAAAAAGTTACATACAATAATGTTCAAGACAACTAAATTATCCAAAACACAATTTATAAGCTCATAGTCATAAACATTGCATCATTCCACATTTCTGCAGCTATTCCATCTCTCCATGCATTAGCCGCTGCCCTTTGTTCCACTTGAATGCCATATCATCATCTGAATCTGAATCTACATTAGGATCTAATGGGACATTTTGTGGTGCTTCTACCTCTTCATTATCATAGTCAAATACATCTTGACTATTTTCCCTACGATGGTAATTATACAATCCACAACAAGCAAAAACCATCTTCACTTGAGTTTCATATGGAAATGAAGGTGGATGATCTTTAAAAAATTTGAAACGTGATTTTAAGCCCCCAAAAATCCTCTCAATAACATTCCTCAAAAAAGATGCATGTCGATGATTAAATACTTCATTTGCATTGCATGGATGACTTTTAGCTTGTGTACTATACTTGCTGAGATGATAACGAGTTCCACGATATGGCGCTAAAAAATTATGTCTATTTGGATAGCCACAATCTACCAAATAAAACTTCTCCATTCAAAAGATAAACCGCAATAATATAAGTGTGCCCTTGCCTAATAAAATTAAAATAAAAAGTAAAAAATTAAAACCTACAATGATACCTTTTGGCAATGGAAGACCATTAGACCTCCCTATAGCATCTTTTAATATTCTTGAATCATTTGCAGAACCTTCCCATCCAGCAAGAATATATATAAACTGCATATCAAATGTGCATGCTACTAATACATTTTGTGAAAACCATCCATGCCTATTATAATAGCTTGCCTTCCTAGCCCCATAAATAGTTGCCTTTATATGCGTTCCATCTATGACACCAATACAACCGTATATAACAAATTCAAATATCATATACATGCTCACCTATAGAAATAAAATGAAAAGAAATATAAGCTCAAACTTAAAATATGGGTAAAAACACGGATCTGACATCACTACTTATGGTGTGCTGTCAAGAGGATGTGCCATTAACGAATGTGCTAACAACTGAATTGCATCCAAAACCTTATTGAAACTTTTCCTAATCATCCATTTTGATCGACTTAAACGATCTTGACATAATGAGTAACGTTGATCATGTCTCATCACTAGTAAAAAAGTTGCTACCATCTCTTCCACTATCACGTATCTAGTATCACATATTAAAGATTTTTGTCAGAGAATACGACACAATTTGCAAAATGGATCCGGATACATCCTATACATATCACAGAATTCATTGGGACGCCCATCAAGTTTTTGTTGTAAATATCGATAACCTTCAATTGAAATAGAGCGACGAGGGTTCAGATTAGGTTCATGTGTGTGCAATACATCTAACTCCATAATTGCTTGATTTAATATATTTGCCATATAGATGGTTACTACACATTCATCTTCTTCACAGTTGCAAGCCTCTACCACCTCAATGTTCAATAATTCTGCCATTATAACTGTTTGGAGAAAAAATTCACAAACATTAACATGACTCCACACAAATACGTAAATGAATAATGGACCCTTAATAATAATAAAAACATCTACAAGAGACACACTAATAAAGTTCAATTTTCATAAAAGATAAACTCATATTTCGCACATATTGATAAATGAGTTTCACAAATGGTAAACAGATAAGTGCTGATACAAGTATTATTAAGTTGATATATATTTGTTCAGGTCGTACCTGAGATTAATAAGTGCTGATACAAGTATTATGAAGTTGATATATATTTGTTCAGGTCACACCTAAGATTATTTCACACAATTTCTTTGAAATTGGGAAAAATGACAAAAGCCAAAACCTGTAAAAACATTTTTTTATAATTTTAAACTATCGTATATCCATTTTCACACATAAATACTCCATAATCTGCACATTTCACCCAATTCATTCACTGTTTTATGCTTCACAGTGGCACCTTGGCACAAATCCAAAATAAAGAATAAAAATATTTAACTTGTGTCAAATATTGCAATAACAATATAAAAAGCCATTTCAATGCCCTTCTAAGCCATCTCATCAAACTTGTTATTATGCATTAGTATATCAACAACAAAAATTAAAAGTTAATGTAATCCATTTCCCAAAACAAAGAAGAACAAAAACACATTCCTTAGGACATTAGGGCAACTAACCATACGAGTGTTTATTCTATGGATCTCAGAATTGGGCACATCTCATTCGCACAAAACCATTGGCATAGACACTCAACCACATAAAACCATATCCTATAAAAGTAAAAAGAAATAGTAGACCAATACCATGACAAGCAAAACTCATAATCGCCCGATTCATTCATTGTTTTATGGTTCACAATTACACATTGACACAAAAAAAAAGTAGTTCAAATAGCCAAAGCATTCCTCCTTCTCAATCTATGCATAGAAAGCCACATATATGTCAATGAAACATTTCTAATATGCACAACCCAAAAAATCTAGTCAAGAGCCCAAGAAAATAGTGAAGTCAAGTCATTTTTTAAGTGGCTACTATTCTTATAAACTAATAGTCCTAAGCACATAAAAAAATGTACTTGAGAACCCAAAAAATTAGCCATAACAAATCATCTATCAAGCATCCCCTCTTCTTGCAAACTTATACACCAACCATTCACGTCGTTCCTCATGGGGCAATCTACGAATGCCTCCTTCAACGTTGCATTGCTCAAAAACTCATATGCAAAATACTTTAAATCCTTACTAAGGTTTGAAATCTCTCTATAGCATGAAACCAATTTTGTGTAATTTTATGTGATTTAAAAAGAAGATCAAACTTAGGTGCTAACACGACTATGACATCTCTTGTCTCAGATGTAGCCCCTGGATTTAATCTTCTACGAGTTGGAGGTGGCTCAGTCTCCAAATGTGGGTGCTCATGAAAGGTTGAACAACCAGCATGTTGGGAATCACTAGTAAGGGGAGGCAACATATCATCATCATCTTCGAAGTTGGTGGCTGATGGTTTAAGCACAGAGTCAGCAGTCTTAGTTGATAAATTGGCTACCCCAACTCCAAGCACATAGGTGTTACCAAGAATCAACATTAAATCATCATAGTCTTCTACAAGTTTTTCTCGGTAGTCCATTGCTTTAGGATGTGCCTAAAAATAAATAATACATAATTATATAATATATTTATATTATTAAATTAAAAATAAACTAATACTATTCATAATACGTATGAGAGTCAACTAAATGTTACTTGAAAATATTCATCCCACACTTCTTATGAAGCAGTTATCTTTTTTGAATAACTATCCTATCCAAATCTAGAACATGACATCATCAACTGTTCAATGGGTGTAAGCTTTTGTTTCAAAACCTTCAACTTGTTTTTGACGTTCATTTCATTCTTATGAGAATTAAACTTTTCATTCAATTTTGGAAGTACATTCTCAACTATTATCTTCTTTCTAAACATCCCATTAGTCAATCTATTTCCATGGTTAACTTCATCCACCAATAGTTTAATAAGCTCTTTAGTCTCCACAAATGACCATTGCTCATAATTTGCTTTCCCTTTACCTTTCCCTCTACCTCCTTCACTTACCATATCTATGGGTAATCAGACACTAACTCATCAGCAACCACCCATCAAAAGCTATGCAAATGAAAAAATAAGAGAAGGCCATGATAACTAAGGGCTTAATATCACTTTACAAGTGCATATTTACAAATGCATATCACTTCATATAATTTAAAACATATGACCAAATAATTCAGATACAATTACAAAAACAATTCATAGCATGCATACCTTAACACAATTTTTTAATTAGTATTCATCACACAACTACTAATTTAGTCTACATTGCCTATGATTCACCACACAACTACTAATTCAGTCTATATTGCCTATGATTCTTTATCTTGTAGATGCATAGGAAGCACTAATATTAATCACACAAGATTATGATAAATTGAGCATTCACATACATTCTTAACAAAATTCTTCTATATCTATTACAAGCATAAGAACCTCTAATGGGTCAGACTCAAAAACTACCGTAAGCTTAATTGTGTTACTCAAGCATTAATTGGGGATGAACAAGCATCACACTATGCAATTAATTATCACTTTGAAATATAAAATACAACGGACTCAAAAACTCAGGGGCTAGTGCTAATCATGCATATTATGCAAGTTAACCGAAAAATTGCCAATCACTTCTAATCACAAGATAACCAAAAAAATGCCAATCACTGCTCAAGAACAAAAATTTTAGGACATAAATTATGCACGCCAATACAAATTTTAGAAGCAAATTATGCATAAGTAAACTCCAAGCATTGAATTTAAACTGCTAAATCTCATTGGATACAATGAAAAAAATTATAAATTTGAAAAAATACGTGCTTTCCATGTGATAGAAAATGAAGACTACATAGAAATTTACATATAAAAAACTGACTAGAGAGAGGATTAGCAGGTATTAGCCATCACTACAGAAATTGATTTCAAGCGACTTTGGCGAGGCGAAGATTTCAGTGGTCGATTTTCAGGGAAGCGGCTGAGTTTTCTTTTGAAAATGGACTAGATTTCTGAGCATGCAAAAGGAGAATCCAAAACTCACGACCTGATTTTCTACACTTGTAATTTCTCCTACTTTTTCTAATTCCTGAATTGAGAATCATCGAAAAGCATAGAATATGCAACCATAGAAAAATCAGATTGAAATCAATGGGAAAAGCCAGATTAGAACGTTTGCAGTATCCAACTGTTTTCAATCTGGTTTTTCTATGCTTGCAATTTCCAACATTTTTCTAATTCCTGAACTCGAAATGCTTAGGAATTACAAGCCTAGCTCCCAGAAAGTCTAGATTTCTGAGCATGCAAAAGGAGAATCCAAAACTCACGACCTGATTTTCTACACTTGTAATTTCTCCTACTTTTTCTAATTCCTGAATTGAGAATCATCGAAAAGCATAGAATATGCAACCATAGAAAAATCAGATTGAAATCAATGGGAAAAGCCAGATTAGAACGTTTGCAGTATCCAACTGTTTTCAATCTGGTTTTTCTATGCTTGCAATTTCCAACATTTTTCTAATTCCTGAACTCGAAATGCTTAGGAATTACAAGCCTAGCTCCCAGAAAGTGAAAAAAAAAAATCAAAATGCAGAAAAACTTTAAAATTACAAGGTTATAAAAAACCCAGATAAAAAATGCAGATCAAAATGGCATAAAAAAACCAGATCAGAAATGCAGATCAGAAAGCTAAAAAAACCACATCGAAACGTAGAAAATTGCAAGTGGAGCAATAAAAAAATCCCCGATCAAATAAGCGGAGAGTTTGGAGAGGAAAAAAACAAGGATGATTTTTTCAAACAGTGAGAATGGGGAGAAATGCAGATCAAAACGCAGATCTAAGAGTGTATCCCAGATTGAAATGTAGAAAATTGCAAGGATGGTTCAGAGCAAGATGTGCCATGAGCGGAGTGTATGTAGAGGAAATAAATCAAAAAAGAGAGAAGGAAGACATAGCGGGGGTTGGTGGATTAGAGGAGATGTAGAAGATACTACCTTGTCATGATTATTTTTTCACTCGCCGTGATGAGATCCAATTGCCGCAGTGGCCTCTGTTTTTTAGACGGTGAGAACAACAGGTTAGTGTGGATGGGGAGAACGACAGGGACTAGCTCCAATCGCTGGAGAGTACGGCGGCCTCACGGTGAGAACAGGGGGAGAATGACAAGGATTAGCTCTAGTGAGAACGGTCGCCGCCAAACAAGTGCGTCGACCTCTCTTTTCCACCCGATGCACTAGTTAATAAGGTAACCCTTCTGTCATTTTGCAATACCACGTCCTGAGGTGGTGTTGTAAAATTTCATTTATATGTTATTAGTTCTCCTTCTAAATCCCGTCAAGTTAAAATATTTTGTTTTTAGACTAACGTTGTATTTCAAATACAGGAATCAAATATTTTACCACTACCACTATATTTGAAATATTGGACTTAAAATCTTCATGTACTAACACTGAATTTTGAATATGGCATAGACAATTCACAATGACTAACATAAGATTTTGAAATACTAATATTTTACTTTCAAATCCTAATTGACTAACCGTAAGAGAATAAGAGAAGAACTTCTTCTTCATCAATTTCTTTCTTATTTCACTTCTCAAATGATTTTAAGGGAAAAAGGAGTCAACTTTAAGTGATTTGATGTGTAGGTAATAGTTCTCTTTTGAAGTTTGTTTTGTGAATCATTAGAGTGCACCAAGGATTCCAAGGAAAAGGTCCATTGTATCTTGGGAGTTGGTTACCAGAGAAGCCTTGCACTAAGCCAGTGAATATCATTTCAAAGTTAGTCTTCTGGAGGCACCTTGAACTTTGTTCATCACTCAAATTATTTGTTGATTTCATTTGTGGTAACTTTGGCATTTCATTGATGGTAAGCCTAAATTTTCCCAACAATTTCAAAACGAGATTACTTTCGCTATTATTATCATCATGGGCATTGACAAGGGTCTCAAACTGGATTTGTTTGAGGACAAGATTTTAAGAGATGGCAGAACAAAATGAACTTTTGGTTAATAACTCTTGAAATTTTCTAAGTTTTAACTGATCCGGTTGATGAAAACTCCAAAGAATATGAACTGGCAAAGTCAGCCTCAAATAAGAAATTTAAGAGGGATGACGATCTTTGCCAGGTCAAATCCTTAGTTGTCTAAGTGATGAGCTTTATGATCTTTATTATAAATTGCCTACGGCTAAAGAACTTTAGGAAGCTTTAGAAAAGACATTATGCCAAAAGCATGGTGGTGAAGAAAAATATGTGGTTGGAGAGTACTTTGACTTCAAAATGGTAGATGACAAACCAGTTTGTAAACAAGTAGTGGAAATTTGGAACATTGTAGCTAAGATAATTGGGAAAGGAATTCCAATTGATAGAAGGCTACAACTTCCGGTGTTAATTGACAAACTATCACCTTCTTAGAGTGTCTTTCAAGTTACTCTAAACACAAGAGGGAGGCAATGTCATTGGGCAATCTCATTGTTACCATCCAAATAGAGGAAAAACATAGAGAGAAGAAGTTGGCTGAAAGCACTTTTGCTTAAGTAAATGATCTGTCCAATGAGAATGCAAATGTGGTAGAGAATCGCCTAAAGCCATTTTATAAGAAGAAAAAAAACAACAAAAACTCCAACAAGAAAACCAACAGCACGACCAATGTTACACATAAACTATTGATTTATTAAATTGAGTCAAAGTTTAAGGTAATATTACTTGCAAGTGCACAAGTGGATGTAGTTTTACAAGGTCGAATCTACATGGATTGCCTTTGTGTGACTATCACAATGATTACAAAATTGAAGGAGTAAAGAAAAATTTAAGAGTGAGAGTAGAAGAGTATTGTGGCATTGAAAGTGTTACGATAAAATTCAATAATATAAAATACTAAGGCATTAAGAATCATTATAACATATAGTGATGTTCTTCATGTGTCATGTTTTCTCAGTTAGAATCGAATGGAGATTCTATCTAACTAGAAGATATGAACATTAAAAGGAAAAACAAAGATAGGGAGTACTTTGTATAGATGAAAGGTTAAAAAATTTGTTTCTTTAAGAATTCTACGTATCAAAACCACAAAAGATAAAAAGGAGAGCCTTAAAACATCTTATGAATTAAGATAATAAAGAAACAAGAAAAAAAATAATATTAAATAAATATCACTTCAAATAACCAATGCTTACTTGAAACTATTGATGAAATATAAATATAACTCTATTAAATTGTTACAAATCATCTTTAGCACGTCTCTCCCATTATAATGGCTTAACAAGCCATTATAATAAAACTTAAAATAAAAAAATACAAAAGAAGATAAAAAAATAAGAGAGAGCTCCAAAGAGGAGGGGATGACGTCTCTCCCACGTCCACCCCTCTTTTTATATACTATAAGGGGTTGTTTCAAAGGGGAAGAAGGTCCATTGATATCCCTTGATTGCTTCATGATTAATTGCTTGATTGATTGTTTATTTGACAATGATTAGATTCTAAATCAATCAAATAAATCAAAGATTTATTTAGAAAATAAGTATCTTTTGCTCTTTCGATAGTTGTCTAATCAGCCTCATTATATTTCCTTATGTGTATCAATAACAATCATTGAAAAGATCCTCCATATGCCGGAAATGGGTTGATTAACTAGTTGTCTCTTTGCACATCGGATTTGACCTATATATATTTTGAATTATAAATTTCTCCCCCAAATACTAATTTTAGCCATGGAAGTCTTCTTTCTAATACCACTAAAATCATATCAATCGGAATTTTCTATAGAGAGATATGACTAAAATACTAAAGTTGTATCAATGTGTCCAAATAAGCTCATTCCTGAATTTGGTTCTCTTGATGCAAATCTAAAATCCAATTGGTTCACTTGGTTGTGTTCGACCATTCCAAGCATATTTAGACTATTAAGAGCTCATTCTTAACCCTTGGATAGCTTTAGGTAGTTGGGCTTCACTTCCTCTTCCACTTGGATCTTAGCAAAGCTCGTTTGGTCATGTAAACACAATGAAGGTCGAACTCACCTATTCAAAATATAAATATCCGAAATAAGTAATGCATTAACAAACATATGATTGTAATTCAAGATTAGAAATTATTTAATTCAACATTATTTTAGTGCATCAACCAAGCCTAAAGGGAAGATCCAAAAAGACAACAAGAAGAAAGCTTGTTTTGTGTGTGGTCAACTTGGACACTTTGCAAGGCAATGCTCGCAAAGGAAGGGATTTGACAATGAAGGTAAAAACCCTCAAGTTAATGTGGTGATCATAGAGGACAACTTAGCTGAACCCAATGACTGGTTTAAATTTGGATAATTACGTTTGTTCTTATCTATCTTTCTTTTCATTGTGTCAAGATGTGAAAGATAGAGCAGTAACACTGAGGAATGGTTATACAACACAAGTTGTTGGGAGAATTAAAGGTGGACGTGAGATTCACATTAGGAAATACTTCAACTCTCCATAAGGTGCAGCATGTGCCAAATGTTTGGAAGAACTTAGTCAGTGGAGGACTTCTTAATCAATATGGTTACTAGAATAAAATATACTATTAGTGGCGTAAAAAAAAGCATCACTAAAAACCACTACTTGTGATGCATAAAAAAGTGTCGCAAACAAATGACCTATTAGCGACGCTTTTTATTATGCGCCACTAATATTCATATATTAGTGACGCTTAATTTAAAGTGTCACTAATACTAATAATATTAGCGATGCTTTATAATAAATGTCACTAATAGTTACGCTATTAGCAACACTTTAAAGAAGTATCACTAAAAGATATATATTTTAAATTAAAAAGAAAAAAATCATAACTAGTAGCTATTTTTTCTTAAGTGTTGCCAATAATTTTAACATTAGCAATGCTTATTAGAAAGCATTGCTAATAGTTATGATATTAGCGACACTAAATAAAAGAGTCACTAATAGTTATAAATTTAAAATAAAAAAATAAAAATTTAGAACTATTAGCGACATTTTTTAAAAAACATCACAAATAGCGTTGATAATAATGATGCTTGTTTACAACTGTCGCTAATAGCTTTATTAATTAATTTTATTTAATAAATAGTTATATAAATAGAATTCTTAAATATAATATATTTTATTCAATATTTACTATTTATATATATAATAAATAAATATTTAATTTTTAATAAATGGTAGTGTCAATAATAGATTAAACTTTTACTACTTATATATAATATATTTTATTTCTTAAATTTTCTTATTAATTTTAAAATACAATTTATAATAAAATAGAGAGAGAAGAGAGGAAGAGAGAGGAGAGAGAGTGAGGAGAGAGAGAAAAGAGAGGGTGAGAAGAGAGGGAGTGAGGAGAGAGAGAGGGAAGAGAGATAGAGGAGACACAGTCTGGAGAGAGAGATAGAGGAGAGAGAAAGAGGGTAGAGAGAGAGGGTGAGGAGAGAGAATGAGGAGAGAGAGATAGAGAAGAGAGAGAATGAGGAGAGAGATAGGGAAGAGAGAGAGGGTAGAGAGAGAGTGAAGAGAGAGAGGGTAGAGAGAGCAAGGAGTGTCGAGAGAGATAGGAGAGGAGAAAATATTTTTTAAAAATAAATTTGAGCTATTGACAATACTCATATGTGAGCGTCGCTAATAACATTAATTAATTGCTACGCTAAAGATTATGTGACATAATTCTATAAGCTATTAAAGATGCTATGCTAGGAGCGTCACTAATAGTGTAAGTATTTGCGACGCTAATTGTTTAGCGTCGCAAATATGCATGCTATTACAAACGTTCCTATGGAGCGTCTCTAATAAGCTATGTTTATAAAAAAGAAATCCTTCAAGGCTATTAGCGACGCTCCAAAAAGAGCATTGTTAATAGTACTCGTAATGGCGACGCTAATTATTTAGCGTCACAAATAAGGACTCTATTAGTGACGCTCACTTGCGTGAGTCGCTAATAGCCTTATTTTTTTCAATAAAAATTCTCCACTCTCTATCTTCTCTTTACTCTATCTCTGCCCTCTCTCCTCTCTTTCTCTCTCCTCATTCTCTACTCTCTCTACCCTCCCTCTTTCTTCACACTCTCTCTGCCCTCTCTCATCCTCTCCTCTCTCTCCCTCCTCTTGTGGCAATCATTATTAAATAATATATGACATAATATGCATAATTATTATTTCGCTCAGTACGTGTTATATCACACGTAGAAACAAACGTGACGGCTATCAGTATGAATCAAAGAAAAATAACGACACATAAAATATAATAATTTGTAACAAGCTGGAGTTGATGCACAACCAAGATTTTATATAACATATAATTTTAACAACACAGTAGCAAATTAGGACATAGTCCAAACACACCGTTTGTAAGGCAGTCAGATTACAAAAATATAAGCATAACAAGCCTTTACATAAAAGTTATATTATTACATAATTTAAGGAAAACATTCAAGGAAGTTAAGTAGGAAATTCCTCAACTGACACCTCTGGGTTGATTTCACTACCTGCAGAGTCAAGAAATGAGTGAGTATTTTTATACTCAGTTGGTGGAATTGAAATCTAATTTAATGCAAAGTAAAAGTACTTATGACTAATAATTTTTGCTAAATAGAATGTATTACAGAAACTAAATAAAAAATAATTCCAAAAAAATGTTGGTTCATCCAATGACGATAAATCAAGAGCTGTGACACCAAATGACATTCTTCCCGATGCTCATGGGGCAACAGGAAGATGATACTCCACACCTATGCGAGTGCATTGGATACCGATAATTTCCTTAGTAGGTATCCAGACAAAATATAATTCTAGGTTTAATCCCAAAACTATCCAAAAAATACACGTACTATATCATAATTCCATGTAAGTAAAATATAACATATGTATAGCATTTCTTATGAAAAATCAAGCAAAAAATCATAACGGAATGAAAGCGTTGGATAAAAAGTCAAGCATACGAGCAAAATATAAGCTAGAGTTTAAGACCCCCTACCTTAGAATTGGGGTAGAAAATTTGTGGTTGTAGAGAGCCTAAACAAAAAAACTGGCCCTGTCATAGTGTCCAACACCATCTATTTAGCTGGAAATGCCTTTTGAATGGCTTGAATCAGACTTAAAACGACTCAGAATGGAGGGTCAGAAGTTTTAACATGTGGTCAAATGAGAATGGTGAAAAATTAAAGGGTATAAATAGTAAAAATGGATTGCGCATTGCGTGGTTCCTCCACGTGGAACTGCGCATGGCATCGTGTTAACGCGGATCCCTGTGACCTAACATGCAGGTTGCACGGATGGCCTGCATTGCACGGGCCCGACACGCGGACCGCACAGTTCAACTGAGCGATGCCACATCACGCAGTTGAGCTGCGCGATGTCTCACCACGACGCCATAGCGCTGCGCCATGTCGTGGCTACATCGATTAACGCAATGCTTGCGTTAGGCGACCAAAAAATATTATTATTATTTTCTTTTTCCTTTTCAAAATTAAAATGGACGTAACTTTTTAACCATAAATCGGAATTACACATTCATGGTACTAATGGACTTGTATCAATGAGCCTTTCAAAATAAGACTACTCAAGGATAGGTTTTGCCATTGTTTTACCATAGTCCCAACTATGAAGCACATTTCCCACGGTCAATACATATGGCTCTGATGTCCGATTTTAATGATTTGAAAGCTGTTATGATCATCTTTTAGAGTTCTACCACAACTCTTTTGGTACTGACTCCAAAATAATACTATATGAAAATCATATATTAAAATATATTATTCATTAAAAGAACGTACCAAAATTAGGGCTGCCACAATCTCCCCCCCCCCTATAAAGAAATTTTGTCCTAGAAATTGGACTCGCTAATCATCAAATAGTTCTGGATATTTCTTTAACATTTCACTTTCCAATTCTCATGTGGCTTCCTTCGAAGCATGATACTTCCATAAGATTTTTACTAATGGAATCCATTTTGTTCTCAAGATTTGTTCTTTCCAATCCAAAATTCTGACCGGTTTTTCTTCAAATGTCAATTTAGGTTTCTAGGGTGACCATTGTCTGATCCAGGACATGAGAATGATCTTGTACATATTGGCAAACCATCGACACATGAAACACATTATAGACCTTGTCTAGCTGAGGGGGCAATGCTAATCTATAAGCCACTGGCCCTATTTTATCCGGAATCTCAAATGGTCCTACAATCGAGGACTTAGTTTTCCTTTAACACCAAATCTCATAACTCCTTGAGTTGGTGATACCTTTAGCAGCACATGATCACTTATGCAGAAGTCGAGGTCTTTCCTTCGTTGATCAGCATAGCTCTTTTGACCACTCTGGGTTGTCTCTAATCGACTCCGTATAAGCTTTACCTTATCCACGCACTATTGTAAGAGCTTTGACTTTACTAATTTTCCTTCCCTAACCTTGGCCCAACGAGTTGTGGATCGATAGGGTCATCCATAAAGAGCCTCATATGGTGCCATCCTATACTGGAATGATAACTGTTATTATAAGAAAATTCAATCAATGACAAATGCTCATCCCAATTACTTTTCCAATCTATGGCACACGCCCACAACATATCTTCCAATGTCTGAATAGTTCGTTCAAACTGACCATCGGTCTACGAGCAGAATGTTGTACTAAATGTGAGATTTGTACCTAATTCTTCTTGGAGTCTCTGCCAAAAATGTGAAGTGAACCGACTGTCCCGATCTGAAATGATCGATAATAGTACTCCATGCCAACTAACAATTGCCTTTATATACATTCTGGCCAAAACGTTCAACGTCTAAGAGTTCTTTAGGGGAAGAAAATGAGTTATCACCAAAAGACATGAAAATATATATGAAAATCATCACATAACCATGTCCATCACATATCCCATCATAAAATATGTTTCAAACATCTCATAGACATAATGAAACATAGTTGAACTAAAGCAAGTTTAAACATAGGAATACATGAAAAAGTGATCCAAAAATATATATGAAAAAACATCATTAGTCATCTCTAGCAGCATTAGAATCATTAGACTACTCCCCCTCACTGTCAGCATGTGGAAATATAGCTCTGAGTATGCATATGATGTCTAAGTCTCTCCATCACCGCATCCTGATTAGCTCTAAACTTAGTAATGGTGACTAGTCTATCTAGATCATCAATAAGCCCAATCGCTCCTCTGCATCTCCCTAATGGTGAGAAAGCATTCATCGAACTACTACTACATCAATCGGCCCTATATTGACTAAAATATGCTTATCCAGAAATCCGAACAGGAACCACTATGAAACTCATGCACAAGATGAAAGGGTAGGTAACATCTCATGTGTGTGGCCTTGAAGGAAAGTCATCATGCGTCCAAAGATAATGGAGGGTAGATCCAACTGAAGCTCATGTTGTGCTATGAGATGAAGTATGTGTGCCATCGTGTAATGGCACTAATGCTTCTATGGTTTTTTGTGAATTTTCTTCTATTTATTGATCATTTTTTGTGGTAAAATGTGATGCATTGGCGCATATTTGTAGAGTCAGGTTTGATGCTTAGTTGTTGCCGTTGGGCTTCGACACATCACAAATGTTTTCTAGGCAAATTTTGGATATATGACATGTAAATAGGAGGTTGGTGTGTGAAAAGGACATAAAAGGAAAAAAGGAATATAAATATTGAATCGGTCAATGCATTCCAGAAAAGTTCAGAATGTCCAAAAGTTCCCAGTAAGAAACTCAAGCGATTTCCAATCACCTTGTCATGACTCCATCATCAGATTCTGCTACTTCTTGCCTAAATCCACTTTGTCTTGCCCACATGAGTCCTTGGGTACTAGATAGGCCACCACCACCCTCTCCTTGCTCCTCCATGAGGTACCCATATGTTCCTCAATTTTTCTCACCGTCTAAATTTGTTTTTAGCTCAATAGAGGGTTATTTTGTTACTATTTGCTACCACTCTCCACTGGACTTAGCTTTGTCTGGCCGCCAGGACCCCATAGGCACTGGCCAAAGCTGCCACCATGCTCTCCTTGCTCCTTCGTGAGCTGTCGGTACTTTTCCTCAATTTTCTTCTTCTCACTGTCCAGTTCATTTTTGGGGCTACTGAAGTGCTTCTTGCCGCCATCCGGTCTTCAAATTAGCTCCACTCGGTCTGTCTTGGGCCAACGGTAGTGGTGGACCACCCCTCCCAGCCTGAATAGACCACTTAATTCCCACCTCCTCTGTCTTATTTTGCACCACATAGTAAAAACTGCTCTTTTATTTTGTTTGCCTTCATCGGTTCACTGTTAACTAGTGAACGGCATGGAACCGCGGCAAGCTCTGTAGTGGCTTGGTGATAGCAAGAGGCCGTTGTTCCTCTCCCCTCTTTGCTTGTCCATCCTATTTGCACGATTGACCCTGTTTTACCCCTTTTCCACCACTGACTGTAGAACGACCTCCAAGCATATTTGGTTAGGTTTGCCTTGCCCCGGCGATAGTGGAGGCTATCTCCATCGACCTTGGCACGATGTTGGCCCTGTGGCCTCTGCACTATCTAGGCTCGACTCCGAGACACCCCTTAGCCCTTTCCCGTGCGAGATACATAGCTACCCGCACCAAATGTGTTTATTGTGGGTGGCAATTGACGATGTTTCTGCTTTGATCTACCACCACATTCTGGCCCTAGCTATGTCACCCTTTTGGGCCTTGGGATGACACCGTCCAGCCCTCTCCCCTCCCCTTTCGCCATGTGTGCATGTGGTCACTTGTGCAATTTAGGGTTTAGGTGCTACATTAGCGTCACCTGACCATCGGCTGGCTCCACCAATGAATGGATTTGACCATTAGAGTCCCCTCCACCTCTCCTATCTCCTTGAACATCACCCCATTCCCTCTGCCCTTATGTGGGCCCTTGTAGATGCAAAATTGACACCATTGGGTGCTGTCCACAGCTGATTTTGACATCTTGTAGATGGCCAAGTACTTCTCATCCGTAGGTTTATCTTCAGTTAGTACACTCTTGACTTGCAGTTGCATTGCCATTTCTATTGGCACGACCTTTCTCCCAGAAGCCCTAGTGTTCTGTCGTGGGTCGGGAATTGTGCTATGTTGAACTGTGTCAGCCCCATTTACCCATGATTGCTTCCTAATCCCTCGAGACAATAGCTCTCTCAACTAGGCACTGCTTTTGGCCACCAACTCCGTTGCTGAAGCCGCAACCGTTGCGTGCTCACCATGAAGCATCATGGATTACAAGGGAGGGGAGATTTGAACTCTCAATTTCATGATATCATGCTTTGAATGTGAAGTAGCATACTAGTAATGTATGATTCAATGCTTTGGATGTTAAATTATGATTCATTTGCATGATGTAAGAGGATAACTTATGCTATGTTGAAATGCATATGACACGCTTGTGATCCGTAAGTATGTTTTATGCATGTGGAGTATGTGTGTGCTAGTGGTGGCTAGCGAGTATGTTGATAATCTATGTATGGAAGTATGTGATGGACTTATACACCTGTGTGATGGATATGTGTATGTGTGTGTGGGCAAAGGTATGGGCAATGGACAGTAAGAGGTGACAGAGGGTTTGGTATGGATTTGTTGTAAACGTGTAAGCATATGATGGAAGATGGAGGACAGAAGTTTGATGGGTGAGTATTGGAGCATATTGGTTTGGTTTGGCTGGAGCGTATGTTGGGGGATTGTTAGATAGTAACAATGTTGCATAATTGTGCAAGCATAACGTAAAGTTTATGAAGTGAAAAGTAAGCATAATAAGTGAAATATAAGTAAGAGAGTGATAACTGAGGTTGGCTCCGAGAAGCTTAGTTTGATAACGTTCGAGTAAGATGCTTGGGCCATAAGATGGATGGTGAAGAATATATGAATATATAAGGATATGTTTGGTGGTGAGTTATGATAATGAGATGGATGTTAAGTGAAGTCCGCTGCCCTAACAAACTACGGTTTCAAAATGGGTTCAGCTTTGGATTAGTCTGCAAAAGATTGTAAGACAGAAGAATTGTGTGGCATAATTGTACATACCTAAAGTACTTAATTCAAACTTGAATTATAAGAAAAGCTAATATGTTAACATTGTTAACACTTGAGGGTTTTGAATGATTAAGTTCCTTGTTTGAGCTAGCCAATAATGTGTTGGCTCAACATTTCTCATGTCTAGTGATGGTGTTTATTTTGCGATATGTTGCATATGTGTTGTATTTAAGATGAGGCGTCTGATGCTTTGTTGAGAGCAATGCATGTTTTCGATTTGGTCTATGTGTTGTATTAAGCCTAGACATTTGATGTTCTATTGATTCTACCCAAGAGTGGCACTATATAATTTTTGCCCAATAGTGGTACTATAAGATTCTGACCCAATAGTGGCACTGTATGAATCCATCCTAAGTGGGCACTATAAGCCCCCTAAAGTGTGGGCATTTGTATGGCTCTAAAGTGTGGGTGTTTATGTTTGTGCGCTCAGGTAAGTAGTATCATAGAAATGGTTTTACATGTTTGATCCTATACCCAATGAGCTTGGGTGTGCCTTGTATTTGAAAAAGTCTATGGCATCTACTCAATACTCGAAGGTTAAGGTGATGCTTGAGCGGCATTCCTTTCCATTTCAATGTTGAAGCTTATTAATTGTAATGAGCTGTGGTGGTTGATAGTATGCATACATATGATTGAGTATGTATGTTTCTAAGTATGTGTAAGTTATGAGCAAGACTGTAACAGTAAGAATTGAAGTAAGATTGTACCAGTAAAGTCATATGAGTAAGATTGTACGAGTAAGGTCATATGAGTAAGATTGTATGAGTAAGTCATACAAGTAAGATTGTATAAGTAAGGTCATACGAGTATGTGTAAATTGTATGAGTAAGCGTACAATTGGACGAGTAAGTTGGCAAGACTTTGATTAAGAGTGTAAGTGTATGATTGGTTTGATGGTATGTATTTGGCATGATGGTATGCATATGTGCATGATTACTATATGACGGTCTTCTTCATGTTTGAGTTGCATGAATGCATCTATGTATAGACTTACTGAATTCAGTGTTTAGAACTCCCCTGTTGTGTATTTTCCTACTAAGTATGAAAATACTCATTTACTTTATTTTTTTAGCCCTGATGATTTGGAGGCTTTTGCAGGTTTGTGTTAGAGAGCTCCTAAAGATGGATGTTCGTTTCCATTGTGGATTGATTTCCTTTGAATTAGGTACATCCTTGATGCACTGTGAGTATTATTTGTGCCACGATAAGATGTATTCAGTGATATAAGAATTAAGGTGTTTATGCTCTCTTGACTTGAAATTTGGATTAGACTGTGGTTTGTTATAGGACTTGCACTCAGGGATGCCTAGAATATAATTGCATTTAAAGTCAATGATCATAGCAATTTATTTTGTATGTTAGTTTTCGAGTAGCACCTGAGGATGTTTGGTTTGGCCGTATGATATTTGATCGAATGAGCAAAAATTTAATTGGTAAAAATTGATGTGTGATGTTTTAAATTATAAAACTGCTTTCATAGGTTTCATATTCGTCATTTTTCCCGATTTATAACTGTTATATTGCAAAATAATTTCCATGAATTTTTAAAAAAATGTGATAAAAAATCTCAGGCATTACACATTATGAGATGCACTCTGTCCTTTTGTGCACTCTAGATGTCACATTGGTGATGGCACGAGCAGATGAGAATCTCGTGTTTGACAAGACGTGCAAAAATAGACTGACCGGAAGTGGAAACAGTTTGGAAGTAATCCATCCAATAATGATGTGCCTCTATCCATCCCATGACAATCTCTAGGGGAACGTGCACTAAGCTATGTTCGCACCTGATAGTCTAACCCTATCTGCTCTGCTAATTGAAGCACTTAGATCCCCAGACCTTGACTCAATAGTCATTTTCTTCTTCTCTCTCCCCATTTAAATAAATTTCAAATAAACAACTAAGGGATAATCCTAAACTAAATTAGAACAAATATATGAACACTAATAAATATCTTAGAATTTCAAAAATCCTTGAAATGCACAATAAAAATAAAAACTTTGAAATTTTAATAAACCCTAAAAAGATTTTGTGTCAGATTAACTCCAAATTTTAACCCAAGATAGATCTCAGCAAGTAGAACAAAAGTTATAACTAAACTTATAACCAATTTGATAAGAAATGACTATTTTGAAAAGGGAAAATTATATAAATAATAATTTTTTAAAAACCACGTAGGTGCCAGCCAAGCAGCTGGTGCCTGCATGGCTTTTTTTTTAATTTTTTAGTTGATTTCATCCTTTAGAAGGACTAAATTGGGTTTAAGCTGATTTCAACCTTCTAAAGGACAAAATCGGTTTACGACTTGACCTGATTTTGTCGTTTAGAAGGACGTAATCAACTTAAGCTGATTTTGTCCTTCTAAACGATGAAATTGCGACACTTATACCATTTCGGCATTTGGTTCTTAACGATACTGATTTCATTGTTTAGAAGGATGAAATCAAAACGATGAAATCATCTTCATTTATACATGACTCCGCCTCCACCTCCAGTCGTTTTCTGCTCGGTCAATCGTTCGTTCTGCCCACCTCTAGTTCTAGTCATCTGCTCTGCTACCGGTCTTCTTGCTTTCGTCGTCTGGCCCGACACCGTGCCTGCCAATCTCGTCTCCTCTGCCCTGCTGCCGGTCCCGTCGTCTTCTCTTTTTGTTGTGCTAAATCCGCCCTGCCGCCATGCTCTTGCTAGCCTAATTTCCTCTAATTCGAATAGCATGTTTTTTTTTATCTTTTTGTGGTTTAAGGTGCTTCTTACCTTGCATAAAACTTGTATTTTTTTAACAAATAAGCCACTTAATGGGACAAAGGTAATACAATAAAATTTTATATTCTTTGTAAATTCTATAAAACAAAATGGTTAAATACTTATGTTGTGCAATATTAATAGTTTGATTGTGAAGCAAATCTAGTTGCAGATCGGTCAACAAATTTTGGAATTGAGTCTGCAAAATTCAATTCCAAAATTTTCCCTTATGTCTGCATTTTGGGATTTTTTTTGGGAGTCAGTAAGGGCTTTTCTTATTGAGTCTGCATTTTGGGAGTTTTTTTATCTATTTACCTTGTATTTATATTTTGTTCAGCTTGCAGGGGTTTATTTCTATTGCTGGGCCTGGACTAGGTTTGCTCTGTTCATTCATTCTCAGACGGAATTTAGTCTCACAGGTCCTTTTTACGCTTCCATTTTTAACTTCTTTTGTTGATATATTTAGGTTGCTATAAATCGATTATTTCTGCTTGATGATGCTCCACTTGCTCTATTATTGTTTGTTGTGGTATTTTATACCTCTACTGATTGGCATTTTTATGGGATTCAATAGCTTATAAGTGGCTACTTGTCTTGTTCTTCGTCTTCAATCTTATGTGGGTATAATGCTTCATAGTTTTTCTTTTTTATGATAAAATTTTGTATTTTATGTCAGTAATAGTTTAATATTTTTATCAATATGGTAGATGTAATATTTGCAAAAGTGTATGTTGTGCACGATTGCACACTATGCTCAGACTCTTTTTACTACTTTACTGCTTTGACTATTTAGTTGAATTATAGTCTTTTAATTATTGGTTTAGTTGGTCTTAGATTAAATTGTATGAACCGGGCAGGCTGGGTTGGTTCAGTTGGTCCGGTTCCCTAGGGGGGGTCATCTCCCATAAGGGGCGGCCTGTACTCTTGTTTTCATTATGCAATTGGTGATTTCAGACTTCTCCCCTTTCTTCTACAATTCTCCCCTTTCCCTGCGCAATCCTCCTAGATACCGATCGTGCCTGCATCGGGCACATCATTGGTATCAGAGCTTGTGCAATCCTCAACCATGGCGTGTGGCAAACAGGTTATGGTGCAAGAGACGACGTCAGAGAAGGAGGCACCAGCGCCAACTTCAACAGACAGTCCGCAGGCCAATTCCACTATCAGCGATGCCAGGTTTTCAGAGATCCTCACAATGGTGCAAGCTCTTGCAGCCGAACTCGCCAGAGTGAAGGTACAACAGGACGCCATGGCAGCGTGCGTCATGCCTGTTTTGCCTGCACCGACTGCTGTTACCCTAGAGAAGGGCGAGCCCTCGCAGGCCCCGGAACTGACCCTAACAGCCACCCCAGTGCCTGCCGGCATCAACTTGGGAGGCCGAGCCTATCCTGCAAGCTTTGGCGCTGACCAGACAGCGCTGGGAGGGAGGTGGCAGGCCTGGGACACGCGAGGCACACTAGGTGTTCGTGAAAATGCCCCTATGATGCCGCCCCATCCTAACCACTTTCAGGACGCTGAGGAGGATTGGGACGAGTTCCCTCAGCATGGTGGGGGTCACAGAGCGGGCGCTGAACCACGTATGGCCCGACTGCAGTTCCCTCGCTACAACGGGGATGACAACCCGGTTGAGTGGTTGTATAAGGCTGACAAATTTTTTGCCTACCAAGGCACTCATTCAGAGGCAGAGCGCTTGCGCATAGCAGCCTTCCACCTTGATGGCGATGCATCCGTGTGGTTCCAGAGTTTTGAGAAAGAGGTACGCTACCCAACATGGGCGGCCTTTTCCGATGAGCTCTGCGTTCAATTTGGGCCAAACGAATTCCAGGATTTCAATGAGATGCTATCCTCTATGTGCCAGACTACCACCGTCCGTGCATACTACACTAAGTTTATGAAGGTGGCCAACCGGCTGCCCGACTAGCCAATCGCCGCCTTGGTGGGTACCTTCAAGCGTGGCCTCAAGCCCAAAATTTCTGAAGAGATGCATCACTTTCCACGCGCCAATATGCGAGAGGTGGTATGCCACGCCCGCATCGAAGAGGAGAAACTGGCCAGATAGTGCAGAGGGGGGCAGCTTGGACCATTGGGCCGCTCTGCCCCTAGCGTTGCTCAACCGCCGCCCCAGTGCTATTCCTGGCCGACCCAATCAGCTCCCTTCTCCTGCAGGTCTAATTGTCCGGCATTTAACTCCGGCTCAAATAGAGGAACACCGTTCAAAGGGGTTATGCTTCCGCTGCGATGAGAAATTTGTGCCTGGGCACTGCTGTTCCGTTAAGGGCAGTCTCCTAGTGGAAGAAGTGGACGATGGCGACGCAGTTTGTGATGATTCGGCCTTGGCCGCCAGTGATGAGCTCTTGCCAGAGATCTTAGGGCATGTGTTCTCTGGGGCTTTTACACCCCACACGATGCGTGTCCAGGGGCTCCTCAAGTGCCAACAGGTAGCTATCCTGATCAACAGTGGTTCTACTCACAATTTTATTAATGACAGGGTCGCCAACCGTCTTGGGTGCTTCGTATTGGACTCCAAGCCTTTTGATGTACTGATCGGCGATGGCAAGCACCTCTGGAGCAATGGGGTGTGTGTGCAGGTTACTTTGTCCATACAGGGCCATGCATTTGTCACTGATCTCTTCCTGTTGCCGACCAAAGGTGCGGACGTCGTATTGGGTGTACAGTGGCTCCAGGAGCTCGGCGATGTCGTGTGGAACTTTAGGGAGATGTGGATGGAGTTTGAACTCTGGGGGTAGTGCGTCCGGTTGTAAGGTTCTAAGCTGGGCACTCTTCTCTCCGGCCATTTGTCGAGTAGCTTGTGCTGGTACGCCCCCCAAGGGCTTCTTTTACAGCAGCGTGCAGTTATTGAGGTTCCTCAAGGTATAGTGCTACCTGACCTCAGTGAGTTGTTGACAGATTACCAAGACCTGTTCGCTGAACCACAGGGCCTCCCGCCTCGCTGCTTCCATGATCATCAGATTCTGATTACACCGGGTTCCGCCCCAACCAATGTGCGGCCATACCGCTACCCCCATATTTAGAAGGCTGAGATCGAGCGGCTGGTGGCCGATATGCTTCAGGCAGGGATTATACGGCCCAACACAAGTTCTTATTCGTCGCCGGTGTTGCTTGTGCGCAATAAGGACGGTACATGGCGCTTCTGTGTGGACTACCGTGGCCTCAATGCTGTGACTGTGAAAGATAAGTACCCGATTCCAGTGATTGAGGAGCTACTCGATGAGTTGACAGGCGCGACGGTGTTTAGTAAGCTCGACTTACGTTCGGGCTATCATCAGATCCGCATGAGTGCTACCGATGTGCACAAGACAGCTTTCTGAACTCACGACGGCCACTTCGAGTTCCTTGTGATGCCGTTTGGTTTGACTAATGCTCCATCCACCTTCCAGTGCCTCATGAATGACCTCTTCTGCTCCTTCCTGCGCCGTTATATCCTGGTTTTCTTTGATGACATTCTGGTATACAGCAGATTGTGGACAAAGCATTTGTCCCACCTCAGGTCGGTTTTCTCCATCCTGCGTGATAATTCTTTGTCTTAAACGTTCGAAGTGCTCCTTTGGCAATCGACAGGTGGATTACTTGGGCCACATTATCTCAGAAAATGGTGTCGCCACCGACCCTGCCAAGGTAACTGCCATGCTGTCTTGGCCTATTCCCACATGTGTTCGAGCACTTCGTGGTTTCCTAGGCCTCACGGGGTACTATCGGCGCTTCATCAGTCGCTATGGAGAATTGGCTAGACCATTGACAGCGCTACTCAAACGGGGCGCTTTTGCTTGGACTCCAGAGGCGCAGGCAGCATTTGACGGGCTGAAGCACGCCATGGCTTCTGCCCCCGTCTTGATCTTGCCTGACTTCAGCCGCCCGTTTGTGGTTGAGACGGATGCTTCGGACACTGGCTTAGGGGCGGTTTTGTTACAGGATGAGTGTCCCATAGCCTATTTCAGCAAGGCATTGGCGGGCAGATCCTTGTCAATGTCCGTCTATGAGAAGGAGATGCTGGCTATCATCCATGCTGTCACCAAATGGAAGCCATACCTCTTGGGTAGGCGGTTCCTGATTTGTACTGACCATCAACCATTGAAGTATTTTCTCCAACAGCGGGTATCCACCCCATCTTAGTAGTGTTGGGTCAGTAAACTTCTGGGTTATGATTATGAAGTGGTTTATAAGAAGGGGTCAGAGAACACAGTGGCTGACGCTCTTTCCCGTATACCTGCCTCAGGGTCGTGCCTCACACTCTCCATGCTCTCTTGTCCGTTTATCAATGAGCTCAAGCAGGCCTACTGTTCTGATACTTTGACACAGACGTTGATCGCTGCCCTTCAGCAGGACCCGGCTGCCCATCAGTTTTACACCTGGCGGGATGATTTATTGTTCTGGAAGGACCATTTGTGGGTTCCTAATGTCGCTGATCTTTGCTGCCGCATCATATCTCATTTCCATGACTCTTTGGTTGCTGGTCATGAGGGGGTTTTCCGCACTTACAAACGGGCCAGTCAGAGTTTTTTATGGTTGGGGGTTCGTCGGGCTATGCATGAGTATGTGACGGCTTGTGATATTTGTCAGCATGCCAAGGCTACCACCACTTCTCACACTGGGCTGCTCCAACCCCTACCGATTCCGGACAAAGTATGGGAGGATGTATCGATGGATTTTGTGGAAGCCTTGCCGCTTGTGCAAGGTAAGTCGGTGATCATGGTGGTGGTTGACCATCTATCTAAGTATGCTCATTTTTGTGCGTTGGGTCACCCCTTTTCTGCTAAAATGGTGACTGACTTGTATGTTCGGGAGGTGGCGAAGCTTCATGGTATGCCTCGTACCATTGTGTTTGATCGTGACCGTATCTTCCTTTCTCAGTTCTGGCAGGAGTTCTTTGCATTACAGGGTACATCCCTTCATATGAGCACTGCATATCACCCTCAAACGGATGGGCAAACGGAGGTCGTCAACCATTGTTTGGAGTAGTACTTGAGGTGCTTCACGATGTCACAGCCCCGCCGTTGGTTGCAGCTTCTTCCGTGGGCAGAGTGGTCCTATAATACTGCTTATCACAAGAGTGTGGGCTTCACTCCATTCGAGGTGTTGTATGGCCGTCCTCCCCCTACTATTTTGCCGTATGTGCCGCATTGCACTTCGGTGGCTGAGGTGGATTATATGCTACAAACTTGTGATGAGGTCTTGCGCCAGTTGAAGATAAATCTTGCTGAGGCTCAGAATCGGATGAAACAGCTCTATGATGGCCGCCGAACTGATCGGAGTTCCAAGTTGGTGACTTGGTCTATGTTTCTATCTTACCGCAGTGCCAGACTTCTTTATTCCAGCCTGAGCACTCCAAGCTCGCTCCTAGGTTTCATGGTCCATACCCGGTGGAGGCTCGCGTTGGTCCAGTCGCTTACCGTTTGTCCTTGCCGCCTACTTCCTTGGTTCATCCTGTGTTCCATGTGTCCCGCCTTCACAGGTTTGTGGGTGATCGCAGCTTGGCCGTGGATGCATCTCCTCCACCACTGATGGGTCCTATTCCGCCCCCTGATCCTGCCCCTACGTCTGTGCTTGAGAAGAGACGGGTTCATCGTTCGGGTCGCATTGTTACTGAGGTTTTAGTTTCCTGGTGGGGTCAGCCTTTGGAGGATGCGACGTGGATACTTGAGGATGATTTCTTGGCTCGTTATCCAGCTTGGTTGCCTTGCGGACAAGTCGACTAGCGGAAGCATGGTGGAGTGTTGTGCACGATTGCACACGATGCTCAGACTCTTTTTACTACTTTACTGCTTTGACTATTTAGTTGAATTATAGTCTTTTAATTATTGGTTCAGTTGGTCTTAGATTAAATTGTATGAACCGGGCAGGCTGGGTTGGTTCAGCTGGTCCGGTTCCCTAGGGGGGGTCGTCTCCCATAAGGGGCGGCCTGTACTCTTGTTTTCATTATGCAATTGGTGATTTCAGACTTCTCCCCTTTCTTCTACAATTCTCCCCTTTCCCTGCGCAATCCTCCTAGATACCGATCGTGCCTGCATCGGGCACATCAGTGTATGAGAATATTTGTTCTCTTGTCTGGATAAGAGAAGAAATATGTGATAAAGTGTATGATTATTACTCATTGATATATGAGGCAATTGCTTAATCTAATTTTAGCCTCTTAGTTTTGAGACAATTGCTTAATCTAATATTAATTTAATCTATTGTTTATGAATTAAGTGAATAGAGATGGCAAAAGAAATGGTTAGTTTTCTACTAACCTATGATAGACACACAGAAGGATTATTAATCAAGAAACCGTCTACATATGATGAATTTGAGATTCAAGTAGCAAGCAAGGTTGGGTGGGATTGAAGAAGATGGAAAATTACTATCAAATGTAATATTTCATTGTATAGATCAAGAATTACAAGCATCAATGGGTTTTATGTTTCACCACTCGCGTCACATAATTTCTTTTGTGTTATTTCTCGAAAAAGAGGCCCGAGTGCCTAGTGAAAGGCAAAGTAGTTCACACAGGAGCTTGGATAGAAATGTGATCAATGAAAGGCATATGCAAATGCCGGTGGATGAAAAAGAAGAAGAAAATTTATCTATGACAGTAGTTTCAAATGAATGTCATAGGTTGTCTGCCCCTATTTATGATGTAAGTGGACCTAATTGGAGGTAAGGTTTATTAAGTTGTGAATACGTTTTGAATCTTATAATTATTAATAAAATATGTTTAGTTAAATTTTGAATTTTGTGTGTAATATGGAAGGTCCACAACGCATGCATACGAACCATTTAGCGTTCAAATGTCTCAAGGTGGTGCATGGTATGAAACTCAAAGTTTGATGGGCATTCATTACCCCTGCACGTATGTTGGTCATACCGATGCTGGACCATCTAATCAAAGGTGAAATATATATTCATAAATGAATATAACTTTTTTAGGCATATGAAATTTAATACATATGCAATGTTTATATGTAGGGGGGCATATGTCCACGATGAAGATATTGATGAAAATGAGGCTAATGAAGGTGAAGATAATATTGACAAAGCAAGTGGAGAAGATTCTGACATGAATGAAGAAGGGGTCAGAGGTGAAGAAAGCGCTCAACAGATGGTTGACGGTGAGGGGGATGATGTGGTAGATAATGCTATTGCTGCCGTACTATGAAGTGGAGCCACTCTATGCACACATCACAGATGAGGAGATAGATGTGGCAGTTAATTGTATAATGGATATGGACCAACAAAACGAAGATAAGTTATATGTTGGCTGCATCTTTGAGAATAAAGAAACATTTGTTACAGCCTTGTAAGAGTTTTCCATTCAAAATCATGTCAAATACAAGGTTGTACAAACAAATTTGTTAGAGTATATAGTGAAGTGCATTGATAGCACTTGCCCTTGGAGAGTGCATGGCTCAATAAAAAGGGGTGGTGGGTACTTTGAATTGAACACGTACAAAGGTGACTACACATGTCGGAATGCCCAGCTTAGCACAAATCATAGGCAGTGCAGTGCCTCCTTTATTTTGAAGGTCATAATGCCTGCTATCAAAGCTGAATTAACTTTCACACTAGGGGATATTATTCAAAGAATGAAGGAGAAGTATCATGTTGACATATCTTATAAGAAAGCATGGGTAGCAAGGAATATGGCTATCAAGTCTATTTATGGGGATTGGGTAAAATCATATAAATTGTTGCCAATGTACCTAAGGCCGGTGCAGGAAGCGAATCCTGACACCTACTACCACTTAGAGGATGATGAAGTAAATCGTGCAGATGGTAGCATATGTAGGAGATTTAAGCGGTTGTTTTGGGCATTTGGGCTGTCTATAGCAGGGTTTCGACATTGCATCCTTATGATTAATGTTGATGCCACTCACTTGTATGGCAGATATCTCGGTGCTCTTATGGCTGCAACGGCTACAGATGGAAACAATGGGTTATTTCCTCTTGCATTCGGGCTTGTCGAGAAGGAAGATGGAGACAATTGGAACTGGTTCTTAATGGAACTGAGGGATCATGTACTGATGGGCATGATGAACATCGTCATTATTTCAAATCGACATAAGGGGCTTCAGAAGGCCGTGCCTGAGGTTCTTCCTAAGCCTCTGTACCACCATCGTTATTGCATCTGTCACATAAAAGCAGATTTTAAGGACTTAAAAAATGATATACTGACGGACTTGATTGGGGCAGCAGCTTGTGCATTACAGTAGAAAAGTTTAATGCTAAAATGGACTTGATTGGTCAAGAGAGTCGTAGGGCAAAACATCTCCTCTAAGGAGGAGAATTGCATCCTGCACAGTGGTCGCTTGCCCACGGTGGTTTTATAACATTTGGCATGATGACTACAAATATGGCTTAAAGTTTAAATAGTGTCTTGAAGGGGGCATGAGGATTACCCATGCAGGCTTTAGTGTCAGCTATTTTTTATCGGATCATAAAATTTTTTGTTAAACGATCTTCTACCGCATCTGCCATGGCCACTCCGTATACTCCTAGAGTGGAAGTGATATTGAGACAGCAAACAAGAAAAATTGGGGAGTATATAGTTAATAGGATCAACAGGGGTCAATACGAAGTGACGTCAATCCGTGCCCGAAAGGTTATGGTAAATGCTGCGATGCACACTTGTACATGCAACATCCCTCAGGTTTATGGTTATCTTTGCTCGCACCTTATCGCCGTGTGGGCAAAGTAGCGGGAGCTGTTGTTACGTACAAACTAAGACTATGAAGTAGTCTAGTTCAGATTGCTTTTTCTACTTGTCAACTATAGTAAACAAGGTCGATCCACAAGGAAAGCCTTGTGTAACACAGAAAACTATTATGAAGTGAATAGAATAGAGAAGGAAAGTGAAATAGATAATAAGAGACAATCAAAGAGAAAGTGCTAAGGCATCGAAAATCCACTTGCAATAAATCTAATGTATACTTCATTCAAATGATAACTCAATTAAGATCAAATAAAAATTTGACTCAATCGAAAATTTTTTTTTTAAAGAACTTTGAAATAGAACAATAGTAATTGATTGTTTACTACGTAAAAGTATTAAACGTATAATCACAAGGAATTATAAGCATTCGGTGTGCCTTTCTTCAACACTGAATCAAATAATTATATAGATTATAAACTCCTTAAATATGAAACATCAATTTAAAATGATAAAGAACTTACTTGAATCAGAGTATCCATTAAATATCAAGTACAAGCTTCATTCCTAGCCTTAGCTTGAGAGCTTTAGAAAACCATTACAATAAAACTAAAAATAAAATTACAAAGTGAGAGAAGAAAATAGAGGAAAAGAGCTCTAAATAGGAGAGAATGATCCATCTATCACGTCCACCCCTCTATTTATAAGAATAGAAGGGGTGCTTCAAAGAGGAAAGTGAAATCATATATCTAGATTACATCCTGATTGATTGTCTTATTGGACCCATATATCTTTGAAATTTGGAATTTCTTCCTGAAATAACACTTGTAGCCATGAAAGTCTTCTTTCCACCAAACATAAATAGCCCAAATCAGCAATAAATTAACACAAAATAGGATTACAATTCAAAATTTAAAAACATTTTATTGATCATTATTTTAGTGCATCAAATACCCCCAAACCTATTTTTTGCTAGTCCTAACTACTCCACTTCCGCAGAAAATCTCAATTGCATTTAGCATATGCAACAAGCCTTTAAACCCCTAGCTTACACTAGTGAACGATTTGTATCTCATGAAGGTTTGCAGTGAATCTACCCACAAAATTCAAAACTAGAATGATAAAAAAAATTAAAATTAAAATTAAAACCACGTCAAATTTACAAGTCAACTCCTCCTAAACATGTGACATCATTTAGTAAAATCAATCATGCATAATATAACTTGTCTTCTAAAACAATAATTCATTCTAACAACTTCATATTGGTGGCAAGTACTCATACATACATAATAGTTTTAGAAAAATAGACATTGCCAAGTAATTATACAATCCCATTGTCATGAATCAAACAACTCAATGTGTCTCATGTCCACTCAGCAATTTCAATTTTAACACTCAAAAATAGACATTAGCATCCATTTATCTTCTAGAGATCATAATAGAGAATCATGCAAAACCTTCCTTAAAAAGTAAAACACCCTAGATAACTTGACAACTCATTCAAGATATAATTGCACAATGTCCTACTAAAATTTTATGCTCATCTCACATAACATGTGTAAGGCTTAGCCTTTTTAAGCTTTCTATAAGATCCATGTAACAAGTGTTAGGCCAGTGACTCCCAATCCAGTTGGCTCAGGGCACTAGGTGTTAAAGCACCCCTCAGGCTTAATAACTTGAACCAAATAAGCTTCAAGGCTATGCATGTTATAAATTAGTCAACTCTATCTTTTGACTCGAACACCCTATGCTTAGTGAGGCACGCCGAGTCCCGGTCTACTCAATAGAATGACTTTAATTCTTTACAATTTTTCATTTTTTTTCACATTTTTTTTCTTGAACACATTATACAATCAACTTGAATTGTGTTGACAAAAAGTCCTCGACTGTTCTATAAACCAAGAATAGTGAAGCTCAAAACTCTATCATGATAACATGAATACTACTAGATCATGCCAAAGTTTTACTCTAATAAGAAAATAATTACTTAGATTCAATGATATCCACCAAGATGTAAGACCATAATCAAAGGCTCGAATTCTCACTTAGGAATATGTCTTTCTTAGTTTTTTTTCAAAATAGGAGCACAAGAAACCAATATGAAGTAATCAGAACTCAAAATCATTAAATCTGTCAAGTCATATTCTAAGTAGTCTGATGTCATCAAATAAAGTCACATGTCTAAAATAAGAATCAATGTAAATAAGCAAAAACATAAAATAAAATAAATCTAATTAATTTTTTCAATTTTTAAGTAAACTAAAAAAACATAAAAAAATAACTTTCTACACTCCCAAACCTAAACTAAACATTGTCCTCAATGTAAATTTTCTTATTTTTTTGTTTTTTTTGGAAAAAATCATGAAAAGAAAATCTACCCTCATAATTTTGATTTTCAAGAGATGTAGACTCAACTTCAGGGACAAAATGGTCTGAAAATGGTTTCAAACGTTGGCCATTAAGTTTGAAAACATTACCATTTTTTTGGTTTTCAATTTCAACAGTTCCATAAGGAAAAATAATTTTGACAATGAAAGGGCTTGTCCAACGTGATCTTAATTTTCCTGGAAAGAGATGAAGTCGAGAGTTGTACAATAAACTTTTTGAAAGGGCTCAAAAGTTTTTTGTAAAATATTTTTATCATAAAAGCCTTCATTCTCTCTTTGTAAAGTTTTGAACTCTCATAAGCATCAGTCGAATTTCCTCTAACTCATTGATTTGCAATTGTCTATTTAAGCTAGCCTTATCAAAGTTAAAATTCAATGCTTTGATTGCCCAATATGTCCTATGTTCCAACTCCACAGGCAATTGACAAGCTTTTCTAAAAATCAAACGGTAAGGAGACATGCCAATTGGGGTCTTAAAAATGGTATGGTATGCCTAAAGAGCATCAGTTAGCCGTAAAGATCAATCTTTACCATTTGGATTTACCATTTTTTGCAAAATATATTTAATTTCCTTATTAGAAATCTCAACTTGTCCACTTGTTTGTGGGTGATAGGGGGTAGCTACTTTATGAGTAATCTCATACTTCCTCATCAAAGCCTCAAAAGGCTTATTGCAAAAATGTGACCCCTCATCACTTATAATGGCTCGAGGTGTTCCAAACCTTGAAAATATATTTTATTTGAAAAAGCGCACAACGACTTTGTGGTCATTGGTTTTGCTTGGAACAGTCTCAATCCACTTGGAAACATAATCGACAATAACTAAAATGTAAACATAGCCAAAAGAAGGAGGAAAAGGTCCCATGAAATCAATGCCCCAACAATCAAAAATCTCAATAACCAATATGGGGTTAAGGGGCATCATATTTCGACGAGAAATGACTCCTAACTTTTGACACCTTTCACAAGTTTTTCAAAATTCATGAACATCTTTGAAAAGCGTCGGCCAGTAAAAACCACATTGCAAAATTTTAGCGGTGGTCTTTTTAGAGGAGAAGTGACCACTGCATGCTTCAGAATGACAAAAAAAGATGACACTTGTTCAGAATCAGGCACACATCTCCTTATTATTTGATCCGAACAGTACTTAAAGAGATAAGGGTTGTCCCAAAAGAAATGCTTTACCTCGGTGAAGAATCTCTTTTTATCTTGAGGAGACAAATGGTGGGGAACTTTACCTGTCACGAAGTAGTTGGCAATGTCGGCATACCATGGAGGATGTGAGATGACAAAAAGTTGTTCATCGGGGAATGTGTCTTGGATTGGAATGTTGTCCGAAGAATCAGAAAATTCCAATCTTGAAAGATGATCCACCACCACATTCTCTACTCCCTTCTTGTCTTTGATTGTGAGATCAAACTCTTGGAGTAGGAGTATCCATCGGAGTAATCTAGGTTTTGTATCTTGTTTGCTCAATAGGTACTTCAAAGCTGCATGGTTAGTAAAAATGATAATTTGAGAGCCAATCAAGTAGTATCTAAATTTGTCAAGTGCAAATACTACAGCAAGAAGTTCTTTTTCAGTGGTGGAGTAGTTTATTTATGTACTATTTAAAGTTCTACTTGCATAATGAATTACGCAAAGTTTCTTATCTTTCCTTTGCCTTAAAACAGCCCCAACGTCATAATCACTTGCAGCATCACACATAATTTCAAAAGGAAGGGTCCAATCTGGGGGCTGCATGATGGGTGCGGACACTAACATGTTCTTAAGCTTTGTGAAAGCTTCTTCACATGCATCCGACCACTCAAAAGAATGCTCTTTAGATAGAAGATTATACAATGGTCTAGATATCACACTAAAATTCTTGATAAATCTTCTATAAAAACCGGCATGCCCTAGAAAGGATCTAACATCTTTTGTGGACTTTGGACTAGGCAAATTAGCAATCAATTCAATTTTTGCCTTGTCCACTTGAATTCTCTACACAGAAACAACGTCACTAAGTACTATTCCAGTAGGAACCATAAATGATACTTTTCCCAATTTAAAACTAGATTTTTCTCTTCACATCTCACCAAAACTTTTTCTAAGTTATTAAGACAATCATCAAAAGAATCACCAAAAATAGAAACATCATCCATAAAAACTTCCAAAAACCGCTCCACCATGTCACTAAAGATGCTCATCATGCACCTTCGGAATGTGGCAGGAGCATTACATAATCCAAATGGCATCCTTCGATATGCAAAGGTACCAAATGGACATGTAAAGGTTGTTTTTTCTTGATCTTCAAGTGCAATCTCAATTTGGTTATATCCTGAATTACCATATAGAAAATAATAAAATTAATGATTGACCACCATCTCTAGGATTTGGTCCATGAATGGTAAGGGGAAGTGGTCTTTCCTAGTAATGGAATTCAATTTCCTATAATCTATGCACATCCGCCAATCGGTGGTGACCCTAGTGGGAATTAACTCAACATTAGTATTCTTTACCACTGTCACACCAGGCTTTTTGGGGACAACCTGGTTGGGACTCACCCATGGACTGTCAGAAATGGGGTAAATGATACCCACATCCAATAATTTTAGGACTTTTGCTCTCACTTCCTCTTTCATGTTGGGGTTTAACCTCCTTTGCATTTGTCTCATAGGTTTTGCATTTTCTCCCATGAAGATCCTATGTGTACAAATCAGGGAACTAATCCCCTTGATATCAGCAATGGTCCACCCAATGGCATTCTTGTGATTTCTAAGGACTTCGAGCAACCTGTGCTCATGTTCCCTATCCAACATTGAAGAGACAATCACATGAAATGTCTCTCCCTCACCAAGATAAGCATATTTAAGTTCAGTAGGGAGGGGTTTCAAGTCTAGCTTGGGTGGTTGGACACTTGAGGGGAGAGGAGCGCTATTAGAAGGAGGTAACTCCTCAAAGCGGGCCTTCTACCTATCAGTATCTAATAATGGAGTTGACTCCAACAAGGAATTTACATCATTAATCATAACATCATCATTAAAGTTAAAATAAGAAAGACATGCTTCAAGAGGGTTAGAAAATGATGAAATAGTAGTCATGTAATCAACAAGACTTTCTAAAAAATTCACTTCATGCACATCCTCATTATCATCTCCTGGTTGCCTGCAAATATTAAAATGTTCAGTTCCAAAGTCATATTTCTAAAAGAAAGCTTCATAACACCATTTCTATAATTAATAAGAGCATTAAAAGTAGCAAGAAATAGGTGGCCTAATATGACAGAAATTTGAGTACAAGCATTCAAAACTAGTTGTGTGCCCAAAACAATAAAATCAACAGGAAAGTAAAACTTTTTTACTTGTACTAGCACATCCTCAACAATTCCTCTTGGTGTTTTAACTGAGCGATCTGCAAGTTGAAGTGTAATGCTTGTCGGCTTCAATTCACCAAGTCCTAATTGTTCATAAACAGAATAAGGTAAGAGATTAACACTTGCCCCAAGATCAAGCAAAGCTTTTTCAATTCTATAATTCCCAATTATACAAGATATGGTTGGACAACCAGGGTGTTTATATTTGGGTGGGGTGTTTTGTTGTAAAATTGCACTTACTTGTTTTGTCAAAAATGCCTTCTTTTGTACATGTAGCTTATGTTTGATTGTACAAAGGTCTTTCAAAAATTTAGCATAAGATGGGATTTGTTTAATGACATCTAAGAGAGGAATGTTAATCTTCACTTGTTTGAAAATTCACTAATTGGTACCAATTTAGAGGAAGATTATAACCTTTGAGGAAAAGGAGGAGGAATTGGAGCAACACAATTAGAGTTGTCAAGTTCATCACCATGTTTAGAATTTAAAGACTCCTTAGGTTCAACAACCTTCATTGAAATGTCTTTGTTAATGACTTTTCCACTTCTCAAAGTGGTGATAGACTTAGCATGCTCTTCTTGTGAACTTGAAGAATTTAAATTTTTAATTACAAATTGACCTTAAGGATTTGGTTGAGGTTGAGAAGGAAACTTCCCTTTTTCTTGAGTGCTCAAAGCTGTGGTCAATTGAGTGAAAGAAGTCTTCAAGTCATTGATGGCTTGCATTGTTTGGTTGTTGATTGTTGCTTGACTTTGCATGAATGTTTGCAATGTGTCTTCAAGAGTCTTCTTATGTGGTAGAACATAATTTGAGGAAGATGGGGGTACCTGCACATTAGACTCATTTCTCCAACTAAAGTTTGGATGATTTCTCCAATTAGGAGTATAAGTTTCAGAATAAGGAGAAGAGAAAGGCCTTTTGTAAGTATTCATAGCACTTGCTTGAGTATGTAACACGTCTTGAAAAGAAGGGATTGTTGGACAATCCTGCGTTTGGTGTCCATCACTATCACATATACTACAAATATCTTGTGCTTTTTGAGAAGCTTTAGATATATTTTCCCTATTAATTTCCACAGCCTCAACTTTTCTAGTTAAACTTGTAATTTTTGCTTTTACATCATCCTCTTCTTTAAGAAGGTACATGACCCCCTTAGTTATCCCATTAGATTTGGTCTTAATACTACTTTCAAATTCATTAGAATCTTCCCATGATTGAGCATTTTCAGCTAACACATCAAAATAGTCCCATGCTTCCTCAGGTTCTTTACTTAAAAATTCTCCATTACACATCATTTTAACAAATTGCCTCATTTGAAAGGTCAAGTCATTATAAAAGAAACTAATTATACGCCATGTTTCATATACATGATGCGGGCGCAATAACAAAGTTCTTTAAATCTTTCCCAACATTGAAAGAAAGTCTCATTTTCTTTTTGTGAAAAATTCATGATGTTCTTTCTAAGTATATTAGTTATATGGGTGGGAAAAAACTTTTTCAAAAATTCTCTTTGCATTTCTTTCCATGTTCTAATGGATCTTGGCTTCAAAGAATTCAACCAATTTTTTGCTTTTTGCTTTAAAGAAAATAGAAAGAGTTTTAATCGAATAACATCATTTGAAACATTTTGGTTTGGCAAAGTTGCACAAACCTCTTCAAACTCTTTTAAATGCAAATATGGGCTTTCCGAATCTAAGCCATGAAATTTGGGTAGTAATTGAATTACACTCGGCTTGAGTTCAAAACCACCCACATTAGTTGGAAAAATCATGCAAGAAGGAGAACCTGATCTAGTTAGTTGTAAATAATCATGCAAGGTTTTAACTTGAACATTTTGTGCATTATTATCCTCATTATCACTTCTTAGTTCCTCGTTAGTTCTTAGATCATCCATTGTATCAAAATGAAGATAATTTTCAAAAGATTTGTTCACTCTTTTCAATCGTCTAGAATTATCACGCACCCATGTGAACATGCAACAACAATATTTTTTTATAGTAACAAATGAAAGTAAAAGTGCAAAATTTAAATGACAAAATATAAAAAGTTAGAGAGTTAGAAGTTAATAGACAAAATTTAAATTGCAAAATAAGGCCAAAGGCACTATCAAGGTACACATTTGATCCCAAAAAATTTTCGGTAGTAATGTGGGTAGTGCCTCCGTTCTAAAAAAAAAGAAAAATTATAGAATTTAAGTACTAAAAGTAAATGACATAAAGTAAATGACTGAATTTAAAGAGTTAGTGTGCAAAAATAAAAGTTAGAGAATTAGTAAAGTTAGAGTGAGTTTGTTTTTTGTAACAAATTCTTGTCACACGTTGCAAACCCCGGCAATGGTGCTAATTTGTTATTACGTCCAAACTAAGACTATGAAGTAGTCTAGTTCAGATTGCTTTTTTTACTTGTCAACTATAGTAAACAAGGTCGATCCATAGGGACAGCCTTGTATGATACAAAAAACTATTACGAAGAGAATAGAATAGAGAAGAAAAGTGAAATAGATAATAAGAGACAATCAAAGAGAAAGTGCTAAGACATCAAAAATCCACCTGCAATAAATCTCTAATGTATACTTCATTCAAATGATAACTCAATTAAGATCAAATAAAAATTTGTTTCAATCAAAAAATTTAGCTTTTAAAGAACTTTGAAATAGAACAGTAGTAATTGATTGTTTACTATGTGAAAGTATTAAGCGTATAATCACAGGGAATTATAAGCATTTGGCGTGCCTTTCGTCAATGCTGAATCAAATAATTATATAGATTATAAACTCCTTAAATATGAAACATCAATTTAAAATGATAAAGAACTTACTTGAATCAAAGTATCCATTAAACATCAAGTACAAGCTTCATTCCTAGCCTTAGCTTGAGAGCTTTAGAAAGCCATTACAATAAAACTAAAAATAAAATTACAAAATGAGAGAAGAAAATAGGGGAAAAGAGCTCCAAAGAGGAGAGAATGATCTATCTATCATGTCAACCCCTCTATTTATAAGAATAGAAGGGGTGCTTCAAAGAGGAAAGTGAAATCATATATCTAGATTACATCCTGATTGATTGTTTGATTGGACCCATATATCTTTGAAATTTAGAATTTCTTCCTGAAATAACACTTGTAGCCACGGAAGTCTTCTTTCCATTTCCACCCGAATCGTATCAATCCGAATTATACATAAAAAGATATGATCAAAATATTAAAACTATGTCAATCTGTCCGAATCAGCTTCTTTCATAAATTAGTTCTATTCATACAAATCTCAAATCAAACGGGTCCACAAGGTTGTGTTCGACAATTCCATGCATGTTTATACCATTAGAAGCCTATTCTTGACTTTTAAATAGCTTTGGATAGTTGGGCTTAACTTCCTCTTCCAGTTGTATCATGTTGAAGCCTATTGAGACATGTAAACTCAATTAAGGTCCAACTAACTTATTCAAAACATAAATAGCCCAAATCAGCAATGAATTAACACAAAATAGGATTACAATTTAAAATTTGAAAATATTTTAATAAACATTATAAAACTGTGTACTCCACATAATTTTATTCTTCTCGTGGTCGGGAGTATTAGGAGAGGGATATACCTTTTATGTTATACCCTCAAATAGCAATAAGGCAACCCATTCGCCCACGGTCTGTTCGCATTAGGAATACAATGGACTATAGAACTATGGAGAGAGATGGTAGAGGAGGATATAAATGTGGGAGGTGTAAACAAAGTGGGCATAATAATAAATCATGTAGAAACCCTCCTATTGATTGGTATACATATAATCAATCTCTTTATTTATTCTATATTTTAGGTATGAGCATATGTTCCTTACAATTAATGATATGATCTTAATTTTCCGCAGATCATATAGATCATACAGAGCCTTGTTACGGGCCAGACCCAATTAACGCTTCTTTTCTCGTACAACAAGAGTCACATAGGTTGGCTGCTATTTGGAGAGGAGAGATATGATAACTCTTTTTTAAATTTGTTTCATTTTTTTGGACGATATAGTACACTATGGTATAATTTTAAAATTTATTATAGGTCCTTGGGTGCCTTGAGAGCACTGAACATTTTAAATATCTCTGCCATTGGCCCATAGATGAGCGTATGCTACCTTGTATTGAGCGAGCGGGATTCGGGCATTTCATTCATCTGCAGTATGTCTGTCTCGATCGACCTTTATTGACAGCTCTTGTTGAGAGATGGAGGAGGGAGACACAGACATTTCCTTTGTCATATGAAGAGATGTCCATCACTCTTATGGATGTGGCAGTTCTATTAGGACTTTGCATTGATGGACATCTGGTGACAGGCGTGACAAGAAGAGCTCATGTGGATATATTAGTTAGACTCCATGGTAGAGCTCCTTCTACTACAGTGATGAGTGGTAGCCGAGTGAGCCTACAATGGCTCTTACAAGAGTTTCGAGAGCTCCCAGCCGATGCTATGGAGATAGTTATCAAGCAGCATGCACAAGCCTATCTATTACATTTACTTATAGCCACAATATTTGCAGATACCACGAGCAGCCACATACATGTGTCATATCTCTCCCTCCTTGTGGACTTTGACATAGTGGGTACTTATTCATAGGGCAGTGCTACTCTTACATTTTTATACGGAGAGTTAGGGAAAGCATGCCAGGCCATGACCTCAGGGATTGCGGGATGTCTACCCTTCTTCAGGCAAATAATTGCGTAACTTTTTTTAAATGGTGTTTTGGTCACATATAATTCTTTAATTTTAGTATTTGTTATCATATTTTCTGACATAGTTATGGTCATGGGAGCACTTACACGTTGGACGACTAAGTGCTAAGATGGGTCGCATAGTCAAGGGTGCTCCATTAGGGGCGAGGTAGGCTGTATTTATGTTTAACACTTATTTTTTTTAGCAACATTTTATGTACATATGTTGAACTCATTTTTAAATTTAACTCCTTAAGGTGGAATGTTCGAAAAAAGAGAACCAAAAATCCGCAAGGAGTCCTCCGATTGTACATAAGGGAGTTAGACCACTAGCAGCCATATCAGGTAATTTTATTGCTATGTTGAACTTTTATTGTAATGATTTTAAAAAATTTTGTCATTATTTAAACTAAATTATCTTTATATGTTGTATAGGTTATTTAGTAGTCGTACTCAGAGGACATGTTGGCTGCGTTACCTCCTTTATGTACTGACAGTCGAGAGGTGTGGCTATCTCATACTCCATTAATATGTTACAAGATTGTAGAGATGTACGTGCCAGATCGGGTAACGCTCTAGTTTAACTTGGAGCAAGGGGTCCCACCATCTACTGTCGAGTTTGTCCATCGCATCACTCGACAGGGCCGCCATATTACTGACTGAACTTTACATCATGCGTTGTATATCACTCGATGGGAGGATAGGAAAGCCAGATCCGATTTTATAGCTCTTCTCCAGGTTCATCAATTCTGGTCACTGCACATTCAGCCAGATTTGATTTTATATTATAGACAACATCGGCTAGGTCATGTTGAACCATCTATTACTTATGCGGAGCCTGAGCCAAAGCCACATACTGAGTTGGAGCCACAACCAAAGCTAGAACCAGATCATGAGGAGGAGCTCGTACAACACCGTCGAGGACGAGGTCGAGGACGTAGGAGATTATGACATTAATTTTTTTACATGTTTATTTTTAACTAAATATTTTTTTAACTTGTGATGTAATATATTTGATATTTGTCTATGATGTACTTTAATGTTATATTTGTTATGCATGAAATGGGTGGAATGAATGCAATTGTGTATGTATTGTGTATGCATTGAATGAATGCAATTGTGTATGTATTGCGTATGCATTGAATGAATGAACAGGGACAGGTGATAAAGTTAGTTTTAAATAGTTTTTTTTTTAAATTAGAATCGTTAAGAATCGAACACCGAAATGGTATGTGTCACGATTTCGTTGTTTAGAAGGACGAAATCAACTTACGTTGGGACGAAATCAGCTTAAACCCGATTTCGTCCTTCTAAAGGATGAAATCAACTAAAAAAAACCCCATGCAGGAACACCACTTTGGAAAATAGTCTAAAGTGGTAAATAGTTTTTTAATTATTATTTATATAATTTTCCTATTGAAAAATGCCCAAAATTTGAAGAAAAGTTGAAACCACAAGTAATTTTTCGTGAAATCTCAAAATTTGACAAATCAAATCACATGAAACTTTAGAATAAGATAGATCTAACTATTTCTAACAATCCTATTAATTCAAACCTTGTTGAAATCCATTTAAAATTCACTAAAAACAAAAAATTTAGATATAGAACAGACAATGGCTGTGAACAAAAGTTCAAATTTGATGTGAAAATCCGATCTTTAAATGTACAAAAAATCCTCAAATTGCCTCAATCTCTCTCAAGAAGTTTATGAGAGAGTTTGGAGTGAAATATATTTGAAATGAAGTGCAACCAAATATTAAAAAAGTGCTTCGACACTAAAATCCGACCAGCGATCAATCACGAGGATTGATTGATCGATTTTGAAATAAATGTGATTTTTTATTTTCTTAAAAAAAAGATTTGTAAAATTAAAAAATCCAAAAATTTGAAAAAATATTGAATGACATTCAAATCAATATAAAATTTTTCTAATACCCAGAACTCAAATTAAAAATTTAACAATGAAAATAAGCAAGTTCACCTCCTTCCGATAATTTTTTAAATATTTTTTATTTAATCTCAGTGCATCAATAGATTATGTCCATTAATACCTTGCCTTTGATTAGTCAACCCATTTGGTATGTGATTGTCAATATTATTTTGTTCTTTTTGACACATTAATCATCTTTTAATAATTATTGAAGAAAACCAGCAATGTAGTAAACTCTTGTATGTTTTAATGTTGAATCTCGCAAGATTACTTTTAACTAAACTGAGATAAATTTTTTCATACCTTAGTAAAGACTAAGTTCACATTTTTCAACTCTTTTTTACTAGAATTTATGTACATGTATTTTCTAAAAAGATAAAAACAATCAAAAGCTCATAATCAATATGCTCATGCCTTATTTTGAATTATGATATTTTCCCTCAAATCATTTTTTTAGGGCTTAGCTTCTTCTTTATCATTTCTACTTTCATAAAAAAAAAATTATTCTTTTTCTTTGTTTTCTTTCTTTTACATTCAATTTTCTTAATATCAAGTGGATGAGATCTTCACACTAAGCTGGGCTAACCTAACTAGGTAGCCCTTCCCCATCATCTTTACCAAGACAATTCTTTTATCATAAAGATATTAAAATACATAAGGCTCAAACTTTGATGTATATTATAATTAAATTTTTTTTTTTTGAATTATAAATAGAAATCTAGCTAAAGATCCTCTAATTTGATCACCTAATCTACCAAAATCCAAATGCATAAGTCAACTTATGTTTAAAAATTTTCTCTTGATGTTCATACTCAAAAGTAGCTTGAGTGTCAACATGATGTGTGCAAGTTTTTAATATTAGATATTTGCAACATTAACTAAAAAAAATTGATGTTTACTCTCCTTGGTGTATCCTTCTCTTTGTTAAGGTATGTTTGACCACTAATCATGTTGTTTTTTTGCTTGAAAGAAAATTAATTTCAATATGTCTCAAAAGATAAACTAATCAAAAATCAAAACATAGTCAATTTGCAAACTCAAGCAAAAGTACACTAATTTTTGTGTGTTTTTGATCATATTCAATTTTGTTTTCTATTCAAAACCTATGAATTAAAAGACATGTAAAAACAAAGTAAAATGTGAAAAAATTAAAAATATTAATGTCCAAATGATAGAAAGAATTAGATTATGGACACAAATCAAAATCTTTTTACTTGAAAATGACACTCTTTAGCTTTTCCTAGCCAACCAATTCTAAGGCAACTTAAGTTGGGCTTCCTTGCTCTATAAATTTAAGATATATAGTCTCTAAGACATCTTTTCTAATCTAAATTTGAAGATTTTTTTCCTATTTTCTTGAGTAACCTTCTCTGGTGTGGATATTGGTGTATGTTTTCTAAGCCATGTGCTTTGTCTTGAGGTTTCCTATGATTTGAATTGATTTCTTTCCTCTTTTTAGGCAAAATTTTCGAGTATAGAGCACCATAACTTTCCTAAGTTTTATATTTGTTCATGGCACATTAATTAAGGCAATTTATGTTGTGTTTCATAGCTTAAATTTGTCTAATTAAGAATGACTTATGATTATCACCTTTTTCATGTCTTTTCATAAGGTTTGACTTTGTACTTTGATTCCTATGAGGATTATTAAGTTTTGATACATTGTCAACTTTTGGAATCACCTTCCTAGTGTGCATGGGTACTTTAACTTTAACAAACTTAGTGACACTATTAGAACTGGTAGAATTTGGCTCTTTAAACCCTAGTCTTCATTTATCATTACTATCTTGTCTTATGCATAACATTTTATCAAACTTCTCCTACCCTGAAGTGAAATATTTCAATTTTTCTTGAGAAATTTTCAATTCACTCTCTAAAACTTCAATCTTCATCAAATAATCCTTATTTGTGTCTACTCTTTTATGAATTTCATTCTCTAAGAATTTTATCTTTTCTAGAAGATTACTTTTTTTAAATTTGAAGGCATTTTCTTCTTCATTAGTAGATACAAGTTTATATTCTAAAGATCTTGATTTTATCCTCTCTTTCTCAAGCTCACTCTCCAATGTTTGAAGCTTTTTCTTTAGTTCTTCAACCAATTGAAAATTGTCAATAAAAATAGATTCTATTGTCTTTGCCTGACAATTTTCTCTAATTTCTACATGTTTTACTCGATCCAATGGGTTGTCTAAAAATATTTTCAAAATCTAAATCCTTATTATCACTAGAAGAATAAAAATTAGACATGGTGAAATTTATATTGACAAGTAAACAAATTGAACAAAACACACCTTTTTAGAAGAATAAGCAAGATAGTGATGCACTATATGCCAAAATAGATTGATATCCTGAAGCAAACTCAATGTATCAATAAATGCAACTCAGCTACACTTGTGAGTTTAATATTCATGTACTCAACTTAGCAGATCACCGTATAGCCCCTGGTCTGATTCTCTAACAAAGATAAAGACTATGAGATATGGCCTCTTTGCATAGAATTTTCTTTCAAGCGAAAACAAGTAAATCTTCTCTCAAAGAGCAATTACAATGTATCAATCTATCAAACTTAAAACATTTAATCCACACATGCAAACACAACAATTAATGTGAAAAACCCAAACTTGGGTAAAAAAACGATAACAGTTCCAATGAACTAAAGCAATGTACTACTAACAAGCAAGATAATTACATCAACACAAAGCAAACCACCAACTTTTGTTTTGACTCTAACAAAAACTTATTTTGTTTAAATCTCCAAAAAAAATTTTTGTTGTTGGTCTCCAAGTCTTCTTTCTCATGCGTTTGAAACTTTTCTTCCTTCTTACTTTGTCTGTCTTTATCTAACCTTCAACAATCTCCTCTTGATGTATTGACTTTTGCCTTTTTGAATTTTTAATCTCCCATTGAAGACTTGATACAAATCCTTTGAAATGTTTGTGTGAAATCTCTTCTCTTCAGTTTTAGAATAACTTCATGAATTTACGAATGATCTTCTCTTCAAAACTCCATGTGAATTCTTCAAGGAAAACAACAAGCAAATGTAGAAACTTCATCTCTACTTTTCTCTAAGTTTTCCTCTCTCAAAATTTGTTCCTTCTTATCCTTTATATAGTCTTCCAAAACAATTTAGGCCTTTGGATTCAACAAGGAAATAATTTCAAGTTGGAATGAGTTATTTAATGCAACTAGAATTTTTAGCAATCGATCATTTTAGGCAGTGATCGATTATTTGCTATTTTCTGAACACATGATACTTCGACCGATTGATTGATATATGAAGAGTTCGATCATTAACATTTGGCTCATTTTACACAGGTCTAATTCAAGTACCAATAGATCATTCTATTTAGTACTTTATCCAACAATTGGTTGATGTGACTGTGTAATTTTAGTTTTGCCATTTTACCCTAAAACATCCTGAAACCCTAAATTCACTTATGAAACTTCTTAAAATAATTTTGGTATGCAAATGTGATTTGAATAATCTTCATAAACCTTTAACATTCTTCAACCCTTTGTCTTGAGCCATAAGAATATTTCCGCTCCTATTATTGGGTCTATCAATTCTAAATTTGACTCAACTACAACTACATATAATCAAATTTTAAGACTATGTATTTACCTAAGATTTTTGACATAATTTTGAGAAATAAATTAGCTAATTAACCTAATATATGATACATATGTTCTCATAGGAAGGTCTATATTACTTTGATACTTATTCTCTTGTTTCTAGAATAACTACTATTAGAGTGCTTTTAGCACTGACTGCTCATTACAACCTTGAGATTCACCACATGGATATCAAGACAACATTCTTATCTGGTGAAGTAGAAGAAGGGGTGTATATGGATTTGCCAGAGGGATATGTAGCGCGTAGGCAAAAGAAGAAAGTGTGTAAGTTAATTAGATCCTTATATGGTCTAGAAAAAGCTCCTTATTTGTTGCATGTGTGTCTGATAAATGTCTTTATTAGAAAAATGGTGGCATAACACATATTATTTTATGTCTATATGTTGATGGCATTCTTGTCTTTGGCAAAGATAATAGTAAAATCATGCAAACCAAAAGATTTCTAAATAAGAATTTTGATATGAAAGATCTTCGAGTTGCAAATGATGTGCTGGGAATTAAGATTTATAGGTCTCTTGAAGACATAAAGTTGAGTTAGACGCATTATATGGAAAAGATATTGAAGTGCAACTACATCAACTCCAAACATGTAAGTACCCCATATGTGTTAAACTAAAAAAGAATTGTGGGGATAGTGTGCCTCAGCTCAAATACTCACAAATTATAAGAAGTTTGAATTATTTGGCTAATTGTAGTAGACCAGATATTTCCTTTTGTTGTGGGGAGATTGAGCAGGTACACTAAAAACTGAGATACATCTTATTAGATTGCCATAGAAAGGGTATATAGATATTTGAAAGGAACTATTTCTTATGGGTTATAGTGATGCAAATTGGATTTTAGATTCTATAGATGTTAAGGCAACTAGTGGGTATTTATTCACATTGGGTGGTGGAGCAATTGCTTGGAAGTCAGCTAGGCAGACTTTAATCACCAGTCTACTGTGGAATCGAAGATGGTAGCTCTTGATTTGGTTGGAGGAGAAGCTAAATGGCTTCGGGATCATTTGTTCGAGTTACCCATGTTGAACAAGCCCATTCCGCCTATTTTGATTCACTATGATAAACAAGCTACTATTGCAAAGTACGTAGTAAGAATCATAATAGGAAGTCCTCTAGGCATCTAGAACTGAGATATAAAATCTTGCAAGTTAAACTCCAATGGAGTTATTACTCTGAGGTATATTAGGTCAGATGATAACCTAGCAGATCATTTGATGAAAGGATTATCAAGAAGACAAGTCCAACTTTTATTGAGGGGAATGAGATTAAAGCTAATACCATGAGTTGTGGTTAGTGGCAACCCAATCTACATGAGCGGAGAACCCACAAAGTAGATTCGATGGGAAAAACAAGCTAACTAGTAACTAGAAAGTACATTTTTTATTGTGTTCTCATTCCTATGGTGTAGGTGCTCTACTCCAGATAAAAGATTTACTATTATTTTATTGAGATCAAGGCTATAAAGGTAGGGTGTTATTTTGCAAAAATATCCTTGGAGATTCTCACCTATATGAGTGTTACTTTGGCTGAAATTGAAAATCATGGGGTGATTTTCTAGAAGTTGCACTCATACAATCAAGATATCGGCGTATGACCGTAATGCGCCACCCTGATAAAACTCAAGTTCAAGAAAAAGTTCACTTATAACTTGGAGAGATAAAGGTATATCAACTAGATGGATGTTCAAGCTTCAAAGACACCTTTCATCAAAAACATAGTGTACTATTGCCCTATTGCCATCAAAGGGTTTCAAAATGTTTTTTTAGTTTTAACAAGGGAATGCTGGAAAGTGATGTATTAAAAAAGATTGTGGATTGATTGATCAACACTTTTTACATTCATTTGCTTTGCCTGGTTGAGAGGTAATAAGATCGATCTATGGATTAAGCGAGCGATTGACACCTGTTTCTTGCCAGCATTAAATTAGACCATGGGTTAAACAATGGATCACTTAATGGTAGTGATCGATTAATCATCAGGGGTTCAATTATAAAATAGGTTAAATTTATTCATTTAACGTTCCTTTTCTCATTAAACCTCTCTTGAACTTGAGATTAGGGGATTCTAAGTACAAGGGGATGTCCCTAACTCTCATTTCTCAGAGAAGAACTTCTTCTTCATGAATTTCTTTCTAATTTCTCTTTTCCTCAAATGATCATCCAAAAAGGAGTCAACTTTCAGAAATTTGGTGTGTGGGAAATAGTTCTCTTCCAGAATTTGTTTTGCTAATCATTAAAGTGCACCAAGGATTACAAGGAGAAGGTTCGTTGTATCTTGGGAGTGGGTCGCTAGAGAAGCCTTGTACTAAGGCAGTGAATCTTGTTTCAAAGTCGGTCTCTCACCTCGGACTTTGTTCATCACTCAGATTATCTACTGATTTCATTGGTGGTAACTTTGACATATCCACTACAACAAAATTGGGCAGTCGCAACGCTTTTATTTGCGATGCTTTCGAAAGTGTCGCTAATAACTATTATTTGCGACATTTTACAAAGCATCGCAAATAAAATATACTTGTTGCGACGCTTTACTAACAGCGTCAATAATAATTTACTTATTGGGATGCTTTTAGTACACCGTTGCTAAAAGGTGGATTAGTAGTGATGCTTTTGTAAACCGTCACTAAGTGTATAATTTATTTGCGACGCTTTACAGAAAGCGTCACTACAAGTGGCTTAGTAGTGACGCTCCATAGAAGCGTCACTAATAAGGCAACTAGTAGCGACACTTTAGATAAAATCTAAAGTGTCGCTAGATAAAGTGTCGCTACAAGTGGGCTTATTAGCAACGCTTTTTAAAAATACATCGCTATAAGTGGGCTTATTAGCGACTCTGTTTAAAATGTGTCGCTACAAGTTGGTTTATTAGCGACGCTTTTTGTGAAGCGTCGCTATAACTTATATTTTAAATTATTTAGTTTTTTTTAAACAACTATTAAGGACAATTTTATGAAGCGTTGCTAGTGGGGGGCTTATTAGCAATGCTTTTAGAATGCGTCGCTATATGTTGGCTTAGTAGCGACGCTTTTTAAAATGTGTCGCTACAAGATGGTTATTAGCGACGCTTTTTGTGAAGTGTTGCTACAAGTTATATTTAAAATTGTTTAATTTTTTTTGAAATAACTATTAAAGACAGTTTTATGAAGCGTCGCTAGTAAAGAAACTAATGATACTGGTAGTGACTTCTTTAAATTGCATCGCTAATAAAAAACTTGTAGCGACACTTTACAAAACTGTCACTAATTTTCTTTAAATTTTTAAAAATAAAAATAACACTATATTTGTGATGCTTTATGAATAGTGTTACTAAACGTATATTTATTCATGACATCTCTAAACGTATACTTATTCTCGACACGCCATAAAAAAAGGTCATTAAATATGCTTAATAAAAAGCATGGTGTATTAGTTACTTGTCTTGACACTTGACAAATGTACGAAGAACATGTTTGAAATTTTAAAAAACTAAAAATAACAATATGGTTTAAGGGGTGGTACGTTTATGAATTTGCCATAATCGATATTTAATTATTTAATTTTAAAATTAATTTTAAAAAAAACACAATGTAAACCCAAGCTATTCAAAGGTTTAAATATGTGATAATGTTTTGATATACTAACAATAATTTGTTAAAAAGTTATGATAATTTATATAATATAATTGAATAATATAAAATATGAAATACATAAATTAATAAAATTAGTAAATATATTTTTATTATATTATATATAACTTTTTAAAAAATGACTATTTATTAGTACTATTAAATTATATAAATATAAATAAATTATTTTTTATTTTAATAATTTATATAATACAGTTAAATAATATTAATTATAAAATACGTAAGTTAATATAGTACTCTTTAATAAAAAAATAATAATAATTTACTATATTATATTATAAAATTATTTATTTTAAAAAATGAACTATTTACTAGTACTATTAAATTTTATCCATATAAATATCATGAAAAACATTACTACTACCTTAACATGAAAGCTTGTAACTTATTTAATTATTTAGGACCATAGTGCATGTTATTAATCATTGGTTGTAATTTATTCCTTTTGACCAGTGTGTTTTAACATGAACAGACAATTGCCTACAAGTCCTCAACTCCCGTTAGTGGAATATTATATTATTTTTTCTTCTAAATTAAAATAATTTGACTAATAAAAAACTTTGATGATATTCCTCTTTAATATATTATATAATAATTTATTTTTAGTGTAAAAAATAACTATTTGCTAGTATATTTGATATTCTTTCTCTTTTTTGAAAACAAAATAACTAGTAATAAACAATACGAATTTTTAAAAGCCACCAAGTTGTATTCCAATTTATCTGTCAATATTATATTAAATAGTATATTATAATCTAAAATAATTTTTTTTTCCAAAATGGGCTACATTGGGTCAGGGTAGGAATTAAGCTATTAGTATCATATTCGGTCTAAGTTTTACTACTTACAAGACTAGGGCTACATCTCGGGTCAGGTTAGGTCAAGTTTTGCGGGACCTAACTTGAGATATGAATCGAGTCTGTTGGACCTAACCCAGTCTGACATATGTCGGTTCTTCGAGATCGGGTTGGGTTATTTGAAGCCTGAATATGTTTTCATTTAGATATGGTAACTTCAGCATGATCCATGCATACCTAAACATGAACTAATTTAAATATTTAGAAAACTTAAAAAATAACCTTATTATAGAAATAAATACAAAAAATATTAAATAATTTTTTAATTTTACATGTTAACTTGTAAAGATTTTGTGTGTAAATATAATTATCAAAATAAAACGTTTGTATCGTCAGACCTTAGATCAAACAACCCATAAAGTATGAGTTCATACATGAAGTACACTTAATTATGTTGTCAGATTTTGATGTGACAACTTATGATTCATGGGCCTATGTGTGACTATATATGAACTAGATGGATGACAACTGGGTAGATGTATATATATATAAAGTATGGTACATACGTTTTGGTCAGGTTCAAGTTACATTTTTTTAAAAACATTTTTAAAAATTAATTGACTCATATCACATATGACCCTGGATGGCCTGGGCTTATTTATATTATAATTAACTCAGCATTAAAAGTGTTAGATTTTAATCAAAAAAATTTTTAATATAATAATACATGAGACCACGTAGAATTCCTCCTTCAATTGTTTTTTGATAAAGCCTCAAATAAACCGGCAATACTTCCCACTAAAAAAAACTAACTCCCACTTCCACTCCTGCGTTTCATGACTAATCTACTCAAAATAGATACACTAAGTAAGCAATGATATTTTTAAGAATCACGTTAAATAAAATTTAACCCTAAACTGGGAATCCCACTACATGAAGAGGAGTCACACACCGCGGAGGGATTTCTTCACATCGGCCAGAAAACGGGAATCCCATGACAAAGAAGAGTCGCATGCTGCACATCAACCAGAAAACAGGGAATCCCACGACGAAGGGAGTCGCACGCCGTGGAGGTATTTCTTCACGTTGGCCATAAAACAGCACAAATAGACTGTGTCTTTGTGAAATTTTGTCTTCAATCTTCATTTTTCAATTAGTAGAATCTAAATCTTCATTCCATATCCTATATTGGAATGAAGATTAGCGAATTCGTATATCATTTCAGCGTAGGGATGCCACTCGGGTCGGGTAATTAATGGTAAACCCCGACCCGACCCTAATGGGTCGGGTTCAGGTTTAGGTGATCCAACCCGATCCGAATATAAATATAAATATAAAATTTATATATTTATATATTTTTTAATATTATTGTTTAAAAAAATGAAAAAAATTATTAAAAAAATATTTTTTTATTCTATTCGGGTCAAACAGGTCAAGTTTAGGTTCAGGTCGGGTTGGGTCAGGTCAGGTCGGGTTTGGGTTAGAGTTTTGTTATATGGTATCGGGTTCGGGTTTGGCAAAACCCGACCCAAACCTGATCCGGCGGCATCACTATTTCAGCATCCGAATTTTATTGGAGCCCAGATTTCTTTGAAGTCCATAAATTCATGAAGACCTGACCTGAGCCAACTTGACCCACTTGTACTACATAGGGCTTTCAACGTAGCCATATACAACACAATCCTAACACACTCAACTCGTGCCAAATCCGAACCAAATCTCCCGCGCGTATAAAATTGCCTCTCCTACGCGGGATGCCTTTTGCTCTCCTGCCATACCGAACTTTGTCAATCTCGCCCGAAGTGCCCTAGCTCTGACGCTGACAATCTCCCTTCGTCGTCCGTCTCACAAATCGCCGTCATTCTCCCTGTATCAGCCGTCTCCCAAATTGCAGTCAACCTCCCTCTGTCTATCACCTATGAATCGGCATCAATCTCCATAGTTCAGCCGACATCCTCACAAATTGTCATCAATCTCTGTTAATTCCCTCTGTTGGCCATCTCTGATGAACCCAATCGCCATCAAAGTTGTTCTTTTTTGGCATGTTTTTTCAAGGGCAGTCATATTCCCTAAGGTATTTGATACGGTTATCCCTTTTGTCTGAGATTTTTTTATAGTTTGTGAATATGGTGGTTCTTCATTTGCAAATCAGTGCAGAAACATAATGAAAAAAGTCAGTACGCCTATTGTTGTTGGCATCTCATAAACCATAATTGTTGTTAACCTATTGAAAATCTTAGATTTGCTGAGCTGCTTCAATACTTCTTCCTCGTTTGCATTTGTCACAGTCTGATTTTCCTTGGTATAAGCTATATATACATTTATTTATTTTAAAACAATAAAAGCCACGTATTATGAGTGCAGAGACTAAGTAAAATCTGGAACCATTACGGCCATATATTGCTTCTAGACTATCCACTGGAATGCTAAAATTGTAATGCAAGTCTGATTTTAATACTTAATCTGAAGAAATTAATTGAAAATTTCAGAGTATTTCAAGAACCCCTACAGTTGAGCTATTGGAATTGAATCATGTTCAGCAGAAAATTATGAGATATCCCTGCATGTCATAGTTACAATATATGTTTTTAAGATAGTAATGATCATAAATTACATAAATATGTTTGTAATGGGCAATTGTAAGCACATATCAATTACATGATGTTCAGAAATAGGGTAAAATATCACATAATCACTTTGACAGATTATGAATTCTATGCACTTTATTAAATTCAATATTAGCAAACTGGATAAGAATATTAGAACATTACTATGAGAATCCACTTTTAATAACTGCAGGAGGAAAAGGGGTGGCACCCATGAATTCTTAATCTCCTTCAATGCTCTTTGGTAGTTTCCAGCATTTGGTAATTTACTGGGACCTTCCATTCCTCTAGCTTTGCAAATTAAAAAAGTTAAACAAGAAAAAGCAAATTTTCATATAATTGTAAAATTCACCAAGAATTAAGATAATTGTGCAAGTATGTAGTGCTAAGATCTTATGCATGAAGGTGACTGAACATAAGTTACATGGAAAATGTGCAGATTAACAATTACCTCTGCTTCCCTGCAATAAGTATAAATATCTTAAACATACTAAAAAACAGCTAGTGGGTTTTTCTTGTCAGAGCTGTCAATGTCAGCAATGGACTCCTCTTCCATATCATCCATTTCGACCTCAGTAAGAACAATTTTATCCTAGATACCCAATTTTAGCCAAAATCTGCTTACCATGTTTGTTCCCATTCAAATATTAAATATCTTTCTTGTAACCTGCACAGACTTGCTTACCATCAGATCCACTTATGCCAACATAACTTGTATCTGCTTTAGGTATGGGGGCAGAGGCATATCAGCAATATTCATTTCATCATACCCATGCAATTCTAAGTCTATTACAGTAAAATTGTCTGAATTATGGGAATCTGGCATCGATGACACTTTTCTTTTGTTTCTCTTTCTCATTAACAAAAGATGTTTCTTCTAGTGATGCAGGTAATATCTCTATATGCCTTGTTATAATATGCTATTTTTCCTTGTTTCTTCTAGTTTAGTAGGTAGTCTCTCTATATGTCTTGTAATAATACGTTATGTTATATAATGTCTTTTTTTATAGGATCTTCACAAAAGAGAGGTTGTGGAAAGGCAGTCAATAAATCATTGCATGAATTGGTATGAAAGAAAGGGAAAGTAATTGTTGAAATTCCCAGTGATAAATGGAGACCAATAAGCAGTGAATGCGCCGAATTAACATGCGAAGCAATACTCATCTGCCGATATTATGTATCATTGATAGATGATAATGGAGACATTATTTCTTATTGGAGACATGTTCCAAGGCCAAATAAAGAGTTATTGCATGATAAGCTTAAGGTAGATTTCATTTTAGAATTTATTTCTCCTTTTACTAACTCTTAGTACCATACATTCATTTCTTTAAAATGTTGTTTTTATAATTTACTAGGATAACTTTGAATTACATGGAGACCCTGGTCATGTTATGACTGCACTTAATAGGATATTCGCTGAGAGGTTTAAAGACTTTAGATATCACATGCACAAACACTTCAAAACACATAGAGATCTAGCTACAACGAAAGCCAATCCATATGATACCATTACCTCAGACAAATGGGAAAGAATTTGTGATAGGTTTGCATCGAAGGAATTTGAGGTATGGAGTATGATTATGTGCATATTTTTCTTGTTTATTTTGCTAATATGATGTTACATTATTCTTAGCATGAGTTTAACTTTTAATGTAGGATATTAGTTCTGCAGCTAAGAAGAACCGTCAAGAATTGAAAATCTGACATACTAGAGGTTCCAAACCATTTGTTTATTACTTGGAGAAGCTGGTAATATTTGCAATGTCTTAGTTTTATTTATGGTCTACACTTACATTTATTTGTTGCACCTATCTTTTGACTTACCCTTGAATGATACAACGTAAGAGGAATGAGAATGAGGATAATCAATTTAGTATGATTGATTTTTACAAAGAAACCCACTTCTCAAGAAGAAAAGGTGATTGGATAAGCAATGAGGCTCATGATTTGCATGTAAGACTTAGTTATTGATTAGTTTGTATGTATTGATATCATAACTTTAATTGTTTACATTTTTTAGTAACTTCATTAGACATTTATAATTGTAGAATAAAATGATTAAAGCTCGCAATGATCCATCAAGTTCAGACGAGTGGGCATAAGGACTAACTAAAGACCAGATAACATTTCAGATTATAGGGTAACGAAAGAATTATGTGCGTGGTCTTGAAAAAGGTGAGGTGGCCCTAGTGTCTTCATCAAGACAAGAGTTGTCTTTGCAGCTTGAAAATGCTACTCAGAGGGCCGAAATGGCAGAAAGGTCAGCTTTTGAAGCGTGTGCGATGATTGAAGAATATAAAGAACATCTTGAACAACAACAAAGTCAAATTCATGAACAACAAACTCAAATTGACACGCTTATGGAATTCATGAGGGAGCAATGATGCAAGCGTCGCTAATGCTAACATAATGCTTATTACTAATCTCAGCCGTCATTCAAGTTAATATATTTTATAAACTATTTGTTGGATCAGCCTTACATAAAATAATAAATGTTATGCCTATGCATACTAGAACTTTACTTTGACATTGTTATGTGGAAATTCTGAAATTATTGCAGTTTTTATTGCAGATTTAATAGTAGCTGCTGGAAGGTCATCAAGCTCTAGACAAACTTGTTATCCAATTTTTGATACATAGTTTTATAACTGTTTCTCTTGATCTAAGTAACTTCTGCATGCTTTCTAATCCAGGTTTTGGTATGCAAATGCTATTGAAAATTTTCCAGTGGATTAATGTAATACAGTTTTGCATAACTAAGATATGCATGTGTTGGAAATCTTGTTTTTTTTTGGAAATAGAAATATTTAAAAGAACATTGTTGTTGGTTCATCTTTCTAGACACATGTTTCCTTTTGGTTCTATACTCAATTGCTTGCAGGAAAACAACCCATTGAGGCAGTCTTTTACTACTCTAAAATGCACACAAGAAGGACTAATCACTGATGCAGTTCCCCAATCATCCTCTTGTGGTAGGTTTTGTATTGAGTCCTCCCATGGGGTGCTTCTTAAGCTACAACAATATCTTGGTATATATTCCCTTTATCGAGGAATTAGTGATATGTGTGTGAAACAAGGTGTGGATGGTTCAAATGCATGTACAAGTTTTCATTTCATATCTTGGTAGATAAAAGCATATGACTAAGAACCTTGGAAATTACTTTCTGTACACTTAGTTTTAATTTAGTTTTTAAAAATCTGTTCTCACAGTATACTTTACTATTGCCTTCCTGGGCTTCTTTTGGCCCATTCTTATTATGTTATTTTTATGGAGTGAGCAAATTTGAAAAGTTGAAGATTGTGGCTTTTCTATGCAAAATGACTGTGACGGACAAAATGTTTAGTACTTTTCTTTTCATTTTGCATAATAACTATCTTGAAATTGACCATTATTCACTTCAGTCTGTGTTTTATTACTTCTTCAATGTACCTGGAAATCACTTGGGAAGTTGTACTGGTTATTTTACAGGTCAAGTTCTCATCTATTAGTTGGACACATGATAATAAAGGGTTTTTCTACAGTCGCTATCCAGCTCCAAAGTAAGGCTTCTTTTATTTTCTCCAATTCAATGGCATATCTGTGGGCTAGTTTCGTGTCTCGGATTTATAATGCATAGATCGATGCATTAATACTTTGGTGGTTGGATGCACATGATTTTGCATAGCGAAGGAGAAGTGGATGCTGGAACCGAGACAAATATCAACTTGAATCATGAGCTTTGCTATCACGTTTTAGGTACTGTTCAAGTACAAGACATTTTGTGTTGGAGAGATCCTGATAATCCAAAATGGTCTTTTGGAGGTTCTGTAACTGATGATGGGAAGGTAATATTATGTAAAACTTGGGCATATAAAATGCATTGGTTGTATCATCTTCTTACTTTTGTAATATGCATTGATGCCTCCACATTTTTTTTACTCTTCCTCTATTTTTAAATGGAATTTATTCTTATACTTTTCATCCACTAACTTCTCTATAGAAAAAGGGAGTTTTGCTGGTTTCTGTGCCTCCCCATCTTCCTTCCATTTTAACACATGTACACACTTGTATTTATAATTCATAATCAGCGTCAACACCCTTACTTTTATATGAATAACCATAACACGCCTAAAAAGACCACAATGATCAAGTCTAAAGGTTTATTTGACTGGTTGGTTTATGGATGAGTAGAAAAGAAAAGCTTAAAAAAAACTGAGATTAAAGAAACAACACGAAACACTTCACAGAACTTAAATAGGGAGAAGAGAAGAATTTCATATGAAGAAGAAACATTAAATTTATTTTTGAGCTTTAAGGTTGGGAGATTGTTTTGTAACTTATTATCAATTAGTTCTTGAGTGCAGGGCCCATTGTTTGAGTACTTAAGCTTCAAATCTTAATAATTATGGAATGCTTTTGTAACTATGTATAGTTTTGACAGTTTTACCTGGAAATATGCTGAGTGTTTGTGTAGTTACTAAATGTTCCTTTGGTTCGTGAGAGGTGCTACCTGAACTGAGGGAAAGTCAGAAATGGTCAGTGTCTAAATATTTTACGAAAATGCTTAGTGAGAAACAAATCAGAAATGTGAGGGAAATTTCTCTGAGCCTCTAACACATGTGCTGCTTTTTTTTGTTTTGTTTTTCGTTATGTTTGTTTACTGAATATAAACGGTGGCTTAAAGATACCATGTCTGGTATTTGACTTTTTAATTTACATAGCAGCCCTAGTTCTTTATATCTTAACAGCAACATAGATTGAAGTTTTGGACAAATTGTTTTTAGTTTTCTCCATTTTTACGTGAGGATATAGCATCAGTAATCACCATATTTGTCGTTGTTGTTATGATACTATAGTTATGAGATTATAATATTATATTACTAACAAATTAGAGGACTATTGTGTGATATCCTAGTATAAGTTATCTTTTTAACAGACTTTTATTTTGTTTTGTGTCACTTCTTTTTTGTGAAGTGTTCCTGCTTCATTTTCTAATGTTTTCCCAATGGTTTTTCATAATTTCTTTACATGTCTTGCTACTAATTCTCCTTTATTACAGTTTCTCGTTCCATTCCATATATGTATTACTAACTACTCTGTCCGGCTCTGATATCTTTTTGTTTTTAACCTCCTAAATTAAGTGCTATGAGGAGAAAACTTGGTCTTCCATTTTCCTGATAGCTATCAGCATTAGTTTTTGGAAAAATGCTCTAAAATATTATATTTTTTCCATCACTTACATTTACGTTGACATTATAATGGTATGCTGTTCTACTTGATTATGTCTTTAGATGTTACTGATGTATCAACTACTTATCAAGGAAAAAGGTAGCCTAAGCATGACCACAATGCATTTGGACATGTGGACCCCTTCATCGTATTATTTTAATATCCCCTTTAAATCAACAGCGAAATTGTATTTTTAATATGTCCCCCTAGAGGTCAAATAGGTGTGGGACCGAGTAGGATTTAAAGATCCCTTTTGATGATAAGGGTCTTATAAGTTTGGGGCTATTCCAATATGTGGGACTCATACTTTTAACCTCATTATGTTTCAGCCATTGTTTTGGAGTTAGAATTTAGGCCAGATTTGATGAATGGTTTCCCTTCGTTGAAATGGACCCAAACTTAACAATTGCCACTCATCCTTCTTGGTCCCGCATTCCCCTTGATGATGGGCCCACAAAAGTGCTTACCAGCAACAATTTGCAGTGTTGTCCCTCATTTATCAATGCACCTTTAAATGAAAGAGAGGTTTGATGGTTTGAAGTGTTTATTTTATCATGACTCAGAATCTTATTTACTTCAACCAGATTGTTTCCTTACTTATTCTATAGTTTTAGTTGACAATGAAATATTTAATTTTATTCTGAATTTTGACGTGAAAACTTTTGAGCTGACCTTGTCTTTTACAATATGCAGTATGTTCTTCTTTATATTGCTGAGGGCTGGATCCAGTCAACAAGTTGTATTACAATGACCTGACTGCTCTTCCAAACAAGCTTGAAAGCTTTAGGGGAACAAATAAGATGCTACCGTTTGTTAAGCTTATTGATAATTTTGAGGCACAATATACAGAAGTTGCAAATAATGGGACCCAATTCACGTTTCTGACCAATAAAGATGCGCCAATATATAAGTTGGTTCGAGTGGATATTGAAGATCCATGCACGTGGATGGATATTGTTCCTGAGTCTAAAAAGGATGTTTTGGAATCAGCTCATGCGATTAACAAAAACCAAATAATTGTAAGTTATTTGAGTGATGTGAAATACTTGCTGCAGATAAGAGACTTGAGAAGTGGTAATCTGCTTTGCCCATTGATATTGGTTTAGTCAGAGGGATTTCAGGGAGGCGAGAAGATACTGAAGTTTTTATTGGCTTTACAAGCTTCCTTACTCCTAGAATTATATACCGGTGCAATCTAGAAACTGAAGATCCTAAAATGAAGATTTTTCGAGAAATTGTTGTTCCTGGTTTTGATAGAACAAAATTTCAGGTTGATCATGTAATACTAGTGTTTATAATTTGTTTGTTCATGTAATCTTCGAGTGCATACTTTGTAGTCTGTTTTCGATTGTATGGATATAATTAGAAATGAAAAAAGAAATCTTTATTTCTATTTAACATTTTATTATTATTATTTTAATTTTTTGTTCATTAGCGATGCTGTTAAGTGTCGCTACAAACTATATTAGCGACGCTCAAAGAGTGTCACTATTGGTGTACTTTCATTATATTCAATAGCGATGCTCCCCAACTGTCGCTAATACTTCTATTCACGATGCTTTTCGAGCGTTCCTATTGTTCTATAATTTAATCGCGACTCTTCTAAACTATCGCTAACACTTCTAGTAGAGACGCTTTTAGAGCGTTGCTCTTGTTCTATTTTTTCATGTTATTCAATCGCGACTGTTCAAAACTGTCGCTAAAACTCCTAGTAGTGATGCTCTGCAAGCGCCGCTATTGTAAATATTTAAAAAAAAATTAATTGAAGATCGCTAATATAAATATTATTCGCGACACTAATTCAAACCGTCGCTAATAATGTCTTTCCCATTGTCGCAAATACTGTTCATTAGCGACAGATAGCTAACTGTCGCTAATTGTAGCGACGATATCAGAACCGTTGCTAATAAGCAGATCTTAGCGATGGTTTAAAAAAACGTCGCTACAGGTACTATTAACGACGGTTCTTTTCTTCTATCGTTAGTAAGTAGTAGTGACTGATTTATTTGTGACGCTTATTGTGACGATAAATAAGCGTCACAAATAACCTGTAGCTACGCTTTGATAAGTATTAGCGACACTTTTGAGCATCGCTAATACCCCATTTTCTTATAGTGATCATTGATGGTATCTATAAAATTTCCCATCAGCCGTTACCCACCAAAACAATCAACATCCTCCTCCAAAAAAATCATGCAATTCCCATACCACCATCATCTTCGCATTCCACTAGGAAAAATCAGATTTTTCAGCGGAGTTTATAAAATGCCACTAAAACAGTTAAAAGCCCTGCTACAGCAATTAGCAGCACTTATCGTAGTGCCCCTAAATAAAGTACCGCTGATAGGAATCAGTGCTGTTTATTGCGGCACTTTTATAAGCACCATTAATAGTATTTTTTTAAAAATATATTATCCGTGGCACTTTTCAGAAGCACCACTAAGTTTTTTCTTTAAAAAAACAAACGGTAAGAGATGCTACCGGTTGAAAATTTTAAAACCCTTTTTTTATATAGCATATATAATTTTATTCAAATTAAAAAAGTTTTGCATAAGACCTCCACAAGACTTAACTCATGCAACAAAAAGAACATTTTAAACATCACCAATCGAGCAGGAGAAAAAGGATACACCTGACTAGGGATAGGCTGGTTTTAAGCACAAACTTTTCAGTGAAGAAAGAACTTTCATGATTTTAAGCTCACATCCATCACCAGTCCATCCTCACCTTAAGCTCCACTGTCTGTAGTTGCTTCTTTTTCTTGCGTTTGTTGTTACTGCCTAGCAGACCTGAGATGCACTTCAAGGCACCTCCCTTGTTTGTACTCCTCTAAGGCAATCTACGGTAGCAGTAGGCTTGGAATCGTAGTGGGAAGATTTCTTGAAACTGAAGGTAGAAGTAGGCTTGGAATCATAGTGGGAAGATTTCTTGAAACTGAAAGTAGAAAGCTTTCTGATAATTTTCTTCTATCAATAGAACTTCAAAAACTAATGATAAGCTCAATTAGGAAGAATCATATGTTGGTAATGAAAAGCACAGCAAGAGAAAAGATGGTTGTTACAGTTATGCAGAAGACCCAGACGCAGCCTGCTCGGAAAGGGGAAGTATATGCTTGAGATATGGATGAAGAACAGTGATGAAGATGTCAAATCTGTACGATGGTTCTCCCAGAAACTCCAAGAAGCTTCCTTATCTCAAGATCTTGGTTTCAAAGCTGACAATTGACTTGTTACAGATAAGTGCCTGCAAGCACATCTGTGTAGCTAATCCCAGATAAAATGCAAAGCATTGAACTAATTATAATAAAGAAACAAATAAGAGACAAATATGGTGTAGAATCTGTGTCGCCGATCCCAGATAGCTAGAATAAAGTGTATTATGATGATTATGATTGATTATCAAGCTTGAAGTGCTCCATCCTACGTGAAGAGGCAGACCGATCAAGGATAAGATCAAGATCTACTCTAGGCTAAGCACTAGCCAGTTTTACCAATAAATGAAAAACAGGTTCAGACCCAACTACTCAGATAGTGCTCAACATTTTTTTCCCGATTGGCAATAATCAGACTGAACTATCAAACCAGCATATTCAAGTCCACAAAACTAATTACTGAAATATTCTACAACTTAACAAGATAGATTGGTGGTATATAACTAGATAAGCAAGTTAAATGTTCTTAAGAGGAAATAAGTTAATTGCAATCAGAATGGTTACCATTTCAGTTTAACTAGCAGTAAATTCTGATTAGAATTTATCTGCAAATGCTAAAGACATGCCAAAAGGCAAACAAGAATCAATGCTTCATTTCAACACCATATTAAGGTTCGATTAAATCTATTCAAAACTTCAAATTCTACGATTAAGCAAAAGAACACACCCCAGTTCCCTGCACTCCTTGCCTAATTCTGAAAGCAGCTTCCCGCTGAAATTCTCACAGTTCTGGAGGTGGATCTCACGCAAAGAGAGATTCACCAAAAAGGTGATAGTAGAATCAGTGAGCTGACTGCAATATATTTTTAGGCTATAGAGATGAGGATTTGGTGGTAGCAGACGATGCAACAAATCACTTGGGGGTGAGATGTCCTGACATAGGGGAATCATGTTAAACTAATTTCAACAACATCAACCACTAGGCCATAACATTTCAACAGATACAAATAATCAGCTAACTTTTTGCCTGACCATTCAGTAGGAAATAAGAATCAAATTTCAACAGTCTCTTCAACTGTATCAATAAATGAGTGTCTCGCAATTTAGAAAAACATTTCTCATGCATGCAAAGAACCATAACTTATGCTACCTAATTAACAAATAAGTTAACTTTTTTATCTAATTAACAATATCCACTTCCCACAACATAAAAACATCGATACACAAAATACAAAACAAAGTGGGAAGAATTTTTGACCTCGAAGAAATATGTACTTTGAGAAAACTTACGCTGAAAGGATCTACAAATTCGCTGATTTTTTGGCCAATACAGAATATGGAATGACTTAAGATTTGGATTCTACTACTTGAAGTATGTATATTGAAGACAAAATTTCATGAAAAGTATCAAATTCAAAATTAAAATAAAAATTTTACCAGTAGATAAAATGCAGTTGTCTTGCCCTATTTTCTAGCCAATGTGAAGAAATCCCTCTGTGTCGTGCGACTCCTCTTCGTCGTGGGATAGTCTGGTTAAGTTTAAAGATTTCTTTTATGCAATTCCTAGTCGTGCTAGGGATACCATTGGTTGCACATATATGTTGCACGATATAGCGTATCTATTTTCAGTAGATAAAAACGTGAGATGCAAAATGCTCATGCATCAATATATTAAAATTTGTCTTTTGATTAAAATATAACGGCCTATAATGCTGAGTTAATTGTAATATAAGTGAGCCCAGGGTCATCCCGTATTAGGGTCATCCTGCACTAGGGTCATCCCGTACTAAGGTCATATGTGAGACGAGTCTTTATGGGTAGTCAGATCAATATTTAACGGTGAAAGAGAAATTAATACTCTAGGATAACACAATATTGTCATATTTTATATTAAATGATTAACTATTTTAACCAAGTTCTTTGTTTTAAGGGATTTAATATGTCACTATTCAATTAAGCATATTTCGGTGAGTTCGGGCCCACATGTAGTTGCTTGAGCCCAAGCTGTGTAGTTCATCGAATTTAGATTCAACGATGCATATTACTTTAAGAGTTGAGTAAATAGCTTAGAGCCTAGGGCGCTCACCTAAACTTTTTTTCCTATAATTTTATGTTTTTAATTTAAAATTTTATCTTATAAATTTTATATGGGTAATAGATAAATTTTATAATTTTTTTTATTTTAGTAATTAGTCAATTAAAATTTTAAAATATTTAAAAAAACTCTAACCTTATCTTGACCAAAATGTATGTTCTTATTCACCTATATATACCCTCAATAATCAAATGTGGGCATGCTTTATACATCTACCCAATTGTCATCCGTACAATTCATATATAGTTGCACATGGGCCCATGCATCATAAGTTATCACATCAAAATATGACAACATAAGTTACTACATGCATGAACTCATGCTTAATGGATCATTTGATTTAACGTCCGGCAACACAAAAGATTAGAAGTGTATGCATGCATATATAACACGTTGTTACATTTTATATTTAATAATTAATTAACTATTTAGTTTTTTATAATTTAACTTTTATTTTGATAATTATTGTCATAAATTTTACATGGTAAGATATATATATTAAAACTAAATAATTGGGTTGAATATTTTGTATTTATTTTTATAATCAAGTAGTTATTTAAATAAATAAAATATTACTAATTTTCTAATTATATGAATTTTGTGAGGTTTGGTTATGCGGGTCAAGTCAACTTGTCATTATTTATTAAAGTGAAACATATATATTTGAGTTTTAAATAGCCCAACCCAAGCTCTACCTGACTTTCTTATACTAACATATAATGAGTACTGTTGGTAACACTACCATTACATACCATAAATCTTTTTTTTTTATTATTTTAAAATTGAAAAAATATTTTGATCGTACAAGGAAGTGAAGATGTTGTTGGGTCTAATTTTGCTAAAAAGTAACTGATACCTATTAAAATATATTAACCAATTAAGCTTGACATGACTCGCTTATTCCAAATCCTCACCTAATCTAATTTTATTCATTTAAAATAAATTTATTATTTTTTAATTATTTTTTAAAAAATCACTGATGACTATACAAAATACATAAAAAATTTAAATAATTTTTTATTAATTTATATCTCTTACCCATTAAAGAATATTAATATTTATTATCATAATACAAAAAAATATTTATAGATAACTTTATTTGGGTTGGGTTAGATTGGATCACCTATAACCCAAACTGAATAGTTATTTGGGTAGGAACTCAAACATAATTTTTTAGGGTATGGTCGATTTAGGTTTTACCGATACCCAACTCAAGAGACAACCCTTCGAGGAAAGTTTGTGGTTGTTGTAGATATATATATGTGATCAAGTAAAAATGTCATTTGTATAAGTAATCAACTAAAGTTATATATAAATTTATAATTTTTGTAATTTACTTTTTATTTTAATAATTATATTTGCTCTCAAAATTTTTACAAGTTAATAGATAAAACTAAAAATTATTTAAACTTTTTTGTATTTATTTTTCATAATAAGGTTATTTTTTAAGTTTTTTAAATATTTAAATTGGGTCATGTTTAGGTATGGATGGATCATGATGACAAGTTACTATTTCTAAAATAAAAACATATTCGAGCGTCGGATAACCCAACCCGAGCTCGACAACCCAACTTTCTCACTAACGTCGAGTGTTGATAACATGCCTTTTATTTAGTGTCATATAAATTTTAATTTTATTATGCTATTTAGGAAAACAAACACCATGTCATAGATGAACTAAGCCATATCCAAGCCCAATGGGCCTTGGTTAATTAGGTTTTCTAAATTGAACTTGAATAGTTATTTAAATGAGGTTCAGGATTTATGTTTAATCCAACTCAACCCAGTTAAAGTTATCAAATATAGTTTTATATTTCCATTTTGAAATTAACCCACTAAATTTTTATTATGAAAGTAATTTTTTTACAAAGAAAAAAAATATGTTTTAAAAAATTTTAAATTCTAAATTAGTAATTCGGATTGGTTTCATGTTATGCCTATTTAGGTTGGGATCAAGCTTAATTAATTGGCCTATTCATTAGGTAGAGTTGGAGTTACTATTTCTTAATTGGTATTGGGTTTACTATAATCTAATGACATCCATAACTAGGTCATTAATTTTATTTAAATATGTAAAATACCACATAATTGTACCCATTCTTTTAATTCGCTTAACCTAAAATGATCTATATATTCATATATGAAGGCAAGCATTAAGTGTAACTCTCATCTTTGATCGGTTCAATATTTGTGTCTAGTTAATATTGTTAGTAGCATAAAATTAATATGCACACAACACATGTAAATTAAATATTTGTTGTGACTCAAACTAAGATATTATTAATGCATAAATTTTATCAAAAAATTTAAAATACTTCTTCACCATTCACTGTTATAAATTTACATGTTTTTTTATTTTTTCTTAATTTAAGTTTAGATTAATTTTATATATTAAATATATTACTGGCATTTTTCCAACAAATGCCTCTAAAGTAATTATTGTTGTTTATAAAATAGCTATTGGGTAAATTATTTAGCGGCACTTTACTCTAAAGTGCCAGTGATTGTTTTATATTATTCACCATGAAGCACCACTGATGATATCATATCAACAGTGCTTTTCATAAAAGCACTAAAAGCACCGCTAATAGTATTTCATTAGCAGTGTTAGAAGCGCTGCTAATAGTATTTAGTGGCGCTTTCATGAAAGCGCCGCTAATAGTATTTAAGTGGCGCTTTCATGAAAGCGCCGCTGATTAAGTGCCGTTGTTGCTTCTTTTCCTCATAGTGAATTTCCCTCTCTCCTCCTCCTCCTTCGATTCTTCCTCTTCTTCGCCTTCATCATCCCGCTGTGAATGCCACCACCACTGTCACAGGGATAGAGATGCCTTAAAGGTCCGAATGAAGGAACACCGCATCTAGTCTAAGAGGAAAACAAGACATCATGCCTCAGATTCCATATGTTCTCCCAATTCTTCCATGTTCCCACCCTAACCCTAAAATGTCCTTATGTTGTTCTTGTGCCCCCGATGAAGTTCTTCCAATCTCAAAGTTTGATCATTCCCTTGCTCCTAAGTGCCTTGCGACTCTCTGTGTCCATATTCCTCTGGTCTGGGCTTTAATGATTAAATCCGGACTGGGAATTATAGGAGCACCTCTGGCCATCAGTTTTTCTTACTGGTTGAATGTGTTGCTCTTAGGATCTTATGTATGTTGCTCACGATCTTGTGAAAAAGACTGCCATATTCCAGAGAGGTGTTTCATGGTATGGGTGAATTTTTTAGGTTGGCCATTCCATCAACCGTAATGATATGGTAATCTTTATATTCTATTTAGAGCTTAAAGCTAAAACTTTTTTTAATTTTTAATTTCATTAATTTATGTTGTTGTTTATTATTTATTTCTGATTGTCAGAGTCTAGAGTGGGGGTTGTGAGTTGTTTAATCTTGCTCTCCGGGCTTTTACCGAATCCAAAACTAGAAGCCTCGATATTTTCAGTATGGTGAGTTAACTATCTTCTACCTTTCTTTATAGATATAAAAGACGCTTGTGTCTTCACAATTTTTTTACGAACTAGTTTTATATACGATTAATGAACTCTTGAATTTTGTGTACAGTCTTGCAACCATCTCATTGCTTTACACCATTCCATCTAGTCTTGGTGTTGGCGCCGCAAGGTAATTTTTTTCCATTCTTCTCATAATGTGTGTAGAGCTTATTTTTGTATGAGAGACGTGGGCTATGCCATTTCCTATGAACAGTTGAAAACTGGAAAGACAGAAAAAGCTGAATTTTTTTGTTTTATAGTGCTACAAACTTGCCAAGAAATGATCAAGTTTGTGAGTTTCACCAGGTTCTTCCAAGTCATTTCTATTAATGATCTAATTAAAGTTTTTCAAGGCATGTAGGCTCCTACATGAACATTATGGTCATCCTTACTCTGTCAAGAACTAAAACCAATGCACATTATGGTCATCCTTAATTCTTTACTCTGTCAACTTCACTCATTGCAACATGTTTACAATATTAACCATCATAGAACTAATTTCCTTTTTTTTATTTAAGATTAGAAGGAATACATTCCATATATTTAATTTTTTCAATATTTGAATATTAAAATTAAAATAGTGATTGTTTTTGTCTGATGAAACATGGTGTAAACTGAATTTCCTGTGACAGAAGAATATGGAATGTCTATGCATACTAATGTTGTTTTAGTTTCTTCATTTCAACAGCACCTGAGTTGCAAACGAGTTAGTAGCTAGCAAGCCACATGCAGCTCAGACTGCTATTTCTGTAGCAATGTCTCTTGTAGTTATGGAGGCTAAAATCAGGAACTTATTCCTTTTTGGTCTTCGCCACATTCTTGGCTATGATTATGGCAATGAGAAGGAAGTGATTGACTATGGTCTAATAATGGCACAACTGATTTCTTTTTCAGTCATTATGCATAATATACAAGGAGTCCTCTTTGGTAATAATAATAAGAGAAGTGAATTGATTTTCTCTCTTTTTATTCCATCATATTAGTTTTTGCTTTTATCTTATGCTAGCCGTTGTACTTCTCATAGGTATTGCTAGAGGATGTGGATGACAACTTATAGGTGCTTTTGTGAGCCTTCAGGAATTTTATCTAGTCCGAATACTAGTTGCAATTGTGCTGGGATTTTTTGTCCATATGGATGGGAAGGGCCTTTGCATTGGAATCTTGAGTGGATCCATAGTACAGTCAACCCTCCTCTCTCTCATAAGAGCTTGTACAAATTGGCAAAATAAGGTTAATTTTCATTTCTGTTGGCTTAAGAATTTGTTTGCACATCATAATATTTTGTTGTGACAACTAATAGCATTATGTTCGAGTAATTGTAGTATGCTGAATATTTCGTTTCACCGTGTTGACTAAGACTAGATTTGAGGGCTTCTTAATTGATTGAAGACGGATAATAGAATATTGAAATTTGTCAGAAAAATTCTAGAGATCTAGATTGCCGATAATGAGAGGGTTGATCGCACAATAGTCAAGATTTTATATCTCCTTGGATAGCTGAAGCTTGAACTTGATTTAGTTTAGAAATGACGAGATCTATCATGCCTTAAGCTTGTATTTTATTATTATGAATTTTGGAAGTGATATTAGGGTTTTCTTGTCGATTTTGTGTATTTTCGGTTTGGGGTGAACAAGGTTGAAGACAAACCAGTTTTTGAACTTTGAAGAGCATTTGAACGGCCCTACAACCATTTGAATGGTTGTTTGCTGATCAAACGGTCAGGCATTCAAATAGTTGTTTGGATGATCAAACGGCCAGGCATTCAAATGGTTGTTTGGCTGATCGAATAGCCAAATGACAAGTTTGCCTTTTTGAGTATTTTATTCATTTTCTTGTTCCTCTTTCATAAATTTTATTTATTATGATTATAATGAGTTAGTTTTACTTGGAAATGCTACTATGAGGGCATGAATACCATCTTGAAAGCTATCATGGGGTTTAAACATGATTTGAGTTACATATTGTTGGATTTTAGCTTGATATTGTCCTTACCCCAAATTCATGTTTGATGATTATCCATATTTTATTTATAAATCCAATAAGTTGAAGATGGGCATGTATGCTTACACATGTGCTAATTATTGGTAAACTATGTTTCTATGTCTAACTTAAGTATAGGGATAATTATGCTTGCCTAAGTATAGTATAAAGTTATAGTTGGCTTAGATTTATATTTTCGAGGTTTTCACCATATTTTATTCTTGATTTCACTAAGGAGGAACCATGATAAAATCATCAAGGCATGTATATAGTATTGATAATGGTTTGTTCATATTGCGCATGTCCTTGCTTAGACTTGAACACTACCATTATGTACACACACTTGTGAGGGTATTGTGGTAATTATTTGACACAAATAGATTAGGAATGATACACATACAGAATGAATTGAGCATATCTCATGTATTAGAACTCATGTAATATTGCTCGCTTATGCACTATGTTGCATACATCATGAAAATAATTTATGAATGAGATTTATTGTAGTTGATTTATTGGATGCAATTGGATGCTATTGCTTGTTGGATTAATCAATCGAAGGCTTATAGAATGGGTTCGGTTCAAAATGACATAATTTCATTTTGAGTTTTTTTAGGAACATGGTACCTCCCCGGGTTGAGATGAGTTAATTGCACATTAAGTAGAGCTAAATGCTATGTGTCATTGATTGAGATATCTAGACCCTGAAAATCCAGGTGGTATGTTTGAGTGCACCAGCTTATCATGTATAGCTGCTTGGGATTTTGGTCTTGACAAGCCGGGCTGCTTGGAAGTTTGGCCTTGATGGATAGGGTTGCTCAGGGGTTTTGGCCTTGAGGAGCATGTTTATTTGATATTAGGTTGTTCAGAGGTTTTGGTCTTGAGGAGTAGGTTTATTTTATATTGGGTTGCTCGGGGGTTTCAGCCTTGATGAGTAGGTTTATTCTTTCTATTTTATGAGACATTCACAAATTATTGTTATTGTTACATGTGTATGTGATATGATGCTCAATCATACAATTGTTTGCATGTGGTGCAACATAATGTGTTTGAAACATTAGTGTTATATAGTGAATGTTATCATTGTGAGATAGTTATGCATGATATGTTGATGTTGAGAAGTCATTCACGGAGGATGTTATTATATTACACATGACGTGTATGACAAATGTGATGTTATGTTGAACCAATGATGCGCAGGAGGCATATAACATTTTTAGTGAGATGAGATGGGTGATAGCATGATATGTAAGTGACTTGAATGATATGATGTTATGTTATGCCATATAGTATGGTATGTAGGTGATATGAGAATGTTATTATGAGCATATGCTTATGGATGGTGAATCATGATAGAAATTCACAGGTTGTGTGGAATATCCTATGATGAATGGGTATGATGGTTGATGATGTGAAGAACATTATATGACTTACCTGTGATATCTTTTGGATTTACTTTTTGTTATTTAAAAACCCTTGCTAAGCTTGTTGCTCACCCCTCTCTACAATGCGTCGTTATGCCATATAGTATGGTATGTAGGTGATATGAGAATGTTATTATGAGCATATGCTTATGGATGGTGAATCATGATAGAAATGCACAGGTTGTGTGGAATATCCTATGATGAATGGGTATGATGGTTGATGATGTGAAGAACATTATATGACTTACCTGTGATATCTTTTGGATTTACTTTTTGTTATTTAAAAACCCTTGCTAAGCTTGTTGCTCACCCCTCTCTACAATGCGTCGCTAATGACTATTAGCGACGTATAATAAACATCGCTATAAGCGTAAAAAAAAGTACTGTTGCTAGTACCAATTTGCAATGTATAAAAAGTGTCGCTAACTAGGCGTATTAGCGACGTATAGCTATGTGTCGTTAATAATAACATATTAGCGATGTATATTTTATAGCATCGCTAATGATAAGCTATTAGTGATACTTTTTTATACGTTGCTAATAGAAAATTAATTTTTTAAAAAAATTTAAAAAATAAATTATTAGCGATATATATTTATAAGTGTCGCCAAGAAGGAATTATTAGCGACGCTTATCTATACATCGCTAATAGAAAAAGTATTTTTTAAAAAATTAAAAAATAACTTATTGGCGACGTATAATTAAAGCATCGCTAATACGTCATTATTAGCGACACTTTCCAGATGTTGCTAATATGTCATTATTAGCGACGCTTTCTATACGCTGCTAATAATTATTTTAAAAAAATAGCAACACTTTTTAAACGTCGTTAATAATGATTTTTTTTATTAAAAAAATCTCAAGTGGGCCTAGTGGTCCATCGTGGAAGGGAGAGGGGACTACTACCTCTTTTTTTTAATTTTTTATATTTTTTAAAATAATTTTTAATTAAAATGTTTTTTCTCTCTCTCCACCCTCCTATCTCTCTCTTCTCCTCTCCTCTCCTCCCTCCCCTCTCTCTCTTCTCCTCTCCTCCCTCCCCTCTCTCTCCCTCTCCTCTCTCTCTCTCTCTTCCCTCTCTCTATCACTCTCCCCTCTCTCTCTCTCCCTCTCCTATCTCTTTCTCCCTCTCTCTCCCTCTCCCCTCTCTCTCCCCTCTCTCTCCCTCTCCTCTCCCTCTCTCTCTCTCTCTCCCTTTCTCTCTCTCTCCCTCTCCCCTCTCTCTCCCTTTCCTCTCTCTCTCCCTCTCCTCTCTCTCTCCCCTCTCTCTCTCCCTCTCCTCTCTCTCCCTCTCCTCTCTCTTTCTCCCCCTCTCTCTCCCTCTCCTCTCTCTCTCCCCTCTCTCTCTCCCTCTCCTCTCTCTCCCCTCTCTCTCCCTCTCCTCTCTCTCTCCCATCTCTCTCTCCCTCCTTCCTTTCTCCACTCTCTCTCTTTTATTATAAATTGCATATTAAAATTAATAAGAAAATTTTAAAAATAAAATATATTATATTTCAAAATTTTTAATCTGTTGTTGACACTACCTTTTATTAAAAATTTAATAATTATTTATTATTTATACAAAAAGTCAATATTTAAGAAAGCATATTATAGTTAAAAAGTTATTTAGAATATTTTAAATTTTTTTAAATAATTTCATTAATTAGCGATGCATGTTGAAAAGCGTTGCTATTAGTTCTTAATTTTAAATTTTTTATTTAAAATTGAGAATTATTAGTGATGTTTTTTCACAAACGTCACTATTGTTAAAACTACTAGTGATGTTTTTAAAAAAGTGCCGTTAATAGTTTTGAAATTTTTTTTAAAATAAATTAATATATATCTTTTAGTGACGCTTGTTAATGCGTCGCTAATACCAAAACTATTAGCGATGCTTTAATTTATGCGCCGCTAATAGACCACTATTAGCGACACTTAAAATTAAACGTCGCTAATAGTGGTATTTTTTGCGACGTTTTATTATGTCACTATTAGCACTCTTTAGCGACACTTAGTGTTGCTTTGCTAATAAAAGCGTCGCTAATAGTACATTTTGTTGTAGTGCTTCTTTCTAGTGTTTTGTTTTGGGGTTGCATGGCGTGCCATGCAGGTGGTCAGGATGGACTCTATGAGGAGTGTGTGGGGGATGGTCTTGCTTAGGAGGGGACATTTAGAGATTTTGTGCTCTATGTTTTGTTTACATAATTATATGTGTTTAGACTTATATTTATTTGATTATGCTTCATACTCTACTTATTGAGATTGGCCTAGTAGGTTTTGGCTCTATTACTTAAGCCATGAGAGATTTATGTGGACTAAGTGTGTGGGTATTGCGTGGACTAGTACTTAGATTGTGGTCCTTTATTTTTCTCATTCTCTATTGTACAAAGCGTATTGTGTGCTACTCCGTTATGGATTACCCCATTTAGGGATTAAGTCTTCCGCATCGAACATTACTTCGTTGCGCCACACACACCAACCTTCACTTGGACCGGGTCTAGCTCGGGTTGGCGGGTTATGGGATAAGATAGCTTTATGAATTTACCATTGATCTTCATCTCAAATTATATGTGAATTCTTCAAAGAAAATAGTATGCAAAGGTAGAAACCTTTTTCTCTAATTTTCTCTAGGTTTTCCTCTCTCACAATTTCACTTCTTAACCTTTATATAGCTCTCCTAACTAATTTAGGTCTTTGGCTTCAACAAGGAACAAAATTGAATTCGAAATGACTTCTTTTGGGCAACTAAAACTGTTAGTGATAGATCGTTTTAGACAAAGATTGATTGTTCACTATTTTTTGAAAACATGATAGATCGATCAATATAAGAAGTGATCGATCGATAACTCTTGACTTCATTTTACACAGGGCTGATTCAATTGCCAAACGATCATTCTCTTCTTCTTTACGTCTAGTGATCGATCATTTTGACTGTTAAATTATAGTTTTACCCTTTTTACTCTAAAACCTTCTGAAACCTCTTAAATATAACTTCTTAAAGTTCACCAAGTAAATTTTGGTAAGTGAATGTGATCTTAATAAGCTTAAAAAGTCAATAAGCCTAACATATGACACATGTTTTTACATTCCTCATTTAGATTCCCAAGAGTTCTTTGAGGACACTGACAAGTTATATGCCCACATTGTTTGCAAGGGTAACACAACCTAATTTCCACTTCATATGTTTCACCCAGGTGGGTTTGGCCACACATTTCTATTCAGTTCTCTTCTGTTTTATGGCATAAAATTCTTCCTAGACGGTTTACCATTCTTCATTTGCTTGAATGGTTAGTTCTCATTTGTATTTCCACCTTTGTCCCTTTTGTTATCCCCTCTTCCATAGTTCTTGTTATGATCGATGCTCTTTGATTCTTCTTGAAACTAATTGAAATCCTCTTCCAAAATAGATGCTTGGGCTACCGCATCAGCGAAAGAAGTGGGCCTTCAGGCTATGACTTTAGACCTTAAGTCCTCCTTTTAAGCCCCAAACAAAATGCTCCATTTCCTTTTCATAGGTAGGGGCAACATATTGGGCAAAATGCTGAAGTTGCACAATTTTGTTGTCATACTTAATCATAAACAAACCCTTCTACTATAGGTCAAAGAAATTCCATGTCCTTGTGCCTTCGAATCTAAGGAAGAAAGTATTGCTTATTGAATGCATCAAGAAATTTCTCCTATGTAAATACTTCCTCATCCTTAAATAAGGAGTTCCTCACTATCTTACCAAAAGTAGGCTTCTCCATTCATGACAAAAGTTGCCATATTTACTTTATGGATTTGCTTCACAATTGTGACTTCAAATATCTTTTCCAATTCTTCAATCCATTTTTTTGCATCTTTTGGCTCTTCTTCTTCATTAAATGCTAGAGTCATCTTCTTAAAACTTTCTAATGTGGAAGAGTTAACATTCTCATTTCAAGTCATCTCTTTCTCCTTGAGGGTGTTCAAACTAGCTTGAGATTGAAGCTGAGTTTAAATGACTTGAGTCTAAGCTTGGAGAGTTTGAATCATGTTATGAAACATATTCATTATTTCTAAGGGGTTAAGTTAGTATCAGCAACTCCTGATGATGATGCTACAAAGTTATTCTATCGATTTCATCTGCTCTACTTAGTTTTGCCATTGCCTGCCCCATATGGTTTAAGGTATTGGATGCCATAGGGTTTTGTACTTTCAAAGGTGTATACTAAGTAAGTTACTATTTCTACCCTATCCAATAAATTACAATTATAGTACATCATGGTTCATGACATGTAAATAGATTAAACCTTGTCTATGATACGTAGAAGTTACACCCCAAGATTTTACAACTCATTTTTCTCATAATAAATCAGACAAAAATAAACTTTTTAGAACTTTTTGTCAAACATCGGAAAAACTATCTTTGAGGTGATCCACTCATTTTCAATGATTCTCACTCGCTTATACCTCTAGTTAACCTGTATCATGAGGATGCTAAGTATACAAGTATACCCAGGGGGATGGCAAAACAAGTACTATGAAATGTTATTGTACATGATTACACTACATGTTCTCATAAACAACAACAACTATTATTTTCAATAACAAGCATCATCTTGATCAAACACAAGAAAAATAACCATATCATTCATAGATGCTTTCATATGATCTGAAATCAATAGTGTGACCTCACTTAGGATTTGATTGCTCTATAAGTGTAAGTCATATAGGTTCTCTGACATGGTAGTCACATCTAGAAATTCAAGCATGCCTCAATAGACCCATGTGGTTGAGATCTCAATTTTTCTGGAGCTTGTATGCTCCATCCACGCCATGAAGTTAAGGAGCACAAGGGCTCATAGACCCATGTGGTTGAGATCTCAACTGATATGATTATCCAAACCTCATGTATTACACTTTGCAGGACTAATCACCTTTTAATGCTTAAATCCATTCTAACCTAAATCCTAGGTTAGAGGAGCGGCTCTACATAACTCCCACTCTTCGATAGTCAGAAGACTTTGATTCTATTTCATGCCAAACTATGCTAAAGACTCACTTGATGAGCCAACCAGACACTAGGATCATTTGTCCTTATGCGTCTTTGTACATCATTCAAGGTGCAATCCATTATAATGATTTTCACACAAGGTACCAAAACATCATTAGTCATGTCATCACATATTTTTGCATATAATGCAGTAAATATCCTTCCATCATACCTCATAATAATAGTGTAACACATATAGCATTTGCTGCTAACAACTACCCAAAACTGACTTACTCTTTAACCATCAGTGACTCACCAATGTGTTGAACCCCTTGCTGAGAGTGGGTTGGCTTAGTGTAGCCTTCCTCATTGATGTCTCACCGATACGTTGATCTCACCATGAATGACTCATCGGTTGCTTGATGATGCATTATGGTGCTAGTGTTGTCATCTCCTTTGATTCACTGACGATGTCACGCACATGTTGATGCACTTGCCAACGATTGGTACGAAATGACAAAAACTTTCACTGCTATCCCAAAATTTCACTAAAGCATTCAAAACCATATTTATTCATGTTAACATCTTCCTATATGCTAAACAAATCGTATGTTATCAAAAGATTGGAAAACACAGAAGTTACCATTTTCCATCATCATCATGTCAGTACATCATAGAAATTCATCTTATGAATGCATTTACTTCAAGAAATAGCATAATTTATTCCATATATGCACTTCTAAATCAAATCACAATAGTGAGGTGAGCAATCAAACCTTTTACACGACTTTGGTACAAAGGTCTCTACAATCCGGTCTTCTTCTCTCTTCCTCCGAACTTTGACATACCCTAGTCCTTCACTACTTTCTTGAGTTTAATACTCAATAGTACTTGTTGGGGGATTTTGGTAGTTCTCTATGCACAAGTCAAGAGAATGGATCGGATGATCCTTTCTTGCGAGAGGTAGAGAAGAACCTTTTTTTTTATGTGGGACGACCTTCTCTTGATTAATCAAGACTACTATTTACACTTTAGAGTGAGTAGTAGTGATTAATCAATTTTCAAAACCCTTCGATTAGTTGGCTAAATGGAAGAAACAACTGGAATTTTATTAAAATAAGAAAAGAGAATTGCCAGGAGAACTGGCTACAACTTTTGAATTTAAAAAAGGAAAAGCAAAGAAGAAAACAAGGAAAATTCTTCTTGAAGATGAGAGCTCCCCTTGCGTAGGTTCTTCTTCCTTCTTAAATGCTTCTGCTTATCTTTCAATTCCTCGATCTTCTTCGACTTTTTGAAGGTTAAGGCTTTTTAGGAAGTTGGTGTGTGATGACTTCTGGATTTCTCTTTTGGAGGTTCTGTAGACTTGAAAGCCAAAAGCCCCTTCTTATGGAAATGAAGGGGTATTTATAGGATGAGAGTTGCACGGTTAAACAAAGTAGTGTGGTGAGTTGGAAATGTAGTTTATGAGAAGTGGAGAATGGATTAGTGGGAGTGTTGGTGAGAACCACTTGATTAGTGGAGGAAGTGGGAAGTGTGAGAGAAGACCGGGTATTATACCTTTGACTTGGTCATCTCCACTTTTTTTTTATTATATATATATATATATATATATATATATATTTTATCATCCTCTTTTTTTTTATAGTAGGGGATCACGAGCATCAAGGCTTTGATTTAATCTTCCCATTCCTTATGTGGGGCCCATGAAATTTTCCACACAACTTTTTTTTTAAAAAAAAACTAAACAATAGTGTAGGACCCATCAGTCTTACCTAGCCTCTTTCATTTATTTCAATTTTATGGCTATTTTGTTGTGAGACTTATGAGGTCCCACATAGTCCTTTGCAAATTTTTATTACGTAGCCATGTGAGGCTTACAAAGCCTCCCTCAGCCATTTAACTTTGAATGTAAAGAGGCCCCAATAATGTCCTCTCAGAATAAAATTTTTGTTGGAAGCCTTAGTCCATTCCTACGTGTGTAGGATTTAGATCTTGCCTCTTCACTAAATTTTTTGTTAAAAGCCTTAGTCTATTCCTACGTGTGTAGGATTAGATTTTGTTTCCTTACTTTTTTTTTTCTTTTCAGACTTTGTCCACTTCAGAGAGATTGTCTATTTAAAAATTTGGTCTCACTCAAAGCTAGTCAAGCTCCGAAATCTTGGCCTTTGGATTTTGATAAAATTTTTCTTTGTTTGGACTTTATCCGAATTTGAGACTTTGTCCATTTTGAAAACTTAGAGTTATCTGAAGCTAGTCAAGCTCCGAGATCTTTGCAATTGAATTTTGATTTAATTTTAATTTCTTTGATTTTTTTTATGTCAACAGATAGCCCCTTCGAGGGGTGACAGTGGAATGACATTATAAATGGAGCTGTCACCCATCGAAAAAAATTGTCAGAACTATGCCTAGTTTTCCATTAAATACTTCTTCTGGGTTGCTTGCAATTCAAATTGCTTCGTATGGAACACTTTTAAATTTTGATGGGAATTCCGAAGTTGTAATGAATAGAGCTGTGGAGATAATAACGAGAGCACGCAGAGATGTCACTAAAGTTCGTCTAAGGGACGAACCCCTTCCAAGTTTTATCCTTGCGCAAGGATATCTCTTCTGCACCGAAGATTTAGACAATGGACGTATCATTTTTCTTAAAGATGTCAAGGAGGAATTAATTAGAGAGGGAATTCTGCACTAATAGATTTCCTCCTTACCATTTTATTTTTTGTTTATGTAATCTTCCCATATGAGATTTTTTTTCTTCATGGGATTTTTATTTTTAGTTACAAAGTTCACACGTGCCTTAAAATCTTCCGGTCCAAACTTATGATACTTTAACTAGTCAACATTGCAGCAAATCTTTTCTTAAAACTTATCCTTCAATCTTCTTCTCTCTTTTTTTTTTTAACTTCCATCACCAGTAGGACTCGTTGCTTTGAGAATTCAATCAGTTCTTGCTGTGAGAATTCAATCAGTTCTTGCTGTGAGAATTCAATCAGTTCTCTTTGCATTGATTCGTGAGGATCCTTTTTTATTTATTTTTAGTTTTATTAAACAGTGAGGACATCTAGTACTTTATTATTTCCTATGTCAACGCTCCATTATCGTTGATGAAAGGCAAAAATCATTACTCTGTATTGCCATTATTATGATTTTTTTTTTACTTTTTTTTTTTACATAACCCGACTTACTCGAAGGTCATTTCTCACCCGCTAATCAGAAATATGATAACATTTCTCACCGTTTAATCAGAGATATGACAACATTAACAGATATAAGATACAATCTTAACTGTACAAATTTTATAAGATTAGATTTTATCCCAACAACAACCCGTCACCCGTCACGATTCCGTATCTTATTTGATACCATCATGATCATGGACTCTGTTCCCTTCCTTGTTAGAACTCTGCTTCTATTACGGCTCAGCCTCTTCAATTTCTCTTCCATTCTCATGATAACTACAAATAAAATCCCAGCTTGATTAGGAATTCTTTTGCTATTAAAGAAATCGGCCGTTCGGCTTTTCTACACCGCATTGGAAGATTTTTTTTTTTCTACCACCATTGATAAAGGTCATGCTCTTCTTCTTCATTTGAATTACTACTCTATCTCCGCTGATGCGCTCCAGGAACTTGCTCACAATGGCTTTTTCTCTCTCTCCCTCTCTGTTTTTATTTTTTTTATTTTTATGTATGGTTGAAGAGAGGATTGTACAGCGGTGATCGGGGATGGAAAGCAGTGAACGAAGAGAGTGGGCGGTGGAGATGATGGGTCGGCTGCTGAACTTAGATAGGAACCGGGGAGGACAAGGTTGAAAATTGATGACTGGGACAAGACCAAACTCGACTGGGAGACGGAGCCGGCGAGACGGGCCAAGGACTCGACAGTGAGGGAGGAAACATTAGAGCAGATGGGGACTGGTGGGAGGGTGAGATAATGGTGCAGTTTGGTGGTGGAAAATCGTGGTGAGGAGAGCAATCGGGACGGAACAGCAGAGGTCGACTCCTTGCTTCCCGACTTGTCGGTCTTCTTGGGAAGTAGCACCGGGTTGATGTTGGGGAGCACTCCTCTGTGCGCGATAATGACCCCGGCCAAGAGCTTCCCGAGCTTCTCGTCGGTCCTAATAGCAAGCAGAACATGCCTTGGAATGATCTTGTTCTTTTTGTTGTCCCTCACAGCATTCCCAGCCAACTCCAGAACCTCAGCAGCCAAATACTCCAGCATGGCCGCAAGATAGACCGGAGCGTCGGTTCTTACACGCTAAGCGCAACTTTCCTTCTTGAGGTACTGGCCGATTCTCCCAACGGAGAACTAGAGCTCCGCCTTAATCGACATAGACATTAGCTTCTTCTTGGCCCCGGTGACTGAGAGGTTGACAGGGAGAAGCGGCAGGTGGTGCGGAGGCGAGATGAATGGAGAAGAAAAAAGGAGACGGTGGAAAAACGTGACGAGGAGAAGGCTAGAAGAAAGGCAGTGGCTTCAGGATGAGAGAGGCCCATGGGAGAGGTGGAGGTGTGGCGATCGACAATCAGGAGGTGGAGTAACAGAGGTGAACAAAGAGGGAGAGGTGAGCGGTGGAATGGGTATCGAACTGTGGAAATGAGCATAGGGCGGCGGCTGGGAGATCAGGACAAAGCGGAGAGGTAGGAGCCGGTTACTGGTCAATGGGGTGATGGGAGAAGATGGTGGAGATGGCTGTGGCGCCAACGATGCGAGGCGGAGGCTGATGGTGGCGCAAGGTGTGAAGGGAGCGATGACGGTGATCGGAGCGGCTGGGGGTGGTGAGAGAAGGCGAGGAAGAGGGAGATTGGGACTGAGGGCGGCAGGCGATCTGTTGTGATCCAGATGGAGGAGATTGGTGGTGAGGTGCTGGGAGAGGAGGCAATACATTGAGGAATCGTGTATGCAGGGAAGCAGCCGGGTCCAGGGTTTCCTAGCGAGGGGTACTTGAACTGTTCATGGTTGCTTACTCAGCAATGGCCTTGTTTTAGCCGTTAACCTGAACGGACTTGACAGGATGCAGTAGATAAGGCTAGAAATGGATGACACACCAACAACAACAACTATGTTAAGCCAAGGATATTGAACGTTTTCAGCTTCTCTGTTTTTGGTCTTTTGCTATAAACGAAAGAGCACAAATGTCGGGAGAATCAGGTTGCTGTCTGCTACCGCCACAACGCCGTGCTTTCTTTTTCCTGTATGAATGCCATTGATGGCATTCAATGGCATTTGCAGGCTTACAGCGGGGGAGATGAAAGCGGCTGTTAAGAAAGTTAAACGTGAAAAAAAAAAGTTCTAGAATGGCAAACGGGGAAAGGCCTTGAAGGAAAGAGTAGAGACTAGGACCGAATTGGAGATTCAGGAAGACAACTGGCTGCCAAAGCCAATAAGTCCCGACCCTGTTGCAATGAATATTAGACTAGCCAAGGGGGCATAGTTTTTGTACTTTTTTTTGGTTTTTGGTTTTGTTTTTTTTTCGTTTTTCATCATCAATAGTCCTAATTCAATCAGGACAATCAATGGCTGGGATTTGATTTAAAATGTTTTATTATTGCCTTGGCTCGAGCCGAAGCCATTACCAATTTTTTTTTTAATGAAGGCTAACATTTTTTTTAAAAACATTGCAAATTAAAAATTATTCGGGATTGGAGCAAGTCTTCTTATGTCTGTGAGGGCAAAATTTCTGCTGGTTTACAGACGTGTAATATACGGACATCTAAAGACTTAAAATTTAACTTTATAACTTACAAAAAATTATAAAATTTGTTGCAAGTCTCATTCTATTTCTGAGAGGTTTGAGAATCCTAAGGTTTTTTTTTTTCATTTTATAAGTCTCATGATGTCTCTTTCTGAGGGGATTTTGATTAATTAATTTTTTTTTTTTAAATTTGTCAAAAGGGATGCAGTGTAATTATGTCTCCTTCGAAATTGAGAACTTTAGACTTACTTACTTTTGATAATTTTTTTTAATCGTTTTTCAAAAGAAAGATGCAAGTCTCATTATGTCTCTTTCTGAGGGGATTGAGAACTTTAGGCTTGCTCTCTTTGATTTTTTATTAATTAATTTTTTTTTGTTAAAATTTATCAAAATGGATGCAGTCTAATTATGTCTCCTTCGGGATTGAGAACTTTAGACTTGCTTACTTTTGATGATTTTTTTTATCATTTTTTAAAAGAGAGATGCAAGTCTCATTATGTCTCTTTCTGAGGGGATTGAGAACTTTAGGCTTGCTCTATTTGATTTTTGATTGATTAATTTTTTTTTATTGAAATTTATCAAAAGGGATGTAGTCTAATTATGTCTCCTTCGGGATCGAGAACTTTAGACTTGCTTACTTTTGATGATTTTTTTTTATCATTTTTCAAAAGAAAGATGCAAGTCTCATTTTGTCTCTTTCTGAGGGGATTAAGAACTTTAGGCTTGCTCTCTTTGATTTTGATTGATTTTTTAAAAAAAAATATTTGTCAAAAGGGATGAAGTCTAATTATGTCTCCTTCGGGATTGAGAACTTTAGATTTGCTTACTTTTAATGATTTTTTTTTATCGTTTTTCAAAAGAGAAATGCAAGTCTCATTTTGTCTCTTTCTGAGGGGATTGAGAACTTTAGGCTTGCTCTCTTGGATTTTTTATTGATTGATTTTTTTTGTTGAAATTTATCAAAAGGGATGCAGTCTAATTATGTCTCCTTCGGGATTGAAAACTTTAGACTTGCTTATTTTTGATGATTTTTTTTATCATTTTTCAAAAGAGAGATGCAAGTCTCATTATGTCTCTTTCTGAGGGGATTGAGAACTTTAGGCTTGCTCTCTTTGATTTTTGATTGATTAATTTTTTTTGTTGAAATTTATCAAAAGGGATGCAGTCTAATTATGTCTCCTTCGGGATTGAGAACTTTAGACTTGCTTACTTTTAATGATTTTTTTAATTATTTTTTTTTAAATTTATTTGATGATTTTTTTTTATTTTTTTTACTAACTTCTTTTTGTTTTTTAGGTTTATTTTTATCTTCTGAAAGACTCCTCTCCCAGAATGACTTCTTCTCGTGCAAGTGTCCAAAGCCAAGAAGAAGAGACGTCAGGTGGTTCAAGGTTCCCAGTTTTTCGTTTGGATGGACAAATCATCTCTAGAACCATAAAAGATTTTGGCGCTGATAACCAACACAAGCGGACTTCTATTTTAAAGAAAATGGTTCCTGATCTTGAAAGAACTCTAATAACTAATAGAGAGTGGATATTTCCAAAACCTGCCTACATATGTGGAGATGGCGGCGAAGGCGGTTCCTTTTCTTACGGATTTCCACGAAAGCAAATCGGTATTTTCAGATATATGGGAAAGTTATTTTCCACCAACATGTCTTTTGATCGTGATCTATCCATTAGATCTTATAAATCTGCAATTTGTTCCAAAGGTTCCCCTTCAAAAGGAATTTCGTCAAAGGAGTTATTTTTAGAACGCTCTTTAGAATTGACTCACCGTTCTAGTGGTGTCAAATTCATGGTGTTTACAAAAGGGGGTAGAGATTTCAGCAAGCGAGGATATGGAGACATTGAACGTCGAGTTTTATATCCAAGTACCCTTACATCTTCGAATAATAGAGAAGAGAACGTTCAGTTGGAAACACTTTTGACTCAATCCATGGCGAAAGGGTCTTCATATAATGACTTCGACCACATAAGCGGATGGGCCTATGACTCAAAGCGTTGGTCTATTCTCACTAGGAAAATTGTAGGTTCGTATGCATCCAGATTGGAGAGAAGTGGTTTGTCGGAAGCAGTATTGGCCACACAGAGAGGAATAACATTGAAAAAGCAAATTTAAATTGCTATGTTGGAGTCTTTTTGTCCTGCAACCAATACTTGTCTTTCTCCAAACGGTGAGTATGCATTTTCTTTAAGTGAGATGACACATATCTCAGCTCTTCCAGGCTTTGGGGAGATTTATGAAGAGTATATTCCCTGCAATGAAGAATTAGAGTTGATTCGAAAAGCAGAGCCTGACTTATACAGGATTGTAGCTGAACTGTTTTCACTTTACCATTATTGCAAAAGAGAAACCAGTTCATGCCAAAGGTGTTCTTATTCAACAGTGGATAAGCCATTTCTTTAACATTATTGAATTTAGCCAAATACAGGCCGAGATTGAGAGTAGTGAGAAATCATTGAGATATAAGACTTGGACTCCTCTTACCAAGGTAGATATTGAAGCACAGGCAAGAAAAGATTCCATTAGCTTGGAAGATTTACTAGTGCCTGAAAGTGAAGAACCAGGGCTTCGAGCATTACGAGCTGATGGTCATGCCATACTCAGAGAAACTTTTCTTGCTGCATACCTTGTTGCATGGCTTCGCCGTTGTATATTTCCAAGCAAGAATCCTCGACTACTCGATCCTTCATTATTCTTAGTTGCAACCCGCATGGCATTGGGCACACGTTTTGCCCTTTGCCCTTTGCCCTGCCATGGTAGCTTGATTATGCACTAGTTTACGTGATCATGTAAAGCATCTTGGTTCGGAGAAGTACAAATTCTTATCCTGCCCATTTCTTCTATAGCTGGTATGTCATGCATTGTCCCTCTCTACACCCTCCACCTGCTCCTCCAGCTCATAGGGGTGAAGCCTTCTTGGGGAGATTAGCAGTAAGTTCTTTTAAAAACTTATCTTTGAAAGAAGCACGAGAGAAAATTCGTTTTCATGGAAACTGGCATCTTGGAAGTCTCCCACATTTTAATGATGAAGGAATGATGATAGACGATTCTTCCCTTGCTGGTGTTAAAAAAATGGATGATGCTGCATTTATCTGGCTTATCAACATCCGCCCAAGTACTTTAGTTTACCGAAGTGTACTTCAAGTAGAACTTGAACTGTACACCCCAAGCAGATTTGCCGTACAATTTGGATATTCTCAAGGTATGGTGGGAAATCCTAACCTTCAATGGAAACGGCATCGAGAAATTTGTGATGCTGCTTGTGCTTGGTATCACTTCATAAAATGTGATACTGGAACAAAATTCATTTATCTCGATGAAAGCACCGTCTACACTGAATGTTTTGCTAATTGGTGGGTAAGGGCAGCTGAGAATTACCTAAATGCAGATATATCAAAGGCACCTTCATTCCGCTCTATCATTGCTGATTCAAACAAAAGGCCACTTTCACCTAAATCAGATGATCTTGGTAAGGGAACCAGGATAAAGTCAAAAGCCCTTCGTCTTCGGAAGAAGAAGAAAAGTGATCAAATTACTATTCAAGGTTTAAATATCTTGGCTTTTTATACATATATATATACATATATATACATATATATATATATACTCATTGTTCTCCTTGTATGTAGAAGTTTCATCTTCCTCTTGTCACGCAAGTAATGTGGATTCCCAAAGCTTGGTGAACTTTGTAGATGAAATTGATGACGATATAAATACAGAAGACATTATTACTTTTGAAGGTATGCTAAACACACATCCTCTTCTCTCTCTTTTTTTTTTAACGAAAAGAAAACTTATTTTCCTTTCTCCCTCTTTCTTTTTTTAGGTACCCTTGATAATTTGAGTTCATCAAGAATTCAAGAACGGGCTCATGAACCTAATGAGATTGAAGTTGTCCCTTCTTTATCAAGTTTTTTTTTTTTTTAAGGTTGCATAGCTTACTCCTTTCATTTTGTTTTTTTTTAGGTCACATACGTAGAAACTCAAGGGAAGTGAATCCAATAGAGTCTCAAGGGTTAAACCCTATACCTAAAAGCTCAAGTGGTATAAACCAAACAAAAGCCCAAGGCATGACAACCAGAGATGAGATTAACCAAGAATTGGGGTTTGCTCGGTTTGCTCAGGTATATCTTCCGGTTCTTCTTCTTTAATTCCATTTCTTCTTCTGTTTTTTTTTTAATTTGTGTGAATGTTGACTTGTAGGTTCCCACCACACTTACTTCACCATCCTTAGAAACAGGTATTTCATCCAGAATGGAAAGAATTGAGGCCTTAAAAGATATTTCAACAGCTAACAGTTTGAGTTCTAACTCTTCTTCAAGTAAAAATTCTTCTTATAGTAAAGGCCTAACCTTGAGCAAAGGTGCTTCAAATCAACATGTTGATGTGACTTCTTCCACCCATGAACAAAATGATGTGGAAAATGTATGTGTTCAAACGGTGATTGTATCTTCTCTCCTGAGAATATTTAAAGAGACACTGGAGATTCTGATTAAGATGACCCCAACCATGATAGCCGTAAGGAAAGCTGAATTAGAAAGCTTATTAAGCCTTCTAGATTATCAAGAAGTTGACACAAATCCTTATCGTTCTACATTGGATAAGATAATCACAATTTCTGATGAAATAAAGAGAGCATGTGGACCAAGTCTCATATCTGTGAAATTGGATGAGAAGAGAAAGGTAGAGTCTTAATTGTTAAATGAGCTTGAAGAACTTAAATCAGAGGGTAAAGATATTGAAGTACAGTCTTCTTTGAAACATGCCTATCTCAATAAACTCATGGATTCTCATATTTCTTTAAAGCAAGCACATACTGAGGTGAAGTGTTAAATAGAGGCTTTTCTTAAAAAGAAAGAAGAACTTGAGAACCAGATTCATGGGATTTCAACGGAACAATCAATTGTTGAGGTGGAGCTCAGAGATTCATCCCCTAGGCTTAAAGAATTGGATGCAAAGATCAGTGAAAAAGCTGGGGAAGTAAGGAAGTTGCATCAAGAAATTGAAGACATGGAGCGATCCTTTTCTTCTAGTGAAGAAGCAGGAATAGCTACGAAGCATAAAGCAACACAAGCTATGGATGAAGTTTTTAATAGCCTCCAATTTTAGTTTTTTTTTTTAAAAAAAATAAAACCTTGTATTTATAGTTGAATTTCCTTCCCTTATTTCTATGTATCATATGATTACATTTCTAAGGGTAATATTTTTTTAGAAATTTTCCATTGATCGGTAATAAACACCGATCACCTTCTTGTGTCAAGAGTTGGTAAGCTCCATTTGAATAAACCGTCTCAACAACGTATGGCCCTTCCCATTTAGGTTCAAACTTGCCCTTTGACTTATGTGTAAAAACCATAGGTCGTTTGACAGCAAGCACCAAATCACCCTTCTTGAAAGATCTTTGTTTAACTTTTTTATTAAAAGCCCCAATCATCCTTGCTTGATACAACTCTGTAGTTTGCTGGGCTTGTAGTCTTTTTTCGTCAAGAGTTTCTAGTTCTTGTAAGCGTAGCTTGATATTCTCATCATTTGTTAATTGATTTGCCAAAGCCACTCTCAATGATGGAATTTGAACTTCTAAGGGTAAAACTGCTTCACATCCATAAATAAGGGAGAAAGGTGTCGCTTGGGTTGCATTTCGCACTGTGGTGCGTTAAGCCCACAATACTTCTAGCAACTTTTCATGCCAATCCCTTTTGTTCTTTGAAATGACTTTCTTTAAGAGTTTGTTGAAAGCTTCAGCAAGCCCATTGGCGGCAGGATTGTATGCCGTTGAGGCTACACTCTCAATGCCATACTTTGCACAGAATTGGTAAAATTTATAGTTTGCAAATTGAGGTCCATTGTCATGCACAAACCTTCTCGGGACTCCAAACCTATAAATAATATGAGTCTTCAAGAATTTTAATACATCTTTCGTTTTTGTTTCACGAAGTGCTGTAGCTTCTGCCCATTTTGAAAAATAGTCAGTGACCGTGATTATAAACCTATGACCTTTAGATGAGCTAGGGGTAATTGGACCTATAATATCCATTCCCCACGTTTCAAAAGGCCAAGAAGCTGTTGTAGGGTGCAAGAATTCAGGTGCTTGATGTATAAAGTTTGCATGATATTGGCATGCTTGACATTTCTTAGCATATTCCATACAATCTTTTATCATGGTAGGCCAATAATATCCCAACCTTTTTATCCTATCTTGCAATTTTGGACCAGGCTGGTGAGCTCCACAAACGCCATCATGGGTTTCTTGAATCACTTTTTGGGCTTCTTTTTGTGACAAACACCTTCGTAAAATCCCATCATAAGACTTTCGATACAACATTTTCATTTTTGCATCATAATAAAACTTTGGGGTTCGCCGTCTTATACCTACGGCCTTCGATGGGTCTTGGGGTAAGATGTCATGTAAGGCAAAATCAATCAGAGGGGAACGCCAATCATAAGACTAAAAGTCAAATGAAATTTGCTCTATGCTGTTACATTCACTTAGTAGTTCAAATTCACTAGATAACAATCTTTTCTCACATATGGAAATCCCAATATTTTGTCCTTCTAATATTGTCATAGAGGTGGCTAGTGCTGCAAGAGCATCTGCTTTAGCATTCTTTGACCTCACTATGTGTTGTATGTCAAAATCATTAAATAATTTTGCTAATTTATTAGCCATTGAGTGATAAGATAAAAGCTCAGGTTTTCTTACTTCAAAAACCCCTTTCATCTGATTGACGACTAATTGGGAATCCCCGAAGGCTGAGAGAGATTTTATTTGTAATTCATATGCCAATTGCATTCCAATAATTAGAGCCATGTATTCAGCCATGTTGTTGGAGCATGGTTGTGTTAGCACAAAAGCATGTGGTATCAAGTGTTTTTCTGGTGTGATAAAGACAATACCCACCCCCGATACATTTTTTCCTTGATCATTTGTTCTTGATGCACTGTCAAAGTACATCTGCCATATGCTTTCTTGAACTTTTATGGGGCTTGCAAAGAATATAGCTTCATCAAGTAAATCTTCTTGTAACTTTGAACCTTCTTTCAAAGGGTGCTCAGCAAGAAAATCTGCTAATGCTTGACCTTTTACTGCTTTTTGGGGAATATGATCATAGGGTGACAACAAAAGTGACCATTTTGCCAATCGAGAATTAAGAGATCCTGCCTTCGTCATTAAAATTTTGAGCGGATTGACTCGAGATACCACGAATGTCGTCTGACCGAACAAATAGTGTCTTAGCTTCTCAATGCAAACATGAGTGCTAGACATTCTTTTTCAATAGGGGGATATCTATGCTCAGCCCCTACCATCATTCGACTCAAGTAATACAGAGCTTGTTCTCGACCTTCATCATTTTTCTGTGCAAGCATCGGTCCAAGTGAATGATCAAGAACTTTTGTATATAGGATGAAGGGTCAACCTTGGATGGGTGCCGATAAAACAGGTGGCTGAGTGAGATAACGTTTGATCTCATTGAAGGCATTATCACATGCTTTGTCCCAAACAAAGTTTGCTCCTTTCTTCATCAACCGAGAGAATGGTTGACATCTTTCAGATAAGTTTGAAATAAATCTTCTTATATAAGCTAATCTCCCTTGCAACGCCTTTAACTCTCGCAAGTTTCTTGGTGGCCTCATTTCTATTATTGCTTTTGTTTTTGGAGGATCTACCATGATTCCATCTTTGGTTACAATAAATCCTAAAAATTTACCAGAAGACACTCCTAGAAAGCATTTGAGAGGATTCATCCTCATTTGGTGTTTTCTTAAAATTTCAAAGATCGTACGAAGGTCTGCTATGTGATCACTTGCATGTTTGCTTTTGACCGCAAGATCATCAACATAACACTCCACTCTTTTATGTAAATGTTCTTTAAATATTTTTGTCATAGCTCTTTGATATGTTGCTCCAGCATTCTTTAAGCCAAATGGCATAACAGTGTAACAATAAATACTAAAAGGAGTCCTGAATGTTGTATGTTTTTCATCTTCAGGGTTCATTTTTTGATTGTAGCCAGAATATCCATCCATAAATGACATACAGTCATAACCAGTTGTGTTATCAACTAAATTTTCTGTGATTGGTAAGGGGAATTCATCTTTTGGACATGCATCATTTAAGTCTCTAAAATCGATGCACACACAAATTTATTCATTCTTTTTCATAACTGGTACAACATTGGCAAGCCAATCAGGGTGTTGCTCTTCCCTAATGAAACCAACTTCCTTTAGCTTTTGAACTTCTTTTTCAATTTCTTGCATTATTGAATGTTTAAACCTTCTTTGTGCTTGTTTTACAGGTTTTACCTCAGACCTAATGTTCAAATGATGAACAGTAATTTTTGGACTTATTCCTGGCATTTCAGTATAATTCTAAGCAAACACATCTTTAAATTCCTTAAGCAGACTTATCAAAGATTTTGCCTCGTTCGTAGTAAGACTAGTGCTAAGGAAGATAGGCAATGGGTGTTCTTCTGTACCCAAATTTACTTCTCTTACCTCATCTTGTGTAGGAGGAAGAATTTTTACTTCTTCCTCAATTTCATATTCTTGGACTTCTTCAACATCACTAGCTTTGTTATTTTCATCATCATTAGTCTCATTATTTTCATGGCATTCTATTGAGACCATATTTACAGACTTTGTGTCAAGGTTGGATATTTCAAGTGATTCAAAGAAATCACAAGTATCCACATCTGAGTCCCAACTTGAAGTTTTGCATGATTCATTGTCACTTTCATTCTGTTGAGATAAGTCAATAAAGTCTGGTTTAAATCCCAGGCCATGTAAAGAAGAATTTTTTTGTTTTGACATTATAGATGGTTGTAATGGGATTTTTCTCCCCATACCATTCTTGAGACCACCCGGAGAATCAAAGTTGTAGCCCATATTTTTCATAATGTCTTTTGAAATTGAACTATAGTTTTCTAATTCAACTTCCTCTTTTTCTGAGTCTGATTCCTCTTTTGAAAATTGATTAATAGTGGAAGTTCGGTGAAATTTGATTTCCTTTGAACTATCATTTTTTGGTACAAGGAAAGTAGATCCCTCAGTATTTTCTATATATGAAAAGGCGTGTAAACGAGTCAAAGGCAACTCAAAACAAGTGGCCAATTCTAAAAAATCATAATTTTTCAAAGTTTTAAATGGTTGATCTACAAATATTTTCGTTTCAAAAGAAGATGCAATAAACCTCAAAAATAAATTTTTATTCATGCATACACGAGATACATCATCTTTAGAAGCCGTTTTCTTTACATCATTGACAACGTATTTGCAATACGGCTTTTTATTTACATGTACAATGTACTTTCCTTTAGCATTCGGAAACCTGGCATTGATTCCTTGTGGATCTATTACTTTTGAGCCTTCAAATTCCTCAATTCTATCATCTTCATACATTGCAGAGTCAGCAAAATAGGCTTCAACACCTTTGAACTGCTTTTTGTCGGCAAAGACTCTATGAATTTTTTCATCATCTCCAATATACTTGAAGCACTGGTGAAGTGTTGAAGGGATTACTAAGTTTTCATGTATCCAAGTTCGACCTAACAAAAGGTTGTAGGAAGTTTGGTTACTGATTACATAGCATGTCACTTCAGACTTTAAACTTCCAATTTGACATTTGAGGCGGATCTTTCCTTTAGCTTTTTGTGAATTTGCATCATATCCTTGAATACTTGTCATTGTAGAAGTAAGCTTCTTCATAGGGATCCCTAAGTATTCCAAGGTACGAATTGGGAGAATATTGATTCCAGAGCCTGGGTCTATTTGAATTTGACGCAGTTCCACGTGACCAATATACCCTGTATGATACAATGGCCTTGTATGTTTCATGTCTCCAAGTAGCATATCATCCTTGGAGAATGTGATTGCTGTTTGAAGATTTTTAAGCTTAATTTCATGGCACTTTTCACATATTTCTTTCTCTCCTTTGATTTCAACACGGTTGACATGAGGTGTATATTTTTCAGCTTCCATTAGCACATTGACAACCGTCTTCCTAATCTCTGGAGACAATCGAATCAAGTCATACATGGTCAACCGGGCAGGCACATTTGCTAGTTGAGCGATCAAGTCATAATTTAGAGGCTCACTTATATCTGGAAGAGGTGAATTTCTTTTAACTGGTTCTTGGAACCGAACAACTTTTTGTTGTTTTGTTTTTTCTTTTTCCTTCCAATAGTCAGAATAATCTTTGTGATAATCTCGCCCTGACCTTGTTCAAGGATTTGATTCTTCAGTGTTGTGGATTTGCTCCATGCTTCCTTCGGAATCAGATGCAGAATCATCATAAGTTTCACTAACAACTTCTTCATTCGCTAACTTGGTCATGTTGCAAAAGTCTTTAATCAAGTATTCCTCTTTAATTGTTGGAGCAAACTTATGATGAAGAGAAATCATGTTACACATGAATGTCTTCTCATTGTCTTCATCTTTTTCCTTCAAAGGAGCAATCATTGATTCATCATCACTTCCCCATCCACTAGGAATAATGTTTTCATCACTTGCCCATGGAGAGACTTTGGGGAGCCTTATCTTGTACCTTTTTCGTCACATATGCTCAACCCAATGTTCTTCGTAATCTTTTAAAATTTGGGGTTGATCATTAAGTACCTTTATTTGAGTTTTCGAGGTCATGACTTGGTTTATACAATATTTAATGTGAGACTTAGCCCCTCTAGACCTCGATCTAGAATTTCTTCTTGATAATGAATCTTTTCCCGAAAAAGAAGTCACCTTGAGAGGTTGAGGCAAGTGAGAGGGTATTTTTGTTACCACATCTAGAGTTTTGGCTTTCAAGCACTTTTTTTCTTCTTTCGGTGAGATTTCTAAATTCCTTTTTGAAGATAACCCAATCCAAGAAGGGCGAAGACTTATTTTCATTTCTTGAAAGTCTCTTGTCATAGACTCTATTTGGTTAGATGACTCAACTAAGTCCACTTCTAGCTTTAAATCTTTGACTGAAACCATATGGCACTCATGAATTATTTCTTCATCCTCTTCATCTTCTTCAATTAGGACAATCATCTTGTCATTCTCTTGGTTTACAAGAGATTGAGTTAGAGGGTTGCCTTCTTTTGATTGTGGCAGTCCCTCAATGCTTTCTACTTCTTGCTTAATCTTTTTTCTTTGTGGGTCATCCTCTTTTTCTTTTTCTTCCCAAGAGTTATCTATTTTTGTTTTTGTGTCTTTGTTCTCTCAAATGATGGTTCTCTCTTCATCTTCTGGTCATCTTCTCCATCCATTAGGTAAAAGTTTCTCATTTTGGTTTTCAAACACCGGCCAAGGTTTATCTGTTTAATTTTTGTGTCTGTGTTCTCCCAAAGGATGGTTCTCTCTTCATCTTCTGGCCATCTTCTCCATCCATTAGGTAAAAGTTTCTCATTTTGGTTTTCAAACACCGGCCAAGGTTTATCTGCTTTAATTTCTGTGTCTGTGTTCTCCCAAAGGATGGTTCTCTCTTCATCTTCTGGCCAAGCCCTCCATCCATTTGGTAGGAAGTGTTCTCCATATTCAAAAGTTGACCATGGTTCATTGTTGTTTACTTCAATGTTCAACTCTTGGCTTAAAACATTTTGTTGGATTTTAATTGAGTCATCCGACTCATAATCTAACATAATGACCAAATTATCTTCAACTTCTGAATGGTTATCTTCACTTTCTGAGTCCCAGATTTTAATGACATTATTACATTCCCAAAATTCTTCAATCACTTCTTTTTCTTCGAGAATTAGGACCACCATGTCATTTAACCTCTCCTCCTTTTTCCAAGGTTCCGGTGGCATAAATTCTGGCAAAGTACATGGAACTCTTGGCTCTTGTTCAAGCAATTCTATTGGCAAAACCTCACTTTTCCTCATTGCCCTTTTTTTCTTTTTGCTCTTATTTTTTGACTTAGTTACACCACGTAACTTTGGTAGGGGAAGGAATGCTCCCATTCTAGTAATAGCATACACTTTGGATGTATGAGATTTTTTCTTAACAATCTCCCACTTTTCATCCTTTAAGAGATCTGGATGTACCCACATGAAGGTGCCTTCTGATATTTGAAGAGGGACAAGTGACTCGTAATCTTCTAGGAAAACTTCTGCATATTTGAATTCCACATCCTCTTCTTCTTGAGGAACTCTTACTTGAATTGGCTTAAAAGCCCCAAATTGGACGGAAATTAAATTTGCAGACACTTTCTTTTCTTCTCGAGTAAACTAATAACTCCTTCATCAATTAGAGCCTGCACTTGATCCTTAAAGACATAACATCGTTTGATATTATGGCCTAGGATCCGATGGAACAAACAAAATGATGGATCATTCGTTTGTTTTTCCTCATTCGGTCTCTTGCACTCTAGAAGCTTGATCTTCCCCTTCATCAACTCATGAAAGAGGTTTTTAGTTTCATTTACATCAAAAGAATATTCTCTATTCATTCTTTCTTTTAATGTTCTCTTCTTTACTTCAGTCATCTTGTCTTTCTTCTCTTGAGATGTTGCTTCAGAAGTTTGAACAGAAAACGCTTCTTTCTTCTTAGTGGGCTTAACATACTCTTTCTTTTCACCACATTTTTCAGCTTCATGTTCAAACACTAAGCGTTCTGCCTCAATAGCACTTTTCATGAGATCGTTAAAAGTCTCTGGCTTTATAGATTCCATCTTTGATTGAATCTTTACACGAAGATTCAAACGACATACTTCGGTAAGGTTCTTTTGAGTTGTTCCATCTGGACACTTTAATGCAAGAGCCCTCCATCTTTTTATGAAGTCACGTACTATCTCTTTTGGCCCCTACTTTGTTGAATAAAGTTGGGCCATAGAAGTGGTGGCTTCTTCATCAAAGAAATGGCTCAAGAATTTAGCTTCCAAGTCTGCCCATGTTTGTACCGATTCTTCTGGCAAAGTCATATACCAGTCAAATGCATTTCCCTTCAAAGTGCTGACAAATAATCTAATAAGTACAGCATCATTGCCAACAAGGTTTCCAGTTAAAGCCTTGAAGTGGCAAATATGTTGTTTTGGAGAAGCTTAACCATTATAGGTTTGCAAGTTTGGCTGCTTGAATTTGGGTGGGAAAGGTATTTTATCCATCCAAGCTGGGTAAGGGGAATTTACTCCCGCTTTTCTCAAATTAGACTCTTCTTGGATGTGTTGAAGAGCTTCTTGCATCTCTTTTCTTGATACAAGTGCTTGAGGACTTTCCCTATTCATTCCTTCATTTTCTTGAGAATTAACTTCATGGAAGTCACCTTGATGATTAGAAGTGACTTGTTGTTGACTTTGAGTTCTTGTGGCTAATGCTCCAATCATGACTTTCAATTCTTCTATTTGCTTCTCTTGATCTGCCATAAATTTAATAAAACGAGTAGGGACTTGCCCTATCTCTATGTCATCTTTTTCTCCTGTTGCCATGTGCACTCCAACTCTTCTAAATTCCAAAGAAGACAAAGTTACGGGAATAGTGTTGGAAGAAGTAGAACTATCCTCCACTTGAACCTCCTCTTCACCATCATCTTCTTCTCCATGAGTGATTGAAGGGAATTCATTTGTTGCAAAAATAAATTTAGGAGACCCTGATGAAGTCCCTACACCCCCATCTTTCAAAGAATTTTTCTTTTTGCTTCTTGTGTAGTATTGAGTTATTTTCATAGTTTGCTCTTCTTCACTTTTTGAGCCAACCATATTTACAATTGCAACATGAGGCTCCTTCTCCTTAGGCCTCCAACTTTGGGTTGTTTTCAAGGTTTTGGGAGAACTTGAGCTCCAATTCTCAATTTCATCACTTAAAGATAATTTTTCCCAAGTACTATTAGTCATTTGACTTGATTTTCTAAAATTCTTTCTCCTTCTTGGGGCGAACTCCATTGAAGAATCAGACTCGCTAGGAGAAGGTAGTATTTTACGACTACCTTGCATCATACCCTCCTCAAGAGTTGGGTGTTCCTTTTCCCCGAGTTGTGAAGACTTGTTAATGCTATCATTCTTAAAATCTTCTCTCTGCCAACGAAACTTTGATCTATCAACGGTAGGAAATAGAGTGAACTTGGATGACCTCCTTCCTCCTAAGTACGGTTTTCCAAAGTCGTTCCCTTGATAGTCATTCTTTTCTTGGAAATAAGGTACCATCTCGCCATTGCCACACGTAGGGCATGAGAGTAACACACTTTGTTGAGTCATTTTTGAAAAAAATTCATGACGGGTGAAATCCTCAACTTCTCTTTTCGGGAAAGAGTTTCTCCATCTCATACTTTTTTGTCCTCTTCTTTTCATAGGCTTCCACCCCTTGGGATTTGAATTATTACTTAAAGTAGGATAACCATTTTGTGAAACTTCATTCTTCATTGCAAGTGAATCATGTTCAGTAACATGCCTTTTTGGCATGTGCTTTTCTTTTTGCCCAATCTTCTCATCGCCAGGAATTTCTACCATCATGCAAGAAATTTTCTTTGACTTTGCCTTGAAAGCAGATGGCATTTTCTTCTTTCCCGGTTGAAAGAATTCTCTATTCTTGGGGAATGTCACAATTATGGGTCCATTTTTCTTGTTGGGTTTTTGAGGTCTCAAGAACAAACTTGTTGCCATTTCCCCATTTGCATCCTCCAATGGCTAAAACCAATTCTTTTGTCGTAGCTCTTTTAAGGAGGTTGGAAAACGACATAATGGATCCCATATACAAACATCAATGAGGCTATCATTCATACTTCTTTTAGCCCCTTGAACTATGGCTTTTGCCTTCTTCATACGTCTTGAAACATTCAAAGCTTTTTTTGACTTTCCACTTAGAACTTTGTTCCCTAGCCTTTAGAACACACTTTCACCACTCGAAACTTTGCCATGGGCAAAGTGAGGGGAGTGAGTGGTCTTAGGCTCCGGGTGAACTTGGTCTAATAGTTTTCCATGAGTATTGTAACTTAGCCTTGAAAATACACTATCACCGCTCAAAACTTTGCCATGGGTAAAGTGAGGGGAGTGAGTGGTCTTAGGCTCCTCATGATCTTGGTTCAAAAAGTCTTCAGAAGTATTATGCCTTAGCCTTGAAAACACACTGTCACTGCTCAAAACTTTACCATAGGCAAAGTGAGGGGAGTGAGTGGTCTTAGGCTCCTCATGATCTTGGTTCACAAAGTCTTCAGAAGTATTGTGCCTTAGCCTTGAAAACACACTGTCACCGCTCAAAACTTTACCATAGGCAAAGTGAGGGGAGTGAGTGGTCTTAGGCTCCTCATGATCTTGGTTCACAAAGTCTTCAGAAGTATTGTGCCTTAGCCTTGAAAACACACTGTCACCGCTCAAAACTTTACCATAGGCAAAGTGAGGGGAGTGAGTGGTCTTAGGCTCCTCATGATCTTGGTTCACAAAGTCTTCAGAAGTATTGTGCCTTAGCCTTGAAAACACACTGTCACCGCTCAAAACTTTACCATAGGCAAAGTGAGAGGAGTGAGTGGTCTTAGGCAATGGAACATTCACTTTAGTCCTTTTCTTGGAACTACATGTAGCATCCATGCTAGCATCCAATGGAACCGCCATTTTTTTTTCATGTTTCTGTTTTGCCAAAAAGGCTCGAAACTTAGCCTCATCAAAAGTAATGATGAGCTTGAAATTTCCAATAGCCTCCATTTTTGCCAAAAAGATGGAAGGAGGAGAAGGTCCCACCGGGTGTGCCAAAAATCTATTGGGGGATTTCGGTAGTTCTCTATGCACAAGTCAAGAGAATGGATCGGATGATCCTTCCTTGCGAGAGGTAGAGAAGAACCTTTTTTTTTATGTGAAACGACATTCTCTTGATTAATCAAGACTACTATTTACACTTTAGAGTGAGTAGTAGTGATTAATCAATTTTCAAAACCCTTCGATTGGTTGGCTAAATGGAAGAAACAACTGGAATTTTATTAAAATAAGAAAAGAGAATTGCCAGGAGAAGTGGCTACAACTTTTGAATTTAAAAAAGGAAAAGCAAAGAAGAAAACAAGGAAAATTCTTCTTGAAGATAAGAGCTCCCCTTGCGTAGGTTCTTCTTCCTTCTTGAATGCTTCTGCTTGTCTTCTAATTCCTCGATCTTCTTCGACTTTTTTAAGGTCAAGGCTTTTTAGGAACTTGGTGTGTGATGGACTTCTGGATTTCTCTTTTGGAGGTTCTGTAGACTTGAAAGCCAAAAGCCCCTTCTTATGGAAATAAAGGGGTATTTATAGGATGAGAGTTGCATGGTTAAGCAAAGTAGTGTGGTGAGTTGGAAAGGTAGTTTATGAGAAGTGGAGAATGGATTAGTGGGAGTGTTGGTGAGAACCACTTGATTAGTGGAGGAAGTGGGAAGTGTGAGAGAAGACCGGGCATTATACCTTTGACTTGGTCATCTCCACTTTTTATATGTATATATATATATATTTTTTATCATCCTCTTTTTTTATAGTAGGGGATCACGAGCATCAACGCTTTGATTTAATCTTCCCATTCCTTATGTGGGGGCCATGAAATTTTTCACACAACTTCTTTTTAAAAAAAAAAACTAAACAATAGTGTAAGACCCACGAGTCTTACCTAGCCTCTTTCATTTATTTCTATTTTATGACTATTTTGTTGTGAGACTTATGAGGTCCCACATAGTCCTTTGCAAATTTTTATTACGTGGCCATGTGAGGCTTACAAAGCCTCCCTCAGCCGTTTAACTTTGAATGTAAAGAGGCCCCCATAATGTCCTCTCACAATAAAATTTTTGTTGGAAGCCTTAGTCCATTCCTACGTGTGTAGGATTTAGATCTTGCCTCTTCACTAAATTTTTTGTTAAAAGCCTTAGTCTATTCCTACGTGTGTAGGATTAGATTTTGCTTCCTTACTTTTTCTTTTTTTTTTGACTTTGTCCACTTCAGAGACTTTGTCTATTTAAAAATTTGGTCTCACTCAGAGCTAGTCAAGCTCCGAAATCTTGGCCTTTGGATTTTGATAAAATTTTTCTTTGTTTGGACTTTATTCGAATTTGAGACTTTGTCCATTTTGAAAACTTAGAGTTATCTGAAGCTAGTCAAGCTCCGAGATCTTTGCAATTGAATTTTGATTTTTTTGATTTTTTTTATGTCAACAGTACTATCTTTTTTAAAGGAGTTTGGTAACACTCTTGTTAAGATGTCCTTGGAACTCAACCCGAGAACTTCTAAGGAAATCACACACATAAATAGATATACTTATATTTTCAATATCACTAAGAACTTGAAGAAAATAAGAAATGTACAGTTCTTTTCTTTATTTTAAACATGAGATAGTAACTAGCAAAATACTTTTGAATATCTTACTGGGATCACACGGGTGTCACATGAAATTAGTAGTTTACGCGTGTATTTGAATCAAGTTTGAATTTTATCATTGTTTACACATTTAGAATATGGACTCTTGAGTTTTGTAGTTAAGTTGTGTTTGTTGAGGTACATAGACAATGTGTGAGGATTACAAGATTCTTAATATTCTTGTGATTCATTTGAACACATTTAGAGGACTGCAAGCACATTGGAAATGAATGAGCTTGATAAATAAAGCTAGAAACTGGATGAGAATTTGGATTGTCTAGTGAACACAGGTCACCTTGCTGAAAAAAATTCAGACATTAAATTGGACAGCTTTGTCAAGATTGTAGAATATATACCCAACAACAAAAAACTACAAAATTGATGCCCAATGGGGTCGTAATCAAACAAATTTAGTTGGGGCTTACTTCTTCACTCAATTTTGCACAAGTGGATGTCTTCAAATTCAATTTTTGGTCCACATGAGGTCGATCTTGGAGTTCTTAGGGAAGGGGCAAAACCATATTTGCCATAAATGGAGTTTTGAAGCTTCTACATTATTGGAGAAAGCTTAGTTAGATGGAAATTTAAAACTCATTGAAGTTTTTATGATGTTGAAGATGTTTGAATATTAAAAGTAGTGATTTTCCATTGATTTATGGAAGCAAAAATAAGAATAGTGGAGCTACCACTGTTATTTCAAATAAGAAAATTGCCAAAGTTTGATGGAGAATTGTTGTCTCTCTGATAAGCAGAAGGAGAATGTTGGGCTTGAGAAGGAAGTTTGTTGGTTGAAGAATAGGTGTGCAACACAAAGGTCTAGTTTAGTCCTGAGGCCAAATGGAGATGTGTAGCTTGAAGTAGTCCAGAGTTTGGTTCAGAAGCACTGGATGAGTCGTCAGCCATGCCAATAGGGAAGAATTTGATTGATTAAGGACTTTGGAAAATCCTTCATAAAGACTATCAGCCGATGGATGAAAAAAGAAAGGAAAAAAACTCAGTGTTAGTTATTGTAGCAAACAGCAAGAGAGGAAGATGGGTATTATTGCATCGGGAAGAAAAAAACTAGAAAACATAGAGGGAGAATAGAGGAAGGAGATTTGCATGTCCTCGGCATCGTCGTGCACCATTAATGACCCCAACAAATAAGTTATTTTTCTTACTATCCATGGCTAGCAAATTTTCTTATTCAAAGCATGTTAGCTATGTCCAACAAAAGACAATTGTGTTTGTTATTTTAAATGTAGTCATTTGTCTAAATAAGAACACAAGTACATAATTTTATGGCTATGTGTTTGATCATAAACATGGGGTGTTCATGTTAGATTGATATTAATTTCATATTTTGTGCGTTGACAAGTAGAACTAGTGGAGGATGCTAAGCTTTAGATTTTTTGTACTTGAGTTTTTATTATGTTTTCATTAGATTAGTTTTGTAGAATAAATCTTTTCATTGAATTCGTTGATCATAGATTTAGAATCTAGTTAATTCTAATCAATCTTTGTAGAATCAACCTCATTTAAGTTACTTTTCTACTTTACATTCATGCACTTGCAAGTATATATTTATTAAAATTTATATAATGTAGAAAGAAAGATGAGAGTTTCACATCTATCTAGATAGCGATAGCGGAGCACTAGATTGCCCCTAGTCCGATTATCTTGAAAAGATAAATATTACTAGTTCTAGCCTCTATGCAAAAGAATTTCTATTTAAGAAATGAAAACCACAAAATTAAGTCTCTTGTTATGACCATTCTACTTAAGTAATAAAACCATAAAGCATGCAAAGTACATAATTACACAAGGATTTAACATAGAAAACCACAACTAAGTTTAAAAACCACGGCAGTTGCATAAGGACTAAATAAAAGCACTAGTAAGCAAGAACTACACAATATACAAGAAAACCACCAAGTTTTGTTGTGACTTTAACCCAAAACTTCTTTATTTGGATGTCCACAAATTCCTTTCGTAGTTGGCCTCTAAGTCTTCTCTTCTCAAGCCTTAAAACTTTTCTTCTACTTGCTTTTTCTTTGTCTCCCTCTAGCATCTTTGAACAAGCTCCTCTTATTCTTTAATTTTAGCCTAGAGCTCTTCAATGCTCCATTGAAGATTACTCCAATACCTCAAACTCTTGTGTGTGTGTGTGTGTTATAAATTTTTCTACAACTCCTCAAACTCTTATTCAAAGGAAACCTCTATACTTTCAAAACCCAATAGATTAGACTCACTAATCTCACTTTATGATAATAATGGCTTCTCCTCTCCTTTTTCATCATCCAAAACATCTCTTATATAAATAAATAAGTCGGTTTAGGTGTTAGACAAAAACAAAAAATTGCAACGTAGTGCATTGACCAAACTTCGACAGTTGTTCAACTTTGGCAATGACTCTCCCCCCTTAACCTATGCCACTTATTTTTAGTGTGTAGTGATCTTCAACCTGTAATCATTTTGCACATCACAAACAAAAAATACTCACATAATAGTTTTCTAAGGAAGATGTAAATACAAAATTTAAATGTTTAAGTACTCATGACAAAAGACATTCAAGTTCCATTAAGTTTTCTCTACACTTAACAAATTAGTCACATACTCTCCCCCCTTTTGTTAGAAATAAATAAGGGTAAAGCACATAAATATATTGAGAAAACATATGTTAAAAATCACATCAAAAATTTAAATTAAGAAGAATCATATCAATATGACTCTTAGAAAAAAAAATATAAGCAATCAAGTTTTTAAACCGAATCATCAATTTAAAGGTACATCAAAATAAACATGTAATATTCACATCTCAAACTGTATTAACAATAGTGACTCCACTTTAATAAACTCATCAAGTGAAATTGTCTCTATCTCATTCATTTAAGACATTTTAAGATCAATCAACAATCTAGAAATATATACAAGCATGTAAAAACTTCCAAAAATTTGCTAATCAATTTTACTTCGACTAAAATTATGAAATCATCAAAATCTCATTGGATAACAACAATCTTAGACATGTCTCAAATTCTCAATTGTTGATTGAAATCAAGTTTTGAGAAACAACATTCTTAGAATAAATCAAAATTTAGATCACCCTTCAAAATTCTTTTAGTTCACCACGTTCCAAATCAAATCAATACTTTTAAATGCATAAAACTCAAAGTTTAACCAATAGAAATTCATAAAACAACAAGGCAATGCAAATCTAGACTAATATGACATCCTAATACCAAAAACAGCAAAGAGAATAACCCATAAATTGACCGAAATTCAATGATTTTATAAAATCAAAAACATTTTGAGCTCTCTTATTAAATTTTATTAATTTAACACTTAATCTAAATGCATCCATAAATTATGGTCAGTTATACATTGCACTATATTAGTTTGTGATTTTCAATCATTATTTCTTCATTCAAATATTTTAATTATCTTTTATTAACATTTTGAAGAAACCACCATTGTTTTTAACCTGTGTCTCTTTTCATCTTGAATCTCGCAAGACCACTCTTACTCAATTGAGACAGTTATTTAGTCCCTATTACAGAAAAAGTTCTAGTTTTTAACTCACTTTAGTTAGAATCTGTGTACATTTTCTCCTATAAATAGAAAAGTTTTAAGCTAAAAAATGAATATGCACATGCCTTTTTTCTGAGTGATGATAATTTTTCATAAATTATTTTTCTAGGGCTTGGCTTTTTCTGAGTCTTCTCCACTCCCTTCATTTTTATGTTTTTTCTTTTTCATTCATCTTTCTTCATGTCAAGTAGATGAGAACAAACCTTACCCATCATCTTTAAGAGGACAATTCTTTTAAATAAAATTTTGAAGTAAATAAAACTTGCAATCGTTGAAGCATAATTCATGGAATTTTCTTCCTTTAAATTCCAAATAGAAATCTAACCTTAATTCCTCTAATTTGATCACTAAGACTCCACTAGAATTTAATGCCTAAGTCAACTCATGTCTAAGAATTTTCGCGTGATCTTCACTTATAAAATTGACTTAAGCATAAACGTGATGTGCACAAGTTCTCACTACAACAAAATGTAGTATTAGCGACGCATTTATTAGCAATGTAAAACCAAGCATCGCTAAAAATAACTACATGCGACGCATAAAAAAGCATTGCAAAAAAAGAACTATTAGCGATGCATTTTCTTGTGCGTCGCTAATAGTCATATATTAGCAACGCTCATATTAGCGATGCTTTATTATAAGTGTCGTTAATAGTTCCTCTATTTGTGACATCTTAAATAAACATCGCTAAAATATATATATTTTAAATAAAAAAGAAAAAAATATAACTATTAGTGATACTTTTTTGTAAGTGTCAATAATGGTTTTCACAATAGCAACACTTTTGCAAAAGCGTCACTATTAGTACTGCTATTAGCAACGCTTAAAAAAAGCTTCACTAATAGTTATGAATTAAAAATAAAAAAATTTCATTATTAGCAACGCTTTTAAATAAGTGTTGCAAATACCATTGATAGCTTTATTAATTAAATAAATAAATATTAAATAATTTATAATAAACTTCTTAAATATAATATATTTTATTTAATATTTACTATTCATATATATAATAAATAAATATTAAATTTTTAATAAAAAGTAGTGTTAATAATAAATTAAACTTTCACTATTTATATATAAAATACTTTATTGCTTAAATTTTCTTATTAATTTTAAAATGTAATTTATAATAAAAGAGAGAGTGCATGGAGAGAGAGGAGAGAGAAGGTGAGGAGAGAGAGGGATCAAAGAGAGAGAGAGTAGAGAGAGGGGGAGGTTAGAGAGTGAGGTGAGAGAGAGAGAGAAAGGGATGAGTGAGATGGAGGAGAGAAGGTGAGGAGAGTGAGGGAAGAGAGAGAGGGAGGAGAGAGAGGGAGAGAGAGTAGAGAGGAAAATTTTTAATTTTAATTTTTTCATATTTTTTATTTAAAAATTAATTAAAAATAAATAAATAAATAAAAATAAATTAGCAATGTATAGGAATATACGTCGCTAATACCCTAAGTATTAGCAACGTATATCCCTATGTGTCGTGAATAACCTAAGTAATAGTGACACATAGCATTTCACATTTCTATGTGTCACTATTACCTTAAAATTTATTATATTAATTTTAAAATATGTAGAGAGAGGGAGAGGGAGATGGAGGAGAGAGGGAAAGGGTGGAGAGAGAGGAGAGAGGAGGTGAGGAGAGAGTGTGAGTAGAGACAAGGGTGAGGAGAGATAGAGTAGAGAGGTAAAATTTAAAGTTTAATTTTTTTATATTAAATAAATAAATAAATAAAAATGTATTAGCGATGGATAGGAATATACGTCCCTAACACCCTATTAGCGACTCATATCCCTAGGCGTTGCTATTACCTTATAATTTATTATATTAATTTTAAAATATCTAGATAGAGAAAAAATAGAGAGGATACAGAGAGAGAGGGAACAGGGGGAGAGAGAGGGGGGAGAGAGGGAGGAGAGAGGGAGAGGGAGGAGAGGAGAGAGAGGGAGAGGGTGGAGAGAGGAGAGAGAGAATAGAGAGGGGTGAGGAGAGAGAGAGTGGAGAGAGGGGAGGGGAAAATTTTTAATTTTAATTTTTTATTTAAAAATTAATTAAAAATAAATAAATAAAAATGAATTAGAGATATATATATGAATATACGTCGCTAATACCCTTGGTATTAGTATTAGCGACGTATATCCTTATGCTTCGCGAATAACCTAAGTAATAGCGACACATTTCTATGCGTCACTATTACCTTATAATTTATTGTATTAATTTTCAAATATGTAGAGACAGAGAAAATAGAGGATATAGAGAGAGGAGAGAGGGGAGTGAGAGGAGAGAGGGAAGGGAGAGGGCGGTAGAGATAAGAGGAGAGGGAGAGGGAGGGAAAGAGAAGAGGAGAGAGAGAGGAAAGAGAGAGAGGGAGGAGAGAGGGAGAGAGAGGAGAGAGGGTAGAGAGAGAAGGTGTGGAGAGAGAGACAAGAGAGAAGATGAGGAGGGAGAGACAAGAGAGAGAAGTTGATAGAGAGAGGGTGAGGAGAGAGAGAGAGAGGCTGTGAAGAGAAATAGGAGAGGGTGAGGAGAGATAGAGGGAAGAGAGAGTGTGGGGAGAGAGAGGGAAGAGAGAGAAGGGAGAGAGAGATGTGAGAAAAAGAGGAGAGGGAGAGGGTAGAGAGAGAAGGTGAGGAGAGAAAGAGGGAAGAGAGAGTATAGAGAATGAGGAGAGAGAGGAGAGAAGGTTGAGAAAGAGTGTAGAGAGAGAGAGAATGGAGAGAGATGTGGAGCTCTGTTCGAAAGATGGAGTGGATGATGACTGGCTGTGTGGAGAGTTTTGTCCTCCTGCTGCCATCCGCTAATGTCTCACTGCCATTTTGTTTTCCGCTCGTCCTCTAGCCACCGGTTATTGCATCCTCGCTGTCAGACAAAAATTCTTCTAAAGGCTGGGAACAGGTGGACCTTGCCGGACGACAGAAGGCAGAAAATTTTCACTAGAGGAGTTGCTTCAACCTCTCTATTGAGAGGTTCAAGACAACCCGTAGAAACTGCCTCGACGCGCTTCTGCTGGTCGTCACTGACCCGCCACCCCCTGCGTGGGTGTGAACCGCCTTGTGCCTAGCACCACGCGCGGGTGCACACAGCCCCGTGCGGGTGCCTGACCTACGTCACAGGTCAGCACTAAACCGTGTCCCACGCAGGTGCCTAACCCGCATTGCGGGTCATTTCTTGACCCACTCCAAACTGGGTACTGACCTGTTTGGTGATTTTCTTTTTTATTATTTAATTTTTTAGTGACGCTCTTTATATTTATTTTATTTTATTTATTTATTTATACTATTAGAGACACACTTATCAAGAGTCGCTAATAGTGTTAATTTATTTTTTATTTATAAATAAAAAAATTTATATTTTTTAAATAATTATACACATTAGCGACGCTTACACAAACATCACTAATACTATCTTATTTACGACATTTAATAACAAGTATCGCTACTAATTATTTATTGAATTATTTTTAAAAAAAATTATATTTTAAAAAGATATAAAATATTTTTATTAGTGAGGCGTTATAAACATCGCTAATACTATACTTAGTAAACGTCACTAATACCACTACACATTAGCAATGCTTAAAAAAGCGTCTCTAATATGCAATAGCGACGACAGTTTTATCAATGAATTTAGTGATGCTTTGTATGTATCGCTAATAACTCAGTTTGGTTGTAGTGTCTAAAACTAGAGAATTGTAACAACAAGAAAAAGAAAATTAAATTGATCTTCACTCCCCATGGTGTATCCCTTTCTTAGTTAAGGTACATTAACCATACATCAAGGTGTTTTCAGCTTGAGACTAAATTAATGATATTTAATTTATGAGCAGAGCATAAATAAAAAAATACAAAAAAAATACACTTAAAGTAAAGGCAAATCTATTTTTTTTGTGTTTTTGAAGTTTTCTATTTATTTTCTTTATTCAAATCATGTGAACAAAATAACATGAAACAAGGCTGAATGAAACAAAAAACAAAAACATGTGTTTCCAAAAGATTGAAATAATTAAATTATAGAAAAAATAATCTCATTGCTTAGAGATTGGATCTTCCTTAGCCTTGCCTAGTCATTCAATTCTAAGGTTACCTAGGGCGATTCACATTCTCTATCAACTTGGAATTTAAGGCTCTTGAAGACAATCTTTCTAATCCAAATTTGTAAGGTTTTTTTCCTACTATATAGAGTACCCTTTTTAGGTGTAGAACTGTGTAGAGAGTGATTTTTGACCCAAAATTTCTTTATTCTTGGTTCATTATCTTGAAAATTTATGTGGGTTACTATTGAGTTTTTGGGCAATCTATTTAAGTTAGAAGACACTCAATTTAACTTAGTGTTGAATTTGCTTATGACTTGTTTACTAAGGTTTTTTAGGTTGCACTTCATATCTTAAATTTGTCTTATTATTATGATTTTCTCACTCGTGATATCTCTTCCTATATTGTGACTATAGACTTTGTTTCATAGGAATTTCTTTTGGTTTTATCATGTGATCATCTTCCTAGGGTGCATGGGTTCTTTAACTTTGACAAACTTTATGACACCATTAGACTTTGTGGAATTAGTCACATTAAATCCTAGTTATCTTTTATCACAACAATCCTTGCCCTAAGGTGATGGTTTTCAATTTTTCTTGAGAAGCCTTTAAATCATTACATCAATCATTTTTTAACATGACTTATTTATCTCTAATTTCTCATGAACTTCATTCATTAAGAATTAAAATTATCGAAAATATTAGTTTTCTCATATTTGAAAACATCAAACTTCTCATTAATAGACTTATGTTCATTCTCTAAAGAATTAGATTTTCTCTTCTCTTTCTCAAGTTCAATCCATAAGGTTTTTACTTCTTTCTCTAGTGATTCTTTATCTTAAACCATTTGGAGTTTTTCAATAAAAATATATTCAATTGTCTCCTCATTCAATTTACATATTTTCTCTAACTTCTTACTCGTTTTACTACTTTCAATGACTTGTTTAAATAGATTTTCAATATCTAAATTCTAATCATCACTAGAAGAATAAGAATTAGATATGATGATGTAAGAACATAAGTGTCCTTTTGTCATTTGTTGGCTTATCTTCATGATCAAAACAATGTTAGTAATGTGTATTTTGAGTTAGTTTACAGTCCGAGGATTGGTTTCTAAAGGTGGAATGAAAGGAAGACTTAAATTCATGCTTTTGTCAGGTAAAAATACACGTGCACATCACATTCATACAATTTAGGGTAAAAGAGACCGTAGGGAAAGAATACTTATGATTAGATATTTGAATATTTAAATATGAAAAATTTGATCAGAACGAGGGATTGCCAAGTTGGAACAATCAATCACGGATGACTTGTAGCAAAACTTTTGAAAACTGTTGATCGCTTATGTGAATGATTGATCGACACCCAAAAACACTATTTGTTAAACGAAAGCAAGAATTTAGTGATCGATCCAAGGGTTGAACAATTGATTGTTAGAAATTCGTAAGGGAAAGGAACATGGATTGATCGATCGCCATGTAGAAACAATCAATTGATTAAGCTACAAGTTGCCTAAATTAAACTTTTTCGATTTGATTTGGATTCCTAGTTAGAATCTTATTCCTTTTAGGACCTGGAGAATGAGAGAAGACCTAAAAAACCTAAAGAGCTTGTGTGGAGTTGCTCTAATGGAATTTTGAGAGAGTTGTCTTCTAGAATGAGAAAATCTCAGTCATAAATAAAAAAATGATTATAGGTGAGATGAGAGCACAAAAACAAATGTGAGATATTATATTTGCTTAATATTGTTGCTGAGAAGATCAAGACATTAGAAGATTAATTCCAAGGAGGAAAAGAAAGATCTACTTTGATCAAATAACACAAAGGAGGAGAAGATTAAGCGATGGTAGTAAACAACCAAAGACTAGTTGATTTTGAATTCATGAGTGGTGTGGAGAATTAGCCATTTCAAGAAAAAGGAGTCTTTTGCCTTAGGAATTGGTAATTCTGTAATCTCAGTTTTATATAGTGCTTATTTAATCTGGACAGAAGGGCCCTTCATTTTTCTCAAGTTGGCTTTCAACGTAAAAACTCGTGTATTTGTTTGATAATTTGGTCTCAAAATTCACGTTAGAACATACTGGAATTAGGCATTCTAATTTGAACATAATCTGTGCTTATTTTGTAACTTAATTACGAGTTAGAGGCACTTTAGTTTTCTCGTTTTGTCGATGCCACAGACATTGCTTACAAAGCAACAAATGATAGCTGAGGTTATTTTGAATGATTATGAGATTTTTCTCTTATGAGTAAGGCTTGATTGTGATTTTGATTGACATGGAATTAAAAAACATATTTAGCTTGTCTTTATTTGTTAATTTTGTTAGGGCTTGGAATAATTATGTTTTTTATTAGTTCAAGATGCTTGGAGCAAAATTTTGTTTTATAGAACATGTGATATAAAAAATATTGAATTGCTTGAAAAAATTGAACTATTGGAAAAAGAATTAAAAATTTCAAATTCCAAGTTGAAAGAGTTTGTCAAAGGTAAAGAAAAACTTGATAAAACTGTTTCTTATGGACAATTTGGATGTGATAAAAGTGACTAGGGTATGTTAGACAAGATAATAAAGAGTCCCTAGGAATCAAGAAATTTGTTAAGGCTAAAAGTTTGAATGATAATGATGTTATTACCTCAAATTCTAAACTTTTGGTTAGAAAATAATTGCTTAAGTAGAAACTAGTGACTAAAATTGAGTCAAACAAGAACAAATTAGTGAATAAACTACTTCTGAGAGATAATTTTAAAATTGACTTACTTAGACAAATCACATGGATAAGAAGAAGCTTAAGGGAACTTAGCACAAAACTTCAAAATCTTAGACCTATGGTTGACAAACATGATTCACTAAGTTTTTTTCATAAGTTTGCTCATAATGGTTATTACAAAGAAGAAGAAAAATTGAATACTAAAACACTTGAGAATGCAAAATATGGTAAAAATTTGGGTGATATTTAAGAATTTGTGACAACTAATATAATTTTGGTAAAGAAAGAGGATGTGAAATGCATTGTAATGCACACTGCTATGAAAACTCAAAACTCTAGCATGTAATACTTAGATTGTTGATGTTAAAAGCACATGACTAATGACAAATCTAGGTTTACTAATTTCATATAGAAATCTAATCATAAAGTTACCTTTGGAGATGTAAGTTCCATAAAAATAGATGGATAGGCACTTTGAAAGTTTCTAGAATGCCAGATTTCAATAATGCTTTTTACGTGAGTGGTTTGAAAGCTAGCCTTTTCAACATTTGTTAAATTTATGGCTCTGGTTTTGTTGTCAAATTTACAAAGAAGGTTTGTTACGTTATTGACAAATCAAAAATGGCTTGTGTTAAGGTGTTAAAAGTGCATGATAATTTTCATTTCCTTGATCTTGTTCACTTTGCAAATTTGTCCTTGCTCAATAATACTTACTTGTGACATCAAAAATTAGGATAATAAAAGGATCATCAAAGGTGCTCTTATTTTTTAAAAATCCTTAAAAACTTTGTAAGTGGTTCTTATCAAAAGGGTAAACAATCAATGTACCATAATAAAAAGATGAAACATATGAGTATTCATAGACCATTATAATTGATACACATGGACCTTATGGGACCAATGGAAATAGCTAGTTTCGGTGGTAAAAAATACAACTTGGTAATGGTGGATGAATTATCAAGATTTACTTTGTTAGATTTTCTTAGAAACAAGTTTGATGTATTTGAAGCATTTAAAACAATTGCTCTTATCATACAAAACACAAGTGGTCTACGCATTCAAAACATTAGAAGTGAAAGATGGCGAATTCACTGACTTTAGGTTTAAAGAGTTTTGAGATACACATGGAATTCTTTTTTAAGTTCTCAGCACCTAAAACTCCTCAACAAAGTTGAATAGCTGAAAGGAAACATAGGATTATTCAGGAAATTGTTAGGGTCATGCTAATTGAGAGAAGAATTTAGCAAAACATTTTTGGGCATAAGTTATGAACATTGCAACATACACCGTCAATAAAGTCTATTTAAGACCAGGAATAGTCTAAACCTTTTATGAGTTTTGGAGAGGTAAGAAACCCACTTTGAAACACTTTAGAGCCTTTGGAAGCCCTCGTCATATCTTAAGAAATTGGAAAGCCTAAGGAAAATTTTATTCCAAGAGTGATGATGAAATTTTCCTTTGATATTCTTTAACAAGTAGGGTATACAGGGTTTTTAATAAAAAAACTTAAAATGTCATAGATCTTTTAATGTGGTTGTAAATGGTGCACAAATTTTCAAAAATCAAAACATTTAACATGGGAAAGAGAAACAAACAAAAAGTTGATGATTGTTATGATTGTGATGATTTAGCTATTGTGTTTAGTAATACAGATTATAAAGAACACGAACATGTGGAGGTTCATGATGATCGCATACATGAAATTGAAGTCCAACAAGAAGAGCTTTAAAAGTGTCGCTAATAATAGGTTTTATAATTTTTTTCATATTAGCGATGCTTTTTAGAGTGTCACTAATTAATTCTTTTTTACTTATTAGAGATGCTTTCTTTGCGTCACTAATAATTTTTTTTATTTTTAGATAAATTTATATTAGAGATTGTTTTTAAAGCTTCACTAATACTATATTGTTAGTGATGCTTGTTTACAAGTGTTGCTATTAATATAGTATTAGTGGCAAATAGTTATGGAAAATAATTTCCTTTTTGTTAGCGACATTTTTCTAAAGCATCACTAAAAATTTTTTTAGCGATGTATGTCAAATGTCACTAATAATATTCTTTAGTTTTTAAAAATAATTTTTATATTAACGATTCTAAAAAAGCGTCGCTAATAACATTTAACAAAGTAATTTACTACTAGCAACGGTTCATAAAGCATCACAAAAAATTGAGTAGGTGTACAAGACTATTAGCGATAAACTTAGCGACGCATTTGTAAGCATAGTTTGCTAATAGTTTTTTTTCTTGTAGTGATTCTAAGAAAGACTTTATTCCTAAATTAAGTATATGAACTAAACCAAGTTAGTGAACAATATAAGGGCAAAGTAAAAACAAAATTGAAGGAGAACCTAGAATTTTATAGATAAAATAGGAGAAGTCTTTTTGTCATTGTTTTCCCCAAAGATCATTATTGTGCTTAAGAGCTTAGTTTTAATAGTAATTGATTGAGTGACACACAGCTAAAAGAGAGTTTTTCACACACGAAAACATAAGGAGAGTGTCAACCAAGTTTAATGGGAGATTGAAGACTGAAGGCTAAAAGTCATAATCAATAGGAGCTTAATTGTAGAGGCTACAAGAAGGTGAAGACAAAGTGAGGAGGAAAAAAACTTATAAGACTTGACGAGAGAAGATTTAAAGGCTAGCAACAAATAAAGAGAGAGATCTAAATAAAGAGGAATTGTGTTAAGAGTCTTTATGAGAGGTTGATGGTTTGCTTGAAGTCTTTCTTGCTAGTGCATTCATTTTAGGCCAAAAGTGACTCACTACAACAAAATGTACAATTAGTGACACAAAAATAAACATCGCTAAAAACAAGTAATAGCGACATAAAAAAAGTGTAGTAAAAGCATTCACTACTAGCATCACTTAGTATTAAATGTCATATATTAGCGATGCATAATATTAAGTGTCACTAATAATACCTATTATGTATAATAATATACGTCATTAATACAAAACATATTAGCAACGCTTTAAATTATGCATCTCTACAAGTTATGTTATTAATTTTTTTAAAAAAATTTAAAACAATTAGTGACGCATATATTATACGTCGCTAATAGTATGATGTATTAGCAACATATGAAACTATATGTCTCTAATGTCTTTTTTAAATTTTAAAAAATTTAAAATTAAAATAGATAGAGTGAGGATAAGGAAGAAAGAGAGAGAAAGGGAGGGAAGAGAGAGGGGGATGGAAGAGAGAGAAGGATGAGAGAAGGGAGGGAAGAGAGAGAGAGAAGGGAGGGAAGAGAGAGAGGGAAGAGGGAGGAGAGGGAGAGAGGAGAGAGAGAGGAGAGGGGGATATCAATTTTATTTTTTAAAAAAGAGTATTGGCGACATATAGATGTTTATGTTGCTAATACTACAATGTATTAGCGACGTAGATATGCATATGGTTCAAATACAATAGTGTATTAGCGACATATGTAAATATATGTCGCTAATGACTTTTTTAAATTTAAAAAAAAATAAAATTGCAATAGATAGAGAGAGTGAGGAAAGAGAGGATACAGAAGAGAGAGAGGATAGGGAAGAGAGAAGGGAGGGAAGAGAGAGAGAAGGGAGGGAAGAGAGAGAGAGGAGAGGGGGATATCAATTTTATTTTTTTTAAAAGAGTATTAGCGACATATAGATGTTTATGTTGCTAATACTACGGTGTATTAGCGACGTAGATATGCATACGGTTCAAATACAATAGTGTATTAGCGACATATGTAAATATACGTTGCTAATGACTTTTTTAAATTTAAAAATAAAATAAAATTGCAACAGATAGAGAGAGTGAGGAAAGAGAGGATACGGAAGAGAGAGAGAGGAGATTCAGGGAAGAGAGAGGAGAGATGAGAGAATGAGAGAGGAGAGGGAGAGAGAGAAGATAGAGAAGAGATTAATTAATTTTTTATTTCTTTAGATTTTTTATAATTTTTTATATTTAAAAAAATAAAAAATAAAATAAATACTATTAACGACGTAAACCTATATACGTTGCTAATAGTATAGGTATTAGCGACGTATATAATTATGTGTTGCTAATACCGAAACTATTCGTGACGTCTTTTAGTATGTCACTAATAGTATTTATTAATATTTTTTTATTTTTAAAAATTAAAAATTAAAATTAGAGCAGAGATAGTGTGTAGAGAGTGGGGAGAGGGAGAGAGAGAAGAGAGAGGAAAGGGAAGAGAGAGCTAGAGGGAGAGGAGATCGAGGGAAGAGGGAGAGAGGGAAGAGAGAGAGAGAGAGAGAGAGGGGAGGGAAGAGAGAAAGAGATATAAGGAAGAGAGAGAGCAAAGGGAAGAGAGAGAAAGAGGAGAGAGAAGAGGGAGAGGGAGAGAGAGGAGGGAGAGGGGGACGGAGAGAGAGAGAAGAGGGACAGAGCGAAGAGGGACGAGAGAGAGGAGAGGGAGAGAGAAGAGGGATAGAGAGAGGAGAGAGCGAGAGAGAGAAGGGAGAGAAGAAAGGGAGAGAGAGGAGAGAGGAAAGGGAGAGAGAGGAGAGAGGAGAGGGAGAGGGAGAAAGAGAGGAGAGGGACGGAGAGAGAAAAGGAAAGAGGGGAGAGAGTGAAGAGAGAGTGACTGAATAGTATAAAGAGATAGAGAGTGAGGAGAGAAACATGACATATGTACAATACGTCGCTGAAACATACAAATAGCAATGGTCATGAAAATAGTTGCTAATAATTAATTTTTCTAAAAAAAATAATGTACGTGGACGGAACCACCCATCGCCTGCTGCCATGCCACCCATCGCCCTCCACCTGTGCCCACGCCCTATCGTCCCTCTTGGTCCCCCTTCTCTCCTCTTCTCCTCCCCCCTCCACAGGGACCTAAGGCCGGCAGGGTGGCACCGGCCTCAGCCGCCCCCTCCTGTCCCCCCTCCTCCTTCTCCCTCCTCCTTCTCCCTGCCTCTCCCCCCTACTCTGGTCCCCCTTCTCCTCTTGCTCCAGTCCCCCTCTGATTTTTAGAGGAGGGGGAGGAAGGAGGGGGTGGAGCCGGGGAGAGCGGGGCCAGCACAGCCGTCATCCTCCAGCTGCCCCTCCCTCCTGCTCTAGTCCCCCCCCTCCTCCCTCATCTAATTTTCAGAGGAGGGGGGAGACAGGGAGTGGGGTGGGGGCTAGAGGATGGCAGTGCTGCTGCCCTACTCCCGCTCCCTACCCCCTACTCCCTGCCCTAGTCCCCCTCTCCTTCCGCCCCTCCTATGATTTTTAGAGGAGGGGGCGGAGCCGGGGAGAGGGGGGTGGGGGGCCCCTCTTGCTCCCCCCTCTCCTACTCCCACTCCCCCTTGCTCCGGACCTCATTCTCCCCCTCCTTTCCCCACTCCCGACCCTCCCCTCTTGCTCCCCCCTCTCCCCTTGCTCCTGCCCCTGCCCAGTCTCCCTCTCCCTCCCCACTCCTACTCCCTCTCCCCTCCCCCTTGCTCCCGACGTCATTCTCCCCCTCTTTCCCTTGCTCCTCCTCTGATGAGGGTGCCGGATGACAGCAAGGCGCCGGAATTAGGAGCCCTGGCTCTTGATTTCGGCACCTCACCGTCCTCCGGCACCATCTCTCTTTATAAAAAAAATTCATTTGTAGCAATGCATAAATAGCATCACTAAAACATTTAGAAAATATTTTAATATTTATTGGTGGCATTTTTAAAGCGTCGCTATTATATTTCATTTTTTTAATATTATAATCTTAGTGACGGTTTGAAATTTTTTAAAAACTTTTTTTATTAGCAGCGTATAAAAAAGCATCGTTAATAAGGACTTATTAGCGACGTATATATTTATACGTCGCAAATAATTAATTTTATTTTTTTTTTAAATTGTTTTACTATTAACAACGTATAAGAAAACGTCACTAATAATTTATTAAAGGTCGCTATTAGTTTATTATTAGCGACACATACATATGTGTCGCTAATAATTTATTAATAGCAACGCATACTATGTGTCGCTAATAATTTATTAATAGCAACACATATTTATGTGTCACTAGAAGACTGTTAGCGATGCATATATATGTGTCGCTAATAATAAACTAATAGTGACGCATATGTATGTGTCGCTGAATGGCTCTATTAGCGATGTTTTTTTTTATACATCGCGAATAGTCAATTGCAACAGCATTTTTTTCGAGGCTTATAGAGACATTTATTATATGTCTCTAATTATAGTCATTAGCAACGTGTAGGGGACTATTAGCGATGCATAAATGCAACATTTAGGGGACTAAATGCATCGCTAGTAGTCTTTTTTATTGTAGTAACTATTGTTATTTCTTACCCTTGTTAAAGTTTTTCAAGTAAAGATCTTGTGTAATCTTGCATTATTTGTGATTTGATTGATGATAGAATGATCATAATTGTGCATAGAGATTAGGTCTTTATCGTTTCTACTTTATAAATAAATCCATGCTCAAAAAGGCTAAAACTCTTAATTTTTTAGGTATTCAAGTACTAAGGTTTAGATAAGTCTAGTGATCACGGATATTAAACTCTCAGATATCACACAGTGATAAATGTTCTTAATATTTTAAATATTGAACAATTAGGAGGCCATGCTTTCTGCTTGCTTGTTTGTTTGGGTTTTTTTGATGAAATAGAAAGAAACCTTTTCAAAAAGAAAAAAAACCTGTTCATGTGAACTAATTGGCCCATATTAATTCGGCATTATTTCAGTTGGTCAATGACTTACTCAAAACCCCAAGGGAAAATCGTCCAGACTCATTTTAAAATCGATAGAGCCATAGTTTCCCATTTTGCTTGTTACTCAGCGTGCAGATTCTAGACAGTTTAACTGTAGCATGGAGTGGACAAAATGTTATAGTAATCTCATGTTGGTGGGACAAACTGATATCATCTCCACCAATTCTTCAGTACTTCATGTTTACTCCCCTACATGCCAAAGTTTGCCTCTACAAGAAAACAAATTCTTCCATTTAGTTCCTGGCATCTTTCCTTTGACATAGAACACTGCTTACTCACATTCACATGCAGATGCAAATACTTGATGCACAGGGAACCAAAACATATAAAAAAAAACCTAGTACAGAAGCTCACACACTCCCGTGTGTTGCACGAGCAAGGTACTTGACCGGCATGCTGGATAGTCCACAATGTGGTTAATTCATTGAAACAACCAAAGGCTGCATAATCGACAATGTGGGAATATTATATATCTAAATGTACATCATCAACAATGTGGACATAATATTTATGTCTAAAGAAGAGGTGGAAATGACGTACAGCTAGGAATGTGCCAATGGCTGTCAAAAAAGGAATGGCTTGTGATGAGTCTAAAGAGATAAAGTGTTTCCATGATGTTTTTTAGAGAAGAAGATAAGATGAACTATGCATCAATAAGCAATTTGGACGATTGATAGGGCGATTAGCTGACTATGATGCCAAATGTATCGTTTTCATCATTTGCATTTAGGCACCGAATCTTGACAAGAGACGTTTTTTTATAGTTTTGATTTCTTAGTTATTCTCAGCTTTGCTGCAACTTTTTTTCCATTTGTTTGTTTGTTTTTTTGAATGGAGGAGAGCACATTTCAAGTTCATATCTTATTCTTTTATCTTCAATTGAATGTTTCTTGGAATGATTATTGAAGGCAAACTCTTTCACAATTCAAGACAAGTGGTCCCTTTCTGTCCTCTCATGGCATGTTCACTTATTATAAAATTTGTAAATAGTGGAGGACGAGAGACAAAATCCTGTTTGCAGTCAAGTTCTTAATCTATATAATATGGGCAGCTTTCCATTCGTGGGCAATTCAGCACCCAAAGATTCCCTTTAAAATTTACATTCCAAAATGACATGATATTCTTTTCTCAGTTGAGACATAATAATTATGTGGAGCTAAATGAGCTTACTGTTTGTGTCTCATTCCAAATCAAGTTCAAGCGCGGCATCCATACATTATAAAACTATGAGAATACCATCTAATTATTATAGGTAAGGAAAGGAAAGGTACTTAAAAGAACAAAGCAAAGTGGTGATGGCTAATTTTGTCATGTTAGCAGTATAGATCGGAAAAGTTGTGCTCAAGTTGATCATATTGATGTGGACAAAGCAACATGCTAACCTGGAATTATATGCCGTACTCCAATTTTAAGTATTAGGTTTGCCGTCTCGTCAAATGCTGAATGCAGTCATTTGGAACCCAAAAAAGCATTATATGTTTGCTTTTGGCAACGATTCCATGAATGTCAAGGTTGAAGCTGAAATCTGAAGGAGTTTTTTGCTTCGACTTCTTTGGAATCCCTACATTCTTAAGTTAAATAAAGATAACTTTGTTTAGACGGGCTTGATAGGAGCTAAAGACACCCACAATCCCACCGTTGAACGACTGCCAAACACAGCTTTACTAGCATTTACTTCTATTTATGCAATTCTAATTTAATAACTCATAGACTAAAATTATCCTGCTTCAGAATCAAGTGAGCATAGGTTCCTTGGTTGTGTATACTCTAAATGGATTATTCTATCCATCTTCAGAATCTTACTAGTTGATCCTCCTGGCCGGCCTGCTGGTCAATTCATTAGTCATATTCTCCCCATTAATAATTGCAATTCTCGTCTTGGCACTCTCTTGAAGGTTTTTATCAATGCTTCTGTACGTGTATTTCAGTTTAGGTGGCTTAGTACTTAAAAAAGAGTATATAAGTTTATATTCCATTCCCTTAGATGTGGGTGTCACCATTGAATAAAAATAATTATTTTTTCAAATATAGCTATTAATATAGGACGGAGGGAGTATTTTGAAATGAAGCTACTCTACACATACTACATCCCAATTGTTCAAGATTTGTGAAAATTAAGTTTGGTCTTATTTCATCAATGTAATATTGAAAAGGATGAGTAGTTCATATAACTTGTTTTAGCCAGCACATCCCTTTTATACAAGCATATACGAACAGAGGATATTGAGCGACTATGTTAAGAGGGTTGGATGATATAACTTATTTTGTATGAGAGATGGGGACTATGATTAATTCCTTTTCTATCTCCTTTGCATCTGACTTTGTAATCTCTCTTGTGCTTAATAGATTGGGGTATCTGACCTCATTCACCAATCATATATATATATATATATATATATATATATATATATATATATATATATATCCTGCTTCACCTTTGAGCTTATGTGCAAATATATATTTCTATCTCATTTTCATCTAACTTTGTAATCTCTCTTGATCTTAATAGAATGGGGTATCCAACCTCATTCAGTGATGAAAAATAAATATCCTGCTTCACCTTTGAGCTTATACCTGATAATGCAGGTATATATATATATTCCCAACTTTCTAGATGATAATAATGCTTTTAAATTACTAAAATGCATGGTAAAAAAAATCTACATAAATATAAAACTTGTGTGTTATCTAACTTATCATCGGAGCATTAGGGCCCTAGAGGACCAAGAAGACCAAGGTTAAGATCATGGTGGTAAAGGAAAACATATATTTACCCCCATTTATGATCTCCTTAGTAATGTACATGCTAAATCTTGATCAATATTAGGGAAATGTTGAAATAAATATTTTGATAATATATTTCCTTGGAAAAAGCGAAATTATTCATGTTAAGGATAATGATATACACCCAATCATTTAATTGGGTCAGGGTTGGACTGAAGATGTGAGCAACCCAACACCATTGAGGATGCCCTTGAGGTGAAATATCGTATCTTGCCCTTCTTCTTCCTTTTAATTGTCACTTCTCCCTCTAGCATCTGCCATGAAAACCCTGTAAGGGAGGTTGGGAGCTTTGAAGAGAAGAAAGGGATGTGAGATTTTGGGGCCGAGACCACTGCTAGAGACCAAGTTAATTAAGAAGGGGAAGCATCAAAGTTTTGGAAGGCAAAGCATTCTTTATAAGAGACAAAGGTAAGGGACTTTGGGCTTGATATTTTCAAGAATGAATAAAAGTTTTCTCCATGGTTTGTAAAAGAAAGCTCTTTTCTAAAGGATTTTTGGGTTAGTACAATATGGAATCATATTTCTCCATACTCCACTTATGATATACTTGGTGTTGGTGGTAATGATTTGGCTTTCTTCATGCTTCAGTCATCTAAATTTTGTGCACATTGCTATCGGAGTTAATATAGTCATCCTACTAGCATGCATGTTGTTGTTTTGGGGGTTAGCATAGGGAACTTATATGCATGTTAAGATGTGGGAGCAATGAAAAAATAATAAGAGCTATATTCCAACTTATGCATGCGAGATTTGAGACTAATAACTTATTGATTATACCATTATTGAATGCATTTGCATCAGTATTATATTGTTGGAAATATGGTAAGCATGCTTTTTGAGTAAGAGAGAGAAGCCCTTCAGTTTAGCATGCTGAGTATACTCTCATTGTGATAAGCTTTATGGGTATTTTCTATATTATTACAATTATGCATAAATGTGACTAAAATGGCTAAGTATAAATAAGTTGGCTTCAGCTATGTAACTTTGAATATGAATTATGAAAGTAGGAATAATGCTAATTGTATATTCAATCAATGGTAGGAACTTAGTATGATTTGTGAATGTAATCCATCATCATAATGTACCAACGTAGGTGTGTTCAAGTTACTTGATGGCTGATTTAAAATATCCATTGTGGTATCTAGAGAAGGAGGAAGAAATTATGTTGTCTATCTATGATGTATAGGCTAGTTTCACCTGATCCCCAACCCCAACCTGACCGTCAATGGGTAAAAGACTTAGTGGAATCCCATAAGGTAAAGAAACACCTTTCCATAAGTTTTAGAGTTTGAGGTCATTGTATTCATCCTATTGAGGGTGTACTGAGGCCATTCACTGGACATTTATTAGGCTTTATGTTGCACCCTAACGAGGGTGAAATCCAAATGCCAAAGGTTGGTATAAATAATGTGAGGTATTTTTATGGATGATGTAGGGTCTTTCTGTGGACATTGTATGCAGGTCATAGTGTCTCACCCTATTGAGGGTATTGTAAGGACCTTTTATGGTCATTCCCTATTGAGGGTATTTGTAAGGGCCGGGCTTGTATGGGTATTTCAAGGGACATGTATGAGTATTGTAAGGGCCTTGGATTGCCATTCTCTATTGAAGGTATTGCGTGCTGCGGTAATAGGTATCGTGGACATGTTTTTACCTCTTTCATCCAGTGTACCATGAGCACTGGTGTACCTCGCCTTCAGAAAAATCCATGGCATGTACAAACTTTCAAAAGGTTTAGTTGATGCCCTCGGGGAGATTTCTATAGAGTTTATCTTATAAGACGTAAGTTAATATGTGATATTGTCGTACTAATTCCATGATGGTAGAATGGTATTTGGTAGAAACATCTACTAGTAGATTACTAATTAAATGGTAGTTTCATACTGATTCCATAAGGTAGAGTGGTACCAATTGTTGATATTGAAGAGAGTTATATGTAATCATATGTTCAATTTTTAGGTCTACCCTATTGGTTTGAATAGCCATCTGAGTCCTTTCATTTGTTATAGAAATCGTTGTGCTGACCTTTTGGAAATCTCTTGCTCATTGAGTTTAGTTGGTCCAAGTGCACAAACTAACCAGGCGTGAGGATTGAGAGCCTTGTGGGAGCTGACGATGACAAAAGGATTGGAGCTTGAAGACATCATCTAGTTTTGGTTGTATCAGTTGGTGTCATGTCATGTACCTTTATTGTGCTATGTTCTATTTTTGACATGTATATTTTGGATGGTTACTATAAGAACATATGTATAATATGTTAGGTTAATTGTCTAATTTCTTGGTCAAATTTTTGTTAGAAACCTTGAGTATACAATTAGTCTTAGAATTTGATTAGATGTAGTTGTGATCGAGTGAGATTAGAATTGATGGACTTGAAAAAATAGGAGCAGACATTTTTTTATGGCTCACGCATGAAGACTAAAAGATCTTGATGAGTTATGAAGCTTATTCATATCGCATTCTCGTACCAAAATCAATTTGAGAAGTTTCAAAAGTGACAACAAAGAGAAAAATTATTTTGGAGACCTATATAAAGGATAAGAAGTGAAATAATAGAAGAGAAGATAACCTAGAAAAAATTGAGAAGAAGGGAGAGATCTTTGCTTATTGTTTTCCTTGAGAATTCACAAAGAGTTTGAAGAGAAAATCAATGATGAATTCATGAAGCTATTCCACAATTAAAGAAGAGATTTCACAGAAAAATTTTAAAAAGGAGTTGCAAACTTTCTTCAATGAGATATTGAAGAATCCAAAGGCCAAAGTTAATACAACAAGAGGAGTTTGTTGGAGGCTAGTAGAAGAAAAAGACAAAGCAATGAGAGATTAAAGTTTCAAGTATTTGAGGGAGAAGACTTGATGGCTAACGACGACAAGAATTTATGGAGATTTAAATAAAATGAGTTTGTGTTAGTATCAAAATAAAAGTTGGTGGTTTACTTGTGTTGATATAATTGTCTTGCTTCTTAATAGTGTATTGTTTTTTATACTTGGTTGAACTGTAGTGGTTTTTATATGAGTTTTAGTTTTTCCACAAAAAATTATTGTGTTATGTGTGGTTTAAATGCTTTATATTTTACAGTTGATAGATTGATTAATCGTGAGTGTGCATAGAGAATGGTTTCATTGTTTTCGCCTGCGTAAAGAGGCCTTATCTTGTAGTGTTTATCTTCATTACATAATCAGACTAGGGGCAACATGGTGATCCTCTAGGCGGATTAGATAAATATTAAACTCTTAGTTGTCATACTTTTACTTAGTTTAAGCCTAGGGTAATTTTTATTTAAAAATCATGGTCATGATACTTGTTTTTTATTTTTGAGTCTCACACCTAAGGTATTGATTTTCTTTTAATGAGATTTATTGTTTTAAGAAAAAATACTTTTTCTATGACAAGTTTTAACAAGTTCTCAAATTTATATATAATTTAAAAATACTTTCATTAAATTTGAAATGATTTGAATGTAAAAAGTTAGGTCACTTTACTGCTGATTGTCTTAACTTAAATTGTGACAATTCTCTTGATGAGATGCCTAAAAAGAAAAAGGGGTTTGATTATGAAAAAAAAGGCAAAGTGCTTCATACAACTTACTCTGATGATGACTCTTCTAAACAAGAAGAACTGTGCAACTGTATTGCCTTCCATGCAAGTGCGAAGGATGATAGTTCAAAAAAATATTCTTTTGAGTCCATTTCTATAGAAGAAAACTTAGAGTCTGAAGTTGATTCTAATAAATTTAAAGGTTTCCTCCAACAACTCTTAGTTTTGACTAAGAAAACTAAAAGTCTTGAGAGAGAGAGTTGAAGAAGAAAGAAGATGAACTAGTTGTGTCTTCTCAAGACACTACAACAAAAGAGACTTTTAGCAACGCTTTTAAGCGTCACAAATAGTCATGAAAGCATCCTTAATACCTATTAGCGACGCTTACAGAGCGTCACTAAATGTGTCGATAAAAGCCTAGTCGCTAATGCTTATTAGCGATGCTTATGACAAAGCCTCACTAATACTATATTATTAACGACATTTAGTTTTGTGTCACTTATACTATATTATTAGTAGCGCTTAGATTTGTATCACTGATACTATATTATTAGCAATACTTTTTATTAAGCATCACTAATAATATAGTATTAGCGGTATTTTTATAAGTGTCGCTATTATAAAAAAATTTAAATTTTATAAAAAAATTTAAAATATAATTATTAGAGACGCTTATTTTTAAGCATCTCTAATAATATAATATTAGGAAGGCTTTCAAAAACGTATAAAAAATTATTTCAAAAAAATTTAAAATTTATTTAAAAAATATTTTAACACTATTAGCAACACTCTTATAGAGTGTCACTAATATCATTTAATAAATTATAAAATAAAAATATATATCTTTATTAGCGATGCTCATAAATAGCATCACTAATAAAAAATTAAAAATAAAATTGTTGCCGGAGAGAGGCTCGGTCAAGAATTTTTGCAGAGATCGAGCATCTAAAGACAACGGAGAATGGTTAGGCACTATCAGGCCGGTGAACAACAGGTCGAGGCAGCCTAGTGAGCATTCCAGCTCCGGGGGGATCTTCCTGGAAAATGAGTTAGGCCCGAGTCATAGCCACTCGAGCTCTTCCAAGTTCCCAAGGGAGCTCATCACCGAACAACCGGTTTTTTCCAAGCTAGAGCAGCCTCAGGCGGCGGAGCAGGTAGACCTCTCTGGGGAGTGGCCCGCTGAGCAGGTTGGAAGAGAGGTCAGATGGGGATAGAAGCATGGCTCAGGCACCAGCGGTGGCTCCAACGGCAAAGGAGGAGTGTCCTTGAGCCCCGATCCTTTCTCGCCGCCGCTGGAGGTTTCTCTGGCGTAAAATCATTCACCCATTCTCTCTTATCTTTGATGAATGAAGACCCCCCCCCCCTTAATAGCTCCTGAAACAGAAAAGATTGGATCTCAGAAAGATCCTAAGTCGGGCAGCAGGCTGGAGAAGCAGAGGACGTTGTGGCCGGAGAGAAGCTCCAAGAGGGGATTGCAGAGTTTTGGATGAATCTAGTGCCATGTCCAGACCTGGTACATGACGTACTGGATGGATCTAGCGCCGTGTCTGGAAAGAAGCTCCAAGAGGGGAACACAGAGTTCGGCTTCGAAGACGGTGGCCTGGGTGAGGAGATCAAATTCAACGAAGAGGGCAGCACACTCAGGGTCGGGGATGCCTGCGAGGTCGAACCTGACCGCATGGTTCAACTACAGGTTGGGCCTGCCTCTGTCGTCTTCGGATTCAAGAGGGGTTGGGTTGTTGCTACCGCCCCACCTTGTCCCCACCGTCACCGACATAAGGCTGCAAAGGGAGGAGGGGAATGGCTGGGAAGGGGGATCCGGAGAAAGAAGACGCTAGGGGACAAAAGGAGGCCAGATGGGGGGCTGACGACTGCATGGATGATGGCGGCTCGGTGCGGTGAAAATAAGGAAGGAGGAGGCAGCGCAGCAGAGTGGAGAGGAAGGAGGCGGAACGGCGGAAAACAACCCGTTGGCTCAGATTATAATAGACCAGCTGAAATTTCGGCCACAGGTAAGAAATTTTGCCCATGCATGAAATTGGGTCCTTTACCAACGCTTCCTCTAAAGCAATGCAAAAGGCTAGCAATTATCTTACCGTCGCTAAAAACAAATTATTTGCATGTTTTAAATAAAGCGTCGCAAATAGTATTAATTTTTTTTGCAATGATTAGCAACAAGCGTCGCAAAAAACTTATTTGCTATGCTTTTATTGGAAGCGTCGCAATAGATTTTATTTTTATAAAATTCTTCTTAACTCACCTCTCTATCTTTTCTCTCTCCCCAGCTCTCTCTCCTCTATTCTCTTCTCTCTTCTCTCTCTCGTCTCTTTCTCTCTCTCTCTCTCTCCCCTCTTTCTCTCTTCTCACTCTCTCCTCTCTTTCTCTCTCTCCCCTCTTTCTCTCTCTTCCCTCTCTCTCTACCCTATCCCTCCTCTCTCTCCCTCCCTCCCCTCTCTCTCCTCTCTTTCTCTCTCTCCTCTCACTCACTCTCCTCTCCCTTCTTCTCTTCTCTCTCTACCCTCACTCTCCTCTCACTCTCTCTCCTCTCTCTTCTTCTCTTCTCTCTCTACCCTCACTCTCCTCTCACCTCTCTCCCCCTCTCTCTCCTCTCTCCACTCTCTCCCTCCCCTCTCTCCACCTCCCTCCCCCTCTCTCTCTTCTAGCTAGCTCTATCTCTCCCCTCTCTCTCTCCTCTCTCTACACTCCCACTTCTCTCTCCTCTCTCCTCTCTCCTCTCTCCTCTCTCTCACTCTCCCTCTCCTCTCTCTCCCTCTCTCTCCTCCCTCTCTATATCCTCTTTCTCCTTTTTTCTCTTTATATATTTTAAAATCAATTGAAATTAATTTAAATGGTAATAGCGACGCATAAGAAATGCGTCACTAATACACTAGGTATTAGTGACGGATATTCGTATACGTCGCTAATAATAATCGTATTAGTAACGCATATTCATATGTGCCACTAATACGCTCTATTCTATTTATTTAAATTCATTAATTTTTAAATAAAAATTATATCAAAATTATATAACAAATAATATTAAATTTCCCTCCCCACTCTATCTTCTCTCTATCTCTCCCTCCCCGATCTCTCTTTCTCTCTCTATATTCTCCCTAAAATTAATAGAAAGTAAATAGAATGGTAATAGTGACGCATATGAATATGTGTGACTAATACTTTTATTATGAACGACACATATAAATATATGTCACGAATAATAAGCGTATTAGTGACGCATATTAATATGTTTTATTTTATTTATTTATTTATATTAATTTTTAATTAAAAAATATTACAAATTTTTTTAAAAAAATTACAATTAAATTTCTCCCTCTTTCTCTATTCTCTCCCTCCTCTCTCTCTCCCTCCCCTCTCTCCCTCCCCCCTCTCTCTCCTCTCTCTCTAGACTTCCTCTCCTCTCTTCTCTCTACCCTCTCTCTTCTCTCTCTCTACACTCTCTCTACCATCTCTCTTCTCCCTTACCTCTCCCTTGATCTCTACAGTTTCTCTCTCTTCTCACTCTCTTCTCTCCTCTCTCTCGCTCCATCTCTCGTCACAATCTTTCCTCCCCTCTTCCTCTCTCTTCCCCTTCAACCTCTTTCTCTCTCCCCCTATCTCTCTCTTTACTCTCTCTCCTCTCACACTCTCTCTCCCTCCCTCCTCTCTCTCCTCACCCTGATCACTCCTCACCCTCTCTCTCCTCTATCTCTCTCTCCTCTATCTCTCTCTTCTCTCTCTCCTCTCTTCTCTCTATCACTCTCTCTTCCTCTCTTCTCTCTCTTCACTCTCTTTTTTTATTATAAATTTTATTTTAAAAGTAAAAAAAAATTAAAAATAAAATATATTATATATAAATAGTGCAAGTTTAATATATTATTGACTCTACTTTTATTAAAAATTTAATATTTTTTTATTACATATACAAATAGTAAATATTGAATAAAATATATTATATTTAAGAAGTTTATTTTAAAAAATTTTAAAATTGATTTATTAAAAAAAATTAATTAATAAAGCTATTAGCGATGCTTGTAAATAAACATCTCTATTATTAATGCTATTTACGATGCTTGTTTAAAAGTGTCGCTAATAATTCTAAATTTTTATTTTAATTTTAGAACTATTAGTGACGTTTTTTCTAAGTGTCGCTAATAGCGTAACTATTAGTATAAGTTCTAAACATGCTTCACTATTGTTAAACCTATTAGTGACACTTAGGTTTGATAATAGTTATGTTTTTTTATTTTTTTAAATATATAATTTTTAGTGATGCTTGTTTGAAGCGTCGCTAATAGTATAACTATTAGCGGAGTTTATTAAAAAGTATCGCTAATATTATTAGTATTAGCGACGCTTTAAATTAAGTGTCGCTAATATATGACTATTAGCGACGCTTAATGAAAAGTGCCGCTAGTAATTAATTTTTTTTTGACTTTCTGTTATGCATTGCAAGTAGTAGTTTTTAGGGACGGTTTTTTTTTGCGTCGCTAACAATACATTTTATTGTAGTGAGAGACTAATAGGTTAGTGGAGTTGAATAATAAACTAGAAAGTAAAGTGAATAACCCTAATTAAGACCTAGAAAGTGAGAAAGAAAAATCTAGTGCTCTCAATAGATAACTCAGGTCCTCTAAAGAGAAATTGGACAAGTTCAAGAATGGGAAGAAGATGGAGACTATGCTTAGCATAGGTCAAACAACTAGAATGGGTTTAGGTATTAGGAATTGTTTGTTTACCTCCTTAGCAAAACCTACTATTTTTGTGAAGGTAAAAGAAAGTGTGAAAGAGTCTAAGGTAGAGCCCAACCCACCTAGGTCTAGAGTAAAATGAGGAAGGATAAATTCTAATATTGTGGGTGTGTGTGATATTTGTCATAGTGATACTCATGTTACAAGAGAATGTCCTAAGAACTACCCTTTAAACTTAGGTCAAAGAAGAATGAGAAAAAGAATCACACTACTCCTCTACCCCTAAGTTGCCCCACTAAGTGATTTGAAGAAGATGAAAAGCACTAGGTGAAGAAACTTGATAATCAAACTTGGGAGGATCAATTGGGTAAAGCAAGGAAGTCTAGCTTAGGTTGAATTAAGATTGGTTGGCTAGGCAAGGCTAAGGAGTCTTATATCTCTAAGTAAGAGATTTTGTTTTGGTCCCTAATTCAATTCTTTCAATTGGACACACATGTTTTATCTTTTATCACATTTTGCTTCGTTTTCATGTCTTTTTATTTGTAGCTTTTGAATGAAAAAAATAAAAAATAGAATATGATAAAAAAACAAAAAATTGGTTTAGCTTTTGCTTTAATTGGAAATTAGCTTTCTTTTTTTTTGTTTTGGATGAAGTTTAGATCTTGAGATATTTTGAAATTAATTTTCTTTTAAGTTGAAAAGCAACATTATTAGTGATCAAATATACCTTAACTAAGAGAATGATACTCTAAGGAGAGTAAAGATCAATTGAATTTTTCTTTTACTTAATGTTGCAATTCTCTGTTTTTAAAATGTGCACACATCATGCTCAGACTCAAGTCAAATTTAAGAATGAATATTAAGATAGAGTTCTTAAACATAAGTTGACTTAGGAGTTTAGATTTTAGTAGAGTCTAGTTGATCAAATTAGAGGATCTTTGGCTAGATTTTTATTTAGAATTCAAATAAAATAAAATTTTATGTAATGTACTTCAAAGTTTACAAATCTTATGTACTTTAATCTTTTTTTAGAAATGGAATTGTCCTCATAAAGATGATGAAAAAAGCTAATTTGAAGCACCCATCCAATCCACTTGCCATTGAAAAACAATTGAATGAAAAATTATGATACAATTAGAAAGGATTCAGAAAAAGCCAAGCCCTAGGAAAAATATCATAACTCAAAAAAAATGCATGGGGAAGTTGATTATGAGCTTTCAATTATTTTTTATATTTTTTGGTGGACAATCATGTACATAGATTCTAGTTAAAGAGAGCCGAAAAATATAAACTTAGTCATTACTAGGATTTGAACAAATTTGTCTAAATTTGGTTAAGAGTAATCTTGCGACATTCAAGATTAAAGGAGAATATAGTTGACTACATTGGTAGTTTTCATCAAAAACTAATAAAAGATTATTAATGTATAAAAAAGAAGAGAATAAAATTGACAATCGCATACTATGGGGTTAGCTGATCCAATGCAAGGTATTAATAAACATAATTTGTGGATGCAGTTCAACTGAGCTACTTTTGACTATTTGAATTTTATTTTGAGTTCTGGCCATAAATAATTTTTAGAATTTTTTGGATTTTTTAAGAAAATTTTCATTTTTTGTTATTTTCAAAAAATTAAAAAAATTGGATTTTCCTAGACGATCGATCCATCGTTCGAAATGATCAATCACTAGTCAAATTCTTCAAGTTGAAGCTCAGTTTTTAATTTCGTTTCTCTTTATTTCACCACCAATCCTTTCCAAACATTCATGGGAGAGAATAGTGGATGTGTGAGTTTTTGGCAAAAAACAAATGATTTTTTGCATCAAAATCAAAAATTTTATTTCGGGCAAAGGTATGTTTTGAACTGAATTTCAGTTTTTTAGATGATTTCCATTGGTTTTTCATGAGATTTGAACCAGTAGGATAGTTAGGAATAGGATGACCTAGCATTAGTTAAGTTTTTACGCATTTTGATTCATTAAAACTTAAGATTTGACGAAAAATTTCATGCGGTTTCATGAATTTTCACTAAATTGGGGGTTTTTCAAAAACAGGTGTTTAGGGTCATATTTGTCTATTGTTACTAGTTAACAAAGTTGATCTACTCATGATGATATAGCTTGGGTTTAATTTTGAAGTCATTTTGACATGAAAATTTTCTTGTGTTTATTGTAAATTTAAAATTGACATAAATTTCAATCAAGTTTGAACTCCTAGGCTGTTTATTCATGTTCTATTATCATTCCTAGTCAATGCTTAGCTCTAAGTTGATTTATGTGTCAATTAATCTAGATGGGGAGACAAAAGAAACAAAAGGCCATAGAGTCGAGCACTGGGGATCCTAGATCATCTAGAAGTGGTTTAGATTGGGTCAAACCTATTAGATGTGAGAGGAGTCTGGTACGTATACCTTAGAGACTGACATGGGTTAGATATAGGCTAGACCATATTGGATAGACTAGTTTTCCACTATTTCCACCTTAGGACTACTTGTCTACCCTAGTTTGTCAGGCAGTGGTATGCATCACTCCGCTTGGGTGATGATAGTACAGTTGAAGGCGTTGCTGGAGGCATATAGATGAGAGTGACTCCTAACGTTATTGCCATTGTTATTGGATGTTTGAGGAGAGAGCTCACATTCCATTTGTTGGATATGTGTTTCCACCAGACAATGAGTTGTTTGCCACTTTGCTTGGTTTTCCACGAGGTCCTAGACTTGAGGTCTCACTATCGGCACATTTGATGTCACGGGATTTTAGATTACTTCATGTGATTGCTTAGTATGATGCTTGTAGTGCGAGGAAGGAGCGAGTAGATAGAACAATGACTAGACTACTACATCTTCTCTTCAAGCCTCATTTGAAGCTTGATTTACCATTTGTCATTTTTGGGAGGATCATAAATTTTGCATGGGCACACTCATGAGATGCTGCCATATCCATACATCCTATGTCAAATCATTACATTAGTGCATGTGAAAGCACCTAAGATGGAGCCGACCATGACTGGGATGCAACCTATTGACTTTGGAGTGGTTTGACGAAATCTCACCATTAGGGTGATGATCATGAGCCCCAAGGAGCAAAGGATGAAATTGAGGGAGCAAATGCAACTATAGGTCCACCTCCAACTACAAATGATGATCGGTTAGTGATGATCAGAGAATTTAGAGTGTTCTAGGATGTTGTGTTACAGCAATTCACAAACCTTGATTGCTTGATCCGATCACACTGTTCACAAACTAATAGTGAAGAGGAGCAGAGTGGAGATGATGATGCAACTGAAGACTGATTATGCTTGTTTATTTATTTTTATCACTTTTCATTATTCCAACTGATTAAAACTTGCTCAATTTTATTATGTTTCATTATGATGATGAGACATATGGTTGAAACTTATTTTACTATGCAATATGTGTTGGACATGTGTTGCTTTAATGGTTCAATTTTATTTCATGTCTTTATGTAATGATTATAACTTGATGGAGTTTTAATTAGTTATTTTTATTAATTATGACTTTTAACTTTTTGTCTATTTATGCCAAAAAGGGGGGGAAGTTCTTAATGAAAATCAAAGTGCTTAGCTATATAATTGATTGGACAATGCTATGCAAATCAATTTGATTTTAAGTGTGTAGGATAAGTACAAGTTTATACAAGGCTCTTCAAGCTCAATTCCAAATTAATGTGTTTAAGTAAATTAAAGATCACATTGGCATGCATAAATTACTTGGAAAAAGTTACAAAGTGATTATAGAGGTTTTAGAAGGATCAAGGTTAAAAAGGGAAAAATTGTCAAAAATATGCAAAATGATAAATGACTGCAAAAAGAGAAGGTCAAAACAATCGATTGCCAAATGATTCAGCCCTGTGCAAAATAAAGCATAGAGTTATCGATCAGTTGCTCTCACAAGCGATCGATACATTGAAGAATAGTGCACATTAGAAATAATGATGATTAATCGTTGTTTAAAAGATCATTTGTTTCAAGAACAATTAACTTAAATTATGACCTTTCAATTCCCATTTCATTCCTTATTCAAGTACAAGTCCTAAACCCATTTATTAAGCTATATAAGGGTTATGAAATCATAAGATTTGAGATAGGAAAACTTAAAGGAGAAAAGATAAAAGAGGGTTTAAACCATTGCTTATTGTTTTCCAAAGGAGAATTCACTTGAACTTTGTATTGAAGATCTATGGTAAATTGAAGAAGACAATCCACAATTGAAAGAGCTGATACAAAGAGTATTCAAAGAGGAATTGCAGCATGCCTTCAATGGGAAATTAATGATTTCCATAAGGCCACAGTCAACACAACAAGAGGAGATCATTGAAGACTAAAAGCAGTCAGAGACAAGGGAAGGAGGAGAAAGTTTTAAGTGCTTGGAGAAGACTTACATGTCAGGAACAACAATCTATAGAAAAGGAGCTTGTGTTAGGGTCTAAACAAGGTTGGTGGTTTACTTGTGTCCATGTAAAATTTGAGTTTTAGTGCATTGATTTGGTTCCTTCTGAACTAGAATGGTTTTGTACCCTAGTTGGGGTATTTTACATAAATTTTTGTATTTATGTGTGGATTGATTAATGGTTGATTGATTGATAATTCGAGAGTGAGATTGAGTGAGTAATTATGTTTTTATCATTTCCACTTAATAAAAAATTTTGTGCAAAGTGGCCAGAACTCTTAATTCGTATTTGTTGAAAGTACTAGTTTTAAGAACAATCTAGTAATCTACTAGGTTGATTAGATAGATATTAAACTCTCAAGAAAATCCACACATCCACTATTGATCAATTTCCTTGTCTTAGAGGAAGACACTAAGAATTTGTCACTAACCCATTTCATATCCTAAAAAGTAAAAAGCTCGATGTCTTGCAAAGCAAACACAACTTTCTTCCCTTGGAAATCAACATGTTCATGATACACTAACATCATGCCCATGCCTAAAATTGCATCAATATAAATCATAGGAAAAATAATCAAATCAGCAACTAACTCATGCCCCTCAACCAGCATAGGAAGCTTATCAAGATACACCTCCACCTGAAGAGAAGACAAACGGGTAGACATACGCAAAGAAGCCAACAACAATTTTGGCTCAACATTAAGCTCTCGAGCAAAAAGATGTCAAATGAAAGAATGCGAAGAACAGGTGTCAAACAACACTTTAGCATAGTGGGAGACAATTACAAGCATAACTTCCATGACTACCTATGCTCTAGTTGCCTCATGAGTTGAGATTCTAAAGAATCTCTTAGTTGACTGGCTTATTTTGTTGCCCACTTTAGTGTTGTGGCCCTTGATTATATGGAGTTGGCAGGCGTCTTCAGATTTCACTCTGGGTATTCTGACAACATTCATTCTTTTAGTGACCTTTTTGCTAGTACTTGTAACAAGTCACATTGCCACGGTTGCTTTAGGGATCTTGCTGCTCATTACAATCATTGTTTCTACCAAAGTAGTTTCCTCAAGGATTTTGATTACATTGTCCTTGAGTGTCACCTTGCCTAACACGCTTAGGTTGCTTCTTCCTCTTCTAGTAATCCTCTAAGTCCTTCTCCACAACAATGGCCATCTCTAGGATTTCGGCCAAAGTCTAGTGCCGAAAAGGAACTACTCGGCCTCTTATGTATAGCTTCAACCCATCCTCGCACTTCTTTTCTCTCTCTTATTCATCACTAAAGAAATGAGTAACAAAGTGTTCCAACTCAATGAGCTTAGTCTCATAGGCAAGCACAGACATAAAACCTTGTTGTACATTCAGGAACTTCTTCTTATCTTCCTACCCATGTAGAGGAAAATATTTGTCGTCAAAGACGGACAAGAACTTCTCCTAAGGAATATCCACTCTGCCCTAGAATCTCTAACTCTCCATGGAAAGCCACCACTATTGGATTTCACCCTCAAAGGTGAATATGGCTAAGGGGGTCTTCTCCTCATTTAAGCACCACCTTACACTAAAGATCTTCTCCATGTGAAGCTTCCAATTATCCAGCTCAGTAGGGTCCATCATGCCTTGAAAACTAGGGGGATTTATCTTCTTAAAGTCCTCCAAGGTCAGATGCTCTTGTCTACCACTAGCTTGCTTAGCCAGCTAAGACTGTATCACTTGGGTTAACCCCTCAATGGTGGTTAACACATCGTCCACTTGTGGGTCTCTAGCTAAGCTACTATTGTTTGCACCTGTATGATTAGGTCCAACCATCTACAACACAACTAAACATGAGATGAACATAACATTCTAGTAGGACATTATGTAATTATATCTTGAATGAGTTGTCAGCTGATCTAGGGTGTTTTACTTTTCAATGAAGGTTTTGCATGATTCTCTATTATGATCTATTGAAGTTAAATGGATGTCAATGTCTATTTTTGAGTGTTAAAATTAAAATTACTAAGTGGACATGAGACACATTGAGTTGTTCAATTCATGAGATTGGGATTGTATAATTACATGGCAATATTTATTTTATTTAAAAAAAAACTATTATATATGTATGAGTACTTGCCATTGGGATTGTATAATTAAATGGCAATATTTATTTTATTTTTTAAAAAAAAATTATTATATATGTATGAGTACTTGCCACCAATATGAAGTTGTCAGAATGAATTATTATTTAAGAAGACAAGTTATATTATGCATAATTGATTTTACTAAATGAAGTCACATGTTTAGGAGGAGTTTATTTGTAAATATTATGTGGTTTTAATTTTAATTTTATTTTATTATTTCAGTTTTGAATTTTGTGGGTAAATTTACTGCAAACCCTCACGAGACTATAACTCATCTACTAGTGTAAGTTAGGGGTTTAACAGCTTGCTACATGTGCTAATTGTAGTCGTGATGGCCTATGAAAGTTGCATGTTTTCTTTTTTTTTTTAATTATTTTTGCATAAATTGCTAGAGACTAGCAATGTGTTGGTTGGGGGGTATTTGATGTACTGAAATAATGTTCAATTAAATATTTTTAAATTTTGAATTGTAATTATATTTTGTGTTAATTCATGGCTTATTTTGGCTATTTATATTTTGAATTTGTTAGTTAGACCTTAGTTGTGTTTACATATTTAAATGGGCTTCAAATAGATCCAAGTAGAAGAAGTGAAGCCCAACAACTTAAAGCTATTTAAAAGTCAAGAATGGGCTCCTAATGGTCTAAATATGAATGGAATGGTCAAACACAACCTTTTGGACCCGTTAGATTTGAGATTTGCATTAAGAGAACTAAATTCGGCAAGAAGCTAATTTGGATAGATTGATACAACTTTAGTATTTCTGTCATATCTTCCTATGTATAATTTGGCTTAATATGATTTTGGTGGCATTGGAAAGAAGACTACCGTGGTTACAATTGCTATTTTAGAAAGAAATTCATAATTCTAAAGATTTATAGGTCAAATCCGGCATGCAAAGGGACAACTAGTAACTAACCCGAGGCCAACACATTGAGAATATTTTCATTGGTTGTGATTGATACACATAAGGAAAGACAATGAGGCTGATTAGATAACTAAAGGAAGACTCAAAGATACATATTTTTTAAATAAATTATTGATTTATTTAATTAATTTAGAATCTAATCATTGCCAAAGAAGCAACTAATCAAGTAAACAATCAAGATGTAATCAAGGGATATGATTGGACCTTCTCCTTTAAAGCAACCCCTTCTACTTCTATAAATAGAGGAGTCGGCGTGGTAGAGGCATCATTTCCTCCTCTTTGGAGCTCTCTTCTCCTATTTTTCTTCTCTTTTTTTGTATTTTTGTTTTTAGTTTTGTATAATGGCTTTCTAAGCTCTCAAGCTAAGGCCAGAGGTGATTTGTAACGATCTAATTGAGTTCTATTCATGTTTCATCAATGGTTTCAAGTAAGTATTAGTTATTTGAAGTGATATTTATTTAATATTGGTCTTCTTCTTGTTTCTTTGTGATTTGGATACATAAGATGCTTGAAGGCTCTCCTTTTTTATTTTTTGTGATTTGGATACATAGAACTCTGGAAGAGACAATTGTTTTTATCCTTCATCTATTTAAAGTATTTTCTATCGTTGTTTTTGCTTTTAATGTTCATATCTTCTGGTTGGATAGAATCTTCATTTGATTTTAACTGAAATAACATGAAACATGAAGAACGTCACTAGATGTTACAATGACCCTAATGCCTTACTGTTTTCTTTTATTGATTATTTAACTCTTTATTCCCTCAATACTCTTCTACTCTTTCTTTCTTAATTTTTTTTCTTCTATTTTTTTGTAACTATTTTCTTTGTTGCACAAGGTTTTCCCTATGGATCGACCTTGTCTACTACAATTGGTAAGTAAAACAAATCTGAATTTGACTTCTTCATAGTCTTGTTTCAGACACAACAAAACAAATCTAAATTTGACTTCTTCATAGTCTTGTTTCAGACACAACAACATACTCACATTCCAATAGTCATCCATAATAGTCTAAGAGTTAACTAGAAAATAGTAGAAATCCTACATTGCTAAGAAGTTGAAAATAACCATCCTCGCCACACACCAATTCCTTCTAGTAGCTTAATCATCCTATATATTTATATCACAAAAATGCTGAGTATACAAATATATTTTGTGGGAGAGCTAAATAAAAACTACAACTTATAGCAATAAGATAAATAATTCAAACGTTAGTATACCAAATCCTTCATTATGCAATAAAGACACAGGGGTCACCCTGGCTTCGAGGCCACATCAAGGAGCACACAACTCCTCCTAGAATGTATGTCACAATACTACTCATCTTTAGACTTTTGCTAAAGACTCTCGCCCTGCTCCATCCATACTATGATGTTAAGGCCCACAAGGGCACATAGACCTAAGTAGTTGATATTATCAACTAACATGATCACCGAGACCTCTTTTGTTGTGTCCGTTTGGTCATTCATATTTTATTACTATAACTTATTTGAACCTATGTCCCAGGTCATGAGAGTCGCTCTACAAATAGAATTCCTACATTTTTGAGGAGCGAAGACACATGAGTCAGCCTTTAATCTTGAGTTTCCTACATAGGTAAAAGAACTTACTTTGGAGTCAGCCCCACCCTAGTCCCATATGTCCTTTTCAAATGCAATGGCCAAGAGACATTTACATATTACAAGGATCAAACACTAGATTTATTTATCCCCACACTACAACAAAAGGACTATAATCGATGCTTTTATTAGTGATACAATATAAAGTGTCGTTAAAAACTATTGTTTATGATGCATATAAAAGTGTAGCAAAATTTATAACTATTAGCAAGACTGTGATAAAAGAGTTGCTAATATTGCTACTATTTGAGATGTTTTTTAAAAAGCATTGCTAATGTTTATAAATTAAAAAAATAAAAAATTTAGAACTATTTGTGACACTTTTATAAATGCATCACAAATAATATTAACAATAGTGACGCTTTTATAAAATCATCTCAAATAGTTTTAATAATAGCGGCGCTTTTATAAAAGCATCTCTAATACTTGTACTGTTAGCTACGTATAAAAATACGTCAGAAATAAATTAAAGCAATTTTTTTAAAAAATAATACTATTAGCGACATTGTTTAAAAACATCTCTAATAGTACTATTATTAGTAACACTTTTAAAAAAGCGTCGCTAATAGTTTTATCAGTTTATTTTATTTCATATTTATTATTTAAATATAATATATATATTAAAAATTTTAAAAAAACCTCATGAATATAAATTAATTTAATATTTATTATTTATATATATGATAAATAAATAAGAAAATAAAAAAATAAAATCCCCCAACTTTATCCCCACTCCTCAAAATTGGCGCTCATGCCCGTTAATGTGCATAAGAGAGAGAGACAGAGAGAAGAGAAAGAGGAGAGAGAGATGAGAGAGAAGATAGAAAGGAGAGGAGTGTATTCTAGAGAAATAAAGATGAGAAAGAGAGTGAAGAGAGAGATCTAGAGAAGAGGGAGGAGAAAGAGGAGAGTGGGTGAGAGTAGATAGAGAGAGATACGAGAGGAGAGAGAGTGAGACGAGAGAGAAATATATAGTGTGAGAGAGAGAGAGAGAGAAAGGGCAGAGAGATGAGAGAAAGAAGAGAGGATGAAAGAAGAGAGAAGAGAAAGGAGAGAGAAAAAGAGAGAAGATAGAGAAACAAAGAAAAAGAGAGAGAAGAGACGATAGAGAAAAGGAGAGAGGAGAGAGAGAAGAAAGGGAAGAGAAGAGAGGAGAGATAGAGGGGGAAGAAATTAACTTAGATTTTTTGGAATATTTTATTATATATTATATTTTAAAATTAATAACATAAATTTAAAATAAAATATATTAGTGATGCTTACTAAATTGCATCGCTACTATTTAGGGTACTAGCAATGTATTTTTCTATATGTTGCTAATATATTTTTTTTAATTTTTAAATATTGTATATAATAAAGGGATAGAGAAGTGGGAGAAAGAGAAACGAGAGAGAAAGAGAGGAAAGAGCGAAGAGAGAGAGAGAAAGAGAGGAGAGAGCGATGAGAGAGAGAGAAAGAAAGGAGAGTGTGATAGAGAGAAAGAAACAAGAGAGAGAGGAGGGAGAGAAAGAAAGAGAGGAGAGAGAACAAGGAGAAAGAAAGGAGAGAGAGAGGAGGGAGAGAGAGAAAAAAGAGAGAAGATAGAGAAAGAAAGAAACGAGAGAGTGATGAGAGAAAAATGAGAGAGGAGAGAGAAGAAAGGGAAGATAAAACAGAGAGATAGAGGTGGGAATAAATTTATTTAAATTTTGAGAAAATTTTATTATATATTATATTTTAAAATTAATAACATAAATTTAAAATAAAATATATTACTGACGCTTACTAAATTGCATCACTACTATATAGGGTACTAGCAACACATTTTCCTATGCATCATTAATATATTTTATTTTATTTTATTTATTAATTTTAAAATATTATATACAATAAAAGGGAGAGAGAATTGAGACAAAGAGAAAAGAAAAAGAGAAAGAGGGGAGAGAGAAGAGAAAGAAAGAGAGGAGAGAGAGTGAAAGAAAGAAGAGAGAGAAAAGGACAAAGGAGATTGAGAGAGGAGAGGAGAGATAAAGGTGGGAATAAATTAATTTAGATTTTTTTAGAAATTTTTTAATTATATATTATATTTTAAAATTAATAAAATAAATTAAAAATAAAATATATTAGGGACACTTACTAAATTGCGGTGCTACTATCTAAAACACTAGTGGCGCATTTTCTTATGTGTCGCTAATATATTTTATTTTAATTTTTTTATTTATTTTAAAATATTATATATAATAAAAGAGAAAGACGAGTGAGAGAAAGAGAAGAGCGAGAGAAAGAGAAAAACTGGGGAGAGAGAAAGAGATGAGAGAGACGAGAGAGAGAAAGAAAGAGAGGAGAGAGAGAAAGAAAGAGAGGAGAGAGAAAAAAAAAGAGAGGATAGATAAAGAATGAAAAGAGAGAGACAGAGAGACGAGAGAGAAGAGAGAGAAGAAAGGGAAGAGAAGAGAGGAGAGAGATAGAGGGGGGAAGAAATTAATTTTAAATTTTTTATTATATATTATATTTTAAAATTAATAAAATAAATTTAAAATAAAATACATTATTGACGTTTACTAAATTGCGTCGCTATTAACTAGGGTACTAGTAATGCATTTTCCTATACATCGCGAATATATTATATTTTAAGTTTTTATTTATTTTAGAATATTATATATAATAAGAGGGAGAGAGAAATGAGAGAAAGAGAAAAGAGAGAGAAAGAGGGAAGAGTGAGAAGAGAGAGAGGAAAGAGAAAGGGAAGAGAAATGAGGAGAGATAGAGGGGGGAAGAAATCAATTTAGATTGTTTGGGATTTTTTTATTATATATTATATTTTAAAATTAATTAAATAAATTTAAAATAAAATATATTAGTGACACTTACTAAATTGCGGCCCTACTATCTAAGGTACTAACGACATATTTTTCTATGCTTTGCTAATATATTTTATTTTAATTATTTATTGATTTTAAAATATTATTTATAATAAAGAGATAGGAGTGAGAGAAAGAGAAAGAGAAGAATGAGAGAGAGAAAGAGGGGGGAGTGAGGAGAGAGAGAGGAGAGAGGAAAAGAAATTGAGGAGAGAGGGAGAGAAAGAAAGAGAGGAGAGAGAAGAGGGAGAAAAAAAGAAGAGAAAGAAAGAGAGGAGAGAGAAGAGGGAGAAAGAAAGAAGAGAGAGAGAGAGTAGAGAGAGAAAAGAGTGAATACCGAGAAAGAAAGAGGAGATAGAAGTGATAGAATAGCAAGAAAGAAAGAGAGGAGTGAGAGAGAAGAGAGAGAGAAAGAGAGGAGAGAAGGCAGAGAAGAGAGATAGAGGGGGAAAGAAATTAATTTGAATTTTTTGGAAAGTTTTTATTATATATGTTATTTAAAATAAATAAAAAAATTAAAGTAAATTATGTTAGTGATGCTTACTATTGCTACTACCCTACTTAATAGTGATGCATCTACATATGCATTGCAACTACCTAGGGTACTAGTGGCACAATTTCCAATATGTGGCTGATAATTTTTTTTATTTTATTTTATTTATTTCAAAATATTGTATATAATTAAAGAGAGAGTGTGGGAAAGAGAAGAGAGAGAGAGAGGGAGAGAGAGAGAGGGGAGAGAGAAAGAAAGAGAGGAGAGAGAAGAGAGAGAGAAAGTGAGGGTAGAGAGAAGTATTATAACTATTTGTGACACTATATGCAATGCTCTTTAATGAGTGTCGCAAATATGATTAATTTTTTTACAATCTCTCTCTTCTCTCTATGTCTTTTCTCTCTCTCTCACCTCTCTCATCCTCTCTCTTCTCTGTCTTCACACACACTCTCTCTACCCTCTTCTCTCTTCACACTCTCTCTACCCTCTCTCTCTTCACTCCCTCTCTCTCCTCTCACTCTTCACTCTTTCTCTATCTCTCTCTTTCTTCACTCTCTCTCTCCCACGCTCCTCTCACTCTTCTCTCTCTCCTCTCTCTCCACAATCTCTACCTCCTCTCTCTTCACTCTCTCCTCTCCCTCTCTCTCTTTAATTTTTAAAGATTTTTTATTAAATATTATATTTTCAAAATAATAAAATAAAAAATAAAATTATTATTAAAAAATTATATAAAAGTATTATTGAAAGTATTATATTTTACTATTTTAAATATTATTTTTAAATTATGATATAAAAATAAAAAATCATAATGAATGAAAATTAAATTCACCTCTCCTCGTTACAGCCAGTGTCATGTTGATGTGTGTGAGAGAGAGAGGAGAGAGAGTGAAGAGAGAGGAGAGAGAGACACGAAAGAAAGAGAGAATTGAGAAAAAGCAACACATTTTCCTATACGTCGTTAATATATTTTATTTTAATTTTTTTTTAATTTGAAAATATTTTATATAATAAAAAGGAGAGATAATTGAGAAAAAGAGAAAAGAGAGAGAGAGAGAAAGAGGAAAGAGAGAAATAAAGAGAAGAGAGAGAAAAAGAGAATCAGAGACAAGAGAGAAAAGTAGAGAGGAGAGAGAGAGAAGAGAGAAAAGAAAAAGCAAATAAGAGAGGAGAGATAGAGGGAAAGAAATTGATTTAGATTTTTTTTAAAATCTTGTATTATATATTATATTTTAAAATTAATAAAATAAATTTTAAAATAAAATATATTAGCAATGCTTACTAAATTGTGGCCGTACTATCTAAAGTACTAGCGAAGTATTTTTCTATACGTTGTTAATACATTTTATTTTAAATTTTTTTATTTTATAATATTATATTTAATAAAAGAGAAAGATGAGTGAGAGAAAGAGAAGACTGAGAGAGAGAAAGAGGGGAGAGAGAAGATTGAGAGAGAGGGTGAAAGAAAAAAGAGAAAGAGGAAGAAGAGGGAGAAAGAAAGAAGAGAGACAAAGAGAGGAGGGAGACAAAGAAAGAGACGAGAGAGAAAATTAGAGAGGAGAGAGAGAAGAAAGGGAAGAGAAGAGAGAGAGGGGGAAGAAATTAACTTTGAATTTTTGGAATTTTTTATTATATATTATATTTTAAAATTAATTACATAAATTTAAAATAAAATATATTTGTGACACTTACTAAAATGCGCGCTACTATTTAGGGTACTAGCAATGCATTTTCATATACATCGCTAATATATTTTATTTTAATTTTTTTATAATTTTAAAATATTATATATAATAAAAGGGAGAGAGAAGTGAGAGAAAGAGAAAAAAAAGAGTGAAAGAGGGGAGAGAGAAAAGAGAGAGAAAGAAGGAGATGAGAGAGAAAGAAAGAAGAGAAAGAGATGAGAGAGAAAATGACAGAGGAGAGAGAGAAGAGAGAAAGGGAAGGAAGAGAGGAGAGATAGAGGGGAGAAGAAATTAATTTAGATTTTTTTAGAATTTTTTATTATATATTATATTTTCAAATTAATAAAATAAATTTAAAATAAAAATATATTAGCGATGCTTATTAAATAGCCGCACTACTATCTAAGGTATTAGCGACATATTTTCCTATTCATCGTTAATACATTTTATTTTTATTTTTTATTAATTTTAAAATATTGTATATAATAAAAAAGAGAGTGGAGTGAGAGAAAGAGAAGAGTAAGGGAGAAAGAGAAAGAGGGGAAAGAAATGAGAGAGGGACGAGAGAGGGGAGAGAGAGAGAGGGATGAGAGAGAGGGGGAGAGAGAAAAGAGGGAGAGAGGGGAGAGAGAGATGGAGAGAAAGAGAGAGAAAAGAGAGAAGAGAGAGAGTGGAGTGAGAGAGAAGATAGAGAAAGAAAGAGAAGAGATAGAAGAGATAGAGCAGGGAAGAAATTAATTTAATTTTTTTAAAATAAATTTATTATATATTTTATTTTAAAATTAATAAAAAATTAAAATAAAATATATTAGTGGCACTTACTAAATCGCTACCTCCCTATGTAGTAGGGATGCATCTATATATGTTTTGCTCTACCTAGGGTACTAGCAGTACAATTTTCAATGCATCGTTAATATATTTTTATTTTTATTTATTTTAAAATAATATATATAATAAAAGAGAGAGAAGAGTGAGGGAAAGAGAAGAGAGGGAGAGGGTAGAGAGAGAGGTAGAAAGAATCGTAGAGAGAGTGATGAGAGAGACTGAGAGTGAGAGAGAGGAGAGAGATTTAAAAGAAGTTTAAGCATATTTGCGTCACTCTTTGCTGAGTGTTGCAAATAGTAATAGTTTTTTAAAAAATAATTTTATACTATTTACAATGCTTATGTGAAGTATTGCAAATAGATAAAAAAAGTAGTGACGCTAAATTATAAGCATTACTACTATTTATACTATTTCCGATGCTTAATTATAAGCGTAGTAAGTATTAAAACTATTTGCACTATTATATGTGACTCTCTTTATTGAGTGTCGCAAATAGGCTTTATTTTATTTAATCCCTCTCTGTCCTTTCTTTCTCTCGTCCTCTCTTCTCTCTCTCCTCTCTCTCTACACTCTATTTTCTCTTTATCTACCTCTTCCCTCTTCACACTCTCTCTCTTTTCTCTCCTCTCGCTTCTCTCCTCTCTCTCTCTCTTCATTCTTTCTCTACCTTTCTTTCTCTCTCTCTTTCTTCACTCTCTCCCTCTCTCCTCTCACTCTTCTCTCTCCACAATTTCTACCTCCTCTCTCTTCACTCCCTCTCCTCTCACTTCTCTCTCTTAATTTTTTAGATTTTTAATTAAATATTATATTTTAAAAATAAAAAAATAAAAAAAATAAAAGTATTATTAAAATATAATATAAAATTATTATATTTTACTATTTTACATATTATTTTTAAAATATACTATAAAAATAAAAAAAGCATAATAAATTAACATTTAATTCCCCTTTCTTCGTGAAAGTTGGCATCATGTTGATGCACGTGAGAGAAAGAGGAGCAAAGAGGAGAAATAGAGACACGAATAGAGATGAGAGATATATTGAGAGGGAGAGAGGAGAGAGCTGAGTGAAGAGACATAAGATAGGAGAGAGAGTGTGTGAAGAGAGAGGAGAGAGAAAGTAAAAGAAAGAGAGAAGGGAGAGTGTGTGTGTAGAGAGAGACTAAAGAGAGAGAAGAGATAGAAAGAGGAGAGAGACGAGGGGAGAGAGAGGAGAGAGAGAAGATGGAGTGAGTGAAGAGAGAGAGAAGAGAGGTGAGAGCGATCAAGAACAGAGAGAGAGCATAGAGAGTGGAGAAGAGATATAGGGGAGAGAGTGGAGATAGAGAAAGAGGGGCAGAAAGAGATAAGAGAGAGAGGAAAGAAAGAGGAGATAGAGAGTGGAAAGAGAGAGAATAGAGAGAGGGAGAGGAGATAGAGTGGAGAGAGAGAAAGAGAGAGGGGGAGAGAGAATATAAAGAGAGAGGAGAGGGAGTGGAGAGAGGGAAAGAGGGGGAGAGAGGAGAAGCTTCTTACTAAGCGTTGTAAATAGTTAAGAAGTTTATTTTTTTAAACTACTTTGATTTTGTGCCGAAGTGTCGCAAAAAGGCTAAAATTTGAGTGCATGAGAATTTCCCCCATGCGCGAATTTAACAGTGGGTGAAATTTTGCTCTGGCACAAAATTTCGTCCGCAAGAGTATTTTAACCCCCCTGCCTGGCTCCACCCTTCCCCTCGCCCCTCTATTCTTCCCTCTCCCTGGCTCTACTGTCACCCCCCAGCTCCACCAGTGCCCCTCAAGCTCTGTTTCCGCCCACCCACCTAGATCCACCCTCCCCTCTCCCCCCATTCTTCATTGTCCCTACAAGCCCGGCTCCACTTTTCCCCTTTCCCCTATTCCCTCCCCCTCTTCCACTACTACCAGCCCTGCTAGGTGCCAGAGGAGGATGCGGCACAAGCTCCGCTGCCAGATTCCTACGCTGCTCCTATAATGCCCCTGAAATTTCAATGTTTTGAAATTTGAACATTCGGGCTGATTAGCAAGTTTAAGGGTCCAATAACAGTTTTTCTTAAAATTGGACTATTTTAAGCTTGATTCGTTTGGAGAAGCCTTAAGGTATTTGATAAGGCTCAGAGAGGCAAACTTATTGGGCCTAAGAACGCGTCAATTGGACATCGGGATAATAGGCTATGACCTCGAGAAGCGTCTCATGGGTGGGGCTCATTTTATTTTAGCATGAGAACATGCCCTTATGAAGTCTTGTTTCAAATGACTCGTTGATACGAGTCCAATAGTACCAAGAATGTGAAATTCCGAGTTCGGGGTAAGGAGTTACGCCTGTTTAAAGTTTTAGTTTTTATTTTATATTAAAAAATAAAAAATATATTTATGTGTCAGCCCTAGTATCAGCCAGAGCTAATGTAGTGGCTAACACAAACACATCAGCCTGATGTAGTGGCTAACACAAACGTGTCAGCCTGCCTGACACGTTTGCGTCAGCCAACCTTGTCGCAAATGCAGCAGGGTAAGCTGCTACAGAAGGCAGCTATGAGCTGCCGGATGTGTGACATGGGTAGCGCATCCGGCAAGCCTTGGGGCCTATAAAAGGGGAGGGATGGGGGAGGTCCAACTCGTCTCATTCCCTTCATCCTCTCCTTTCTTTCTGACTTCTACTCATTTCTAAGCTTTAAATGCCCATTTTTAAGCCATTTCCCATCCGATTTCTTCCGTTTAAAAACTGTTCCTCACGAATTTGAAGGTGCTCTAAAGTGGGGAAATGACCCAACCACTTTTAGGAGGGGAGGATGAATTTGTTCTAGCGCAAGGGGAGGCTCCGTTTGCCGCTATCGAACTAAAAGGAGAAATCGTCCCAATGCAAGGATAGACTATGTCCACCATTTCCAAGCTCGAAAGGAGATCTTTTCCTAGTGCGAGAGGAGGTTCCGCCCGCTACTTGTAAACCCGGGAACAAGATAAGGCTTTGACCCCAAACATTACTCCAATCAATTTCAAGGACAAAGGGTAGGTAGTTTTAACCTCTAATTTCGTGCTATGACTAAGCGTTCTATTTCGTAATTTATCCGTCTCTTAAAGAAAATATTATTTCAAAAATGGATATTATTAAGGGTGGACATGCGCTAAAATAATAGCGTTGTGTACGCCTCTTAATGGGATTTTGTCATGATAAATCTTTAAAATATTATTATTATTATTATATGAATTATATGTAAGAATGATTATGATTGGATTTGAAGGGTAGTTATTTGATATAAAGCACAAATACTATCATCGGTTTTGAAGTTTAGCTATTTGGTATAAAGCCCAAAAGCTATCGGAGTTATGACTCCTAGGTACTGCCTATTTTGGCATATGGCGCGCCCATAAAATTGGATATCGTGGGAAGATCCTCTTCATTCTGATATTGTTGCCCCACGAGCACAGGTGTAGGTAACTCTAGTACCAGCGATATTCTGTGAATGATGTTTTATCTGATTTTGAATTAGTTATTGAATTCTGGCTATAAACGAATTATCCGAATTTACCAAATTGTGTGAAGAACTTTTTTAATCTGATTTTTTGTCTAAGAAGTGTGTTGGATTCTGTTAGTCGATAATATTAATTTAAGTCGACTTTTAAATATAAATTATTATGAGGATATTTTATGCATATTCATCTATGCTTTATGTTCTAGCATATTAATAGAATTCAACTCTATCTACTGAGTATAATTATACTCATACGCCCCTAGACGTTGCAGGTCCGAATGAAGAAGTTGATGCCAATGATGATTACCTATAGAACTTCAAAAGATCTACGTTTTTTATTTACTTTACCCCATTATGTTGTTATGTATTAATTTTGGACGTGCACCACTTTGATTTTGTTAAGGAACAATAAGCCTTGTTTTGTAAAGTTTTTGTAATTACGTAAATTAATGAATAGTTACTCTTCTCTACACAGTTGATCTTGACCCAATTTTAATTACGAATTGACAGCACTCCGACCTTTAAAGTAATTTTAAAAGTCGGGGCGCAGCAACTCCCCTCTTCCTCCCCACCGCTGCCTACCCTTCCCCTCTCCCCTTTTCCCACCCCCTCTTTTCACGCTATCCTCCATCCCTCCTGACGCAGGAGAAGGAGAAGAGAGCCACCAGATTCTGCCGCCACCTCTCTCTTCCCCTCCTCCTCACTCCCCCTCCCCTCCCCACCCCCGCCTACCCTCCCCCTTCCCATCTCCCATGTTCCCCCCCTCTTTCCACCTAATTCCTGTCCGTCCTGGCATCGGAGGAGGTGGAGAAGAGCAGCGCCGAATTCTAGCGCCACCCCTCTCTTCCCCTCCTCTCCTTTCCAACCCTCACCTCTCCCTTCACTTCCCATTGTAATTGGAGGAGGACGGCCTCCAGCCAGTGTCTGGAGCCCCTTCCCTTGCTGGACTCTAGCGCCCATCCCTTGGTTGGATTTCATTTTTTTTAGTTTTTTATTTTATATTAGCGATGCTTTTATAAGTGTCGCTAATAACTGTTTTATTATTATTCATTTTTTTTCTTTTTTAATGATGCTTTTTGAAGCATCACTAATAGCTGTTTTTTATTATTTTCTAAAAAGAATTTCTTATTAGGGATGCTTTTATAAGCATCTCTAATAATTATTTTTATTATTATTTTCTTTATTAGCGACGTTTTAAAAAGCATAGCTAATAGCTGGTTTTATTTTAAATTTTTTTTTTCTTATTAGTGACACTTTAAAAATCATCGCTAATAATAGTTTTTATTATTTTTTAAAAATATTTCCTTATTAGGTACGCTTTTAAAAGCATCGCTAATAATTTTTTATTTTTTAACTTTTTTGTTATATTAGCGACGGTTTATAAATCATCGCTAATAATATTACTATTAGAGATTCTTTTAAATAAGCATCGCTAATAATTTACTATTAGCGACACTTTATAAAGCGTCACAAAAAAAATTATATGAGCAACACAAAAAAAGCGTCACTAATAGTATATTATTAGCGACGCTTTTCCATGTGTATCACTAATGAGCAATAGTGATTGTACTTTTTTTATGCTTTGATGACCATTAGTGATGCTTAAAGCATTGTTAATAATATTTTTTCTTACAGTGCCACTATCATACATGTAATTCTATCATGCATTTAAGTGTCTAATAGTTTTAGTGACACTTTGATGACCATTAGCAATGCTTAAAAGCATCACTAATAGTCATTTTTCTTGTAGTGCCACTATCATATATGTAATTCTATCATGTATTTATACTCTCATCATGCAAGTCAATCATATTATTGTATATTTCATGAACAACATAAATGATGGTTGAAACTTTGTTTGAAAATTATAAACCAATGTATTAGTGACATTGTTACAATTGATGAATCAGAATAACTGTTGAGTTACAATTGATGCGACATTGTTTACCGATTATAGATTCATGACTTACTTGATGCACCCAACAACGTGTTGTGTTGATAGTAGAATTGTGATTTCATCAACACGCTAATTGACATGTTGATGTCTACCAACCATAAATTAGTGACTTTATTGACACATTCACCGATATGTTGGTGTCAAAGTCAATAATAATATTGATTATTATTTTAAATTTAAATAATTTTAATATTCTAATTACATAAAATATCTCATAAATTTAGGGTTGCATTATATACCTTATAGATTTATATCAAATAAGAAAGTTGAGGCTACTTCAAGCAGCGCATTACCAACGAACTTATGGGCTTTCCTGCGAGAGGAAGCTATTTGTAACCAAAATTGTGTTTGGTAAACAAGGACCTTCCGAACAAGTGCAAGTCAAAAAGAAGCATTTACTTTGACTATCAGAAGTCAGTTTAGATGTTCGCTCTTGAAATGGATGTGTAGCAAAGAGAGAACAAACAGAAGAATGTTTCTTTAAAACACAAAAAACAAGCACTGCCATGCTCAACTAGGCCTTGCAGTCAAGTGCACGAGAAGTGGAATGAGTTGGAACTGTTAAAAGTAAAACTTACAAATTGGGCCGAATTTGAAGTGCTCATATTCATATTATTCCTTATCCCAGAGATATTTAGGAAACAGTGCTCGTTGCAGTGACTGAGTGGGAAACAACTCTACCGAGATACTTTCCTTTTTGCCTTCCTATTTCACTATTGTCTAAGTGGTTGGTCAGGGACCAGTGAACAAACTCAACAGATTCATGCATGTTGAACAAACGGCCATGTCGTTATAATTGTTTCTTGTTTTGCTCTTCGGTACAACATTGACATGAATTCACCTACCTAAAGAAAGATATTGCATTCGCCAACCCAGTGCAAAAGAAAGTTGCAATAGTTCACTATGACTAGGATAATGGGACCACAATAATCTAATGGATAATGTGACTACGGTAGAGTACGGGGATGCCCAAGAGGATATTCACTTTCTAACCCAGCCATTAGGCCATCCACTTCTATTTTTGGTGATCTCTTTGTTCACTGTGTTTGTGCTGGCCTTCATCCCCAACGTAAAAGCTTTGATTTTTTGCTACCTTGTGGGGGTGGAAGCTTGTAGACTTAGCTGGCATCCACCTCAAAACGGGTTCCATGTATATCCCTCTCATTGAATAGCGGTGCCATGGAGCTAAGTCATTCCGGCTTTGCTCTACTCCATTTAAGGTTTGAGTTGAGACAAGTCAAACTCATGGCATAGTGCGGTTATCTCAATCTCTAAAAATAAAACAAAAAAAGTTATATTGCAACTTTGACTCATTTCTAACGTATTATTTTCTTTTGTTATTTTCATATTTTTTATTACTATGGTACTTAAATTACATATAAAACTTTATTTATTTTGTCTTATATATATTAATTGTATGAATTAAAAAGCCAAACAAAAACCTTAAAGTTTAACTTTTAATATTCCTTTTGACCTCAATTAATAGCCTCATTTGACAAAAATATTTATTCCATATTAATAGTTTTATTTAAGTAATTTAATTTAAATAATTAAGTAAATAAAAACGAGTATCATAAATATATTTTTCATTCTCTTAGATATAGATAAAATTATTATTTTTTAAAATAGAGCCATTATTATGAAATAGTGGGAATATTAAATAAGTCCCGTTTATACGAGTCCCAGCTCACATGCACTTGTGTGAGCTTGGGCTCTATGAGCAATCAAAAAGGGGCATTTAATTCTTTTAGTATTATGGGCTGCCAGATATAAATTCAATGGCCATAGAGCCCGGACTTATAAAAACTTCTTTCATATTAAATATGTTTAATAATATTAAAAAACTGTGTGAAGTGATACGCAATAAGGCTTCCTTTGTAGTTGAGCCATGGAGGCTCGAGGCCGACCAAGCTCCAGCTTCCACTTTATGAGCCAAGTTGGAGCCCTGAGTTGAGCTAAAAGATGGTTCGGTTCGCTTAGACATTCACATCTGGTAACTAATAGACTTCTATTAGAAGATTTAAGGGCACCTCTAGCAGACTAGGCTCGCTGTGGTACATGCGTTGTGCATCTATTAGAAGATTTAAGGGCACCTCTAGCAGACTAGGCTCTCTGTGGTACATGCGTTGTGGCCATCAAATCTTTAACCTATAGCATGGATTTGATAACATGGATTTTTGAATCTAGACACTCTTAGTCGGACTTCATGGAGCACTTAGCTAGATGCCATAATTGACTTCGTTGTCATCGTATCTAGGACAACATAAACTCCCCGAGATTGCAAAACGAAGTCAACTCATACAAAAGATAATTTTTCATAGGGTAAATTATATTTACACCTTTTTGACGATTTGATAAAATTATATTTAAACCTTGCAGAGACGCCATGCCACTTATAAAATCGTTGAATAACTATTTTTAAATGATAAAACAATCCCTTACTCACTTAATCATTGGTATGTGTCAAGTGATGAGGAGCTTGCGTGATAGAGAGAACAAGTGGAGGAGAGAGTATCAAAGGGGACGCCAAAGAGGAATAAGGTGCAAAAGAAAATGCAAGTTAGGGTTACGGTTAGTCATCTTTTTAAAATTTTAAGAACAAATTTGTTACCATTGAGGTCTGTTTATAATTTTTGAAACAACAAAGAGTGTGAGTGGGTGCAAGTTCAATTTACCCTTTTTTTTATAACACAAATTTTTTGTAAAAAGTTTATATTTTATAATATTTGATAGAGGATGTCTAGTCATCGTTGTAGCTAGCTTTCAGGCTAGATATTTCCTATTTGGTATGCTATCTAGTCATGAATTAATTTATTATAATAGAGTGGCTTCTTGCACTTGTCAAGTGAAATCTGACTGAGAGTGATCCTACTGTTCCTCCAGCGTATCCATGCCTCTATCAATTCATTTTAGTCACACGTCTCATCATCTTGCTCTTGTTATTTTGGTAGAAGGAAGAGAACGCAAAAAGACTAGTTGACACAGTACTGTCTACAAAAATAACCTCCCGAAATATTAGATATAAACTTGAGTAAGCTCAAAGTGTGGCGAAAGAAGCCAATAGCCCGAGCATTTGTCCATAGCATAATTAGCTAAGAAATTCGCAACTTGGTTTTGCTCCCAATAGATGTGATTAATGGAACAACTAGAGAAACCAACAATGGCCTCATTTAGACACCGAAGGGTAGCTCTTGGTTACTAATTAGCCTCGTACGAATTAGACAAGATATAAAATATCATGTTTTTGGAGTCTGTCTCCTTGGATGATAACACGAGAGAATGAGAGGTATTGGAGAAGGCAAATACCCAATAAGCATTCACACCCTTTTGCAGTAATAGCAGAATTGATGGGGATAATGTTGACTAGGCCAGTAATAAACTGCCCATGAGAATCCCGAATGACTTCTCCAGCGGACGATAAACCTACATTTTTCGAAAAGCTCAATCAAAATAAATAGTTGTCTATTTGTGATAGTCATGGGAACACTTCGTATGGAAATGACAAATTTGAAGCATATTCAATAAGTTTATAAGTTGACTTTGCACATTTTCTTGATTAACTGCACATCCTTGGAAAACATATTCATAGTTTTCCATATAATCCAAATGAAGAGCATATAGATATCCAATAAACTGGCTTCGAAAAAGCTATAAGAAGATTGGGTCTTTAATTTAGAAGATGATGTCCTCCAAATGAAGAGCATATAGATCTCCACTGGCTTTGAAATAGATATAAGAAGATTGGGTCTTTAGTTTAGAAGATAATGTCCACTGAGGACATCATCTTATTCTCGATGTCAGGAAAACTGATCTTATCAAACTTATCGGATCCATGTAGGACGCAGTGAAGCATTTGGCTGAATTAACAACAGCTTTCCTCTATGATTGCCATAAATTTGAACAACTACAAAAATAAACATGCAATGAAAACAAGATAAGCTGCATGAGCTTACAGACTTAGTGCATGAGATGTATCTAATCCTTCAATGTATGTAGTCTGTAATTTAATGTCATATGCAGTAAATAGCTTTTTCATTGAAGAATATATGTATTTTAATGTCTCTCTCTCTCTCTATCTTTCTCTGACATCCAATATATCTCAACTAAAGGACAGAACCAGCTAGTAGCTAGAAGGCATATGGAGCACACATATTTCTAATATCTGGAAAATTTTCAAATTCCAACATTACCTAAATCTTTTGATCCACATGACTAAGATTCCCTTCAAATGATTGATTCTACCACCACAGAATTCTCATTCTTCCTTGACAGTTTGAAGAATATCTCAAGAATTTGCTTTTAGAAGTAAACGATGATACCCTACTGTCCCATGCCATATATACAAGCTACATTTTCTGAGCCCCACTTGTTACCATTTGAGCTGACCAGTTTTAGGTAAAAAATCCTTTGGTAGGGACCTCAATTGTGGATTGTCTCTGAACAAAACTGTCCTTGAGAGTGAATTGCGTACTTGTGCCTCAGCTTCGAGCGAAATGGATTCTACCATTTTCGCTTTTACTTCTTTGAAATCTAAATGACAAATGCAATTTTTTATTTTTATTTTGTAATGTGGAACAAAACTGGCCCTCGACAATGCAGGCCAACTTTGCTGAGTCTTGACAATTGCAGCCTTCGGTCCATAGCTCAATCTCCATACATGTACGAGCACCGGCTTACTAACTTTGACAAATTATATCTACCACAACATGCACAACATACGAAAGCTCCACGCACTTTGGCCTAGCATACTTCTTCCTTTTTCCCAGTTTCTTAGAACTCTTCATCCACACACAAAGAGTAAAAAAGTTGGGGATGAAGTAACAGAAGGCCGAAAGTAGGATGTCTACCCGCATGATGCAGGCCTATGCGCCTACTTGTCTTGTTTGAAGCCAGCTGGGTCGCTCTATATTTTTGTTTCCAAGTCTGTTTGTGGGCATTGTGGAGTTCAGACTGAAGCAGCACGCGCCGTATATATGTGGAACATTCTCCAGACTATGCTATTGAACCATGAACGCCACTTGATAGGAAATGTGAGTGGAGAATTTACACAAGTAGCAATTTACACTGAAGACTTGGTAGTTGGGGGGCCTAAGAAGGTGATATGGTAGACAACCATGCAATGATGGTGGCGTGTGGGTGCTATTCAGAAGAGGCAAAAAAGAGCTCCCCAAGGACATATATACCTTGTTACTGAGTTAGCTCATAATAGAAGTTTTAACCTTACTAAGTGTAGACTCCAGAAAATTTGGGATGGATATCAAAGAAGTTTGCCTAAAACGCCTCATCAGTGATGAGAAGGATGCAAAAGTGACTTCATGGATAATCCTTATCTCCTATTTGTTGCAAACATGTGGACATCTGAGTTCTCAATGGGATGTCTAAGGTGTGGCTTCAAGCGTGTCGCTTAGGCAAGGCAAATCGAGGTATTTGATGTCATGTTTTTGTTCGCATACCATATAGAGGAGGATTAAGCAAGATATAAATTTTGTTGGTGAAACCGCATAATCCTCCTGTCTTTAGAAATAGAAGTTCATATTTTACGCCTGAGTCTAATAAATCTTGAAGCAGTTTTCTTTTTTATGTCCATCGGCCAATAACATTTTTCTTTCTTTCTTATGTTCCCTCTCCCTGGTCCCATCAAATATGCACCTGAAACTAGCTTAATCCGCGATGGTTATAAGGACAGCCATCCAAGGTTCGTGATTGTGTGGTCAACATGTGTGCTGATGTGTGATGACTAAAACAAATGGCAGAGTGGACGAAGATAGAATATCTGCTTTCTGTTGGTTCTCTGCAAAATAAAAAAACAAGTATGGAATATAGGTCAATATATAGTCAAATGTGATTCTGAAAGCAGCAGATCCTACTCAAGCAAAACCATGGATGACATCAAAAAAGAGAGAAGAAACAAAGAAAGACAACAGAGTGAGACAGAGGACAGCGACACTCATGCATTATATCTTCTACCGTTTAATTCCTTTCGAAAGACAAAAGAAAAACCATCATGAGCTGAAACTCAATGGCTTTTGTAGGCGCCACACATGCTAAACTAGTGGGAGAGGCTCCTTGAAAGCATGGATGGAACCCACAACAAGATTTTTTGTGATTGATCTAGGAAGAGGCTAAATTCATTGCTTGCAAATAGAGTATTGCTATTTTCATTGTTTTAAGAAACTTCCCACCACAATATTGGCCAAACTGAAACATTAGCCATTGTAATTCAATATGGGACCAAACTGCCATGGATATCACAATGCCCACTTGTGCAAATTGTTGTTTACAACTGTGGTAGCTTGTAAATCTCTATGAACTCCCCTTTCTTTGGACCATTCAAGATGTGACTTATATCTTGGAGCTGTTTTCATCATATGATTTCTATCTAATAACCAATTTCTTTTGTTCTGATTCAGGACAATATGCTCTTTCTACCTGGCCCTTCTAATATACACATGAAATTAGTTTAATAGCTGAGGGTGGGAGTCACACACAGCAATATTCATGAGCGTGTGAGCAGCATAGTGTGCTGCATGTGTGACTATAACAAAACAAATAGTAGAGTGGAATATTGCTATTTTTATTACTTTAACCAACATTAGATGTTTTTTTTTCAATTTTGTTTGTTAAAGGAAAGTTATATTCCCTTTGTCTTACTTTAATAACTTCATTTGGTTTTTTATAATAAGCTAACCAAATGAAGCCATTAATGTGAGACAAAAGGTATATATTTTAGCTTACAATATAATCTATTTGTCCCGCATTAATGTGGGACAGAGGAAATATTTTATCGAGAAAAAAAATACTGATTATATATTTAATCAATGTGATTGTGAAAGTAGCATGTCCTACTCTAGCAAAATCATGGATGACATTAGAGATAATGCATAGTATATCAATCATCTGCAGTTTTATATACCCCCTTAAAAAAACACAGAAAAAGCGTGATGAGCTGAAACTCTCTATGGACAGACTCATGCCAAACTAGTGGGAAAGGGGACACCTTGGAAGCATGGCTGGTCCCACCATATATTTTGGAGTAGTCCACTAGGAAGTGGGCCAATCTATTTTCAATATTTAAAGGAACTTCTTGTTGAATTGTCCAAACTGAAACAGTAGCAATTGTACCCCCATTGTGGAATCAAACTGCGATGGATCACCGTGCCCACTTGTGCAAATTGCTGTTAGCCACTGAAGTGTAGGCTGAATGAACTACCCTTTAAAATGACCAACTTGTAGACATGGGGATTGTACGACGTCACCAATTAAAGCAATCTTATTTTTAATCTGTTGAGGAAAAAAAGCCTTAAATATGATTACGGTGTGCGACGAATCATGTAATCTTAATTTTGAAATCATGATATGCTTACAGCTCCAATCTGTTGAAAGCTTCAAAGAAAATTGTGCTTTTAACATGCATGTTGCCTTCACTGTTATAGTACTAGATAGTGCTTCTGTAGCCAAGTTGGTGGGCTACTGATTTTGTAGGCAGCCACTACCTTTCCAGTGAATGGACAATTTAGTAAGAATTAGTGCTAATTAATCCATAAAGTTGTCATTAAGTAGTATCATATTGGCGGCAGTATACATAAATTCTGTCTTCTCCACAAATTAAAGCCTCCACCAAACATATAAATGTACGTGCGTAATTGATTAATAGCCTTCATTAATGTGGCTAACATCATTAATGGCCATGAGAAACAATTCAAGAGGGCCCCCCTTTCCGGAAGTTGATCATCTAGCGGAGCAAATATACAAGTTCTTGTATGTTTTAACCCAGTTATCTAATGGGTTCATTTGAAAGATGAAATTATAGTTGAGAAGTAATTTAGTCTTGTAATATTTATACTCTCCAAATGTAATCAGATATTATTCAAATAGAGCCAAGAAAAAAGACAGAATTTTCATGAAATAAGAAGCTGAGTGAACGTTGCATGTAAAATAATTCATTAACGTACATGATTCTCAGCTTTCTCCTTATTACAATCTTTCAGTTAGCGTCTAACGTGACATTTACAACATGGCCCACATGGTCACTTATTTACATGCCCGTTCATGGTCGCCTGCAATGGCCGAGTTACAGTGAATGTTGCCTGATGGTGCCGGCCCACCTATATCTATGATAATGTGTGGCTCATCAAGGTCGGAGATGGGCGTGATAGTAGAGCGGTGGTGCGATGGAGTTCGCTCCACTTGGGCGGCATTCTTGAACTTGGCCTTGTCGGCGAGCTCGTCGACAGCCGCGGCAAGTTCCTCTACATGGCCAACAATGTCGACGAGCAGGGAGGCAATGGTGGCCATGGGAACAACTTCTAGCACAGAGGAGTCCTCAAGTAAGGCAGTTTTGAGAATGGTTTTCAATTCAGTGGCAGCAGCTCTGGCAGATGCTACATGGGGAGAGGCGGATACCGGTTTGATCATCGCCCGAATTGCCGCTGAAAACTCCGACAAGGCCTTGCCAGATTCCGAGCTCATCCTAATGCATGGCCCTTGAATTTGTTGCCGGAATTCAGCTGGTCCCTAGAAAGAGTGCATGACACAATTAATGGTTGGTATAATAATTCAGTGTTCGTGAGAGGTATTGGCAACTATACATGTGTTAATTAATTAATTGTAAAGTAAGGACATTTTGGTACCCGGATTTGAGAGCTCACGCAGGCATTGAGGGCTTCTATGGAATAAGCGCATTGGCGCGCCAAAGAGCTGACCTTCAAATATTGTCTCCAAGGGTATTTGAAGCTGAACCGGCCGTGACCAGGTTCCCACCTTGCAAAATTAGCCTACAAATTCAAAAATTTACATTAGAAGCTACAACATAGAATTGGGAAATTTCATATTTTTTAATCTGAATCGTATAGACTGGGAAAAGGGTATTTTGGTCAGTCCATAGATTTGAGCGATGTACTGCTGCCATGGACGTGAGCAGCAAAGTGACCCGGGATGCTAACCGGTTCAGTTTTATGCCCGGAAAATTTCGGACCCAGATTTCATTCAGAGAGGGCTGGATTACAAATGGCTGCATGTCCGACCGAATGAACGTTTCTGATCTGCCAAGTTTATTAATGGAAAAGGACTTTTGATAGGAAACGAAAAGTAGTGACTCACCAGGGCCTCTTCACCAGCCTTTGTGTTCATCACACTTTTGTATCCTTGTGGAAATGCCTTCTCTTCCCTTCTCCCATTCACACTGTCTTCTCCTTCATAGCTCTTAAAAAACTCCGCACTAAATCCTGCAATTACTGTCCTGATTAGATATTAAGTTAATAATTAACAAGTATTAGAATAAAGGAAAAGTCACTTATAGTGGTACTGCCCACTTTGCGTTGTGTCTATACCTTCTAAGAAACTTGCAAGCTTATCAAGGTTCTTTGCCACTAGTTCATGGAGGTCTGCACCAGCCCAAACAGGGCAGATGAAGATGGAGATAAATATGCACGCCAAGCCTCCAATGACAATAGTGGACAATCTCTGGTAGGCCAGCTCGAAGAGCTCATCGTCGTGGTAGCCTGATACCGCGACAAGGCTGAAGGTCAGGATGAAAATTAACACCCCATAATCGTATCTTGCCTTAATCCGAGGGAAGAATCGTGAAAATGTAGCTGCCGCAGCTGTGGTGTAGAGTCAGCCATTTGAAGTTAAATTGCAATTATAATGAAATACTTAATAATGCATTAGTTTAATTAGCTTATAAGTAAGTTTGAACTATCTTTACCTAATATAAATACAAAAACTCCAATGAGAATTGGTTCTCCTTCACCAGTTAGACTTGATAGGTAATGAGCCCCAAGAGCTAGGGCACCAGCAAGCATTGTTGCAAATGCCCTATTGAGACCTTTACTCAAGGTGGCACCTGAAGAGGAATAGAATTCAATTTAAACATATAAGCTGTGTAGTAGTAGTGGTAGTATTACTCCTAGTTGTTAGAAGTAAGAAGGTAAATGTCTATGTAGGGTGGACATATAATGAGGGATGTACACCCACCTACAGAGTATTCGAACACAACTACTACTGTCAGGACTGCCCACATTCCTGCGACCCCAAAGCTATCATAGAGGGGCCTAAAGTAGTAGAAGAGAGAAACAAAGGTCAGAGCCAGCCCAACTTTTAGGGAGTGAACTATCCTCCTGGGGTCATCTTCTCCAACCTTCCTCACATTCTTTGCTACACTAACTGCCTTCTTCCTCAGGTGTTGCCACACTCGGACAAATAGTCCAGTGTTGTTGCTGCCTTCGAACTCCGTCGCCATGGCCAATTGAAGCGAAGCTAACTAGCTAGAATTAGCCCTTTGGAAGTATCTCTAGCTCCCTTCAATTGGAAGAGAAACAAAGAGACACACAAAGTTACAGGCAAAGGAAAAAATGGTGGTAACGAGAGCTCTGGGAAGAAGGCTAATAAGAAGGGTATGATGAGCCTGTGTATTTATAATGGAGTGGAGGAAGTTGGGGGGGGTGGGGAATTTGGAGTATAGTAATGTGAGATATGTGGTGGTGTTTTGTACGGTGATAGGACAAAGATTTTCTTTGGGGGCGTGGTGCAAGGTGGGGCTGACTTGGCTAGAACAAAGGCAGCCTGCCATCTTACGCATACAGACGGCAATTACCACATTTCCTTGAAAAACAGTTTCAGGAAATGGACACTTCGATTTTTGTTCATTAAAACTAATGGGAAAAGTTACACAGCACTGGGGAGCACAAAGAAGTAGCAAAAAAAAAGGAGGAAATTACAGCATAGATGGTGATGCAAAGGTAATTGAAAACTGTAAAGGCGCAGCATTGTCCAGTTTATGCAAACCGGCCACAGGGAATCATAAAATAAAGTGAAAAAGCTGGTACTTGGTCTTTTATTCAAAGGTTTGCACTTGTATAAGAAATATGGAAACTAGAGCTTCATTTAACGCATAAACCAAACATTGAGCATGTTGTTGGGTAGTTAAAACGCCTTGACTCTCTAGTTAGGATCATAGACACTGATGAGATTGAACCTTTAAATACTCCCAAAAGTTGTCAAAATTGAGTTGTTGTGAGGTGCCACCTTTTGGGCAGGCAATTCAAAGGCATTAAGGGTGATTACACTTAGTTTAACACTAATGAATGAGTGGCTGGTAAAGTTAACATCGCTCTGCGCCGTCCCACATTAACAGCTGCATTTGGTTTCTTTCAAAATGAATTAATCAAGATTATACTTAGGTTAACACTAAAGAATGAGTGGTTGATAAAGTTATGCTCACGTTTTTGTCAAAATGAATTAAAATTAGTTCATTTTGGAAAGAAAAAAATAGACCTATAAATATGGGAGGGAGGGAGTATATAACACTTAACCTTGGCCTATAATCTACCAAGATCCTCCAATGAATGGAAAATGCCTGTGCCCCCCATCTATGGTTTTGACAGGTGCCATTAGTCAGAGAATCTCTTGAATTTTACTGAAGCATAATCTCCTGCGGTAGTTCTCATCAATTTGGATCAATTAATTCTTACACCTTAGTCCCAAGGCCTTTCCCTCTTTAGAGCTTAGAGAGGCTGCCAGACGCATGAGCCAATCAATATGATACAACCCAGCTGTTAGGAGGCCTCTTCAATGTAAAGATTGCACACAAATGGAGCTTTAAACCCACTAATGAGTATTAAGAAAACATTTTACTTTCTTTTGCTACAAAGTACCGCAGCCATCCCCTATGGACATGACTTCCCTATCAATACAGGGGAGATTTGAAGAGCAATGTGAAACAGTGTGCACAAAATTTGACATATGTTAGGGATTTGTCAATTCATATTAGGCTCACAAATATGACAGTTGCTATTTTGCAAACATTCTAAACACGTTTTCGTAAACATTTATTTTAACCTTTTGAGATTAAAAATAGTAATAAATGTAAGTGCACTTTCGGCAATGCTCGCCACGTACACGTCACAATGTGTGGGCCCGATGCAGAGGGCATATACCCATAAGTGGGCACAAATTTTATCTTCATTAGAAATAAGAAGGCTCCTTAGCTGAGACCCACAAAACTGGGTCAGGGAGGAGTTGGATTGTGAACCCTCCAGATAGGGACCATTGTTGTTATATTTGAACTGTCAGGTGAAGGGGCTTGATGTTTTTGGTGACCATCTAGTTCTAAGGCTTCATGTAGGCCTACTTTTATTGCCCACTTGAGAAAGGGTGGTCCAAACTCTCACAATAAGTTCTCGGGAAATACTCCTCTGTCCAATATTAATAGCTCTTTTTAGCAATAAAAAGTTAGTTTTATATTAATAATTTTATTTTGTTAAATTTAAGTAGTTTGTTACTTTAAAAAAGTATCATAAGTTTATTTTTAGTTTTACATTTCAACAAAAATCACTATATTTCTAAATGTAGGACGAAGGAAGCTTGTTTTGTTTGTAAAAATTTTATTTTTGAGGAAAAAATTATAAATTTTATTTAATAGATAAAATAACTTGTAGTTCCTCTCTCTCATATTAAGTGCCTTATTTGAATTTTTTAACTAAATAAAATTTAATTCCTTTTTAAAGTTTACATAAACACTTAATATGAGACACAAAAAGAATTACTCCATTCATCCCACATTAATAGTTACATTTTATTTTTCAAAATTAATTAAACTTAATTTGTTTTAAAAAATTAAATATAATATAGGACAAAGATAGTACTCCCTCCATTTTATATTAATAACAACATTTAAAAAAATTAGTGGTTTTTATTGAATAGTAAAACCTATGTTTAAGAGAAGAGAAAATAAACTTATAATACTTTTTTAAGTATCTAACCTTTAAATTAAACAAAATAGACTTAATAATATGGAATAAACTTTTTTGCCCGAGTTATTAATTTAGTACGAAGATATTATTAAAAAATATATTAAAAAAACAAAGTTAGGCCAATTTTCTAAACATGCAAACAAATGCCAAGCATTTGCCATAACTGTCCCCAAACTCTCTCATACGTGAAACAAATAACTCCTATGTGTGTGCAGACCTTGCATACCATTGAAAACATGGTGAACGTAGTCTTTAATTTCATCAATTTTGAGGATGTTGTCAATAATGTAGTAGGCAAGTCCCTAGCAAGTCCTTATTGTAATAGGCATGGTGTTCTATTGGCTTGGAACAAATATTTTTTGGCCCTGTGTGCACTTATATTTCTCACAATCTTCTTGAGACCTTATTTTTTGACTTATAGTTAGGGCTACCAACGGTACCTGTTATGTCATTCTACCATATGTATCGTATCGTTAATGGTAAGGTTAAATTTATTCAACAGATGAATAAGAGGACAATTTTATCTGACCGTTATCTAAATGGAAGGTAATGGAAAAAGTTCTTCTATATTCAATTATCAATTACCTGTTTGTCATATATATATATATATATATATAGACACACACACGGATTAGTCTTAAGTGGTTTAATTTCAAAAGAGATTGACTTATGGTATTTTACAATAATTTTCATGTCTTCATTCACCACTATGATTTACTCATAGATGATATCATTCAAATCTAAACATTTATTCAATCAATTTAACTACTTACAACAATTCATTATAGTTGTTACATGTTACTACTTAGAAGATAATTTATTTTTTCTAGCATTTCATGTGACTATATTTTTTTGATAAAAAAATAACCATTTGTAATTTATATTTTATATGATCTTAAATTCACTTCTCTTCGATGTTTCCTATTTCGTTGTTTTGTCTAACTTCTCTGGTCTCATTAGGTTAAGTTTCATGTTTAATTATAGAGTTTTTTCCATATTACCTGGCCCATGATACAAATATTTCACATCCCCTAGATTTTAATACTTAATCCCATATGACCTAGTTTAGGACAAATATACCCTTAGGTCATAAATGAATCATACCCAAGTTCTTATCTAATTAATGAATAGTAAAAAGGGTGGGGAGGTGTTATCAGTAGTGAATTATCGGCGATGGCTCATTAGAGGCATATCACTAGTGTCGACTCACCAGTGGGTGGTGGAGGTCGTAAATCATTCATGTTTTTTCCTCTACGAAAGCTTTCCTAGTGAAAAAAAATGTCATTTCTCAGTTCTGGTGACCCATCCTCCAGCACAATGGACGAAATGACTCATAATATGATATGGCTTATACTGCATCAATGATAATACAATTTGTTAATAATATATTTTATTAATTATATGATATTTGTCATATTATGTTAATGATAACGTCATGTGTTCTTTGCGCTAGAGACCTATAATACAATTTGATTCATATTACACAACACATGTCAACAATACATGTTATTGATAATACGATATCTCCATATTGCATATACGATAACACTATATTCACTATATCATGTTAACGATAACACGATATGTATTCTTTGAGCCGACAACCCATAATATGATATCCTCTATATCGCATATATAATAACACAATATTCACCATAGTGTGTTATTGGTAACACGATATTCGCCATAGTGTATTATTGGTAACACGATATTCGCCATAGCGTATTATCGATAACATGGCATGCCAATAATACGTGTTATTGATAATACGATATGCTCCATATCGCATATATGATAACATGATATTCACCATATCGTGTTAACGATAGCACCCTATGTGTTCTTTGAGCTGACAACCTATAATACGATATCGTCCATATTGTATATATGATAACATGATATTCATCATATTTAGTTTATGATAACACGATATATGTTCTTTGAGTTGACAAACCATAATACGATATGCCTCATGTCGCATATACGATAACACAATATTTGTCATATTGTGTTAACGATAACATAATATGTGTACTTTGAGTCAATGACCCATAATACGATATGCTCCATATCACATATATGATAACACGACTTTTGCCATATAGTATTAATGATAACACGATATGTGTGTTCTTTGAGCCAGCGATTCATAATATAATATGTTTTATATTGCATATACCATAACACGATATGTCAACAATACGTGTTATTGATAATACGATATGCTCCATATTGTATATAAGATAACACGATATGTATTTTTTGCGTGTATTTGGAAACACAACAATCACAACAATTGCCAATATTTGTTATTGATACAAGTGTTCATCAAGTTAGAGATGAAAGTCTTTAAGATCGTATACATGCTTACATAAGATGTTGTACATAATAAAACTTGCATATAAAAAACATACTAGAGTCCCTCTTTGTACAATAAGGTAGGAGGCCATCATGGCTATTCTACACTATCTTTCCTTAGCATCTACATCCTTCTCCATTCTTATATAGCTTTGTTCTCCCCAGATAGTCCCCTAAGATTCATTTTTGAAGTTCCAGTGTCATCTTGATCTCCTTTGTAGCGATAAGTAGTTTATGTGGTTAGAAATTTTTGGATAAAAATCATAGAAGAGCGATTGCAGATGAAGTGAGGGAGGCTGATAGTCACTGAATAGAAATCAAAATTTGTTGTTGATGAAAATCGTAGGGCAAAAATCCCAAATCATCATTGAGCTCCAATCTCCACTTTGCTTATGCATCGTTGTGACTGTTTACACAATTTTAAACCCTAACCCTTACTACAGGGGTATTTTGGTCTAATTTTTTTCAAATATCATGTAAACCCAGGTTCTATGAAATAATTTTACAAAACCCGGGAATATGGAATATTTGTATCTTAGGCCAGGTAATATGGAAAAAACTCTTAATCATATGTGCTAGAATCTTAACTAGCTACATAGACACTTTGTATAAAATATTTTTACAACTCTCAGGTTAGTTTAGATTTCGTTTTAATAACTCAAGCATACAACTATTTTTTTTAATAATTAAACTTATGGAGTGTTTGTTTATGTAAGGAAATGATTAGTGGGTTTGGACTAAGATTGTTGAGCCAGCTCTATTCGGCTCGAGGCTAGACTCTAGTTAGCTCAAATTAAAGCTTGAATTTGGGCTAATAGAACTAAACTTTTGCTTGGCCCATGTCAAACTGGCTTGGTTTTAGTGTTAGCTGACTTAACTTTGAATAAGTAGTGTATATAGTTTATTTTGAGATTTGATATATATTGGTTTGAATCATGATTATGTTACAAATCATGTTTGCATATGAGATTGCAAAATTAAGAATGATAATTTACTTATTGAAATAGGTTGGAATACTTACGTTTTAAATGACCAAATAGGTTTAAGTAAAATTTTGAATAAAATATAGGTGGACTCATTTAAAATTTTCTAGGTAATAATGTCATCATTCAGTTAACTCGGGTTGACCCAACCCAGCCACTAATCTGGGTTAGGGTTCAGGTCTGGGTTGGGTTTTAAGACATTGCTTCAAAGAGAGATTAACATCATTGCTTGTGGTCTTATTCTTGCCTGCAAAAAATCTTTGATGGCAGTTGGCTATGAGAAGGCAATTGTTATTCTTCTCACATTTAAGATTCTTCTAAAATAGGCAGTAAATAGATGTTTTGTAGTTGGACTCATGATAAGAAAGAAATATTACAAAATAAGTAGTTTTATTAGGTATATGTCTAATATATGTATGTATTTACGTTTCATGTTTAATCCATACAATTTATATGTAAACAACTATAAACAACAGTAGTAATGATGTTAAATTTTTACCTTAGTGATATCTAATTAAGTGAATAAAAAATATTTATTTTAGCCTTTTTGAGTATATTTGAAACATATAATGGATAATGGTTATCCGATTAACCGGTAGGAATGGTTATAGAAGTACCTATACCGTTAACTTAATGGAACAGTTATGGATAAAATTTTAGAAAATGATTATAATAATAAAATAGATTATATACTGCAACCATATCATTCTATTAGCTGCCCTACTTATGGTGCACTGCAACAATCCTAGCTCAAACCCGATTGAGCACATTTCTATTTCCAAGTATTTGCATAGTTAGGAGAGTTGCTAAATGCATAGATATCTACTCCAACATACTCTCTTCATCTTACATTAATAGTTACATTGTGATTTCTAAGATGAACTAAAATTAACTCATTTTGAAAGCCTAAATGTTGATATTAATTTAAGACGGAGGATGTATCATTGAAGGGTCTAAGAGCATCTCCAACAAAGGTGTTCTGCATTGCCTTCCTAACATTTTGAAATGGCGTCCCAATTTGGGGCGTCATTTATGGCATCTTCATTTAAAGATATTATTTTTTAATTTTTTTAACATATTTGGTATTTATGGTTAGAATTCAAAGGTCTTTATTTTACTATATAGGCAAATAAAGATGGAACTTAAGCATTTTTAACGGCTCCTTTTGAAGTCTCCCATTAAATATATGTATAGAGAATTAGTACTTGCATACCCTTTAGAGACCCGACCCACTAGTTGTACCCACACCCCTAGGTCTGAGACACCGTCTACAAGTCCATTTATTTTCAAACGATCATTAACAAACACCCCCTTTCAGCCACATCTCATGGAAATATGAAAACGGCCCAAATGGTTCATTTGGATACGTCCTAAGGCACATGAGCGAGTGGGTATGACCCTACCCAACTTGGCCTGACCTGGCTGAACACTGAAGCTTAGCCGACCTTTGACTGAACTCATCTAACCAAGCCGTCATACGGACCAGAACGTACTTTTCCAGAAACAATGAGAAATGGCTCATAAAGCCACTTAACTTCTATATAGCAACGACGCTTAGAGGATAAACATGTACCAGAAACCCATCACCGTGAAACAATTTTTTCATTTCGTTATTTTATACATCTATATCAAAATAGACAGCAAAACTAAGCAACAAATACAGAAGAGACATGGGAATTAGACAGAGGAAGAAAGAGGAAAAAGAGACAGATAGTGGCTCGGTGTCTCTAAGAGGAGACGACATCAACAAAGAGGCAGCCTTGGATAATCGGAGAGGAGAAAGAATGAGATCTTGAAGCCTTAAGTCAAGAATCTATAGGATTGAGGGTTTGACATAAGAGAGGAATCAAAATAACACCCACCCCATGATTTCAAATCCTAAAAACTTACATTAATAATCTAAATGAAATCCAAATGACAAATTTTAATTTGGACCTCCTGCCTGTCCTAAATTCGGATTCCTATACAGTTACGGAGTAATACACGTGACATGTATTGGTGTGCAAACAAGTGCGAAGGCTTTGTATACTCATGTGCACAAATGTTACATATATTGCCGAAATGCATGTACACTTGTATGCACAACAATGCGGGCAATGGCCACCAACAGATGTCATGAGCATATCTAAGTGGCGTCTCAACAATACACAATAATTCTCGTCAAAGAAGCTAACATTAATTCTCGTCAAAGAAGCTTTGAATTTTGTATCATCTTGCAAAAGTCCTTGGACATTACAACAATGCTACAGCATTGGCTGGATGCTCCCTCAAAAGAACAATTTATCAACATAAATGTCATTGAACTTGTATTAAACATGCTGATACTCATGTTAGCCTCCATGAAAGTACTACTGTTATAGTGGTCCATATTTGTATTGGTCGGATTTCATGTTAAAGCTTACTGGCAGGAAAGTACGATTTTATAATGGTAAGAGTGGACTTCCAGCCTTAATTACATCTCATTATGTGCTAGATGAATCATTAATCAATCCTCACATAAACTGACACATTCTGAGCTTTGAGCATGCAGATTACTTTTACTTGTTTCTTCTCATTTATGATCCGTGCTGCATAGACTTTGTCCTCGCATTTGAATGAAATTAGATGTGTTTTTACAATAAGATCTGGAAAATAATCTTGCCTGGTTCCAATTGAGAGAGCCTTGAAACTATTATTTTCACAAAAAAAGACGGAAAGTAAATCTAGAAACACTGATAGATAATACCAAAAATGGGGAAATTTATTAATACATGCTAGGCCTATTTGCTTTAAAAATTCTTGTCGTAACATTGCCATCTCACATGAATATCGATTTTGCATATTAAGATTTGGCTGGCAGGTACACATATCGAACTCAGGTTGCAGGTCAAAATCCAGTTCATGATCTGTTCATAACTGTGCCCTACATCAGGTATATTTATAATTTGTTTCTTTATTCAGTATAGATTTAGAATTTGAGAAAAGTTTCATTTAGAAATTTTAAATATATAAATAAATATATTTAGAGTATTCTCTTATCAAATATAATAAAGTGATTAAATTATTTGATTAGTGCCAAGCTCGATAATTTAAAATTTGTATCAAAGATGCGGTAGAGTCCTAATTAAAAATTGTAACGAGGAAGTCACCAAATGAACTTATATTAAATAGCGATTTTCCAAAATAGCCCTAGAATACATTGTAATACATAAAATGTCGCACATTTATGTATAATAAAAAAAATAGCCATATGTACATGTGAACCTCTACACATGGTAGAAAATTTTAAAAATACATATTTTCTATTCTCTTCCTTTTAACTTCATCAACTTACTACTTCCCTTTGCCACCAATTCCTCGACTTCTACCACCGGTTCTACCACCTTGCCATTGACTTTGCTGCCTCCCCCACCAACTTCATTGTCTCCACCACCGGCTCCACTTCATTTACCTTCGTCTTCACCTCCTCCACTACCACCTTCTCCTCATCCCCTCTCTTGCCACCACCACCTCCTCATCCTGCTTCCCTCCCTTCTCCTCTCCCTCCTCCTCCTCCTCTTCCTCCTCCCTCTCCTCTCCTCCTCCTCCTCCTCCCCTCCTCTCTATCCTCCTCCCCTCCTCTCTATCCTCCTCCCCATTTTCTTCTTGGTTGCCTCCTCTTCCTTTTTCCTTGAATCAAACAAAACCAATCACAAATTATATGATGGAACTATTAGAAATTTATTTGTTTTTTCTTCAAGCTCAAATCTTAAAAAATGAACCCAAAAACATGTCAAACTACTCAAAACCAAAAGTAGTTATATTTTTACTTGATTCCAAAGATTGTTGAATGAGAATAAATAAATAAACATGGGGCAATCCTTTTGACAATACAACTTTGCCCGAGTGATATATCAGCATTTGCAAGACTTGCGATAAGGATAAAAAATAGTGGATGATTATACTAAAGAATTATTCTAATTGATACACCAAAATAACATGGCTGAATTGATGAAATAACTTGTGCCTCATTATATTGGAGGTATGTGTCATAATCTTTAATAAACCCTTAGTTTGTTTCATACTTTCTCTTTATTGGAAGATCATTCTAGAGAGTTTTATTTAGAGAAGCAACAAGGGCCTATTGGCTGTCGATTTGGTATGACCGGGGGTAGCTCTCTAGCCATGGAAATCATTTCGCTAGATGAATCCAGTTATAGTCATGCGCAACCTTTCTCTTTCTCTCTCTTTCTTTCTCTCTCTCTCTCTATTTACACAAGTAAACTCACAAAATAGAGGGCAAAATAATTGAGAAATAAGATTTCTTCTTCAGCAATGTTTCAGAAAATTATAGACTAAAGTCTTCCAATAGATAGCCAAGTTTTTATAGAAGTCATAATGGCATAAACTATAAATGGAGGAGTTCAATCTATAACTAAATAAGGACTAATCAATCAAAAATATAGACAATAGACTATAATAAGGCCAAAATAAATAAAAAACACATAATTACATCTGCTACTAAAGAAAAAAAATACAAAAGAAGGCAATCTAGAGTAAGAGTTCAAATCCAAAATGGAATATTGACTTAACCTGAAACTATATGATCAATCATTCATGTTTATGTTTGAACAATTTCAAGGATCAATTGATTGTCCAACCCATTGATCGATCGTTCAACCTATTGATCAATAGCTTGACCCATTAATCGATCAATAAAGTTATTGGAATTTCTTAGTAAGGCAAGCAATTGATCTGTTAAAGCATCCAATCAATCTATAATTTTATTGTTGAATGCTTGATCGGTATCTTCTGGATACCTAATCAATCACTCAAGGTGCTGGACTCTACCACGTGAACTGGCAACAAGGAGATCGATTGCACTTGGGGTTTGATCGATTGTTCAAAGAACTATTGCATATTCCATTCTTCTAGTCCCATTTTTTAATATATTTCAAAGCCAATTCAAATAATCATCATATGAAGAATCAAGAAGGTAAGGGTGAGGTGCTTGACATTAAACACATCAGAAGTACGAATCAAGCTAGGAAGATTGTGATGATCAACATTGGAATTGATCTTCTGAACAATCTACAAGGGTTCAATCTTCCTTTCAAATAATTTTTTGTATTCCCTAGTAGGAAACATATGTTTGGTCAAAACTACCAAACAAATCACTAACATTAAATTCCACATGTCTTCACCTGAAATCACTTGCACCTTTATATATATCATTAGACACCCAAACTTTCTTAAGAGTAAAAGAATGTGCATCCTACAAGAGAGAAATAAAATCTTCAGCACAACCATTAATCTCTTCACATCTCGAATAAGAGTCAAATCCAAGGGAGAGCATTTGTTAAAGCCAAATACGATAGTAAAAGGGCTAAAACTTGTGTTGTAGTTCACACTTTGATTAGAAGCAAATTCAGCTTTAAATAAGTGTTGATCCCAAGAATTAAGTTAGCACCCACAAAAATCCTTAACAAGTTTCCCATAGATCAATTGACCACATCCATTTGACCATCGGTTTATAGATAATAAGTACTATTGAAATCAAGAGATGTATGTGCCAATTTCAACAAAGAACACCAAAAATAACTCAAGAAACAAGTATCCCGATTATACACAATTAATAAAGGTAGGCCAATGTAATATGAGATACATCAATAATCTTTTTGCAAGCAACAAAATGTGTCATCTTTGAAAACCTGCCAATGATCACATAGTTAGCATCCATTTCTCTTTGAGTACGTGGCAATCAAAGAACAAAATCCGTATTGATGTCATACCACGACTATTTAGGGGTAGGTAAGCATATAAAAACCATTTTAGGGTAAAGGTGATTTTTTTTATCTTGAAAAGCATTTTTTGAGGAAATGAAGGAGGACAATTTTAGGGTAAAGGTGATTCTTTTATCTTGGGATCAACACTTGCTTAAAGTTGAATTTGCTAATAATCAAAGTGTCAACTAAAGCATGAGTTTTAGCCCTTTTACTATTGTATTTGGCTTCAACCCACGTTTTACCTTGGATTTGGCTCTTATTCCATATGTGAAGAGATTAAATGGCCAAGTTGAAGATTTAATTTCTCACTTGCATGATATTCATTTCGATACTCTTAAGAAATTGCAAGTGCCAAATAATAAGTATTACGTTGCAAGTGATTTGAAGAGAAGACATGTGGAATTTAATTTTGGTGATTTTGTTTGGGAAGTTTTGACCAAAGACAGGTTTCTGCTAGGGAATACAACAAATTATGTGCAAGGAAGATTGGTCTCTTGGAGAATGTTTAGAAGGTTAATTCTAATGCTTACCATATCAAACTTCTTGACCATATTCATACTTTCGATATGTTTAATGTCAAGCACCTCATCCCTTATCTTAGTGATTCTTCATATGACGATTCTTCAAATTCAAGGGCGAATTCTTTCAAACTAGGGGAGGATGATATAAACAAGTTGCTTTGAAGTACATTTAGAAATTGGCTTGAAAGAATGGAGTATGAAAATTTTCTTTGACAGAAGAAATCAATTGTCTTGTTGCTAGTCCATGTGGCAGAGTCAAGTACATCGATTGTCCTATAGATTGATTAGATGCTTCGATAGATCAATCACTTGTCTTATTGTTAAGTTCTACCAACTTTTTTTATCAATCGATCCTTGAAATCATTAGAATAGTAACACAAACAATCAATCATCCCTTTTGAGCGATCAATCGCACAATTCCAGGATAGCTAAGATGTCATTTTGGATTTGAACTCTTGTTTTGGATTGCCTTCATTTGTGTCTTTTTCTTTACTAGGATACTTAATTCTACATTCTTTTATTGATTTAAGCCTTTTTCTAGTCTATTTTCTCTAATTTTGATTAGTTAGTTCTCATTTAGTCATAGATTGGACTCCTTTATTTATAGTTCTTTCCGTTAGTAATTGTATAAAAGCTTGGCTCTTTCATGGAAGGCAATAGCATGTAGTTTTCTAAAATATTGTTGAAGAAGAAGAGAGTTTATTTCTCCATCCTTTTGCTCTCTATTTTGTGAGTTTACTTATGAAAATCACGAGAGAGAAAGATTGTGCAAGCCTATTGCTGGATTCATTTAGCAAGGTGATTCCCATCAATATCTACCCTGCATCAAAAAGACTTTTTGTAACCACTCAAGGGTTTTTGGGATTTACTTGTGAGGTAAGTGATCCACGCCTGTTTATTTTACAAGCTTTGCAGGTTTTGAACATAAACTTCCATGATATGCTACGGGTGTTTTTAATTGAATATCAAAGTCTAGAAATTTATACATATGACTATATGCCTTAGATATATGGTAATTATTATAGGGTTTCTTATGAATTGTAGCTGAACCAATCCATGCTAATATTTGGAGTCAAAAAATTGCATGTGCCATGGTGTTCCATTCACGAAGAATCAGTTGGTAGTGGTGTATAGCTTTCTTTCATAAGATTGCACATTTTCTCTGCACACCCAGAATTAATGAATTATTTCATAACCTTCTAGTGGGCTTCCTGATCCAAAATCTCTTTTGGATCTTAAGGACTTCTTCAAGATTATTTGGTAAATATATTAGAGTCTTCGATTCAGTATTCATTTGTCAAGTGTTGATGCTTTATTGAAACCCACTTTTAGCTAGTTGGCATTGTCATGGCTTTTGCACTTTGTTTTGGGATGTTTCCTTCAGTATTTGACCTTAGAAAATTTTATGGAAATTTGATGGTGTTATTTTAACTTCAATATTGGGGACTTTTTCTTATCCCAATTTATTTCATTTTTTGGAATTCATGCTGATCGAAATTCACTGCTTTGTGATTTTGTGTTCTAAATTACTTGTTACCTTTGAAACATATCTTTTTAATCTCAATTTTTTTGTGTGAAAATTCATTGAGTTATCAATTCAGATTAAAAATCCCTACTTGATTTGGAGTCTTTATCTTAGTGTTACGTTATTTTTGCAATACAATTGTTTAAAATTTTATGCACTGCATCGTAAATTCCTAAATTATGAAATAATTAGTAATTGGAAATTGATTGCCCCAGTTAATTTAAATTTATGTCACACGCTTGCTTAATTGTTGTTCCAAATTTCGTTTGTCATCCGACATCTTTGGGTATTTTTCCTAGAAATCATAGATTTGTACTGGCTTGCGTAGATGGGTAATTGCTTTGCACATTGATTTTATGATGATAAAATATTTGTCTAGAATGTTTATCCTTTGTTTGAATGTATCCGTGGATTGAAATGGGCTATGCATATTGGGTTACAAGATTGATGATTGATAAGTTTTAAGTGTGGCTATGGGCCACAACAGAATTGTATGGAATTAGTTTAGAGTAGCTCACAAGGATTTTGGAGCCGTGGCACCGGATGCATATGGGTGGCTTAGGATATTGACCCTTTAAGTTTAATACCCTTCCATTCTATGAGGGTCCCATAGTCTACAATGCCTCTAGTCCAAAACCTCAAAGGTAGAGAACTACAAGTTGTGGCCTCTTCTATGGAGGAAAATACTAGCTACTAATGCAAAATATTATCAATCAAATACAGGACAAAAAACACTCAAGACTTTTTTTATTTGTAAACCCAATGAGGAAAATTCCATGCAACCACTCTTGGCTGATTGATCAATACACATAAAAGTTTTAAGAACTCACAATACACAAATTAGGTACTTCCCAACATAGAAGTCCATCTCTAGACTATGCCACCAAAGTCCATCTCTGTGCTTCTCAAACATGTTCTTCTTCACTAATACAATCCCTTGATCCAATGTCTTGTATGTAATGTGATTGTGACTCACACAAACTCACTTTTTTAATTCATAAAGATGTTATTAATCTAACACTCACCTTTAATATTCTTCTCTCAATTTCAATAAATGTACTAAAAAATTTAAGCAAAAAGCTCTCTATTTTTTCCTCACAAGAATCCTTCTTTATCTCTTTAATTTATCATCCTTAAGTCCTTATATAGTGATTTAAGTCGGTTAAGTTCATTGTGTTTTAGTAGGAAATAAACTCTTCCAAGAATGACCTATTTAAATTAACCACACTACTGTCCAATTGATTGTTCCACAGAGCAATAGATCATTCTCTGTACTGTTCAAAAACCCAAGTAAACCGATTGATTATGTCACGCCTTGGTACCCGCCCAACCCAAGCTGGCCTGGTCCACGGGACGGTCAAAGCACACAGGGGCAATGAACTAATAAGTTGCATAAGACTTGACCCCTCTAGTGGGTGAATTACGAATATGGAGTAGCTCACCCTTTAACTCTCTGTGTAAGAGAAATAGTAAAAGTGTAAAGGACTTTAAATAAGAAATAGTCCTCTCTGTCAACCCACACTTAGAATACTGGGCCGATAAACATGGCCCGAATCAAAAAGTCATAAACAAATCTAAAACCACAAGAGTTACAAGAGTTTGAAACAAAATCAATCATACATAATGTTCTAACATCATAGCAGAGTAGATAAGAAAATATAACAGAGTCTCGAGGAATCGACGCCTACTCCAAAGCACTCCCCAACCGTTCCTCATACAAAGGATCTTGCTCGATTGCATGTCGCACCATGTAGCCCCAAAACAAAATAAGAGAAAGTGGGGTGAGTATAAACTCAGTAAGGTTTTAAATCCAGAAATGGTAAATCAGAAAACAACTAGGGCACATCAACATGGTCTATTAGATCTACATATCATACTGTATCCCATTTCAGATTACTTTCCTTACCATAACAATACTTACTCATAAGCAATTACCCTGCATGTAAGTATCTCAAACATACTATACATATACATGCATACTCATTCTCCTTCATAACATTCAACCTACATGACACGTGTCTCCAACACAAGATCACATCATGCTTATCCATAACCATTAACCTGCATGAGATGTGTTTCTAACACACAATCACATTATGCATATCCATAACAATTAACCTTCATGAAAAGTGTCTTTAACACACAATCACATCATGCATATTCATCACATTTAACCTGCATGAGAAGTATCTCTAACACACTATCACATCATGTATATCCATAACAAATCAACCTACAAGTAAAGTGTCTCTAACACACTATCACAACCATGCAATCGATAAAACAACCATGTTTAATTTGCCGAAGAATAAGCAGTCTTTGCTCTCTCCAAACAATCTTCAATTGGAAAGTCTGAAAGAATTACACAGTTTGGGTAAATTCCCTAATGGGGAAGACTACCCCCTAGTTAGCCGGTGCACTCGGCTACACTAGCCTGAATTCTCAGGGTGTAGATGGTCTCAATAGTTTTATTCTCCTTATAACATTGCTGCTCTTCTCAACTTGTGGAGGAAACCCGCCCTCAAGGGATGTAAAATCGCGTCCTTTCGGACATAAAACCTCGTCCTTTTGGATGTAAAACCGAATTGATAAGCCACCAATCGATTAACCTGATAAGCAACATTACACAATTGCATCTAATCGATCAACAACGGTTAATCTCGATAAAGTCTCATTCATAAAATCCATTTCATGATGCATGCAATATGGTACATACATAAGCAATCCGTACATGATTCCTAATTCATGGAACATGCTCCCATCAGCCACACGCATCATATCTAATCATACGTATCAACAATTACTATGATAACCCCCACACGTGTGTGTAAAAGGTAGAAACATTTAATTCTAAGCATATGGACATGCATTATAAATAACCCATCGACTTACTACACACATGCTCTTTAATATTTAATCATGGCTCCTAACTAAAATCATGAGTAAAAACCATAAAAAAACACAATTCGAATTAAGTACAACCTTATGCTAGATGCATGTTAGCATAATCATTGTCACACTTAAAGTTAGACATGACACCATCATTCACCCATAATTTAATCATAATATGTAAAAGCATACAAATTCATTCTCATACTATAACCTTGCTAGAATCATACTTAAAGTATGCGGAATCACTCAACATTGAATCAAGATAATAAATCATAACATGCTTAACCAAATAATATATAATTTATATAATACTTAAATATTCATCATAGCTTCCAACATCAAATTCATGCCCTTCCAATATCTCTTCCTAACATAAATTACTCATCATAAACATAAGAAATGGTACATAAAAGGAAAAGCACAAAAATGAGCAAAATAAACAAAAATAGCCAAACTGCTATGTTAGAGTTCGAACGACCTGCAGGGCCATTCGAACGCCTAGCCGTTCAATCAACCTGCATGGTCGTTTGATCGCTAGAATAGAAGTTCTGACTCATCTTCTTCCTTTCAAACCCAAAACTGAAAATGCACATAAACATCATAAACTTTCAAATCTCACTCCCAAACATCATAATAATGAAATCCATGTTTAGTAAACAGTAAGAAATCACAAGAAAGATTAAGCTTTACTAAATCCATCATTAAAGCTCAACTCCATGTAAACCCACATCAAACTCCACCACACTTCAAATATGAAATCACGGACCTATTTCTGATGAAATCCCTACCATCAGTGAGCTTCTTGACTTGAAATCGATGCTTCAACACCTACAAATCCTACCCACAATTGGGTTTTGTTAATACTTACATAAATCCACTTAAAAATACCTAAATCTCTTGAAAACTTATAGATCTAGGGTTTATTAAGTTCAAAAATAAAATCCCTTTCATAAAGGTTTGAAATAGAGGTTAAAATAAGTTGCTTTATGGGTAGAAATTAAGATTAAACCTTAACAAAAGAATAAATTTAGAAAGTTTAGGAGAAACCCTAAGTAATTAGTGGAAGATTAAGCTAATTATTACCTTAAATCACATTTTCTTCTTTAAAAATAGGGATTAGGGCCTCCTAAGCTCCAAATTCCAACCCTTCCCAATTGGGAAAATGATTGTGCCTTTCTATTTATAGTAAGCTTTGGGGTAGACCTAATAAATAGGTAGGGTATAAATAGAATTTAATACTAAAAGTGGAAAACTTGCTTATTTTAAGCCTAAATTGATGTCTAAAAATTTTGAAATATTTATTTACTATCATAAGATGTTTGTAGGGTCATGTGGGACACTTCATCCAAATTATGAACGTAGGGCCCACAGCAGGTTCTGCCCCCTAATTTTTAAGAAAAATAGTTAAAATTCTAAAATTTTTAGAAAAATTTGTATTGACTTATATTAACATAAAGAAAATTTGATTAAAAACTATTGTTAATGACCTTAATTTCAAAAATAAGTCAAACCGGCCAAATTTAATTAACATTAAACAACACAATAACAATTATAGAATACTGCACTTAAGCCGAGGACATGTGAAGGCTTCATGTATGAGAGTAGGTGGTTCTAAATTCTAGTTTTGTACTAGAGCTAGGCTTCGTTTTCTCATACATTCAAACATTCTCCCCCTTTGTCTATTTCGTGACAAAACTCTACAAAGTATAAAAATAAAAAATTTGTTACTCTTTATATTTAGTGCGTTGATTTTCACTTATACAAAATATGACAATATTCAACCTGACCCTTTATTATTTGGAATTGATCTTGAAAAATGTTGAACCTATCCTTAATTTGCATATTTTAAACAAAAAAATGACATACCATAAGTGTTAATAAGGAAATTTGCATGATTTTCCATCATTTATACTCCTTAGTTTTTGTACGAAATAGTAAAAAAGTTATTTAGAAGAGTCCCGTTTATACGAGCCCGGGCTCACACGCGTCGGTGTGCGCTCGGGCTCATTCGGTCGTCGGATTTACATCCGACGGCCCATCAAACTCATGGGGCATTTAAACCATGAGTTTGATGGGCCGTCGGATATAAATCCGACGGCTCAATGAGCCCGGGCGAATGCCAGCGCGCATGAGCCCAGGCTCATATTAACTTTTTCCTATTTAGAAATATAAAAAGCCACCATTAAAGCATCATAGAGACAAAGAAAAATAAATATATACAGTAAGGCTCATATGTCTAAGAAGAATAACTAATGAAATGAAGTACAACTCATGAACTTTCAAAAATTAAGATACATGAAATAAATCATCATCATATGTTGTCTCATAACCAGAAATCCAATGAATTATATCGAGGTTTTGGTCAAAATGCACATGAATCTCCTCCCTAAAATTCATAAACTCTTGATAAGTAATCAAGTGGTGTGGATCCTCAAAATCCTCAAGCTATACAACTACTCTCCTCTATCATTGTGCTCACCATTGGAAGATCTCGTCCTACGGAATATAGTGGAGTCTCTATAGCACATCCATGTCCCTGTTATCTCTCCTCGAGGAATACAAATGTTTTGAGAAATGAAAATCCTAGACATAACATGGGGTAAGGGCCAATATCTCATGTGAACGGACATGGAGAAATGAAAAGAGCCAACCAAAAACAATCGTAGGTGAATCAAGCTCACAATTCGGCTCCAAAAGAAGATAGAGAATCCATGCCATAGTGTCGTCCACTAGCTCCATCCATGATCTCCATATATCATCTGACTTATAATGTGGAGGATCCCAAATGTAGTAGTCGTGTTGTGGTCGTGAATCGATGAAACTATGACCTTTATCTATACGCAGAAGTCATCCATTCATTATGCTATCCTCTCAAAGCTCATAGCCTTGAAACTTTAGGTAACAAATGGGTGCTCTATCTAAACCCATAGCCTGCGCCACTACATTTGCAGTGATCATGAAAATTGTGCAATTGATTTGACCAATTGAAGTCAAGTCATCCAGATTTGTCTACGAAGAGTAAAATTGCCAAAACGAATTTGGGGAAGAGTGGAAATAGGGTGATAGATATACTACCAAAATAATATGCCCACGGAGGAGTCATAAAAATCCAAGAAATGCACTTCGTTTGTGTATCGAACACAAGGGATCGCAGAGTTATAACCATAGATGTGTCTTGGGGTCCTGTGCATCCTAGAATTTTTTAAATTTTATTGAAAAAATTACCTTGAATTTTGAATTTATGACAATACCCTTAGTAAAACATTTTACATATTTGATTGAAATTGAAGTATGTTGTAGACAAAAGTGAACTAATCAAGTTTTCTATTTACATCATCTATTAATTTTTCTTAAAATTACGCAAATTTTTAAATTTTCACGAAGCGGTGATTTTTTGAAAGTTCCACTTTAAAATCTATGAAAACTTGATTTTTAATTGATGAAATCATGTGAAAAGTTTTAGGAATGCAAATCTAGTTCTAAGAAAGAATCATAATGGTTTAAATCTCATTGAGAATCATTGAAAAACATTTAGGAATTGAAAATTTAGGTAATGGGCGCTTATCACTTGATTTGAGGTTTTTTAAATCTGTCATGAAATCAAGCTTCTTGATAAATATTTGGAGCAAAATCTAAAGCTCTAAAAAATGGAGCTTTTCCCTCTTGTTTGATGTGAAGAAGGTGAAAAATGAGGTTAAAAATCTTAATATCATACCATTGGGCTTTGAGTACTTTGGCCAGTGATGGATCAGTTGTGAGAAGATTTGGTGATCATTTAGCTTTGAGTAAGTTTCAAATATTTTTAAAATTATATATATATATATATATATATATATATATATATATATATATATATATATATGTATATATTAAAATTTAACATATATTACAAGGAATTTCATCATATGAAAGTCTTGATGGAAGTCTAACATGCTCCTCTAATTTTTATTACATAGAATCTACTTGTATCAAACTTCTAAGTCTTTAAGTGTCAAAGGTTTCTCAATTGAATTTTATTCTAGAAATTGACTTGAGTTTTACTTGATGTGTGCAAGGTTTTCTAAAACACAAAATTGTAACATCAAGAAGAGAAAATCAACTTGATCTTCACTCTTTTGGTTCATTCCTCTTTTTATTAAATAACAAACACTAACCATACTATTTTCTAGATTTAATATGAATTAATAAACTTTAAATCTTGAGCTAAACATTCAGAAACAACAAAAAATAAAACTACTCTAGTAAGGTTTCTAACTATGTTTTTGTGCTTTTGATTTTTTTGCTTTTTATCTTAACATGTGAAAAAACAATAAATCAAAAACAAAAATGGAAACAAAAACAAAATGCATGAAAAAATGTCTCATTTATTTGAAAGAAATAAATCATGGACCAAAGAGAACAAATTCTCTATTTTGTGAGAATCACCCCTAGCCTTGCTTGGCCATCATATCCTAAGGTAACCTCAGGGGATTTTTCATATCTTCCCAATTTGGTCTTTCAAGTGTTAACACTTGATGGGGTGACCTAGATCTTTGATTTCTAAAGGTCTTATTCTTATCTCTCATAAAGTTTTTCTTGAGAGTGTGATTGTTAAGGCACTCTTTTCTAGTGTATGTGTCATTGTGGTAAATATCACAAATTCCCATAGAACTAGGTTTCAATTTTTATTTGCTTCCCTTCTATATGCTTGATTTGGGTAGGAACAACCTTGGTTTCAATGACAATCTTTTTAGCCTTCACAGAGATTGGGGTGTCGAGATTTCATACTACTATTGAATCCTTCTACCTTCTCCTACAGGATTTTAATTCTCTTTGAAGTGTACCAGATTTAACGTTTTGTTTTTGCAATTCATCTTTGTGTTCACTAACCTCTCCTTTTGCCCTTGCTTCAACTCAGACAATTTGTTTGTTTCTTAAGAAATATTTTTATCTTCTCATCTCTCTCAAGTCTTATTTTTCTTGTCAACTTAATGACTTTTCAAAATGTTTTTCCTACTCATCTTGAGACTCATCATCCTCATATGGTTTAGAGTCCAATTCCAATGAATTCGACTCTTGGCATCCACTGCTAGAACTATCAAGATCTAAACTAGCATGGAGTGTAGTGTAGTTGCACAATTCATCTTTAGGTTCAATTGAGCTTTGATTAGAAAAAGTTGTTCGAAGGGCTTTCCCTTTCATTTTATCTTGTCCTCTATTTTTCTTAGGTTTCTCATTAGAAGAATTATGCCCATCTCCATTAGGGCACTCAACAACGAAATGTCTTAATTTATAACATATGAAATACCTAATATTCTTCTACACTACTTTGTTTGTCATCTCTCCATTCATCTCTCTAACTAATTTGTTTTGTGTACTAGACTTTTCTAACTCCTTACCCAAATTTTTTCTGTTTGGAGAACATCCTAAATTCTTTAGTCAATAACACAAGTTTCTCATCCTCACTTGAATCATAAAAAATTTCCTCATCTAAGGTGATCATAGCTTCTGTTTTCTTATGAATTATCCTAGAAAACCTCAAAGCTATTTGTTTTCCTTTGCTGTTATAAAAATTTTCCCTTTTTGGTTCATATGATTCTTTATTCATCTCAATGGTTCTTAGCTTTCCAACTAGTTCCTTAGTATCTATGGTGTTTATATTTTTAGATTCATTTATTCTTGTCACCTTGGTTTTTGAATTTTCTATACAAAGATATAAGAATTTTCATCACCACTTAGTGATCCACGGTTGGTTTACCTAATCGATCACATATGCTAACAATATAGGAAAGTTTACCATAATACTCAAAAGTAGACTCATCTTGACTCATCAAGATATTTTCAAATTCCAAGTGTGATGATCGGGAGCCTTGACAATGTAATGACATATGTACCTTCTTTGTATTTCACCAAGCGATCTCATGCTACTTTTGTTAAAATACAATTTGTTATGAGCCAATGTTGGCTCTTTCAAATTGTATTAAAGATAGCACTAAGTGCTTTGCTATTTTAATTAGTCATTTCCCACTCCAACTCATTCCAATCAAATTCTTCCTTGAAAATATCGTTCTCATCTTTATCCTTCATCATTGGGGGATTCCAACCTTTTACCATGACTTTCCATGAATTACCATCAAGGGCTTGGATAAGTATCTCATCTAATTTCAATAATAAAAAATATTTGACCATTGATTGTATAAAGGTTGTCAATTAATGGGATTTCCCAAGTCGCCATGCTCATTCATATTAAAATAAACCATTGAAAACTAAGCAAGCAAATAACTGCAACAAGAAAGTGACAATAATATAGAGAGAAAACCTAACTTCAGTAGAAAGTGATCAATCAAAACTGATAACAAAGAAATTAAAATCCCCAGCTACCATTTGTGAATTTAAGACCCTTCAATTCTATTAGGGTCACCAGAGTGTTTCTGTACAAAACTAATAACATAGCGAACTAGAAGTTATAGCCTATTTTATGCAAGAAATTACTAGCTACTAATGTGAAATATTATCAATCAAGCATGCCACAATGAACACTCAAGAATTTGCTTAACGTGGAAACCCAGACAAGAAAAAATCGTGTGACTAGTCTAGGATGATTGATCAATGCATTATGATGCTTTAAGAATTTACAAAAAACAAGTTATCAACCTCCCTAGCTAGAAGTCCATCTCTAGTTCACTTGGCCACCAAAGTCCATCTTGGTGCTTCTTGAACTTCTCTTTCTCATCTTCTTCACTAGTACAATCTCTTGATTCTTGTCAAGCATTAATATAGTTCATCTTGATGTTCCTCCTCCAACATCTTGTGTGTGATGTGATTATGACCCTCTCATGAGATTTTAATATCCATCTAATCAATCTAACGGATCACTACATTGCCCCTAGTCCAATTATCTAGTGAAAATAAAGTCTACGAGTAATGACCTCTTTCACACAAGAATTTCTCTATGTAGTGGAAAAAAATATAATCATTCAAAACTATTTATGATCAATCTACAAAGCAATCAATTCACAAGCATGTAGTATCACATAAGGATTTTTAAGTGGAAAATATACTAGGGTAAAAAACCATAGACAACCTTTCTCTAGGCCCAAATCAATGCAATAGTAAGCAAGACATTTTTACAAGACCAAGAACAAACCACCAACCTCTTTGAGATTCTGACAAAACAAAACTCCTTTCTTTGTTCTTCTCTATTCCTTTTTGCTGATGGCCATTATGTTTCGCTTGAACCCTTAAAGCTTTTCTTCTCATGTTCTATTTTTATCTTCTTCTAGTTCCTCAATCAAAACTTCTTTTAATTATTAATTAGCCTTTGAGTATTCTTCAATCATCTTAATGAAGAATCAATTGCTCCTCAAGCTCTCTTATGTTTGCGAAAAAGTGATTGTGGGAACGCATTTTCAATATCTCTCACCCATAAGATTTTCTCTCAAAAACTATGATGATGCAAGGAAAATATATGTGAAGGTCTTTTCCCTTCTATTCTCAAATATTGAAAGATCTAGATTGATCAAAGAGCACATATAGGAGAGAAGATCAAGCTAATGCTAGTAAGCAACCAAGGAGTGGTTGATTCAAAATTAGAGTGGTGCAAAGAACTAATCATGTGCAGAAAATGATGAAGTATTTGTTGTTTGTAAATAGTAATTCTCTAATATCTAGTTTATAAAGTGCATAGTTAATTTTGAAAGTGTGTCATGTTATTTTTCCCTAGTTGAGTTTCATGTAAAAAATCTTGTTTGTTTGATTCATGATTTGTTTGCTAAACTTTGTTGGTTTGTAATCAATATGTGTGGCAAACATAAATCAATAAAAATAAAGTGCTTCTAATCCACAATTGAGTTGTGAGATTTATCTTCCTTTTTAAAAACAAAATAAACTCAGATTTTGTTCTAATTCAACTATCATAATTCTTATGTGTTCTAATGAAAATTTGTAATAAAATCACTAAGCAAACATACAAGAATTTTTACATGGAGACCCAACTAAAGAAAAACCATTGGACACTTTGTCCAAATTAAATATGAACTATGTAAACGAGAGATTACATAATTACCAATTATGAAGAAAAATGACTCTAATTCTAAATCAACTACTCCTTCGTTATTTACCAATAATAGCTTGATCAATCTCCTCCTCTTTGTGCTCTTTGATCAATCTAGATCTTCCATCTTTTCTATTGGAATGAATCTTTTTTTCAATCTTCTCAATAACAATCTTCAATAAAACACCATATCACACATATCTATTTGTGCACTCATCTCACCTCTGATTACTCATTTTATTAAGTATGTAAAAATAAAAACCTAGAAGACTAATTCTCTATAAAAACCATTAGAGAAACTCTACACAAGTTCTCTAGTCTTTTGAAGCCTTCTCTTTTTCTCTCCTCAAGTTCCTAACCCCTTTTATAGGCTGCCCAAGTAACAAAAGGGACATGTCTTCAACTAGGAATCTAAATCAAACAAGAAAGGTCAATTTTAGTTAATTTTGCATTACATCGATCAATCATTTCACAGTGCGATCGATTGATTGCCTATTTCCTTCTATCGATTTCACTCATTGATCGATTGACTCCATGAAGCGATTGATTGGTTTTGTTTCTATTAAATTTTTAGCATAGGCTTCCAATCTTCCATTTGATCAATTCATCGAAATGATCAATCACTCAATAATTTTCCTAGAGAACCTTGCTACAATCAAGGCTGATTGATTGCTACTATGCATTGATTGCTCTGAAAAAATTGAAGTTTCTAAAAAGTCTTCATCTCTCACAATTCTTTCGCTCACCTAAGGCCTCTTTTACCTTAAAGCATGTGAATATGACATGTGTGCATGTTTTTACCTGTTAAAACACCAATTTGAATCTTCCTTTAACTCCATCTTTAGAATACTATCTTCAGACTTAAGCTAACCTAAAATTACTCCCATTCATGACATTGTTTTAATCACATAAATAAGACAATACAATACAAAAAGGATACTCTTGTTCTTACAAACTTTTTGTTAGAATACCTAGGAGTTGTGCACGTTAATTAAAAAAACATATATTTATTTTATTTCAAAGGGGAATATAAATCTTGTAACTCAATTGCGGGTTAAGGGCACTTTATTTTTCTCAGTTTGTTTTTGCTACACATATAAATCACAAACCAACAAGTGGTAGCTCAAGTTATTTAAGTATTTTTTGTGGTCTGACTGTGCTTTTAGTTACTATGGAATTCAAAAAACATACTTAGTTTATCTCTATTTGTTTCATATTTTGTTGTGGTTAGGAATAACCATGTTTTTTTATTAAATGAAAGTGGTTTGTGCAAAATTTTACAATGGAATATGAAAATTTTGAACTTGTGCATAATAAATCTTTGTGTGATGACAAAAACCATGAGTTGCATGAGAAAATTAAAAGATGAATTGAAGAGTTCTAATGCAAAATTAAAAGAGTTTGTTAAAGGTAATGATAAACTTCATAAAATAATTTCTTTTGGAGAATTTGGAAGTGATGAGAGTAGTCTAGGGTATGTGGAACATAAGAACTCTAAATCTCTAGGGTGAACTAAATTTGTTAAGGGTAGTAATTTGGAACAAAATGTTGTTGTTCTTTAAATGCTAAACCCTTGGTTAGAAAACAATTGTCTAAGAAGGAACTCTTGACTTAATTTGAGCCTAACAAAAATAAATTAGTAAAGAAGCCACTAATTATTAGAGAGGATGTTAAAAGTGACTTGTTTAAATAAATCATATGGATGAGTAAAAACTTGAGAGAACTTTGTGAAAAGGTCCAAAATCTTGAACATAGGGCTCACATACATTATTCCCTAAGATACTTTCATAAGTATAATGCTCATAATGGTTATCACAAGAAGGAACAAAGATTGGAAGCAAAAATGCTTGGGAAAGACAAACATGATAAAAACTTGAGTGATTTTCAAGAGTTTGTAAAAAATAAAAATAATTTTGGTAAAGAGGATGTGAAGTATAGTGTAGTGAAGCTTACCACCATAAAAACGTAACACTCTAACATACAATACCAGTAGTAGATGTTGAAAATATATAACTAATGATAAATCTTTATTTACATACTTGGTAGAAAAATATGTTAAAGAAAGTTACCTTTGGAGATAGTACCATGAGGATAGTTGGCATAGGCGCATTAATAATTTCTGGATTGCCTGATTTTGGTAATATTTTATATGTAAGTAGTTTGGAAGGTAATCTTTTAAGCATTTGTCAAATTTGTGATTCTGGGTTTATTATGATGTTTACCAAGAAAGCATGCTTTATGATTAATAAATCTTAAAGGACTTGTGTTAAAGGAATGAGAGCCCATAATAGTTGTTATTTGCTTGATTCAATTTAATTTGCAAACTTGTCTTTACTTAATAATACCTATTTGTGGCATAAAAGGTTAGGACATGTTCATTTAAGAGATAACAAAAATAACCAATAATAGAATCATTCGAGGTGCCTCAATTTGAAAATTTCTTGAAAGTTATACATGGTGCTTGTCAAAAGAGTAAATAATCAACTCCCATCATACAAAGTTGAAATATGTGAGAATTGAGTGACCTCTAAAATTGATAAACAATGGAAGCAATCAACTAGTTTAGGTGGTAAGAAGTACATATTGGTGATGGTGGATTACTTGGGTAGATTTCTTTAGAGAGAAATCACATACTTGTGAAGCATTCAAAACCATTTCCCTTACCATCCAAAATCAGAATGGTAAACATCATGACCATTATATGTTATAGAGGAGTTAAATTTACTAATTTTAGGTTTAAAAAATATTGTGGTTAGTTTGGGAATCACCATTAGTTTTCAACATCTAAAACCTCACAATAAAATGGAATTGTTGAAAAGGAAAAAATATGACTATCGAGGAAATTGGCTAGAGTGACGCTCAATGAGAAGAACTTAAGCAAATTATTTTGGATAGAATCTATTAGCATTAATACATATATCCTTACCTAACACATTCTAAGCACCTTATGAGTTGTGGAGAGATAATAACCTAACTTTCAAACACTTTGTAGTTTTTAAAAGTTCTTGTCACATCTTGAGAGATAGAGGCCTTTGGAAAATTTGATAGCAAGAATCATGATGTGATATTCCTTTGATATTCTTTGAGAAGTAAGTCATACAAGGTGTTTAATAAAAGAACTCGAATTGTCATGGAGCTTCCCAATGTGTCTATTAACATGCATAAATTTTTTAAGAACAAAAGGTTCAAAATGAAAAAGGAAAACAAAAGGTTGTTAATTGATATGAATATGATGAACCACCTAATATTTTTTAGAGTTTAATATTTATCTAAATGAGAGTTGTGGATCACTAGATTGCCCCTAGTCTGATTATCAAACAGGTAAAGACTACAAGTTCTAGCCTCAATGCGTAGGAATTTATTTTTAAAGTGGAATAAATAAATCTAAGTATTAAGATCCATCCATGATTAATAAAAAAAAACTACATATGTAAACCACACGATCACACAAGGATTTATTGTAGAAATCTACAACTCAGGTTAAAAAAATACGACAGCTCCATAAGGCCAAATCAGTGAACTAGAACAATATAAATCTTACAAGATTTAAAACAACAAACCAACCATAAGACTTGACACAACCTAATTTTGTTCAATCTTCCCTTGTTATTGGCTTTCAAGTTTCTTCCTCTATCAAAATCATCAAGTTTTCCCTCATTATGTTCTAATCTCTGTCTTCTTCTTCGAGCAACTCAAACAATAACTCCTTCCTTGTTTGTTGATCTACCTCTAGTGATTCTTCAACACCTTTGAAGGACTTTGCTAACTCCTATTTCAAAAATATTCGTATGAAATCTTCTCTTCTTAGATGTGTATTAACATGAATTCACCAATTGATATTTTCTTCAAACTCCTTTGTGAATTCTAAAAAGAAAACAATATAAAAATGATTCTATTTTCTGTGCCAAAATTTTTTAAGTTTTCCTCTCTTCAATTTTGTCACTTCTTATCCTTTGCATGGGTATCTAAAATGATTTGACACTTTAACTTCAGCAAGGATAAAAATCAAATCCGGAAAGGTTTTTTTAGGGCAACTAAAACTGCTAGAAATTATCATTCACTATTTTCTGAACACATGACTCCTTGAGTGATCGATCGGTCTACGAAGCAATTGATTGATAAGCTCTTAGATTTGTTTTACAAATGACTAATTCAGGTGTCAATCTATGGTTTCTAGGGGCAATCAATTGATTCATTGGTTTTGTTCCAATGGTCATCAGTAATCAATCAATTCAATCAGTACACTCTTCCATCGACCGATTGATAACTCTATTTAATGACAATTTTGTCTGTTTTACCTTAAATCTTCCGAAACCTTTGAAATCACTTCTAAAACTTCTCCATGTAATTTTAGTATGAGAATGCGAACTAAATAAACTTGATGACTCATCAACATCCTTTAGTTTTTAGTCTTGAACCATAAGAACATGCCTACTCTATTTTTCATACCATCAATTTTAAACCTGACTCAACCACAACTACATATAATCAAATTTTAAAACTAATTACATATTAAAGGTATCTCACATAAATTTGACAAAGAAATTAGCCATTTAACCTAATGTATAATATGGTCTAACAATCTCCCCCTTTGGTTATTTCTTGTCAAAACTCTGCATAATTAAAAATTGAAATAAAAGTACAACTCTTGACATAATACATTTCTATCAATTTGTACGAATGACTTGACAACAAAAGCCATTTATAAACCTTAAAAAGTTTTTTATAAACTTGTACTTCCCCTTCGCACTTAAAATTAAATGATTAGTGTAACACTATCTAGTGAAGTATAAAGATGAACACTTTGATTGACATTAATCATTTTGCCCCTTTTGTCATAAATATACAAAAAGTCAAGTAATAATTAAAAAAATTATTCAATTAGGCACAATCAAGTCACATATAACATAAACAATGTCTATAATCACATATTCATCTCATAATTAGTTTCAAAATACATTCATAGTTAAATGATATATAAATTGAACTAAAGCAAGTTTAAGAACAGAATAAATGAAAAAGTGGTACAATAATAAAAACAATTAACGAGTTACAACATCATCATCATCATCATACTTCTCACCCTCACCCTTAGCTTGTGGGAATATATCTTTGAGCATACGTATGATATCTATTAGACTATGTAGAACTATATCTTGATATGCTCTGAACTTAGCAATGGTAACAAGTCTGTCCAGTTGATCTTGAGGTGCTAGTACCTGTGGCTCCTCGATGTCTCCCACCTAGCCTTTATGATTGACATCATATGTCAAACTACAGCTATACTATAGGACCCATCCCAACCATTGTTGTCTCTCCATGTGGCATCCTAACATGAACTCACATAAAAATCCTACACAAGATATAAGGGTAGGGTAACATCTTGTGTGTTTGCCCATGCAAAAATATCATCATCTGACCAAATATGATAGATGTAAGATCAAGTTGAAGCTCCAGATGTGCAAGGAGGTAAAGAATCCTAGCTATCATGTGATCATTCCTCTCCTCTTGAGCACTCCAAATGGCATATTGTGCTATGACATAAAGCTAACAAAAATTAATTGTCATCGAATGTGCAAGCAAATACTCATCTAGCTCTAGACCTCTAGGAAGTCCCATCAATGTTCGAGTTAACTCACTATCCATTGGAAACTCCTAATAATCAAAATGTGGATAGGTGAGTGGTATCCTCTTACATCCAATCACCTCGGGAATGACCTGAGGTGAAACTCTCACATGCAAGCCACCTACTACTCAAACTAATGAATTATCATCTTCCAATTGGAGTGATGAGTACCACTCTCTAACTATATGTGGCTAAAGAGACTGACCAGAGGTAGAAATGGGCTTGAAATAATCCACCATGGTCGTGCCTCAATCCAGTCCATAGAAGACTAGGGGAATGTGCAAAAAACTACATTCACACCTAATAAGTGTAACCCTATTTGCTCCACTCGTCAAAGCCCTTGGATCCCCTAACCCGTACTCAATGGTGACCTATTGCTCCTTTGCTCTCCCCATCTAAATTCATTACAAAGAATATTTCTAAGGCTACACATTAACTAGGAAATAAAAACTATACAGTAATAGTCATAAATCTTCAAAAATCATTGAAATACGTGTTAAAAATTATATTTCTGAAATTAAACAAAACCCTAATAATGTTGTGTTTGATTGACTTCAAAATTTGGTACAATGAAGAAATCAATGATTAAAACAAAAGCTAGTTTTGTTGATTTTGTAATTAATTTTCCTTTAAGTTAAGTACATCCACATATTATGTTCATTAACCCTTGCCTTAGATTATTCAACTCCATTGGTATGTAATTGTGAATTTTTTCTATTTTTTTTGACACATCAATTTTCTTTTATTAATCTTTGAAGAAAGCACCAATGTTTTCAACACTTATTTATTTTAATCTTGAATCTCACAAGATCACTTTTAAAACAAAGATAAATTTGTTTTGTCCCTTATATCGACTAAATTTACATTTCAACTCACTTTAGCTAGAATCTATGTACATTGTTCTCCTAAAAAGATAATATAATAAAAACTCAATAAGAAAGTGCTCAAGACTTTTTCTGAGTTATGATATTTTCCTAAAATCATTTGTTAGGGCTTGGCCTTTTTCTTTTCTTTTCTCTCATTTTTCTTGATATCAAGCAGATGAGAGCTTCACACTAGCCTAGACCGACATAAGTAGGAAACCCTTTCCCATCATCTTTTAAAAGAACAATTCTATTACCAAGATGTATTGAAGTACAAAAGACTCATAAGCAATTATGTATATTGCATGAAATTTTATTTTTTTCTTTTGAAATATAAATATGAATCTAACAAAATATCTTCTAATTTGATCACTAAGACTCTACTAGAATCCAAATAGCTAAGTCAACTTATGTTTAAGAATTATCTCATGATGTTTATACATTAAAGTGATGTAAGACTCAACATGATGTGTGGAATGTTTTAAAAACAAAGAATTTCAACATTAAGCTAAAGAAAATCAAATTGATCTTCACTCTCATTGTGTATCATTCTCTTCTTTAAGTTATGTTTGATCACTAATCCTCACTCTCATAGTGTATTCTTCTCTTCTTAAGAGTTGAACTAATCAAAAATAAAATCAAAGCCAATTGCAAAAATGAGCAAAAGCTACACTAATTTTTTTGTGGTTCTTATCATCTTTTTTTTTACTAATTCAAACCAATGGATTAAAAATATGAAAAAATAAATTAAAATATGATAAAAATAAAAAAAGGAGTGTCCAAAATATCGAAAGAATTAAATCATTGACGTAAATCAGAATCTATTTACATAGAGATGACATGCTCCTTAGCGTTGCCTAAAAACATAAAGTGTTGTTCTTTGCTCTTCCTAATTGATCATTCAATGCTTAAAGATCATTCTTCTTCACCCACACACATTTCATCTTCTTTTCATAAACTTGGTGGGGCAACTTAGGGGTAACGTGTATTGTGTGCTTCTCCTTCTTTGACATAAGATTGAAACGATGATTCTTGAGACACTCTCTTTTAGTATGGGAATCACTATGACATATATCATACACACCCACAATATTAGAACATATCCTCACTTATTTCGCTTTTGACCTAGGTGGGTTGGACATTATCTTAGGGTTTTTGTCAATCTCCTTTTCCTTCATGAAGATAGTAGTTTTACTAAGGTTAGTCAAACAATTCTTAAAACCTAAACAAATCTTGTTAGTTTGACCAATGCTCAACATGGTCTCCAACTTCTTCCCACTCTTAAATCCTTCTATTATCTCTTTAAAAGACATAAGTTCTCTATTTAGAGCACTAGACTTTTCTTTATTATTTTGTAGGTCTTTCTTAAGTTTACTCACTTCTCTCTCAAGTTTGATATTTAACTCCACTAACCTATTTGTCTCTTGAGAAGACAAAACTAAATCATCCTCTTTATTTTTCAACTCTCTCTCAAGGCCTTTGGTTGTCCTAGTCAAAACTAAGAAGTATTTGAGGACACCTTTGTATTCATCAAAATAAAACTCAGACTCTTGTGTTCACTTTAAGAGAAGTGGACTCATGGGCCTCTTCTTCAGAACTATCTTCCTTCATACTTGCAAGGAAGGCTGTACAGTTACATATCTCATCTTCATAATAAGAACTCTCATCAAAGTAGTTGTTTGAAGCTCCTTGCCATTTCTCTTGTGGATAACAAAAATTATTGTTAAGTTGATCAGTAGCAAAGTGACATATCTTTCCACTTTCAAAATACTTCATATTCTTCTTGTTTTGTTTATTTTGCCTCTCATCCCTCTTATCCCCTCATCTCTTCCCTAAATTTTGACCGTTATTCTTAAACTTAAAGTTCTAAGACTTCATGAATTTCTCCAAGTTTTTAGCTAACAAAAGCATTAGTTCCTCACCTTCTTCAGATTCTTCAAATTCTTCTAAGGTGTTCAAAGCTTCATTCTTTTTGAAAGTTCTCTTAGATGCTTTTAGATCATTTTGGTTTCCCTTTGATTTTTCAAACAACTCTTTCTTATTTTCATAAGATTCTTCTTACATCTCAAAAGTTCTAAGGTTCTCAACCAACTCCTCAATGTCTAAGGTATTTATTGTTTTAGATTTAGTAATAACTGACACCTTAATTTTATTTTTAGAGAACAAGGACCTTAAATATTTCCTCATAACTAGGTAATCAGGTATGGGCTCCCCTAATTGATCACATGTATTTACTATGCCTGATATCTTTGCATAAATTTAGAAATAGTCTCATCTTCCTCATTATCATGTATTCAAATTAGAGGGTAAGCATCTATAGCCTAGACACTTTAATAGCTTCACTTCCCTCATTATATTTTACAAGTTTTTCGCATACAACCTTGGTAAATGTGCCATTAGAAATTTACCTTTGTTGTGATTTTCCTACAACATTCAACAATGAACTATGGGCTTTAATAATTTGATCTATAAGTTTTATTTCATTTTTATACCATTCACTCTCATCTTTTAAGATTAAATTTCCACTTTTGTCTTTGGTCATTGGAGGATTCCAACCTTTAATCACTGCTTTCCAAACATTCCCATCAAGTTCTTGAATAAAAGCTCTCATCCGATTCTTCTAATATTAAAAGTTTTGACCATCAAACAATGGTGAATGATTAATAGGATTACCAAGATTTTCATGTTCATTAATTGAGTTAAATGACCCAGTCGTAGAAATTAATCAAACCAAAATCACCGAAGCTACACACTTTAAGCAATTAAAGTAAGGAGAATTATAATAGAAGCAAACTAGGGTACACAAATCAGCAAATTTATCAAGTAATTCTTAAAGAAAACAAGTTCACTAGGCATAGAAATCAAACCTTCAAACAAGCTATGTAGCACTCAAAATCAAAATATGGGAAGATTAAGCAAGTTAGTGATGCACTAACATAAAAAAATAGATTGATATCAAGAAACAAACTCAAATTTTTAACGAAAATCCTTAGTTACCACTTGAGAGTTTAATATCCATATTGATGAGGTTAGTATATCACTAGTTGCCTCTAGTTTGATTATTTAACAAAGATAATGACTATGAGTTCTAGCCTTGATGCACAAAAAATTATTTTTAAAGTGGAATAAGCAAATATAAGTATTAAAATTTATCCATGATCAATCAATCAACAAACCACATGCAAACTACACAATCACACAAGCATTTAACATGGAAATCTCAAACTTAGGTAAAAATAACTTGGTAGCCTTACAAGGCCAAATCAATGCATTCAAATGATATATATTTTACTAGATTTAAAACAACCAATGAACCTTAAGACTTGACATAACCTCTTTTTTTTCAATCTTCTCTTATTATTAGAGTTCAAGTTACTCCATCCACTGAAGCCTTGACGATTTCCCTCTTTGTGTTCTAATCTCTGTCTTCTTCTAGCAACTCAAACAAGAGCTCCTTCCTTGCTTGTTGATCTACCTTTTGAAATTCATCAACATCTTTGAAGAGCTTTCTGACTACTCTCTCTAAAATTTTTGTGTGAAATCTTCTCTTTTAAGTTGTATATTAGCATGAATTTACCATTGATATTCTCTTCAAACTCCTTTGTGAATTCTCAAGGAAAATAATATGAAAAAGACTCTCCTTTCTTCTCCAAATTATTCTTGGTTTTTCTCTATTCGATCTCGTTACGTCTTATCCTTTATATGGGTCTCCAAAATGATTTGGCAGTTTGACTATAACAAGGAAAGAAATCTAATATGGAAAGGCTTTTTTAGGGCAACGAAAACTATTAGAAATCAATCATTTCAAATAGCAATTGAGCATTCACTGTTTTGTAAACACACAACTCCTTAAGTGATCAATCAGCCTACAAAGTGATCTATCAATAAACTCTTGGTTTTATTTTACAAATGACTAATTTAGTTGTTGATTGATCATTTATAGGGGTGATTGATCTATTCATCGATTCCTTGCCATTGTTCATAAATGATCGATCAATGACACGATTTAATGATAGTTTTATTATTTTTACACTAAAACCTCTTAAATCACTTCAAAAATATCTCTAAGTATTTTGGTATGAGAATGTAAACTGAATAAGCTTTATAACCTATCAACATCCTTTAGTCTTGATCAACAAGAACATGTCTGCTTCTATTTTTTGAGTCTATCAATTTTAAACCTGACTCGACTACAACTACAACTACAACTAATTAGATTTTAAGACTAATTACATACTCAAGATTTCTTACATAATTTTGACAAGGAACTTAGCAAAATAACCTAACAACTTGCATATATGTTCTAACATTTTTTAGTGATGCAACTTGTAAAGAACATGTACAGGCGGTAGTTCATGATGTTGATCATATACATGAATTTGAAGCTCATGAGGCTGATTAGGAACTAGAAGTTCAACATAGACAAGTACTAATTGGGTTCAAAAGTACTTTCTTGTAACCAATGTGATTAGAGACATCATTGAAGGAGTGGGTTCCAGACGTCAATTAGATAAACAAGTAAAATTTTCTTATTATGTATTTCTCTTAAAATCGAAGAGATTGATGAAGCTCTTTAGGATTAAAATTGGATAAATAGAATGCAAGAAGAATTAGGTCAATTCACGAAGAATGATGTGTGGTATATTGTCTGAAAACCTAAACAATGTCTTCTAAAAAAAAGAATACCTAAACAGTGCAATGTGATAGGTACGAGGTGGATCTATGAGAACAAAGCCCTTTTTGTAACTAAATGGTACACATGAGTAGAGGACATTTATTTTGATGAGATGATAAGTATGAAATCTATATCTATTTTATACGCCTTTTTACCTTATTTGCTAGTATAGATTAGGTTAATTTAGAGTTAGTTATGGTTTATTTAGATTAAGATAGATATTAGTATTTTAGTTTAATTATTAATAATTTTGTAGTTATTAGTTGTTTAGACATGTATTTAAATCAAGTTGGAATTTTAATTACATTATACATGTCTAAAATATGGTATTTTATGTTTTGTAGGTAAAGTGCGCTTATCGAAGTACTTGGACGATGTTTGAAATGCTTAAAAATAGTCTTTACATGCTTTAAAGTGATTTGGACAACTTTTCGGAGTTATAAACAAGTTAGAAATTAATATGGATACGAAGGAAAGCTTAATGAACAGAATATGAATAGTCCAGGAAAATAGAAACACTGTAGCAGATCGATCGGGGTCACTTACCGATCGATCGGGATAACGTGAATTCAGATGAAAATATAGTGTAGCCGATCGATCGGGCATGCAGGGCGATCGATCGGCATAACGTGCAGTTTCCTTGTTTGACCCAAATTCCAATCCTTTTCATATTGGACTTCTTCCTACGGAACTTATGCCTATAAAAAGACATATTTGGCTTAAAATTGGGGGGATTCCAGTAGATCTTAAGAGGAGAAAAAGGAAGAAGAAGATGGAAGAGAACTCAAAGCTTTCAATGGAGATTCAAGTGCTTTCTTCTACAATGGAAGGCTAGACTATTCTTTTACTTAGGAGTTGATGAAGCTATAAATAAGTTTCAGTTTCTTTTCTTTTTAATTTAGATCTCAGTTGTGAATGATGACAATTGTATGATATGGATTTCCTTTTTAATGGAAGAGCTTTTAATGTTTATTCAAGTCTATATTTATTTATTGTCTTGTAGATGATAAATTGATATGGTTTTGATATTTGCATCGATTCTAATTTCTGTGATTTAGATGAGATGGTCATATAATAGTTTTAATGTTCAGATAATTAATGACTTGGATGAGTTATACTAAGATTAGACGGGTCATGTCTATAGCTAGTTTAATGTAGATGATCCGTGCTATTGTCGAAGATAGTTCATGTCATGGAAGTTAATTAATGATTCTTTTTGAAGTAATTCTAGCTTGTAGCTGAGAATACTTGTTCATGTTCACACTAGATTTAGATTAAGAGTTAAGGAATTGTTATGGTTCTATAGTGGATTCAATTTTCTAAGTAATTTCCATCAAATTAATCTCTTATTTTAAACTAGTTGATTCCTTTCTTTTGCTTAATTTAAGTTTAAGTTTATTTTAGTTTTTAATCAGCAAATTCCTCTTTAGATTTAGTAATAACTCATCCATCCCTGAGGTTCGACAACCCTTAAATACTTATCCTAGTACAATTACCTTATACACTTGCAAAGGGTTTAATTATAAATGATCATGAGACATTTGCTCCTATTGCTAGCTTGAATATATTAGTTTACCTCTTGCTTCGGCTTGTCCTTTAAAATTCAAAGTATATCAAATAGATGTTAAGATTACTCTTCTGAATTAGAAATTGAATGAAGAAGTTTATGTTGAATAACCTAAAGGTTTTGTAGACCCTCAGAAACCTGATTATGAGTATAAGTCAAAGAAAACTTTATATAAATTGAAACAAGCTCGAAGAGCATGGTATGATAGGTTTACAGAATATCTAACAAGGGAAGGCAATGTAAGAAGTATGGTTGAAAAGACATTATTTATAATAAAGTTTGAGAAGCATGTGGTGATGACACAAATTTATGTTGTTGACATTATTTTTGGATCCGCAAATGATAAGCTTACCAAAACTTTTTCAAAGGAGATAAATATGGAATTTGAAATGAGTATGGAAGGTTTACTAACTTATATTCTTGGTTTGGAAGTAAAACTAACTAATTCAGGAATATTCATCTCTCAATCAAAATTAGGAAAAGATCTTGTGAAGGAGTTTTGATTGCAACCTATCCTACACTCTTGCACAAAGCACATGGATATTAGACGTCACTTTATTCAAGATTTGATTGATCATCAAATTGTTAGTTTAGAACATGTCCACATAGTTTCATTTGGCCAACCTTTTTAAAAAAACTTTTGGATTTCAATAGATTCATTAACAATAAAAAAGCCATTGGACTTGCTTGCCCATAATTGTTCCATAGGAGATTTTTGTCCTTGTTATATTTGAAAATCTTTTGGGACATTAAATAAATAAAAACTTCTTTACAATTTATTTTAGTAGGTTTATTGTTGTTTGGTTTGACTTTCACTTAGTTTATGAAAAAGAAAAAAATAAGTATTTTTGTGTTTTCAAACATATAGCATGAATATAGTGAGAAACACACTTGATAAGTGAAGTTGTTCTATCTTGTCATTGTCTTTTATTATTCCATATCAGTAGGCCTTGAAGGCATGTAGGTCTCTCACTATTCAATCTACAGGTTTTGGTTGATGTTTGGAGTTAATTCCAGATTAATCGGGAGATTGGATTGATTGTAATTGGAGATTGAATGTGTATGGGGTGGGATTAGGCGACTACTAATGGTGTGCCAACCCACCCATAAGTGTGTGGTAGGTTCTTGGAGCCTTTATTCGTAAGAAGCGTAAAGGCCTTCTCCTTCATATGAAAAGTTGAACTATCAACTCCTCTTTTCCTATTCTTCTTCCCTTCCTTTCGCCTTTACTTGGACAAGGTACCATTGTGTTTCGCATTGGACAACATCATTGGTATCAAAGCCTCGACTCTCGAAGATGGTGAGAGGCAAGAAAGTGGCCAAACCCCCAGAGCCTAAGCCTGATGCCAGAGAAGAAATCGCCCCTAATCCAAGTCTAAACCTTGAAACAACAATGTTTGTTTCTATGTTTGAGAAGATGAATGCCATAATGTAGAACATTTGCCCAACTTTAGTTGGCCTCTATGGCCCCTCTCTTGTTCATGCCCTAGCAGGCCAATGCTGAGGTGGGTGAGCCATCACATCCTCAAGGTTCTCGTGATTTAGGCTATAAGACTGCGTATGAGCCCGAACATGGTGAATGAGGAAGGACTTCGTTTATGTCTTGGTGAATGAGCCCCCCCCCAGGTGTTTGGGAAAATTCCAGAATGAACCCAAACTTTAGAATCTTGGCTAGAGCATTTGAGGAGGACTGGGAGGACTTCACTGATTCGCATGGAGGGCAAATGGGTGGTGCTCATCCCCATTTAGCTCGGCTTTAGTTCCCCCATTTATGCATTGAAATAATGTTCAATTAAATATTTTCAAATTTTGAATTGCAATCCTATTTTATGTTAATTCAATTCTTATTTGGGCTATTTATGTTTTAAATAGGTTAGTTGGACCTTAGTTGTGTTTACATGTTTAAATGGGCTTCAACAGGATCCAAGTAGAAGAAGAAGTGAATACCAACTACCTACAACAATTTAAAAGTCAAGAATGAGCTCCTAATTATCTAAACATGCATGAAATGGTCGAACATAGCCTTTTGGACCCATTGGATTTTAGATTTACATCAAGAGAACTAAATTCAGGAAGAAGCTAATTTGGATAAATTGATACAACCTTAGTATTTCGACCATATCTTTTTATGTATTCTTCTGATTGATACGATTCTAGTGGAATTAGAAAGAAGACTTATGCAGCTACAATCATTAATTCAGAAAGAAATTCATAATTCTAAAGATTTATGTGTCAAATTCGGCATGCAAAGGGATAGCGAGTTAACTAACCCGAGGCCAGCATATGGAAAATCTTTTCATTGGTTGTGATTGATATACATAAGAAGAGACAATGAGGTTGATTGGATAACTAAAGGAAGACTTAAATATACTTATTTGCGAAATAAATTATTGATTTATTTGATTGATTTAGAATTTAATTATTTCCAAAGAAGCAACCAATTAAGCATCAATCAAGATGCAATCAAGGGATATGATTGAACTTTCCCCTTTGAAGCCACCCCTTCTACTTCTATAAAAAGAGTGGACAAGATAGAAGGATCATCCCCTCCTCTATGGTGCTCTCTTGTACTATTTTTCTTCTCTTCTATTGTATTTTTATTTTTAGTTTATTGTAATGAATTTCTAAGCTCTTAACCTAAGGCTAGGGATGAAGCTTGTACTTGATGTTTAATGACTACTTTGATTCAAGTAAGTTCTTTATCATTTTAAATTGTTGTTTCATATTTAAGGAGTTTATAATCTATATAATTATTTGATTCTGCATTGATGAAAGGCACACCGAATGCTTATAATTCCATGTGATTATATATTTAATGATTTCACATAATAAACAGTCAATTACTGTTGTTCTATTTTAAAATTCTTTAAGAGATAAATTTTCTAATTGAGATGAATTTTTATTTGATCTTAATTGAGGTATTATTTGAATCAAATATAGATCAAAGATTTATTACAAGTGGATTTCTGATGCCTTAGCACTTTCTCTTTGATTGTCTCTTATTCTCTTCGTAATAGTTTTCTTCGTCACACAAGGCTTTCCTTGTAAATCAACCTTGTTTATGATAGTTGACAAGTAATAAATAAATTCAAAGTGGACTACTTCATAGTCATGGTTTGGATGTAAGAACACCCACTTTAATGGGGATGAAGATTTGGTGGAGAGGCTCTATAAGGTGGAAAATATCTTTTAGGAGCGCCATACACTACCATCGGTCCATCAGCATGACCATTGCATGTCAATCATCCAAGGTGTTGCATCAGCCAATGTGCAGCCCTATCGGTACCCTCTTGGCCTAGAAGAAGGACAACTCTTGGCAATTTTGTCAATTACCGTGTCCTCAATGCCATCACGATGAAAGACAAGTACTCCATTCCAATAATAGAGGAGCTCTTTGATGAGTTGACTCGTGTTTGTGTCTTTAGTTAGCTAGACCTCTGCTCCAACAACAATCAGTTTGGATGCACCCAAAGGACATCCATAAGACTTCCTTCTATACTAATGATAGGCATGATGAGTTTCTCGTGATGCCCTTCGGGCTAACTAATGCCCCCTCCACCTTCCAGAGTTTGGTGAATGATTTATTTTGGCCTCTCCTTAGTCGATCAGTCTTAGTCTTATTTGATGACATCTTGGTCTACAGTTCCACATGGGAGGAACATTTGGCATACCTTAAATCCGTTTTCACCATACTACATACTCATTCCTTATTTCTAAAGCGTTCCAAATGTTGCTTTGGTAGCTAACATGTGGAGTACTTGGGCCACATAATTTTCGGCGAAGGGTTGTTACTGACTAGTCAAGGTGGAGGCAATGATGTCATGGTCTCAGCTCACTACCCCTAAGGTGCTAAGGGGTTTCTTGGGGCTGACTAGCTACTACTGTAGGTTCATCTCACAATACAACATGATTGTCACCTTCCTGATTGCCTTATTGAAAAGGGGGCATTTAGGTGGTCAGAAGAGGCCAACAGAGCCTTTGAGCAGCTCAAACATTCCATGGCAGTGACCCCAATTATAGTTCTACCTGTTCTCACCAGTTCGAGGAAAGCTCGTGCCTTTCTTTATCATTGCTGACTTGTCATTTCCTAGACAAGGTGCCAAGCCTATGTGTGTGATTCCATGGCCCAAGAATTGTTGCTTCGTCTCTGGATAGGCCATTCGGACATACCACTATTCTTTTTGTAGGATGACTTGATTATCTAGAAGGGGTGATTAAGGGTGCCCAATAATGTAGCTAAAGATTATCAATCACTTCCATGACACACCCTTTTCTGGCCATGAGGGGTCCTTGAAGGCCTACAAATGAGTGAGATCTAGCTTTTTATGGCAGGGACTAAAGCATACAGTCCAATAGGATGTGGCTGTATGTGACACATGTCTGCGCACTAAGGCAGCTACCACATCTCTATTGGTCTCCTTCAGCCCTTACCCATTCCTGACAAAGTGTGGAAGGATGTATTGATGAACTTCATAGAGGCCTTACCAGCCATTCAGGGCATGATAGTTGTCATGGTCATGGTGGACAGGCTGTCTTGGCCACCTACCATCAGCTAGCATACCTTGGCCACTTTAGTTCCTGCAGCCATTGTTGATAAGCAGTGTGATCACTATGCTAGTCACATTATTATGGAGGTTTTGGTGACTTGGCATGATCATCCACTCAAGGAGGCGACATGGGAGTCTGAGGATAATTTACTTTTCCGCTTTCCTTCCTAGTCTCCTTGAGGACAAGGTGATAGCGGAACACGGCGGAGTGTTGTGTCCTACCACTATCCTTACAATTCCATATCAATGGGCCTTGAAGGCATGTAGGTCTCTCATTATTATAGTTGTAGGTTATGATTAATATTTGGAGTTGATTCCGGATGTAATTGGGGGATTGGATTGATTATAATCGGAGATTGAATGTGTATGGAGCGGGATTACTGGCCCATTGATAGCGGGCTAGCCCACTTAGGGGTGCACACCCGGCTCTTAGAGCCTTTATTTTTAAGAGGCATGAAGGCCTTCTACTTCATCTAAAAAGTTGAATTATCTCCTCCTCTTTTCCTCTTTTCCTCTTCTTCCCTTCCTTTCTCCTTCACTGGGCCAAGGTACAGTTGTGTTCCGCATTGGGACACATTAGAAGTATTGCACATAGTGCGTCACACATTGAATGTATGAGTAGAATCTTAAGTCAAGAGGACTATTTGAACATCATTTGAGTAGAATTCTAAGATTCATAATAATACTTTCTGCACTGTTGATTTACTAAAAGACTTAGTACTCATTATGGGAATTCAAGATCATGTACCGGGCTAAATGTATAATATGGTTTATTTACTTCTAGATTTTGATGTTATAATGTAGTTGAGTGGGTTGGATTTCTTTGTCAATTGAATAAGATTTGATATATTTGTGGTTTCATTAAGTATTTTTATATAAATATTGTCAAAAATAGTTCTCATAAAGATAATGGAGAGGACTGCTTACATGAGATATCTTGTGTTAGTATGAAAACTACCATTGCCTTGCCACTAGAAGAGACATAGAATTAAAAAATGAATAGTACAAGGTCACGAAAACTATGAATAAGCAAATGAAATCCTGAAATATGAAAAAGATGGAAAAACCATATTATTGAAAAAGGCAATGGGCATATGGAAAGGCAACATAAGGAATATAATTTTTGTATTGTTGTTTATAAATCTTTATTAATTTATGTAAATTAATGATAAAATAAAATGCAATCATGGGGTGAGTTTCTTGGACTCATTTACCAAAGTAATGGATAAGGAAAGTTATTTTTTAACTATTCATCCATTGATATTATGATGTTGTTTTGATTGTTCATGGTATAGCCTTGGACTTGCTTCATGTACACTCTTTAGCATTTCTTACTATTAAGAGGCGTGGAACCTAAAATTTTAATTCTATAGTAAAGTGGCTAATGAGATTATATTATACTGTGGGAAACACATGGTGTGTTATTATACAACTTCGATAGCATGGTCATTAATGATACTATATAAGATGCTAAACACACTTTGATTTCAATTAGAGTTTTTAAAAGATTGATTTTCCTTACATTTGATTTTTATTATGGTTTTTAATTTTTTTTTTCAAGTTTTTCTAATAACTCTTGTCTCTTTTACCTTATTTTACTTTGCTTTATTTTTGGCAAAAAGAAATAAATTTAGGGTATGACTTAGGAAAAACCTTAATAAACTTGAGGGAGGATAGCTACAGAGAGCTTGAAAAGAAGATATGAGATAATTGTTAAAAAGAGAAAATTCTTATTTTAGTTAAAACTTGATTAATCTTAAGCTTACTTGAACATCTAAATTATATATTGAAATGTTTCTTGGAATAGTATTATGCAGGTATGTTATTATATGTAATGTGCAGGTTGAAGATCACACCATATTATGATTTTTGAGTTATTGATTAAGAGGGAGAGTCATTGTCATTATTGGATAATATCTTTAAATTAGATTATAAACTATAGAGTTGTAATTTTTAATCTTTAGATGATGGGTTGTAGTGTTATGTCACAAAATAGCAAATGGGGGAGATAGTAAGAACGTATATCTCCATATTTGTCATGTACTTACTTATTTTCGTGATCAAAACAATATAACATATGTGAGAACTATGAAGTTTAACAATTTTTTTGTTTACCGTAACGATTTATTGAATGGAAATTTCCGCTTACCCTCATCAGGTTTTCGGTCATTTTTTTGTCCAAGGTTTTTGCACTCTACTAAAAACTCCTGGTGTTCTTGGTCCAAATGGATGCCAACTCTACAACTTTAGCATAGGTAGCTTGTTTGAGGCCTATAAGTTCAATGATTGTGATTTATGCCTCTCCTGAACTTCCAAGCCTTTTTCAACTCTATGGGACATGTGCCTGGGGCAAAAAGTTGTAATTGCATAAACTTGTTTTCATTTTGTTCAAACATCATGCTAACTTGCTAGAGATCTAAAAACTCATTTTCCTTCTTCTCTTGAACATGGGAGGAAAACAGTTGTCGTCCAACACTTCCCTAAATTCTTTGCACTTAATTTTAACTATTCAAGGAGAAATTTCACTCTCTAGTTGGCCACTAGAATTTTGCCTCCCTCATTATGGCTAATGTAACCAATTATACTTTTTGATGCTCCGAGATCTTCATCACTTTGAAGATCCTTTTCACTTTAAAAGTTCACATTTTGGCATCTTCTAGGTCGTCCTCTCCTGAAAAATCTAGCATGAACTTTTTGAACCACTTGAGCAGATTATTCTTTTTCTCCATAACTGCATTCTCCAACATTATTGGAATGATTTGGTTGATAACCTTGAGCTTGAAGATGTCGAGTCATCTTCTACATCATTAAATCTAAACTTTTTGACATAGCCCATTGTTAACATACTCTGAGTTACAGCATCAACTAAGGTGAAGCTATTGAATTGTTGCATTTCCTCGTCACTAGTAGGCAACATTTAGACACATATTAACAAAAGAAGTTTTAATAAACATTTCAAAGCTTAGCACATATTCGGCCCACACATTTTTTTTCCTATCTAAAGGATATTGTATTATCTAGCAAAAGTTATTTTTTATATACCACTATAAAACACAGAAGAGTAAAACTAACGAAGTTTGAAAACAAAATAAATTTAGGTAACGTAAAGTGTTTTGAGAGTTGAATATCTATCTAATAAACCTAGTATATCACTAATTGCTCTTAAAACTAATCCTTTTTCAAAGTTCTAGCCTCTTTATGCATAATTTTTTATAAATAATTAAAATTTAATTGTTTACTCAGTTTCACTCTTGAATTATCTATCAATTAATCCACATAGACAAAGAAATTTACGTGGAAAATCCCAAAAGCAGGGTAAAAAACCTCAACAATTCCAAAGGAACCAAATCAATGCACTAAAACTCAAATTTTACATGGACACAAGTAAACCACCAACCTTGTTTAGAATGTAGTACAAGCTCCTCTTATTTAGATTGTTGTTGCTGGTCTTGATGTCTTCTCCAAGCACTTGAAACTTTCTTCTCCTTACTTTGTCTATATATGCCTCTAGTCATCAACAATCTCCTATTATTGCCTTGAATTTGGTCTTGTGAAAATCTTCAATTTCCCATTGAAGATATACTGCAACTCCCCTTTGAAAATTGTGTGTATTAACTTCTTCATTTGTGGATTGTGTTCTTCAATTCACCATAGATCTTCAATACAAAGCTCAAGTGAATTCTCCCTTGGAAAACAATGATCAAAAGTGTAAACCCTCTGTTTAAGACTTTTACTTGAATAAGGAATGAAATTGAAATTAGAATGTTTTAAATTAGGTAAACAGTCCCTGAAACAATCGGTCATTTGACACAACAATCGACCGGTCACTAATTTCAATGTGCACGATCCTTCTAGTGATTGATCAATAACTCTAGCCTTCATTTTGCACAGAGCTATAGCATGTGGTGATTATTTATCAGGGCGATTGATCAATTCATCAGTCTTCAAAAACCATGTTCTAGAGATAGATTGTTGTGTTCAATAGTTCTATATAGTGATTGTCTATTTTGCCTAACAATTTACAATTTTGCATTTTTTACCTAAAAATCTTTTAAAACCTTTGTAATCACTTCTTAACCTTTTCCAAGTAATTTATGCATGCCAATGTGATTTGGATATGCTTCAAAACCCTTCAAATTCTTCAGTCTCTCACCTGGATCAATAAGAGCATGTATGTTTTTATTTTTCAAAACTATCAATTCCAAATCTAACTTGACCACAAAAACCTCAAATAAAACTCTAAGACTTCTAACATACATATTGTTTAATGACATAATTTTGATAAAAAAATTAACCAATAAACTAATCATATGACTCATACATTCTTGTAGTTTTTATAACATAGCTACAATATTATTATTTTTCTCATTTGTAGAGAGTAAAACCTTGGCCTCGATACTAATTGTGATATCTTGTCTAATTTAAAAATAAATAAATATATATATATATTTAAAACTCATCAATTTATAAGCTAGGTGCCAAGGAGCTTGTGTGCAATAGAGTAACTCATAAATGACATGGAAATATGATACAAATGATATCATGTTATCGATAATATAATATATGATATACGACATTGAGAAGTCGTGCTATCATGTATGGGAGGCATATATATCGTGTTATCAATAGTGCGATATGCGATAAATGATATGGAAATGTTGTGCTATCGTGTATGAGAAGGCATCCTATCATGCTAATGATAACACAATATATGAACTTAGCTTGTATTTGAACATTAGTTACATAATGCGAATCAATGCGACTCTTTGTTTTTGGTCATGACCCATTGTTAGCTTGGCCATTGTGAACATGGGTCCCTTGTATTATTCACACAAACCAACGAATTTGTCTCCCCATCTTTGTGTAACATCCTCAATGACATAGTAATTCATGATATGTTTTGTCACAACATATCATCTGCCCACCACAACATCAAGAGCAAAGAGGATGAGAGCTCTACTATAGCCAATACTCTCATCTGGGCTTCATTCTTGCTACAAGTAAATTTAGTATTGTTAACATGATTACTTATATTAGCATAGAATAAATAACACAACAACATGTTAGCATTTTAGGTATATTGTCGTATCAATAACACGCTAATGTAATTAGCATAGTTTAGATAAAACACTAATTTGATTTTCATGTTATTGATCACAGGCTAGTTATATTAGCATGTTGTGTATAAAACAATAAATTAATGTATTGAGTATCTTCAATTACATGATGTGAGTATTTCGTGTAAGCAATGACATGATTAGTTTAATAAGTGTGTTATCCCTGACTCGACATACATGATATAGTATCACTATTAATGGGATTGTTTTACTAACGTAGGTATGGTGTTTTTAGCACACTTCTATATGGTCTCCAAGTTCTCCTCCATGTAGTCTAAGGTTTAGGAGTTAACTCGGGTTTACCCAACTGCTAACAAACATGGAGCAGGCCACTAAACTTGACAACTGCAAATGCAATGTATAGCATATTATTATTCTTGTCTAATGCAGTTCCTTTCAATATCTATCTGGAATAATTTCCCTTCAAGAAAGTCACATCTATGGTTAGCAATGACCTCAATGTTATTCTAAAAGCTCTTGCAACTAGTCCAAATATCCAAAATACTCTTTTAAAATCATATCCCCATATAGGTATAAGAATATCACATGATCTGATTGGAACTACTACACTCTTAAGATTAATCCTTTCTATCATAATTTCATATGCAGGAAGTATGCGATAGGATTCGCCTAGGTCTCCATTGATTAAATCACATAGTGCTTTACTTGCCCAACCGGATTATAAGTAGTTAATATTTAAAAACATTATACGACAAGTTAAAAAGTCGTGTTCCTAAGAACACGAAAAGCTTACTTGCCATGTTTTTCATAAAGCTGGAATTCATAATCAATGGGTTCATGGTAACATGATAGGTAAATAAATCATGTTTTAAAAAAATGCGACTATTTATGCCTCGTGTAGCAGATAGCAGGACATCTTCAAAAGTCACATTTTTTACTATGTAAACATCATAATTTTTCTTTACCTGCACGCCAACATTTCTTCCAGTAGATAGTTATACCCCAGTGCTTCAAAATATATCTTGCTATGTTGTTTGGTGTAATGTCTATTGAATCTTTAAACAATCCATAACATTTTCTCGCAATCCAAATGTGCATTGCTAAATGATGGCCAATTGACTTCCTCTGCATTCCACATGAATGGTCGGACACTAACCCTATCACCATCACATGATCTCATATGTTTAAAGCCCTTCTGTACCACTTGCAAGACTGGTCAGAGCACTTTGTAGCATATGTATTCTTGTTCTCATTTACAACCCGATATGTGAAATTCACCTTTATTGCAAGGTTAATCAAAAAGCTCTTGAAATGTACCAGGCTTAGGAAATGTGCACACAATTGGAGTAGATTTTGGAATTCCTTTGCTTGCAAACTACAAGTCATTGCCTTGCCTCACCCTTACCAACAAGTTTAGATCATCGATTGTCTCCTACTATTCCTCGGTCTCAACATCAATATTACTGGGTACCTCCCAATGTCCTAATTCTTCATAGTCAGACATACTTTCCATGTCAGTTATGTCATTCTTGTTCCATTGGTCATCACCCCATACTTTTTCAAATTCTTGGCCTTCATAATTTCCTGGGCTATATGGGGATCATAGTTATCAAATGAAGTCCTTATCGAACCCATTGTTGGTTACATTTCTTTAAATCCAGCATGAATGACTTCTATAACAGGTTCTATAGGCATTGGAATGTTGTACGATGTGTGACATGGATTTGTTGAGATAAAATATTTTGGTTCTCCCAATCTGCAATGGTTATCAACGTGTTAATCAATATACGATATAACTCAACATGGAGTATTCGTTTACACACTTACAAATTTTATGGTGTTATGAATGACACAATATTTATACAAGTTGTGTTGTTGAATCTACACTAATAGGAATTTGTGGTATTTCACTTTTGTATTTTCCATCATTAATTACGTGATATTATAAATATCATGTGTTCGAGTACATGATATAGTATACTATTGTGTAATGTAAAATTCATTATTACCTAACTATTTCACAAGTGAATTGTGTATCATTGACTACAATTTGCAATCTGTCATTCAAGTTGTGGTGAGCTAATACCACCGGTGATTTATCTCTATTAATAATCTGGTTCCTTTCCACTGATGATTAATTATCACCATTGCCAATGATAACACCTCTTTATTTACCTTCTAGTGAATGGAAAACACAGATTGAAAGTCTTCATTGTCTTCTAATTCATATAGAATGGATGATTGCAAAGATGGTATCAAATACTTCAAAGTCATATTACTATTAACGACAAGTATTTCTTTGACTCAAACCTACAACTGGCTAAACCTCACCAATGGATCATTGTTCATCAATTGCACCTTTCAACCTACATGCATGCCATCTTTGCCTACCTCTCCATTGTAATAGATGCAAATGCTAATCTTCTTCATTATGGTGGTTAAATGGTGATCGGATCCGCTGAAATGAAGCCTTTTTTACCCTGAATAGTTTTCGTTGTGGAAAACATTGGCTTATTCTCTCCACTAGAACAACATTGTACTAATCCAGCGTTCATTTATGAAAATTTATATAGGGATTTGGTTTATTTAAAACCTAAGGGCTGTTTCATCCTAAAGCAGGTAATATTGTGGCTTCCTAGGCTAAATAATATAGAAAAAAACTCTATACAAAATTTAAAAGGAGAACATATCATTCTTTTCCATATTAGTCACAACATATATAAACAAAGTTAACCAAAACCAAAATAATGAAAACTACATAAGCTTTTCTTCATTCTCTACCAACTTTGGTGCTACACCTGCAATATCAAGGTGTGGATGAGTATATTTATAGTTAGTCGGTTGAATTAAGTTCTATAAACAAGCTTTACAAAAATATTATAATTAAGGTGCATAAATACTTTCCACCAATCAGGATAATTATTTAGAAGCTTAATTAGTCATGATAACTTGCTAGAAATCAAGAAACTCATTTTCATTCTTACTCTTGAACATGTGGAGGAAAATACTTGTCGTCCAACACTTCACCAATTCTTCCCAATTAATTTTATTACTATTTGGAAAGAAATTTCTCTATGCAGTTGGCCACTAGAATGCAGCCTCCCCTGTCATGGCGAAAGTAGCCAATGAAATTTTTGCATTCTTCAGGATCTTCATCTCTTGAAGATCCTTTCCACTTTAAAAGTTCACTTTTCAACATCTTCTGGGCCATTCTCTCCTGTAAAAGTTAGAATGAGTTTTTTTAATAACCCTATCATATTCTTCTTTTGTTCATAACTACATTCTCCCAAATTATTGGAATTATTTCTCTAATAACCATGAGCTTTAAGATGTTGAATCATCTTTAGCATCACTAAATCTAAACATTATGACATAGAGTCATTGGTTGCATTATCATCTGGGGGTGAAGCTATTGGATTGTTGCCCTCCCCTCTAGTAGGGCGACATCTAGACAAAGATTAACAAAAGAAGTTTTTAGAAACATTTCAATGCTCAGCACATATTCAACCCCTACATTGTTTTTCGTCCTATCTAAAGGAGATTGTATTATCTAGCAAATGTTATTTGTTATATACCACTATAAAAAAATAGAATCAAACTAACATGGTATGAAAACAAAATAAATTGAAGTAATGTAAAGTGTTTTATCCTTCTCATTAAAGTATGTTTGACTACTAATCATGTTATTTTTCAGCGTAAAAAAAATTAATTTTATTTTGTCTTGAGAGCTGAATTAACTAGAAACAAAATCAAGGCCAATTACTAAAGCTACACTATGTTTTTTATTTGTTATCATATTTTCAATTCAAACTGATGAATTAAAGTCATGAAAACAAAGCAAAATACGATAAAAACTAAAACATGTGTGTTAAAAAGATCGAAAGAATTAACTCATGGACAAAAATCTAAATCTCCTTACTTAGAGATTCCTTGTTTTTTCTAATTTATCCTTCAATGCTTTTCCTCACCCATACTGTGTTTATCTTCTTCTCATACTGTCATTCTTCTCTTTTTTCTTTGACCTAAGTTTCAAAGGATGATTCTTTGGCCGCTCTCTTCTAGTATAGGAATGACTATGATATATGCCACACACACCCACAATACTAGAACCTATCCTCACTCCTTTCCTTTTTAACCAAGGTGGGTTGGGCACTATCTTTCGGTTTTTAGCACTATCTTTAGCATTTACAAAGATAATAGGTTTTGCTAAGGGAGTAGTCAAGGAATTATTAAAACCTAAATTCATCTTGTTGGTTTGACCAATGCTCAACATGATTTCCAACTTCTTTTTCCCACTCTCAAATCCATCTAATTTTTCTTTAGTAGATATAAGGTATATATTGAGAGAACTAGACTTCTCTTTGTCATTCTCAAGGACTTTCTTAAAGTTACTCGCTTATCTCTCAAGTTTCATGTTCAACTCCACTCACCTGTTTTGTCTCTTGAGAAGACAACACTAATTCATCATCTTTCTTTTTCAACTCTCTCTCATAGTTTTTGGTTTTCCTAGTAAAAACTATGAAATTAATAGAGGAACCCTTTGTACTCATCAGAATCAAAGTCAAACTCTGAGTTCTCCTCTAGCAAAGTGTATTCATGAGACTCTTCTTCCAAAACTATCTTCCTTCACACTTGTATGGAAGGCAGTATAGTTACACATTTCATCTTTATCAAAAGAACTCTAATCTGAATAAGTTGCTTGAAGCACCTTGCCCTTTCTCCTGTTATAAAATCCCTTTCATTTCTTAGGCTAATCATTAGAAGAATTTTCATAATTATTTTTAGGACAATCAATAGCAAAATGACCTAACTTACTACTAGCAACTAAAAGCATTAATTAATCATCATCCTTATATTCTTCAGATTCTCCGAAGTTGTTCGAAGTTTTATTTTGTTTGGAAGTTTTCTTAGATGCTTTAAGGGCAGTTTATTTTCCCTTTGCCTTTTCAATTGCTTCTTATTTTCATAAGATTCTTCTTACATCTAAAATGTTTGAAGGTTCCCAACTAGCTCCTTAATGTCTAAGGTATCTATATTTTTAGATTAATTAATTGTTCTCACCTTAATTTTAAATTTAGAGAAGAAGGACCTTAACAATTTTCTCACAACTTGGGAATCAAGAATGGGCTCCCCTAATTTATCACAAGTGATAACATTGTCTGATATTTTAGCATAATATTAAAAAGTAGTTTCATCTTTAATCATATCATGTTTTCAAATTCAAGGGTAAACATTTTTAACTTTGACCCTTTGGAAAACCTCAATACCCTCATTATACTTCACAAGTTTTTCTTATGCAATCTTAGCAAATGTACAATTTGAGATTAACTTATGTTGTGACTTTCCTACGACATTAAACAAAGCACTGAGGGGCCTTCTTGTTTTAATTTGCAAGTTTTGTTTCATTTGCATCTTATTTACTCTCATCTTTTAAGATTAAATTTCTATCAAGCACTTGAATAAATGCTCTCATCCTATTCATCGAATAAGAAACCATTTGACCATTAAAAATAGTGGATGATTCATAGGATTACCCAAATGACCATGTTCATTTATTGAATTATTTGACATGGCCATTAAAATTAAACAAACTTAAATCACCTAAGCAACAAAATTGAGGTATGCAAGGTAAGGAGAAATATATGAGTAAGCAAACTAACAAACTAGGGAACACAAATCAGTAAATTTTTAAGTAATTATGATAGAAAACAAGTAAACTAAGCATAATTAAGAGATCAAACCATGGCACAAGATATCTAACACTAGAAATCAAAATCTAGGAAGATTAAGCAAACTATGATGCACTAGCATGCAAATATAGATTGATAGCATAAATCAAACTCAAATTTTCAATAAAAGTCCTCAGCTACCCCTTGAGAGTTTAATATCCAACAAGATGGCAATAGTGGATCACTATATTGCTTCTAACCCTTGTACTTTGTGTTTTGCTCATTGCTGCCTTCTTCTAACAACTCAAACAAAGACTACTTCCTTCTTTATTTATTTACCTCTGGAAATTATTCAACTCTTAAATAACTTTGTTGACTCTTCTCTAAAATTTATGTGTGAAATCATCTCAATTGGGCTTTGTATCAACATAAATTCACCATGAATAATTTCTTGAAGCTCTTTTGTGAATTCTTGTGAAAAATAATATGCGAAGGACTCTCATTTCTTCTCCAATATTTCTAAGTTTTTCTCTCTTTAATTTTGTCACAACTTAGCCTCTATATAGGTATCTCAATCAGACTAACTCCTTGACTTTAACTAGGAAAGAAAACTATTTTGGAAAAACATATTTAGGGCTACTAAAACTGTTTGTGATAGATTATTTCAAATAGTGATCAATCGCTCACTGTTTTCTTAAGGCATGACTCCTTCATTGATTGATATACTCTTGGCATCATTTAACAAATGGTGGATTCAAGTACCAATCAATCATTTCTCTTTGTATGTTCTCCAACAATTAATCGATAATATTGTATAATTATAATTTTACTCTTTTCATCATAAATCCATTTAAAACCTCCAAAATCATTTCTAAAACTTCTCCAAGTAACTTTTGTATGAGAATGTGTACTAAATAAACTTCTTAAGCTACCAACAATCATTAGTCTTCAATCTTGATACATAAAAACATGCTTGCTCCTATTTTTCAAGTCTATCAGTTCCAACTACATCTAATTAGATTTTTATGATTAACTATGTACTTAAAGTTTCTAAAATAATTTTGACAAACAAAATTAGCCTATTAACATTACATATGACATGTATGTTTTACAGTTCGATTTGAAACAAGTTATTCTGAATAGCTACTCCTTATTCATTTTTGGGGAGAGTGATTATCTTTGTGTCTCCCTATTCTTGGAATGTTTTATCAACTTTGTTTCTCTTGGAGTTTGCCTTTGTGGATTGTATACAGTGGGGAAGGATGATTGTATTTTCTTTTACTTGTTATTCCCTTGCCTTTGGTTTTTAATGAATTTTTTTAATTACCAAAAAATTCTAATTTAGTGAATCAATTTGTGGAAGTAATTATTCTGGCATATTTTAGCCACTTTGACTGATTTAGTGATGTTGTAAATTGTTTAGTGTCATGTGTGGGTTTTTCCAAGCATTTTCCATAAATTTCATGAAATGTTTTTGCAATATAACAATTGTAATTTATGAAAATTGATGAAAATAGAAATAGGTGAAAACATTTTACATTTTTCACTCCAATTTAAAACTACACAACCTGAATTTTTTTACAAATCATCACATGACATCAACTAATAGACATGAGATCAAATAAACACATATAAAATCATGAGTACTATGGCCATGGGCTTAAATATACATCTCCCAGACATAGCTGAGTACAGGTTCAATAACAATACAAAAGTAAATAGTCTATATACAAGTCCAAAATAATGCATGCAAAAACTCTCAACTCGCCCAATATAATGCATGCAAAAACTCTCAACTCTTTCAAAACAATACCTTAGGTCGTGTCATAACTAAATGAAAGAAAATGAATAATCAAAACTTGACTTGTAATCAATAAGTACGTCCTCTCCTCAAATCACTAGTCCTACCTACGAAGCTCTCATATTGGGGCCCGTAGAAGTCAGTAGAGTATCAAAAATTCAAAATTCAAGAGAGGGAAAATGAGTATTTTCATATTCATTATAAAATACCCAGTAAGAGAGTTTTAAATAGTGAACTCTATAAGTCCATAAGTAGCTACATTCATTAAACATGACTTGAAGCAGTAAAACATTAACAAATAATAGTCTCACAAAATATGATGCTCATATTCATACACATTTCACAAACTCATGTACGTCCCATCTTACCGCACAATCCTACTCATATACTTACACTTATATTCTTACTCATACTATCTTACTCAAACTCTTACATTTATAGTCATGCACTTACAATCTTACTCAACACATACACTTGTAGTCTTGCTCAACCACTTACACTTATGATAGACGGCTAGAGCCTTTATCAAGATAATTAACTCCAACATCAATAGAATGCCGCTAGGGAGTCACCTTAACCACTAGGGAGTAACTAGAGCCATGAACTTTTCTGAAGGCAAGGCACACCTATGCTCTTGGGGCATAGGATCAAATAGGTAAGAGAAATCCTATGGTACTACTTGAGTGTGCAAATTCCCACACTTAGGGGGTCATACAGTGTCTACTAAGGTCGGAAAACATACATTGCCACTTCAGGCTGAATCATCCAGTGCCATGTAGGGGCAGAATCATATAGTGTCATCACTAGGCAAAAAAAGTGTACAGAGTTCTCAATAGAGCATCACAAATTTGGGTTTAAATCAACACCAAGACAATATCCCATAAGATAAACACCATGGTTAGACATGAGAAATGCTCAGCCAATTAATCACCGACTAGCTCAACCACGATACATAATCCATTGAACCTCTAAAGTCACAAACTCGCAAGGTTAGCATTTTAGTTTTAATTAACAGTCAAGCTTGAATTAAATACTTATTGCTAGTGTAATTTCCTCTAAAAACATATTATCATAGAGTCTTCTAGTAAGCTCAAAACAAAGTCTGTCTACCAACTGAACCATCAAGCTTTCTACTCATTGCATCAAAGCTTGATCTAGTCCAAACTAACTCTAACCCATCAAGCGTACACATATCAATGGTATTAATATAAACCTCGACCATTCTGCATGTCAATCCACACACATCCAACCCAACATAACTTACAATTATAGAACATCTAACATATGCATAAACCGATCAATAGGCATGCATATATATTATCTTGACAGCATGCAATGAAATCTTCCTAAAACATGTACAATTCATCATTTGTCAAGCCGATAAACATGCCATTTAATTAGCAATCACATAAGCTTATATCATACCATTACATGTAATATCCAAAGCCTTACGTGTCATTAAGCATGTACTTACTTTGGGCCTAGCATGCATTCTAACATACAAGAGATGCAATGATGGAATACAAGTTTAAAGCCCCCTACCTCGCTTTCAAAGCACATGACTGATGTCGGGGTGCACAACTATGGCAGTGTTGGTAACAAATTCGGCAAACCAAAGTGTTGCTTTCTATAAAATAGAGATGCCCTGTCAGAGGCTTGCCAAGAGTTTATGCCATGATAGATCTGGTATTGATTCAATGCCCGTCAATCTCCATGCCTCCTGTCGATGCACACAAGAGGTGGTCAGGGTGGACACTATACCTAAAACGACTGTTATGTAAACCTAAATCTAGTATGATGTCTACAACCACAACCGATCACCAGAAGGTCATGGCGGACTATCAAAAGCAAGCATCCAGGACATAGGTCGACAGTGGCCGTTCTGGAGGCCAAAACCCATGTAGAAGAGCTAGAGGGGTGTGGGTAAAGGTAGGGAGGTGACGAGGAGAAACAAGGTGATGGTGGCTAGCCTTAGCCTCCATCGAGGCCACATGATTGGTGGACAACATGTTTTTGCTATCCAAACAATAGTTTTTGGGTGTAAAAGGGGAACTGTGGAATCATCAGAGAGGGGAAAGGATGGTGTGGGGAAAAAGTCTCTGACCAGAGGTGGGGTGGAGAGGTTGTTGCTGGCTTGAAATGGTTCATGGTGGACACAAAATAGTTCTCTCCCACTCCAAATGGCCAAAACAATGGAAAATGAGGAGAATTTAGGTTGCGAGAGGAGCAAGGAGGAGCCAACAACAACTCTAATTTGTAGCACTAGACTTGTGGCAGCCGACAGAGCTGAATCCGGCATGAAGTGGCTGAGTTCGGTGACGGAGAAGGCATGAGGAAGGGTTTGAAAACTCTTTTGGTTTTCTCCTATGCGTTGGGTGATTCTGGACGTCATTGGAAGCAACAAAAGTGGGTGTGGCTTTCTGCCACAATTCAATTTACTTTATATACTTTTTATTTTCCATCACGTGCCAACCATCTTTTCCACGCATCACAACTCCACCACACGCGCCAAGCCACTCCTAAATGTATCTAAATTCTATTAAACACTTCAGGACCGGCCTTTTTTGCACTGAAGCCTCCATTCACTAGTCGGAGCTTTATTTTACACACAAAACACTACAACAAAAAGGACTATTAGCGACACTTTTTACTAAGCATTGAAAATAGTACAACTATTAGTGACGCTCATTATACCCCTATTTGTGATGCTTTTTAAAAAGCATCACTAATAGTTATAAATTTTTTAAAAAATAAAAAAATTAGAATTATTTGTTGCTTTTAAAAAAGCTACGCAAATATTATTACTAATAGCAATGATTTTATTAAAGGGTTGTTAATATTTATACTATTAGGGATGCTTAAAAAATCCATCACAAATAAAATAAAATCATTTATTAAAAAATATTTAAGACTATTAGAGACACTTTTTTAAAAATATCGCTAATAATATTACTATTTGAGACGCTTTGTCAAAATTGTACCTAATTGTTTGTTTATTTTATTTTAAAAAATTTAAAAAACTTTGCAAATATAACATATTTTGTTTAATATTTATTATTATCATATATAATAAATAAATAAAATTTCCATATTTTGTCCCAACTCCTCCTCAGAGATAGAGTGAGAGAGAGGAGAGAGAGGACTAGAGAGGAGTGAGAGGGAGGAGTGAGAGAAGAGATAGGGAGGGTGAGAGGAGAAGAGAGAGAAGAGAGGAGAGGAGAGGGGGAGAATTTAATTTTGATTTTTTGGGAATTTTTTATTATATATTATATTTAAAATTAATATAAAAATAAAAAAATATATATTAACGACGCATTACAAAAGGTAATAGCGACACATATGTATATGTGTCACCATTACCAATGTAGTTGCGATGCATTTTTCTATACGTTGCTAATATATTTTTTTAACTTTTTTTATTAATTTAAAAATATAATATATAATAAAATAGAGAGGGAGTAGAGAAAAAAAGAGAGAAGGGGAGGAGAGAGGTGGAGAGAAAAGAGAGAGAGGGGAGAGGAGAAAAGAGAAGGGGATCCTCCCCGCCTACTATTAAGCTCCACACATGGCACCAAGTATACATATATATGGAACAAAATACAAGATATTACGAGGGAAAACTTGATTTTCGCCTCAAAAACAAAAGTAAATACTATAGAAAAATATGGGTTATGATATTTATAATCTTAAACTAGATTGATAGAGGTTGATAAATTGTAAGAAGGTGAATTAATTCAAATGATTGGCCACATTTAAGAATATGCTGGTCGAACATGTGAATATTATATTTAAAAACTTTTAAGCTCCATATAATATTTATCCAACTTCTACAAATTCTTTTTTATATTTAAGTTGCATGTAGGCTATCTAATTGACTAGACATGTCTATCTACTCAACATTCACCAAACATATATGGTGTGGACTGTTTCCTATGATTAAGAAAGTTTGAGGAGTAAATATTTTGTAAAATGGGCTATTAATTGTTAGAATGAAAAGGATAATAGATAATGGATAACCGATTAACCAACTTATTATTAGTATATAGGATGAATGCATATCATTTACTTATCATAGCAATTATGGATATAAATTTGATAAATAGTTATGGTAGAGGACTAAACTATACCATAACCATATCATTCCATTGGCATCCCTAATAGCTCTAAATTTTGTAACATTCGATTATTTTATCAATGATTTTAAGTACTTCAATTTCATAGATAATATAAATAGAGGGGACCCTTGAAAATTTTTAATCCGAGTTCAACAACAAGATCTCTAAAGCCCTCGACATTAAGCTAACAATTTAAAAAACAAAATGTTTTATTACCTTTAATAGATGACAGTTGGAGATCCAACAAGAGAGGAAAGTGATCCAACACTTCTAGAAGAAGGCAACAAACACAAGATCTGGGCAATCTATAAATCCATAAGGGATTACAGGAAGCTCTATCCAATCTCGAAACTATACAATTAGAACCACTATTCTTATTAATTTATGATTGAAACCTTGGGTATTCTAGGAAATAAGAGACATTATTGAGGAGAAGGGCAGTCCCTGCTCAATTTCGTTCAGACTGAACGTCTACTTCTTTTAGCTTCATAGCTTTTTTCTCTGCTTTCCGGGATTTCTTACTAGTCACAGAGGAGAATCCGTCAAGAGTGGAGGATGATGGTCTGCTAGAGGGACTGAAAGTTTAACAATCAAATCAACTTGTAAATAAACTTCGAACTTATGCAGAATAAGTTCAACTTGTAATTAAACTTCTAACTTATGCAGACTTTTGACCCACATCACAACCAATGGTCCAATAAATTTAATTATAGAGCTCTTCCAATGTTGAATTGCTACAAAGATTATGAAAGACGTGAAAATCCTTGCTAAAACAAGATCTTTCGCTAGTCCATCAATGAGAACAAATGATGACTCTAAACCCTACGTTCCCTGCTTAATCAATCTATCATCTATAAATCCAATTACTGGACCATTCTTATAAATTTAAGCTACGTAGCAAGGGCATGCATAACCTAGTGGGCAGGTGAAAGATATATTTGGAAATGATGGCAATGTGCAACGGTCCTAAGGTAGTAAATAGCCTCTCAATATAAATATTATGAATAACAGAAAATATGTTTCAATTAAATCTCAAGTGTATGCAGCATTGCAGATCGCTGTGTCCACTGTAGCTGGAATCCATCTATGTCTTTTGTTTCATTAGGGCTTTGTTGGCCTCTTGTACCTCAGTCGTGATCCATCTACGCAAGTCAATTTGGGTGAATCATTCTAGTTGGCACTGACTCCCTCTTACTAAGCTTTGACTCAGTAGATTCATTTTCTATTTACTTAGCGGATAAAATGCATCTTTTATCTAATTTTAACCATTACATCAACAGTGCATCTAAAACATGAATTACTCTTCCCTTCTTCCTACATTGTCCATGGATAATATGTAGTATAAGAATAGGTACCTATGTATCTTCTCTGCCCCCCACTTGATCCATTCATTGCCACATCCCTAGAGTAGTACAAACAACTACTTGCATAGGTTGGGGAACTTTCCGCGGCAATGAGGGAAACAGCAAGATAGAAATAGGCAGAAACCCTTCGTGGCCACTACTTTTTCTTGCTCTCTACCCATCCTTCTCCTTCCATGTATCTTTCTGTCAGCCTTACTACAATCACTATAATCATTCATGCTAGTGGTTCATGATCTTCGTCACTTTGGTGGAAGAGAACATAGACTAGCTTGCTCAAGATTTACATACACCATGGCATTAGAATATAGGAGAATTTGTTTTAGTAAGAGAGGAGAAAATATTGCCAAAATAGGCCACCATGTGTGAAATAATCTCAAATTAGGCCATGGGTGACACTGGGAAAAATTAGTTTTCTTTGGCACCCATTCTCTTTAGACCATGCATGAGAAACTTGAACATTGTCTTCCAATTTCACCAGCAAAGTGGATTTTGCGCAAAATGATCTGCTATGTTCCATCGCAAGAGGAAGATAACCATTACATATGAACGATGCAACTCCCTTCTCCCCCAGTTGAAAGAGGAAGAGACGAACCGGCTCCAACAAAAGTGACCAGATGACCATCACAGTTGAAGAGATGCACCCCATACAATAGAAGAGAGGGACATCATGGTTGAAGAGATGCAACTCATCGTAGCTCCCTTCCTCCAAAGAGACGCACCTTTGCCAGGCTCCTACCGACGTACCCATTCTACTCTATTTCTTCTTCAATCTCTTCGTAAGCAGTTAGTCTTAAGGATGCCCAAACTTTAAGCCACCACATCTGCCAACACAGTTGTGTGACGGAGTAGGGGAGACATTTAAAAGTGCAGCAGGACAATTGGGAATAGCTTCACTTGCATCAGAAAAATGTTAGGAGTGAGTAAAGTAAGTCCATTAAACCCTTTCAAATGTATTTATAGTTTTGTATGTTAATTATTTTGTTAGGGGGTGTGTGGAAAGCAATATATTTGTAGTTATGTATGTTGTAATAGAAGTGTACAATGTGCCTGTGATGAGGGATGTGTAGTGGCGATGGGATTGCAAAGTGAATAATATGTGTATTATCAGGTTGGCAATGGGATTGCGATGTACGAATAGGCAGGCATTGCAATGTCATCACATTGATAGTGTTGGGCATCATAATATCATGGTAGGGGCCATCGCAATTACAATGGCCAACATAATTTCAAGGGTGATTGCAATTGCAATGGCCAATGCCATTATACTATTGCGGGCATCACAATTGCGTCACAACTGTCATCGTAATGTGCATCACAACCTAATCAGAAATACATAGCAACATATGTAATTATGTAATTTTTAATGAAATGAAATGATAAGGCTAAATTTGTGCTTTTTAGACAAATTAGAAAGGTAGACTACGGATGCTCTACATCGAAGTTAAAAGACTTGGATACATTCTTAACCAAGGATATGAGGGAGAAGTTTAAAAGGAAAATTTTTGAGCACTTGATAGAACTGCCAGAAACTATGATGTACCACCGATTGATTGCTAGAAAGCTGTCGATCAAACAGTCTGGCCTAACATTCTTGTTCTATGGTAAGTCCTAAGGCTAGTTGACGTCATTCTCATAATAGGATTTGTACTATTCTTTGAAGGGTAGGAGGATGTCCCTAAAATTGCCACAAGTAAGTTCAAGGCTCAAATGTTTACAAAAGTTCAAGTTGTCTGATACACATGGTTTTTATATATTTTATACATGTTTTTGCCTTATTTGCTAGTGTAGAATTAGGTTAATTTAGTGTTAATTAGGGTTTTTTTATGTTAAGATAGATACTAGTAGTTTGATTTATTTATCAATTAATTCGGGTGATATCGGTCATTTAGATGTGTATTCAAATTAAGATGGGATTTTCTTTATAAACTATGCGTGAAGAGTCTCTCAAAACATTAATGCAATCTACTAACCAGGTCATATTAGAATTTAAAAATTCTAGTCAAATGAACACTAAAACTATAGCTAAAATAGAAATGCAAATTGACTAGTTAGCAACTCATGTGGGGGTGAGAGAGAAAGGCAAGTTTTCCGGTCAGTCTATACCTAATGCTAAAGTTTCATGTTCATTACATGACTAGGGGCATGTCTAGTCAATCTTCAGTCATTGATCTAGGAGATAGTTGACAATCATGCTGAAATGCCAAAATAAGAAGGAACTGAGAATATTTAGTCAGAGAGTGAGAAACAGGAATCTGATGTCTCCCCACCTGTTTTAGTTGACCCCTCATTTAGGAGTTTTGTGCCTAAAGCCCATTTCCTCAAAGACTAGTCAATCCTACAAAAAATGTGCGGCTTGGAGATATTTTACAAGTGTTAAGCAAGTGCATATAAACTTCCCATGTAAGAGCATATAAGTCATATGTCTAGTTTCTTGGTTGATTTTTGTGTCAAAATTATGTCCAAAAAAAACCATATGTATGTAATGAGTCTTAGAGTCTAATTTGAGGTTGTTGTGGTCAAGTCAGATTTGAAATTGACATACTTAAAAAATAGGAGGAGACGTGTTCTTATTGATCAAGGTAAAAGACTAAAGAATGTGAAGAGTTTTGAAGCTTATTTAGATCACGTTAGCATGCATAAATCACTTAGAAAAGGTTAAAAAGTGATTACAGTGGTTTTAGAAGGTTTTTCGATGAAAAGGCAAAAATATCAAAATAAAGGAAGAATAGTCAATCGCTGCAAATTATGAAGGAGAGAACAATCAATCACTTGTTGCTTCGTCCCTATGAAAAATGAAGCTAAGAGTTGTTGATCGATCGCTCTCGCCGTCAATCAATTAATGAAATAATTGTGCACATTAAAAACAGTGACCGGTTGATTGCTGTTTAAAATGATTGATCATTTCAAGAACAATTTACCTAAATTAAGACATTCCGATTTCTTTTTCATTCCTTATTCAAGTATAACTCTTAAACTGACTTAATGAGCTATATAAGGGTTATGAAATCACAAAATTTTAGAGAGGATAACCTAGAGGAAAAAGTAGAAAGAGGGTTTACTCCTTTGTCTATTGTTTTCCAAAGGAGATTTCACTTGAGCTTTGTATTAAAGATCCATAGTAAATTAAAAAAAGTCTCAAAACTAAAGGAGTTAATGTAACGTCCCTCGTATTCTTGAATAAAAGAAAACAATTTTTGAAAACGTAACAAAATTAAATTACAATTGCCAAGGATCACCACATACTAAAACAGTAATTACAACATGCTTTGTATTATACAAAGATTTCCAAAATTGGGCATCACATGCCTTTGTACATTGGTCAACACAATATTTTACATAAGTACAAAACAGTAGTACAAAACTGTAATTTAAGGAAACCCTTCGTCGACTCCTTCAGATTCCAGTGAAACACCTGCAGAGTCTGAGGGTAGGTGAGTAAATTCATACTCAGTAGATCGAATTAATTTCTAAGAATATGCTTCATGCACATATCATGCCATTTTTCTTTTGAAATCATCCAGAAAATTTGAAAGCACAATCACAGAATGTCGCGATACCAGACGACTTACACCCGCGCCCATGGTGCGATGCGAGACAGAAAGGAAGGGATTTATCCATGACATCCCAATCATGTGCGCACCAGATGCCAAATTTGGCGGTATCCAAAATCATAATAATTCTTAGCTCCGAAAAACCGAGAACTATCCAGACGGCACGATTGCCCAAAACTCGAAGAAATTTTTGAAAAGAGGAGATGATTTTAAAGTCAGAGCTTTTGTTTTCATAAAGTAACAGAAAACTTTTAGTAAAACTTAAACGAGTAAAAATCTCAGCATACGATTAGAATTTAAAGCTACCTACCTATAATACGTGCAAAATATAACAAGATCTCCTCGTAGAGTAAAGAAAGACCCTCCTTAAGATATCAGCCTTCGAGCAAGAATTTTGGCAAAATAACCACTCCAACACGTAGAATGCCCTTGATTTAGTAGGGTAGGGCTTTGGAACGGGTTAAAAAGGGTTGGGAATGGTCCAGAAACAGTAAAAAGATGAAAAGGGAAGATTAGGGAAGGGGCACATTTTTTTAGGTCTTAGAGGGGTTGCCTTGAGAAAATAACACTTCCGGTGCGTAGAGCACCCTTGAATTAGTAGGAAACAGGTCTTGGAACGTGAAAATCGGACTTAAAACGGGTTGGGAATGGTGAAAACAATGAAAGGGGATGAAAATCGGATGTGGGTGAAATTCTGGCCGGAATGGGTATATATAGGGGAGGAGGAGGAATATTCCAGTAGGCGCCGCTGCCGGAACAGGTGGGCGCCCACCGGCACTGCCGCAAAAATCCGGCCGGCGCCCACTGGCGCTGGAGAAACTGAGTGCGCGCGTGACGAACGCGTGCCCAGTGCACATTCAACGCGCGAGTTCGGCGCGCGGCATACGCCTCACCGAGCAGCCAAAAAAATATATTTATTATTTATTTTAATTTCCAAAATTTCCAAAAATCGTAACTTACTATCCCAAACTTGGATTTGCGCATTCTAGGTACCGTTGAGCTCGTATTGATAAGCCCTATGAGACTAGACCACTTAAGAATCGTTTTACCAAAATTTCAAAAGTGGTTCCCGCCGGTTGAACATGTTTCCCGAGGTCGTAACTTTTGTTCCCGACCTCCGATTTTTGCACTTTAAGACTTGTTACGCTTGTCTCCACGAGCTCTAACCAACACTCAGGAAATAAAATATATAAAAAAATCATGTTAAAATTTAGGGTTATTACAATCTACCCCCCTTAGAGAAATTTTGTCCTCGAAATTTGAATTATTCACTAAATGAATAACTTAGGGTACTTCTTTTGCATTTCGCTCTCCAGCTCCCAAGTGGCTTCTTCCGAGGAATGGTACTACCATAGCACTTTGACTAAGGGGATCCTTTTAGTCCTCAAGATCTGTTCCTTGTGATCCAGAATTTTAAGTGGCTTTTCTTCAAATGATAGGTCGGGCTTGACAGTAATTAAACTATGATCAAGAACATGAGAGGAGTCTCAGACGTATTTTCTAAGCATGGATACGTGAAATACATCGTGGACATTGCTGAGTTGTGGAGGCAAGGCTAATCTGTAAGCCATAGCTCCTACTTTGTCCAAAATTTCAAATGGTCCTACGAAGCGAGGACTTAGTTTGCCTTTAATTCCAAATCCCATGACTCCTCGGGTTGGTGAAACTTTTAGTAATACTTGATCTCCTACGATAAAGTCGATATCTTTCCATCTTTGGTCAACATAACTCTTTTGACGACTCTGGGATGCCATTAGATGACGCTTGACAAGTTTCACCTTATCTGCACACTGTTGCAGAAGTTCAGACTTAATCAATCTTCGTTCTCCCACTTCATTCTAACACGTCGGTGATCGACAAGGTCATCCGTACAATGCCTCATAAGGTGCCATACCTATACTACTATGAAAGTTGTTGTTGTAGGCGAACTCGACCAACGGCAAATGTTCGTCCCAGTTACCTTTCCAATCCATTGTGCAAGCGCGCAACATATCTTCCAAAGTTTGGATAGTTCTTTCTGATTGACCATCCATCTGTGGGTGGAAAGCAGTGCTGAACTTAAGATTTGTACCCAATTCTTCTTGAAATCCTTGCCAAAACTTGGAGGTAAATCGACTATCCCGATATGAGATGATCGATAGCAGTATCCCATGTCGGCTCACAATTTCCTTCACGTATAATTTTGCCAATGAACTTAAGGATTGCTTCTTTCTTAATGGAAGAAAGTGTGTACTCTTTGTGAGTTGATCCACGATCACCCAAATGGATTCATGGCCTTGTGAAGTTCTGGGTAGTGCTGAGACGAAATCCATAGTAATGTGTTCCCACTTCCACTCGGGGATTTCAATCGTTTGCAGGTACCCTGAAGGTTTTTGGTGTTTGGCTTTAACTTGCTGACAAGTTAAGCATCTCGAAATATATTCTCCTATATCCTTCTTCATTCCATTCCACCAAAAACTTCTTTTTAAATCTTGATACATCTTCATTCCTCCTGGGTGGATAGTATATCGAGAACGATGTGCTTCATGTAATAGGTCTTCCCTTAGCTCAGGAATTTCGGGTATTACCAACCGTCCTCAAAATCGTACACTTCCATCAGAGCCCTGGGTGAAGTCAGAGCTTTCGAGTAGAGTTTGCATTTCTTCATTACCTTTCTGACCTTTAGAATACGCTCAACTAGTATTGATTTTATTTCTAGGTTGGCAATGAACGATTTCTTATTTCCAAGCTGTAATTCAGGTTGACAACCTATTGTTTCTTCCAACAGTTTCCACTCCTTAATAAGCATGAAAGCCAATCCCCCAGATTTGCGACTTAAAGCATCAGCTACTACGTTGGCTTTTCCAGGATGATACTTGATAGAAAAGTCATAATCCTTAAGATATTCGATCCACCATCTTTGCCTCATGTTAAGATCACTTTGGGAAAAGATGTTCTTTAAACTTTGGTGATCGGTGAAAACTTCAAACATTTCCCCATAAAGATAGTGCCTCTAAATTTTTAAAGCAAAAACTAATCCTGCTAATTCCAAATCGTGTGCAGGGTAGTTACCTTCATGTTTCTTTAATTATCGTGAAGCGTATGCTATCACTTTTTCGTCTTGCATTAATATGCATCCTAATCCTCTTTTAGAAGCATCGCTATACACGACAAAACCCCCACTACAGTCGGCAATGCCAGAACAGGTGCAGTTGTTAATTTTTCCTTTAGTTCTTGGAAACTTTGTTCACAAGTTTCATCCCAAACAAATTTAACTCCTTTCCTTGTCAATTTTGTCAGGGGCAGGGCAATACTTGAAAATCTATGGATGAATCTTCGGTAATAATCCACAAGGCCTAAGAAGCTCCGAATTTCCGTTACTGTTTTTGGCCTTTCCCATTTGATGACAGCTTCTATCTTGGTTGGGTCCACCGATACTCCGTTCTTTGAAATGACGTGTCCTAAGAACACCACTTGTTCCATCCAAAATTCGCACTTGCTAAACTTGGCGTATAGCTTATGATCCCTTAATGTTTGCAGAACTACTTGTAAATGCACTCGGAGATCTTCTAAGCTACTAGAGTAGATGAGGATGTCATCGACGAACACGATTACAAACTTGTCTAAAAAGGGCCTAAAAACTCTATTCATGAGATCCATGAAGGCGGCCGGGGCATTTGTTAAACCAAATGGCATCACTAAAAACTCATAGTGGCCATATCGGGTACGGAAAGCTGTTTTAGAGATATCCCCATCTCGTATCCTTAGCTGATGATAACCTGACCGCAGATCTATTTTGGAGAAAACTTTAACCATCTGCAATTGATCGAACAAGTCATCTATACGAGGCAAGGGGTACTTGTTCTTTACAGTGATGGCATTGAGAAGTCGGTAGTCAATGCACAACCTTAACAACCTGTCTTTCTTTCTCACAAATAAGACCGGTGCTCCCCAAGGAGAGACACTGGGTCGTATGAATCCTTTCTCAAGTAATTCCTGCAATTGACCTTTTAACTCCATAGGAGCCATGCGATAAGGTGCTTTAGAGATAGGGCTTGTTCCTGGCATCAACTCAATAGAAAAATCTATCTCTCTTTTTGGTAGCAGACCAGAGAGATCATCAGGAAAAACGTCAGAGAAATCTTGTACTACATCAATACTCTTCAAGTTAAACGTAGTAGTCTCACTAGTTTCCATACTAGCAAGATAAGCCTGACATCCTTTACTTAAAAGCCGACGAGCTTTGACTGCCGAGATGATACATGGCTTGGAATGATCCTTAAGCCCATAAAAAGTAAAACTCCTTTTGCCTCGTTCAAAGATCACCTTCTTCTGTTTACAGTCTACTAATGCCCCGTTATTGGCTAACCAATCCATACCTAATATGACATCGAAGTCGGTCATATTTAGGAGAATAAGGTCGGCCTCCCACTGGCATTTCTCTAAGGAGACAGGTATCCCCTGAAGAAATTTACGAGCTAGAAACATTTTTCCCATCAGGGTGGACACTTCTAAGACATATCCTAAATTTAAAATAGGATAGCCAAGACCTGAAGCAAAATCGAACGATATGAAAGAATGTGTCGACCCTGGATCTATCAAGACTTTTGCTAATTTATCCAAGACCAGAAGTGTACCTTGAATGACTGCGGTCGACGCTTGAGCTTCCTCAGTGGTAATTGCGAAGACCCGCACTTGAGCTTTTGGTTTCTGCTCTGATTTTGATTCTTCTTGCATTTTCCTCTTTGGGCAGTCTCTAATCTGATCGCCTTGTTCACCACAGAAAAAGCATTTTCTTTCGGTACGATAACACGATCCAGGAGGATGGATTTTACTGCATTGCGGACATTTTTCTAGCTTCCTTTCTCCCCTTGGTTGTGAAGGTGATTCTGAGGGCTTTTGAAACTTACGATTATTCTGATTGTTAAACGTAAGCCTCCTTTTCCTCTCATTGGGTCGGAAACTATTATTTTGTCCTTGGTCCTTACATCCAACCACAAATTTCATATAATCTTGTTCTAGGATAGAAGCTAGTTCAACCGCTTTGGCAAAAGTCATGGGTTAATGGCCAATAATTCTTCCTCTTAATCCATTATTTAGGCCCCTCACGAACTTCCAAGCTTTCTTTAATTCTATCGTACAATAATCTGGAGTGAAACATTGTAATTGTACGAATTTATTCTCGTATTGAGTCACCGTTAACCCTCCTTGTTGTAGATCTAGAAACTCCTTTTCCTTTCTTTCTTGGACGTGAGGAGGAAAATATTTATCGTATAGTACTTCTTTAAATTCCTCCCACTTAATATGATCACCATCTGTGAAGAAATTTCTTTTTGCTGTAGGCCACCAGAAAGCAGCTTCGCCAGTCATAGAGAAAGTGGCTAGTGGCACCTTACAATCATTGGGGATCTTCATTGCTTTAAAAATCCGTTCAACTTCAAAGGTCCACCTTTCAGTGGCCTCAGGGCCGTCTTCTCCCGTAAATGTTGGTGCAAGCTTTTTAAAGCGCTCCAACAAATTATCCTTTTCACCATGGGTATTATCTCCCAAATTAGTTGAATGATTGAAATGATTCAATTGGAATCCTTGAGTCATTCTTTGGATTAATAAGTCCACGAAGTGCATCATAGGATCTCCCGTTGTCAAAGTGACCGGCGTAGTAACATCTGGTGAAGTTGAGCAACTTGCCGGTTGAGCATCGCTACCACTAACGTTCGTCATCTAAACATGGATTAGTAACATCAAGATCTTTAGAAAACAAGCTTACTTCATAACAACCTTGAAGGGTCATTACATCACTCAAAAGTTACGTTAGCTATTTACATAATAAAACTACTCTTAGTACACATCAAAATTATTCCCACGGAACTATTTACTCGAGATTTTTACAGACCTTCTTCTCTAAGTAGTCAAGACTTTAGAGAGGAAAGGTTCTAGCTTTAGGACATTCAAAGAAAAAGTGGGTTAAAAGTCCACAAAAGGTGCACCGCTCGGGCATGCCATGCCTTCCGGTTTCCTTCCCTTTGAGGAGACGCTGGACGCCTGGCTCTTCCACCCATTCGACCTCAGGTGGGGGCAGTTCGTTTAGGTCAAAATCCATTTCATATTCAGGGTTATCCTCGTTAGAATTTTCACTTTCTTCCACTTCCAAGGAGGGATCTTCTTCAGACTCTTCTTTTGGAGTAGGCGAGTCCGAGATAACTATTATTTCATTCACGTCACTATTTGTGGGTGAACCAGGGGTGTAAAAGATTTCAGAATCTTCTGAGTCCGAAATTTCAATGGGTGTCTTACCCTCATTGTACATACTCTTGCTACAACTTCCTTTCATTGGAAGCGGCAATTTACGAGCAGTAGAATGATAAAGATTGCTTGACAGATATGTCTTATGCTTGAGCATCGACATTTGTTTTAGCTTCACATAAAAATTTATTAAGAAATTTCAAATAGGAAACCATACGATAAAATAAAAATAATTTTATTGACTAATTTAATTACTTTTTAGTAGATAGTAGAACCTTCGCTCTGATACCAACTGTAACGTCCCTCATATTTTTGAATAAAAGAAAATAATTTTTAAAAATGTAACAAAATTTAATTACAATTGCCAAGGATCACCGTGTACTAAAACAGTAATTACAACACACTTTGTATTATACAAAGATTTCCAAAATTGGGCATCACATGCCTTTGTACATTGGTCAATACAATATTTTACATAAGTACAAAAACAGTAGTACAAAATTGTAATTTAAGGAAACCCTTCATCGACTCCTTCAGATTCGAGTGAAACACCTGCAGAGTCTGAGGGTAGGTGAATAAATTCATACTCAGTAGGTCGAATTAATTTCTAAGAATATGCTTCATGCACATATCATGCCATTTTTCTTTTGAAATCATCCAGAAAATCTTAAAACACAATCACAGAATGTCGCGATACCAGATAACTTACACCCGCGCCCATGGGGCGACGCGAGACAGAAAGGAAGGGATTTATATATGACATCCCAATCCTGTGCGTGCCAGATGCCAAATTTGGCGGCATCCAAAATCATAATAATTCTTAGCTCCGAAGAACCGAGAACTATCTAGACGGCACAATTGCCCAAAACTAGGAGAAATTTTTGAAAAGAGGAGATGATTTTAAAGTCAGAGCTTTTGTTTTCATAAAGTAACAGAAAACTTTTAGTAAAACTTAAATGAGTAAAAATCTCAGCATACGATTAGAATTTAAAGCTACCTACCTATAATACATGCAAAATATAACGAGATCTCCTCGTAGAGTAAAGAAAGACCTTCCTTAAGATATCAGCCTTCGAGTGAGAATTTTGGTAGAATAACCACTCCAACGCGTAGAATGCCCTTGATTTAGTAAGGAAGGGCTTTGGAACGGGTTAAAAAGGGTTGGGAATGGTCCAGAAACAGTAAATTGATGAAAAGGGAAGATTAGGGAAGGGGCACATTTTTTTAGGTCTTAGAGGGGTCGCCTTGAGAAAATAACACTTCCGGTGCGTAGAGCACCCTTGAATTAGTAGGAAACGGGTCTTGGAACGTGAAAATCGGACTTAAAACGGGTTGGGAATGGTGAAAACAGTGTAAGGGGATGAAAATCGGATGTGGGTGAAATTCTGGCCAGAATGGGTATATATAGGGGAGGAGGAGGAATATTCTGGTGGGTGCTGCTGGTGGAATAGGTGGGCGCCCACCGGCGCCGCCACAAAAAACCGACCGGCGCCCACTAACGCCGGCGAAACTGAGTGCACGCGTGATGAATGCGCGTTCGTCACAGCAAACACTCACCCGGCGCGCATTCGACGCGTACGACATGCATGTTCGGTGTGCACCACATGGCATATGCTGTGCGCTGCGCTGCACCACGCCGCGCTGAGCCGAGCCGCCAAAAAAAATATATTTATTATTTATTTTTATTTCTAAAAATTCCAAAAATCGTAACTTCATATCCCGAACTCGGATTTGCGCGTTCTAGGTACCATTGAGCTCGTATTGATGAGCCCTACGAGACTAGACCACTTAAGAATTGTTTTACCAAAATTTCAAAAGTGGTTCCTGCCGGTTGAACACGTTTCCCGAGGTTGTAACTTTTGTTCCCGACCTCCGATTTTTACATTTTAAGACTTGTTACGGTCGTCTCCACGAGCTCTAACCAACACTCAGGAAATAAAATATATAAGAAAATTATGTTAGAATTTAGGGTTATTACAGTTAATACACAAAGTATTCAAAGAAGAGTTGTAGCATGTCTTCAATGGAAGATTAAATATTTCCTTAAGGCCAAAGTTAAGACAAGAAATGGTGTTTGTTGAAGATTTGAAGGAGTATAGACAAGGCAAGGAGGTAAAAATTTTAAGTGCTTAGAGAAGACTTGTAGGCCAACAAGAACGATCAAAATAAGATTAACTTGTGTTAAAGTCTAAACAAGGTAGGTGGTTTTCTTGTGTCTATGTAAAATTCTAGTTTCTAGGGCATTGATCTGGTTCTTTTCGAACTACTGTAGCTTTTACTCTAGCTCGGGTTTTCCACATAAATTATTGTGTTAATGTGTAGATTGATGATGGCTGATTAGTTAATATCAGAGAGAAAATTGAGTGAATATTAGGTTTTAATCATTTTTTCTTAATAAAAAATTTGGCACAAAGAGGCTAGAGCTTTTAATTCTTACTTGTTGGAAGGATAGTTTTAATAGCACTCTAGTGATCCGCTAGGTCGATTTGACATATATTAAACTCTCATCCCATTCCTTTAGGCTATCCAGCAAGTGTCCTCTTATGCTATATTTTTAAAAGACTTAGTCATAGTCAAGAGGAAAATAAATGTTCTTAAAAATATATTCCTAATAGAGCAAGTCAGCTCTATCATTTTATGCAAATTCCTTGTCAAATATAAGAACCCTAGTTGCCCCACAAGTTCATATAAGATAGGGGATCATCATATTGAGCGGGCTTTGTTAGATTTAGGGGTTAGTGTGAATTTATTGGCATTCTGTGTATGTGCAATTGGGATTAGGAGAGTTGAAACCGACATCAATGACACTTCAATTAGCTGAAAGATCTATAAAATTTCCTTGAGGTGTTATTGAAGATGTTATGATTAAGGTTGACACATTTTACTTTCCAATAGACTTCGTAGTCCTTGATACTCAGCCTATTTAGAATATCCATAGGCAAATACCTGTCACTTTCGGTTGTCCTTTCTTGGTCATATCCAATGCTCTAATAAATTGTAGAAATGGGGTGATGAAAATATTCTTTGGTATCATGACGGTCGAGTTCAACATTTTTGACATAAGCAAACAGCCACCGGACATGGAGGATGTGAATGGACTTAACATGATTGATAGTTTTGTTCATGATAACTTCTTCCAATCACATTTTGAGGATCCCTTAGAGGTTTGTCTAGCACACTTTGGTTTTGGGTTTGACATTGACAAATCAGTTGAAGAGGTTAAATCATTGCTAGATTTTGTTCCTCCAATGAATACTGAAAAATGGCAAACTAAAGTGGCTCCTCTTTCATTATCATCATCACCATCCCTTCCATCCACTATGGAACCACAAGAGATGGATCTAAAACCATTACCTAATACCCTCAAGTATGTGTTTTTAGGTTTTTTTGAAACTTTAGTCATCATTACTTCTAGTTCAGAAGATAATCAAGAGAAAAAATTAATTGATGACCATAAAAATCATAAGGAGGCTATAGAGTGGATAATTTCTAGTATTTAGGGTATTAGTTCTTCTATAGTTATGCACAAAATTTACTTAGATGAAAATGTTAAACCTTCACATGAATCTCAAAGGCACTTAAACCTGCTCAAGGAAGATGTGGCTAGAGTGGAAGTTTTGAAGCTTCTAGATGTAAGAGTCATTTACCCAATTTCTGATAGTATATGGGTGAGTATCATTCAAGTTGTCCCAAAGAAGTCTATCATAACAATTGTTAAGAATAATTCTGATGAGTTAGTCCCAATCCGTGTTCAAATTGGTTGGTATATTTGCATTGTCTACATGAAGTTGAATGATATGACAAGGAAAGATCACTTTCATCATCCTTTCATAGATCAAATGTTAGAGAGGTTAGCCGACCATGCTTATTATTGCTTTTTTAATGGATATTCTGGTTATAACAAGATTCCCATAGCAACTAAGGTTCAAGAAAAGACTACCTTCACTTGTCCTTTTGGGATGTTTGCCTACCGTCGTATGCCTTTTAGGTTATCCAATCCACCCGCAACTTTCCAATAGTGCATGATTAGCATTTCTCAGACATTGTAAAGCATTTCCTATAGGTGTTTATAGATAATCTTTTCATCTTTGGCTCTACATTTGACAAGTGTTTGCACCACCTATCCCTAGTGTTAATGCAGTGTAGAACATGACCAAGAATTGTCAATGGATGTACATACTTTGGAGACTTGGAAAAACTACATGTGTGGAATAGCCTTTCTCAACCTTTACAAATTTTAAGCATTCAAAGCAAAGTAAAAGTTGTGTTAGATGCTGTAAGTAGAAAGATAGAAATTGTGGTGGTATATTTGATGGTAAAAGATTGGTCAAAGTACATCCTAAAGACTTATCGCTGAAGAGAAACCCCTTCTAACCAATTTGGTTAGTTTTTAGAGATGATAGAAGCTTAACAAGGATATAGAAATATAGTTTGCATGAGATATTTTGACTTTAGTATCAATTAGAAACCAGCGATTTACATCACGAAAATTGGAAAAAGAACTCTAGAGCATCAAGGAACAACCATGTGTTGGAGCAATGAGGGCTAATGAAAGAGGAATTGATGTTTCTTTGCCTAGAGAAGATTAGTAAGATCAAGGAGAAAATCCCATAATTCAAAATTGTTGAGAAAAGTAATTTTATATATTTATGATTAAGATTGGAAGGAAAAGACAACTTGAGTCAATGCTCTATTAAGTTATTCAAACCGATAGATAGATTTGACGATTTTCAATGGATTTTAAGTGTCAAAACACTCTTAGGCAAACATGTCATGAAGGGTTGTAAACTGGGAAACTATTCGACACCTGTGGCATAGGATGCAATGTGTCAGTGGATAGCTTTGTGGTTGGTTGAGCTAGTACATGGTAGAGATTTCTTTTGTGACTTCTCGAAATACTCATGTATTGGACATGAATACTACTTTTGACCCAAAGGTATCCTTACTAGGACATCCTAAGATACATCACTTAATTGTAATTCATTTAAGTGGAGTCACATAGCAGAAGTTTGTGTTCGAGTGGGATTAGAGCACAAATCATGCAAAAGACTGAGTTGGGTTTCAGGATTGGAGATTCAAGCTTGTCTAAGATTGACCATTTTGAATTTTTAGAATGCAGCTCGTTGCCTATACTTGGCAATGAGGAAATAAGTGTGTTTCACTATTATGTCTTCTTGATATAATAATTTCCTATACATATGAAGTTTGGACATGAAACTTTATTATTAAAAGTAGATATGAAGATCTTTGTAGATCTTCCAAGAGTGTACAAATAGAAGCTTGAATAAAGAATTAATGATAAATTTAACATCAAGGAAGTTTCAGAGTACATATGGAAAACAATGAATTTGACTCTAACCATTCTCTGTATGATAACTTATCATGTAGTTTAAATTTAAGTATGAAACTTTAAGGATAGAAAAATAGACAAATATAGCTTTATAGCTCCTCTAAGAATGCACAAATCGGAGTTTGAATGAAAGAGTTATGATCATTCAAAGTCGGACCTGAGGGGCTGTTTGTGACTTACAAATGCCTGCCAATTTGCCCTTAGTAATTCAAAATGATATGACATTTCCTATAGGATATTTTTTCCCTGGTATTTTGGAAACTAGACTTTTGTATCTTTGTAACACCACCAAGAACGTGTTAATTAGAGGTTTGTATGACAAAGTTATGGTTGTCCAAAGGTAGGACCTAGTACTGTCAATAATTACTATCAATATGGCCATAGACATGTCGATGGGCTTCCAATGGTTACAAGCAGTTTTGTGGTTTTGCTAATAAAACCCAGTTTGACTGTTTTTAACTAGAAATGTGTCCACTTCCCTTTATAAATGACTTTTGAGGCCATTAGACTCCATTTTGCTTGAAAAAACTGCTCAAAATAAAAAAAAAACGTGAATAAAAAGGCTCTCCCAATCAAGAGAAATTAAGGGAGGGAGAAACTTTCTAGGGGCATTGGTTGGCATTGAGTGTGCAAAAGGATTTTTATTTTGTAAAATAGGTCAGATTATTAACCTCATTACTTAGATTTCACTTGAAAATGCTTGCATGATTTGGATTATGATATTTTTTGATATAAAAGCAAGAAAATATGGTTCTATATGATTATGACAACATATAAAAGATATTTTTTAAGATTTTGTCATGATTATGTTGTGATATCATGTTTTACCAATGTTGAATGATTAACTAATAGTAGGAATCATCATTTGTCATTATGGAACGTTATGTGTGGGAAGGATTATGATATGTCATAATATCGACTAATTTTGGATAATTATGATAGTTTTTGTTATATTTCCCGACCATCAGCACTCCATCCACACATCAATAATGTTGTCGATGTAATGGAGAAGATTATCATAATTACACTGATGAGCCTTGACACGTCAATGTGCCACTGGTACATCACTGGCAATGAGGTTGACCTATCAATGAGGCATCGATGAGGAAGTCTTTCCTTGTCATTCAACTGTCGACAAGGTTCAACTCATCGATGGGTTACTGATGGCCATTGATGACCTAGCCGACACGTCAATAAGTCTACGACAACAAGTTTGATTTGGGTAATTTGTAGCAATGAATGTTATATGAGTTAAGTTGTTATTATGAGACATAATAGCATGATATTGAATTTATAAAATGCAATTATATGTGATGTTTGAATTGATTATGTATGGGTATATGTGCCCTTATGTGTGTGGAGATCCTTGTAATGGTTCACACCACAATACTATGGGATAAAAGCACTTAAGGATAGCATATCCTTGTGCCTAAATGCCTCCTCAAGCAAGTATTTAGCCACACAGATAGAAAGGGTATGGTAGGAAATAGGACTAAGGACTTCCGCCTCTCTAAAAATATGAGTTATGTAGAACTACTTCTTGGCCAGGGAGATGAGTTCGAATGGACTAGAGCATTAACATATGAGTCATCTCAACTACTTGGATGCATGAACCCTTGTGGATTTTAGCTTCAGGTGTAGATTGAGCGGGCATGCTTCAGCGTACTTGAGGTCTGATTGTTAATAGTTCATTGTCTAGTGACACATAGTTGTACTGCTAGATATGGCTACCATGTCATAAGAAACCTTTATTACTTACACTTATGGAGCAAGAGATTCTGGAGCGAGTTCATGTCATGGATTTGAAATCAGGAGAAAGTATTTATGAATTTTATGCTTATTCTACTTATGTTTGAGTATGGTGATATTTACTATTAAATATAATAGTTGTTGACCTTGTGCCTTCATGTGCATTATCATTTCATAGTGCATGTTTAGCCATCCCACTGGGTATATTCATATATTTAGCCTCCGTGTGATGTAGGTTCCTTGCAGAGTTAATGGTACTTTAGAACTTTAGATGTGTGATAAGGACAATGTTGCTAGGCCACTTGACATGTTTATTGTTTTCTTAATTTTAGGTGGATAACTTTAGGCATGTGAGTGTCAATCTATTAGTATTTGTGCATATCAATATATTAAGATGTAGTCGGGCATAACCCTATTCAATTTAACATGTGATTTGACTTGAATTACTATTGTACTCTGATTTAGTACTCACATGTTCAAAAAGTAGTTGGCTCTTAAGCTGAGATAACTTGTTGAATATTTGACAAAAAGTTTTAAAATTTTTACTTCTTTTGTTTTATTTATAATAAAAAGTTCCAAAAACTTAGGGCATGACATTGGCAGCCCATATGATGGATCATGAGTGGAGACTCTTTGAGGAAATTGTAGATTGTAGACCTAAGATTTACATGATGGTTTTAGTGGAACAACTTGAATAAAGATGTTGGAGTGTGTTGTCACATCTTTAACAAGTCACGTGTCAAGGAAGGGCATCAAATGCTATTAGGCTCCCTATATACCCTTTGGAGATATTATAGTTTGCTAGTTTCTCCTAACTCTCATCCTAAGCATATTCATCCTTTGGAATCATTTTCCCCTCTTTATCCTTAGTCAAGGATAGAGTCCAGTTTTAATCACCTCTTTTTAAGAATTGTCGTCAAGCGCTTGACTAAAGTCTCTCAACTGATTTTTCCAATAGGAAAATTTCTAGTCATCTAATAAAGGAGGTCGATTTATGAGATTCCATAAGTTTCCAAGTTTTGCCATATTATTTTTTTGAATCACCCATTGATACTCAAATTAAGAAAAACAATCAAACATCTACTCTAACTCAAGAGAAAAAGAGATATTTTCTATTTGAAAACAAGACAATAATGGCAAGCACAAATTAGGGCACTTCATGCAAGAATCACAAGTAATTTTAACAAGAAACGGGTAATTTCAGCAAGAATCAAGAAGAAAATTCCTAACACAAGCAATTAAAACACCATAAATAAAGTCTAGGAAGACTTTAACCAAAAAATTCAAAACCGTGCTGAGGCAAGCATGCAAATAAATGTAGATTTAATCAAAACTCACAAGCAGTGGATCTTAATACTCAACTAACAATTGAGAGCTTAATATCCGTCTAATAAACCTAGTGAATCACCACATTGCTGTAAGAAAGTAAGTGTCCTTATGTTATGTGTTTGCTTATTTCACTGATCAAACAATGTCTTGAATGTGTAATTTTTTAGTCAAGTCTGAACATTAAATTCTGAAAATGGAGTGAAAGGAAGAGTCAAATCTGTGTTTCGTTAGGTAGAAATATGGACACATCGCATTCACACATTATAGGGTAAAAGAGACTTTACGTGAAAGAATGGTGAGAGTTGGAGGCTTTTTGAATAAAACATTTTGATCCTTTGTTTAGAGCAATCAATCAGCCTTAACTGTAACAAGGCTCTCCCAGAAAATCATTGATCAATCAATCACTTCATTAAATGATCGATCAACACTTAAATTCACAGTGTAAAATAAAGCCGAGAGTTTATCGATTGTTCACAGAGTCGATAGATTGTTCGATTGATGAGTCATACCCTAATTAAAACAATGATCATTCTATCGCTCTATGAAATAATCAATCGACGTGAGAAATTGATAGAAGTTAACAATGATCGATCAATGACCCTAGGAAATGATCAACTGATGGGATGCAAAATGTCATAAATTAGACCTTTCCGGTGTGATTTAGATTTGTATTGAAGACATTCCTTTTTAGACTTAGGGAGTCTATAAAAAAGGCTAAGAACATGAGAAAAGAAAAAAAGGCTTAAAAAATTTAGAGAACTTGTATGGAATCGATCTAATAGTTTTTAGAAAGAATTAGACTTCTAGGTTGTGGTATTTATCTACTTTTATCAAAAGAGTGATTAAAGGTGACATGAGTGCACAAAAATGCATCTGAAGCATTATGTTTGTTGAAAATTGTTGTTGAGAAGATTAAGAAGAAAGAATATTTATTCCAAAAAAGGAGATGAAAGATTTACATTGGTCATTAAACATAAAGAGGAGGAGAATATCGAACTATTCTTTTTAAACAACCAAAGAGTGATTAATTTATGATTAGAATGGTGTTAAGAACCCACCATGCTAAGCAAAAGATTGAGTCTTTGTTCTATGTAATAGGTAATATTGTAATATGAAATCTATATAGTCCATAGTTGATCATGAATTTTCCCTAGTTGGGTTCCCACGTAAAAAAATTTGTGTATTTTACTTGGTGATTTGATTGTAATTTTTTGTTAAAACACATACGAACTAGGCATGTTGAATTAGACAAAATATATATTTATTTTGTTTAAAATGGGAAGATAAATCTTATCAATCGATTGCAAGTTGAAGGGGCTTTATTTTTCTCAGTTTGTGTATGGCACACAATTGATCACAAACCAACAATTGCCTAGTTTGATTATCTAACAGAGATAAAAACTATGAGTTATGGCCTCCTTTGTGAAGGAATTTTTCCATGTAGTAGAAATAAAAACTTAATCCTTAATATATAAGATCAATACACCAAGCAATCAAACCATAAGTATGCAATGTCACTACCCATGTATTCATTAACATCTCATAATTCATTTACATCCTACACGAACAAGTATTACAATCCATGCATATCCTAATTGTTCAAGTATTACAATCCATACATATCCTAATTGTTCAAGTATCACAATTCCATACACAACCTGTGTAAACATAAGCATCATTATTCCTCCACAAAAATTGAGCATTATAGTCCATACACAACATGTGGAAATTTCAAAATGAATGTCTCTCGATAAAGAAATCAACCTGCTCACCCTAGATATCCTTAAAAATGAAGACCAAAGTAGTTTGGAAAATCCTAACTAGTAGTGCCCCCGGTAAGCTAGTGCACACGGACAAACCAGTTTGGATTCTCAATCCAAAAGTGTCTCAATAGTTTACCTCATAGCATTCTGCTCTTCTTACCGGGGTGGAAACCCGTCCTCAAGGGATGTAAAACCTTCCATTTGACATAAAACCCAGTTCTTTCGAACATCAAACTGAATCAATAAACCTCTGATATGACAAATCCATAAGACTATGACTTCCAACAGCAATCACGGTTAAAGATGGTTAATCAAGTCTTAACAAGTCATTCTTATGATGCATGTAATATGATACATACATGAATAATACTAAATGTATACAAGCATAAGTAATTATACCCTAATCAGTCCTATCATGCATGAGACATAGTCCATATGTGGCAAATGTGATCTTGTAAGCATAAGTAAGCATAAAAATTCATGGTTTGTTCATAAATATGCTAACACTTATGGAGCATGGTTCACACATAATTAATTTAGCATGGGTATAAGCATTCATACTTCATCATCATCATATTCTACATGTAACATACAATAGACATGAGGATACAATCAAAATTACGCTTAAAAATAATCTTAGCATCATTTTTATTCATGGTCATTCAATCAGCCTCAAGGGGCATTTGATCCGCTGAATTGCCTTTCAAATTCCCTTTCCTGCCAATCGATCGGCCCAATAGGGCGATCGAATGATCAAGCATAGAAAGCCCTAGAACATTCATTTTTCTTGGCCTGGAACAAAATCGAAATTATTCCAAAAATCCATAATAATTCATAAAACTTCATGAAACTTCATATAATCATTACCTAAGCCTAAAATATGATAAATCTAACATTTCTAATGCATATCCATGTAAAATTAACATTAAATTATATATTGAAAAAGCTTTAACCTAATTTGTCCATAAGCTTCAAGAACATTAATCTACCCACAAATATGGTGTTAATGTAAGTAAAACATCATCAAATAAAAACCTCTTACCTCAAACTAGATTGTAGACCCTTTACTCTTCTCCAAAAATCAAGGAAACCCTACCCAACAAATTAGGTTACATTAACCCTAAGCAAAAATTGAACCTTTCCACCAAAAGAAGACTCAAAACCACTAATAGATGATAGATCTAGAACCCTCTTGTGCAGAAAATAAAAATCACAAGAGTAGAAGTAATAAATCCGAATCTCGGATTTCAAATCATTGGTAAAAGTATTAACTTAACAAAAAGAAAACCTAGAATCCCATTCAAGTGGAGAAGAACATGGGATTTTAGGGTTAAAATCAAAAGAAACATATAAGGATTAGAGAGATTTTACATTTGATTAAGATTTTCCTCTTTGAGATGGGGGTCGAGCTCTCTAAAGCCTTCTAATCTGAACCCACTTAAATGACATGGACTCAAAAACAAATTTGATAAGGCCCAAGCCAATTGAAAATATTAAGTGGAGTTTGGCAGTCCAAGAATTTGGTATGTCGCCCGAGATAGAAGAAGATCGTAGGGTGGGGTTCACTTCTTTAGTTAAGGAACAAAATGGCCAAAATGGCAAAAATGACACCAATTAGTATGGCTCTTAGTGGATTAAGATAGGCACTAATGTTTTCAGCTAAAAATCAAACTAAACCCAAGCAAAAATCATAATTAAATCAAACCATCACACAAAATCAAAGCAAACCAAAAAGGCAAAACTTTACAAAAATTAGAAAACAATAAAGCTTACAGATCTTACATGCAAGTATCAAAAAGGATATTTACGTGTAAAACCCAAATTAGTGTAAAAAACCATGTATATCCTTTCTCTAAGCCCAAATCACTACACTAGCTAGCAAGACGTAAAACAAACTACCAACCTCTAGAGATTCCTATATCATCGAAACTCCTTTCTTTGTTCTTCTCTCTTCCTTTTCGCTGACGGCCTTCATGTTTCCCACAAACCGTTGAAGCTTTTCTCCTTATGTTCCATATTCATCTTGTTCTAGTCCCTCAATTAACACTCCTTTTAATTGTCGATTAGCCTTTGAGTATTCTTAAATCCTCTTGATTAAGAATCAGCTACTCCTCCTCAAGGTCTCTTTTATGAGTGAAAAATGATTGTGTAAACACTTTTTTCCTTATCTCTCACCCATAAGATTTTATCTCAATGCTATGGAAATGCAAAGAAAATATAGGCAAAGTCATTTCATTGAGTTTTAAGTTGGTTAGGGTTAAAGGAATCATTTACTTGCAAACAATCGATCATTCCATACAGGCGATTGATCATTCACTATTTCTACCAAAACAAAATACCCAATTGACCTATGTTTTGACAAAATGATCAATTTGTTGTGCTCTCAGTTTAAAATCTAAACACTAGTCATTTAAAAGATTGATCTCTACAGGTCCTATGTTCAAAGGTGATTGATCACTTATGAAGAACTTTTTATATTTCGACCTTAATTGTCCCAAAACTTCCAAAAATAATTTATCCAATTGTGTCTACTTAATTCTAAGTGATTAGTGTATCTGTACCTTCAAGTCTTTGACACACAATGTAGTCTTCAACCTTAAACTTTTAAAATGCATGCACCCCTATTTTTCAACTCTTTCAATTCTAAATCTAACTCAACTTTCACAATAATCTAATCGTACTTTACGACTAACATCACACATGAAGTTTCGACATAGTTTTGATTATCGAAATTAACCAAATAGGATACATATTCTCTCATATGTTTTAACATGTGGTACTTTTAATAATTGCATATGGTATATAAGTTTGTTTTTGTGTTCAATTTCCATTTATGGGTATTATGTTGTTGAAGTTAAGTTTTATGGTGTTCACATTTTAGATTTGTGTGTTTAAGTTTGGTACTTTGGATAATAGGTATTAAATTTGGTATTTTGTTGTTCTTTGTCCCTATTTTGGTTGGTTTATGATGTAGAGGGGGTAATTGATGTAGAGAGGGTAATTTAGTCCTTCTACAGTTGTGTACAATTCATACTCCAGCTGAGGTCAAAAGGGGCAAAATTGTCCATGTCTTTAGTTAACTCCTTGCTTATGTAAATGGGAGGGGTAAAATAGTCTTTTGTGTCACTATTTGTTAGGATATCAGAGGCAGTTATTCCATAGGAGATAGGTTGGGGAAATGAGAAAAAAGGGAATTCAAAAGTTGAATGAATTTCCATAAATTTCTTCTTCTTGGCTCATGGATTTGAGTTAGGATTGTGGATTCAACCCTGTGTAATTTTCTTTTGCATCTGTAAGATTTTAGCTTGTGTATTCAAGCTTGTACATCCCTGTTTTCCATAAATTTCAATAGAAATCATACTCTTCCTCCTCCATTTCCTGTGTTTTCTTGTTTGGAATTGTATGTGCTGTTTGGTTTGTTGAAACTTTACTTTTATCTGTAAATCTATTGCATCAACTTTGCTGCTCTTCGTAGCTCTGTTGCATCATTTGGCGTCGTCTGTGGGAAATAGTGAGGGTCTCCTATTGCGGCTCCACCTCCCACAGAAACATCTTCACTTCACTCAATCATGGAGTTAATACAGCAACAAGCCCAAACGCAACAACAGGCACAGACCCAACTCCAACAACTCCTTCAACAAATGCAACACCTCAAGTTACTTCTCCCGCTACCACCTCTAGTCGCAGGGACGTCCTCTAGTCCAGAAACATTAGTTGGTCCAAACATGTGACCAATGGCAAAAATGGACATGAGATTTCCACCAAGCCCAGAACCCCACTCACCGGAAGAAAGAGGTGCTCTGCCGTTGCGACCAGATGCACTACCCCAAGGGTTGGGCTTTCAAGTGTATCACTGGTGAAACCCCTTGTAGGCACAAGAGTATTGGATGGACCACCCTCCAGGACGTCCAGCGTAGGGTGGAGATGGTTAGATTTCCACCGGGAGAGAGACCATAGATGGGAGGACTATACACTAGTGGAAGATCGCTAGAGTTTCCACTAGGCGAAGGGCCACCAATGGGGGTCTATACGCTAGCGGAAGACCACCATGGGAGAGGCCCGTCTTCCTTCATCTGCATCCAGTGGGAATGCCTTTAAATCAAAGGGTTCCAGTAGGTTGAAATGTGTTTTCATCAAGATGACTCCAGTGAGGATGAAGAAGAACCTTATCCACAGAATAGAGGTAATGACAGAGCCTATTTTCACATCAAACCCAAGTTGGAACTACCCAATTATAATGGACAAATGAGCATTGAAGAGCTTTCACTAGTTGTTTGAAGTAGAGAATTACTTTGAAGTGATGGAAGTGCCCAACGAGGTAAAGGTGAAACTGGTTTCCTGTAAGTTGAAGAAGGGAGCTGCAGCTTGGTGGAATCAGCTGCAACTGCACACCAACCGGTTGTAGCTTGGAAGGAACCCTCTTAGATCCTAGCCATGCATGAAGTAGCTCTTGAGGAACCAATTCATGCCCATCAACTATGAACAAATGTTGTTCAAGTAGTACCAAAATGTCGGCAAGGAAATGGGACTGTTTCAGAGTATTTGGAGAACATCCAAAGGTTGTCAGCGAGGAATAATATCATTGATTGAAAGGCCCAAAAGATAACTCGATTCACAAGTGGGTTGAAGTTTACTTTGTAGGAAAAATTGGCAAGTCACTCCCTTAACTCTCTTTCAGAAGTTACTCGAATTGCCCTTATGCATGAGAGTCTTGCTTAGAGGAGCATAGGGAGAGGGGGGTTTATTTCAAGAAATACAAATGAAGGAGGGTCTAACTCCAAGCAAAAACAAGTAGAAAATGAAGACTCCTATTAGAAATTTTGCAAGAATGAAGCTACCCAAAACCCATATAGAGCTGCTACCCAAACTTCAAAATCTGGACCAGCTCAAGCCACAAGCCCAACCCCATTATTTGCTACAAGTGTAGATAGCCGGGACACACCTCAAGTGGCTACACACTCAGAATATTTGGCCCTACCACTGTTGTGGTCAACAATCAAGTGGCTATGGATGCTGAAATTGAAGAGCCAGAGGAGGAACTTATGGAAAGGGTATATGAGGTGAAGATAAGCACACGAGAGAGCAAGCTGAGCTACTAGTGCTGAGAAGGATTTTGATTTCCATTAAAAAAGTTGAAGATTCACAAAGGCACAAGTAGTTCACCAAAACCAGGACTATACAAGACAAGATATGTATGGTGATTATCGATGGAGGAAGTATTGAGTACTTCATAGCCAACTCAGTAATTCAGCAGCTTAATCTCCATACTGAGAGGTATCCTAAGCCATAGTCCCTAGGGTGGATCAAGGAGATAGGGGGAGTCAAAGTGGAGGAGCAATGTAAGGTACTATTCAACTAAGATTGTTTGTGAGTTTATAGAGATATATGCATGTCATATTCTATTGGGAAGCCCATGGTAATTTGATGTCCTAACTACACATGATGGAAGGGAGAACACTTATTCATTCAAGGAACAAGGGGTCAAGGTTATTCTCATGCCTAGCAAGCCAACCCCTATTAAGAGAAGTCCAACTCAGCTTAACATCCAAAGAATTGCAGCCAATCAGCAAGAATCTAGCGAAACTCTATTGATGATTAAAAACTATAAAGACCTAAGTAACACAGAAGTTTTGTGCCTCTTGGACAACAAGGCTGAAGAAAATGAGTAGAAATTTGAGATTCAAAGTCACCCACATCAGGTTCAGCCCCTCTTAGAGAAGTATAAGAAACTGGTCACCGAAGAACTCCCTTTGGAGCTACCTCTTATAAGGGAAATTCAGCACCAAATAGACCTAATACCGGGTTCTAGCCTCCCACACTTGCCACACTATCGTATGAGCTCAGCTGATCAGGTTGAATTGCAAAGGCAAGTGGAAGACCTCTTGGCAAGAGGATCGGTTAAGGAGAGCCTTAGTCCATGCACGCTTCCAGCCTTGTTAGTGCCCAAGAAGGATGGGAGTTTGAGGATGTGCATGGATCACCGAGCTATTAAAAAAAATACTATCAAGTATAGGTTTCCAATACCTAGACTTGATGATATGTTGGACATGTTGACCGATGCCACCATTTTCTCCAAGATTGATTTATAAGTGACTATCATCAAATCAGGTTGAGACCTAAGGATGAGTGGAAAACAGCCTTCAAGACAAGGGAAGGTCTTTATGAATAGTTAGTGATGTCATTTGGGTTAGATAATGCTTCAAGTACCTTCATGAAACTCATAACTCAAGTTTTGAAACCATTTTTGGGCAATTCAATTGTAGTCTATTTTGATGACATATTGGTATATAGTAAGGGAGAGGAGCAACATGCACAACAGCTGGTTGAAGTTTTTGAGGTGCTTCAACATCATTCTTTGTAAATAAATATGAAAAAGTGTTATTTATTCACCAACCAACTGGTATTCTTGGGATATGTGGTCAATTCCAAAGGCATTCAAGTTGACCAAAGCAAGATAGAAGCCACACAAAACTGGCCCACACCAAAATTAGCAAGTGAGGTGCGTAGTTTTTATGGTTTGGACACCTTTTACCACCAATTTATCAAGCATTTAAGCACCATAGCATGCCCATTGACTAAGTGTATAAAAAAGGACCGCTTTGTGTGGTCCCACGTAGCTCAAAATAGCTTTGAATAGCTGAAAGAAAGACTCACTCAAGCTCCACTACTTGCCCTTCCTAATTTTAACAAGACCTTTGAGGTTGAATGTGATGCATCTGGAGTGGGCATAGGGGTTGTTTTAACTCAAGAGGGTAGACCAATTTCTTATTTTAATGCAAAGTTAAATGATGCAAGAAGGAAATGGTCAGCCTATGAGCTTAAATTATTTGCTTTGATCCAAGCCTTGAAATATTGGAAGCATTACCTTGGATTAAAGAGTTTGTCTTGCACACGGATCATGATTCCTTGAGGCATTTGCAAAGCCAAATAAACGTGGACAGATTTTTTGCAAGGTGGATATGTGAGCTACAGATTATACTTTTGTTATCAAGCATAGGTCCGACACAACAAACAAGTTAGTTGATGCCTTGAGCCGAAGGGTGGCCCTTCTCACTATTTTGATTAGGACTAAAAATTTAGGTTTTGACTCCCTAAAAGAGCTCTACCCAGATGACAAAGAGTAGAGTGATATTTGGCAGTTGTGTTCTCAAAAATACCAAGCGGTCCAAGACTATCATCTAGTGGAAGGATATTTGTACAAAGGTAATCAACTGTGTATTCCCTCTTCCTGTATCTGTCAACAACTTATAAAAGAAATGTATAGTGGTGGACTAGCTGGATACTTTGGCAAAGACAAAACTATTGCACTACTCAAAGAAATGTATCATTGGCCAACTCTTTCAAGAGATGTTCACCAGTTTATTCGGCAATGTTATACATGCTAACAAGCAAAAGGAACCTCACAAAATATCGGCCTTGGGATGATATCTCTATGGATTTTGTCCTAGGGCTTCCTAGAACTCAAAGGAGGGTGAATTCCATATTTGTGGTGATGAATAGATTTTCGAAGATGGCTCAAGTTGTACCATGTAAAAAGGCATCTTATGCACCTCACATGTGGTTGCTTTATTCTTCAAGAAAATAGTGAGAATTCATGGGATGCCAAAGTCGATTACATCAGCTAGGGAAAGCAAGTTTCTAAGTTATTTTTGGCAGTCAATATGGAAGAGATTAGGTACTTCCTTATAATTCAGCAACACTTGTCATCCCCAAAGTGATAGCCAAACTGAAGTGGTAAACCAGACTTTAGGAAATCTGCTGAGAAGCCTCATGGGTGATGTCCCTAAGCAATGAGACTTGGTTCTTTCACAAGCTAAATTTTCCTATAACTCTATCCCAAATAGGTCCACTGGCAGGGCACCACTTGAAATCCTACATAGGTTCCTACCCTGCCACACATTGGATTTGATTCAACTGCCTAAACAAGTGGGAGCAAGCACAACTTCCATGACTGTTCAAGACCTAATTTCAGTCCCCCAAACAGTCTAGCAGCATTTGATTGTTGTCACAGCTCAATACAAGGCTTTAGTTGATAAAAAGAGAAGGCAAAAATTGTTTCAAGTGGGGGACTATGTTATGGTTTTCCTATGAAAGGAACGACTCCCTACTAGCCATCACAACAAGCTCACACCTAGAAAGATAGGACCATTTTAGATTTTATGATGCATATGTGGTTGATCTCCCTGCTCACTACAACATCTCCAAAACATTTAATGCCACAGATCTATCCACTTATTATGGTCTACCTCCGGTTAGTGCTACTACACAAACTTCTTTGCTCGAGGACGAGCTTCTTTTAGGAGGGAGGGACTAATGTAGAGGGGTTAATTAATGTAGAGCAGGTAATTCAGTCCTTCTACAGCTGTGTACAATTGATACTCCAGCTGAGGTCAAAAGGGGCAGAATTGTCTAAGTCTTTAGTTAACTCCCTGGTGGTGTAAATGGGAGGGGTAAAATAGTATTTTGTATCATAGTTTGTTAGGATGTCAAAGGTGGTTATTCCAAAGGAGATAAGAGGTGGGGGGAAAGAGAAAAAAAGGAATTCGAAAGTTGAATGAATTGCTTCTTTCATAAATTTCTTCTTCTTGGCTCATGGATTTGAGTTAGGATTGTGGATTCAACCTTGTGTAATTTTCTTTTGCTTCTATAAGATTTTAGCTTGTGGATTCAAGCTTGTAGATCCCTAATTTACAAAATTTTCAATAGATATCATACTCTTCCACCTCCATATCCTATGTTTTCTTGTTTGGAATTATGTGTGCTATTTGGTTTACTAAAAATTTACTTTTCTCTGTAAATCTGTTGCATCAACTTTGTTGCTCTCAGTAACTCTGTTGCATCAGTTTATGTTTGGTTATCTTTTATTTTGTATTCTACTTGTCTACCATTTGGTACTTGGTTTTACTTTGTATCCTTCTATTCTACACTTCTCTCATGCCACATAAACACTTCACCAGAGGCCCACCTTGGCCACTTGAAAATAGTTGTACAACCAAACTTCCAGGCTATAGCAACACTTCTAAATGATAAGAGAGACATCTGGTATTTCAAACTAAGGCTTATTTTTTTAGCTTCATTGTATGTGAAGGGTCCCAGGGGCATTTGTCTCCTGCAATGACAAATAGCAATAGGGATATGTCATGTCAAGCAAGGAGCGCCGGCAGGGCACAGACAGCTAAGAAGATGTGAGGGTGATGATGTCGAGTGGAGTGAGGAGGCTATTTGGAGTGGTAGAGAGGTTAGCATTGGGGAGAGGGTGAAATGTTTCTTTCGTCGAAGCTTTGGAGGCTAGTGAGGGTGAAACAGACAATGGATCTTAGTATTTCTGCCGGACTAGACATACAACCTTGCAAGAGAAGGAAAAGCACTCGGATAGATAGGGTTATTTTTCTACATGAGCTGCCAGCCTTGTATGTGTGCAAGTCTACTTTGGGAATTACAAAAAACATGTGCACTATTTATTAGGAGTTCGAGTCTATTTTGATAAAAAAAAATTATAATTATATCATATTCGTAGGGGAATACAACCTTATCAATGCTGAAGATTGATTGTCTCGCATGTCAACCTTTCAGGAAAACTGATCCAACATCAGTCAGTTGCTTTCCAGTTCAATTTTCCCTAGTCAATGACTATATGCATGTGTACTTTTCAGAAAAGAAGTTCAAGAAGTTCCCGCCAATCGTCTAGAATGCTTTCTCATCCTTTTGGTGCAGCTACTGGAGTCCAGTCACTTAGTACTAAAGCTGGAGGCTGAAGTCATCAGATGCATTTTATAAAATATGCTTCTTATGGTAGTCTGGCCAATATTAATCTAATTTTTTATTCTTTGTCCATGAAAACTAGGCTTTGATTAAGACTTCCATTAAAGCTTCCTGACATTAATATCCACTGCTTACAAGAGATACCAATGAAAAGACGTTCATTTAGGTTAACAAAACATCATTTGTCTTTTCATTACTTCAGCATTCCACCTTCATATATTAGGTATAGCTTTAAGGCCATCTATGGGAAATGAAACAGCTGTGAACGATCTTCTTATGCGAGTCCAACGTACTCTTGTGAATGCACTTCACTAATCTCATTGTCTAGAAAAAGGACATTAGTATAATATTTAAAGCGTTATTAAAGCATACTCTCTCTGACGTAAACTAATAACTCCATTTGAAGAAAAAAAAATTGTTCCATATTAATAACTCTATTTTGTGAAATTTAAGTATTTGGGTATTTAAAAAAGAGTATTATAAGCTTATTTTATCTAATTCTTTTAGACGTGGGTTTCACCACTTAAATAAAAAAATTAAATTTAGCTATTAATAAAGGAGGGTGGGAGTATTAGCTAAACTATTTTGGACCAAAATTCTAATGATGCATGCACTGTGGTGGGTATGGCCAAATCCATGCCATATCGTTCACAACTCCACTGCGAAGTCCAGCTGCAGATTTTGGGATTCAATTTCCATATTTAAAGTTATTGGCCTAGTAACCCATTTTTAAATAATGGTTCTTCAAGTTTCGATAATAGCTTTATCTTTAATTATTAGCTAAACCAATTCGGACCAAAATTTTATTGCTGCATTGACAACTCAAGTGTCTAAGTCCTAGCTACTGTTTTTGAGATTGGATTTTCATATCTAAAATTTTTCTTGATTATGTTAAAGGAATACTGACTTCTCTAAGTAACTAGTGAAAGGTACACTTAAGTTCTTAATCTAAAAAATAAAGTTAATTTACTCACTTGGAACTTGGGAATTAAAAGGTATCATTAATAAATCTTTAACTGCATTATGGTCATCATAGCATGGATGTGCAGTATCTTGATTTAATTAACGAATGAGATCAGACGAAAACCCTAAGATCATATCAAGATAACTTGTCACACCACGGCACTAGCTATGCCTCGAACCGAACCAGTCTAAGGAGGAAGCAACACATGGTGCGACGAAGTATCATTGGATTGCGGAAGATTTAACCCATCCTTGGGTTAAATACTACGGAGTTGCTCATGTACCCTTTGTACAAAAGCAAAATGAGCAATAAATAACTACTATTTAAACATTAGTCCACCCGCATACTTAGTCATAAGCAGCCTACACATAGCTAAAGTATGAGTCTAAATCCACAATGGCTAATAAGAGTCAAAGCCAATATCGGCTAAAAAGAAATGTGAAGTATAGTCAAGTATATAAATGTCTTAACACAACATGTTATTAAAGCTATCATAAAACCCATAATCTCCATGCAACCACTCATAAGGATCATCGCGAAACATACGCTCCACATAGAGCCTATCAGAACAACCTGCATGACACAACATGCAGCCCCAAAATAAAACACAAACAAATAGGGGTGAGCCACAAGCTCAACAAGGTTTTAAATACAGAAAGTAAATCCAAAATGGCAACGCAGGCATATTCACATAATCAATAACAATGCCCATTCATCATGGGATTACCACATAAACCTGTGTATTTATATCATAATTTATAATCCATAAACATCTACTTATGTCATATACATGTCATGCTATCTATAACATATCTCATCAACACATCCTCATGTCATTTGTATATCATGCTATGCACAATGCATCTCATCAACACATATTCATGTCACCTGCATATCATACTATATATATATATATATATATATATATATATATATATATATATATATATATATATATATATATATATATATATATATATATATATATATATATATATATATATATATATATATATCATCACATAGTCATGTTACATGTATATCATGTTATAACTCATTATCTCATCATCACATACTCATGACTCTTGTGCATCATAGGTTCAAATATAGCTAATAACACACATGCCCTCATGTGTAAATATGCAAAATTCATCATCATAATCTCAACATAAACATATCATGCATATCCATTTATCAAATGAAAACATTAACCCTGCAACATCAAGTGCATTAGCCATACACATCATCCTACATATCATGTAAATTAAACCATAACCACATGTGTAACACAAGCTCCATTGTTCCTACGCAACCTGTGACAATGAGCATAATCTCCCATACACATGCAATAATAAATGATGGTAAAAAAAAGTATGAAATGGTTGAACGCAACTATGTAGTGAGAGTTTAATATTCATCTAATTGACCTAGCTGATCACTAGATTTCTCCCAAAATTATTTCTTCAACAAGTAAAAATTAAGAATTCTAGTCTCTATGCACTGAATTTTTTATATAGCAAAAATAATAAAAAACTAATGACTAAGCATATTCAAGATCAAGCAATCAAACCATAAAGTATGCAAGATCACACAAGCATTTAACGTAGAAAACCTCAACTAAGGTAAAAAATTATGGCAGCCTCAATCAAAGGCTAAATCAATGCACTATCAAATAAGAACTTAAAAAACCTAAGATCAAGCCGAAGCTTAGGCTGTGCAAGGAGGTAAAGAATTGTAGTCATCAAGCAATCAACCCTCTCCTTACATGTACTCCATATGTCATATTGTTCTATGATACGCAATAAGCATAAATTAAGAGTCATGGAATGTTCGAGTAATGATACATCCATCCCTGAACCTCTATGAAAACTGATCGGTACTTAGATAAGTATTTAAGGGTTGTCAAACCTCATGAATGGATAAATTAATTATTAAATCTAAAAGAAGAATTCTTTGATTGATAATTAAACGAACTTAAACTTAAATCAAACAAAAAAAGTAATCAAACTAAACTAAAAGGAAGAGATCAATATAATGATAATTACTTAGGAAATGGAATCTATTATAGAACCATAATAATTCTTTAATCTCTAATCTAAATCTAGTGTGAATATGAATAAATATTCTCGGCTACAAGCTAAAATTACTTTAAAAATAATCATTAATCAAATCTATAACATGGAACTGCCTTTGACAATAGCACAAATCATCTACACTAAACTAAACTATAGGCATAACTTGTCTAATCTTAGTATAACTCATCCAATTTATTAATTATATAAAAATTAAAACTATTGCATGACCATCTCATCTAAGTCACAAAAATTAGAATCGATGTAAATCTCAAAACTACATCAATGTATCATCTAGAAGACGATAAATCAACATAAAATTGAATAAACTTGAAAATCTCTTCTATTAAAAAAGAAATTTTTGTCATACAATTGTCATTAATCAAAACTAAGATCTAAATAAAAAAAATACTAAAACTTATCTATAGCTTCCCCAACTCCTAAGTAATAGAAAAATATAACCTTGCATGGTAGAAGAATGTTGTTGAATCTCCATTTAAAGCTTTGATTGCTCCTCCATCTTCTTCTCCTTTTTTCTCTTCAAAAAATCTACCAGAATTCGTCATTTTTTAGCCCATATGGCTTTATATAGGCATGAGGGTCATAAGAGGAAGTCTAATATGAAATTGACTCAAAACCAGCTTAAAATAGGAAACTGCAAGTTATCCCATTCGAACACCTTGCATGCCCTTTTAAACGGCTACACTATTTCTGCAATATGGATAGTTATGTTTAGTTTTTATTTAGGAAGCTAAGTCTATTCACTAGATAGTCCATATTCCTTTCTTTTTTTTTACTATGCTCATTAGGCTCTTTTGTTTACGTCCTTATTAATTTTCAACAAATTTGTAACTCCAAAAAGTTGCCCAAATCATTTTAAAACGTTTAAAGAGTATTTTAAAATATTTTACACATCATCTCATTAGGCTCTTTTGTTTACGTCCATATTAATTTTCAACAAATTTGTAACTCCAAAAAGTTGTCCAAATCATTTTAAAACGTTTAAAGAGTATTTTAAAATATTTTACACATCATCCAAGGACCTCAATAAACACACCTTACCTACAAAACATAAGAAATCACATTTTAGATGTGTAATACATAAATAAAATCCCAACTTGATTCAAATACATGCCTAAACTACTTATAGCCCTCGAATTAATTAATAATTAAACTAAATATTAATATTAATATATATATATATATTAATATAAATAAGTCATAATTAACCCTAAATTAACTTAGTACTATACTAGCAAATAAAGTAAAAAATATATATATAATAGATATATTTCACACTTATCAAATACCCATCAATGTCCAAGTCAACTCCCTATCCATCAAAAACTCATAATTATCAAAGTGTGGATAGATGAGTGGTCTCCTCTCCCATCCAATAACCTTGGCTAAGCATAACTAGGAACAAAGAAACATACAGTATTAAAGTCCTAAAATTTCAAAAAACATTAAAATACATGTTCAAAATTGAATTTTTGAAATTAAATATAACCTAAAAAAATTTGTGTCTAATTGACTTCAAATTTTGATTCAAAATAGATATCAATGAGTAGAACAAAAGACAAATTGAGATTTCATGCTAATTTTGATTAGAAACTTCCAATTTTGAAAAATCCCCAACTTGTGAAAAATTGGAACCCCAATAGATTTTTGTGAAATCTCACATTGTGACAAATCAAATCGCATAAAATTTTGGAAAAATATATATGAAGCTATTCCTAACAATCCTATCGGTTCAACAATCATTGAAATCCATTGAAAACGCAATAAAATCAAATTTTTTCGTTCTATTCATACCTCTATCAAGATGAAAATTGGAGGTTTGATGATGAAATTCAGCCTTATTTTATGTAATATCTCACTATGGCACTCTAGAAGAGTTTGAGTGATATAAGTGTGAAATGAACTTTGGCCAAATTTAAAAGAGTGCTTCAGCATGAAAATCCATCTAGTGTTCGATCGCTTGGGGGGGTCAATCAATTAATCTAAAAAAATCAAAATTTTTTCTTAATGAGGAAATTCAAAAAATTCTGGAAAAATTCCAATAAATCTCTAAAAAATCTCAAGGCATTTCCCATCAAAATAAATTTTTTATAACAAACAGAACTCAAATTAAAAATCAAACAATTAAAGCAAGCATAGTTGAGCTCCTTTCGACGAATTTTAATTAATTTTTTTTTAATCTAAGTGCATCCACATATTATGTTCATCAATTTATTATCTTAGATTAGTCAACTCCATTGGTATGTGATTGTCAATTTATTTTCTTCTTTTTAACATATTAATCCTCTTTTATTAATTTTTTGAAGAAACCGCCAATGTTTTCAACTCTTGTCTCTTTTAATCTTGAATCTTGCAAGATCACTCTTAACCAAACTGAGACATTTGTTCATACCCTGGTAAAGACTTTCTCATTTTTTAACTCACTTTAGCTAGAATGTATGTGCATGTTTCGCCTAAAAAGAATTAAATAAGAAAAGCACATAAACTTATGCCCAAGCCTTTTTCTAAGTTGTGATATTTTTCCTCAATTCCTTTTCTAGGGCTTGGCTTTTTATGAATCCTCTCTACTTGTATTATTCATTTTTTCCTAATCTTTTCTCTTATTTTTTATTTATTTTTTTTGATGTCAAGTAGATAGGATCTTCACACTAGCCTAGGCCAACCTAAGTAAGTAATCTTTCCCTATCTTCCTTACAAAGATAATTTTATTACCTTAAAGTATTAAAGTACATAAGACTCATAATCATTGAAGTACACATGGAATTTTCTTCTTTTTTTAAATTTTTAAATAGAAATCTATCCAAAGATCCTATAATTTGATCACTAAGTCTCCACTAGAATCCAAATGCAGTAATTCAACTTATTTTTTAGAATTCTCTCTTCATGGTCATATATAAAAGTGTCTTCAGTCTCAACATGATGTGTGCAAATTTTAAAAACAGAGAATTGCAACATCAAGCGATGCAGTAGCAAGCCTTTTCTTTGTTCAATTCGATTCGTTCTTGGATTTCAAGTTTCACCCTTTGTCAAAACCATGAAGCTTTCTTTCTTCATGTCTTTAATCTTTATCTTCTTCTTCAAGCAACTCAAACAAAAACTCCTTCCTTGCATGTTGATCTATATCTTGAGATTCTTTAACTCCTTTGAAGAACTTTGCTGACTCTTCTCTCTAAATTTTTTGTGTGAAATATTCTCTTCTTATTTGTGTCTAAGGATCATGAATTCACCATTGATATTCTCTTCAAAATCATCTATGAATTCTCAAGGAGAACAATATGAAAAGGACTCTCATTTCTTCTCAAATTTTATCTAGGTTTTCCTCTTTTGAATTTCATCATTTCTTATCATTTATATAGGCCTCCAAAATGATTTGGCACTTTAACTTCAATAATGAAAGAAATCCAATCCGGAAAGTCTTTTCTATAAAAACTAAAACTGCTAGCAATTAATCATTTCATACAATAATCGATTATTCATTGTTTCCAGAACACAAGACTCCTTGAGCAATCGATCAGTCAACAAAGTGAATGATCAATAAACTCTTAGCTTCATTTTACGAAAGACTAATTCATATGTCGATCGATCATTTTTGGGGGTGATCAATCGATTCATCAATTTTGTGCAATTATTCATTAACGATCGATCAATTTAATCAACGCATTATTTCAACGATCGATCAGTGACTCTGTTTGACAACATTTTTGTCCTTCTTACCTCTAAAACCTTTGAAATCACTTCTAAAACTTCTCCAAATGATCTTGGTCTAAGAATATGAACCAAACAAGCTTCATAACCCATCAACATACTTTAGTCTTTCATTTTGATCAATAAGAGAATGTTTGCTCTTATTTTTTAAGTCCGCCATTTCCAAACCCGACTCGACCGCAACAACATCTAATCAAATTTTAAGACTAATTACATACTCAAGATTTCTAACATAATTTTGACAAAGAAATTAGCTAATAAACCTAATATATGACACATATGTTCTAACATGTGGACTCATTAGATTTAATATTTACATCAAGAGAACCAAATTCAAAAAGGAGCTAATTTGGACAGATTGACACATCTTTAGAGTTTAGTCATATATTTTTATAGAAATTTTGAATTTATATTATTCAGTGGCCTTGGAAAGAATACTTATGTGGCTTTAATCACTATTTTTGGATTAAATTCATAATTCCAAATATTTATGGGTAAATCAAACGTGATAAGGATAGCTAGTCAATCAACCCGAGGGCAACATATGAAGCATCTTTTTTATTGTTGTGATTGCTACACATAAGAAAAGATGATGAGGTTGATTAGATGATCCGTAAAATCTTTGATTTATTTGATAGATCTATAATCTAATTATTCCCAAAGAAATAATTAATCAAACAGTCAATCAAGAAGCAATCAAGGGATGTAATTGGACCTTCCCCTTTGAAACCACTCCCTCTAGTCATATAAAAAGATGGGATAACATGGGAGAAGTTTCATTCCCTCCTTTTTGGAGCTCTCTTCTCATATATTCATTTTTTTCTTAGTTCTTTGTTTTAAAGTTTTATTATAATAGTTCGCTAAGCCCTCTAAGGCTAAAGGTCATTTATAATAATCTAATAAAGTTTTATTCATATTTCATCATTGGATTAAAGTGAGTATTGGCTATTTGAAGTTATATTTATTTAATATTATTCTTTTTATTGTTTATTTCTAATCTTAATACATAATATGCTTGAAGGCTCTCCTTCTTGATCTGTTGTAGTTTTGATCATAAAACTCCTGAAGAAATAAGTTTTTTAATCCTTCATCTATCCAAAGTATAATATATATTTGTTTATACTTTTATTATTTTTATCTTCCAATAAGATAGAATCTTCAATCAATTTTAACCGAGATAACATGACTTATGAATAGCATCATTAGATGTAATAATAACCCTCAATGTCTTAGTGTTTTATACTATTAAATTTTATCTTAACACTTTTATTTCCTAAATATTCTTCTATTCTCCCTCTTAATTTTTCATAAATTCTTCAATTTTGTAATCATTATCACAATCACACAAAGGCAATCCTTTTCTATTTGACCTTTCAAGAATGCATTCACTTCTACACTTGCAAGTAATACAACACTATGTTTTGGTTCAATTTAATGAATCAATAATTTTTTCCTAGGGAATTTGTGTTCTCATATCCTACATATCCTAAAACACCTTTATTGCATCTTAATTCTCCAAGAGAGAATTTTATCAAGTTTTTTGTTACCTTTAATAAATTATTTCAATTTTCCTTCCAATTTTTTTAATTCTCCTTCCAATTTTTTAATTTTTTTAAACAATTCAAAATTTTTTATATCACATAAGGATTTGTCATGCATAAGTTGAGAATTCTCATGTTCTAGAGCACAAAATTCTACTCTAAACATCTTCAATTCATCAAAAACATTATTATTCCTACCCACAACAAAATTTAAAACAAATAATGACAAGCTAGTATATTTTTGAATTCCATTGCAATCAAAAACACAATCAAGCCACAATCACAAAAGAAAAAAATCTCAAAAATATTCAAATAACATCAGCTACCACTTATTGGTTTGTGAACTATACATGTGGCATAGACAAACCGAGAAAACTAAAGTGTTTCTAATTCACAATTAAGTTGCAATATTTATCTTCTCCTTTTTAAACAAAATAATTACACATTTTTTCAAATTATCATGCTTAATTCCATTATGTTCTAAAAAAAAATTTGCAATTAAATCAGCAAACTAACACACAAGAATTCTTATGTGGAAACCCAATTAGGGAAAAACTATGAGATACTTTTTCCAGATCAACTATGCATTATGTAAACCTAAGATTACATAATTACTCATTACAAAGACAAAAGACTCTTTTTTTTCAAATGACTGGTGTTCCACACCACTTAAATTCTGAATCAACCACTCATTGGTTATTTATCAGCTATAGTTTGGTCTTCTCCTCTTTGTGCTCTTTGATCAAAATGGATATTTCATTTCTTTCTTTGAAATAAATTTTCTATTCTCTTTATCTTCTCAGTAATAATCTTCAACAAACATCATGCCTCACATGTGATTTTATGCTCTCATCTCACCTCTAATTACTCTGTTTGATTTAGGTAGAGACTCTCTCACTCTAGGAAATAAATTCTCTCAAAGCTTCATTAGAGCAACTCCACATAAGCTGGTCTTCTCTACTTCTCCACCACGTCCCAATCCATTTATATAGACTCTCAAGTTTCAAAATGAATATGACTCGAACTAAGAATCCAAATAAAACTGAAAAAGTTTAATTTAGGACTCTCTGTGCTAAATCTATCCATCATTGCATACAACTATCAATCAATCCATGTTCCTTTCCCTCATGACTCTTTCATCTATCTTTCGTTCGACCCTACAATCGATCATTAAATTCTCAACTTTGTTTAAAAAAGAGTGTTTCTAGCTATTGATCAATCATTCACATAAGCAATTGATCGCACTTACCATTTTTGGAGATTCTAATATAGTTCATCCTCGATCAATCATTCCAATCTAGTGATTGATCTTTTTGACTAGATTTTTTATTTTTCAATATACAAACCTCCAATCCTCACTATTCTTTCACCTATTACCCTAAAATATGTAAATGTGATGTGTGTTCATATATTTACCTGACAAAAAATACATATTTCAGTCTTTCCTTTGTTCTACCTTCATAAATTAAACTTAAGAATGAAGCTGACTCAAAATGTATATTAATGACATTATTTTTATCACATAAATAAGTCAATATATGACATAAGCACACTTATGTTCTAACCAGTTGTATGAGGGCTTGGGCTCAAGTCACATTTGATGTATATATCAAATATCGACTTTACCAATTAATATAATAAATTATGTTATTTATTGAAGATACACATAGCAATTTACAAGCTGAAAGTATATTAAGGGGTTGTTTGCGTGTTGAATATATTATAAATGGAAGTGAACTTTTTGGAATTTATTATAAAAATTCAAGGCCAAATGTGTATTATGGTAGGTAATAAAAAAATTTAGAATAAATTTAGATGTCGTGTCAAACCCGATTTAAAAACTTTAAACTAATATAGCTCACTCTCCTGAACTCGGATATGCACGTTCTTGGTACTATTATGCTCCAAAATTCGAGTTCTATCCAACAAAATCCCACAAGGGTAGGTAATTTTGAACTTTTAAAATGGGCCCCACATATGTAGCACGCTTCTTGAGTTTCAAATCAATATGAGATGTAACCATTAAAAATAACAAAAAAAAATGGGGGTTGGGAGTGGCAATTCCAGTTGTTTCCCACTTGAAACAGCTTGGAATTAACTTTGAGCAAAATTTTTAATTCTGCCCACCTACACATAAACATGATTCCGATAATTCGAGCCAGAATTGAGATAGAATCTTATAGAAATTCCAAAAACAAACAGCCCATAAATGATATTAATATAGCCAATGCAACAAGTGGTGTGCTAGTCCTAGTGTTAAATCTCCACCCGATGGCATTTAAGGGTTTGTTTGACAACCGATTGTGGAGAATTTGCCTAAAACTTTGTCCATATTTACCATTTCATGTAAAATCTAAATTTCCTAAATTTGGCATGAATGGTTTTTTGTTTAACAACAAAAATCTTTTATTTCCAGACAAATTCTTTACTAATGTCTAATGGAATCTATTGTTGCATTGAAAAAGCATGAATTCCATTAGAGTAAGAATTTTCCTCTAGACATTTTTACACAAATGACCTAGAAATGGCTTTTAAGTATTTTGAGGCACTATAATTACATTCTAATTCCTTAAAACAACCATTGAAATTAATGTAAATACACCAATAATATGTTGAAAAATAAGCTATGGATGGCAAGATGCCTGAGTTGTACTCAAATTGAGTGACAATAGATATTTTCCTAGCATCTTTTATTGGCCTTATTTTTTTCCTGTAATGCCCAGTAATGCATTGATGTGTGAAAGGGTGTTTTAGTTAAACCATTTACATAAATTATTTTAAATGATTATCACATATCAACCTAATACTAGTTGTTGATACAACATGGGCTATGTTTTTTAGGTTATGCTAATTTTAACTTTGTAAGATTATATTGTACACTCCTGAATATAGATTCGTGCATTTTTTATATCATTGGAAAGCTCTCGACAAGCTCTAACAAATTATCCTACAAATATATTTTCTCATACTTTTTATGGGCCCACATACAACATGCTTTTCAATAATAATATTTTTCATTTTTACCTATATTACACGTACAAATCAACATATTCTTTACACCATTGGAAGTTTTTTATGAGCTCTATCAAATGTGACTCACAACCAAACAAAATTTACATATAAATAGCACTCTCCATGACACAGAGTCCTTCGACACCATTGTCTTTGCTAATCTATGACTTCATATCAAGCCCATGAGATTCAAGCTCGTAGTTGCCTACTACGAAGGTATATGGGCTAATATAGTACCTATATGTGCGTGTAACTTATTATCATAATGATCCTAAAAGCATGTATTATAATTATAGCATGAAAATGATACTTTTGTTCAATACATACTTTAATTCTAATTTATTCTTTTTCTCATAAAATTTGTATTTACACACATATTGCGTGTGCATTTTTATTAGTATATACTACCAAGGGATTGTTCAAGCATAAATTGAACTAAATGTATTATCTTGGGCCAGATGTTGGTAGAGGAGGAATTTAGTCACTTTTGAGTCTTAACTATGTTTATTACTCCCTTTGTCTCATATTAATAGCTCCATTTATTTTTTCACAATGAACTAATTTCAATTCATTTTGATAAAATAAATGGAGCTATTATGTAGCACAAATAGAGTATAAAACAAAATTATTTATGAGTAAAGAGTTTTGTGAAAATTGAGTGAGAGTTAAAATGGAGCTTTAGAATTATTGAAGATTGACCAATTTCAAAAATAACTTATAACTAGACCCAAGAGCTGGAAATTTAATATTTTTTCTATAAGATAATTAGGAAGCAATATTTTGGCCCATGATGAGCCTCAATGACTTATGTCCTAATTTTAACTGAGATCACAAGAATCAACATACCATTCACTATCTTAAGCATGAGAAAATTATTAAGTTCTCATTTATCCACCCCAACTCCTTGGCAACATTTTTTTTAGGCCTTTCTTCAAAGAATGTCACATACATGATCAAACATGCCAAAAACTAATCAAGCAAGGAAGTAAAAACAGTAGCATTTATATTTGTGAAAGACTATTGAAAAAAATCCTAAACATTTATACTAGGTCATACTTTTAAAAATTAAATATCACTCTTATCCTTTTAAAATTAGATTCAGCTAGACCCTTGATAAGTCAAAAGATCTTATCTAAATAGTTTTCCCAAGATGCCCTTTCATTGTCTATGCATGTATCTCCTTGGTCTATGCACGATGTCTCCTTAGGCCTTTGTCACATCCTTCAAAGTCTAATAAACTTTTATATACACTCAATATAGATTTTTTACATAAACTACATCTATATTCAAAGAGAAAAACAAAACTCTTTTCGCCATAAGCTTCTATTAGAGTACTTCAAACATGTATCAGCAAATCGTTTCATCTGAGCAAATAAACATCCATTTATCCCAAAGCACCTAGAGAAGGGCATATTTGTAGCATGGATTCACACATTCTTAATTTCATTAGATAACACTCAACAAACTCTATCAAATGATATCCCACATGATATGTTTTCTCAATAATAACTTTTTTATATATTTTATCATATTTTACATATTTGGATTCGCACATTTTTTACACCCATAAAAATTTTCCAAAGAAACTTACCAAATAAAATGGACCACTAAAATAGTTCTATATATGACCATCCTTTTATATTATTGTCTTCACTAACCTATAATTTAATAAACTTGAGATTTGACTCCCAATTGCCTACCACAAGTGAATTAAGTTAATACATAGTTATGCATATAATTTATTATCATTACAATCATAAAAATATACATTATAACTATAGTGTACAAGGCATAGCTTTATTCAATATATACTTTATTTTTAATACTCACTCTATCCCAAAATAAATGTCCTATTTAATTTTTCAAAATGAACTAATTTTAGTTCATTTTGATAAACCAAATCATTCACTTATTTTGGTACAAGGCAGTATATTTTATTTTTTCTTATATTATTTGTATTTAAACACAAAATGCATGTATATTCTTCCTAGTGTTAGTTAAACAGAATACAAACATCCCAGATCAACTACAAAGGTTATGCTTTCATATCATACATACACTTCAATTTACATCTATAACATTTCCAACTGACATCTACAACCGTCAATGACATTGAGCAATACATTCTTCATAATTAAGTGGCTCAATGATCATCTCATTTGGATTCCACATCATTGATCACTTCTCGAAGATCCTCAAACCTTCCTAAAAATGTGAAAAACGGCACAAGCTTTGTCATTCAAACCACAAATTAAAGAAACAAAATGTCTATGTACATCATACCTTTTCTATCCAGCAAAGATACGTTTGTGTCCTCACTGAATATTCCTTGACCAACGACCTTTTTATTCTTTCTTCTGCTCTCAAATGCCTCCACTTTCTTTCGTAGTTCAGATGCCCTTTTGACCATCACTGTCACAGAGATTAACAAACCTAAGTAGTCCATTTCTCACAACAGAAATCCAAATACGAAGAACCATATTCCACATGGTCGCAAGGTTCATGGGCCACAGTAAAAACTGGTTTTGACGATCCTGTGTAATATGCACTGCCAAAAATAACAAACCAACCGCAAACAATTACCCCTACCAGTGGCACCCTTGACCCTGTTTATTACCACAATGGGAACTTAAATATGCTCCCAGTGTGCAATGAGCAAATAGTGAATTTCAGATAGATTTCGTGTGGCCACAATCAAAGCTACCTAAGATACTACAACATCAGCTAAATAATGTAGGCAACCACCCGTATGATTGATTAAATTCATGGCTTGATATAACAAACGACAATGTGATAGGCATTGTATAAAATTGAAAATTTTAAAAATTACCCGAAGAGGAGTAATGCAACAAAAGAAGTTTATTAGTCTCAAATGTGTAACTGTTTGAAGCAGGTGTATTAGCTGTTCATATCTAATTGACAATAAAATAAACCAAGTTGGAAACACCTTCAAATATATAGATGTATCTAACATGCCAGGACTTAAGTAGCCAATAATTTACCTTCAAATATGTCATGAACAGAGGGCTGCTCCAATGGCACTAATGCCTCACTTATGGAGTTCAAGTAATTCCTGCTTAGAAGAGATTGGTTCTCCAATAACTGAAGTTCCCTATCCAAGCAAGAAGAATCTTTGCCAACCTAAAACATGACCAAGGTTCAAAAACAACTCAAATTGCATCAAATATTTAGTCATAAATGTGGCTACTCGAGCCTCAATCTTTTACATTAATAATTAGCAACTTAATTAATCACATCCATGATTATGTTTCATGATGCATGCTGTTCATTAAATATCAGTAGTATGTGGTTTGTATTATATGATCTGGTCTCTATATAAGAACGATCACTTTTTTGTAATTCAAACTTTTTTATTCATAATACAAGTTATTTAGAGAATTCTAACAAGTTACATCTTATTTATACACAAGTAGGATAGAAAGAGAGGGAGATGCACTGGTTTGGCCAACCCTTGGTAAACTCTCCGGCATTTTTCTTCAAACTTTTGCAGCCAACTCAGACTTCATTCATGAACTGGACTACGCTCCAGGCATAGACAACAATGAAGGTGTAAAAAACCAAAAATAAAGGAGAACAACTAGTCATTCTCTGTGGTAAACCCCTTTCCTTTATATATAGATAATGTTATAGAAACCTGGCTGCTCAATAAAATCTTGTGAAAGAGGCATAATGTTGGGCCTACATGGCAGGGCAACTGGTTACATAATCAAAATAGCGATGTAAACAGCTTCAGGTTTCCTTTTCAACAAAGAGATGCAGCAAAGGACATAATTAATGGACAGAAATATAGGAGGTTGAAAGATAGAATTCGATAGTATAAGGGGTCAGAACATGTTTTATTAGTTATTTTTTGTATTGTTAACTAAAGAAGGTCCTCACAATTGCATCTATAATATAAAGAAAGTAATCAACCACAAGAGAAATAATCGCATTCATTCTTTCTCAATTCTTTCATGGTATAAGAACCTTCATACTTCTAAGCATTAAATTTTGGTTTCTATAACTGAATATTTTAAGTGAGGAATGGGATGGCCAATCAAGCATTGTTATCCAAAGTTTATAAGCCTAAATGAAGAGCTGAATGTCTTCAATTCCTCAAGAAGAGCTAAATGAGGATCATCACTTCACAACCTACTTGGAGATATAGAGGTAATACAAAGGATATCCAAGGTTGCAAAATTGCTAGTTTGAAATTGGAATTTAAACATGCAAGGGTTCAGATTTTGGAAAACTAAATTTGAATCTCTCCATTAAGTTCCTCATTATGAAAAACTTTCTTTTGCATTCCTTCAGCAAGACCAAACTAGCCAAACAAGGCAAAAGTTAGGAGGTGTGATATCAGTTTCATCTTCCAAACAAGGAAGTATTCAATCTAACAGAGGCAAGAGGACCGAGGGGGAGGGGGGGTTGAGGTGAGATCCAACAAGCAGAGCCTACCCAGGCATTGTTATCTCTGTTGGCAGGAGCAATCAAATTTTCAATGATTGTTCAGATAAGAAATGGTAAGCAAACCTAGGCTTCTCAATACTACTGTTAGTAATGACACAAATCCAAGTAAACCTGATGAGTCCCTCTCAATCACATCTCATGATATATTAATAACTTCATCTATGGAAGATTTTAACCAACTAATTGGTCAGAAACCTAGGTCCAGAGGATTTGGGGACAAAATTAAAGGAATTGAGGGGAGGCAACCGGGAAGGAGAATAAAGATTTAAAAGAATATTTCAAAGAACGAAGGGAATCAAGGACAATAAAGTAGGCTGGTCCGAATTTTAGGGATTAAGGGGTGAATTCTGATGGTAGAGGAAATAATGGGGCGTAATGGAAGAATTTCTGGGCGACGTGGACAAGAATAAAGGAGTTGAATCACTGAATAATGAATTCTGATGGAAGGGGAAATAATGGGACGTAATGGGAGAATTTCTGGACAATGTGGACAAGGATAGGAGTTGAGAATTTCATTCACTGACTAACCGAAATTTGGCTATGTGGCCATAAATAACTAGCCTAAAAGGCCATTAACACTAACTAAAGACAAATTACAATTAACTCTTTAGTCAAAGATAAAATATCTCCTAACTTCCTACAAACTAAGTAAACTAATCTCATGGCCAATTGGGCCCAATATTTGAGGAGCAGACCCTTAGGGCAAGTCATAACACTCCACCAACACTTCCGCATCACCTTGTCCACGATGTGGTCTTCATTTCTCGAGTCGTAGGTGAAAATGAGAGCGATAAAATACTGTGTAAGATAGCTTGTCCAGTACACCATTCTTCAAATGTGACCATACCGAAAAGCTTGTGTCATACTCATGGACTAAGGGAAAATGGTGTCTATCAAGGATGATAGTGCTAGTTCGGATCTTCTCATGAGCAGGCAACGATACAAACAAATTGGGAGCAGCCCAACTAGTAAGAGGAAAGAGGGACAACCCGCTTGAGGTGAGGAATAAGGGGGCAGACCCGCCTGGATTGGAAAGGGAAGGAAGTAAACGGGTCATCCCGTTGTGAAACAGACCCCTTTTCCTTGAATTCACATTGAGGACTTCGCAAACCCATATCAGGTCTTCCAAATGAAAACCATCTAGAAAAGGGTTGTCTTCCTCCCTGAGAAGAAAACCCTCACTCCAGGTGTGGCAGAAGGTGATATGATTCAAAGAAAAACAATATACTGCCATATAAGCTTTGAGAGAATCGTAGAAGAACAAGGTGGTCATGGAAGGAGAAGATGACAGTCATTGACTACTCCGGCAATGGTCTGCAAGCGAAACCTTTTCGAGGATCTTTTCCGCTGTCAAGCAATGCTAAGGAGAAAAGGAAAGATGGATTCCAAAAAGGAATGTTTGAAATTCAGTCTCTAAGCACTACTGTCACCGAAAAAGATAACACTGACAGTGGGTCCAAGGGACGGCCACTAGTTTCCTTTCACTAATGATGTGATTTCTTGGGAAGATGATAGCCACTCTCTAGAGGAGGTAATTGGCTAGGTTTTTGCAAAGGTTCATATTGGATTCTAGTCAACATCATGGGAGAATAAACTTGACACAAAACAATTGGCAATATGTGATTGGGCTGACAAAGTGATTCATCAACCTATTCTACTTGTGAGGTTTGTAGAATTTGTTGGGATTTCCCCAAGAGGGTTTGAGCAGTTAGAAGCATTGAATCACTCACCCATTGCTATCGCTTCTGCTTGTAAGATAAATATTTTATGCTTCCCAATCTATTTAGATGTCATGGAAGGATGTTGGGAATTCCACTGATCAGACTCCTCAGATATCAATGTTAAGAACCCTAGGTTCACAAAGGATGGGACAAAATTGAAGCGGTTGAGGGAAGACGATAGGAAGGAGAGACAACAAGGGGAAGGAATTAAGGTTTAAAAAGGAGAATTTACAAAGGACAACAGAGTAGGTTGGATCAAATTTTAGGGATTAAGATTGACTTTTCACAAAAGAGGAGATAACATGACAAATTAGGAGAATTTATACACAATGTGGACAAGAAGGGATAAACAAGTTGAACCAATAAGTAATACTCCCTCTGTTCTACATTAATAGCTCCATTTGGTTTTTCAAAATGAAAAATTAGTTCATTTTGAAAAACCAAATAGAGTTATTAATGTGGGACGTTGGGAGTACTTGATTTTATTCATTCTAACTAAAATTAAGGCAGAACCTTTTAAAAAAGAGATCTAACTGAACCTAATATATACAAAAAAAGCTCAATAACATTAATTAAAGAAAAATTACAATAAATCCTTAATAAATATAAAATAACTCCAAACTCCCTAAAAATTAAGCAAACTACTAATGGCCAAGTGGGCCCAATAGTTGCGGACCGGACCCTTAGGGTCATAACACTACTCACAATAACACAAAAAAGCAACCATTCTTTTTGTAGGTTAATTAATCCATCTTCTTTCACTCTTAAATCAAGTACATGTTAGAAACCAAGTTGCCTCAAAATCTCCAACCGATAAGAAACTTCCCAATAATGTATATCAAGCCTAGATTAGCACAAACATATACATGCAGACAAACAGATTATCCAACACCCCCAATACACGGTCAAGCATGATTTGACGAATGCAGATGCATGCGCAGAATAAAAGAGCAAGGGCAAGGATTGAAACTGGGACCTCCTCGCTTTAATACCATATTAGAAACCGAGTTGCCTCAAAAGCTCAAGTTGTTAAGGAATGGCCCAACAATGTATATCAAGCCTAGATCAACAGCACAAACAGACACATGCAAATAGACAAATTATTCAACACTTCACAACTAGTGTTTTGTTTCCTTCCCTCAAAATATTCTTTACAAACTAAGGTCATGTTTGCTAATCTAAGGATTTTTTACTAAAAAGCTGCACAAGGGTTTTAAGTGTGTTTGTAAACAGAAGTCACAAACAGCTTCTATGGGCATTTTTTCCCATAAATTGTAAGAGAAACAAAAAATTCTTTCTTATGCTTTCAAGGTTTCTTTACAAATTGGAATAGAGGCGACAAATGCTTCAATTCGATTATTAACACACTTTAACATCCAAATTTTTTTTTCACAAGTGGCTTATTTTAAGCTGAACTTGGTAAAAACACTTTTTCAAGCCTCACGAGGGAAAAAAGCCAACCAAGGAATTATGGTTGTGTCAACATTTCCTTGGAATTTGTTACTATTAACTAAGTACCATTGGATTTGACTACCATTAGTCAGTTTATCAAGTCTCTTAATTGTTATAAACTACCACCTTACTCAATTTTACAATTTACATTCTACAGACAAAGGAGAATTAATTAGAGGCGTGAAGCAAGTGACTTTGTGCCTCTTTGGTGCAACCATCGTCACAAATTTGTGGTTCAGCTATAATTCGGCAAGGGATCAATTCGGTTCAGTTCGAAGGTATGACAAAATTGGGAAATTTTTGGTGACGTCAGTGTATGAATAATAAGAGTGCTTGTCTTTGCTTAATATTTGCTAAATGAGAAGTCATATATATATATATATATATATATAGAGAGAGAGAGAGAGACAAACACAGACACATATATAACACTAATAAAAATATGTATCAGGTGACCATAGTTGTACACTTCATACAACATGATAAAAGAATAACATATCTACACTTTATACCAAAAAAAGGTAAATTTCCTTTGTTTTTGTACTTGAAGAACATGTTATGGCAGTGGCCATGCCGCACATTTTTTTTTTTTAGCAAGGCATGGCACTCAATCACTTTTTCAAAAAATATGGCCATAGTTTACTTTTATTTCTAAAATACACCCCAATATTTCTAAAATACGCCCCTACATGAGATGCTAGCCACACATTAATTGGCACTGAACCACATTAAATACCATGACAGTTGACAAATACCTTCACATCGGACCAAAATATGAATAAAAACAGTCCACCCAAAGCACTAGTGAAAAGTGACAAAAACCTGACACCTTCAAGCAGGCTATCTGGGAACATGCAAAGTAATAGATTTTTTACTGGATCTTACTGATTAATTCGGAAATCAGCGATTTGACAATTTGACAAGTTAATCAGATGATTAGCCTTCTCGTCTTCAAGTCGGGAATTTTACCAATTATTCAACAATTTTTCACGAATTTTGTGACACTGGGGGCAAATACTCCTTCAAATTTTGGCTCAAGGGGACATCATAGACTTAGAACATCATTTTTTTAAGACATCTCAAGAGGAAAAACCCTTTCCAATGATTATGTTTCCAAAATGACACTCAGTTTCAAGTAAAGGTAAACCAGTTAGTTTTCACCCTAGTTAATATAATGAAAATAAACCCCTCATTTGGTTCAACCTAATATATGGTAACCAATTAAAACTTCTGGTATTTTGCCACAATTATTTTGCTAGGTGAACTATTTTGTCACATTTATTGATGATATTATCCATATGACATTGACAACATTTATTTGATGAAAAATGTGGTGAATTATTTTCCATATTTTTAAAAGAATTTTAAACTTATTTGGTGCAAAAAAGTTTTCTTAAAGAGGAATAGTAATGCACAGGAAGATATCTGTTATCAGTTTCATAATTACATGACACAAGAAGGGATTATTCGCCAATCATCACGTGCAGATACACCTAACAAAATAAGGTAGCTGAACGAAAAAAGGCACCTCCTAGAGGTAGCTCAATGCTTAAACACATACCTTTATGGGGAGATCCATATTTAACAGCTTATAAATTAATTGATTAATTGCAATCAAAAAAATATTTACGGCCATACATTCTCACTTTTCTTAAAAGTTCCTTATTTACATTAACGAAAATGTCTTTACTACATGTTTTGCTCATATATGTTGAAAACCTGGAAGTCACGTTGAAAATTAAGAGCCTTTGTGATTAGATTTATACCTTAGTAGGATATTTAGACACTTGAAAGGAGATAACGATCGTTGCACTTCGCTAGGATATTATTTTACCATGTGCCATCCTTTTTGGAGGATAGGCTTTGTATGAGCCACCGACAAAAGTTGGATTAGATTTCACAACTAACTAAATGGCACCACCTTTACCAAATGGGTTAATTACTACGCAAGTCCATTATCACCATCATCAATGCCTTTGAAAGTAGGTTAGGACACATCACATGGCTCAGCTATCTTTTCAACAAAAATGTTTAGCTAAATTCTTTTTCACTAAGTACATATATAACTTAACAAATTGCAAAAAATGTAACTTTCTAAAAAGGAAAACACAGAAAAAAATAGTAAATAATACAATGGAGCATAAACTGTAAAAATACTTACTTTAGAAAGCTTTTCTCTCAGTGTATTCAATTGACAGTCAACTTCCTCATCGTTAAGATCATCTAGTGATGACATTTTAATGGCATAAGAGTCCTAGCAAGACAAAATTATAACAAAATATCTTCACAACATCCACCAAGGCAAAGTTAATATAATTTGCTATTTGTGTTAAAAGCTTTGACAAAATGACAACCAAAACAGCTCCAACTCTAGAATTTTAGCTCCAACTCTATTGAAAATTTATACTCTCAGATGGAGGTGCACTAAATGTCAGAAGCAACCGAAATCTATTAATCCATCATTTCTAAGTCCCAATTTCTTAAATTTTCCTCTGCTCCCACCCATATGTGACCGTTATGAGCTACCAGACTGCAACATGTAATCCCATCTGTTTATAATGGGAACAAAAGATTAACATAATCAATGGAGTTTAGTGCAATGTAAAGAGCCCGAATTTAGTGGAACATAACCCCATTTAAATTAAAGCAACCCACATTATTACTTTGTGCTAGCAGCTCACTATACCATACACACAAATTATATTGTCAAACATATATATGCATATATATATTAGATTGTGTGTGTGAGTGGGTGTGTGCATGAGTTATCATGTGTGTGTTGTAAGTGTGGGCGTGGTTATGGGTGTGAGTGTGTTGTGTTTATGTGTATATGCATTCATGTTGAGAATCCTGTTCACCCTAACTACAAATAGATGCAGCGTTAATACAAAAAATATACATGTAAGCTGAAATTTCTCCAAGATCTCAATTATTTCAAAGAACCTATCAACTAAAAAAATATTAAAATACCACAAAAGTAAACTGATGTAAAAGAATTTTTAGTGCACCTTGAGTGGGTGTGCCACATGCCCACCAGAGGTCCCAATGCATTGGGAGCAACGGCATCAGAAAGAGGACCATTGAAACAGGGGCCTAAAAATTTGGATCTGTTCTGATATGTGGGTATTATTTATTTAGCCATAGAATTTTCAGCCTCATTCCAACAGCTGAGAATCGTTAAGGAGATAGAGTAACCAATACATTGGTCCCTTTCCTATACCGAAGGTCCCAACCACATATGTCCCGTAGTCCTAGAGGGCCCATGTCTAAAAAATAATAACTTTTGAGGCACACCAAAAATTCTTCTGTAAAATTACAAAAACACTTACAGAACTTATAGTATTTGGCAAGGAGAATCTATCAGGAACAGAAAAGATGTGTTGGAGGGAGTATTTCTCCCATACATCCAGCTGCTTGTTCAACACTCCTTCCACCGTGCAATGTAGTCTTGAAACAGCCTGCCAATAGATAAAAAGTTGATAAGAAAAACAGGCGCAACACCACCTACCTTGCAAATTCAAGTCCCTGATTCATAGTTCAAACTTCAGAAAAGTTTAAATTTCATCACCAAAGTGGTACACACTGTTTTCTGTCACTATAGTACATCCCCTATGTAAAACTATGAATAAGCAAATCAGCACCATGGCATAGATCAAATATGAAAGTTACTTATCACGCAATAGACCTGGAATAGATCTTCAGTTCTGTCTACACCCTCCTTGTCTAAAAGTGTGGATACTTCCCTTCCAAAATCATTGAAAAAAAAACAATATCATCAGAAGCTAGATGCAACAAGTATCCAGATCTCTATAATTTAAAACCTACAGAGATGGTATTAAGAGGTAATACTGTTTATATGACTCAAATGCATCATCCACAACGTCGTAAACTGCATTGACAACTGAATTGATAAAGAGCTGGGGATTCAACTTTAGGGAATCGAAAATCGCCTCACTGTGGCTTCCCTCCATGACCAGAGCTGCTGCACCCACCAATAAAAATGAGGATAAAGTTTCCCTATTCAAGCTAGAGAAACCATATTATTGTTTCAAGAGTCGGTATAATATTAAACCATCAGACCAAAAATTACAAAGCAACAAAAAAGCTTTGCAGTTTAGAAAGATTTTTAAAGCTTCAGCTTTTATTTATATATCATTGTTTCTTGTCAAAAACTCAAAATGTATGGACGCAAAGAATTTCATTCAATTGCAAAGGGTAAATACGGCAACATGAATCTTGGAAAGCAGAAATCAAAGAAAGTACTTCTGAGTTAGTTCCACATCACATAATTAAGTAGGCCAGATCGTCCTAGAGCCCACCAATAAAAATAGCTTCTTTGATTAGTGAGAAAAACAGATTCCATAAAATAGTCAAATCATCAAAAATTCATGTCTAAAATTCTATGCAGATCAGATGGTATGTTTTTGCTTCCTTTCTGCAATTAGTTAGGCAGTTAGGTTGATGTGCACGTAGGTAGTTATGTTAGTGTGCACGTTTCTTTTGCTTATTATTGTTTTTAATTAGTGCTTCGTTGGCTATAGTCTATGTAGTAGGTTAGTTTTCTCTATGTAGCCCACTGGGCAAGATTAGCCTATTTTAGGCTGGATCGTTGTAATGAGGGATTAATGAAGAAATTAGCCTTTTTCCCTCCTCTCTGCCTCTCTTCGACTTCTCTCTCTCTCGACCGTCTTCAAACTTGAGATCGCACTTGCAAACTGCAAGTGACCCCCCCTTCCCCACTCTCATTCTTCCTCCCTCACGTCCCTCAATTTCCTCTCTTTCCCAACCCTCTTCCTCTCTCAGATTAAGGATCATAACAGATCACACTTGCAAACTGCAAGTGTGACCCCCTTCCCCACTCTCATTCTTCCTCCCTCAATTTCCTCTCTTTCCCAACCCTCTTCCTCTCTCAGATTAAGGATCATAACAATTGGTATCGGAGCATTCGAATCCTTGGCCAGTCGTTGATTTACTATGGCAGCCGGAAGAGTATACGAGAGGACACAAGCCGCCACTCCTGAGGATGAGCCGCCGGCGAACAGAAGGGCAGTAGCACCAGCAGAGGCTGGGGCGGAAACAACCCCCACCGCCGCTAACAACCCAGCACTTGGCGGCTGGGAACCCATGCTCTCTGCTCTAGCCGCCATTCAGTCCCAAACGGCAGAGGCTCAGGGGGTTTTTCTCCAAGAACTCCAGGCATACCTTTGTTCATCTGCGGACCGCCAGCAGGCCACACCAGAGCAGATTAGAAAGGACCAAGTGGCCTGCTTGGTTGCCTTCACAGCCAGCCAGGGCCCGACTCCACCATCGGGCGTTCCCCCTCTTCAAGTGTACCGCCCCCATGGAAAGAGAATTCTTCAGCAGCCATTTCCCCAGCCATGCACTTCAGGTCAGGCCGTGGTATGCCTTCTGCCATGCCAACGTCCACCACCAATGACGGACGTGCTCCTCCGCCGGCAACCACAGGGCCTAGTCACACACCCAACCTCGCGACCGCCAACCGGGAACAACCTCAAGTTCCATTGTGGCAAGACAATGATCTCTATAGTGATGAGGCAACGAATGATGGGATGTATGGGCCGGCCCCTAAAGCGAGCACTCTTCGTCTCAATTTCCCTAAATACTCCGGTAAAGACAACCCCAATGAATGGGTCCAGCAAGCTGAGCATTTTTTCTCCTCTCAAGGAACATGTCCAAATCAGCGTGTGCTCTTGGCATCCTTCCACCTCAAGGGAGATGCGCTAGTGTGGCTATAGCAGCTTGAGCAGCAAGAGGGCGTGATAACATGGGACTACTTGGTGGCGGAACTTTGCCCTTATTTTGGGGCCAATGAGTATGAAGACTTTGACTCTCGTCTGCATAATCTCCGCCAAACCTCTTCTATCCGGACCTATCAGACTAATTTTGCACAGCTGGCCACCCGAGTGAAATGGACTCCTTCAACCCTTCTCTCTAAGTTTGGAAGCGGACTGCAGAAAGATATCCAAGCCGAAGTGCATCAATTTGAACCCACCAACCTCCGCCAAGCTATCCGCCTCACCCGCATTCAAGAGGAGCGACTCCAACACCTGCAGAGGGGCAACCGTCCCTTGCCAAGGGGCCAAACCACTCACCTGCATTCAAGAAGAGTGACTCCAGCACCTACGGAGGGGCAACCGTCCCTTGCCAAGGGGCCGAACCACTCCAATCCTCCCTACACCAGCCTCAGGGCCGGTTCAGCACCTTACACTTGCCCAGATGGAGGACCGCTGTTCTCATGGCCTTTGTTTTAACTGTGATGAGCGATTTGTTCCAGGTCACAAATGCAAGCATCCAAGTTTGATGATGATAATGGAAGAGGGTTTGGACACAAGTGATAGTTCAGTGCATGATGAGCCAGAGGGTGTGCCAAAAATTTCTATGCATGCATTCAATGGGACTTATGAACCTCGCACATTTCGGGTGGATGGATCTATAAAACAAGTCATCTCCATTCTTATTGACAGCGGCAGCACCTATAATTTTATTAATGACAGAGTCGCTCGATGGCATCATTCAACCATTCACTACCTTCGATGTACTTATAGGGGATGGGCAGTAATTGCAGAGCAGCGGGGTATGCCCTACCATTCCTTTGATGATCCAAGGCCATTTATTTCATATTGATTTGTTCTTGCTTCCGACCAAGGGAGCGGATATTGTGCTTGGGGAACAATGGCTTCAAGACCTTAGGCCAATTACTTGGGACTTCAAGCAACTACACATGGATTTTCTCTACGGGAATGCTCAAATACAACTCTGGAGGCAACGGCCAGGTACCCTTCATTCAGCTCAGCCTGTGAATTCTTTTTTCAAATTTGCTGCCAAGGGGATTTTATTACAATTGTGTACAAACCCACCACCCGAGTCTATTAGTATTTTAGTGGACCCACCACCTGAGTCTGCTTGTATTCCAGTGGATATGGGAACTCTACTGGCCGAATATGATATGCTTTTTCAGGAGCCATCTACTTTGCCTCGCACCCATCAACATGATCACCATATTCATATCCAGCCAGGGTGTCTACCAGCTAATGTCCGTCCCTATCGGTACCCTCAAGTGTAGAAAGATGAAAGAGAGGTTGGTACAAGAGATGCTCACTTTTGGGCTCATCCGGCCAACACTAGCTAATTTTCTTCTCCCATGCTTCTTGTCCGTAAAAGGGATGACTCATGGCATTTTTGCGTAGATTATTGTACCCTGAATGCTATTACTATTAAGGATAAGTACCCAATTCCTATGATCAAAGAGTTGTTGGACGAATTGTCAGGGGCAATTGTCTTTACTAAGCTGGAGTTGGGTTCAGGGTACCACCAGATTCGCATGCACCCACCCAACATCCATAAGACAGCCTTTAGGACACATGATGGGCATTACGAATTTGTGGTCATGTCATTTGGCCTTTCAAATGCTACTTCTACTTTTCAGAACCTCATGAATGATATTTTCCAACCTTTCTTGTGACAATTTGTATTGGTATTTTTTGATAACATTCTAATTTATAGTCGCTCCCGGTCAGAACATCTGCAGCATATTCATGTGGTTCTCTACATTACTCAGCCATGATCTGTTCCTTAAAAAGTCAAAATGTGCATTCGGATTGCTGCAGGTTGACTATCTTGGTCATGCCATGTCCACTTCAAGGGTGTCTACTGATCCTTCCAAGATTGAGGCTAATACAAATTGGCCAACCCATGGATTCTTGGGCTTGACGGGTTACTATAGGCATTTTATCCAAGGTTATGGCACACTGGCCGCTCCTCTCACTGCCCCCTCCTCAAGAAGGGGGCTTTCCATTGGACTCTAGAAGCACAAACATCTTTTGATGCTCTTAAGCTCACTATGTCATTGCCACCAGTGCTGGCACTGCTTGATTTTTCCCAACCTTTTGTGATTGACAGTGACGCATCCTCACATGGGTTGGGTGCAATACTTATGCAAGGCAGCCAACCCAATGCTTATTTTTCTAAGGCAATCTCAAGGCGGACTACAAAGCTCTCCACTTATGAGTTAAAAATGTTGGCCATCGTGCATGCAGTTACCAAGTGAGACCATATCTCTTAGGGTGGAAATTCCTTATCCAGACAGATCATCACAGCCTCTGTTATTTTTTGGACCAGAGGATGGCATCTCCTTTTCAACAGCGATGGGTTTCTAAGCTCCTTGGATATGATTATGACCTGATCTATAAAAAGGGGAGTGACAACCAAGCCAATAATGCATTATCTCGTCAATCAGTCACCTCTTGCCTTTCTACTCTATCCATGCCGACTTTTCTATTTATGGCTGATTTGATCAAAGCCTATGAGCAAGACATGGAGATGGTTTCTCTCATCTCTCGGTTGCGTGTTGATCCATTATACTCACCACCTTTTGGGTTGCAGGGCAATTTACTCCTTTGGCAATGCCGCTTATGGATTCCTATTGTCCCTCAACTATGGGAGCAACTCCTCCATTACCATTCATTTCCTATTGCTGGCCATGAGGGGCAATTTAGAACATACAAGTGGATTTCTCAAAGCTGTTATTGGCAAGGCCTCAAGAAAGTTGTCCATGACTATGTTGCTTCATGTGATGTATGTCAACGAGCCAAAACCCTTAATTCCTCTCCTGTTGGGTTACTGCAACCACTACCTATTCCAAAGAATGTTTGGGAGGATATCTCTATGGACTTCATTGAGGGGTTACCCCTAGTTCGGGGCAAAAGTGTTATTTTTGTGGTCATAGATCGCTTATCCAAATACACACATTTTTCTCCATTGGGACATCCTTACACTGCCGGTCACGTGGCAGAAGTATTTGTGTGGGATATTGCAAGGCTGCATGGAATACCATATTCTATTATCTCCAACCAAGACCCCGTATTCTTATCAAAATTTTGGAGTAGTTTCTTTGAGCTGCAAGGTACTTCCTTGAAGATGAGTACTTCTTACCACCCGCAGACAGATGGTCAGACGGAGGTTCTTAACCGCTCCCTCGAGCAATATTTGCGTTGTTTTATAGCCTCTCACTTCTCCCTTGGGCTGAATGGTCGTACAATATTGTTTACTATACATCTCTTGGATTGACATCATTTCAGGTTGTTTATGGGAAGCCTCTTCCAACCATCCTCTCCTATGTGCCACATCGTTCGGATGTGGGAGCCATTGATCAATCCTTACAAGAACAGGATGAAGTACTTCAATCTCTCACGATGAACTTATAGGCTGCTCAGAATCGAATGAAACAGGTTTATCACCGTCGTCGTATAGACAAGGAGTTCGCCATGGGAGATAGGGTTTCTATGCGCCTTCAACCATATCGTCAAGTTTCAGCCCGTTCCTCAAACCATCACAAGCTGCTGCCCCATTTTCATGGTCCATACTTGGTTTTGGAAAAGGTGGGGAAAATGGCTTACAAGCTTCAGCTACCGCCTACAGCTCGCATCCATCCCGTCTTTCATGTCTCCCGTCTTCATCGTTTCGTGGGGGATCCCACTACTATTACACCCATTATGTCGCCATCTACTCCACTTTCAGATAATATTCCACCTATGACTCCCGATTCTATTCAAGCCACTCACCGAATTCGTCGTAAGGGTCGTCTCGTCACTAAGGTCCTCATTGCCCAAAAGGATCACCCTGTTGAAGATGCCACCTAGATCCTTAAAGATGATTTTCTCAGCCAGTTTCCTAACTAGTCGACTTGAGAACAAGGCATTTTTCATGGGAGGTGGAATGTTATGTTTTTGCTTCCGTTCTCTAGTTAGTTAGGCAGTTAGGTTGATGTGCTCAGGGCAACAAACCACGGGCCAGCACCATGATGAATAATACTAAGGCACCAAGGTGTTGCACTATTCAAAATCTCCAATTCTATGAAAACAAATGATTTTCTTTTATACTTAAGGCACAATTAATACAATAGAATACAATTGCCTACAAAAGAACACCAAAAACGCACAAAAAGAAACTTATGTAGCATGCTAGCAGCAGGAGCCAGAGAGGAAAATCCACAAAGACAAACATGTTACAACAGAATTAAAGGAAAAAAAGAAAAGAAAAACAAGGGAGGAATTTACCAAGAGGAAAGGAGGAACTTTATAGACCCCACCCAACAGCAGAAACGGTCACCAAAAATATCCAGGACCTAAAATCACTTGTTTGCAACGTTTCATTAGAGCTGCGGGACTTAGTTCCAGATATCAGGTACTCACATAAAAACAATGTAGGGCTGTCAAGTACATGGAAAACGCAAGGCAAGGCATTTAGCATCCAGAAGTAACTACAGAATGCAAATTACCAAAATTCAATTCAAGGCATGCAAACAAGAAGTAAGCCCTGCTCTTAACAGAGGTGTCCGACAGAAGGAATACTAGTTTGTGTACAATCCCCCATAGAATTTTCAGAAATACGAAAATTCTGCTGACCAAGAGGAGTTAGGGGCGGACGACGAACATCATATCCCTGGAACAGAGAAGCCCTAAGGAAAAGCTCAAAGTGATTCAAACCGGGCTTTCCCAAAGCGCACAAACTAGAAATCCACCAGTGAAAACTGCGAACAATGAAATGAAAAATGAAAAATATAAAATCTTTAGAAGGTGAAATCCAAGGTGCTACTTCTCTGTAAGAGCAAAGCTCTGCAGTTTCTGGGACGCTATTCAGAAGGGAAAAAAAATTGATCTTTATATTGGGATGGAGAGAAAATCGACTGACAACAAGAAGGTTCAGGAAAGAAGTACAGAAACAAACACTAAATTAAAAAATAACTCAAAATGTGTCACCTCAGATAATTATTTAGGGGAATGGGAGGAAGAACGGAGAAAGAAGCGAGTCGGGGACGCCGCACTCTCGCTGTACCCCCGAGTATCGAGCTTTTCCCACTCAAACGTGAAGAGATAAAGGGGTGTTTAGAGCATCTCCGGTGCGAGACGCAAAATGTCCCGCGTGGCCATCTCAAGTGAAAGAAAATGGCGCCTCGGTTTTTGCAACCGGGCAGCCATTTTGTACGTAGATTCGATGTTAAGGAGTTCTTTCTCTATTAATATTTTAAAATTTTATTTTAATTCTAATTTAAATTATTAGAATTAAGTTTATATAAGTTGAATCAAAACTTTTTTTTAGAAATTGATTCCAAGTCTTTTTAAGTTAGAATTGACCAAAATTACTAAATTATTTCGTGAGGTGATTTCGTTAATTCTGACTCTCAACCCCTATTTTAGATTTTTTTATTTTTCAACCATTATCTCTTATATTAATTTGAACTTTAAAAAATATGTCATATATACATAAAGTACACTTTAAAAGTTTAAAATTACCTACCCTTATGGGATCTTATTTAATAAAATTTAAATTTAAGAATATAATAGTATCAAGAACGTGTATATCTGAAAATCAAAAAAGAAAATTATATTGATTTAAAGTTTTAAAATAGGGTTTAACGTGACATTTGAATCTATTCTTATAAAATTCCATTACCAACCGTAATTCACATTAAGTCGTAAATTTTAGAATTAATTCCAAAAAATTCCACTTCTGTTTCTAAAAAATCCAACACCCAAATAGCCCCTAAAAATAGCATATACAAAATATAAGTGTTTTTCATGTTCCCTCTTTAATGTGAGCAGAGCATAAGGAATGCCTGGGAGCCGTCAGATTTCAAGATCAGTGGTGCACACGCTAGTGCATGTTAGCGTAAGTACCGTCGGATTTCAAGATCCATAGTGCAAATGCTAGCGCACATTAACGTAAGCTAGCGTGTGCGCCACCGATCTTGAAATCCAACGGCTCCAGAGCATTCCTTATGCTCGACTCATGGTCAGAGTAGAGCATAGAAAACGCTTCCCTCCAAAATGGAGACATTATTTATATTTTTTAATAATATTTACTATTATTATTTTATAGTTTTTACTTATTTTTTTATTTTCTAATATTAAAATAAGAAGGAATTTCTGCATCTCTAATGAGGATCTAGAAGTAACTATAAAACACAAATTACCAAAATTTGATATCTATAGTTAAAATCAAGCTTGAAAGTTTGACTTAGGCCATGTTGGACTCTTCTCAAATCGGGTTTGAACACAAAATCAAAGTTGGCAAGTCAAATTTAAATATATCTATATTAAGCACAAAGTCATGAAAAAGCTTAAACTTATAGAATATGGAAAATTATATAATTAATGTTAAAAAATAATTATTGAAAATGTGTTAGGTTAGAAATATTTAACGAAATAGTATTGGTTGTTGCCATGTAAGCGAGCTAGATGTGGGCACCTACATGGCTTTTTTTTTACTTTTTAGGTGAATAATGAAATCATTTTTAAGGTCAAAAGTAATATAGTTTGATTTTGTCATTCACAAGGAAGAAATCAATGTTAATTTTGTCCTTCTAAATGATGAAACCAACATTATGTTGATTTCGTCCTTATAATATGACCCCCCACCCCTTCCGCTCTCTACCTGCTCATGTCTCCTCTTCCACCCCTCTTTACTTTTGCTAGCGCCTTCTTCGTCCTTATAATATGACCTCCCCCCCCCCTTTTGCTCTATGCCTGCTAGTGTCTCCTGTTCCGCCTCTCTTCACTTTTGCTAGTGTCCTCTTTGGTCTTCACCACCAAAATATGCCCTATTGCACTTCCAAGTGAAGAGAGCAACCCACTCCCACTAACATTACTTGGTCATCGATTAGCAGAGCTAGTGGAGCTCGTCTCTGGAAGTTGGCCCTGTTCTAATTTTCGGCATAGCTAGTGGAGCTCATTTATGGAAGGTTTGGTTTTGGCTTCTACAATAGATTTCTTTCAGTAGCATAGTTCATAGGGTCTTCCATGTTAGCTCATATGCTTCTTATGTGAAGTGGGTTTTAGTTAATTTGATTTTATGATGATGCAAATTAATGGAGATACTGAGTATTTAGAAATTAAACATTTTGTGGCCTTCTTCATTTTTCGGTTGATCAATTTTTTTGAAACTGTGTAACTATTGTTTTGTTTGCACGGTGATTGGGTTGGAATCTCGTTGTAGTAGGCAGGGATGGTTAGGTTGGTCAAATAATATATATGGCTATTGGAGAATAGTTTGAAAGTTGAAGTATAAGTCCAAGAAGTGGGTGGGATCATGTCCACAATCTGAACATTTAGGGGAGGTTGATATTTAAGAGAAGGAGAATGTAGGTGATAAGAGTTAGCCTCCAACAATGTAGTGGGAACATGGTGAATTTAATTTATAAGTATCTGAGATGAGCTTACAAACTTCTATGCTACTGATGTCGTAGTTGTGTTGTATTTAACTTTTGTACTTGTCATGTTGAAAAAGTAGTGTAAACTTTTCCAGATAATTACAACTGTGTGTTGCTTCTCATATGGTTCTCTTATTGTGCATTACTTATAAATTGTTTTATGTGATTTTGAAGCATATAGTTATTATCAGCAAGTAAATTGAATAGTACTCTATTTGTATTTGTTGCATTATTATTATTATTATACCGATGCAACTCGTCGAGGTAGGTTTAAGAGCATATCGAGTTTGCATTTGAGGTTGTCTATTAAAGTTTAGAGTGTCATTCCAAATAAAATCTTCTTCGCCAACCCGCTCATCATCCTGCTACGACTCTCACTCCAGATCGCTTTCCCACCCTCACCCTCCTCCCATCTAAGAAAAGGTATGTGCTTTCTTTGCCCTTCCCTCCTCTATTATTCTCTCTAGTGTTTGGTTTGGATGCAATAGTTTTCATTTTTACCTCTTATCAAATCTTTGAATAAAATTTTCCCCAATGCAGTGTGCTTGTGTAATTGTGTTATTTTTTTCCTCTTCCAAGTTGTAAAATAATTATGTTTAAAAATTATGCAGGTCATTTGGTAGCCATACTCGAATGAGGTACTGGCTGGGTTACATCCTATATGTACATAGGGAAGATATGTTTGGCTATCAAAAATGTCATTGATTTGTTTTGAGATTGTGGAGATTCATGTGCCTGATCATGTAATGCTCAAATTTGACTTAAAGCAAGATACTTCACCTCATACAGTAGAGTTCATCTAATGGATTACTTAACAAGGCCACCACATTATCTACTAGGTTGCACTTCATGTAGCCTATATCGCTCAATGGAATAACAGGAGAGCAACTATTATCCGAGGAGAGATTGTTGTGACATCGCGTGATGTTAGTAGCCCGTACATGTGGTAGAATTTGACTTTTACACTAAGATATATTCTACCACACGATGATTCATAGGAGATGTCCTATTAGCCTAGGGGTGTGTCTGAGGCAGCTTTGGTAAATATATCTTAATTATATTATAATATTTTCTTATTTCTTGTTTATTATTTATATGACTTTTATTTATTTTTTATAACTTGGTTTAGCACGAAGGACATACACACATTTGACTGACACTGTTAACACCTATACTTCGGGTGAGGTCTTATTAGCATCAAGTTAGTGGATCATCAGGCATCATGAAGATATCCTTCATAGTTTCTTACTACTTTAGTCGGTTATTATGGACATACATAAAATTATCCCATAGACGAGGTAGCTAAGACACCATCAAGGCATGCTTCATACACGGATATTCCATCTTCATCTACAACACTCTTATCTCCTTTATTTTCAAGACCTTTAGCTCCGCATGATAGTCCATGTCCATCATCTCCAGATGTTCGTGTGGATCCAGCCCATCCTCAACCAGTTGAGATGCCAATTATCCCAATAGTATATACTAAATGACATCGGGCAGCTCGTATGAATCCGATCTCATTATCTTTACAGGCGTGTTTGGGTCAAGCTCGTAGGGGTAGGAGAGGTAGAGCTAATTAGAGTTGTCATATATTTTTTCAAATGTATAAAGTGTAAATATATTTGTAAACCAAATATTTTGGCAATATTTTATCTAATTTATGTGTATCATAGATTTTCTAATTACTCGATATGTGGTTATCTAGGTGTTTTATACATTGTTTTCGTATTGTTTTGTTTCAAGGTAAAATAAATTTTAAAAAAATTAAGCTTAATTTCATCCTTTAAAAAGACGAAATTAGTAAAACTATCTATATGTGGTCAAGTAGGGTGATTTTCCCCTTTAGAAGGATGAAATCACCTATTTAAGGTGATTTCCCCCATTTAGACGAACATAATCATTCTAAAAGGAGCTAGGGTGATTTCATCCTTCCACCTAAATAATGAAAAAAGTCATGCTGGTGCCAGCACCGGGTTGGCACACGTGTGGCAAAAACCAACACCATTTCGATAAATATTTCTAGCCCAACACCATTTTGGTAAGAAATTGTAACATTTTATTTATACAATTTTCCTTATAGAATATTATATTTATTATTTTTTAAATATCTATATATATGCATATATTACTACATGAAAATTAAATAAATCTTGTTGAAGAAAATAATTACCTAAATAGCAGGGATAAAAATTTAATTCCTAAAATGATGTTCCTTTTCGTCTACAACCACCAGTCTAGCGTTGGCGCCTACATGGCTTTTTTTATATTTTTTTAAAGGACAAACTTATTTTCAATATTATTCATCCTTTAGAAGGACAACACCTAAGGTTTGTCCTTTAAAAGTACGAAATCCATACCCTTGGCCCAACCCTTGGGCGGTTGTAGGATTTTGTCATTGGAATGACGAAAATGATTTAATCCTTTAGAAGGACAAAATCAGCTTTCACCCTTTAGAAGGATGAAATCAAATTTCATCCTGCTAAAGGATGAAACATTGTCCTTATCTCCAGAACTGCTCCTCCAGCGTGTTGTCACGAGGTAGCAAAGCGTATTATCTATGACATGTGTTGTGGCTCACACACATGTAGAATTGTTGTATACTAATTGTGCATGTGTTATAGGAACTGCCCGCAATGTTGCATAGCCTATATGCAGGCGTTGCGGGGAAGGCCCACAACATTGCGTAACATGTGTGCGTAACTTTGTGCAGAATGCACGCAATGATGTGCACACATAGTTGGCTATACTAGGACACTTGATCGGTTAGCATATATTTGGAGTCTTAAGATGTCCCTGATCGTTTATAATTAACATTTTGCAAGTGTACAAGGTAATTGTACTAGGATAAGTATTTAAGGGTTGTCAAACCTCATAGACGGATAAATTATTACTAAATCTAAGAGAGGAATTTATTAATTACAAACTAAAATGAACTTAAACTTAAATCAAGCAAAGGAAAGAAATCAATGTGAGTCATGTTAGGATTCAAAAATGGTGCAAATGGTGGCAAGTTCTTACTAATGGTGCAGTATGGGATGTATTGGATGCAGGAAGCCTTGTGAATCTTGAGACATTTCTACCCAATGATGTTGTGGGTGGAATAGTATATCCAAATCTTGTTGATGGGTATGTAGTCAGTCATCTTTACAAGTGAATTGTGGGACTCCTTGATGTGAGGATGGGCTGAGATTGAGCCCTAAGTGGGGCGGTTGTGTTGTGAACGGACACACAGCCCATTTGAGGAAAAAGTGTACAACCAAGGTTAGTCGGGCTCTTCTTGCTAACGAGGTATGAGACTCATTAGTGGGCAGTTTCAAGCTAAACTTGTCTCAAAGAGAAAGGTGTGTTAGAAGCCATTGCTCCTGGAAACAAAACTTCCTGAACTAACAAATTGAGGAATGTTGGACATGAGAATAGTAGAACCTATCAAGTCCAAGTGTTGAGAATCAAGATTGAGACAAGTAAAATACCTCATTCAGCATGCAAGTGTGAATCTGAAGTATGGACAAGAAAAAAATGAAAACGTTGGCACATGATGGCGATGGATAGTCGTGCCTTTGATTGGGAGTTGTTACAACTAGAGATAGCACAATTGTTTGGGCTGAACAAGAGTAAAACACTTCACCCTTGGAGGTCAACAAGCAAGTGGGGCATCCAAAGCATGTGTAATCGGGGTGAAAAAGAATAGATGTCCCACCCCTACATGGCCTTTATGCCACACTTAGTTGGTAGGGCAGCACCCATGGTTCTTTGCTAGTTTTAGGTAGTGACCTAACTAGCTTGGCAAAGTGGCCCTCATCTGTCGGTGAGCAACATATGCAAAGTGATTGCTTTATCATGAGGGGTGTAGTAGTTTGGTTACTATGTTGGCTACGCAAAGCTTGAGAAAAGTTGCTACTCCTAGGGTGGATTAGACCTATGGAATGTAAATGAGAGGAAACTTGAAGGAATTGGATGGCCTAAACTTTGTAAGAGGTGGAGACCCAAAAGTTACAGGAGATGACAAGGACATCATTTTGCTAAACTCTAGGTTGGTGAAGGTCCAGTACAATGGGAGCAAACGTCAATGGGAGAGACGAAAACTAACTTCAATGAGCTTTGGTATAAGTGGGGGTAACAATAGATTCTTGAGAGACGTCAATGGGAGCAGACAAGAGTGTTGATGCCTGATGTCACGGTGTAAACTTGTCAATGAGAGTTGCATCTCCTCCTTAGAATGAATATTTTATTCTCTTGATCTTCTCAGCACCAATATTCAGCAAACACCATATCTCATATGTGTTTTTGTGCTTTCATCTCACCTATAATCACTTTTTTTGATTTATGGTAGATATTTTCTTATTCTAGAAGACAACTCTCTCAAAACTTAATTAGAGCAACTCTGTACAAGCTCTCTAGGTTTTTTTAGGTCTTCTCGCATCCTCCATCGCATCCCAATCCTTTTATATGGACTCTCAAGTCCTAAAAGAAATTAGACACCAACTAGGAATCCAAATCAAATTGGAAAAGTATAATTCAGGAAACTTGTCGCTCAATTGATAGATCATTTCCACAAGGCAATTGATCCCTATTCCTTTCCCTTATGACTCTTCCATTGATCGATCATTTAACTATGTAATCAATTGCTAAACTCTTGACATTGTTTAATAGAGAGTGTTTCTAGGTGCCAATCGATCGTTCACGTAAGTGATCAATGGTTAATATAGTTTTAGGAGAGTTGCTACAATACTTCAACGATTGATCATTCCAACATGATGATCAATCGTTCTAACTAGATTTTCAATATTCTAATATTCAAATCTCCAATCCTCACTATTCTTTTACCTAAGATCTCTTTTGTAACAATATATTAGTCATATGTCAAGGTTATTGGTTGATTTCTTCGACAAAATTATGTTGAGAAACCTTGTGTATATATTGAGTCTTAGAATATGATTTGAGGTTGTAGTTGAGTTAGATTTGGAATTGACAAATTTGAAAAATTGGATAGACGTGTTTTTATGGATCAAGATAGAAAACTGAAGAATGTTGATGGTTTTTGAAGCTTATTCAGATCACATTTGCATACAAAAATCACTTAAATGATTTTCAAAAGTGATTTTAAAGTTTTCAAAAGGTTTTAGGGTAAAGGGGCAAACGGTAAAATACAGGCACAACGATCAATCATTGCACAATATGAAGAACAAAATGATAGATTGGGAACTTGATTTTGCCCTATGCAAAATGAAGCTGAGAGTTATCGATCGATCACTTGAAGTATCGTACACATAATAAACAGTGAATGATGGATCGCTTCAAGGACAAGTTACCCTAATTAAGCCATTCTAATTTCAATTTCTTTCCTTATTCAAGTTTAAGATCTAAATTGACTTAAGGAGCTATATAAGGCTTTAGAAATTATGAAATTAGAGAGAAAAAAACCTAGAGGAGATTAGAGAAAAAAGGTTTATACCTTTTGCACATTCCAATGATGATTAACATGAAGCTTTGATTTGAAGATCAATGATGAATTCATGAAGTCTTTCTACAACTAAAAGGAGATTTCACATAGAGATTTCAAAGATGAGTTGCAGCAAGTCTATAATGAGAGATTGAAGATCTCAAGACTAAAGTAAAAAAAAAAAAAGATGTTTGTTTGAGGAGGCTAGAAGAAGACTAAGACAAAGAAAGGAGGAAGTAGAAGTTTTAAGTGCTTGTAGGAGAAGACTTGAAGGCCAATAACAATGATCTAAACAAGTGGAGCTTATATTAGAGTCAAAACAAAGGTTGGTGGTTTACTTGTGTCAATGTAATGTCTTGCTTACTCGTGCATTGATTTAGTTGTTGAGTGGTTGTCATAGTTTTTTACCCAAGTTTGCATTTCCATGTTAAATTGTTATGTTCATTTGTTGATTGATTGCTTGTGGTTAATTACTGATACAATGTGAGTGAGGTTTGAGATAATATTTGTTTGATTCTATTACATATAAAAATTCTGCATAAAAGAGATTAGTACTTGCAGTCTTTATCTTTATAGATAATCGAACTAGGGGCAATCTAGTGATCCACTATTCTTTTCTAAATAGATATTAAACTCACATATTTTACCCTGAAGTGTGTAAATGTGATGTGCATGCATGCTTTTACGTGACAAAAACACGAATTTGAGTCTTCCTTTCATTCCACCTTTAAAAATTATTCTTCAAACTATAAACTAACTCAACATACACATTAACGACATTAATTTCATCATGAAATAAGTCAATACTTGACAGGACACTTATGTTCTTACATGTCCAACCTAGTGTAAGACCTCAAATCCCTCGTGCGGTCTTTACGCTGAGATTTCATAGTGGACTCAGCGAAGCGTTGTGATTTCGTAGTAGACACAATGAGTTCTAATGGCACATAAATAGTGGAAAGAATTATTCAATTCAATGGAGTTCTATTGGAATTTCTATCATATTGAAATGATTAATTGAATTGAACGTGGTTCAAAGTCAGACACTATTATTTGGAATTGATATTAAATCATGTATGGTAGAATGATGTGTATTCCCATGTATTCATGAGTATTCATAATTGTTCGAGACAATAGTTAATTTCCTTTCTAGGCATTGCTCACCCTTATGTATTGTTGTTTGTTGGATTTTCTCCCTACACATTTCTATATGTAAAGGCGATGACATATTCAGATGACTTAGGAGCCAACATCGATGTGGCTATGGTGTGATCTATGGGAATCATGTTGGAATGAGAGTTTAATATCCAACTAGACTGCGATAGTGGATCACTAGTTTACTCTTAAAACTAGTACTTCATGTAAATAAGAATTAAGAGTTGCAGCCTATATGCGCATGAATTTGTTTTGAAGTGGAATAAATAAACCATAATACCTAAATGTCATTCATGATCAATTTATCTATCAAACCAAACATGCACACCGCACAAAGCAACAAAGATTTAATGTGGAAACTTGGGTAAAAAATCACTATAGCCACAACAAGGCCAAATCAATAAACTAGCAAGATAGAATTTACAAGATACCAAACAACCAACCAACCTCTAAACTTGACACAAATGCCTTTGTTCAATCTTCTTGTTGTTGACCTTCAATTCTTCCTCATTAGAATCCTTGAAGCTTTCCCTCTTCATGGTTTTTTTTCTTCTTCTAGCAACTCAACCAGAAAACTCCTTTGGTTATGATCTTCATTTGAGATTCTTCAAATCCTTTGAAGAATTTGTTGTGCGAGAAACTTCACTATTAGTTGTGCATCACCTCAAATCCACCATTAACAATTGCTTGAAGCTTTTTGTGGACTCTCTATAGGAAAAAGAATGATGAAGGACTTCTTATTTCTTCTCCAATATTTTCTATGTTTTCCTCTCTTTAAATTCATCATATATTAGCCTTTATATACCTCTTCAAGTCAGTTTGAATCATTTACTCCAACTAGGAATGAAATCTCTCCCGGAAAGACTTATCTTCAGTAAGTAAAACTACTAGGAATCGATCATTCCAAATAGTGATTAATCATTTACTATTTTCTTAGGGCACAATACTTTAAGAGATCAATCTCTCTATGAAGCGATCGATTGATAAACTATCGGCTTTGTTTTACGAAGGGTTGATTCTAGTGCAAGATTCTATAACCGATTGATTGATTCAACCTATGTAATTTTAAGCAATAGATTGTTTACACTATTATTTTATAATTTTGCCATTTTCACCCTAATTTGGTCAAAAATTCTCAAAAATTACTTCCTAAGCCATTCTAAGTGATTTATGTAAGTAAGTGAGCGCAAAATTAATGTTATCATCTTCACACTTGTAGTCCTCGCACTTGATCCATAAGAACAATCCTGCTCGTATTTTTTATATCTTTAATTCCAAATTTGACTTGACCACAACTACATATAAGCAGATTCCCAAGATTAATAACATACTTAAAGTTTTAACATAGTTCTTTCATGAATATAATCAAAAGGTACATTACCACCATAAAGAACAAACTCATGTAAATGGAACTTCCAAAATACTCATGAAACCATAAATAAATCTCAAGATGCATGCAAATCTCTACAATATACTTGTGTAAACACTCAATGTATCAAAAAATATTTTAAAGAGTAAATCTATTGGTTCCCAAATTGTAACGCCCTAACCTGAGCCGGGGTCCAAAAAATCTTGAATAAAAATTTTCTTCCTTAAACAAGGAATCATCATTTGTGTACGAGAGGTATAACATTTGTCTATGTAGTATAGAGCTTCAAAGCTACCTTGTACGTAGACTCAAGTTGTAACGTTCATGTACACACAATGAAGCTTCAAAGCTTCCTTGTACGTAGACTCAAGTTGTAACGTTCATGTACACACAATGAAGCTTCAAAGTTCATCACGTGTAAACCAGAATAAAACATAATTGTAATTAATTTGGATCAAGCCAATGTTGCATTTCCGTTGGTTGCCTATGTACGTATTGGATAACATTCACACTATTATTCCAATACGATTGGATCTGAACGTAGTTCTCCCTAAATGGCTACTACATACATCATACATCACAAAATCATATACGTTAAAATACGTATATATTGATATTCAATCGGAGTCATATTGAAACTTGTAATCTATCGGAGTCAAGGAGAGGTTAATAAATCAACAAAATCACACATCTCGCTCTACTACAAAGCGGAACATAACACATTTTACACATCTCACTCTACCCCAGAGTGAGACCGAACACACCACACATCCCGTTCCATTCCAAAGCAAGACAGGTCACATTTAGTCACATCTAAACACAACATATCAAAACACAATAAATCAAAGCATTGCGGGATACTTTAGATCATATTGAATAAAGCACAACAAAATAATTCAAATAAGAATACATCGGATCATAGAAAATCATACATATTAATTAATATATTATTATCAATAATTAAGATGTACAAGCATATAAGCCATTTAACAACTTAAGTTAACTACTTAGGATGCATATGCATTCTTATACTTATATTAAAACAAAGGATCAAAAGTACTTACTTATAACACCAGAAGTGGCGGCGTTTTGAGTTGTTTGTCTCTTCAAAGCGTCTTCCTTTTAGGTTCGGATATGGGGGCAAAATCTCCTTTGCAATTGGTGGACGTATTATCCTTTCACTTGAAGATACTCCTTACTTTCCTTGGTCAAGGGTGACAAACAGAACATCCTCTTTTCGGAGACATTTTTCTCCTTCCTCACTTATGAACTATAGACGAAGCCTCCCCTTAAAGCCTCCCCTTAGCTTGGGGATGCTTCTCTTACTGAGTGGATCTTTGGTGGAGGATAGAGCCTTCTATACTCTGGGTCGCTTCTCTCATTGTGGCCCGACAATTGCGGACAAAACCCTGATACACTGAAATAATGTTCAATAAAATATTTTCAAATTTCAAATTGCAATCCTATTTTGTGTTAAGTCATTGCTTATTTGGGCTATTTATGTTTTGAATAGGTTAGCTGGACCTTAATTGAGTTTACTTGTCTAAATAGGCTTCAACAGGATCGAACTAGAATATGAAGTGAAGCCCAACTACCCAAAGCTATAAGTTAATAATGGGCTATTAATAGTCTAAACATGCATAGAATAGTCGAACACAACCTTGTGGACCCGGTTGATTTGATATTAGCATCAAGAGAACTAAATTAGGAAAGAAGCTGATTTAGACAGATTGACACAGCCGTAGTATTTTGATCTTATCGTTCTCTATATAATTTGGATTGATACGATTCTAGTGGCATTGGAAAGAGGACTTCTGTGGCTACAAGTGTTATTTCAAGAAGAAATTCCAAATTACGAAGATATATGGGTCGAATATAGCATGCAATCAGACAACTAGTAAACTAACCCGAGGCCAGCACATGGAGAATATTTTCATTGATTATGATTGATACACATAAGGAAAGACAATGAGGCTGATTTGATATCTAAAGGAATATTCAAAGATACTTATTTGCTAAATAAATCATTGATTTATGTGATTTATTTAGAATCTAATCATTGCCAAAGAAGCAACCAATCAGGCAATCAATCAGGATGCAATCTAGAGATATGATTTGACTTTCCCCTTTGAAGAAACCTCTTCTATTTCTATAAATAGAGGGGTAGACATGATAGATGGATCATTCTCTCCTCTTTGGAGCTCTCATCTCCAATTTTCTTCTCTCATTTTGTATCTTTATTTTTAGTTTTAATTTTCTAAAGCTCTTAAGCTAAGGCTAGGAATGAAGCTTGTACTTGATGTTTAATGGATACTTTGATTCAAGTAAGTTCTTTATCATTTTAAATTAATGTTTCATATTTAAGGACTTTATAATCTATATAATTATTTGATTCAACGTTGACGAAAGGCACGCTGAATGCTTATAATTCCATGTGATTATACACTTAATACTTGCATGTAGTAAACAATCAATTACTATTATTCTATTTCAAAGTTCTTTAAAAGATAAATTTTTTGATTTAGACAAATTTTCATTTGATCTTAATTGAGTTATCATTTGAATGAAGTATACATTAGAGATTTATTGCAAGTGGATTTTCGATGCCTTAGCACTTTCTCGTTGATTGTCTCTTATTATCTATTTTACTTTCCTTCCCTATTTTATTCTCTTCGTAATAGCTTTTTGTGTCACACAAGGCTTTCCCTATGGATCGACCTTGTTTACTATAGTTGACAAGTTAAAAAAGAAATCTGAACTAGACTACTTCATAGTCTTGGTTTGGACGTAACAACAAACCCCATCTTGTTCCTTGCCCCTTTTTCTTTCTCCGGTGCTCGAGGATGACGTGCAGAGTCTCTTCTTGCCTTAGGATGTTTCCCCCTCATATAGTCTCCAACTCAAAGAAAAGACCCCTCCGTTGTGTAAAGCACGCTCAATTTAGTTAAGAAAGCCTCTTGAATGGGCTAAATCGGACTTAGAATGCATAGCGCGCAAGCACGACCCGTGCCGCACACGGTTTCGATGGGCACCGCCAGAAATGGCGGCGCGGCGCCGCTGTTTTGGCGTGCCGGCGGCTTATAAAACCCCCATTCCATTATGTTTTTCAGTCAATTCTTCTTCTCCTCTATTTCTAACCGTTCTAAGTCCGATTAAGGCCATTCAAGAGGCATTCTTAAGTAAATCGAGTGTGCTCTACGCAATGGAGTGGTCCTTTCTTTGAGTTGGAGACCATATAAGGAGGAAACACCCCAAAATAAAGAGAGGTTCTGCCCGTTGTCCTCGAGCATCGACAATCTCTTTTTTCTCTGTTTCTGAACATCCTAGCTCTGATTTAGTCCATCCAAGAGGCGTTCTGGATAAAATCAAGTATGCTCTTCATTATGGAGGGGTCTGTTTTCTGAGTTGGCGATTCGTATGAGGAGGAAATGCCCTGAGACAAGGAAAGGCCTTGCCCGTCATCCTTGGGCACCGGAGTAAGAAAAAAAAGGCCAAGAGCAAGACGTGGTTCCGTCCAAAGTTGCTAGGCCACAACCAGAGAAGCAATCTAGAGTAGGGGAGGCTTTGTCTTCCACTAAAGAGCCACGATGCGTTAGGAACATCCCTGAGTAGGGCAGGTTATGTCTATTGCTCACTGGCATAGAAAACGAGAAGTCTTCGGGAAAGGGAGCATTCGTGAGATATCTTTCCATGTAAGGCAAGGAACGTATGGAGGCTAGAGGAGTCTTCGTTCACTGCCTTTGGATCATAAGGTGAGGACGTTAAGAAGGAATGAGCAACTCTGAATATCGTTACCTTACGAGACATTAGAGGAGTAAGTATTTCTGACATCCTGTTTAAGAGTTGCATGTGCTAAATTAGGATGTGTGTTATGTCATGACCCTTTGTGCTCTAATCTGCTATGCTTTGATGTGACATGTTTATGTTCCATCTTGCTCTAGGGTAGAGCAAGTCGTATAGTATGTGTGTGTGTTTAGTCTTGGCTCAGTGATAGAGTGAGATGTGTGTATGTGGTTTTGATCCCGCTCTGTGGTAGAGCGAGATGTATGTTTTTGTTGGCTTATTAATTTCCACTTGACTCCGATATATGACGAATTTTTGTATAACTCCAACTAAATATCAATATATATGTATTTTAACATATATGATTAGGCAGAACTACGTTCGGATCCGATCGTGTTGGAATAATATCCAATGCGTACGCAGGCAACCAACGACAAGGCAACATTGGCCCTATCCAAATTAATTATAAATATATGTTTTAATTTTGTTTTACACACAATGAACTATGAAGCTTCATTGGGTGTATGTATCTATCTGTTACAACCTAAGTCTACGAACAGGGAAGCCTTGAAGCTTCATAGTGCATAGACGAATGTTGTACCTCTCGTACACACGATGATTCCTGGCTCAAGGAAAGAAAAATTTTCTATTAGTGATTTTGTGGACCTGGCTCGGGTCGGGTCATTACAGTCGGAATGGAAGGGAAAGGGAATGGAAGGGAAAAATTTTCTATTAGTGATTTTGTGGACCTGGCTCGGCTCGGGCGTCACAGTAACCTTCGGGGAGCAACTGGATGCCATGGACTTTTCCGAAGGCAAGGCATACCTATGTTCACGGGGAACATGATGAAAACAAGTAAGAGCAAATCCATAATATTACTTACCTAAGCACACAAATGCCCACTCTCTGGGGCCATACAGTGCCAACTAAGGGTGAAAAATATATGGTGTCACTCTTGGGCATGAATCTTACAATGCCACTCTTGGGCAAAACATACAGTGTCTTCTATAGGCAGAAATACACATAGTGCCCATGAAGGGCAAAACTTATAGCGTTCTTAATAGAGCATCACACGTTTGGGCTGAAATATAGCACCAAGACCAAATCCCGCAGGATAACACCATGGCTAAACTAGGAAGGATGCTCAGTCGATTACTTATCGACTGGCTCAAACACGGAACTTAATTCATCGAAACCCTTAGTCTCAACTCACAACATCATCGAATTAGGGTTACTTACAATTCAAGTTCGTATTAGGTAACTTATGCATGTACAATTATGTTCAAAACTATTTCTGTCTTACATTGTTCAACCAATAAAGCTAGAATAGCACCCATTCTGAAGCTCTAATCCACAAAGGTAACATTCTTTACTTAGCTCATCCCCCACCCTTACACTTATAATCTTACGAATCTCTGCATTTTTATAGCCTAACTTAAACTCGAATTCCATACTGGCACTCTTACCATCATATACTTACAGCCTTACATCTTACACCATTCGCCTTAAAACCGAATTGTTTTACTCAAACTCCTCAAATGAAACCCTTTAGACCTAAGTACCATCATCAAAGCCTTACTAATTCCTTACTCATTGTTTTCTGTTACAATTCATATTACGTACATTATGCGGATACAATTATGTTGTTAACTCTTATTAATTCACAATCCCTCAAAGACGTTAAGAACCTTGAATCTTTCAAATCCTTACATCACTTAGGTCTTCTACTCATTGCTCCAACATACCACCCAACTCAATCCAAACAAATTCTCCAATCTCATCAAATCCAACCTTCGCCTATCAATCTTACGTCTTTCCTCGCCCGACATATGGTCCCAATTTCCACATCATAACCAATAAGGTACCCCTTCTACAAACTTACAATCAATTGCACATACTCATGCCCATCGAGCACACACCACTAGCCCATAACGAAGATCTATCACATGCTCTGATCACACACATATAATTCATAACAACTTACTACCGTACCCTTAGTCTTTACTAACATATGCACAATTCATATACATAAAACATGCTCATTTCATAAGCATTTATCATGCAAAGCATTAAGTTATAAACTCCTACCATTCTACTACACAATCAAGGCATGCTATGATGAAATTACAAGTTCAAGGTCTCCTACCTCGTAATCCATGAGAGTTAATGGCGAGCACATGATGGTGGCAACGTCAATGGCAGAATAGGTGACCAAAAAGCATCACACTGAGAGAGTTGTTGTACCGAGAAATTTCAGAGATGCTGGAATTAATCTCAATAAGGTTAGACTAATTTCACTCAAAGTATATGACTGGGCACACTAGTGCGGCCAGACACAAGGTTGTGCCACTAAGGATGGCAAGAGCGACCACAAAATAGGAGGTGACTAATTAGAGGTCGGCCAACTATTTAAAACACTTGTTGGCCACAAAATGTTAAAATAGACCACGGACTACATACAACGGAAACAATTCCACATTATTGAAGCCTCACAACATGGCGGAGGGCTTGGTTGCGTACTCACGAACATAGGAGAGACAAAGGAGGGCTTTAACAGCCATATTGCCTAGTGGTGGAATCATTCCATCGTCATACACCGCAAAAGCAGTGCCTTTAACCTAAACTTCATGCACAACACAAGCGTGCATGGAAAGGGGAAACCCTAGGGAATGGTAGGTTGTCAGTGTGTCCTAAAGCTTCTCAGGCTGGTGGAAGCCAGATCCAACCACTCCTAGGCGGGATCGACTTTTGAACAGCATAAGCACATGCTATCATGGCCAAACCCTAAAACAAAAGTGGTCTTTTAAGGGGTTAGGGTGGTCGGTCATGGAAGGGGTGAGGTTCACCAGTAGTGGTCCCCTAAACCAACTTAAGAGTATTAAGGGTCAACAAAGGTGGCAAAATCTCTAATTGTCACCCACAACCAAATCTCTTGAGTGGGTAGTCGTGCATCAAGCACATATTACAATGGAGGCTATGGGTGTGGCAGTGGTCAAGCCTTCGCTGGCCCGAGGCCAGTGGCTGCCATTACTTTTCCTCTTGGAAGGGCGGGGGACTAGGGACTTTCCCAAAGGTTCTGGGTCGTGCGTAACAAAAATGGGGGTGCAGAGGTAGAATCAGGCTAGAAGTTTTTGGCCCTTGCTGTCATTAGGCCAGGGCAGAGGCCATGTTGGACGGACATGCAGCCCAAGTCCATGCAATATCAAGCTAGACACGTTGGCTTGGGTTGGAGCAAAGCCCATCAGCGGTAGTCAAAAACTTACCCCAAAGTTTAGGGGCGTCTGGTGTGTGCAGAGAAGGCCAGGAGCGGTGGCCCCTTGCCGATATTGGATCAAGCTGACATCTGCAATTGTCCACTAGTCGATGCCGGGATGCAAATTAGCAGGTCAAAGAAACGAAGAGACCCAATTTAACTGGGGCGACGGTGTGCCTAGTTGGGGCAGAAGACACTCATTGTAGGGCCATGAACAGCTAAACGGGCCGGAGGCTGAACTTAGAATACGGCAATGACCTAGCAATCGCACACTACAATGAGCTAGATGGAGACCGATCAGAGATCGTATAGAATCTAGTGATGGAGAATCGACACCACTAAACTAAAACAGGGCAACATCTCTGTGTTTTGAACTGAGCGAAGCAATGGGGCCTAGAGAAGAGGAGAATAGGCACGAACGGTGGTTACCTGTCATTTGCAGCCTAAGATGGAGATGACGAGGCGATGACAATGAGTTGAAGCTCCTACGGCTACTCATAGCTATAGAAAGACAGAAAAACAACCAAAAAGAGGGAGGAAAAGATCTTTCTGGATCGGAAAATAGCGGAAGGAGGGGTCAAGCGGGGGAAGGCAATGGTTCAGGCAAGGGTGGTGGCCTTGCCATCGCTAGGCTGAGAGAATGCCAACGGCTGGTCAGCAGTGGCCGAAGACCAGTGACATAGTCATGGTTCGCAACACATAGGAACATGAAAAATAAGAAGGGGGATTTTTTATCCCATTTGGAATAGGGCAGAGGGGGCTGAGGTAGGAGGCAGTTGGGGCTTCAGCCGTGCCATCACTGGGCTGGGGGAGGGCCAAAGGCTGGTCAATGGTGGTCAGCCACTGGCAGCCGCAACGCAAAGAAAAAGTGAAAAACTAGGGCGATGGAAATTTTACCTCATGGCAACAAAGTAGGGGCAGGGAGGTCAGGGCGGTGCTGCATTGATGGTGTCCAGGTTAGGGCAGAGCCCTTAGGGCGGTGAGATGGAGGCCATGTAACTGGTGGTAGTGGCGAATCTGAGTGAAAACCAGAGAATGTTGTTCACATGATGAAAAGGGAGAACGAGGGAGGAAGAGGCAGTGGCAACTGGCGGGGCCAGACCAAGGCCAACCGGGTGGAAACCGGTGGCTGACGCCAGCAGCCCCTGTAATATCCCTAATTTTTCTGTAATTTTTTTATGCATTTTTCTGCAATTTCTGCAATGCTCTGCAATTTCTGGTCGTATTTTCGATAAATAAATTTTATGCTTCAATGTATCTGTATTTGTAATATTCGTGACCCTAAGAGTCGAGAGTAATGTGTAGTCACAGGTTATGGGCCTCGACACGTCCCATAAATTTTTCGGAGTGAAAAATTGGACGCGATGCAGGAGAACGAAAACGTGAAGAAATGAAGAGCAGAAAAAAAAAGAGAAATACACAAAGCGGATCGGGCGTCTCAGTACACCCGACCCGCTTGATGAACAGTGAAGTCGGGGGTGCAGCCCGTCACTGTTTGATGCCGGAGGTAGTTCCGCCGGTGGTTGCCAACTTCTGCCCAGCCGGCCTCGGCCTAGCGATGCCGCTACCGCCTCCCTGGCATGGCCCCGCCGGCCGCCGCCGCTCCACTCCCTATTTTCCGTTGCAGCCCAACAGAGAACAGCCCCCTATTTTTGCTCCGATTGCCATCGCCGGTGGCTGCATGACTTCCAAATCACTGCCATGGGTTTCGCCCCAGCCAGACCGACCTCCGGCCATCGCCGTCCCGGCCTCCCCGCCGGCCACCGCCGCCTGTTTCCTTTTTTCCCGTTTCAGCACAATAGAGCCGCCAGATCTTGATTTTGCCCCGATTCACCGTCGTTGCTTATTGCATGGCCGCCACCCCGCAGCCATGGTTCCGCCCCGGCTAGAGCGTCCTCCGGCCACCATCGTCCCGGCCTCCCCGCCCCCAATTCGCCACCGTGAGGTAAAAACCACCCCGCCTCTTGTTTTTCGATTTTTCTGTTCACTGCGACCTGCGGCTATGCCGCTGGTCGCCGGCTGCCAGCACCGGGCCTTTGGCTCTCTTCCAGCCCGGCAATGGCGAGACTACTCCCAGACCGGACTGCCATCTCCCCGGCCAGCCACCTCTCCTTCCGCCATTCCATATCTAGACAGACAGATTGTTCTATTCTGTTGCTGGGCGTTGCGGCCGCCGACTGTGCCGCCGGTGGCCAGCCACGGCGACCAGCCTTGGGCCTTCCCCTAGCCCAACGCCGACAAGTCTACCTCCCCGGCCGCCACCTTGGCCGCCGTCTCCCTCAGCCTCCGCCCCATTTTGAACGGGATAAAAAATCCCTCCTTTTTCCCGTTTCTTGGCATTGTGAACCACGGCTGTGCCGTTGATCTCCAGCCGTTGGCCTCCTCCCAGACCGGCGACGGCAAGGCCGCTGCCTTAGACTAAACCGCTACCTCCTCCGGCCCGTCATCCCTCCTACTGTCTTTCGATTCCGGACATATCTATGCTTTGGTTTTGTTTTTCTTATTCTCTGGTAGCGCCCGCTCTTCACTGACTGACTTTGCGTGACATTGGGTTGATGTCTATTCGAATCGTTGTGGTCCAGCGATTGCTGAATTGCCACCATCTTCTAGGTCTGTCCCTTGGCCCCTCGTTCAACCGTTTGTGGCCGATGATAGCATGTCCACTACCCTGGCCCGGTGCTTCGTCGCCCCGACTAAATCGAATCCCTTTGTTATTTCTGTCGTTAGTTTTGCTGCTATTGGCGTCGACCAGCAGACAGCCGCGACGCCAACTTGACCCAACAATGTTAAGGGAATGCCGTTCTTGGTCTCCCCTGCACACCTTTTTGTCAAAACAAACGCCCCTAGCTTTGGGGTATGCCTCTGACCGTGGTCAAGTGACCCCCCAGCCTAGAGCCAACTTGTTCTGCCTGACGTTGCGCGAACGTGGGCTGCAGATCCGACCAACATGGACTCTGCCTTTGGCCCAGCGATGGCTAGGGCCAGCACTTCTGGCCCAAATTTACCTTTGTACCCCCACTTTCTATTACACACGACCCAGAACATATGAGGAAAGAGTCCTCGAATTCATATCCTTCCAAGCGGAAGTAACACAGTCAGCTATTAAACTCGGCCCATCGAAGGCTCGACCGATGTCGTGCCATATCCTCCACCGTAAGCCGTGCTTAATACACGATTATCCTTACGATGGATTGGTTGTGAGTAGCATTTAGAAATGGCGCTGCCTTTGTCGGCCTCTTACGCCAGGCCTTAGTGCCTCAATGTATGCTTAGGAAATGTCTCCACCACTAGGCAATACGGTCGTTAAAGCCCTCCACCACCTTGTGAGGCTTCGACAATGTGGAATTGCTACCGCTGGTTGTAGTTTGCTATCCACTTTCATGTTTTGTCGCCAACAAAGTGTTTTAAACCGTTAGCCAACCTCCAATCAGGCAGCCCCTATTATGTGGTCGTTCTTGCCATTTCTAGTGGCACGACCTTGTGTTTGCTGCCCTAGTGCGCGTAGTCTTATGCTTTGAGTGTAATTAATCTAACCTTATCGAGATTAATTCCAGCATCTTTGAAAATCTTCGGGACACAACTCTCTCTGTGCGATGCTTTTGGCCGCCTATTCCGCTATCGACGCCGCCACCGTCATTTGCTTGCCATCAAACTCCTGTGGATTACGAGGTAGGGGACCTTGAACTCGTAATTTCATTATAGCATGCTTTGTTTTTGTAGTAGCATGCTAGGAGGTTATAATTAAATATTTTGCATGTTTATGCTGATTAGAAAAACATGTTGTATGTGTGTGAATTGTATGCGTACGTTAGTAAAGACTAAGGGCACGTAGTAAGTTGCTATGAATCGTATGTATGTGACCAGAGTATGTGATCTTTGTTGTGGACTAGTGGTAAGTGATTGATGGTACGAGAAAAAGTGTTCAATTGTGTTTGGTGAAGGAGTACTTCGTGGACTATGATGTGGAAACTATGATTGTATGTCAGGCGAGGAAAGACGTAAGATTGACAAATGAAGGTTAGATTTGATGAGATTGAAGGATTAGTTTGGATTAAGTCGGGGGGTACATCGGAGCTTTGAGCAGAAGACGTAAGCAATGTAAGGATTTAGAAAACTTAAGGTTTTGAACATCTTGGGGGATTGTGAGTTAGTAAGAGAGTACGACATAATTGTACAGGCATAATATACATAATATGAATTGTAATGAAGGAATAATGAGTAAGGAATTAGTAAGGGTTTGATGACAGGACTTAGGTCAAAAAGGGTCTCATTTGAGGAGTTGAGTAGAAATTCAGTTTTAAGGTGGATACTGTAAGTTGTAAGGTCGTAAGTGTATGATGGTAAGATTATCAGTATGGATCACGAGTTAAAGTAAGATTGCAGAGATTTGTAAAATGGAAGTCGTTCCAATTATAATTGTACGTGCATAAGTTACCTAATATGAACTTGAATGTAAGTAACCCTAATTTTATAACATTGTGAGGTTGAGACTGAGGGTTTTGACGAATTAAGTTCCATTTTGTGTCAGTCGATAAGTAATCGACTGAGCGTCCTTTCTGGTTTGCCATGGTGTTTTCCTGCGGGAATTAGTCTTGGTGCTATATTCAGCCCAGACGTTTGATGCTCTGTTGAGAGCACTATAAGTTTCTGCCTTGGTGGGCTTTGTATGTTTTCTACCTACTGATGGCACTGTATGTTCTGCCCAAGAGTGGCACTGTAAGATTCCTGCCCAATAGTGGCACTGTATGTTTTCCGCCCTTAGTTGGCACCGTATGGCCCTTGTGGGCACTGTATGGCCCCAGAGAGTGGGCATTTGCGCCCTCAGGTAAGTAGTATCATGGATCTGCTCTTACCTGTTTGATCCTATGCCCCATGAGCATAGGTGTGCCTTGCCTTTAGAAAAGTCCATGGTGTTTAGTTGATCCCCGAAGGTTAAGGTGACGCCCCAGTGGCATTCCATTCTTTTCTAACGCTGGAGCTTATTAATTGTAATGAGCTTCAGTTGTCGGTAGTATGTGTACGATCGTAAGAGTAAGTGTATGTTTCAGATGCTGAGTAAGTTGTACGTGTAAGATTTAGAGTAAGTGTGAGCTTCTTTGGAAGACAGTAAGAGTAAGTTATGAGTATGAGTATGTTGTATGAGTAAGTTTGTGAGACTTTGATTCAGACGGTAAGCGTAAGTGTAGGTGTAAGTTTCTAAGGAAGATGTAAGAGTACATTTATGTGTAAGTGTATGATTGTATGAGTAAGGTCTTACAAGTAAGATCGTACGAATAAGGTCGTACGAGTAGGCATATGTTGTAAGTATAAGCGTACGTTTATACGAGTAAGACTGATTCAAAAAGTAAGTGTAAGAGCATGATATGCGAGTAAGTGTAAGTTTGGTTTGTACGATATTTGTCTACGTGACCATATTTATACTTCTTATTCTTTTTGCTTCATGTGTGATTGCATGAAAGCATCTATAGGAACTTACAGAGTTCATTGATTTATATTTGTCCCCTACTGAGTATTTTCCTACTGAGTATAAAAATACTCACCCCATCATTTTAGCCCTTTGACTGGAGGCTTTTGCAGGGCGATCAATAGCTGTTTGAGACTGGACTTTTCCCCGTGTGGACGATTCTTCCTCGGCTTTGAGCGCAGTGAAATTACAGTGAAGTTATGTGGAGTTTAGTGCTACAATCTCATGTATTGACTAAGGTGAGAAAATTATGTTATCTACTGGACTTGTGTATGTATGTACGATTTATTCTCAGACTATAAAAGAACTTGTACTCAGAGATGCCTGGGAGGTTTTTGTTTTTAAAACCCATGGCCATGGTAGGCTTTAATCGTACGCTTTTGTTTTAGGTCACGCCTGAGAACGTTTGTTTGTTTAAAGATGATTTAATTTATGAAAGTTGTTTTCACACGTTTTGAATTTTGTTAATTTATTTGATTTACATCTGTGTTTTGAAAATAGATTTTTGTAAAAAATTTAAAGTAAATGCATGGAAAAACCTCGGGCGTGACAGCCCCTCCGGCCTCACACAGTGAAGGGGGATGACACTGTTCATCCTTGAGGGTCGGGCACGCTCAGCTCGCTTGATTAGTTTTTATATTTTATATTTTTTCCCATTTCTGTTCTCCTTCATGTTGTGGCATTTTCTCTCCCATTTTCACGACAAAAAATTATGTTGTGCGTCGAGGCCCATGACCTGCGACTAAACACTACGCTCAACTCTTACAATTATGAATATTGAGATCACTTATGAAAATAGCCACACCAAAGTGCTCAATTTCCCTTTCAAAAATACGAGCAGAAAAATAGCAAAAATTTGCCAAAAATTTTAGAAAAATTACAAAAAAATCGGGGATGTTACACTAACACAAGTTCCCCTTGTTTAGATCATTGTTACTGACCTTGAAGTTTTCTCCTCAGGCACTTAAAATTTTCTCATCCTTGCCTTATCTCTGTCTCCTTCTAGTCTTCAATAAACACCTCTTGTTGTCTTGACTTTAGCCTTTTGAAAATCTTCAATCTTTTATTGAATACGTATTGCAAGTCTTCTTTGAATGCTTTATGTATAATATTCTTTAGTTGTGGATTTTCTTCTTTAATTTGCTATATATATTCAATATAAAGCTTAAGTAAATTCTCCTTTGAAAAATTATAAAGAAAGGTGTAAACAATCTTTCTTTTTATAAGTTTTCTTCTACGAAAGGTCTTAATTCAAGTAAATTATCCTTAAAAGTATCGATCATTCTAAACAGCAATCGATTAGTCACTGTTTTTAATATGCACAATATTTCAAGCAAACGATCAATTACAAGAGCGATCGATCGATAACTCTCAACTTCATTTTGTATAGGACTGAATTAATAGGCACTTGATTGTTCTTCTCTTCGTTGTTTATAGTGATCGATTGTTTCACTAAAATCCTTTGGAAAATAATAAATAAAGGTGTAAACCCTCTTTCTCTTTTTTCCTTTAGGTTTTCCTCTATGAAATTTTATGATTTCATAACCCTTATATAGCTCATTAAGTCAGTTTTGAACTTATACTTAATAAGGAATGAAATTGAAGTTAGAAGGTCTTAATTTAGGCCAACTGTAATTGAAACAATCTATCATTTTAAATAGTGATCGATCAGTCACTATTTTTAATGTGCATGATACTTCAAGCATCAATCGATTACGAAAGCAATCGATTGATAGCTCTTAGCTTTGTTTTGCACAAGGCTGAATAAATAGGCGATCGATCATTCTTCTCTTCATTATTTGTAGTCATTGATTATTTTGTTAAATCTTTACCCTTTTTATGGTAAATCCTTTTGAAACCTTTGATATCATTTCTAAAACTTTTTCAAGAGATTTTTGTATGCCAATGCGATATAAATAAGCTTCAAAACCCTTCACACTCTTCAGTCTTCTACCTAGATCAATAAGAACATGTCTGCTTTTAATTTTCAACTCTGTCAATCCTAAATCGGACTCAACCACAACAATTTTAAATCAAATTTTAAGACTCATTACTTACACATGGTTTCTTGACATAGACATCATGCAATAACCTAGACATATGACTCATATGCTCTTATAATTGTGTTAAGTTGTAATGAGTGGAGTCATTCTTTAGCCTTGTCTTTAAATGTGAAAGGAAAAAACACAAGTTTGTTAGCCTCGTCGATCAAGCTAGAAAGCTTGAAGGTCGTGATAGTTCCAAGAAGTCATTTAGGTGCCTATACAAAATTTTCTTATTAAGCTCATTAAAAGATGAGAGCATTTGAAAGACATTGGGTTTAATTTCATAGTTTTGAGCCTCTATCCTATGCAACCCAATTCAAGTAAGAGAAGTGCACTTAAATGGAGTGTAGTACTTCCTTAGGGCTTTGAGAGGTGCATCGATTAATTGATTATGTATAGCTAGGATGCTAGTAGGAGTGGTGAGAGAAGTGGTAGAAGGCAAGGGAGGTGGTTTCTTACACCTCCTTGGTGTACGCTTAGGCTCAGGCTTAGGTGGTGCTAATTGGGGGAGCAAGGAGAGATGACCATGCATACACCAACAAGCATGTCAAAATTTAAAAAGTAAAGAGTAAAGAGAGCAAGCAAAAACCTAAAGCAAAAGGTAACTAAAGAGAAAAAAAGCTAAAATGAAAGAAAGGAGAGAGATATGGCAAACAGAAGGGAAGAATGTTCACTTGTTGGTGTCACCTTGCAGCCATAGGAGTAAAGAGTACAGTCTTCAACTCAATTTTCATGAATACAAGAAAAGAGAAAAGTAAACAATGAATTAACCTAGCAAGTAAACTAAAATCAAAGCTAAAACTAACTAGAACTATCCTACTACGAATTTGGCAACAATCCGACACTGTCCCTGACAATGACACCCAAAACTTGATCACTTATAATTAAACCCTTCGCAAGTGTATAAGGTAGTTATACTAGGCCGGGTATCCAATGTTTGGCCAGTTCAATTCAAAATTTCACACAAGATTTTTTTAACATTATTAATTATAATTTAAGCTATATTAACTCCTAAACAAGATTAGAAAATAAAGTAAATATGGATAAAATAACTTATAAATTATACTTTTTACTTACCCATGCCAACCTCCAAGGGACCATCCTCATCAACTACAACCTTAGTACCCTTAACTGCTCTTTGCTTGCTTGGGTCAGTAAATGGGGGTTGCATATACTTGCTATTCGACTTGGCCCTAATGTCATACTTCTTAGAAAGCAAGAGCTTGGTGTATGGGCCAACATCATCATCAGTCTCCTCTATAGAAGCCTTCTTTATAGCTTCCACCGTCCTCTCCATTTCAACACCCTTCCCCACATTTGTCTCAACCTCCATCTTATCTATTGTCTCCTACGAAATTATTTGAATATCAAAATATTCACTAATTGACAACATCATAACATCCTTACCCTAAGGTGTTGCTAAATGGAAGGATCTTATCAATGTCTATGAATGAGAAATCATAGATCGAATTGCCGAATTGAAGATTTTGGGTGCCATCATATATATACCTTTGTATCAACTAAGGTCACGAGCTGGAGATAGGCGGACTAGAACCGCTGACATCTGCCATAGGGCAAACCGCCACCTCTTGGGCCTCTCCAACTGATTTTACCATAGATGCCAACGATAGACAAGAACCTTACATTGATAATGTAAGATCCCTTATCGTAAAACCGGTTTGAATTCATTTTGTTGAAATGCTTTCTGTGGCTTAATATTAATTTTGATCAGTTCGGGACAATTTTGTAAATTTGAGTATTTTCTAAAGGTTTTAATCAAAATCAATTTCACATTTATGAGTTTTAAGTAGTTTTTAGTCAATTTTGAATTTTTGGGATTTTTCTAAATTTTTACTAATTTTCCATAAATTAGGGTTTGGCGGGACCCCCTGTGGGCCCCACCGACAAAATTAAGATTTTTAGACCAAAATGTCCCAGACATCAACTTAAGCTCATACAAAAAAGTTTAGAATTTTCTTAGATTTAATTAGTGCTCAAATTTGTAAAATACTCATTTTTAGCCCAAAATTCTACTTACACCCCATTAGTTCATTTAGTGCAACCTAAACCCTACTATAAAAGGGAAGGGGCTGAGCCATTTCCATTTTGGGAATAGGTTGAGAGGAGGTGCTTAGGGTCTAGTTTCCCAATTAGGCCCGGATTAGAGGAGATTAAGGTATGTTATTTCTTAATTAAGCTTAAACCCTAGATTTTCTCCTAATCCTTTCTTAATCCAACATTTACCCTTTGATTTGATTCGATTTCAAGCATCAAAGTCACTAATTTACTCCATTACTTCAAACCCTACTTATCAAAATTCATGTTTTATGCTTAACAAACCCTAGATCTAAGATTTCTTTAAGGTTTTCAATGTCAAGTCGATTTTTAATGGAGTTTAACTTAGACACTATGTTTTTGGAAGGTTTCCAAGAAGGGTTAAGGTCAAATCCGAATCTAAACAAGTGACTAGGTAATAGGTCTTCAAATCTCAGTTTTCTTATGGTAAAATCTTGATTTTTATGGTTTATTTGGAATGGATTTGTTTGATTTAGTGCTTTAATGGTGGGATTAGTAAATGTTAATTTCTTGATCCGATTTCTTAGGGCTTTGTTTTAGAATGGTATAGATTAGTGTTCTAAAAGGTTTCATGAGTTTTTGATATTGTTTGGAACCATGAATGAAGATTTGAAGGTGTTTCATGGTGTTTCGGTTTTGAAATTCGAAATGAAGAAGAGGGTCAAAACTGTTGTGTTGGCATTAGAATGGCCTGAAGGGCGATAGAACGGCAACACTACATTTTTGACTGATTTGCAGTATAGCCGATCGAATGACCTTGCAGGGCGTTCGAACAGATACACGACAGTTTTTGCTATTTTTGAAACTTATGCACATTTCAATGTTTTATTTCATTTGATGATTCTAATGGTTATGAGAGGTATTATATGATGATATTAGGCTACTAGAGGTGTAAAATTAATGATGAAAAATTTATAGAATGTGCTTAAGTATAGTCTTGTGGCATGATATTATGTTGATAGTTATGCATATTGATATTGAAGTACCTTGAACTTGTGCATGTTGGCAATTCTTGTGATTGGAATATGTTTCCAGCAGGGATGTTATGAGAAAAATGGTGGAATGAGTTCTCCTATAATGAGTATGATTTATGGGTGATGGATGTGCTCATGTCGTAGCTTAATGTATGGAAAAATCATAGTTGTGGATGAGAATGTTCAATTTCACATGGATAGATTTAGGCTTTGTGGTGGATTTTGCTTGTGATTTCAGTTAGAATTCATTATTTTGAATGGGTTAAGCATGCATAGGTTGCCTTATGAGTTTATATCAAAGCATTAATTGTATGCTTAGGATATGCATGAACACACAAGTATAGGGAATTTACTATGACATTGTAGTTAATTATAAGGTGATTATGATGCATGAGGGGACTGATTAGGACCACGTTCCATGTGTTAGAAATCTACGTAGATCTTGTTCACAGATGTATCATGATATCATGCATCATGGATCAGACTTCATAAATGAGGTTTTACCGTTGGTTAATCGAAATTGATCGGTTGTATACAATGATTGAGATTGTGTGCCGGATTAATCGCTCAGTGAATTAATCGAAACTTGGTTGGTCCGAAAGGGCATATTTTCGATTTGAGTTCCTATGTGGAACATGGATACTCCCCGGGTTGAGTCTAGTTAAATGGAGTTATGTAGGGATGAGTTGTGTACTTGTCTTGTGGATTGAGATTATTATGATTATCTGTACCTTGAGAATCCAGCTGGTTTGTCCGAGTGCACCAGCTTACCAGGTATTGTTGCTTGGGACTTTAGTCTTGACAATCAGGGTTTCTCGGGAGTTTAGACTTGATGGGCAAAAGTTGCTCGAAGGCATTGGCTTTGAGGTGCAGGAGTTGCTCGAAGGTGTTGGCCTTGAGGAGTAGGAGTTGCTTGAAGGCTTTGACCTTGAGGAGTATGTCTATTTGATAAGTGTTTGCTCGAGGGCTCCGGCCTTGAAGAGCAAGTTTATTCTCTTCATGTGTGGACTTGCATGTTAGACTAGTGTGTGTGTGTGTGTGTGTGTGTGTGTGTGTGACACTTACACATGCATGATGAATGAAAATGTTGATGCATGATCTGAAATGTATGTTGGAGATACATCTCATGCAGGTTTATATGATGTTGATGCATGATCTAAAATGTATGTTGGAGATACATCTCATGCAAGCTTATATGATGTTGATGCATGATCTGAAATATATGTTAGAGATACATCTCATGCAGGTTTATATGATGTTGATGCATGATCGAAAATGTATGTTAGAGATACATATTATGCGAGTTTATGTGAAATGAATGCATGATCAGAAATGGTGTGTTTGAGACACTATTATGCAGGTTTATGTGATATGAAATGGTGTGCTTAAGACACTATTATGCAAGTTTACGTGATATGAATGTAAGATCAGAAAGTGGTATAGCATGTTAATCTTAGATTTGATTTGCTTCATTGCCATGCCGTTGTGTTTTCTGGTGATTATAGTTATATTCAAAACCATTATTGAGTTTTTATACTCACCCCACTTTCTTGTTTTGTTTTGGGGTTGCGTGACATGACATGCAGATGGACAGGATCCTCTATATGAGGAAAGGTCAGAGAGAGCTTGGGAGTAATCTTGGAGGCTCAGCTCCTAGTTTTGCCTGTCTCTTCGTTTATCTTATTTTGATGTTAGAACCTTGTGGATGATCCTTATCTTAGATTTGTGAGATACTATGTTTTTAGTTTCTTTGAGACTTGTTTTGGAGCCAAGTGTGTGGCTATGAATTATTAGTATGTGGGTTTGAGATTATGGTTTAATTAGAGTTTAACTCTTTGGTTTTACCTATTTACTCTTGCTCAAAGTAGTGCGTAGACTCCGTAAATTAGATTGCCCGTAGTTGGGGCACAAGTCTTCTACTATTTTTCCTCAATCGTTTTAATTTGTCGTCCCCATGCATTGGTTCAGCCCTTGGACTAGGTTCAGCTCGGGTCGGGCAGTGCCGGGGCATGACAGATAAGCACTGCATAGATCCTCATCACCATAACCATAAGGTTTTTTGCCCTAATTTTATGTATCAATTTTTTAGTAATTGACTATTATTTTATTTTGTGAAACCATCACCATTAGGGCTAATATCCTTCCCACCACTACTCCTCACCCTCATCACCACCACACTCATGTCTGTCACCCTCCCCACTATCACTACTAGGGCTAATACCCCTCCTCCCACCACCACCAGGGATGATACCAACACAAACATCATCTTCATGGCCATCACTAATAGGGCATTCAGCCTCATCACTACCTAACTCAAGTCTAACACCCTCCCCACCATCACTACTAGGGCTAATACCCTCCCCACTACCACCAGGGCTAAGACTAGAACATCCAACATCTACGTGGTCACCACCATCATGATCATTACCAATAAGGCATTCTCCCTCATCACCAACATGCTCGAAACAACATGGTTGTTGCCCTCATCACTTTCTCTTCACCCTCATACTATTAGTGTCCACTACCTTCCAAGGTAGTCTTATTGTCATGCAAATCTTTGTTAGCCTCAATGCCATTAGCAATCCCAACATGCAAATAAGAATCATTTACATCCAAGAGGCTGCATTCATATCACGAATCCAAGCTATCAATTCTTCCATGCAATAGCCTAACTTTTAGTGCAATCTCTACATGTAATCCAACAAGTCCTATAGGGCAGTAGTTGCTCATCATCTTTCCTCCCTAACCCCCTCCACACCTCCCCCCTTACCTTCGTGGCCTTCCCGACGCCACCCTCACTATTATCTGCCTTACACTTGTCATCAACATTGGCCTCCATATCCTCAACACCCTCATCTTCACCCTCTATGCGATCACATTCACATATGTTCGCGACATCAGGTGCAAAAAATTGACCCTCACCAATTGGAAAAATAATTTCAGCTTCCTAGCATCCTGAAGAACATACATACCTTTCTCTTTACTTGACCCAACTAATGAATGAAGAACCTCAAGCTAATGATCGACATACAACCCACAATTGCAAACAATGAGTTCATTTACTACATCATAAATTTAAACTTAGGCATGTAGGGTGGCAAGGCCATTTATCAGACTGGCAAAAATGCTAGCCTCGACCTCCACGTACTTTGGTCTCTTGAAATTAGACTACGTGAGATCCTAGGAAATCTATCCAATACCTTGCAACCGCAAAGGTCTACCAACAAGGGAATCCCCACCATAGTCCACACCTGTAATATTTTTATAATATCCACATAATTTTTACCAACTTGACAACTAATATTACAAACTAATAATACTAAATATTAGTTGATAAATTAACAACTAATAATAAAAAGGGAAAATTATTTAAACTATAATTTTAAAAAAATTAATTACCGTTTTGGACCACTTTGGGAAATATTTCCCAAAGTGGTGTTCCTTTTTGCCATGCAAGCGCCAGCCAAGCAGTTGGCGCCTGCGTGGCTTTTTTTTAATTTTTTTAGTTGATTTCGTCCTTTAGAATGATGAAATCAAGGTTTAAGTTAAAAGGACGAAATCATGTAATACTGATTTCGTCCTTTTAAAGGACGAAATCAAATTAATTTTTTTAAAATCTATTTTAAACTAATTTTAACACATGTCCCTGCTCATTCATTCCATACATACCAAATATAACATTAAAGTATTAACATCATCGAATAAATACAAACATAAAATAGAAATATTTATTAAATATATTACATCACAAGTCGAAAAAATGTTTAGTTTTAAAATAAAGATACAACAAAGCTAATATCACAATCTCCTGTGTCCTCGACCTCGGCCTCGACGATGTTGTACAAGCTCCTCCTCATGATCTGCCTGTTTCGGCTCTAGTTGTGGCTCTGGCTCTGGCTCAGGATGTGGCTCTAGCTCTGGCTCCTCACATACCTTTGCAACTCGGGAAGAATATCTCGACAATGCCGATGCCCCCTACGGGGGCGCCAGAGATATAGTTGAAATCTCAGTAGAAGATCTCACAGAAATGATCACAGTTATAGATGCAGAAGATGCAGTCGATGCTGATGGCAAAGCAGCTGTGATGCTGCTTAAAAGAGAGGTAGATGAAGGTGGGAAGGGAAGCTGGGTCGGGGTTGGTAGGATCGAGGTTGGGGCTAGAGAGAGGTGAGGGGGAGGTGGACATGAAGAGGCAAGGTCAGCTAGAACATTAAAACTGTGGTATAAAAAACCGAGGGTCAGTTGGAGCATTAAAAACTTGGTGCAAACTGTTAAAAACTTAGTGCAAACTGTTGCAGATTAAAAACTTAATGAAAACTGTTGTAGGAAAAAAAAATGTAAGGGTGCTGATTTCGTCGTTTAAAACGACAAAATCATAGAATATGTACAAAGTTTAATGTTCGTTGCATTGGAAGGTTATGACACGGCCTCAAAACACCGAAAAAAATATTGCAATGCAATAATTGAAATAGGCCTGGCCATGCCATCAAAACTTAAATTGATATGGACCTCAGTTTGACTTTCAATGATTGCACTATCAAAAAAATATTTAAAACTTAAACTAATACGGACCTCAGTTTGATTCGGACCTCAGTTTGATTTTGAATAGGCCTGGCCATGCCTGCTATCCTTGACTTTCATTATTTTTAAAATGTTATCTTTCCCCAATAATAACTTGATAGGCATATCTACCCTCCGTTTGGAGGCATAATCAACCGGTGGAGTTTTATCAACCGTTGAACTCAAATGAATGCAAAATCTTTTGTATTTTTTATTTTGACTTTCAATGATTGCACTATCTTTTACATTTTTTATTTTAACTTTCAATGATTGCAACGCAATATTTTTTTTCTAGTGTTTTGATTGAGGCAATGCCATAACCTTCCAATGCAACGAACATTAAACTTAGTACATATTCTATGATTTTGTAGTTTTAAATGACAAAATCAGCGTCCTGACCCTCGGTTTTTTACACCACGGTTTTAATGTTCTAGCTGACCCCGCCTCTTCATGTCCACCTCCCCCTCGCCTCTCTCTAGCCCCAACCTCGATCCTACCAACCCCGACCCAGCTTCCCTTCCCACCTTCATCTACCTCTCTTTTAACCAACAGCATGGCTGCTTTGCCATTGGCACCAACAGCGGCTTTTGCATCTATAACTATGATCCTTTCCGTGTCCATGCAACGATGTTAATACTTTATTCGATGTAATACTGGGATGCAATATATTTGATAAATATTTCTATTTTATGTTTATTTTTATTCGATGATGTTAATACTTTAATGTTATATTTAGTATATATGAAATGAATGAATAGGGACATGTGTTAAAATTAGTTTAAAATAGATTTTTAAAAAATTTAATCAAGGTTTAAGTTAATTTTGTCCTTTAAAAAGATGAAATTGGGTCAAGTCTTTTAAAACTTGACCCGATTTCATCCTTTAGAAGGACGAAATCAACTTAAACCTTGATTTTGTCCTTCAACTAAAAAAATTTAAAAAAAGTCATGCAAGCGCCAGCCAGCCTGCGTGGCAAAAAGGAACACCACTTTGGGAAATATTTCCCAAAGTGGTCCAAAACGGTAATTAATTTTTTAAAATTATTATTTAAATAAATTTCCCTAATAAAAAATATAACTTACCATCACACTCTGGAAAAAGTCATATACATTGTAATGTGCAATGTGCATGCTATTTGCGGTGACCTCCAGGCCCTTCAAAGTGTCCCAATAATAAAGATTACCCCAAGGGTAAACATCAAACTACTCTTCATCTTCAACCAACATAAACCATCATCTATCAAGCATGTAATCCCAATGTCTTCCCATTAACAAGCTGACAAGCACGAATATTAGGGAAAGACTCGCAACAACTGTGAGATCTGGAATTTTTTTATATTATTATTTGCTTTGATTGTGTTATGATTTGGTTTAATTATGTATTTTCTAGTCTTGTTTTGAATTTTGTGGGAAAAATTAGTGCCTAGCATAAACCACCATCTTACAACACTAATCGTTACAATTTCTATACAATTCCTTGTAATAAGGAAGTGGGCCCTACTCTAGGACCCACGAACATCCTCATTGTTGTGCCAACTTCTTAGGCCACTAATCTTCAATTGATATCTTAGATAGACTTGTGTCTTGTTACCTTCATTTTAACCCATTTTCCAAGGTGGGCTTCATTTATTCCTTTGTTGGGCCCATGCAAGCCCACTTACTTACCCACATGTATAAACAACTACTTTGGTCATTCTTCCATTTGGGGGTGGCTGAGATTTTTGAAGGGTTTGGTGTGCTCTACCCTCCCGCTCTAGAAGGGAAGCCTAATCCAAGGTAATCAATCAAATTTCCTTCACAATTTATCATGTTTCCTACCTTGAATTTCATGTTCCTCTTCTCCTGTATTTGATCCCATGTTTTATCCTAAGTTCATTTTTTTACTCATGTTTTGAAACCTTAGATCTTTGTTTATTGCTTCTACTCTTGTGATTCATAGTTTGGGCACAAGGAATTGATTGATTTGTCTTCTATTAGTAGTTTTGGGTCTCTATTTGGTGGAAAAATATGTTTTTTACTTAGGGCTAATGTGACCTAATTTGTTGGTCAGAGATTCCTTATAAACAGAAGAGATTGAAGGGTCCACCAGCTGATTGAGGTAAAGGGGTTTTTGGTTTGAAGAAATTTTATTTACTTTAACACCATGGATTAGGTATGTTGAATCATGTTCTTGAAGCATGTTGGATGTGTCTAGAGCCTAGATAATGTTTATTTGAAGTTTCATGAGGTTTTGATGGAAGATCGGATTGGTTTCATTCAAAAGAATTCAGTTTTTTGTGTTTTTGGGCTCAAACGATTGATCGTGCTTGAGCATCGATTGATCATCCTTGAGCATCGATTGATTGCCAAAAGAATTCTTTGATTTTACAAAGATCAATCGATTGCCTTGAAGCCCAATCAATCGCTAAAAAGATTGTTTGCCATCCTAGAAGGGCTTATTGAATGCCCCTGAGGCCGATCGATCGCCCAATTAAGGGGAAAATGACTTTTATGCTTATTTTTTAATCCAAATTTGAGGGTTCTACCGTGTCTCTTACATGTAATTAGTAAAAAATTATCATGATATGATATAAATGCTTGCACACATGTGATGTTATTCATATATGAACTATGTGCTTTATACTTTAGACTGTTTATGAACATGACTATTTATGTTTACATGCACTTATTCTTACATGAACTTATGATCGATGCATGAAACATGTCACAAACATGATAGGTCTGTTTATTGGTCTGAATGCTTATGCAATCATGCACTTAGTATTATTCACGTATGACTTGTGTTGCATACGTCATGAAAATAGTTTGCTAAATTAACCATGTTTAACTGTAATTAGCTGTGACATTTCATACTTTTCTTGATTAGCCATGTTAGGGATTCAAATGAATGGGTTTTCCGTCCAATAGGTTGTGGTTTTTTGTTTGAAAGGTATGACTTTCAGTATTGAAAGGTCGGGTTCCTCCTCGGCCTGAGAAGAGCATATTGTTATATTGAGAACATTAATTGAGACTTTTAGAGTGAGCTCTATGCTAGTTTGTTTGTGTGCACTGGCTATCCAGTAGTATATTCGGTTTTCAAGATTTGCCAACTGCTTTTGGTATTTCCTGCTTAGGAATGTTGGGTAAGCATGTATTAGATATCTTCGGGTTATGGGATCACTCTATTGATGATTTATGGATTTTTATAATAATTATTTACACAAATTTTGTGTATAAATTATGATGCTTATTTACACAAATTTTGTGTATGAATTATGATACTTATTTACATAAATTTTGTGTAGTAATTATGATGTTTATTTATACAAGTTTTGTGTATAATTTATAATATTTATTTACATAGGTTTTGTATATGAATTATGATGTATGACTAAGAGATTGCGCAGGTCTCAGTTGTAAAAGGATTTGACATACTTTTGTAATTTTTAACACCGGTATTGCATAAGGCTTATGCATGCATATTGAGAATGTATCTTTATGGTGTTAGTGTAAACCCTATGTTTTCAAACCCTTATTAGCTAAGCTTACCCCATTTACCTTTCTCTACTTTGGGGTATCTTTTTGGGATCCTCTTTGTGGTTGTGCCATGTAAGTGCTCATGATGATTTATTTTACAAGCCCAATGAAGATTAAACGGACATAGAGTAGGGATAACTCTCTTATTTGGATAGTCTTTAATCAATTAGGATGTATCTATGAGACATGACTATGTTGGGGAAGAGTCTCTTATATTTGATAGCATAAGCTTGTTTGGTTCTTACGGAGAAGGCTTGAGACACCCTTAGGTTTTGTAAACTTATATATGGGTGTAAAAATGCTTATAATTATAGTCAATATTTTTATTTAATTTTTTTTATCTTTTTGTAATTATTTTTACACAAATTAGGTATTGTGTACTTTGATCTAGACCGAGTTTGAGTTTAAACTCCTCTCATTACACCCTCGTCATTCTTTTTTTGCCTAATTTAGGTAAGGGGGTATGGCAAGGTGTGACAACCCTCTCATCTATTCTAACCAAAATCTTCTTGTATACCTCATCCTTAGTTATTAATACCTTGCTTTGACCCCACACTATGCTGAGTAGGCAATATGATGGTAGGAGCTTTGGTACAAGAAGAACTAGTACTTTTTGGGAAAATTTTATGCCTATCACCATACAAAACTCCTTCGAAGTCATCTGTATGATTTTGTTTTTAGAAACCTTGAAAACAAAGTCCCTTATATGTTTTTAGAAAAGATGTTAGAAGGCTTGCGCTGGAATCATGTTCCTATTTGCCTTTATTTTGAGGAATAGCCGGAAGCAAAGTCTTAAGAACATGTTTTTCTAATTTGGATAGCTTTTAAAGTGATCTTTCAAAAGTTGAATATACTTATATGAGGACTTGGCTTGTAAGTCCCCCCCAACTAACTTTTTGTAGTTCCCTTCTACCTAGAATCTATTGATGCAGGGCTATAGCTCATCCCACTCCTTGTCTTCATATCTTTACCTGCAAATATCAATATAAAATCAATCATATATAATTTGTGGCAATCTACATTCAACATTCAATAGTCTTATACTTATGTAACAACCATTTTAACCCCCTAGCCTCTCACAATCACCACATCCATTTAAATTTTAGAATGCTACTACAATCAGATCACATAATATTCATCTATAACTTCAATGTCCTAACAACATACAATCATCCACATGCCAAATATGTATAAATATGAGTTAAAACCTTTCTTGTCTTGTTGCTAACCTTGTGCTCACGTGGGTGGAGATTTGATGATAAAAACATGACTATTTTTATGCGTTTCCATTCACTAGTCGAAATGAGTTATAGGTTTTGGAGGGTAACACGTAAGGGGAACTGAAATATGGAGGAGTTTAGACTTCTAACTAGTTGAAGTTGGAGGGTCAGAGAAAAGTGCCAAATAACAGTTAGTCAGTAGATCAAAGGCTTTCTCTAAAGGGCTTTTGCTTTAGTGAGGCAGAAATAGAGGCTAGCCCGCTAGCCAACCGGTAACAAGGGGATACAAGCCACCATAGAAGGGTAGTAACAAAAATCGGGGCAGACCTATTGAAGCAAGAACTACCTACTAGGAGTAAGTATATTGAGGGAAAATAAAAACCGTCGTAATTTTTTAGGTTTTGCCCTTATTTGGGGGCAATTGTGTGAGAGTAACCATGTGCACAAGGCTATTTTCATAAATAAAGTAATGTTTTATAAATCTTCCCCCAAATGAATCGTGTTTAAGGGTGCTCACGGACAAATACGATGAACACATAAATCTGTGTCTGTTGTCATTTTCATGTCCATTTTCTGTGTCCGTCCGTGTCCACTTCCAAGTCCATCCATCTCGGATATGGATGGACTTGGGACAATCTCATTAACTATAAACCCTGACCAAAAAAGTAGCAAAAAATTCCACAGTCATTCTATATATCATATTCTACAATCTCTTCAGAACTAAAAACCAAAAACCCTAGACAGAATACCTAAAGAAATTAAACAGTTAACAGAAAGTATCTGCTCCTACAATAATAGAAATAAAAGCAAGATACAAATTGTGTGTGGCAAGCATATTGGAATGAAAGTAATAAAGATTCTTACTTTGCTGTTGGAAGAAGCTTTGGTTGGTCTGTTGTTTCTATAGCATGAGAATGCGGCTAACAGAGATGAGAAATTGTGGCACTGTGGAGTGCGGAGATGGCTGACGGGATGAGTCATGGCTGGCTGCTGGGAAGAAGCTTTGGTGAGTCATTAAGTCTTAACTCTATGCAGCTGAGACGGCGTAGGAATTCAGGGTGGTGGTCGGTGGTATGGCATGAGTTGACTGTGATGGTTTGTACAACATAGACGGAGTGGGAAACAATGGCGGTGGCCAGTGGCATGGAGGAGATGATGGTGTGGGAGTGCAACAGAGAGGGCCAGACGGGGACCACGGGTGGGAATGGCCGAATGGGGGCGGTGGCCGGCATATCTTCATGGAAGAGAGTTGACTCGGTGCAGTGGAGACAGGGACATCTGGTAGGGATGGGCGCTTGCTCGGAGGAGGGAGGACACACTGAGAAATCCCGAGTGCCTCGCGAGTGGCGACTCGTGTCTTAAATGGCCAAAGTACGAATCTGTATGTACCCCACTGATTTACCCGTTTTAGTCATAAATTTAAGAAGGGTTTAGTTAATAGGGATATTGGGGTAGTAAAGGGTTTATTAGGGTGTGTATAAAGTTTATTAGGGTACATAGGGACTCATTCTATGGATCTTGGGGTTTGGGTTATTGGTGGGCGGATACGGAGCATCTGCATCTGTGGTTATCTAAGATGAACAAAAATTATGGACGCGCACCTGTAAATCATTGCCTTCCTGCGCAGTTGTGCGCACTTGAACAAGAAGGTTTTAAAGCAGGAAGATTAATATAGAAACAAGAAAGTGAAGCGAAGCGAGGACAATTCGCGCAGAAACAGGATGAATATCGTCTTAATTGGAGACTCATGAAGTGAATGAGGTGATATCATCCTTTTGGGGACAACAAGGATCCACGCTTTGAGTAGATCAAAGCAAAACCGCAACGGGATAATCTGAGCTCAAAAGCCATACCTGAAGGGTGAGCAGGCGGCACCGAGAACAGGTGCCGACGGGAGAAGAGGAGCCGGCGGAGAAGAGGTGTCAACATAGTTCGGGGATTTTGCATTTTGCAATCGTCAACGCTGTTGAAATCACGTATTGCAAAGTGTTTAATTTTGAGATTTGATTTATTGCGACCCGGAGACGGCCCTACATGTCGAGAATTCGAGCAATCTGGCAGGCCTCCCTCAATGCAACCAAGAAAGGTCTGTATACACATTGTCAATCATCTTCTAATCTCCTGAAAAGATTTTACAGCTCATGTCTACGTAAAAGAACCATTAAATTTATTATTATCTACCAAGTGGTATAGCTGATAATTATGAAGGTTTCGCAGTTTTATCTCCGTTTTCTGATTGATTGGAAGTGGTTTAACTTTGGTTGAGATTTTTACTATTTTCATGTTTGGATGAATTTTAATTTTTCGTTCTTCACCACATGCAAAAATGTGGTTTTTTCTTTAATAGTGATAGAAGTATTCATGCATTGTTGTGGTCTTTCAATGATCTGGTGATCCTTATTTGGACGTCTTATAGCACATGCAAAATGTTTCTTTTTCCTTTTTCTAGCAATAGAAGTATACGTGCATTGTAGTAGTCTTTGATTACTTTATGTAATAAGTTCTAGTTAGGAGCCCAGAATTGTGCCACATTGTGTCTCACTGGTCTTGTTTATCATCTTGACCTTTACTGTTGGGCTATTCCCATTTTAATACCTTAAATTAAATGTTTATAAAGCTGCACATCTGACGGAAACAGTCAACTTCAGAATTTTGTGTGGAGAGACTTATTCAAAATTATTTGTTTGTTGCTAAATCACAGCCCTTACATGGAATGTTGAAGACCTTATACCACCGAGTGAAAGATATGTGTTCAATTTTAATTCAAGAGAAGAGCTGAAGAGGTGGCATTTATACTCTGATTCTGAATATGGAGGTATGCTTTTTGTCATTAGTTTTGTTGCTGTTGTATTTAAAAGTCATGCTGTGAGGTTGTCAGGGGAGATGTTGGACAATTGTTTTCTGGAAAGATGAGAAGGTGTCTGGGTGCAAGAAGAAGAGAGGGTCTGAAGCTAGCTCTGGGTTGGGGAAAAAAACGAGGATGCAGATTTTTGTTTTGCTCCGCACTTTTTTTTTCCTTTTGAAGTTCTGTGAAGAGAAACTCCACGTGACAAATATTGAGTGACAGTGCAGCAAATGCATTTGGCATGATTTCTATTTCTGTCAAAAAAGTGCAAAAAAGATCTAGGAAAGGGAATGCTAAATTTTCTTTTTTATTTAACTTGTTGGTGCAAGCACTATTTTTCACTAGGTGAAGTAACATTTAGGCTGATGTGCATTTTGTATCTTTTTTTCCCAGGTTTATCTTCAGCTTCCTTGGAGATCAAAGAAGCAGGATCTGGAGTCAATGGTATCTTTTACTATCAGTATCTGCATTGAATTTCATGAACTATGTGAATACAAACTACGGACGTCAGAGAGAGGGATTGACGTTAATGATGACAGAAAATGTCTTTTCCAGTGCTTAAGAATGTGCAGTGGGCTTCTAGTGTTTGTCATTCATAGGTTTCCATAAGACTTAGAGTCAATGTGTTGTGAAAAATTTCAGTCCTTACGTTTTTGGTAGAGGAATTGATGTTAATGATGACAGGAAATTGTCTTTTCAGTGCTTAAGGATGGGCTTCTGGCTTCTTGTGTTTATCATTCATAGGTTGCCATAATATTGAGAATCAATGTGTTATGAATAGTCTCAGTTCTTTACATTTTTGGAAGTTTAATTTTTCTTTTATCTTCTTGAGTTTAAGGCACTTCTTTTTTTGAAATGGTGCAAATATTTGTTATATTATGATTTTCTTGCTAATGTAAAATAAGTTCATGATATGGCAGCTGAATCATAATTAAAGAGAAAAGTGAAACAGAGTACTAATTGGTAATGCCAAATACTCCCTCCGTCCTATATTAATAGCTACATTTAGAAAAATGGTGGTTTTTATTGAAAGCTACATTTAGAAAAATGGTGGTTTTTATTGAATGGTGAAACTCACATCTAAGAGATGGGAAAATAAGCTTATGATACTCTTTTTTTAAGTGAGCAATCACTTAAATGGAATAAAATGAAGCTATTAATATGGAACAAACTTTTTTGCCAAATGGAGCTATTTATTTGGGACTGAATGAGTATTATGAGACAATGCGATGATTATGATATATTTTATAATTTTGGTTTGCAAAGGACACTTTCTTTGCAATCATTTAAAACAAGGCTTGGCATGTTCTAGTTTCTAGTCATATAAAAAAATTGGCACAATGGGTGTTTACTTGTTCAAACAACAGAACTCATGTCTTGGTTGATTTGCTATTCTGAAAGGGAATAACTTGTAAGACAAATAGCTGTTTAAATTAGGCCATAAGCCTTGATTCAAATGACAAATTAGCAAAATAAGGAGGCGTACTTATGCATTCATGTGAAGTACACTGTCATGCAACTAAGTAGTAATAGGAATTGTCAAAGATCTGGTATCTGATGTAGTTTTTGATTGTGTAGCTAAAAAGCATACATGTAATCTGACTAGCTCTTCTAAGCAAGCCATAAGCTAACAGGAGAATGTGAGGGCATGCCACTTCTGTAATTACAGCATCCTCAAAGACTAAGAAATATTTCCATATTCCTCATTATTTTATTATCTTTAACAACATTCTTCAATTATACGAACAACTGTTGTATCTGGATTTGAAAGCTCTCTTAACATCTGATAAACCCTTCTCAAATGTGATGCCTCTCATTTTCCCCCCAAAAGAACTAATGTTATAAGAATTTTAACAATTTGATAAGTTGCTCTACTTTAGATCTGCAATTCTCTTGGTAATTATAAAATCATTTGCTGTTTTGGTGCCAGTTTTTCTGATATTCTCAATTTACTTTGTCATATGTGAATTAGTTGGAAATTACTTTTAATACTATCTTAATCTGTTTACCATTCATCTATAGTAAGATTAATGATAATTAATTTATTAAAGGAATTTTTGCTGGAAACCTGTCTGTGGATCTTACTGAGGGCTCACGGTGGAGAATGAATCGAAGTGGTTTTTGTGGAATGCGTTCAAAAAAGGTACACTCCCTCTGTATAATGATGACATAGTTTCTGTTTGAACTGAATGTTTCTTGACTAATGTTAAGTCCATAGATAGTTGTAATGGCTCAATAGTTCTCAAATTAGTAAAAAATTTCAAGAAAGAGATTCAGATTGTAATCAACAATTAAGTTAATTGAATTTGATTTTTGCCCAATTTGTTAAAAGGGTTATAACAAAGAACGATGAGATGGGCATAAGAAGAGAAAACCCATTTGTTAATATTTGCAAATACCTTTTTCAATGGCTTTGAGTCTCTCATTTATGGCCCCTTGAGGAGGCATAGGAAAGTTTTATTAGGACTTGACTTCTTGAAATAGCTAATTGGCCAAGTAACCCCTTCAAATCAAGGAATTACATATAGCAGCTATGTTCAAAACGAATTTTCTCATCTGACTTCTTCTCAGATTCTGTATGGGTAAAAAATATGATATAAAGAAGCTAGCTGCCTGTTGTACTGCAACAATCATCAGACTTTTTCTCTATTTCGGTCTGGGTAAAAGTTACTCCCTCCATCCCACAATAATAGCTCCATTTGGTTTTTCAAAATGAACTAAATTTATTTCATTTTAAAAAAACCAAATGGAGCTGTTAGTGTGGGATGGAGGGAGTATGATGTAAAGAATCTAGCTCCCTGTTGTACATAAAGATGCAAGTGAACGTGCATACCTGTATTGTGACTGCATACAACATTGTCTTCATCAAAATTGTTGACTCAATGTAGTCAGACATGATAACAAACAAAACGCTTATCATATTTGACATATGATGGACAATGGTAGGGGTGCTAACGAGCTGAACCGAATAGAGTTTTTGGATTTTTCAGTTCGAGCTCGACTATTTGAGGTTCGGCTCAAGTTCGATTGAGCATCCAAGAGTTCGGTTCTTTATTGGTTCGAATAGGAAACTTGAAGCCAGAGTTCGGTTCGGGTTTGAATGCATACCACAAGGTATTTAGGTTCAATACTGGCTCGATCCCAACTCAAATCCCATTTAACTAGTTTTTTACTAAATTTTACAGGATTTCTTATATAGTGCTAATCCAAAGCCTGGATGAAACAATTGGATTAAGCACTATATATGTCAATTTCTCCAAAAAAAATCCACTGTTATAAGTTTTAAAAAATTATAATATTATAAACATTGAAAAATTATAGCAAGTAATGACCGTAATTCCATAATAATATTTAAGCATCACTTTAATATCAAAGAGCTGACTTAAAAAAAATCTATTAACAAATGATGCAACAAAAATTTCACTAATCATGATTATCACATCTAATGAGCCACAAAAAACTTCATCCATCACCAAAGATATAAGTCTCAGATCTTATTCACCCATGCTCATACAAACTTTTTCAATATAAAAATTATCAAATTGGTACAACTTTTGATTGTATATGTAATATGTATCCAATATTTTTCATGTGTATATAGATAGCTATTGTTATGCATTCAAATTTTTTTAAATAAATCCAACTTATTCATATATAACTAACTCACGATATTGAAGTCAATTTAATTATTCAAAACTTAATATTTAGATTCAGTTCCATAACTATTGATCAGAGTCTCAATGGAGTCGCAACTCACATGTAAAAGTTATAATGTATTGCACACAAAATAAAGTTTCAGACAACAACATAAGCTACATAGCTAATTTTTGCCATGAAAAAGTCACTTAGCTAATGAAATGGACTGAGTTTTTAAAGTTTCACTTAAAAAGCCAATGGAGTCAATCATGAATTCATGTTAATTTTGAGTCATCGTGGAATCTCACTAAAAAAACCAACGACTGTAATTAATTTATGGAGGTTTTGAAGTTAGAATGAAGTTTTTAACCATAATTCAAAATTTCAAGTAGATGTGTACATGTGTAGAAAAAATATAATAACCAATGACAGATGTATTGTAGAGTTGAGTCTACATAGTATGATTTGTATTTGATGCCCAGATCCCTAAAATATATACAAATTATATTATTATATAGTTTTACACTATATATTATATTTATAAGTTGGGCACTAACGAGACGAGTTACTTAGTGACTTAGTATTATTTTTTTTATATTTTTTCAATATATATCATATATTACACAAATGGATAAATTTTTTTCTATTATTATATGTGTAAATATGTGCATGTATTATGAGTATAATAATTATAACTTAGTATTATTTATTTACATTTTCTTAATGTTTTGATTGTATATGAATTTGTTAATATGGATGCTACAAAAAAAATGTTATATAGATGCATAATTATATTTATGTTTATAAATATGTGCATATGAGTGCATATATATGTATAATGTATAATAAGTGTATATAATTATGTATAATGTCTATGTATAATATACTCATAAAAAGAAATCTATAATATATATGAGATATATTAAGTATATAGTGTATAAATAGGTATATAGTGAACATACTTTTATACATATCTTATAATTATGCAAAAAGTAATTTAAAATTATTCGAGTCGATTTCGAGACGACCCGAGCTATTTTTGAACTAATTCGATTCGAACCACGGCTTGCTCGAGTTCCGATCGACCAAAACCGAGCTCAAGATGAGCTAACTTCTAACTGAGCCGATTTTGAACTGAACTGGCATATCTCGACTCATAAGCACCCCTAGACAAGGGCGTCAATACAATTACGTTGTCTTTTACCCTTTGGCCCATAACATTTGTTCCATAATTAACAAGGAAATGCTCATGACCTGACTTTGATTAATAAATTTAATGTCATTAATAAGCTATTTGATTAACTTGAAATGCCATTACACTTACTACAAAAATATTATATCCTTAAATATTGCCACAAGACATTTTAGTTCATTTTGAATAGCCCAATGGAGCTCTTAGTGTGGGATGGAGGGAGTATGATATAAAGAATCTAGCTGCCTGTTGGACCTAAAGATGCAAGCAAACATGCATACCTGCATTGTGACTGCATACAACATTGTCTCCATTCAAACCTGATCGAAATCGTTGACTCAGTGTAGTCAGACATGATCACAAACAAAACCTTTATCATATTTGATATATGATGGGCAAGGGCATTAATACAATCACATTGTCTTTTACCCTTTGGTCTATGTCAATTATTCCATAATTAACAAGGAAATGCTCATGAACTAAATGCAGACTTTGATTAATAAATTTAGTGTCATTAATAAGCTATTTGATTAACTTGAAATGCAATTATACTTAATACAAAAATATTGTATCCATAAATATTGCCACAAGACATGGGCCCTTTTGGATGTCATCAGCCAGCCCAATTTGTTCATATGATAATTGAAAAAAAACTGCTAATCTCTAAGAGATCTTAGGGTGCAACAATTGTGGATTGTCTGATATCCACAATCGTTGTGTCTGATATTTATCTTCTAAATTCCTTTCCGAATTATACCATTGGGAGTATTGGATATACAAATGATTATTCTACGCAAAAATTTCTTGGATCCCAAGTGAAACCTTGGTACATTGAAATTGAATGGGTTTGGCTATTTGACTTATTGTTGGAAACATGAAATCAATATTCAACAATGATCTTGGAAAACTTGCTAGTCAAATGGAATGTTCTTGTGAATTTTTGTTAATTGACCTCTTATCCTAAAAGCTTAAGCTATCAGGGAGGGGACTAATTTATTCATATTAACCACACTAACACTCTCTTGCACGTTCAAGCACCATACTAAGCATTGCACGTAAACACATATGTTGGGGAACACATGACTAGAGGATAACTGCTTTCCCTGAGACTTGAACCCACAAATTGGTCTCATATGCCATGTTTAATATAATCACTTCCCTTAAAAGCATAAGCTGTTAGCAAAGGGACTACGTTATTCACACACTAACATTTTTGGCAATCTTTACATGATATTCATGCAAAATCTAAGAATTTATTTCATTGTGATTCTGTTTTGTCTATGCATCTATCCATTTTGATGGGCAGTGTTTTTTAGGGGTTTGTAATATTTTATCAGATGTGAAAACAAATAAGAGACATCTATACAAGTACCTTAAAAACTAAATCAAGTATAAAGTTCATTTTGAGGCATCTGCGGCCAAATTCATTGGAGTCCTGTAGAATTTCTTGCATATTTGCATTCAGACAACTTAATAAGTAAATGATTAAACAAAATATAGAAGAGTAAAGTCAATGTTTGAGGCTTTTCTTATAAACATATTGAGTCTCATTTGTTGGCTTAAATTGGCATCATACGTCACTTTTGTTCGTCCCTTTGGTTGCAGTTTGATGGTTACATTGACTTGGATGCATATGACACGATAGCATTGAAACTTAAAGGGGATGGGAGGTGCTATATTTCTACTGTAAGTTTTAGGAACAAAGAGCTTTGTACTTCTTAAACATTGGTTTGCAAGATGGGTTTGTTGTCTGTTCTTGGTGAACTTCTTGTTGTTAACCTCTTTATTGTTTCAGATATACACAGAAAATTGGGTGAATTCACCAGGACAACAGGAAGACAATTCATGGCAAGCTTTTATCTTTGTTCCAAAAGATAACTGGTACATTGCAAAGGCAGGTTCTGTTCATTTTCTGCTTGTTATTAGGAGTTCTGTTCATAGTTACCATGACCGGAAATGGATATGTAATGGAAACATGAAAATAGAAACGGAAAAAGCAGCATTAAAAGGTTAAGGTAACATAGAATAAATTAATGTTTGTGCCCATGTAAACTATAATGCATCTTGTTATTTGCTGCAGTGGTCAGGGCTCTTGATTTGTAGCATGAGGTGATAACTTCAAACTGCTGTGCCTGCATTAGTTATTGTGTTTCCACACTTTCTTGGATATCTGTTTAGGTTACGTTTCTGAGATGTTTCCTAGAACTTCTAGAAACATCTCGTTTCTGCTCTGGAAACGTGATTGCAGGAAACTTGTTTCCAGCCACGAGAGTGCATTTCTGACTACTATTGTTCAGTTGCACGATTCTCATTTATTATTTGTGAAGCAAATGATTCCATTTAGAAATTGGCAGGATATAACATTTGAGAACCAGCCTCTTTAGATGTATGCTTTGGTTTGACTATTGATGTGTCACTGTTAGTGTTATCTGATGTCTCATCAGCATCGAAGTTGAAAGTGATATAGGATTGCAGTGGGCCTGCCAACTAGAATCAGCTTTACTGATTTACATGAGCCTGAATGTAATTTGAATGAGGAAACAGATGAGTGAAGGACTAGCAGGGATTGAATTCTTGAAAGGATTACTAGATAAGACTTAAAAGTAGCTTTAATATTTGATTGTTAGAGCAAATCGTTTAAGATTGTATGGACTTGTGTAATGAGACATGTAATGGCTCCATGAGAAGAGGAACAAAATGATTTTGCCTCAATAATATTTAGAAAAGAGGCCTAGGAGTAATTTGGCAAGAAGGCCCATGCATGGGCACTATTTAGATGTCTACTGGAGGGAAGTTTAAAATGAGAATGTTGAATGAATGAGTAACGGACCATTGGTATCAACTAGAGAAAGACTTCATAATCATAATCAAGTAGAGCCTTTTCTCAACAAATTGAGTCTTACGCTTCCATTCTAGCCTATTTTTGCTAACTCTTTCCTAAGAGATAGCATAGTCACATCTTTATTAACTTCATACAAGTTCTCTTTGGTTTCCCTCTCCCTCTTTTAGCATCATTTACATAAAACTCTTCCAACCTTTTGACCTCGGCATCCATTGGTCATCTTTGTACATTTCCATACCAATGCAACTTACACTCTTTGAGCTTCTCCCCTAAAGGTGCTACCCATAATTTCTCACGTATATTTTCATTTCTAATCCTATCTTTCATGGTTATTCTACGCATCTACCTTAACATCCTCATTTCAGCTATGTTCAGTTTAGTCATATGACTTTTCTTTGGTACCTAACATTCTACTCTATAAAGTATTGTTAGCCTAATAGCTGTCCTATAGAACTTACCTTTAAGCCTATATGGGATGCGCCTACCACACAATACTCTTGAGGCCGCAATCAATTTTACCCACCTCTCATTAATCCTATGTCCCACATCACTGTCGATATCTCTCTCTTTATGGATAATAAAGCCTAAATATCATAATTGTTCACATCTTGGTATTTCTTGCCCATTTGTTTTGACTAAAGTTTTACATATTGTTCTATTTTCCATAAAGTTAAATTCTATATACTCTGTCTTAGTCTTACTTGTTTTAAAACCTTTTTATTCTAGAGCTTCCCTCCATAGTTCTAGTTTCACATTTAATCCTGCTATAGTCTTGTTAACTAAAACTACATCATTTGCAAAATGTAAGCATCAAAGTATCTTATCTTGTACTAGTAAATGTGCATTTGCATGTTGCACGTGTAACGGAATGAAGGTTTTTCGATGTACGTTAATTTTTTTTTTGTTAAATTACATGTGTTAAAAATTAAAAATTGTAAAAAGATAATGCATTCAAGTCTTAATGAATAAAGTCATGATATTCTAAAAATAGTTAATGATACGTATATCGGTTGTGAATAATTTAAATAACTTACAAAACTTAGTGTTTTCTTATTGATGTAGACCTTGATCCTATAATTTTTCATCAATAATAAATAAATAAGCACTATTATAATCTTTAATCCTCTAGAAGAGTTAGACTGTCATTATCGGTTACTTCCCCTGCATTGATATTGAATATACATATGTCAAAAAATAGTAGTAAAAGGGAATGATTGATTGGTTTTTATGTGTGTTTTATCTTGATAAATCTTGTACACTAAAGCACACCTAGTTGAGTAGACAGTTTTTTCCCTCCGAGTTTTTATAGCACCTAAAGATAGAATTAGATTCCCTAGATGTTGAATCGGTCAGATCTAAAGGTGCAAGCAAAGTTGTAAAAAAGAAGCAATATGAAGAAATTGAATCTCTGAAAAAGCTTCAAAGCTAATACAAAGATTTAGATTCTCTTCGTCAACAAGCTTGTGTTGAGTTTAAGAGTCTTAAGAAGGAGATGCATGAGAAGACATTTTTTTTGTTTGCGAGTTTTCATTGTCTATATATTCTATTGACTTATTGAAGAACTTGGGGGTGTTGGCGATGATCAAAGTATTTTTCTTCCAGGTGCAATCTATATATTCTTATGCATATGATCGATTTAGGTATCAATATTGACATAATTGATAGGGCATTAGCAGAAAATTTTCTCATTAGAGTTATTACGTCCACAAGTTTATGCTTACATACAAAATTATCAAGGTTGGTGCAACATGTAATGCTGCATAATTGTTAAAGAATTAGTTCCTTCCCTGGTTTTTTCTGGTTATAATTTGTTTATCAGTTGTTTTATAATAAAGTTAGATATGAATAAGTTGAGAAGATAACATAGAAGAAGGAAATATATTACTTACAAAGGAAATTCTCTTGTTGAATGGCTCTACAACTTCATACATAGTACATGGAAATAAGAGGAAGTTGTTTGCTATTTATAGAGCCAAAATAGAGAGTCTGCATTCAATTGAGCTTTACTATATGGGTAAGGGTTTAGGAGGTTCAGCTGCATAAGAAATTTGAATTTATCTCTCCTTATTCTTGGTTCTTCACTTTGAAAATACTGTGACTAATGAGGCTCAAACCAGATAGCTCCTACACAACAATAACATTTTCTACCACGAAAAATTAGTAGCTGTATATAAAGATATTGAAAACATGTTCTGGAAGAAACAAGGACAAGGACAGAGTTAGGAAAGAAAAAGTTTAATATAAATCAAATAATCAAGTTACACAAGAAACACACCAAAGCTTAAAATAAGAAATGGAACTAATCATAAGGTCATACGACTTGTGGGCCAAAAGACCAAAGCAAACTTCCTAAACTTGAGAAGAAATTTCAAGTAACAAATACTGCAACTAATAATGTGAAGAATCCTACACAAATCAACCTAAACCCTGAAAAACGAGCTACCTTACTCAACTATTAATTCCCCATAATACTGAAACTTTGAGCACTCAGAGGACTTCCCATTTCCTCTGTGAATTTGGATTCGATGCTTGCTCTATATAATCCTTGGAATTCAGTCGTCCCATGCCAAAAGAACATGCAAAAGGACGAAAGGAATATCTTTTTAACGAATTAAAAAGCTAAATGGCTAATTACTCGAAAGGCGTAACTAAATGGCTAATTACTCAAAAGGCTTACAAAGCACTCAGTAAAAAGCAACTCAATAGTAAGAACTATCTCAAAGGATTAATTTACACGATGTTGGCATGCTGAATATCTACTTCAACCACCTTTACCGAATCCTTAAAAGACTTCCGCATAGTGCCCTTCTTTAGACCTTCCTCAATGACTTCCCATTCAACAACAAAAGGACCCATCAAAAAGAAGAGAGCTGTATTGCAAAGAGGAAGAGACACATTACCACCATTCTCTTTGTATCTCTCTATCTTTCTCTTCTCCTCTACTCAAAATTCCTTCAACCCAAAAACTCCCAACTTGAACAAAAAAAAACACAAATACCCACTATGCAGAAGCTATAAACACATACAAAAACCTTTGAAAGCATAATAAGAAAGGCCACAAAGTTGTACCCATCTTCTCTAGTCTTCGCTTACCTTTCTACCAGCTCTTATAAAAGCTCACGTGCCAGTGCATACTTAGGGGAATTACTGCAAAGAGGTACTGAGAATCTATCAAGGATAACGAATACAAAAGCCTTAAACCTTCTAGACCCGAATTATGCTTAGGAAGGCATAAAAGAGGAGGGGGAGCGGGCGGGTCTCTCATGTAGGATAAGGAGAGATAAGGACAAGATCAAATTGTTTCATCTGTTCCTAATTTTCCTCCATGTCAAATCTTTTTTTGTGATTTTCATAGTCGATAATTTAAATAGGGATTAATGTTAGTTATTTAGGGATTATTATGGGTCAAATAAAGGTAAAATAAGTATTAATAATATAAAATAGGGGTAAAATAGTCCAATTTTAAAAGTTCTATAGTACACCAATTTACTTTATTATAGTATGATATGTGCATAGCATCCAAAGGACTTATTGGAGAGAAATTGGAAGTCATAGCAAATCAGTTAAGATGGTACAGACTTGTGCAACAAAGATTCTAAGTTTTACAGAAGATGCAACAAATGATTTGCCTCAAGAAGAGTTATAACAGAGGCAGAGAAATTGGGCAAGAAGACACATGCTTGTTGGCCTCTTTGGATGTTTACTTCAACAGCTTAAAATGTGAATGCTGAAATGGAATAGTCTGAGCAAATAATGTAAGATGGTACAAACTTGTACGATGATTTGCTATAAAAATATTAAAGAGGTCAAGGAGTGAGTTGGGATTGAAGACATATGCCGTGGATACTGGATAGTTGTGCTAAGATGATGATGTGCTGACGATGTAACATTTGAGGAGTACATATGAAAGGCAGTCTTAAGTATCAAATTGCTAAATTTATCATTAGATTATAATCTTTGGTGGCAATCATGCAAATAACATTACCTTAGATGGAAAGGTGCCTTATTCATTGGACTAAAGCACAGATTCTCTCATATTCTTTTGGTATTTAACTTTACATTGCTTAGGTTTTCAACACTTTCTATAAACTGTTCCTTTTATAATCTAACTTTAGAAATTAAATAAAAGTTGGATTTTCTGGGGGAGGGTCATATAAATTTAAATAATATATATTGTGTTTTCATGCCTTTCAGATAAAAAGGAGATGGGGTTATTGGTTATTTACTGAATCATAGTTAGCAGTTAATATACCAACTTTATTATTGCTTTGATTTTACTGTTGATTCAATATTTTCAGAACTGTCGCTTGAGTTTCTCTTACACATTGACCTATGCCCTCTATGGTAAATTTCTTTTCAGGTTTGATGAAGATAGAATACTTAATCACGTACATGACACTTTAAATAGTAACAACTCAGCTTTATGTTCTTCCGGTAGATAGAAGGCCAATATCTATTTTCCCAACTAAAATAAGCATCTCAGTATTCTCTATATAACCCTGCTTAAATTCGTACCAAAATTAAGTCATTATTTTATTTGAGACATCTTTGGCATTTGTTGCAATATCATTTGACCAGAAAAGCATATGTTTACTCCATAATTTTAATATTCTACTTTCTTGTCATGCTTAATAAATTATTTTCTATTCCCTGTACTGAATGGTCAAATATTTGTTAGGTCTCTTAATCTTTGATGTATGGTATAATTATGTAACAAGTAGGTTTTTAGTTTGTGACTAGTCATGTTAGTAATACATCCATTAAAAACATAATGTACTGATACCCCTCTTACTAATATTTTTTTCCGCTGTTTGTTTTGGGCTGTCATATGAACTCCAGATCCCTCTTGAACGTTATTTGCCTACATGGAGAGGCAGTATCATAGATGCACAGCTGGAAATGAACCCTTCACGCATCCTTGGGATGTCTATTTCTGTAAATGCAGGAGGTAGTTTCCCTGGTGCTATATCAGGTCCTGGTGATTTTAGACTGGAAATTGATTGGATCAAGGCTTTGAGAACGTTGTAAGTTAGAAGGCAACTCAGGGCACCTTGTAACATGTGAAGCAAGTTTAAGGTGCCAAAAGGATTGTATTTCTAGTTGGTGTATCTGTTCCTATTGCTTTTGCATTTAAATTATCGTTTTTGTGAACTCCAGATCCCTCTTGAACGTTATTTGCCTACATGGAGAGGCAGTATCATAGATGCACAGCTGGAAATGAACCCTTCACGCATCCTTGGGATGTCTATTTCTGTAAATGCAGGAGGTAGTTTCCCTGGTGCTATATTAGGTCCTTGGTGATTTTAGACTGGAAATTAATTGGATCAAGGCTTTGAGAATGTTGTAAGTTAGAAGGCGACGCAGGGCACCTTGTAACATGCGAAGCAAGTATGAGGTGCCAAAAGGATTGTATTTCTAGTTGGTGTATTTGTTCCTGTTGCTTTTGCATTTAAATTATTGTTTTTGTACATTTTCTTACTCTGATTAATGCTGAAAGTACTGGCCATGGGCTGTTGATGTCTGGCTGTTTTAAGCGAGCTAGATATGAACTTTGAATTGAAGTCATCTGCAGGTTTTGTTAATCCATTGCATAAACGACTTGAGAATAGCTACTGCAATACATGGAAGATTGGACTGTTGTCCTTTTTGTTCTTAAATAACGTCAATGCCACTTTCATTGCAAATAATTTCTACAATGGTTGCAATGGACGATAGCAAGGATCACATCTACAAATTAATCTCTAAATTAGGGATGGATATTATTATAAAAATCTCAAAAAGGGAAAAAGAAAAAGGGAATTTTATAGAATAAATATCGTTTAAAATATAATTACTAAATCAGAAAGAGAAAAATAAATATCAATTCTGTGGTATGGCCTTGGAAGACTGTATCAGCTGATACACATGTATATTGTCCGATCTGTATTTGTATCAGTCGTGATTGATATGTATTTGTATCGGTTGTGATCGATAGGGTTTGGGGTGCGATACGCCCTTTGCAGAAATTTTTGATACACAACAGTCATTTTGGTGGTATCAGATCGATACCATCTAAACCAGCGTTACCCTGTCCCTGCTCCACTCTTTCCTTTCTTTCTCATTCTCAATTCTTGGCACTGAGAAGGTGGAGCCCCTCCTGGAGGTTGTTGCCTCCTAAGGCAGGAATCCAGATCTTAGATGTCTTGCAGTAGCAGAGCAGGTTTGTTGCCCAAAAAATTGAAGACGATGCATATGTTGTATGAAATTTGGTTGGAGAAAATAAGGAATTTTGAACCCCTTGACTCCGACCATGGTACTGCACAGGCAAACGATGGTGCAAAGGAAGCCAGGGACAATGATGGTGGATGGAGCCAGGGATAGGTGATGATTCAATCGAAAGAGGAAATTGTGCAACTGGTGCAAATAGCTTGCAGGTACTTTCCTCCATTTTCGATCTGGACAGAGTATTTCTGCAATCCAGTTTAGATCTTGATATGTGGGTTCCAAGGTTTGCATAAATACTCTCTTCAAATAATTTCTACTCAAAATTGAAATTTTTATTTTTTTCTCCATATGTGGGTTCCAGTCGATCCATTTTTTTCTGCTTTCAGTCTTAATTTTGTCATTTGCTTAAAAAATTGGTCTTTGCTACTAAAGACTGATTGTTGTGTTTTTTTATGATTTTAGAATGATGGGCAGGGCTCCTCTCTCAGCAATTCATGTTGTTGAAAGACATAAATAAATTAATATTGCCACCTAGATGGTTTCTTAAGACATGAATGGTACTCTGTTAGCTAATTGAGTGTAATTTTCTGATCATTAACAATGTAGATTTTGCATGGTCGTTATCTCTTTAGATAGTTGTGGTGCGGCTTTTATGTGCATTTTCATTCTAATTTAATAACAAGTTATGCAATAAGACAAGCTTTATATTCAGATGCAATCATTTGTATGTTGGGCTTGTCAAAGTGAGATGAACAAGTATATGTTGAGTGTGAGTGTAACATAATAAAAAATAAGTTATATGTAGAGTATGGTTACCCTATTAAATATTTATATGTTAAGCATATGGAATTGAATTCTCCTTGCTTTTCTTAATCCTCTTTTATCAGAAAATCTTATGCATGTTGTACTTTGAATTGATTTAAATTTTTATAGTGTTATTACTCATTGATTATGGTTTTATATTCAATCATATCTTTTTGTGTCTTACTATGTTTTACAATAAATATTATAATAATATATTATTAGTTATAACATTTTTTTTGTGTATCAAAGGGTTTGCGCTTATTTTGGAGCATACCAAGCGTATCATTGGCGTACTTATATCCATGATCATCGATATTGTTATCTATATTGATATAGCCTTCTATAGTTCTGGCCCAACATGGCAATTGACATTTGTGTAATTTTCTTTGATTTTTATTTAATTTTGTCATTTACACCGACAACTTTTATTTCATAGTTACAAAAGATAAAAATATTAGAAAATTGAAAAATATATTTTTTAGTGCAACAAGTGAAACTCATTTGCTTACATAATAACCACATTAGTACTCAAAATCCAGCACTATGTTCGAAATCCAATTGCTCAACATGTGCATGGAGTGCACAATGTCCATTGTGTTGTCCTAAAAGGGTAGCTAGCTAAAAGGGTAGCTAGTGGCAGATGTTGAGGTGCATGGAAGGGGCCCCTTGTAAGCAATGAAGATGTTGGATGGCTCATCAAAGCTCATGGTTTTGGTCACAATGGTCATATTCCTTTCCTTCATCCTAGCTGCAATTGTGCTCAATATGCACACAAAACCAAAGGGCTTTGTGCTATGCACGTTCATTGATGCCAAAATCTAGGCCTTGGTTGAACAACCATACCTCTTCTTCTAACCATTGAGGTCGAAGCATTCCTTGCAGGAAGGTTCTATCAAAGTTAAGGTCATTGATACAAGAATTTCATTTTTTTCATTTTTTTTGCAAGAATTACCATCTTCATATTGGCATCCTTTTATGACCCAGTCTCGTGATAATGTGGCTATGTTTAGCTCCCAAGACATCTTTTCTTGATGATTAGCCAAAACACGATTAGATTTAACCACTCCCGCCCATTCTTCACTACATCCCCATGCAATGACTGCAACAAAACTCCCATCTCTACACTTCTCCATCTCCCACCACCAGCCCATTTGTCCTTCTCTATCTCCTACTGTCAGCCCTTTCCCCCTACCTTCTCCTTGTTGTGAATCACCCTTCTCATTTTCATCATATTTGCCATATCTACCTTCTTCATCATCTTTGCCTGCCTTCTCTTGCCTCCCAACTCCACCTTCTACACAACTTATTGAAGATGGCTTCCTCAAGAAGATATATGGGTAAGAAGGCTATGCTTTTGGTTTTCAATTTCCCATCTCAGCCTTCCATTACCATCATATTTGTTTACAATTGTTTTATGTCTGCCAAATAATATTTTTTTAGAAAGGGCTAATGGCTTGTTATTTGTTAATCATATTTGCACAATTGTCCTCAAAGTTGTCACTTATTTAAATCTTTTAGGCCCTTATGGTGTGTTAAAACATAGTCATACACATGTTCTGTAATCATTTTGGCAATTGTGTCAAAAAGTTTATGGACGTTGTTAAAACATTTTAACACATAAATTTGTGTAGCCAAAAGAAAGGCCTATGCTTTGTTTTTTGTTTATCCTATTTTCACCACTGTCTTCAAAGTTATCATTTATTCAAATATTTTTTGCCCTTATGGTGTGTTAAAACATGGTCATGCACATGTTCTAAAATCATTTAGGAACTTATTGTTATTATATAGATCATTTCAACAATTGTTTCAAAACATTTGTGGAATGTTGGTAAAATGTTTTAACTTAGTAAATTTTTATAGGGGATAAGAAAGGGCCTATTGTGCTACATTGTGATAGATTCTTTAGCTCTAGAGGGGGAAACTATGACGGCAGGAAGACAAGGTTGATAATGGTTAGTAGGCAGATGATGTTGGCAAAGCTGGTGAAGCAAGTAGAAGAACGGCTTGGATACAAGGAGCAAGGAGCAATTGTTGCCTTGAAAACAAAGTAGCAAATTGAGCCGAATGTCATAATCAACTATGAGCTTTTAGAGGATGAGGATTTGCAAGATCTCTTTAGTACCCATGAATGTAGCACAATGTAGACATTAACATTGTTTGTTGTGCCAAAAAAGTAGAATTGGGGGCATTGCAAACAACTTATGTTGATTGCACAGGACCTCACACCATCTTCTTAGCAAGCACAAATGTTCACATAGGGTCTGCTAGCTCGAATGCATGAATGATAAATTCTAGAGTGATAGATCCGAAGGACACTAGTGAATGCACAGAGAACACTTGTAGGAAAAAATTAGAAAGTGAAGACATTGACCGGTCATGTTGGATCCACACAACTCGGACCATTAATCTATAAGTCATGAATGTGGAGGTTGTCGAGGTTGATGAATTTGCACCTATTGTATGTCGGGACTATAAATCTTAGGTCATCAATGTAGGAGTCATGACTATGAGTGTTAAAGACTTAGACCCATTAGTCGGTATTATACAACTAAAGACATTTTTTTTGAATTGGAGACCGCAAACGTTCAAGACTTACACCTTATGAATCAAGACATCAATCGAGAAATCGTGCCAGGGGATGGGGCAAAATTTCAGATGGACCCTACTTGTAGTAATTTCATTGATGCTAATCTTGTAGATGCAGGTGTAGAAGAATTGGGGTCATATGTAGGTGAGGACGTGGGGGACAATAATTTTCTTTATTTGCATGATAGCCCTAAACCAATAGATGTCCAAACTGAGGAAACCTTCAACAAAAGGTATGTATGTAAGTGGTCGAACATTTTAACAACAATGTCAAAATGGTTTGAAATTATTGTTAAAATATTTTTACACATTTGTCAAAGCGGTTTGAAATTATTGTTACAATGTTTTCACATAGTTTGAAATTGTTGTGGAATTATTTTTACTATATGTGAAAAAGGTTTGAAAATTTTGTTCAAACATTTTCACATTTGTCAAAACATATTGAAAATTTTGTTAAAACACTTTGACACATTTATCAAAAATGTATAGGCACTATGGTGAAATTGTTATGTTTATTATGTCAAAACAATTGTTCAACTTTTCTTGACAGTGAAGGAAACACATAAATCCGTTGTAGTGGGCCAAGCAATGAGGCAGATGATTGGGACGAGTTTGTGATACTTGAGTCAATCGCAAATGACAATGAAGGCGTCATTCGGTTGGGGGCTAAGCTCCACAATATGATCCAATTTATAGAAGAATTCTCTGATTGGAACATAAAGTGAAGAAACATATTAAATTTGCATATGGAGATCGTCATACTTACGTCATCAAATACATTGACAAGAATTGTGGATGGATCGACAAGAAATGTGGGTTGAAGGGACTGGCCCCTCTCCCTACCCCAACTGTGTGAACTCTTTGACGTTAGTAGCTATGTTCGTGAGCATGGGCACAATGCTTGTGAATGGTGTCCCAAGCAATTCACATGCTAACTTTGCCTCAATCAAAGCACCCTAAGCAGTTTCCAAGTGGTTCATCACCCTTATGGTTGAACCTATACCTACTTCCTCCTACACTTCCCCTAGTTGTGTGGTGCTACTGACTATCCCAAGGAGAGTTTCCTTATTCTCATCAGGTATAAGCTCCAAAATTATATGACATATAAGGAATGAAAGTGTAAATTTAGTAACCAATATTTCATGATATAGATGAATTTAAAACGTTTTGACAAATGTGTATTTTAACACCATTGTCAAATCGTTTTTGCAACTATGACAAAACAGTTTGACAACCATGTCCAAAGGCTCTGACATAGTTGTTAAAATGTTTTGTCATTTTGTCACAATTGTTAAAATGTTTTGTCACAGCTCTCAAAATGTTTTGCAACATTTACAAAAAATAATTTCACAACTATGTTAAAATATTTTCATAATCAAAATTTGAAAAACTAAAACAGAGGACATAACTTGTTGCAAAGACATTGAATCAATAACATTCTTGTAGAAAATCCATATCTGGTTCTTGTGGGTCACCTCTTCTCCCACCATTCCTATCTCCTCCTCCCCCTTCGTCCACTTGAGTAACTTTGGCATCACAGAAGGGACAACTAGTATAAAAGCCGATGCATATGTGAATAACCATACCTACCACAAACCATTGATAAACAAATAAGTAACTAACTAGAGCACACCTAGAGAGTTGTCAATATCAATATTTATGTACAAAACAAAAGAGTATTTACCTCGAGCACAATTGTGGCCCCAATAAGTGAGTCACGAGAGGTTCATTTTCCATCCAACCACTTCTTGAGTGTGAGATGGTAGTCAGTAATGGAGTCCCGTAGGAATTCATATACTACTTTTGCCTAGTTGTACTCATTGAGAAGGGAGAGGTCATCGAGATAGCAACACAAATCCTTGCCCATTGTGTTGTTGCTCTTGGGAAAGAGTATGGTGTAGAAGAGGTGGAAGTTGATTAGTCAGACAATGTCATCTACAATATCCTCCTTGCCTTCCTTTGTTAGGTCCTCTAAGAGAGCCTCCTCCCTCTTCATCTTTGGCTTCTCCTTGCTCCCTGAGAAATAATTCTCAAAGAGCAAACCCTTCACAATGTGTTTCCCTTTTGAGAATCACACTGACTTCCTCGCCAATCATAGGCATGTGATGAGGGCCACATCCATCATTGTAAATTGCATGAGCATCTCCTTCAGCTTAAATGAACTAAACTCTTAACAACATTTCAAGACAAGGTGCTCAAGCAACTGCTTGCAACCATGGTTCACCATCTCGGATCTCAGTTTCGTCTCGGTAACCTAAAGAGACAAGTTCTCGGAGAGATCTCGAAGAGATTGTGTAAAACAATCAATCATTGAGTTCAAGGTAACTTGGTCCCTGTCATTCATCTGATCAAATAAAATTTGGGCATCATCAATTAGGTGATCACAGATACATCTAAAAAATAGTGAGTTTCATACTCTCTATAGTTGCCTTCAAATTTATCAAACTCCATCCTTGTTTCGTCTATGTTAAGGCACTTTGTATACATGCAAACTAAACACAACTCCATTACTTTATCAAGATCATAGCCTAGTTTTGTTGCAAATGCATGAAACTTTTTACGTTGTTTGCAATTCCTCATGTTTGAAATTGCACTAGTTACTATTATAATGCTACATGGGCTAGCCTCAACTCCATCATTTAACATTTCAATGAAAAGCTCCAATGCCATATCATATTGTCCTACATTGACAAACCCACCTAGTATTACAGACCAGGTTCCCACAAACACATTGGCAAAATAAGCATTCTTAGGTGACAACCCATGTACCATTCTACCTTGATCCAGAGCACTGCACTCATGACTCACCACATGAAGATATTGCAACTGAAATCGATGTCAGGCTGAGTTTAAGGCCATGACTCTGCATCACTGGAAAGATGAAAAGAGCTTGCTCTGGTTGCCCATTATGCAACTATGCAAGCAAGCAAACATTATAGATTTCCATGACACAGTGTCTCTCCGCGACATTTTGTTGAATAGCCAACATGCAGACTCCAAATCTCCACTTCTCAACAACTTCGTAATGAGTGAGTTACAGGTAGAGATGTTCTCATATGATATTGCAACTTCTGAAGTAAAGGGAAGACATGTTCCTTGATTTGGTTTGTGGGCATTGCCATGAAATTGAGAACACATAAAAAAAGAAGAAGCAGATTGGGAGCTCAGTGGACTGCAAAAGAAGATGGGCGTTTTAGGAACTGGGTCATCTTCAAGTTCATTAGAGGGATTGTCAGAGGTGGGCATCAGACACAGGTTAGAGTGGCTCAGTACTGGTTGGCATCGAGGCTCTAAGCTCGGTGGGAAGCGGTCAGAAGCAGCGGCCCTGCTGTCTCCACCTAGTGGCTAGTTCGATGGAGTTTGGCTAGAGGCCATTGGCTGGTGGTGCCACCCTTGACTGATGAATGAGAGAAGATGGGGGTAGGGCCGTGGGGGCTGTTCTGGTGCTTCTGGAATAATTTAGCCGAATCTTGAAACCGCCTCTCGTCATATTTTGGCTGTCTCAGTGAGATCTCGATGGGATCTCGCTGAAATTGTGTAAAAAGAGTTTTACCAGATCTCGTGGCTTGGTAGAGATCCCGAGATAGAGATCTCACCGAGACTGTGAACCATGCCTGCAACACATGAAATTGTTGCTACGTATAATTTGTAGAATGTGCTTTTGTCTGCTAAGCTATTCGACTGTTGCTTGTTAAGATTGGCCATGTCTTCTCTAGCATGTGTGGACACATGGCACCACAATCATCTTAGGTCTTTTTGTTTGTTGCTTTATTAGGTTTAAATTTGCACAATATCTAAATAGAATTACAGGATTCACACCAACAAACCAAAATGTTGTCACACTAGAATTAAAAGTTTTGTTAATGGTGCTAAAACATTTTAACAACATTGTTAAATAGTTTGACAACTATTACAAATTATTTTGACACCTGTGTTAAAACATTTTAACATAATGGTCAAAATGTTTAGACATTGTAATTCCATAAGAAAAAAAATGTTTTATTAGGACAATTAAAGCATTTTAACGCTTTTGTTCAAACATTTTGATACTAGTTTGAAAATAAAAAAGTTTACTTCTCATTATTAATTTCAAAAAATCAAGTTTCACAAAACATTTTAACCCTTTCGTTCAAATGTTTTGAAATAAGTTCAACAAGTTATAATGCATCTATAAAAACTTTTAGTAGAACAATCAAACATTTAACCTACATACCCAAGCAAATGTCCTCGCCGTTCCTTGATCACATATGTGAATTCTTCTGCCATTTACTTTCAAATAGCGAAGGAGGTGATGAAGTAGAGGACAAAGAATGTCAATGGATAGGTTGAGCGATGACTAGAGGACAAAGGTGTGATATCCGTAAGTTTTATATTTTTTTTTGCTTTTGTTGTGTTGATGTTTTGGAGTAATTATGAATTTTCTTCTTATTGTTTTTAATTTTTGGTTGAAAATTGGGGGATCGATTTTATGAGGCATCTACCTAAGGTATGACATACCTGTTCTCCCAGTCATGAGGTGGTAACACTCATGTTGTACATCAGTGCCTAGCATAAACTATAAAGTTATCACATGACTTGTTATACTTTTTATGCACTTCCCTATTTTGATGAAGTCAGCTCCACTCTAGGATCCATGACCCTTCTTGTTGTCACACTCATTTCAGCAAATTCTGAAAATGAGTTCCATTTGTTCCTAAATTAGGTCCATGCAAGCCCACATACCCACTTACTAGTATAAATAGACAAATTGGCCTCCTCTCTTATTTTGGGGTGGCTGAGTTCCATGGTTACATGAGCTCTAGATTCTCTCTTGATGGGATTGCATGTGCTCTATCTTCATCCAAGGTAAGTTAAGTAGTTTTACTTCATGATTTCTTGAGTTTTTGAGTCATTTACATGTCCTCTTTGCGTGCTCTTGATTCCATGTCTTCTTCTCTTGAAATCCTTTCTTTTACCCATGTTGTAGAGCCCTAAATCTTTGTTCTTAGTTCATAACCTTGTGTTTCATGGCAGAATAATTTGTTGATTAAGGATTATTTTATTTTGAGAGGAGATTGAATAGATTCTTTACTGATTAGAGGTAATGGGTTTTTGCTTGGTGATATTTTCTTGCATTAATACCTTGAATTATGTGATTAATCATGTTCTTGAACATGATGGATATGTGAGCTTTGATACCTTTGGATACAAGTTTTGATGATATTTTGATATGCATGCACATGGGTTATGTTGAATTTGTCATATCTAATGTTTATGCAAACTTTTATGATGTTTTGATGGATGATCAAACTTGTATTTGCTTTAAGGGGCGATTGATCCAAAATGTTACTTGTCTTCTATTCTATTTTAACAGCAATGGTCCAATCAATTGCCCCTCTGGACCGATTATGTGAGTGTATTTTTTAGGGCCGATTATCACCCTAGAAGCTTGATTGATTGCCCAAACGTGTTGTTTGTTATTTTTAAGGCCCAATTGATCACCCAAGTAAATTTTGATTTATGTGCTTATTTTTAAACAAAATTTTATGGTATTGCCATGTCTCTTGCCTATAACTACCCAATAATTATAGTATAAATGCATACATGTATGTAATATTATTTACTTATGAATCATGTCACATGCATCACAGATAGGGGTGGCAGTGGGTTGGCCTGGCTCACGACCCACTTTGAGTGGGCCGGGCCGTGCCAGACCAAGCCCGCTGATAGCTTGCTTAGTGTGCTGACCATGTCAGCTTAGCCCGCTGGGCTAAGGCAATGGTCCACCACAGCCTGTAGGCCCATTGGCAGGGTATGCAGGCCACATGCCATGTAATATCTTGGTTTCTTTGTTTTAACTAGGTCCGGGTCCAAGTCCAACTTTGACCCAGAACTCTATTTATAAGATGGAGTCGAGGAAAAAAATTCTCCTTTTCTGCGTCCCTATTTCCATATAGGGAAGTAGAGGAGGAGAAACTTCCCCCCATTGAACTCTCCCTCCTCCTCCTCCAAGTGGGAAACCCTTCTATGCCCCTGCTCCTCCTCCTTTCTTGATAAGTACCCAAGAACCCACCTTCTCACCCCAAAACTCCCTTCTCACATCTCTCTCTTTCCCTCTTTATTTTTGGTGAGTTAATAAGGGAAATTTTAAACAAAGAACTGGTTGCTTGTCACCTTAGGGCTGGGAGAGGATCAATAGCTGTCTGGTTAGGACTTGAATTAAGGCCAAGCTGAGGAACCTCATGTAAAATATGTCGAGGATTTTGTTAAGTGTTATATATACATATTTATATGTTGTCTTATGCATGTTCTGCTCAAAATTTTCTGCTATATGTTTTGACTAAAACATTATATGTCTTGTTGAGATTTTTTTGATACATGATTGAAATAGTACAAAATATGCTATGCTGAAAGCAATCTTAAGATGTGTTCTATTGTAATATCCTTAGATATAGACTAGCTGAAATAAGTTGTTGGTATAGTAAATGATACGGAAACATATGTTATGCATTTAGTCAAAATTATGCATTAGCGACTAGTTTTAATGAGTTGTGGTCTGAGATCTTAAATTGAACATGGCTATGATTTCTTAATTATTCTAACCTAGTTTGATGGAGGTAAATGGAGTTCATAGATATGAATGGTTGCTATATGGCAAATTTTTATATATGTGGCCATCATGACTTGTTAAATAAATGATACTAGGTTCATGACTTATTGTGGTGAATGTTCCTTTGACATGTTGAATTGTTCTTATTCATGGCCTTAGTAGTTACCTATTGTATCTTATCTAAATGGGCATTTTATGGTAATACCTTGGAATGATATATTTGTCAAAGGATTGACAAATGATTTTATAAAAAAATTTATATCAGTTAGATTTTATTTAAAAATAAATTTGAGAAATTTTGGGTTGTGATGTAAAAAGACAAACAGAGCAATTTTTTTTGCTGAGGTTGCTTCTAGTATTGGTAGCCCAAAGTCTTTATAAAATAATTAGAAAAAATTCTTAAAAAATAAAAAGAGAAAATTATATAAATAATATTTTTTTTAAAATATTTATTGAAATAGTATTCAGTTAGAAATATTTACCGAAATGGTGTTCATTTTTGCCACGCAGGCACCATTTCTCTCCTCTCTCCTCTCTTTTCTCTCCTCTCTCTCTCGTCTCTCTCTTCTTTCTCTCTCTCCTCTCTCTTCACTCTTTTTTTCTCTCCACTCTCTATTCACTCTCTCTCCTCTCGGCTATCTCTTCTCATAGGCTGGGTAGAGAGAGAAAGAGGAGAGAGAGGTGAGAGAGAGAAGAGAGAGAGTGAGGAGAAAGAGGTGAGAGAGAGCTCTCACCTCTCTCTCCTCTTTCTCTCTCTACCCAGCCTATGAGGAGAGATAGCCGAGAGGATAGAGAGAGTGAATAGAGAGAGAAAGAGGATAGAAAGTGGAGAGAGAAAAAGAGGAGAGAGAGAGTGAAGAGAGAGGAGAGAGACTGAAGAGAGAGAGAGACGAGAGAGATGAGAGAGAAGAAAGAGAGGAGAGGGCAAAGGACAAAATCTAGTTTTCTCCTTGAAAAAGCCATGAAATTATCCAAGGACGAAATTATTAAATTTTTTTTTTAAAAAGTCTTGCAAGCACTGGCGCGGCAAAAACCAACACCATTTCGGTAAATATTTCTAACCAAACACTATTTCAGTAAATATTTTTTTAGAATATTATTTATATAATTTTCTTAAATAAAAACAAGGGCCCAATGAGAAGCACTTTTAGTGTTCTACTATGACAATGAACCGAATATAAGAAATGCACATGCTAGAGTACATATTAGTACATATTAGTGCTAATGATACAAGTACTATTATGTACCATTGTATGTATTGTTGATCTCAAATATCAAATTGCTCATATGTGTTTCATACATTGGCCTCATTGTAAGAGACTTCCTTCACAAAAACCCTCTTTTTCTATTTTCCAGTGTATTTTCTAGACTGAAAGAAAAAAGGGAAAATTATTTAAATAATAATTAAAAAAATATTTATCAAATCGAACCACTTTGGGAAATATTTCCCAAAGTGGTGTTATTTTGTGCCACGCAGACTCTAGCCAAGTAGTTGGTGTATGCGTGACTTTTTTTAAAGGACGAAATCATATTTAAGTTGATTTCGTCATTCTAAAGGATGAAATCAGTTCGGTTTATAATACTTAACCCGAGAAGGACAAAATCACCCTAAGGTGATTTCATCCTTCTAAATGATAAAATCGCCATATATAGTGATTTCATCCTTCTACATAACTTTGCAACTCGAGAAGAAATAAGCGGCTTATGTACTGACAAAATCTAATTAATTTTTAAAAAAACTATTTTAAACTAACTTTAACACATGTCCCTGTTTATTCATTCAACATGTACACAATCACCCTGTTCATTCATTCCACACATTCCATGCATAACAAACATAACATTAAAGTTATTGATATCAACTAATAAAAACAAACATAAAATAGAGATGCTTATCAAATATATTACATCACATGTTAATAAAATGTTTAGTTTAAAAGAAACATATAACAAATCTAATACACTTAATGTCACGATCTCCTATGTCCTCGACCTCGACGATGTTGTACTAGCTCCTCCTCATGATCTGCTTGCTCCGGCTCTAGCTCTGGCTCCGGATGTGGCTCTGGCTCTAGCTTAGCATAAGTAATAGATGGCTCAACATTAGCTGGCCGATGCCGTCTATAATATAAAATCGGATCTGACTAAGCTACATGTGCAGTGACTGGAAATGATGAACAGAGAGGAGAGCTATGCACTGCTAATGAAGATGGAATATCATGAAATAAATTGTGCATCGGTTGTGTCTAAGCGGCATCGTCAACGGAATAATGTGTATGAATATTTGTAATCACTGACTGAAGCAGTAGCAAGCTACAAAGGACATCATCATGCTCCTTAAGCGTCTATTGACATGATGCTAAAAATCCTCACTCGAAGTACAGGTGTTAATTGCGTTAGTCAAATGCTCATGCGTACATCGCGCTAAATGAAGCTATAAAAAAATAAATTAAAGAATAGATAACTAATAAATAAGAAATAAGAAAATAATATTATATAATTAACAAAGTTATACTTGCCAAAGCTACCTCAGATGCACCCTTAGGCTGATATGACATCTTATAACGTCCGGGAATTTTCTAAATTCCCGATGTCATACACGTAGAAATTAGGGTGCTAGACCCCTTGACATTTCCGTTGGAATAAATTAATCCCTGCTTGGATTTGGTGGCTGATATATATATATATATATATATATATATATATATATATATATATATATATATATATATATATAGAAAATAGACAGAAAGAGCTTCGAAACGCCACCAAGAACGCGTGAATCGGAGTCCGGACGAGGGAGAAACGGCCGTCTAAAGTTGACTTTAACGTGCAGGACCCATTTACCCGAATTGAACACGCGAACTGTCTGTTTAAGTTGCAATGTGGGCCCGATCAATTACTGTTCCAAAATTAGGTTTTTGAGGCCTAATTTCTCATGGGATTAGGAGCCCTAATCCCATGTATATAAAAGGTGAACTAGGGCTAATAGAAGATGGTTCTTTTTGGACGGTGAAGGAGCTTTTTGAGAGAATTTTCCGGCAATACCCCGGTAAAGCGTTGGCAACGGTGGATCAACGGCAAATCGGCAGCTAAGGTAGGATCTTTTGTGTTAGACTTTAAATTAAACTTGGTGGTGGTTTAATTAATTAAATCTGAACGTAAAAAGGGACTTCTGCAATTGCTATTCTTATAGTTTTAATGAAAAGTTACCTGTGAACAATTACGTCGGAGCAACTGTTCTTCATTCCGTAGAACAGTATTTTCGGCCGGTTCTTTCGTACCGGTGACCAGCCAGTCACCGGCTGGACTCAGGGTCAAGGTGGTTAGAATCGCCATTGGACGGCGGGCCGACCAGTCCCGGCCCTGCGCCCAGCCGAGGCGGCGGCTAGAACGGCCAGCAGTAGATTGCAGGAAGGCGGAACCTTTGGGCCACAGACGAAAAGGGATTAGCCACCAACCGCCGGCGGGGCTAGGGCCAATAGAATCGCCGCTTGACGGCGATTCATCCCGGCCTGGCCCTGCAGCTGGTGTTACACCGGCGGCGGCCGGTAGACGAGGCTGGAGGACGTGGCCAAGTCGAGGGATCCAGATCCGATCTGGGCACCGCCGGACGGAGAACAGGATATTGGGCTTCTGCCTCAGTAGCCCTGGCATGGGCGACCTTGCCTGTGCCAGAAAGCCTGACCGGCGGCGGCAGACATGTAGTCTAGCCGTCACCAGCGACCCTGCGGGCGTCTCCGCGAGGAAGACGACCCGCAGGTGGGTCAGCGGGTCTGGCCCGATTTCGGGCTGAACCGCTGACCCGGCTCAGGTTGGTTTAAAAAAAAAATGGAAAGGAGAAGAATGGAGTGAACCGGGTTTGGTTTATAGGGCTAAAAGTGTCAAAACAATTTTAGAAAAAATACTCATGTATTTGGAGAGGTTTGGGATTATTCTGAAAGAGTTTCAGCTGGAGGAAAAATCCCAAAGACTGTGAAATGACCTTTTTACCCTAGTAGTTAAATCATTGTGTGAAAACTATTTACTCGACTTCGGGGCTCCGGTTCAGGGGCCTATGAATTGGTTTAAAAATTGGGAAAATTCTCAATGAGATATTAATGGGTAAAATATTTATAGACCAAATATCTTGGCGAAAAAAAATACCAATGAGTGGTTGATTGACTATTTTACCCTTAGTGTTTATAGTAAATCGTTAGTCAAAACCTAGGTCGGTTCAAGGGGTTCACGACCCCGTCACATGCTAGGAAAATTACACAGAGTCCATGAAGTTAAGTAGTACCCTTGACCCTAATTTTGGACCCATTGGATATCATTAAGGCCTTAAACCAAATGACAGAAATACCCCTTAGGGTGGACTTGCCCACATTCGTGTGAATGGAAGCGTGAGTCGGTCTAAGAGTGGAGCCTTGTGAGAGGTCAATAACTTAAATCAATAGAGGGGCAGTAAAATAACTAGAATGACCCAAGGGAGGGTATCATACCTTAGGTGGTAAAATTACTCTAATGCCCTTAGGGGCAATATGTCTGTTTTTGATGAAACAGATGACCTCGTGAGTCAAGAGTTAAGGTACCCTATAAATGACTTCAAAAGGAAGGGGTGTGACCGGTAGGTGACACGAAGACCTTGACAGGTCACAGTGTCACGGGAAACCAATGGAAGGCCCTAATTCTAAGGGTTTAGGGTAGTGTATTGCACGTGTCTGTAACACAACATCAAAAATCCACTAGGGCATTATATACGTCACTCGTGGAATATGTTAATTTACATTTTGGGCTTGAAGTCTCTGAGCCCTGGCCCTGCAAATGAATGCAATGGGCCTCCGTTTATTATTTATACGTTTGTATGATTGCATGATTATTTATGCTGATGCATGCTTTTGATATTGATGCATTGATTTATATCAGTAACTTAAGATTAATGAAGATTAATCAAGAGACATGGGTTGTTGTTGGTTTGAGGGGAGAACACCTAACAAAGATAATGACTAAAATACCCTCTTTAGGGTTGGGACCAGTTCATGGAGTGAACGGGGCCCTGACATAGATCTTACCTTGGTTAATGAACCGATGGTGGCTATGGGATGTTCTCTGAGTTATAGCTTAGTGGATGAGCTATTTGGTGGGCCAATTCACAAGGTGAAGAGGACCCACTTGGTTGAGTGGTTACTTGATTGGATGAAAATAATCTAGTCTAAGTTTCAGATGTTTGGGGGAGTCAATGGTCATAAGGACCTAAGGCTTCTATTGATACATTAGTAATGTCTTATAAGACATTTTCTCCCAGCGTTGGGAAGGTGGAGATTGCAATATGCATCTTCATCGCCACGACGGTTTGGGTATTGACCAGAGGGTCTTTACCGTGGGTCTCCTGCAGGTCTTCCTAGGACTATCTAGTACGTACGAAAAGCGGAGTTACATGAGCATCATGGAAGGCTTGTGTTTCTTGCCAATCTGTGTCCATGAGCACAGTTGGGATCCTCTTCTCCAGATTCGTGGCAGGCTATTGAGAGCCCTGGGGATTTGGGTCAAGCTGCTGTTAAGCAGTCCACTCCAAGGCTAGAGTACTTTGTCTGGGGATTTCTCGAGGGGCGAGTTATCTTTGAGTTACAGATTTGATAATTTTAATTATCGAAAAAGAGTTGTGAGATAATTAATAACATTGTTTGGTATTGCTTGTTAATTAGACAAGTGGAACAGTTAAAGGACTTACTAAAATGTAGGTTGAAAATATCTAAGCATTGCATATGGGATGCTATGCTTCGTAGGATAGAGTAGTTTCTAGGCAGAACTACTTCTAGATCCGATCTTGTTGGAAACATTGGAGATGTTGTCTGATGAGTACGTAGGCAACTAACATCGGGTGATGTTGGCCCGATCCAAAAAATATTAATAAAACTTTTTGTCCTTTGGAAGCTCTTCTCCTGTAGGCAGAGATGCTACATTGTGGGTGTGGTTGTTGTTTGGTTTGCTGTGATGCAGATTCTCCAAGCGAGGACAAGTGAGATCAAGGCAGGCATGCACAAGAGGTTTCCGTGTTTCTGTATCTCCGGTATGTAAGTGTACCTTAAGCGTGAGAGTCAACTTATTATTTATTTTCAGACGGACGATGGACTTGTACTTAGATGGATGAGCTGGTCTTTATGAATTTTCAGACGTTAAATAATATCGTATGATTTGATATTCGTATTTGTGAACCCTAGTTATCATGACCTGGATATTTAATCGAATGGTTTGTTTTGTATTTTAAAAAAAAAAATTTGCTACTTACAACCGTTCGTGCTACTTAAAAATGCTTTTAAAAATCCGGGTCGTAACACATCTCCTCTACATTATCACGCGGTAAAATATATAGTCGTGTAAATGGTAAATACCACTGCATATACGCACTACGAACATCTCGCGATGTTGTAGCCATCTTCCCATGGATAACAGTGGCTCTCCTATCCTCCTATCAAGCGATATATAATGCATGATGTGTAGCCCAATCCGTAATATGGCAGCCCTATCGAGTTATGAATTGGACAAACTCGATGGTAAAAGGTGGGACCACTTGCTCCAGGTTAAATTGGAGCATTACACGATCTAGCACATACATCTCCATAATCTCGTAACATATCAATGACATTCGCGATAGCCACACTTCCTGATCGTCGGTGCATATAGGAGGTAATGCAGTTAATACTTTCGGTGAGTACGATTGCCAAATAACCTATACAAGATATAAAGATAATTAAGTTAAAATAACCTTACATATTTTATAATCATTACAAAAAAAGTTCAACATAAAATAAATTTACCTGATAGGGTTGCTGGTGGTCTAACTCCCTTCTATATAATCGAAAGACTCCTTGTGGATTTTCGGTTCTCCTTTTCCGAACATTCCACCTTAAGGAGTTAAATTTTAAAAATGAGTTCATCATAAGTAAATAAAACCTTCCTACAAAAATTTAAGTATTAAAAATAAAAATCTCCTACATTGCTCCTAATAGAGCATCCTCAACTAAGTGACCCATCTCAATACTTGGTTGACCGATGTGTAAATGCTCCCACGACCATAGCTATGCCATAGAATATGATTAAAATTATTAAAAAAAATAAGAAATTATACGTGCAAAAACATATTTAAAGTGACAAAATTATTTAACTAAAGAAGGGTCAGACATCTTGCAATCTTCGAAGTAATGACCTGATATGCTTTCCCCAACTCACGGTATAAAAATGCAAGTGTAGCATTGCCCTATGAATAAGCACCCACTATGTCAAAGTCCGCAAAGAATGAGAGATATGCCATGTGTACATGGCTACTCATTGTATCCGCAAATATAATGACCACTCATGGTATCCGCAAATATCATGGCCCCAAGTAAATTAATAAATAGGCCCGTGCATGTTGCTTGATAACTATTTCCACCTAGATGACATCTCATATAAAGTACCAATCTAAGGTCAAACACCAAATGAAGATATATGCTGAGCTAAAAAAACATGTAAATAGAAGTAAACTAATCGCTATTGACAAAAGTTTGTTAAAAAAATAAAGACAAACTATGGACAAAACAACCATTCTAGATATATAAAAAATAAAAATTAAAAGGTCCAATAATTATATAGATTACGAATTTCAAAACAGCATTTTATCATATTTATCCATATTCATGTTCATTTATAATAGGTATTTCAAGAACAAAGACATACGATTAGTTCAATTTCAGTCTAATTTCAAATATTTCAAATGATAAAAAATCTTACAACGCTAGTTCCTCATCATAGTAAACATACTCTAAGACAATTGGCTAACAGATCTAAATGCACAAATAATTTATTAAAAAAAATTATACCTTTAACAGATCCAAATGCCTAATCAATCAAATCCCTACACTGAAATTATACTGAAATTAGGGCAAGCGAAATTCTCAGAAGCAAAATTCCCAGAATGCCCAATATAAATTGTGCATGGCCGGCGGAGGACAGGAGCGGTACTCAAATATGATGACTGCGCGGACACTGCGGTGGGGCGAACAACGGGAACTAGAGGCTGAGGACAGCCTTCTAAAGCACAAAAGAGCACTGATAAAGCAAACTGGAGGCAGATGAAAGTGGAGGCGTCGGGAATATTTGAAGATGATTTTGTCCTTTAAAATGACAAAATCTGTTTAGGTGGTTGACCTAATGTGTTGAAATTGTGAAGTGGTGCAATTTTGTTGTTTAGAAAGATGAAATCGCCTTAAGGTAATTTCGTACTTCTAAAGGACGAAATTGGGTTAAATATCATAAATTAAACCGATTTCATCTTTTAGACGGACGAAGTCAACTAAAACTTGATTTTGTCATTCCAAAAGATAAAATTATATATATTTTTTAAAATAGCCATATAGGCGTCAACTGCTTGCATGGCAAAAATACATCACCATTGAAAAATAATTTTTAAAATAAATTAATTTAATAAATATTTTTTTAAATTATTATTTAAATAATAAAAAAAAAGAGTAAATGGTTGATCCAAATGACGATTTCAACTCCCCCGTAAGAGGAAAGAAAATGCAAGCGTGAGTGACGCTGGCTCGAGCCGGCCTTCCTCTTTCAAGAGAACAAAAAAATCGGCGAGGAGCGAAGAGAGTTGGCTTCGGTCTTTGGTGCAGCGCTCGACCGCCGGGCCGATAGTGCCGGTTACCGGAATGGCGTTGGAGGTGGGTGCATTTTGGATTTTTTGTTAACCCTTTTCCCCGTTTTTCGTTTTCCAGCTTCTTTCTTCTTCCTCGCCCGGCTGCTCTGCTGTAAGTGCTACCCAATGAAACAGCCGTTTTTGCTTGTAAAGGTGATGTTTTTATCGTTTTCTCATTGCATAGTGTTATTATAAATGTGGTTGTTTTCAGTTTTTATCTGCCTTTGAATCGCTATAATGTATCCTCTTGCATGTGTTGTTCTTTTCTGTTTGTGTGCATCTCTTTGTGTTAACCGCGTCTTTGTTTTTGGGTAAATGCGATTATTGATTGGTTTTTATAAGTGTTGACTTGGTCTGTTTTTATCTTTTTTGCTGATTTTTGCACGTTACAAATGAGTTTTTCATGTGTTTTTTAATAATGAGGATGTTTGAGCAACTGGGTTCACTGTTCCATTCAGTATCTGTTGGAGTTGATCGTTTTCCACTCTCTTGTATGGTGCGTTTTTTGCTTCTGTATCTTTAAACACGATCTTTCTATTCCTATGAAGAGGAAAATTTTATCTGAAAGATTCTAAAGTTCGACCTGTTCTCCTTGTTTCCCCTCCAGCCAATTAGATTATTAAGTTTACCAAAACTTGCAGTAAAGCCCAGCGTTTGATGTATTTTAAGAGTTTCTCAATCGTGTCGCTATTTTTTTATCATTTACTAATCTACCTGTGGTCGTTCCACAGTTTGTCTTTTTCTTTTTGTTTTCTTTGTTCCTGCGGTTCGAACATGGATAAAAGATAGTAATTTTTTCCAAGTTTCATCGTTTAAAATTTATTTTTTAAGTGCCAAACGTTAGTACTCTGATGTCCTTTTTGGGACTTTCAGTATTTAATGTCTGTGCAACTGAGTCACTGTTTAATTCATTTGTTCAGGAGCGGCTTCTTCTTCTCTCTCGCTTAATGCGTTTTTCATTTTCTGAATCATTGGTAGCTACTAATGTCATTTCCAGCTGGTGTTTATTTTCTTTCAGCTTTCAAATTTTCAAGGGAAATTTATTGAATAAATAGTATTAAAAAATATTTACTAAACCGGAGGTGAGAGAAAAATATTTACCGGAATGGTGTTCTGACACTTTTTGTCCTATATTTACGAAACATATGTTTTGTCATTGTAAAGGACGACCATATTTCATCATTTTAAATAACAAATTCCACTTGGGTTTTAGTCATGGAGTTTGTCCACTGAAATGAAATTCATCGGCACAGTAGCAAGAGCAGAGTGAGCAAATATTTGATGTGTTCTGAATTCGTCAGTTGAACTGACAAAATAAAGTCACAAATATTTCGTATTTTACAATGACAAAACATATGTTTTGTCACTCCATGTGACGAAATCAAGAAAAAATAAAAAAAAAGAGCTGCACAGGCATGAGTTGCCATGTTGGTGCCTGCGTAACATGTCATAACACCATTCCGGTAAATATTTTCTCACCTCCAATTTGGTTATTATTTTTTTAATAATATTCAATAAATTTCCCAATTTTCAATTTCTACGAAAGTTGCTGACTGCTTAGAACCTATTTATACATGTTGGCAAGCAATTTAGTTCCTAAGACTCGCTGCTACTTTCGTGTTGTTCTTCATGACTAATAATTTTATGTTAATTGTATCTTTATGATTAGTGTGGAAAAAATTGCTCACGCGCACAAGCCTAGACATCGCGAGCCATTGGATTTAAATCCAACAGTACGTATTAATTGAGGGGTTGGGTGGGTGGTTCAAACCGGTCTGCCCCCTGAGTAACGTGCATTGTTGGATCGCGATGCCCAGGCTTATACTAAGGTGTTGTCTGGCAACACATTTGAAGGTGAAGAGAATGATATTATGCTTCAAATGCCTTTGTAGATGAAAGATCCATTAATGCGCCTCAAAATCTGTGAGGGGCCATCATGAGGATTTGTAAGCCATTTGTCTAGAAAGGTCCTCCTGAGGAGCTTTTCCACAAATAAACTTCATGACTATTTTTAACACAGGTTCAGATTTTGAGGTCATTTGTTTAGAATATGTGGGGAAATGATTAATATGGGCTGCCAAACAAGAATCATTTGCCAATATTTGGCGGGAAAAGTAATTTGAGATGAAGTATGGCATCCAAACAAGATTTAGGGGAAAGTTGGCACAAATGAGCCACAAATGAAGGGGAAAGTGGTTGCCAAACGTAGACACACACACACACACACACACTCTCTCCGTGTATATACACACGGGTTAATCATTTGATCATATTGTACAACTTCTTAATTAGATTATTCTCAAATGTGAAATGCACATCATATTCGTCTCATGTTGTCAAAGTTTGTTGTGTCTTGTAGGAGGAGAAAAGGGCTTATCAATGGGTGATTCTTTGATTCAAACAAGTTTGGTTATGTGAGGTCACTTGTGCCATGTCTCGACCAGCCGACCTCCCACCTCGTTGTCCACTGAACACGAAACCTTTGTACTCTTCTCGCAGTTTAGATTCAACACTAAGTCAGCAGATAAAGGAATTTTACAGTTCGAGTTATGGGCCTCCTTCCCAAAGCTCTATCTTGGAAGAACAGCCCTCATGGATTGATGATCTTTTGAGTGACTCTGATTCTGATTTGAAAGGAGTATCCCTTCGGCGATCTGTGAGTGATACGGCCGTTCTTTTAGGGAGCACCACCAAATGTCCTGTATCATCCATGTTAACTGAAGAAGATACCAGTGGTGATGAACATGGAGAACTTTCACTTAAAACAAGGAAGGGAGCAGAAGAGACTGAAGGATTTGGTGGACTGCAGGCAGGTTGTGTGTATGGTCCAAACTCCCCTAGGAGAAAGAGTACTTTAGCAGCCTCTGAGTCCTCAATAGTTACAGCTTTGGCAGAGTATGTTCCTCAATGCCAATTGCTTTGTATGTCAAAGGATCCTTCCTACGGTTTAGATATTGCTCAATTAGATGCAAGAATGGACTCAGTGGATGCATTGGGTAGTAGTGGTTCAGAGACCAAGGCAGCAAAACGGTGAGTAGAAATTTTGATTCCTGCCTAATGATTACAATGCTATATCTATAGATGAGTCAATTGATTACCATCTTAGTATAGTTGAGTCTCTGTTTCCATGAAAGTTTGTTATCATGATGTCTTCTCTTGATCCATTTCTTTGCATGTGATCATCTGAAATTCAAGGGCCTAATTCAGTGGATCCTGTACCTCCAAATGAGGTGAAATTTGGTGGACCCTATCCAAGAGGTCCGACTATATGAGGTGTTTCTATGGTGATGGGCCCCGTAAAGGGTTGAACAGTTGAACTAGTGCACAATAACTGGTGATGGATCAAGTGTGGTCAGTGGTGACTAGCAAAATTCATGAATTTGACAGAATAGTTATAGTTCATAAATTTGAAAGGTTATTTTTTAATATGCAAGAGAATGATATTTGTTAGTTTTTTAATATGCAGTGAGGTTTTAAACAGAATAGTTATAGTTCATAAATTTGAAAGGTTAACAAAAAATGGATGTCATTATAAGATAATGAAACATATGCAAAATAGTTGAGCAATATATCATAGCAAATAGATCTATACTTTTTTACTGTCCATTTCAACCTTATAGTTCCTTCATGTGGAAGGCTAGGCTTCATTGTTCCTTCATGTGGAAGGCTAGGCTTCATTGTTCCTTCATGTGGAAGGCTAGGCTTCATTGTTTCTTCATGTGGAAGGCTAGGCTTCATTGAAGCAAGAAGGTTGGAAAAGAATTCTATTTCCTAGCTTGAGGATGGTATGGAGCATCCACTTGTGCATGAATCTGCCTTTGTTTGGTTCACATATAGTTAAAGGAATGGCTTATTCATGTGCAATATCAAAATACATGTATAACATGAGTGACAATAATAACCATGTACATGTATTCCTCTGAATTCTTTTCTTCAACATACATATTTGAGCCATGCTAGGTAGTCACCTTATGTATTCACTTTCTTTTTCTTTGGATAGTTTTATCATCTTTTCTTTATACATTTTGACTATGGATATCATGAAAACCTAATAATAGTAATATATGCAAACCATAGGTGACATAATTGTAAGATGACTGTTGTTTCCCAAAAGCTTGAGCTGTTAGAAAACAGGTTATCAATGTATTTACTTCATATTTCGACACTCCCCTACGCATGCAAGCATCCATCAAGTTTTGCACGTCAACACACAAAGGAGGTGCACACCCATGTCCAGCTGGACTATAGCCTCAAACATGGGCTTTGATACCATGCTACATGGCCATTATTTACCAAAAGCTCGAACTGTTAGGAAACAGAGTATCAATATATTTATTTCATATTCCAACAATAATACATGATCTCCATTTGACATTTGCATACTTGTGCCACCTCTTGTCGATTGTATTCTGGGATTATAAATAAAACAAAAGTGAGGTAACATAATTGTTATATGACATATAATGCTTGGTTGTATGGGGTTTTCTTTGTTCAAGTAAAATGAGGGAGAGCATCAATTGACAAGATTTTCATTTATTTCTTTAATTTAAGTTGCTTGTTTCCTAAGGTTGACAGTCTTCTTCTATATGTATTTATCATATTTTGTCTGCATTGTTTGTATTTTGATACTGTATGAAGTACTTGTGATTGACTGTTATGAAAATAATTTTCTGTGTAATTATGCAGGCACTCTGGGCAACGATCTAGGGTTCGTAAACTTCAGTACATAGCTGAGTTGGAAAGAACTGTGAATTTTCTCGAGGTAATTAGGTGCTTTATAAAATCACTTCTGGAAGTTTATGTATTTGTTATAAATTGGCTAGCAAAAAAGGCAAGTGCGTATGATTCATCTTAATTTGTTGGTTGCAGAGTTTGGAATCAGAGTTGGCAGGAAGAATTGCTTCTTTGTGCCAGCAGAGAATTATCTTGTCAGTTGAAAACAGCACATTAAAGAAGCAGATAGCCAGTCTTCATATGGAGAAGTTGATCAAGGATGGTGAGTCCCACTTTTTATTGTGACTTTTAGGTGTTTTTACATTAGAAAAAAAAACTCAGTGGGGCCGGAAACTGAATAAGGATTAAATGATCTACTGAATGGATTAAATCTTAGCCTCCCGGAATTACTACATAGATGAGCAAAACCGTAACCTTACTTCAAGGGTGAAAATTGCTCCTGGGCACATTTCTCTATTCTTGATTCATTATGTTTTATTTTTTTGTAATTAATTATGTGATTTACCAATGCTAGGGTAAATCTAACTGCTAAAATCGGAGAACCTAGAGCCAGGTGGTTGACTATAAAAGAAGAGATTATTGATGTGAACCCTAGGGCTGACAAGGGGGTTGCAATAGAGAAGGTTGGATGATGGGGAAGGAGAAGCCTCTAGCTGGTTCTGCTAACCAGGTTGAGGTGAGAGGAAAGGGGAGAGGTGCGGACAATAAGAAAGAGAGGAAGAGGCTTAGGGAATTAAATTCTTCATTAACTCTGAAAGGAAGGTTGCACCTCTTACATAGGGTACCGGCCTATATGGGCCTGGGCCTTACATACTTCTCCTAAACAAAGTCTAATAATAAAGAGCCTTAAGGGCCTGACAACTAAAAGAAGAGGGCCTTATGGGCCAGCTGAATAACTTTAAAATGAGCCTACTACGATGAAAATAACATAATGCATTAAAATTTCCAATTAAGTGGCAATTTATAACAATCCACGACAATCTGCTACCACCTTGTCCTCAAGGTGCAAAATTAGGGAACCTACTATCCTTAGAAAGTTAAGTAGCATCTTGCAAAGAACGACCATGCCAAGCAACCAAGATTTTCGAAAAAAGTCATCCAACCCAACATAATGGGTATAAATGATAGCAGATGGGACCAAGGGCGGAGAAGTTGTAGGAAGAGGTGGAGTGCTCTGAGTGATGAGTAGGATCACCTACAAAATGTTGAAGCCTGGAAACTTGAAATATCAGATGAACACAAGAAACTTCCAGAAGTCATAGGCAATCAGCAACAGAACAACACATTGCAAACCAAGGTAGGTTCCATGAAACTCGTCGGCAGGCTTGGCACTCATAGTAAGGAAGATTGCTGGTGAGGAGAGACTCACAAAGACTAGATCCCCAACCTGAAATTCTCTGTTAGTATGATGTCCATAAATTTGTTTCATGTGATTTGAGCTGTAGATATATTTTGTTTAAGCTGACACAAGAGGGTGTACTGATCTTGGAGGAGATGATCAACTTCACCAATGCAACCCAATAAGGGACATAAGCAAGAATAGTAGAGGGAACCCGTCCATAAACCACTTGGAATGGCGTATAAGCAATAGAGGTATGAAAAGCTGTATTATAAGAATATCTAGCCCACAACAAGAATTGGAGCCTTTTACATGGATTGTCCTCGACAAAGCAACGAAGGTATTACTCTAGACATCGATTAACTACCTCAATTTGACTGTTCATCTAAGGATGATAAGCAGTATGCATATGTAGCTGAGTGCCCTGAAGGGCAAAAAACTCCTTGCTAGAAATGAGAGATGAAAATCAAGTCCCTGTTAGAAATGATAGTGCGGGGTATGCCATGTAGTTTGGCCACATCCTGAATATAAAGCTCATCCACCTCCTTAGCTATATTAAGATGGGCAAGCGGGTTGAAGTGCGCATATTTTCGAAGGTGTTTGACGAGCATAATAATTGACTTCCTTGGAACCAAAAGCAAGGCTTCATTAAAATTCATAGAGTGAGACATCCTCCCATATTCACAGGCTGCAGGACAGACTTTCACAGGCAGAGACATAGTCATGAACATCAAGGCAAAAGCCATGCCATAAGAAACTTTAACTCACCCATTTAACGGTGTGAAAGGATCCCTTGTGGCATGCGAACGGAGTCATGAAAATGAGAGATAAGTATAGCACGCAGCTGAGGGTTAGGAGGGACCTAGAGACGATCCTTCCAGTAAAGAAAATCACCTTGCAAAACAAAAGAGGGTAAGTACAATGGGTCAGCCCGCAAATGGCTATTCATCTCTTGGACCTCTGGATCTTGTCTATAGGCTGCAGACGTCTTGCAAAAAAAGATAAATGGGTTTAGACAATGGCAAGGGATGGCTGGCCACAAAATGGTGCGAGAGAGTATATGCAACTACACTATTGGATCCCTTCTTGTACACTAGTTCATAGTTATAACTCAATAGTTTAGAAATCCAATGTTGCTGTGCAGGGATTGAGATTCGCTGTTCTAGGAGGTACTTGAGTGGCTTGTTATGGCCAGTTCAGGAGGCTCGTTAGGATTAGTTTACTTTATTAATAATAAACTAGGTAATTATTAATAATTATGAAACTAGGTGGAGTTATTTATAATTTCTATTTAATTAGTATTAATGAGCTTTTAGGCTAGGGTTTAGGCTCGTTTAGGAGTCTTATTTAATATAATGGCTATGTCCTAATTTTACTTTGTGAATGAATGAATTGGAAGTCTTGTACTCTAATCCTTCTTCCCATAGTTTGACCTAATTTATTGTCTTAATTTCCCTTTTTTTTGTCTAACTTCTCTAAAACCCTAATTCCTTCTCGTCTTCATCTAGCCTTAACTATCTTCCATTATAAATTTTACAATTTCCTCTAGTATTCACCCGTAGATCTATTGATCTACAACATTGGTATCATAGCACAGACTCCGCAATTTTTTGGATAGCAATAAAGCAAAGCAAACATCGAGGGTCATAGATGACTTGGGCATCAGCGCTATTGTCCTCATTACTTCCGGTGACGAGATCTACTTGGAGACTATTCTTCTCTATCAAGTCCACCATGCGGCACTTAGAAACAACTGCCATAGCCAAGTCGCCCATTTGAAAGGTTCAGAGGTTTCAACGGCCTTTTCTGAGCCGCCCCCCCACCCCCAACCACACACACACACACACACACACACACCGACCGGAGTCCCCACCTTGACAGCCCTCGAATGACAATCGCCTACTCCGACAAAGAGGGCCAATCCTTCCCTGCTTCATCTTGCCTTCCCTATCTTCCCTTCCCAACTTTACAATTTCCTCTTAAATATTCACCTATAGATCTATTGATCTACAACATGGCTGGTGATTTGTACGTACAAGAAAGTGGCAACCCAACAAATTAGGCTTCCACTTTGTCACTGTATGCACGATAGCAAATATTTCCATTTCATAGGCTGATAGTGATAGAGAGCGGTTAGACAAAGCTTTGTTGAAGAAAGCTAGTGGGTGATCGGATGCAGTGAAGTTGCTCCTGATCTAGTCTCTAAAGCATCGTTCTCCCCAATAAATGGCTGAGTGACATCAGGCAAGGCTAAGACAACGGTGGTGGACATGGCCATTTTGAGAGCATTGAAAGTCTTTTAAGCCTTAGGAGACCGTTGGAAGGGTCATTTTTTAAACATAGTTGTCAAGGGGGCGCAATTGTCCCACAATGAGATACAAAGCAGCAATAGTAACTTGTCAACCCCAAGAATCCCTGCAAGGCTTTGCGTGAGGTGGGAATGGGCCATTCCAGCATAGTTGCCACCTTTGTTAGGTCAATAGTTACACCACCTCTTGAAATGTTATGACTTTGGGTGAGGTGGGAATGGGCCACTCCAGCATAGCTGCCACCTTTGCTAGGTCAATAGATACACCACCTCTTGAAATGATATGGCCCAAATACTCTACTTATGTGCTGCTAAACACGCACTTGGATTTCTTTAGAAAAGAAGAATGGTGTTCTGAGAGATTGAAAACACACTGAAGGTGGGTCAAATGTGTTTCCTAGGATGGATAGTACACTGGGATATCATCGAAAAAGACAAGCATAAACCGGCATAGCTTTGGACGAAAAACCACATTCATAAGGCTCTGAAAAGTAGAGGGGGCATTTGTCAACCCGAATGGCTCGACCAAAAGTTCAGAGTGGCCATTATGTGTCCAGAACAAAGTTTTATGCAAGGTGCATGTGAATCCGGTGATGACCCAAGCGTAGATTAAGCTTAGAGAAATATTGTGCATTCCCCAATTTATCTGAGTTCTTCAATAATTGGAATCAAGAACTTATCCTTGAGAGTGATAGCGTTGACAACACGGTAATCGACACAAAAATGTCAAGACCCAACTTTCTTGTGGACCAGTAACACGGGGGAGTATGAACTAGTGCTGGGACGTATGTTGCCTGCAACCAACATTTCAGAAACAAGCTTTTCAATATCATTTTTTTTTTATTTGTGGGTGTTGTAGGGCCAAACATTGGCTGAAGAGGTCCTGTCCATAATCAGAATCCGATGATCATGAGAATGAGGTGGGAGCAAGCTGGAAGGCTCACCAAAGAGTGCCGAGTATGTTGCCAGTGAGGCATCTAAGTCGGCTGACATCACTGTCTGTGAAGGAGGCCCCTGTGTCAACAATTGTAGATGAATACCTTGAGATTAGTTGAAGAAGGATCCCATATCCTGAGCAGAATGCAGGGTGCCTGGTGGCGTCCCTTGTATGCTCGCCCGCTCTCGGTGTACTTGAAGTCCAAAATGAACTGATTTTAGTTCATTTTTGTTTTCTAATTCAGACTCTTATTAGTGAAAGGGAGGGAGTATTGAAGTGATGCCCAGTGAATGGGGGATGGTACCCCCCCTCTCCCTATAACAAAGGTGATATACATCCGACCCTTATATTTGAATTGGAGGGCCCAAAGCAAATCCATTTAACCTTCCCAACCCAGCAACATGACTCCCTCATCCTCTAACCCGACCTATTCTCTCGTTGCATCTGAACTTTCATTTCGAAATCAATGATCAGATGTGTTTATGAGCGCATGAACACAATCTGTACTTGGGTACAAGATTTTCCACCTTCCCATGATAAACTAATGTTCTGGACGATTTTTTTTTAATTTGATTGTAATGGAGCCCATAAATGACTATCAGATGGTTGGTTTACATCTCCTATAGATAGTATTTAATCGAGCTAGTGATAGAGTTGTCGGAAGGTCTAGATGAAAAGAATGGCATATGATAAGTAGCATTCAAATTTTAAATTACATGTATGCCATATTTGGCTTTTGTATTTTTGTTTCTACTCAATGGCTGATCTAATATGTCATCATTCTGTGAAACCAAATTGTGTTGGCTTTCATAGGAACTTTAAGTGGCTTAAAAACTTCACGACCTAGAATTAAGTCAGCTAAAAGCATTTATAGTCAGAACTGTAGATTTCTTACAATTAAGCTGCTTTTCTCAAAAATACCCGTTGTGAAAAGTGAATCAGATTTGCAGGCAAATTTTAAGCAGAAACAACTACCTAGGAACAAGAAAAGGTAGTTTAGAGCTTTATTTACACAAATTCTAACTTATTATAATTCAAATGCCAATTTAGCTCTTCTTTCTTTGATATTTTAATGCTGCCACTGGTTAATACTCTTCTTGTGTGTAATCATGTTTTATATATAGGTCAATACCAGTCGCTGAAGCAAGAAGTTGCACTGCTGAAAATGGCTTCCGTAAAACATCAATGCCAAAGCACATCATATTTTCATTCCGGTCCAACTGGGGCTTCCTTTTTCGAACCCGGCAGGCAGATGTTGGATATTGGAAAATTAAGTCTTGGTGGAAGCGCAGTTCCCCTGAAACATGGTTTCACAAGCTAATGAAGCTTGAGGCATACGTAGGCCGATTCATGCATGTTTTTTCTTGAGGATTTGGCCCAAAGCTAGGGCCATGTTTCAGGTTGATGGTCAAGTCTAACATGGCACACTCAGCTGTAAAGCCTTTTTACCCATCTGGTAAATGTTTTTTATGAAATGCCCTAATCTCCCTGGCACACAATGGAACCACATCTTTCGGGACTTCTTTCGGTCACACAATGGAACCACTTCATTTTGTTTCTAATCTTTCTGCATAACTTATAGTCCATGTACATGCAAACTTTGTTTGGTTACAGCGCCTGTCACAAAGTCGTAATGCGGGAAAAATTTGGTCGGGGTCAATTCAGTCCGAACAGGTTCGGTTTGGAAAATTCGGGAAAAAAATGGCAACTAGAAAATTATGATACCAATTTATATAATGATACAAATCAATGCAATTAATGTAACAAATGATTAATCTCAACAGTTATTAACATAAAACCCAAGTTTGAAATAGGCATAAGGTAGAATATACATACCTAATCAAATATAGAGCAATATAATGTTTGAACCACAAATTCAAATTTCGAACTTATTTATTCCATCCATTCTAACTTCAATCAGGCAATCATTCATTTAAAACATTAGCATTAGTAAGCGTCAATCATAATTCAAGCAAATAATAATTTTAAACATTGGCAAACAACAATGTTTAATCATGATAGAAAAACATATTAAAAGTAATTTTTTAAATTTTAAACATAAAAAAATGAAGTTCGGAAGTTTTAAAAATTCAAAATATGATGATGAAAGCACAAACAAGATTCCCAATTCGTAAACCACGTTACACTAAATGTTTCCCGCATGATCTCTCAATATGCACCATATTCAAAGGTGTTTCTTCTTCAACAAAATACTCATCTTCAAAAGCATTAATGTGATATAAATATATTGGCTAAGAAGATTTGTTCCACTTGCATTCTCTTCTTCAGATGGAGGTTTACCTTGACAAAAACAAGATTACTGAGTGTTTTTCGCTCCAATCTATTTCCTTTTTTTTTTTGTATGAGCCGCTTCAAAGCTGCTCCAATTTCTTTCATAAGCCCACTACAAGGTTGACTTAATAACCTCAATACTATTCTTCAAAATTAGAATTATAACCAATATATTATGCCACATGATTACTGAAAGTTTTTTTTCCCTCTTTAGTACTCAGCATCTTTTGAAGAGCTGTTGATATCCCCTCCCGAACATATTGAGTATATTTCATATACTTGCTGAAGTACAAATGTTGATTGCGGAGGGTCGCTACAACGTAATTAGGGTGCTGCAAGTTTTTAGACCATGACAATCCGTCAGAATACTTAGCTATTGCCTCCTTTGCCTTACGCATAGCTTCATAGATATACCCTAAAGTAGCACATTTGCTATCAACCATCCTAAGCACCCTCAAAAGAGGTTCAAACACAGCAACCACCTCTTTTCCAACTTCCCAGAAAGCAGTACTTTGAATCAAATTGGTGACATTTACTCTATCTGAGGTTTTTGTTGCCGCTAATGCTGTCCATTCATTTGAAGCCACCATGTACCTTAAAGCCTCCTCTTGTGTTTTGATCGACTTCAACATCATGAAATTGGCTGTAAATCTTCTAGTTATTGGGTGCTTCAACTCACCCCTCTTTGTATGTACCCTCATACATTCCGAAACGTGGCGATGCTTGTAAATAAATTTTTTTATATCTTTTGTCTTTTTAACTGTATTCATCACCTTTGGTATTCCTTTTGTCAATGTCGTCCAACATAAGATCCAAACTGTGCGGCACAATTTGTTTTGAAGATATGAGGTAACTCCTTTTCTAAAATAATGCCACCAGTCATTTTGTTTGGAGCATTGTCAATTATAATTAGCACCACATTTTCCTTCCCCACACGTTTCTCAATTCCGTTGTATATGAAATCAGTTAGAAATTTTACATCCTTGACTTTTCCCACAACATTCTCCGAACATAAGAAAACTGTTCCTTTAGCTGAAGAAGCCAACAAATTTATATGATTCCTGCCTCTCACATCTTTCCATCCATTCGACATAAAATGCATCCAGGCTCTGCCCAAGAGTTTTTTAGTTTCATATACATATGCTTCTACCTTATCTTTCAAAGTACCAAACAGCTTGGTTATGATGGTTCTACTATTTGGTGGAATGTAGCCTCTACGATGGTTACTGAAGGCAGCTATATACTGTGGTTATTTGTAGCATTAAAGGCAATATTTTTGCAACAAAAAATTCGGCAACCGCCAAATCATCAACTTCTTTTTCTTACTTCATGAGGTACTCATTTTTAGTACTCAGATGTTGTTTGCCCTTGTCCACCTTGATTACTATTTCCAACTGAAGATGCCACTGGGGGTATCATTCTAGAAGTCCAACTAATTGATGAAGTAGAATTCCCAGTTCCAGTTGGCGGCCTCATATAATCCAAAATATCATACCCCCACCATCCCTCCCAGATGAAACGTCATCCTAATCACTATACAAAAGAATGCTTCTTTGCAATAGTTACATTTTAACTTGGTCCCAACCTTCTCAATATGGTCCCAAATTTTCTCCTCCTGCTTGGGTAAGCTTAAAATTCAAGTCAATATCCTATGCACATAAGAAGCAAAACACATCAAATGAATCATTATATATTTGCCCCAAACCAAACTTCTACTTGTGGGATTCGCAATCCCAACTTATTGTGTACATGTTACAAATACCACTCGAAGATAGCTCTGCCCACCCTTGATTATGTTACTTTCCATTTCTAGAACTTATTATATTTAGGACTATGCTTTGCAGTATATTCTTTTTATGTTTTGATAAGCTATAACGTAGGAAAATAATTGAAATGGGATTGTAACAAACTAGTCATGGGCCTGCCTAGTTGGCTGGCATCCCACAATTGGTGTATCCTCCCTTTGGGAGTTGCACCTCCCCTTATAAGGGGGTATTCTTCTTTGTTTTGTTTTTATGAAAAAAGAATATAACTTACTTCCTCTCTCCTTCGTCATTTTCTTCTATTTTTTATGATATGAAGCTAAGTACATCTTGTGTTCCAATTAGGAATACAACATTGGTATCAAAGAATATGACTAGAGCCATGGCTAAAGGCAAACAACCAGCAATAACTTTGGAGAACTAGGCCAAGAAACTAATAGACGCCCTCTAGCGTGGATGTTGCCACAATATTAGAAATGTTAGAATAGATGAATGAAAATGTCCAACAATTGATTGTAGTCTTTGTTCAGCATAGAACAGCTCCATTAATGCCCATGCCCCACCCTATTAGTGTTGAGGTGGGTGGGCCTTCTTAGCCACCTATATCTCTGTCTCCCAGTCTCCAGACACTGATTGACAAGCTTGCTCGACCTCCTCCATTTGCTGTGCGATTTGGGTCTATCAACCATAATAAAGAAGGTTCTCCAACCCATGAAGAATGAGGCACACTAATTATTTGAGAAAATGCTCCAATGAACACACTTCATAAACTTGTCTGGGGAGTTTGAGGATGATTGGGATATCTCTGGTCCTTGCAAAGGGTGAACAGGTGGTACTAAACCCCATCTCGCCTGGCTAGAATTCCCATGCTACAATGGGGATGAGGATCCTGCAGAGTGGCTTCAAAGCAGAGAAATTCTTCGCACATTAAGGAACCTACTTTGATGAGGAATGCCTTCAGATAAATACCTTCTACCTAGACAAAGATGCCTCGATATGGTTCCAAAGCTATGAGGAGGCCCGCTTTCCAACATGGGTTTCCTTCTTTGATAAACTCTATGTTTAGTTTGGTTCTAATAAGTTCCAAGACTTCAACAAAATATTTTATACCCTTTATTAGACTACTGCAATGCGCTTCTACTACTAAGAATTTATGAAGATCGCCAATAGGCTGCCTGACTCGCTAGTTGTAGCTCTAATAGGCACATTCAAAATGGGGCTCAAGCCTGAGATATCAGATGAGATGTGCCACTTTCATTACACTTCTATGTGTGAAGTGGTGCATCATGCTTGGATTGAGGAGTAATTATCTCGATAGGCGCTCCGACTTTTTAAATTACTTTAAAGGTTGGAGTGCCACCAATTAGTAATAATAAAATATAGGCCAAGATCAACCGTGTATAGAAGAGTAATTATTCATTAATTTAAATAATTACAAAAGCTTTACAAAACAAGGCTTATCTTGCTTGAGCAAAATCAAAGCAATAAATATCCAAAAGTAATACATAACAAAAGAATGTGATAAAGTAAATAAAAAACATAGATCTTTCGAAGTTCTACAGGCAATCTTCATTAACATCAGCTTCTTCGTTCAGACATGCATTGTCTAGGGGTAGGTGAGTATAATTATACTTAGTAGATAGAGTTAATTTCTGTTAACATGTTAAAACATAAACAAAAATAAATATGCATAAAATATTCTCTTAATAATATATATTCAAAAGTTGACTCAAAATAATATTATCGACTAATAGAATCTAATACACTTCTTATACAAAAAGTTAGATAAAATAGTTCTTTACAGAATCTGATAAACTCAGATAAATTGTTCATAACCAGAATTTGATAAATAAATTTAAATTAGATAAATCAACATTCCCAGAATGCCGCCGATACCAGAGCGAATGCATGCGTGCTTGTGGGGCAACGAGATCATAATGAAAGAGATCTTCCCATCATATCTCATTTCATGGGCATGCCATATGCCTTAATAGGCGGTACGTAGGAGTCATAACTTCAACAGCTTTGGAGCTTTATAGCAAATAGCTGCCCTTCAAAATTGATAATAGATTTTGGGCATTATACTAAATAACTACCCTTCAAATTCAATCAAAATCAATCGTAATATCATTCAAATAATACTAATATCTTAAAGTCCATATCATGATGAAATCCATCTTAGAGGTGTACGATATGATATTATTTTAGAGTTTGCTCGACTTCTAATAAATATTATTTTTTTCAAAATAATCTTTTATGAAAGAAATACAATATCATACATCATAGTCGTAACATAGAATAAGAATTTAAAAGCACCAACCCTTCATTCTTGAAATTGACCAGAGTAATAGCCGGTGATTGGAGTTTTGTCTCATTCTCGAGCTTAGGAGCGGCGGGAGGAACCTTTCCTCGCACTGGGAAAAGATCTCCTTCCAGGTTCAGAAGTGACAGATGGAGCCTCCCCTTGCGCTGGGAAGAATTCTTCTTCTGGACCGGAAGTGGCAGATATAGTCTACCCTTTGACTAGGATGTTCTCTTCCTCTAGGCCTGAAAGAGGTGGACATAGCCTCCCTTTACTCCGAGTCTTTCCCCCCCTTTAGAGTAACTAACTCGAAAAATAGACCCCTCTACAACATAGAGTGCCCTTGAATTAGCTAGGAATGGTTTTTGAATATAACAAATCAGATGGGAAACAACATAGAAATGGATGCTTAAAGCTTTAAAGCAGGCAAAGGTTAGGAGGGAAGAGAGGAGGAAAAAAAAGTGTGAAATGAACCCCCCCTTTCATCCCCTTTTATAGAGAAGTGAAAATGTCAGATGCGCACCATGCGGCGTGCATCTGACGGCTAAACAGTTGTTATGCGTCAGCAGTAACGCATGCCCGCGCATGCATTAGTTTTGACAAATGAGCCATAGGCTCGAAGTCAGTAGTGCTGATGCAAAAATTTTTATTTTTATATTTTTAAAATTTTTGTTTTTACTTTAAAATAAAATTTAAAACTTCAAACGAATGTAACTCCGTACCCCAAACTCGGAATCACACGTTCTTGGTACCGTTAGACTCATATCGACGAGCCCTTTGAAACAAGATCACAAGGGTGTGTTTTATCATCAATTTAAAGGTGGCCCCACCTATGACATGCTTCACAAGGTCGTAGCCTACGATCTCAATGTCTGATTTACATGTTCTTGAGCTCAATATGTTCGTCTCTCCAAGCCCTATCAAATACCTTAAGGCTCCTCTATACGATCAAGGTAAAAATGGTCTAAGTTTAAGAAAAACCTACCATTGGGTCCTAAAACTTTTTTATGGGCCAAACATTCAAAATTTTCAAAACATAAAAATTTTGAGGTGTTACAAATTACCCCCTTTACAAACTTATGGGCCACCCTTGAAAGAGTGCGTAATAGCTCACTAATGGAGTGCTCTTGCGCCGAATATGAACGGGGCTAAGTGATCTGCCGAAGCTATGATTCCACCTTAGATGAAAGCACCTGCGCAAGCGGTTGTGGATGAAATGGAAGTGAGAACATTGGCTTGAGTAATGCAAACATTGGTGAGAATCTAATGCCCCAAAAACCTAAGGATTGCTCCGCAAGGTTCATCCACGGAGGGTGAGTCAGGGCCTAAGATTAGGCTGAAAGGCATAGTCGATGGACAACAGGTGAATATTCCTATACTACCCCTTTGTTGGTCTCAAGGGATGGAGGAGACTAGGTTAGCCAAAAGTTGGTTATCAACAAGGATGCAAGGTGACCTTGCTTTTTTAGGGCAGGGTAAGAAGGGGTAGAGAAAATACCTCAAGTCAATGTCTGAGTACTGATTATTTATAATTAAACATTTTGCAAGTGTTCAACGTAATTGTACTAGGATAAGTATTTAAGGGTTGTCGAACCTTAGAGTTGGATGAATTAATTACCAAATCTAAGTGATGAATTAGTTGATTGAAAACTAAAAGAACTTAACCTCAAATTTAACAAAGAAAATAAGCAACTAAACTAAAAGGAAGAGATCAATATAATAAAAATTACTTAGGAAATTGAATCCACTATAGAACTATAATAATTTCTTAACCTTTGATCTCAATCTAGTGTGAATATGAACAAGTATTCTTAGCTACAAGATATAATTACTTTAGAAAGAACCATAAATTAAATCTATGACAATAGCATGAATCATCTACACTAAACTTAGATCTATAGGCATGATTCGTCTAACTTAATATAACTCATCCAATTCATTAATCATATGAACATTAAAACTATTGTATGACCACCTCATCTAAATCACAGAAATTAGAATTGATGTATATATCAAAACCACATCAATCTATAATCTACAAGACAATAAATCAACATAGAATTTAATAAACTTAAAAAGCTCTTCCATTAAAAGGAAATCCTTGCATACAATTGTCATTAATCATAACTAAGATCTAAATAAAAAAATTTGAAACTTATCTATAGTTTTATTAACTCCTAAGTAAAAGAAAATTTAGCCTTACATGGTAGAAGATGGCTCTTGAATCTCCATTGAAAACTTTGAATGCTGCTCCATTTTTTTATCCCTTTTTCTCTTCGGAAAGTCTACTAAAATTTCTCAATTTCGAGCCCCATATGGCTTTATATAGGCATAAGAGTCACAGGAGGAAGTCTAATAGGAAAAGAACTCAAAATTGACCTAAAATAGGAAATTGCACATTATCCCGTTTGAATGGCCTGTATGCCTGTTTGAATAGCTTTACTATTTCTGCAATCTAGATAGTTTTGTTTAGTTTCATATCCAGTTCTTGTTCAGGAAGCTAATTCTGTTTACTTGATAGTCCATATTCTTGTCCAGTTTTCTACTCTGTTCAATAAGCTCTTTCTTCACGTGCAGATTAATTTCTAAAAAAATTGTAACTCTAAAAACTTATCCAAATCATTTTAAAGTGTGTCAACATTATTTCCAAATATTTTTTATATTGTACAAGGACCTTGATAAGCGGATCTTATCTACAAAATAAAAACAATACATTTTAGACATGTAGTATATACATAAAATCCTAACTTGATTCAAATATATGCCTATACTACTAATAGTACCCAAATTAATTAATAATTAAATTAAAATATAAATATAAATATATATATATATATATATATTAATATAAATAAACCATAATTAATCCTAAATTAACCTAATAGTATACTAGCAAATAAGGTAAAAAGGCTTATAAAATAGATATATTTCACACTTATCAAGTACTAGGCACTACGATGTTGTAGTAACCCATGCCATACTCCTAGGAAAAGCTCAAACGACCTTCAACAAATTGACACAAATGGTTAGGTAGAGAATACCTAGGGGCACGAGTCAACTTAATCTAAGGCGCCAACCAGCTGCACAAAATCAAGGGCAAAGGCAACAAGGAGGGCAACAAGGTGGAAATAAAAGAAGCTGGTCAAGCAAAAAAAAGTCTTTGTGATCTTAGTTCATTAGGCAGCCAATGCATCGACAATAGTGCAAGGTATGTTTGAAATTGCCTCCCACTATGCTAGAGTGTTGTTTGACATCGGTTCTTATCATTCTTTCATTTCACCTCTTTTTTCTCAAGAGCTTAACGTTGAGCCAAATTTGTTGTTGACTCCATTGTGTGTATCTACCTTTTGCCTTCTCTTTTGGTGGAGGGGTAACTTGAGAAGGTTTCCATGGTGGTTATTGACGATTTGATTATTTTGTCTATGATTGGTTTTGATATGATTTTAAGCATGAACATGATGTCATTTTATAATAAACATGTTGATTGTCAAGGAAAGAGATTTGTGTTTGCTTTGCAAGACATTGAGCCTTTTTTTTGGGGAATGAGAGGGGTTAGTGGAAAGTTCTTGGTGTCTTCTTCGAAGGTAAGGAAATGGATCAATAGTGGGTGTGTAGCTTTTTTTGAAAACATCTCGGTGAAAGGTGCCACATTACCTCCTATTAAATTCATTTTTGTGGTGTCATGCAAATTTCTTTCCAGATAATTTGTCAGGTTACCTTTTGATAGGGAGATTGAGTTCAATAATGATCTTCTTCTAAGTACAATTCCTATTTCTAAAGCTCTTTACCGCATGACTCTAGTTGAATTAAAAGAGCTTAAACTCAACTGCATGACTATCGTACGCCAGGATTTTAGAAGCATATAAAAATTCTTTTAATAAAGATATCGGAGTTAACCTGGGCCCACGACTAGAGCCGCTTTCCATAAATGATAATAAAATAGTAATTTCCCTAGGAACTACCATTCATGTACAAACACACAAGAGAAAAATAATAAATAATTCTTACTCGTTTTCGTGAGGTTGAAATCCTTGAAATCACATCGAAAATACTCAAAGTGGGCCCTTCTACCTGCACATTAAGCTTTGCCGAGTCCTGCAAAGTCTGGGGGTTGGTGAGTATTTTAAAATACTCAGTAGGAGAGTTTATACTATTAGGCATGATGTAAACATATGGCAGTTTCACAACACATATCATATATAATATTTTTCATAAAAACGGGGTGTGCCTCTCACCCAAAACCACCCTTAGTGCTTCTTCCTACGTATCAAAGATGCTCCTAGGGTTTGGAAGCTCTCATGGCTCTCTACAAGTGTCCCAGGCCCATATTTTATTATAAAAAAATTGATGTGGGTACAAACCAGTGGCCTCTTACTCCTCTATAGATTATTCATAAAACACTTCGTGCTTGTAGAGGGAAGAGCCACCCGTGCTCATGGGGCACAGGGATCTAGAGAGCAGAGAGTTTTCTTGTGGTACGCTCTACCCTAGAGCGCGTAGCCTTAATAGGTGCCCTTCGTTAGTGTAATGCCAGCGATTTATCATATATTTTCCTTAAAATTCACAAATTGTTTTTGTAATATAACTGTTATGAATTGGGAAAAATGACAAATACGAAACGTGTGAAAACAGTTTTATAATTTAAAACATAACACATCGGTTTTCCCATGCAAATTTTTACACATTTGATCAAACATCGTACAGCCAAACCAAACATCCCCAGGCGCTACTCGAAAACAACTATACGGATAAATTGCTATGATCATAGACTTTAAATACAAATCCCTCCCAGGCATCCCTGAGTGCAAGTCCCATAACAGTCCACAATCTGATCCAAACGAAAGTCCAGAATATATAAACATCTTAATTCTCGTCTCACCCAATACATCGGATCGTGGCACAAAACAAACTCATGGTAAGTTAAGCATATACCTGAGTCCAAGGGAATCAATCCACCTCGGAAGCCAGCATCCATCTCTAGGAGCTCTCCGTCACAAACTTGCAAAAGCCTCCTGAACAACGGGGCTAAAAAGTAGGGTAATGATTATTTTAATACTCAGTAGGAAAATTCCTAGTAGGGGAGTTCCAAACAATGAACTCAATAAATCCATACATAGATGCATTCATGCAACTCAAACATGAAGCAAATAGGCATATTATAATCACACACATACACATATAGTTATACCAAATGCACCATCGTGCCAAAATCATACCAAATGCACCATCGTGCCATAATCATACCATCAAATCAAACTTACACAAACACCCTTATCTAGGGTCCTACAAACTTACTCATACCATCGTACGCTTACTCAAACAACTTACACATACCTATACGACCTTACTCGTACAATCATATGCTTACTCATACAGCTTACACATACTTGTACGACCTTACTCGTACAATCATAATCGTATGACCTTACTTGTACAGTCTTACTCAAAATCATACACTTACTGTATTACTCAGAAACATACTCTTACAATTGTACTCATACTCTTACAGTCTTACTCATACTCATACTCTTACAGTCGTACTCATACTCTTACAGTTGTGCTCATACTCATACAATCGTACTCATACTATCGACCACTGAAGCTCATTACAACTAATAAACTCCAACGTCAAAAGGAAAAGAATGTCACTGGGGCATCACCTTAACCTCTGGGGAGTGACTAAACGCCATGGACTTTTTCGAAGGTAAGGCACACCTATGCTCATGGGGCACAGGATCAAATAGGTAAGAGCAGGTCCATGATACTACTTACCTGAGCGCGCAAACATAAACACCCACACATAAGGGGTCATACAGTTGCCCACCATAATGGGTCTTATAGTGCCATATAATTGCCTACCATAATAGGTCTTATAGTGCCAGTGCCACTCTTGGGGCATAAATCATACAGTGCCATTTAGGCAGAAACATACAGTGCCACTCTTGGGCGGAATCATATAATGCAACTCTTGGGCAGAAATCATACAACACTCTCAACAGAGCATCAAACGTTTGGGCTTATACATCACATAGACCAAATCTGAAATATACGTCGCTCTCAACAGAGCATTAGACGTCTGGACTTCATACAGCACAAGACAAAGTCAGAAATATACATCGCTCTCAACAGAGCATCAGATGTCTGGTGCTCTATACAACACACAGACAACATCCCGCAAGATAAACACTATGGTAAGACATGAGAAATGTTCAATCGACTCATTATCGGCTAGCTCAAACACAGAACTTAATCCGTTGAACCCTCAAGTCTCAAACTCACAACGCTATCATTAGTTGTGCTTATAATTCAAGTTTGAATTAAGTAAATTATACAGTACAATTATGCCACATAAGCACTCAAGCATACCGTGCTCCACTGATCAAACCGAAGCTGAGCCCAATCCAAAACCCAAGTTCGTCAGGGCAGCAGACTTCACTTAACCCGCCCATCTTACAACATAACCCGCCCATATTACACCAATATCCTTACGGTCTTACAATCTCCACCATCTACCTTATGGCCAAAACATCTTACTCGGAAGTCCTTAGACTGAGCTCCTTAGAGCCAAACCCAGTTATTGTGCTTTTTCTTAAATCTCACTTATTATGCTTACTTTTCACTTTATAATCTGTATGTTATGCTTGTACAATTATGCACACTCTTACTATCTGACAATCCCCCAACATGTGCTCTGTTCCAAAACAATCCATTCCAATCCTCACCCGTCATACTGATATCCTCTGTCATCCATCATACGCTTACACATCCATATCCAAATCCATACCAAACACTGACACTTCTTACCATCCATAGCCCATACCTCTGCCCACATGCACATACACATATCCATAGCATAGGCAAATAGCCATCATACATATGTATAACACACATACTTTCATACATATGTAGCTTACCAACATACACGCTAGCCATCACTAGCACATGCATAATCCATACATACTTCAAACATGCATGCTAGCCATCACTAGCACATGCATAATCCATACATACTTAAAGCATGCATGCTAGCCATCACTAGCACATGCATACACATACGAAGCTTACCAACAAACACGCTAGCCATCACTAGCACATGCATACACATACGAAGCTTACCAACAAACACGCTAGCCATCACTAGCACATACTCAATCAACATACAAAACTTACCAATAAACACGCTAGCCATCACTAGCACATACTCAATCAACATACGAAGCTTACAACATACACGCTAGCCATCACTAGCACATAATCAACATACGAAGCTTACCAACAAATAAGCTAGCCATCACTAGCACATACTCAACCCACATACATCCAACATACTTACAGCCAACCTGCATGTCATATGCATTTTAATATGGCATAATATATCCTCTTACATCATGCAAACTAATCATGATTTAGCATCCAAAGCATTGAATCATACAATCCTAGCATGCTACTAATCATTCAAAGCATGCTATCATAAAATTACGAGTTCAAAGCTCCCCTACCTCGTAATCATGACATTTGATGGCGAACACATGATGGTGACGGCGTTGGTGGCGTAGTTGGTGGCCAAAGCCATTGCATGGCTAAGAGAGCTACTGTCCTGAGGATTTTAGGAAGTGCCGAAAACAATCACTGCCAAACGAGGTGTCAGAAATCAATGCGGTAAAATCCGCAATCCACAACGGCACACTAGGGTGGCCTGGAGAAATGTCATGCCAACATAAGTGGCGGTGCGACTAGAAGTCGATGGTGTACTCACTGAAGATCAGCCGGTGGCTAAGACGTACCCGGCTGGCCGCAAGACGTCAAAATCGGTCATGGACATCACCCAACGGTGACGATTTTGCATCAACAAGGGCCCACATATGGGCGGAGAGCATGGGGCAATGCTCGAGGACAGAGGAGAGGTGGAGGAGGGCTATGTATCAACTCCACTCGGTGGCAAAGCCAATCGATGGTCAGGCGGCGCAAATACGACGCCCAAACCCAAAAGCACATGCGTGGCCACATGCACATGCGGCAAAAAAGGACCACTCTAGGGGGAGATGGGTCGGATGGTAGCGGCCCAAGGCCCATAAAAGGGCAACTGAGCTATGGCCAAGTGGTGGTGGCCAATCGAAGTGGCGACATCGCCGATCACCACCCACAACCAATACACATGGTGCGGGCGACTATGCATCTCGCACTGTATAGGGCAAAGGCAAGCGACCCATTCTAAGCGGAGGTATAATCGGGCCAAGTGGGGCTGACCCTCACTGTCGCTGAGCTGGGGTAGAGCCTACGATGGCCAAATGGCATACGACTGCCGATGGCAAGGACCCGAGATGCACCCAAAGCGTCTAATCGGATGGAGCAAGTCAATAGGGCGAAGCAAGGTTGGAAATGGTAACCCCCTATTGAACTAGGTTGAGGTAGGCTGGACGGAGTCTGTTTGGTGGCTGAACGACGACCGGAAACACATTGGCGTCTAAAAAAACCACGGACAGTGATAGAAAAATGTGACCAAAACCCGACCAAAGTACCGGTAGCTCATAGCGGAGTGAAGAAAGCATAGTGGCGGCTGTAGCTAGTGCCTATGGGTTCCTAGCGGCCAACTAAATATAAGTCTAGTTGAGGGTGGCCGCAAACGACATCAAAATCGCAACCCCATGGCTCAAAAACTGGATTTGAAGGACATAAAAACCGAAGAAAAGTTCGGTACCTCATGGAGGAGCGAAGAGGCCATGGCGGCGGTCATGGCCAGTACCTACGGACTCATGGCAGTGAGGCAAAGAGGATCCTGACAAGAACCGATGGAATCCGATGACGGAGGAGGGAGAATAGAGTGACCGAAAATGGGCTCGGGTTTCTCACAATGTTACTGGACGTGATAAAACTTCTGGAAGTCGAAAACTTCCTCGAATACGATCTTCGGATTTCTTATATGTAATCTTTCTAATTTTTACATCTACGTCCCTAACACGCGTTAACCTCTTGGTTACACGTTGTACCTCTAAAATTTGAGTTGTAAGCGCGCAGCGAGGCCAGCGGCCCACGACTAAGCCCCACACCCAACTCTACGAGTATAAATACAGGGTAAAATACACAAATATGAATACGCTGAAGCGTTACATTTTCCCGCCGAAAATGACCAAAAAAGTAGCAAGAAAATCCCCAAAAATCGTAGAAAAATCAAGGACCTTACAGTTAGGGGCTAATCAGGGGTTTTGCTCTTCATTAGGGGCTCACTAGGCTAAAATTGGTACCGTGCACCCGATTTCAAACCGGATTAAAATTGTGCCTTCTTCTAGTCAACAAAGCTCTATCGGGGTACCCAACAATAGCTTCGGATAACCAAAACACTCTTGAGTGCCAAACTCATAATCCTAAGTCCCAAACTCAAAATCCTGAGTCCCAGGCTCTAATCAAAATATCCTAGAGTTCCCAGACTCCAAAAAGGGATGTTTTCTTTTAAAGCATTCTATCCCAATGTTTATCCTTTTGAATTGTTTCACTTCAGTGACTCAATCACCATGCTTATACGTCTTTTCAAAAAAATAATCTTGAGAATCCTCCTTTCAACAAGGACGAGTCCTCTAAAACTATCTTTCAAACATACTATCTTCATTCGTAATAAAAACAGTGGCGAAGCTAGTTTGTCTTTATCTCACACACTCCAACATGTAAAATTTATATTAAAATCCACAGATAAACATTTGATCAAACTATTATATATAAGGCAATCTCAAAGCATGCAATATATATAACATATCTGCTTCCAACAAAGTCATATATATGTGGAAATCATAAAGCATGAAATATATAAAACATATCCACTTCTAGCAGCTAATTGTTTGACTAATCGAATATACATAATAAAATTATAAACATACGGTATATAAGTCATATTCTATCTCAATGATAAATCATTCGACAAATCGAATATGTGTGCAAAAATCATAAATCATAACTTGAAAGTAATTCTAACGCATAACATGCAAGAGTCATATAATTATTAAGTTAAAAACACAACCAAAGTTCATAATCATGCTTTAAGAAAGGATAAAAGCCCCAACCTCGCTCTCCGCACAAGTTTGAAGATGATACACTAGACACCACACACTTGGACATCCACTTATGGAGTTTTAGAGGTCTCCAACCAGAAATTTTGAGTTCTTCTTTCTCTCCCATATTTCTTCATTCTCTCCCATGTTCAAAATGCGTTCTTATAGAAAAAATGGATAAACGTGAGGCTGACATGAGGCAGATAGGATTGACATGCGTCAATCATATCCGACACATTACCGATCTTATCCGCTACATCACTAGTCTTATTCGCTTCATTGTCAGTCATATCCATTGCATCATCAATACTATCTGATTCAATATTACTTTATTCAAATAATATTCTAACCTCAAAACGCGATAACTTCAAACCTTGAAGTTGAAATCGCATGTTCTTGTTACCAATGGACTTGTGTCAATGAGCCCTTTAAAACAAGACCACACATGGGTAGGTTATCCCACACTTTTCATGTGGGTATCACCCATGTGGCACACTATTTGAGGCCGTAACTTTCGACTCCGATGTCTAATTTTGGTGTTCTTAGGCTCGATACGCTTGTCTCTCTAAGCTCTACCACACCCAATGAAAACCCACCAAATATTTGCCTCTAAATAATTTAAAATCCCTAAAAACTGATAAAATAGTTTTATTATAGGCAAGAAAGCATACCAAAAATTCATAGTCATTACAAGGACTTGATGGACAAGGGATACATTAGGCCTAGTGCATCTCCATGGGGGCACACCGGTTCTCTTTGTCTTTTAGGCTTTTCATTGATTACCATATGTTGAATCAGATCACAATCAAGAATAAGTATCCTTTGCCACATATCAATGATTTGTTTGATTAATTGTAGCATGCTCAAGTGTTCTCCAAGATTGATTTGAGGTTGAGCTACCATCAACTTCATATCTGACCCAATGATGTGTCTAAGACTACTTTCAAGACACGTTATGGGCATCATTAGTTCTTGGTTATGCTTTTTGGGCTTACCAATGCACCAATACCCTTTATGGACTTGATGAATAGAGTGTTCAGACTTATTTGGATTGGTTTATCATCATCTATGTAGATGACATATTGATCTATTCAGCTAGTAAGGAGGATCATGAAAATCACTTAAGGATTGTCTCGTAAACTTTGAGAGAGAGACCACAAGCTCTATGCAAAGTTTGACAAGTGTGAATTTTCATTGGAGGAAGTGAAATTTCTAGGCCATGTCATTTCGAAAGACAATGTAGTGGTGAACCGATCTAAGGTTGAAATAGTTTTGAAGTGGGAGAAATCCAAGAATGCTTCGAGTTTCTTAGGCCTTACAGGATGCTATCAGAGGTTCATCAAATGCTTCTCTCGCAGTGCAATTCCTATGACTAAGTTGACAAGAAAGAGTGAGAAGTTTGAATAGATTAATGCATGTAATAAATGTTTCCAAGAGTTGAAGAAGAGGCTAACTTCAATGCCGGTCCTAGCTATACCTTTGGGTAGTGGAGGATTTGTTGTCTATAGTGATGTTTCACAAGAAATGCTTGGGTTGTGTGTTGGTGCATCATGGGAAAATGATAGCTTATGTTTCTCGTTAACTTAGAGTGCATTAGCGAAACTATCTAACACACGACTTGGAGTTAGTGGAAGTGGTCATTATATTGAAGATTTGGAGGCATTACCTTTATAGTGAGAAGTTTTAATTGTTACAAAACCACAAGAGTTTAAAGTATCTCTTCACCCAAAAAGACTTGAACATGATGCAAAGATGGTTGGAATTCCTTAAGGATTATGACTTCACCATTTCTTATTACCCATGTAAAGCTAATGTGGTGGCAAATACTTTGAGTAGAAAATCAGCAACTTCGGTGCCTCGTGTTCGTGGATAAGAATGGCTTTTGTATGAAGAGGCCATCAAGCTCAAAGCAGAGTTAGCATTGGAAGATACAAGAAAGTGGTTTGTTAATTTTTCCATAAGTTTCAATTTGGTGAATAAGGTGGTTAAAGCACAAAAGGTGGATGAGGAAATTCAAGCGATGAAGGCCAAGTTGCAAGAGAAAGCAGTTATTTACTTTGAGGAAGTGGCCAATTGAAGCTTAAGTTATCATGGGCAGTTATATGTGTCGAATTGTCTAGAGTTGAAGAAGCGCATTCTTTCATAGGCACATCACTCTAGGTTCTCCCTCCATCCCAGAGGAACTAAAATGTATCATTATGTGAAGCAAACCTTTTGGTGGAGAGGAATGAATATGAACATTGCTTCATTTGTGTCCAACTGTTTGATTTATCAACAGGTGAAAGTAGAGCATCATCATCCATGAGGTGTCCTACAACCTCTACTTATTCCAGAGGGGAAGTGGGAGAATGTGGCCATTGAATTTGTTTTAAGACTTCCTAGATTGCCAAGTGGCAATGACGCAGTGTGGGCTATCATTAATAGACTCACTAAGTCAGCTCACTTTATTGTTATAATGATGACTACTTCCTTTGATATGTTGACAGCGCTTTATGTGAAGGAGATTGCTCAATTACATGGAGTTCTTGTATCCATAGTTCCAATAGAAATATGACTTTAATCTTTGACCATTAACTTTAAAACATTTCCATTACTTGGGTCCTCAATTTTAATTGTCCCATAAGGATAGACTGTCTTTACAATGAAGGGACTAGTCCAACGAGATTGAATTTTTCCTGGAAATAAATGCAATTTTGAGCTATACAAACGGACCTTTTGAGAGGATTCAAAAGATTATCTAAGAATCATTTTATCATGTAACACCTTCATTCGATCCTTATAAATTTTAGCACTTTGATAAGCATTAGTCTAGATCTATTCTAACTCATTAAGTTGAAGTTTTCTATGTGAGCTAGCCTCATCAAGGGAAAAATTAAAAGATTTAATAGCCCAGTAAACTCTATGTTCCAATTCTACAAACAAGTGACAAGCTTTGCCATAGACAAGCCTATATGGTGACATCCCAATGGAAGTTTTAAAAGTAGTACAATAAGCTCAGAAAGCATCTGTCAATCTAAGAGACCAATCTTTGCGGTCTGGCTTTACCATTTTCTCTAATATGTGCTTAATTTCCCTATTTGAGACCTCAACTTGCCCACTGGTCTAGAGATGATAGGGTGTAGCCATTTTATAATTGATGGAATATTTTTTTAGCAAAGACTCAAATGCCCTATTACAAAAATGACTACCTTCATCACTAATTATGGCTTAAGGTGTACCAAAGTGAGAAAAAATGTATTCTTTCAAGAACTTGACCATAACTTTATGGTCATTTGTCTTGCATGGTACAACTTCAACCCATTTGGAAACATAATCTACAGCGACAAGGATAAACAAGTTACCAAAAGATGGGGGAAATGGGCTCATGAAATCAATGCTCCACACATCAAAAAGTTCAACAATCAAAATGGGGTTAAGGGGCATCATATTTCTATGAGAGATTCCACCTAACTCTTGACAATGCTAACAAGCTTTACAGAATTGGTGGGTATCATGAAAAAGTGTGGGCCAATAGAAACCACATTGCAAATTTTTTGCAGTTGTCTTCTTAATGCTAAAATGTTCACCACATGCCCGAGAATGACAAAAGGAGAGGACACTATGTTGCTCATTATTAGGAACCCATCTCCTAATGATTTGATCCGAACAATAATTGAATAAATATGGATCATCCCAAAAGAATTGTCTAACCTAAGCTAAAAATTTTGTTCTATCTTGCTTTGTCCACTCACTAGGAATTTGACTTGTAACAAGATAGTTAACATTATCTACATACCAAGGGGACTGGGAAACTGAAAATAATTGCTCATCAGGGAATAACTCATTAAGGGACAAAGACTCCTCAGTGGACTAAAAAACTAGCCTAGACAAGTGATCTACTACCACATTCTCAAAACCTTTCTTATCTCTAATTTCCAAATCAAATTCTTATAGCAACAAGATCCATTTAATCAAACGAGGTTTAGCATCTTTCTTGGAAAGAAGATATCTCAATGCTGCATGATTAGAAAAGATGATGACCTTGGATCCTATAAGGTAAGACCTAAAATTCTCTAAAGCAAAGACAACAACTAACAATTCTTTCTCAGTGATTGAATAATTAAGTTGGGCATCATTTAGGGTCCTACTAGCATAGTAAATGACATGTGGTAATTTGTTTACTCTTTGCTCCAAAACAGCTATGATCGCATAATTAGAAGCATCACACATAATCTCAAATGGCACCTTCTAGTTAGGTGGTTGAATGATAGGTGTGGAAGTCAATGATTTCTTAAGCTTCTCAAAAGCTTGTAGATAGACATCATTAAAGATAAAAGAGGAATCTTTTGCAAGTAAATTAAACAATGGTTGGGTAATCTTGTTAAAGTCTTTAATGAACCTATGATAAAACCATGCATGTCCTAAGAAAGACCTGACTTCCTTCACTAAACATGGTCGTGGAAGGCTAGAAATCAAATTAATATTAGCCTTCTCAACCTTAATGCCATCCTTAGAAACTACATGCCCAACAACAATTCCCTTATGAACCATGAAATGAAAATTTCACAGTTCAAGACAATATTATTTTCTCTACACCTAATTAACACTAATGTCAGATAGTGTAAACACTCTTCGAAAGAGTTTCTAAAAACTGAGAAATCATCCATAAACACCGCAAGAAAATGTTCTACCATATCAGAGAAGATGCTCATCATACATCGCTGGAAAGTGGCAGATGCATTACATAGTCCAAAAGGCATTCTCCTATAGGCAAATGTCTTAAAAGGGCAAGTAAAATTTGTCTTTTCTTGATCCTCAGGTGCAATAGGAATTTGGTTATAACCAGAGTAACCATCTAGATAATAGTAAAAAACATGTCCAGCTAACCTCTCAAGCATCTGATCAATGAAAGGAAAGGGAAAGTGGTCCTTGCTTGTGACCGAGTTTAATTTTCTATAGTCACTACAAACTCACCAATGAGTGGTGTCATGCCCCGGTGCCCGCCCGACCTGAGCCGAACCCAGTCCAAGGGCCAACTGAAGCACACGAGGGGGACAAGATTGCATTGCGGAAGACTTTAACCCCTTAATTAGGTATTTAACACATACACGGAGTTGCGCACTTTTAGTCCTTTGAGCAAGAGAAATAAGGAAGAATAAAAGAGGATAACACTTCTGAAATAAATCCTCACTCTCAACCCACATACTTATCATCCTAAGCCGACACATGACTATAATAAGGAAATATTAGACAAGTCTAAAAGAATTAAATACACGTGAGTCTGAAATATAAACATCCATACAAGGTGTTCTATGATCATAATAGCATAAATCAAAAGACAAAGTAACATCTGGTAGCATCCATGCTTAATCCCACGCATATCCCAGTCGTCCCTCATACAGGGAATCTTGATTAACTGCATGTCATGCCATGCAGCCCCAAAGCAAAACATAGAAAGAGGGGTGAGTAAAACTCAGTAAGGTTTGAAATACGATAACATTAATTAGAAAACCCCCACGAAACATCAGCATGGTAATTCAGATCAACATATCACATAATATCCCCATTTATGATGTCACGACCCGAGATTTTATAAAATATATAAAGAATTAAAAAGTAAAATGTTTGCTCGGGTCGCAACCATACACATATAACCATAAACGTAACATGAGATATTTTATTCCCCAGGAAATATACTATCTGTGTACAAACACATAAGTAAAGATATAAACAAGTCTTCTCAAGCCAAAAATATACTTAGAAAACTATTGGTGTAATCGTAGACTTGTGGTCACCAGCTGAAGCTCCCAAAAAGTATCTTTTACTGCTTTCTTCTATACTTGTCTATTCCACATTGGGCTCTGCAAGGTCTGGGGGGTGGTGAGTATTTTAAACCACTCAGTAGGGGTACTTATCCTATTAGACATAAATATAACACTTGGTAGTTTGTAAATAACAAGGTAAATAGACAATACTTTTCAAAAAAAACTGTAAGGGTGTGCCTCTCATCCAAAAACTTCCCTAGGGCTTCTTCCTACGTATCAAAGATGCTTCTAGGGTTTGTATTACTATTAAATAGTTTGCTGCGGGTACAAAGCAGCGGCCTCTTACTCCTCTACAGATTTTTCGTAAAACACTCTGTGCTTGTAGAGGGAAGAGCCACCCGTGCTCATGGGGCGCCGGGATCTAGAGAGCAGAGAGTTTTCCCATGATACTCTCTACCCTAGCACGCGTAGCCTTGATAGTTGCCCTTCTTTAGGGGCGAATCAAGGATCTTGCCCTTCGTTAGGGGCTCACCAGGCTAATGTGCATACCGTGTATCTGATTCCAAACCGGATTTCCCTGTGTACTCTTAATTATAGAACTCTATCGGTACGCCTACCAATTTGAGTTCCAACAATTAAACCTCTTATATACCCATCTCAAACAGGAATTTCCTTCTCTTTTTCTTTTTCTACGAAGATCAATCTTTCAAAATCCTAGCCTCGCCTTTACAAGTCATGGTCGTGTTACTGACAACGATTATAAAGATAGGGTTAGTTGCTCATTCCAACGAGACAACTACCCCTTCTCTAGCTCATCTCAGTAACTCAGTGGTCATGATTGTACGTATTTTCTAAAATCATTTTTATAGAGCAACAATTTCATGAAAACCGTCTTTCAATCTTATCGTACTTTAAAATAATGGCGAAGCTAGATTTTCTTTACATCACATATAACAAAAAGCATAATTCCTAATTAAATTCAAAAGATAAACACTTAATAAATCAAGTATACGAGGCAATTATAAAACATACACGGAAAGTAACTAAAATTATTCATATAAACTTTTAAAGACAACCAATGTAAGTATTTAAGTCATAAAAGAGGATAAAAGCCCCTACCTCGATTTTCGTGTGAGAAAATAAATAATACTCCGAGTAGTCCAAAATTAAATAGCAGATTTCAGGGCTATAGAGATCTCAAAATAGAAAAATAACTCTGCCATGACGTTCAACACGCTCAATTTTAGTAGAAACGCCTCTTAAACAACTAAAATCAGACTTAAAACGAAGAAGAATTGAAGAAAAGAAGTTTTGAAATGAACTGCATAAGAACTAGCCGCTATTTATAGGGAAAAAGCAGTAACGCGTGTCATACATGCGTCACACATCTGATGCATCACTAACGCATGTCAGATGTGTCAGTCGCACCACTGACGCACGTCCTGATGCGCGTTCTTGACGCATGTCAGCGTTCTGACGCGCGCAGATTTCTGACGCAATTTTTTTTTTAAATCTTAAAAGTCTTATATCTTTTTATCCCGATATCGGAATTTTGCATTCTTTATACCGATGGATTCATATTGACAAGCCCTTTGATACTAGACCAAAGTTGGATAAGTTATCTCATATTTTTAAATTGGGTCTCACCCGTATGATACATTTCCCGAGGTCATAATCTTTCATCCCGACCTCCGTTTCGCGTGTTCTTGGGTTCGTTACGCTCGTCTCACTAAGCTTTATTTAATATACTTCACATATAAAAATTATAAAAAGTACTTAAAAACTTACGGATGTTACATATGATTAATCCCCTTACCATACCCCTAATTACATAGGTACTCATCCTTCATGCAAGTGTCTCATACATACTAATTTTGGCATGAATAGTCACATCATGGCATAGCATCCATCCTGCATAATAAGTGGTTCTCACACAACCACATCCATAATCATGCACATCATGCCGGTCATCTTCATAGCATTCAACCTGCAAATCATGTAAACTCAACACGCAATCACATAATTCATATTCATATTATTCATCCATAGGTCATTCACTATGCACAATAAGAATCTCAATCACACGATACTAAATCATGTATAATAAGTCATATTCACATGTGTCACATAATCTCAATTATCCCTACACAACCAGTATAACCTGGGCATAATATTATCTTATACAAATGCATCATCAATAAATAGTAAATGTCTTCGTCATGGAGAAAAATACAATTATATCACCCGCTCTGGAAGTGGTCCGATTTCCTAATTGGAAACTTAGGGCATTGTCTACTCTGGACCTAGTCCAATTTCCTTACATAAACTTGGGGCTTTTGTGGTAGTCAGCCCCTCTGCTCGCCCTGGACTATTCAAAAGGGAAGGTCTAAATTCCTTACGGAAACCTAGAGCAATCTGCTCGCCAGGGATGGTCCTAGCCGGGAACGTTCGAATTCCTTACTGAAACCTAGAGCAGTGTGTTCACCCTAGACATCTTTGCAGTAGGAGAGTCTAAATCCCACACGGGGAACCAAGAACACGTGGTAGCCAGTGCACAAAGGCATACCACCCTAGATTCTCAGGGTCCAGGTTTGACTGTCTCAAGAAAATCTCAACCGCATCAAAATGACTCACTCAACCTGGGGAGGATCCATGCTCCAATCAGGAACTCAAATAGAAACATATCCTTTCAGCCCAACTAATTTTTTATTAAGCCAACGGTCGATTAATCCTACATGCAATCTCACATAATTACATCTAATCGATCAACCACGGCTAAATCTCAATAAAAACTCATTCAAAAATATGTTTCATGATGCATGCAACATGGTACATACATGGGCAAGGCATACATGAATCCTAATTCGTGATAAGTGTTCTCATCAGCCCCTCATGAATCATCATAATCATTCCCCCACATGTGTGTGTACATGGTAGAAACATTTGATTCTAAACATATGAACATGCCTTGTAAATAACTCATCTTCATATCAGACATACACATCAACATCTAATCATGGTCCCAACTAAAATCATAGGTGAAACCCATAAAAAACAATCAATCAAGTCAAGTATAACATCATGCTAAACCTATGTAAGCAGATTCACACCACACTTGAACCTAGACATAACACCATCATTCACCCAAATTTAATCACATTATATGAAGACATATCAGTTCGTTATCATGCTATAATTTTGCTAGAATCATGCTTAAAATATAAGGAACCATTCAACCATAGATTCAAAATAAGTGATCCTAACATGTGTAGCCATCAATATGCAATTTTACATAATAATTAAATACTCTTCATAATTTCTAACATCAATAACATACCCTTCTAATGGCTCATTCTAGCATAAATTACTCAACATAATGATGAGAAAAGGTATTTAAGAGTAAAAGTGTAAAAATAAGCAAAAGAAACAAATGGCCCAAACTACTATACAGTCGTTCGATCGGCCTGCAAGGCCGTTTGATGGGCTACTAGGCCGTTCTATTGGCATAATGACAGATACTAGTTCATCTTCCCCACTTCGAATTTCAAACCGAAACTTCACATACACTTCATAAATCATCAAATAACATCCCCAAACTTCATTATAATCCAATCCATGCTTCCAGAACATCAAGTCTAGCTATGACTAAACATAAAACCTAAGAAATTTCATTAAAAATCAAACCTTTCTCAAATCGCCATTAAAGTTATAATCATGGAACCCATTCAAAACCACATCAAAACTTAAATCTGAATCACAACAATGTTTGAGACTAAAACCCTTACTTTCTAGCAAGTTCTTGATTCGTAATGGCTCTTCAAACTCCTTCAAAACCTACCCAAAATATGATTTTTATTAATACCTCACAAATCCGATTTTTAAAACACCTAAAACCTTCAAGAAAAAGTAAATCTAGGGTTCAAGAGACCCAAAAACGAAATTTTAAACATTAGGTTTTAAAATAGAAACCAAATTAGTAGTTTTTGAGTGAAATTCAAGATTAATCCAAAGCAAAGGAATAAATTTGAAAGATTTTAAGGAAAGCCCTAATGGATTAATGAAATCTTAAGCAAAATCATACCTTAATCTCCTTTCTCCTTTAGGAAAATCCATTAGGATCTTAACTCTAGGTCTCAGCCATTTCCCAATTGGGAAAGTGATTGTGTCATTCCTTTTATAGTAAAGGGTAGGGTGGACCTAATTAACTAGTGGGGTACAAATACAATTTTATACTAAAAATAGTAAACCTTACTTATTTGAAATCCAATTTGATGTCTGAAAATTTTGAAATAATTACTCAGGGTCTTAGGTTAATGTTAGAGTCATTTTTCACTAGAAATTTGAGTTTTACATGTGGGGCCCACGGTGGGTCCCTCCAACCCTAACTTTTCGAGGAAAATATTAAAAATTCCAAAAGTTCTAGAAAAATATCAAATGACTTAAATTAACTTAAAAACCATAAATGTGAAGAAAAATTCTATTAAAACTTTTGTTAACCACTTTAATTTCAAAAATAGACAAGACCAATTAAAATTGACATCAATAGCAATTAAATAGATTAAATAAATTGGCTTAATTTTAGGGATCTTACAAGTGGTCATTCTAGTGGGGACAAATTCATTACTCTCATTCTTGACTACAGTGATTCCTAATTTCCTGGGGACAACTTGAATAGGGCTAATCCAAGATGGTATGCCCCGGCACCTACCCGACTTGAGCCGAACCCGGTTCAAGGGCTGGTCGAAGCACAAAGGGGCGACTAAATTGCATTGCAGAAGTCTTAACCCCTCTAGCGGGTGAATAACTGACACAGTCTTAGTATTTCGATCATATCTTTTTATGTATAATTCGGATTGATACGATTCTGGTGGCAATGGAAAGAAGACTTACGTGGCTACAAGTATTATTTCAGGAAGAAATTCCAAATTCCGAAGATATATAGGTCTAATCAGGCAATCAATCAGGATAAAATCTAGAGATATGATTTAACTTTCTCCTTTGAAGCAACCCTTTCTTTTCCTATAAATAGAGGGGTGGACGTGATAGATGGGGCATTCTCTCCTCTTTGGAGCTCTCTTCTCCTATTTCCTTCTCTCATTTTGCATTTTTGTTTTTATTTTTAATGTAATGGTTTTCTAAAGCTCTCAAGCTAAGGCTAGGAATGAAACTTGTACTTGATGTTTAATAGATACTTTGATTCAAGTAAGTTCTTTATCATTTTAAATTGATGTTTCATATTTAAGGAGTTTATAATCTATATAATTATTTGATTCAACGTTGACGAAAGGCACGCTAAATGCTTATAATTCCCTGTGATTATACACTTAATACTTTCACGTAGTAAACAATCAATTACTATTGTTCTATTTCAAAGTTCTTTAAAAGATAAATTTTCCGATTGAGACAAATTTTCATTTGATCTTAATTGAGTTATCATTTGAATAAAGTATACATTAGAGATTTATTACAAGTGAATTTTTGATGCCTTAGCACTTTCTCTTTGAATTGTCTCTTATTATCTATTTTACTTTTCTTCTCTATTTTATTCTCTTCGTAATAGTTTTCTGTGTCACACAAGGCTTTCCCTGTGGATCGACCTTGTTTACTATAGTTGACAAGTAAAAAAAAAGAAATCTGAACTAGACTCCTTCATAGCCTTAGTTTGGACGTAACAACAAATTGGCGCCGTTGCCGAGGATTGCAACGTGTGACAAGAATCCTTTACGAAAAACTCACTCTAACTTTACTAATTCTCTAACTTTTATTCTTGCACACACTCTCTTTAAATTCAGTCATTTACTATATGTCATTTACTTTTAGTACTTAAATTCTGTAATTTTTCTTTTTTTTTAGACTGGAGGCACTACCCACGTTACTACCGAAAATTTTTCGGGATCAAACGTGTCCTTGATAGTGCCTTTGGCCTTATTTTTGCAATTTTAATTTTTGTCTATTAACTTCTAACCCTCTAACTTTTTAATATTTTGTCATTTAATTTTTGCACTTTTACTTTCGTTTGTTATTAAAAAAAAAATTGTTGTTGCATGTTCATATGGGTGCGTTATAATTTTGGACGATTGAAAAAAGTGAACAAATCTTTTGAAAATTATCTTTATTTTGATACAATAGAGGATCTAAGAACTAATGAGGAACTAAGAAGTAATAATGGAGATAATAATGCACAAAATATTCAAGTTAAAACCTTGCGTGATTATTTGCAACCAACTAGATCAAGTTCTCCTTCTTGCATGATTTTTCCAACTAATGTGGGTGGTTTTGAACTCAAGCTGGGTGTAATTCAATTACTACCCAAATTTCATGGCTTAGATTCAGAAAGCTCATATTTGCATTTAAAAGAGTTTGAAGAGGTTTGTGCAACTTTGCCAAACCAAAATATTTCAAATGATGCTATTAGATTAAAACTCTTTCCTTTTTCTTTAAAGGAAAAGGCAAAAAATTGGTTGAATTCTTTGAAGCCAAGATCCATTGGATCATGGCAAGAAATGTAAAGAGAATTTTTGAAAAAGTTTTTCCCTACCCATAAAACTAATACACTTCGAAAGAATATCATGAATTTTTCACAAAAAGAAAATGAGACTTTCTTTCAATGTTGGGAGAGATTTAAAGAACTTTTGTTGTTGTGCCCACATCATGGATATGAAACATGGCGTACAATTAGTTTCTTTTATAATGGCTTATCTTCTCAAATGAGGCAATTTGTTGAAATGATGTGTAATGGAGAGTTTTTGAGTAAAGAACCTGAGGAAGCATGGGACAATTTTGATGTGTTAGCTGAAAATGCTCAATCATGGGAAGATTCTAATGAATTTGAAAGTAGTAATAAAACCAAATCTAATGGGGCAACTAAGGGGGGCTTGTACCTTCTTAAAGAAGAGGATGATGTAAAAGCAAAAATTACAAGTTTAACTAGAAAAGTTGAGGCTATGGAAATTAATAGGGAAAACATGTCTAAAGCTTCTCAAAAAGCACAAGATATTTGTAGTATATGTGAGAGTGATGGACACCAAACACAGGATTGTCCAACAATCCCTGCTTTTCAAGAGGTGTTGCATACTCAAGCAAATGCTATGAATACTTACAAAAAGCCATTTTCTTCTCCTTATATTCCTAATTGGAGAAATCATCACAACTTTAGTTGGAGAAATGAGTCTAATGTGCAAGTACCCCCTTCTTCCTCAAATTATGTTCCACCACATAAGAAGACTTTTGAAGACACATTGCAAACATTCATGCAAAGTCAAGCAACAATCAACAACCAAACAATGTAAGCCATCAATGACTTGAAGACTTCTATCACTCAATTGACCACAGCTTTGAGCACTCAAGAAAAAGGGAAGTTTCCTTCTCAACCTCAACCAAATCCTAAAGGTCAAATTGTAATTAAAAATTTAAATTCTTCAAGTTCACAAGAAGAGCATGCTAAGTCCATCACCACTTTGAGAAATGGAAAAGTTATTAACAAAGACATTCCAATGAAGGTTGTTGAACCTAAGGAGTCTTTGAATTCTAAACATGGTGATGAACTTGACAACTTTGATTGTGTTGCTCCAATTCCTCCTCCTTTTCCTCAAAGGTTACAATCTTCCTCTAAATTGGTGCCAAATGGTGACATTCTTGAAATTTTTAAACAAGTGAAGATTAACATTCCTCTCTTAGATGCCATTAAACAAATTCCATCTTATGCTAAATTTTTGAAAGATCTTTGTACAATTAAGCGTAAGCTAAATGTACAAAAGAAGGCATTTTTGACAGAACAAGTAAGTGGAATTTTGCAACACAACACCCCACCCAAATATAAAGATCCTGGTTGTCCAACCATATCTTGTATAATTGGGAATTATAGAGTTGAAAAAGCTTTACTTGATCTTGGGGCAAGTGTTAATCTCTTACCTTATTCTGTTTATGAACAATTGGGACTTGGTGAATTGAAGCCCATAAGCATTACACTTCAACTTGCAGAGCGCTCAGTTAAAAGACCAAGAAGAATTGTTGAGGATGTGTTAGTACAAGTAGAAAAGTTTTACTTTCCTGTTGATTTTATTGTTTTGAACACACAACCAGTTTTGAATGCTTGTACTCAAATTCCTGTCATATTAGGCCGCCCATTTCTTGCTACTTCTTATGCTCTTATTAATTGTAGAAATAGTGTTATGAAGCTTTCTTTTGGAAATATGACTTTGGAACTGAACATTTTTAATATTTGCAGGCAACCAGGTGATGATGACGTGGATGTGCATGAAGTGAATCTTTTAGAAAGTCTTGTTGATGACATGGCTACTATTTCTTCATTTTCTGACCCTCTTGAAGCATGTCTTTCTTATTTTAACTTTGATGATGATGTTATGATTAATGATGTAAATTCCTTGTTGGAGTCAACTCCATTATTAGATACTGATAGGTGGAAGGCCCGCTTTGAGGAGTTACCTCCTAATAGCGCTCCTCTCCCCTCAAGTGTCCAACCACCCAAGCTAGACTTGAAACCCCTCCCTACTGAACTTAAATATGCTTATCTTGGTGAGGGAGAGACATTTCCTGTGGTTGTCTCTTCAATGTTGGATAGGGAGCAAGAGCATAAGTTGCTCGAAGTCCTTAGAAATCACAAGAATGCCATTGGGTGGACCATTGCTGATATCAAGGGGATTAGTTCCCTGATTTGTACACATAGGATCTTCATGGAAGAAAATGCAAAACCTGTGAGACAAATGCAACGGAGGTAGTGAGAGCAGAGGTTCTAAAATTATTGGATGTGGGTATCATTTACCCCATTTCTGACAGTCCATGGGTGAGTCCCACCCAAGTTGTCCCCAAAAAGTCTGGAGTGACAGTGGTAAAGAATGGTAATGATGAGTTAATTCCCACTAGAGTCACCACTGGTTGGCGGATGTGCATAGATTATAGGAAATTAAATTCCGTCACTAGGAAAGACCACTTCCCCTTGCCATTCATGGACCAAATCCTAGAGAGGGTAGCCGGTCATCAATTTTATTGTTTTTTAGATGGTTATTCAGGATACAACCAAATTGAGATTGCACTTGAAGATCAAGAAAAAACAACCTTTACATGTCCATTTGGTACCTTTGCATATCGAAGGATGCCGTTTGGGTTATGTAATGCTCCTACCACATTCCAAAGGTGCATGATGAGCATCTTTAGTGACATGGTGGAGCGGTTTTTGGAAGTTTTTATGGATGATTTTTCTATTTTTGGTGATCCTTTTGATGATTGTCTTGATAACTTAGAAAAAGTTTTGGTGAGATGTGAAGAGAAAAATCTAGTTTTAAATTGGGAAAAGTGTCATTTTATGGTTACTACTGGAATAGTACTTGGTCACATTGTTTTACGTGTGGAATTCAAGTGGACAAGGCAAATATTGAATTGATTGCTAATTTGCCTAGTCCAAAGTCCACAAAAGATGTTAGATCCTTTCTAGGGCATGCCGGTTTTTATAGAAGATTTATTAAGAATTTTAGTGTGATATCTAGACCGTTGTGTAATCTTCTATCTAAAGAGCATTCTTTTGAGTGGTCAAATGCATATGAAGAAGCTTTCACAAAGCTTAAGAACATGTTAGTGTCCGCACCCATCATGCAACCCCCAGATTGGAACCTTCCTTTTGAAATTATGTGTGATGCAAGTGATTATGCCGTTGGGGCTGTTTTAGGGCAAAGGAAAGATAAGAAACCTTGCGTAATTCATTATGCAAGTAAAACTTTAAATAGTGCCCAAATGAACTACTCCACCAATGAAAAAGAACTTATTGTTGTAGTATTTGCACTTGACAAATTTAGATCCTACTTGATTGGCTCTCAAATTATCATTTTTACTGACCATGCAGCTTTGAAGTACCTTTTGAGCAAACAAGATACAAAGCCCAGATTGCTCCGATGGATACTCCTACTCCAAGAGTTTGATCTTACAATCAAAGACAAGCAGGGAGTAGAGAATGTGGTGGCGGATCATCTTTTCAGATTGGAATTTTCTGATTCTTCAGAAAACATTCCAATCCAACACACATTCCCCGATGAACAACTTTTTGTCGTCTCACATCCTTCATGGTATGCCGACATTACCAACTACTTGGTGACAGGTAAAGTTCCCCACCATTGGTCTCCTTAAGATAAAAAGAGATTCTTCACTAAGGTAAAGCATATCTTTTGGGACGACCCCTATCTCTTTAAGTACTGTCCAGATCAAATAATAAAGAGATGTGTGCCTGATTCTGAACAAGTAAGTATCATTTCTTTTTGTCATTCTGAAGCTTGCGGTGGTCACTTCTCTAAAAAGACCACCGCTAAAATTTTGTAATGTGGTTTTTACTGGCCGATGTTTTTCAAAGATGTTCATGAATTTTGCAAAACTTGTGAAAGGTGTCAAAAGTTAGGAGCCATTTCTCATCGAAATATGATGCCCCTTAACCCCATATTGGTTATTGAGATTTTTGATTGTTGGGGCATTGATTTCATGGGACCTTTTCCTCCTTCTTTTGGCTATGTTTATATTTTAGTTGCTGTCGATTATGTTTCTAAGTGGATTGAGGCTGTTCCAAGCAAAACCAATGACCACAAAGTCGTTGTGCGCTTTTTAAAAGAAAATATATTTTCAAGGTTTGGAACACCTCGAGCCATTATAAGTGACGGGGGGTCATATTTTTGCAATAAGCCTTTTGAGGCTTTGATGAGGAAGTATGGGATTACCCATAAAGTAGCTACCCCCTATCACCCACAAACAAGTGGACAAGTTGAGATTTCTAATAGGGAAATTAAATATATTTTGCAAAAAATGGTAAATCCAAATGGTAAAGATTGGTCTTTACGGCTAACCGATGCTCTTTGGGCTTACCGTACCGCTTTTAAAACCCCAATTGGCATGTCTCCTTACGGTTTGATTTTTGGAAAAGCTTGTCACTTGCCTGTGGAGTTGGAACATAGGGCATATTGGGCAATCAAAGCTTTGAATTTTAACTTTGATAAGGCTGGCTTAAATAGACAATTGCAAATCAATGAGTTAGAAGAAATTCGACGTGATGCTTATGAGAGTTCAAAACTTTACAAAGAGAGAATGAAGGCTTTTCATGATAAAAATATTTTACGAAAAACTTTTGAGCCATTTCAAAAGGTTTTATTGTACATCTCTTTCCAGGAAAATTAAGATCACGTTGGACAGGTCCTTTCATTGTAAAAATTATTTTTCCTTATAGAACTGTTGAAATTGAGAACCCAAAAAATGGTGATGTTTTCAAAGTTAATGGCCAACCTTTGAAACCATTTTTAGACCATTTTGTCCCTGAAGTTGAGTCTACACCTCTTGAAAATCCAAATTATGAGGTTTGATTTTCTTTTCATGATTTTTCACCAAAAAAAAAAATTACATTGAGGTCAATGTTTAGTTTAGGTTTGGGGGTGTAGAAAGATATTTTTCTTTATATTTTTTTTTGTTTTACTTAAAAAAATGAAAAATTGAAAAAAATTAATTAGATTAATGACATCAGACTACTTAGAATATGACTTGACAGATTTAATGATTTTGAGTTCTGATTACTTCATATTGGTTTTTTGTGCTCCTATTTTGAAAAATAAAATAAAGCAAGACATTTGCCTAAGTGAGAATTCAAGCCCTTGATTATGGTCTTACATCTTGGTGGATATCATTGAATCTAAGTAATTATTTTCTTATGAGAGTAAAACTTTGGCATGATCTAGTAGTATTCATGTTATCATGATAGAGTTTTGAGCTTCACTATTCTTGGTTTGTAGAACAATCGAGGACTTGTTGTCAACACAATTCAAGTTGATTGTATAATGTGCTCAAGAAAAAAAAATCAAAAAAATGTGAAAAAAAAGAATGAAAAAAAATTAAAGTCACTCTATTGAGTAGACCGGGACTCAGCATGCCTCACTAAACATAGGGTGTTCGAGTCAAAAGGTAGAGTTGACTAATTTATGACATGCATAGCCTTGAAGCCTATTTGGTTCAAGTTATTAAGCCTGAGGGGTGCTTTAACACCTAGTGCCCTGAGCCAACTGGATTGGGAGTCACTGGCCTAACACTTGTTACATGGATCTTATAGAAAGCTAAAAAGGCTAAGCCGTACACATGTCATGTGAGATGAGCATAAAATTCTAGTAGGACACTATGCAATTATATCTTGAATGAGTTGGCAGGTGATCTAGGGTGTTTTACTTTTCAAGGAAGGTTTTGCATGATTCTCTATTATGATCTCTTGAAGATGAATGGATGCCAATGCCTATTTAGTATTAAAATTGAAATTGTTGAGTGGACATGAGACACATTGAGTTGTTCGATTCATAAGAATGGGATTGTATAATTACTTGGCAATGTCTGTTTTTCTAAAACTATTATGTATGTATGAGTACATGCTACCAATATGAAGTTGTTAGAATGAATTATTGTTTCAAAAGACAAGTTATATTATGCATGATTGATTTTACTAAATGAAGTTACATGTTTAGGAGGAGTTGATTTGTAAATTTGACGTGGTTTTAATTTTTATTTTCTTTTAACATTCTAGTTTTGAATTTTGTGGGTATATTCATTGCAAACCCTCACGAGACACAACTCGTCTACTAGTGTAAGCTAGGGGTTTAAAGGCTTATTGCATATGCTAAATGCAATCGAGATTTCCTGCGGAAGTGGAGTAGTTAGTTTTGTTTTCTATTGTTTTAATTTTTGTTTTGCTCGAGGACTAGCAAAAAGTAGGTTTGGGGGTATTTGATGCACTGAAATAATGTTTAATAAAATGTTTTCAAATTTCTATTTGCAATCCTATTTTGTGTTAATTCATTGCTGATTTGGGCTATTTATGTTTTGAACAAGTTAGTTGGACCTTAATTGAGTTTACATGTCTAAACAGGCTTCAACAAGATATAACTGGAAGAGGAAGTTAAGCCCAACTACCCAAAGCTATTTAAAAGTCAAGAATGGGCTCCTAATGGTCTAAACATGCATAGAATGGTCGAACACAACCTTGTGGACCCATTTGATTTGAGATTTGTATGAATAGAACTAAATTATGAAAGAAGTTGATTCTGACAGATTGACACAGCCTTAGTATTTCGATCATATCGTTTTATATATAATTCGGATTGATACGATTTTGGTGGAAATGGAAAGAAGACTTCTGTGGCTACAAGTGTTATTTCAGGAAGAAATTCCAAATTCCGAAGATATATGGGTCCAATCAGGCAATCAATCAGGATGAAATCTGGAGATATGATTTAACTTTCCCCTTTGAAGCAACCCTTTCTTTTCCTATAAATAGAGGGGTGGACGTGATAGATAGGGCATTCTCTCCTCTTTGGAGCTCTCTTCTCCTATTTCCTTTTCTCATTTTGCATTTTTATTTTTATTTTTATTGTAATGGTTTTCTAAAGCTCTCAAGCTAAGGCTAGGAATGAAACTTGTACTTGATGTTTAATAGATACTTTGATTCAAGTAAGTTCTTTATCATTTTCAATTGATGTTTCATATTTAAGGAGTTTATAATCTATATAATTATTTGATTCAACGTTGACGAAAGGCACGCTAAATGCTTATAATTCCCTGTGATTATACACTTAATACTTTCACGTAGTAAACAATCAATTACTATTGTTCTATTTCAAAGTTCTTTAAAAGATAAATTTTCTGATTGAGACAAATTTTTATTTGATCTTAATTGAGTTATCATTTGAATAAAGTATACATTAGAGATTTATTACAAGTGGATTTTGATGCCTTAGCACTTTCTCTTTGAATTGTCTCTTATTATCTATTTTACTTTTCTTCTCTATTCTATTCTCTTCGTAATAGTTTTCTGTGTCACACAAGGCTTTCCCTGTGGATCGACCCTTGTTTACTATAGTTGACAAGTAAAAAAAAGAAATCTGAACTAGACTCCTTCATAGCCTTAGTTTGGACGTAACAACAATAACTAACATGGAGTCGCGCACTGTAGTCCTTTGTGTGAGAGAAATAAGGTAAAAATAAAAGAGGATAACATTTCTGAAATAAATCCTCAAATGTAACACACATGCTTAATATTTTGAGCCTAAACCCAAGGCTCAAATCAGAAAATCTTAGACAAGTCTAAAAGTATAAGATACACGAGTTTGAAACATAATCATCCACATAAAGTGTTTTATGATCATAATAGCATAAATTAGAAGACAAAATAACACCCGGAGGTATCCATGCCTATTTCCATGCATATCACAGTTGTCCCTCATATAGGGAATCCTGATTAACTGCATGTTATGTCATGTAACCCCAAAATAATACATAGAAAGTGGGGTGAGTAAAACTTAGTAAGGTTTGAAATACAATAAAATTAATTAGAAAACAACTACAACACATCAATATGGTAATTCAGATCTACATTTCACCTAATCTTCTCATTTCTGATTAATTCCCTTACCATACCCCTATTTACCCATAAGTAATCATTCTGGATACAAGTATCTCATACATACTAATCATGACATGAATAATCACATTATAGCATAACATCCATCTTGCATAATAAGTGATTCTCATTCAATCACATCATGTATAAACATCATATATAACCTGCATGAGTAGTGTCTCTAACACACATTCAGATCATGCATAATAAATCATTCTCCTTCATATACATTCAACCTACATAACACGTGTCTCTAACACATAATCGTATAATGCATATTCATATCATTCATCCATAAATCATTCACCCTGCATGATAAGAGTCTCAATCACACGTACTAAATCATTGATAATAAATCATATTCACAAGTATCACATAATCTCAATTATCCCTACACAACCTGTGTAACTGTTACGTCCAAACTAAGACTATGAAGGAGTCTAGTTCAGATTTCTTTTTTTTTACTTGTCAACTATAGTAAACAAGGTCGATCCACAGGGAAAGCCTTGTGTGACACAGAAAACTATTACGAAGAGAATCGAATAGAGAAGAAAAGTGAAATAGATGATAAGAGACAATTCAAAGAGAAAGTGCTAAGGCATCAAAAATCCACTTGCAATAAATCTCTAATGTTTACTTCATTCAAATGATAACTCAATCAAGATCAAATGAAAATTTATCTTAATCGGAAAATTTATCTTTTAAAGAACTTTGAAATAAAACAATAGTAATTGATTGTTTACTACGTGAAAGCATTAAGTATATAATCACAGGGAATTATAAGCATTCAACGTGCCTTTCGTCAACGCTGAATCAAATAATTGTATAGATTATAAACTCCTTAAATATGAAACATCAATTTAAAATGATAAAGAACTTACTTGAATCAAAGTATCCATTAAACATCAAGTACAAGCTTCATTCCTAGCCTTAGCTTGAGAGATTTAGAAAGCCATTACAATAAAACTAAAAACAAAGATGCAAAATAAGAGAAGGAAATAGGAGAAGAGAGCTCTAAAGAGGAGAGAATGCCCCATCTATCACGTCCACCCCTCTATTTATAGGAAAAGAAAGGGTTGCTTCAAAGGGTAAAATCAAATCATATCTCCAGATTTCATCCTGATTGATTGCCTGATTCGACCCCTATATCTTCGGAATTTGGAATTTCTTCCTGAAATAACACTTGTAACCACGGAAGTCTTCTTTCCATTGCCACCAGAATCGTATCAATCCGAATTATACATAAAAAGATATGATCAAAATACTAAGGTTATGTCAATCTATCCGAATCAACTTCTTTCATAATTTAGTTCTATTCATACAAATCTCAAATCAAATGGGTCCACAAGGTTGTGTTCGACCATTCCATGCATGTTAGACCATTATGAGCCCATTCTTAACTTTTAAATAGCTTTGGGTAGTTGGGCTCAACTTCCTCTTCCAGTTGTATCTTGTTGAAGCCTGTTTAGACATGTAAACTCAATTAAGGTCCAACTAACTTATTCAAAACATAAATAGCCCAAATTAGTAATGAATTAACACAAAATAGGATTGCAAATAGAAATTTGAAAATATTTTATTAAACATAATTTCAGTGCATCAGTAACCTAGGCGTAAAATCATCTCATCCACATGCATCATTAACAAATGGTGAATGTCTCAACCATGGAGAAAAATACAATCATGCTACCCGTTCTGATAATCCATGAAGAAAGGTCTGAATCCTACATAGGGAACCTAGGGTGTTACCCCGTTATGGACATAGTCTGAATTCCACAAAGGAAATCTAGAGTGTTTGGGGTAGTCAGCTCCTCTGCTCGCCCTGGACAGTCCACGAAGTAATGTCCGAATCTCACACAGAGAACCTAGAGCAGTGTGTTCACCCTGGACATCTCAACGGGAGGAAGAGTCTGAATTCCCATATAGGGAACCTAGAATATGTAGTAGCCTGTGTTTGAAGGTATAACACTATGGATTCTCAAGGTTCAGATGACTATCTCAAGAAATCTCAACCGCAAGATGAGTATACAACTCGTCACCATTCAACTCAACTCAACATCAACTCAGATTGACTTAACCCGAGGAGTATCCATGTTTCACACAGGAACTCAAATCAAAATCATGTCCTTTCAGACTAACCAATTTTTGATAAGCCAATGATCGATTAATTTGGCACGTAACCTCACATCATTGCATCCAATCTATCAACCACGGCTAATCTCGTTAAAGTCTTATTTGGAAATCCATTTCATGATGCATGGAACATGGTACATACATGGGCAAGGCATATATGAATCATAATTCATGATACGTGCCCTTATCAGCCCCTCATGCATAATTTATAACCATAATACCAAGCATCATCATAATCGTCCCCCACATGTGTGTACATGGTAGAAATATTTAATTCTAAGCATATGAACATGCCTTGTAAATAACTCATCATCATACCACACACTTGCACATTAACATCTAATCATGGGTGAAAACTATTGGAAAGCACCATTCAAATCAAGTGCAACCTCATGTTAAACTTATATAAGTATATTCATACCACACTTGAACCAAGACATGACATCATCATTCACCTATAATTTAATCATGATATATGAAGGCATATAATTCCATTCTCATACTATAAACTTTTATGGAATCATACAAAAATATAATGAATCACTCAATCATGGATTCAATATACTAATTTATAACATGCTCAACCGAATAACATAAAATCCACTTAACACATAAGCATTCATCATGGCCTTTAACATCAATTTATACCCTTCCAATAGCTTATCATAGCATGTATTACTCATCAAAGTCATAAGAAATGATACTCAAGAGTAAAACACTAAAACAAGCAAAATATACAAAAGTAGCAGAACTGCAGTGTTCGCGATCAAATGCCCTACAGGGCCGTTCGATTGGCTGTTATGTTGTTTGATCTCCATAACGGCAATCTCTGGTTCATCTTCCCCACTTCGAAATTAAAACCGAAACTTCACATACAAATCTTAAACTACCAAATCATACTCCCAAACATCATGATAATCCAATCCATGCTTAGAGAACATCAAATCTAGCCATTATTCAACAAAAATCCTAAGAAATCTCATCAAAGATTAAACCTTTCTTAAATCACCATTAAAGCTCATAACCATGGAATCTACTTCAAACTCTATCAAAACTTAAATCTGAAATCACAGCAACATTTAAGACCAAAACAATTACCTTTAACAAGCTTCTTCACTCAAAATAGCTCCTCAAACACCTTCAAAACCTACCCAACATAGGGCTTTTGTTAATACCTTCATAAATCCGATTTGAAACATCTAAATCCTTCAAGAACAAGTAGATTTAGGGTTCAAGAGACTCAAAAACGAAATTCTCATCATTATGTTTTGAAATAGAAACCCAAATCAGTAGTTTTTGAGTAAATATTGAGATTAATCCTAAGCAAATGAAGGGATTTGAAAGATTTAAGAAAAACCCTAATAGATTAATAAAATATTAAACAAATTCATACCTTAATCTCCTTTCTCTTTTAGGAAAATGGGGATTAGGCTCCTAAGCTCCTGGTCTCAGCCCTTTTCCAATTCAAAAAGTGGCGGGGCTTTTCCTTTTATAGTAAAGGGTGGGGTAAACCTGATAGGTTTGTGGGTATAAATAGGGTTTTACACAAAATGGTAAATTTACTTATTTAAACCCAAATTGATGTCTAAAAGTTTTGAAACAATTATTTTATGTCTTAGGTTTATGTTAGGGTCATTTGGGACTAATAATCCCAAATTTGCATGTGGGGCCCACGAGGTCCCGCCCCTAACTTTTCGGGAATATAGTTAAAATTCCAAAAATTCTAAAAAACTTCTAAATGACTTAAAATAACTTAAAAACCGTAAATGTGAAGAAAGTTTTAGTGAAAACCTTTGATAACCACTTAAAATTTGAAAATAGTTAAAATCAATCAGAATTTAGCATTAAACCATGCAATAGCAATTAAATGGAATAAAATAAACTGGTTCATGTTTAGGGATCTTACAAAGGTGCTATCTGAAGTTGGGTAAATAATACGCACATTGAGTAACTTTAACACCTCAGCTCAGACAACCTCTTTCATATTAGGATCAAGGCTCCTTTTGCATTTCTCTAGATGGTTTCGAGTTATCCTTAAGATGAATTTGATGCATGCAAACAGAAGGACTTATACCCTTATATTTGCAATGGTCCACCCTATGGCTGGTTTGTGTGTCTTAAGGACATTGATCAGTTGGACTTCCTATTCAATTCCTAAGTAAAAGGAAATTATCACAAGGAGGGTTTCATCTAGACCTAAATAGTCATATTTAACTTCAACAGGTATAGGTTTTAGATCAAACTTGGGTGGCTTTTTAGAAGATAAAACTAGTTTAGGATCATTAAGTGGAAGTTGCTCCACTTTGGCTTTCCATTTGTTAGTGTCCATAAGAGGTGTAGAATTTAGCAAAGCATTTACCTCATTAAGAGAACCAACATCAATAAAATCAGCACCAAAATGAGCTGTTTTGAACAAGGTGGGTGTCTAAAACAATGAAATCTACATGAAAATAGAACTTGCCAACCTGAATCAAAACATTTTTGACAACTCCACGGGGAATCTTAATTGATCGATTGGCAAGTTGGAGTGTCACATAATTGGGTTTAAGATCACCAAGCCCCAACTGCTCATGCATAGAATATGGTAATAGATTAATACTAGCCCCTAAATCTAGCAGTGCTTGCTCTATTCTATGATTACCTATGACACATGAAATGATAGGGCATCCCAGATCTTTTTATTTTGGTGGGGACTTGTATCATAAAATTAAGCTTACTTGCTTGGTGAGGAAGGCCTTCTTATGTACATTCAACATGCACTTGATTGTACATAAGTCCTTCAAGAATTTGGCATAAGAAGGGATTTGCTGAATGACACCAAAAAATGAAATATTTATTTTTACTTGTTTAAACACTTTCATTATCTCATTGTGATTATTTCCTTTCTTAGCCTCGTGCAACCTTTGAGGAAATGGGGCGGGAGGCGCATAGGGTGTAGAAGATGTAAGTCCAGGCTCCTCATTGTTATCCTTACCCTTACTGAGATCAATAACTAATGGATCTTGGTGTTTTTGCATCTCAATAGACTTTATTTCCTTCTCTAGTTGCCTAAGGGTTTTGTCCACTAGCTTACTAGTCCTAAGGGTAGTAATTGATTTGGCTTCGTCTTTATGTTATAAAGGTGGTGAAACAATGCCAACCTCATATTGTCCCTTAGGGTTAGGCACAAGTTGACTAGGGAACTTACCTTTCTCTCTTTCACTCATTGTAGTTGCTAATTCATTCATTGTGGACTCAAGTCTTTGTATAGCCTGGGAGGTGGACTGATTTGTTAATGTTTGGGCTTGAATGAATTGTTGGAGCGTCTCCTCCAATGAGGGTTTCTTTGGTAGTTGTTGGGGAAATGGTTGTTGCATAGGGGGGCTTACAGGTGGCCCTACTTGAACCCCTTGATGTAGACTTTGTCTCCAGAAAAAAATTAGGGTGGTTCCCCCAATTGGGGTTGTAGGTCTATGAGTTCAGGCCGCTAAATGGTCTCTTGTAAGTGTTCAAAGCATGAGTTTGCTCAACCATAAGCTCTTGGAAGGCAAGGATGGATCGGCACTCTTGTGTAGTGTGTGAAACACTCTCACATAGGTCACATGTGGCATTGGTCACTTTACCTAGTTCAATGGCTTCTACCTTCCAAGTCAAGTTAGCTAAATTGGCCCTCATATTTACGTCCTCTTTTACTTTATATATTCCACCTCTTAAAGGAAGAGCTTTCTCTGACAATGCATCAAAGAAATCCCAAGCATCTTCAGCACTCTTGGCCATGAATTCCCTGTTGCACATTGTTCCAATACTTGATGAATGGGAGATGTCAAACCTTAGTAGAAAAAGTTGACTAATCTCCAAACCTCAAAACCATGGCAAGGGCATTTAAGGAGCAAGTTCTTATACCTCTCCCAACACTAATAAAAATGTTCACCCTCCTTTTGGGAAAAGCTCGTGATGTTTTTATGCAAGGTCTTTGAGGTCGATCCCATGAGGAAATCTAATTCTTAGGGAAAATAATCAAAAACTAAAATCACTAGTTGATACTTCTAAGCTATCAAAATCATATTTCAAATAATTCTTGATTGAAAATCTAAAAAAATACAACTAAAAAACTTCAAAGAAAATTGTACAGAGGATTAAACTAAGGCATCAAATCCATTGTAAACCACATGTATCACCATCTCTAATCCAAATTCATATAATAACAAAGGAAACCTCAACTTTAATTAATTGTCTAAGTGTTACATGTACCCGGAGAGAACGAATAATCAAAGATCAATTCTTTACACGTGTATGCTTAAGTTATAATTCACACCTAATGATAATCTAATGAATTAATGTGCTTGACACAATCATTAAAATAAAACTCAGAAGGTAGAATTAAAAGATTAATCCACTAAATAGAAATTAAAACTAGAGTTTTAATACACTTCATTAGTACTTCACCTCACTCCTAGTTATGCTGGTTTAGAACCCCATGGCCATGAAAAGTACAACATTAAGCATTGAACCCATAGAGATGGAAATCAAATAAAGTAAAATTAATATTGTCCCTTTCAAATTCTCCTTCAAAAACCCGTTGTAAAAATCCCTGCCCGTGGTTGCTACAGTAACTATGAACAGTAGTACTCCAGTACCACCTTCTTCCTCTTGTGGCTATAGTAACCATGGCTTCCAAATTTTTTCTCTGGTTTTTTTTCCTCTGCCTCCTTTATTTTGGACATGAAATCACTCTATTTATAGACTTATTAGCCTCCTAATCCATCCACAATAAGGATATTTTCATCTCATAATCCGGACAATAAGAGAGAATCCTTTCTTTTTAGTTCAGTTTGTTTTGCTTTATGTTGTGTTTCTTGATCATGTTAGAGTTCTTTGAACATCACACCTCTATCTAATAAATCCTCAGTTTGTTGGTTTTAGTTTAGATAAACACAAACAAACCTAAATAAACCTAAAAGAATCCACTGTTGTTATGCTGCTTCGGCACTTTCCAGCAAGATAAAAGCTTCAACGAATCCATTAATGGTGGCTCAAAATTCCTTGTCACTCTCAACTCTAAACTCTAACCTCTCAAGGTGCCAAAAATAAAAATTTGAAACCACCTTCTTGTCTAGAAATGAGTTGGGAACGAAACCTTTGATCAATTTTTGTGATTACAGACTCTTTAGGCTTTGATTTCATCATTTTTCCTAATTGCTTCACATTTTTATAATTTGGACAGTTTTGTCCAATTACTTGTCTAAAGTCATGTTTGGGAAGATGATTGTTGTTCACTGACTGTAGATTTCAGTCCAGCTTTTTGTTCTATTCATTAAGCTCTTTTGTTCATGTCCATATCCACTTCCAATGTATTCAGGACTCCGAAAAGTTGTCCAAATAACTTGTAAGCGTGCCAAAAATGTCATGAATAGTTTAACACATCATCCAAAGGCCTTGAAAAGCATTTCTTACCTACAAAACATAAAAGAATCAAATTTTAGATATGTAGCAATAGTAAAAATTCAGATTGATATACACACCTAAACTACTACTATAACCTAAATTAACTAATCATTAAACTAAAACTATTAATTTCTATCCAAACACTAATAAACCATAATCAACCTTAAATTAACCTAATCTTGTGCTAGCAAATAAGATAAAAGGGTGTTCCAATGAATGAAGTCCACATTTATCAACGTCCACCAACCAAAGTTCCAGACAAAAAAATCCATCTTAAATTCACCAACTCAAAAAGGGCAATTATCCTTTCAAAACATTCCAACCCAATTTTTATTGTTTTCAAAACCCTATCCTCGCCTCTACAAGCCATGGGAGTGTCACTAAGAATGACTACAAAGATAGGGTTTGTCACTCTTTCCAACAAGACAATTACCCTTTCTTTAGCCCATTCCAGTAACTCGGTCAATATGCTTGCACGTATTTTAGAAAATATTTTAGAGAATCATCCTTTCAACAAGGAATAATTCTATAAAATAGCCTTTCAAACATATTTTACTCATTCATAATTAAAATAGTGGTGAAGCTAGATTTTCTCTATCTCACACGATTCCACATGCATAATTCATAAACAACATCAAAAGATAATCATTCAATAAAACGAATACATGAGGCAATCATAAAAATTGTAGTGTATACTCCATATCTTACTTTAAAGGATAATCATTTGATAAATCAAATATATATAATAGAATCATAAACATACAGTCTATAATTCATATCCTACTCCAACGGATAAACATTCGATAAATTGAATATATGCAAAAATCACAAAACATAACTTTATGCAGTAATATGCATAAATATATACCTTTATGCGTGAGGAATTTGATGTGCTCTTGTGTTATTAACATTGGTTTGCATGAGGTTTATGCTATGATTCTTTAGGATTATATTTGGGTGTTAATGTTAGCTTTATATTTCAAAAGACTTACTGAGTTAAGCTTATCCCATTTGTGGTTTTTTTTATTTTGGGGCTGCATGGTTGTGATGTAAATACTCAAGATGATCTCTTTTATGAGCATGGAGGTGATGAATAGATGTATGTGGAGCGTGGGATAGTCCTCATGTGATGAGATAAGACTTATGTTTACTTTGATATAACTTTTGGCATAATTTGACACTTTAGATATTATAGGATAGCTTAGTTTAATGGTTTAGACTTCTTATCATCATGTAAGGCTTGAGAGTATGTATGCTATAATGAAAATTATGTAGGTATGTAATTGACCAAGAGACTTTAATTAGTTTCTTTATTCCTCCGTAAATTACTTTTGCACAAAGAAAAGTATTTTGTACTTTGATCTAGCCTAATTTTGAGTTAGCTTTCTACTTCATCGCGCCTTTGTCATATTTCCTTAGACTAAGTTCAAGTCAAGGGGGTGTGGCGGGGCATGACATGATGATTTCCTATGTCTTCTCCAAAAAGCAGCTACAACATTGTTTTTATGTTACTTTGAACTCTTTTCCGAAAGGGTTCATTTATTCACCTCATGATTCAGTTGCTTGTTTGGAATTTGTGACATAATTTGAAATGGCTGTGAGGGGATCAAATCAATCAAGATTCATAAAGATGATTAGAAGAAACAATAATGTAGTACATGGAAATGAAACACATCAACACGAGAAAATCTGGCCTATTATACTTTCTCCTATCGAAAAATATTTTCTTAATTGGTTTTCCATGACTAGCTCCGTGACCAGCCCACATGAGGCTCCGAACATGGTATATAAGGGGGCACTTACATACCATGTCTAGAGCCCCACGTGGGCTGGTCATGGGGCTCGGGGCTCCAGTCATGAAAACCAGTCACCCTCTCTCTTTCTCATCCAATAGCTTTCGTATATTGCGACAGTTCTGAAAACACACAATTACACCAGTTCATCTTCAGTTTTTAACAACACTATAGTTTGTTGCTTTGCATGTAGCAGAGGCACTAAAGCTAGCATAACCATACTTGGTTCTCTTATCGGTCCAACAGCTATCGGTCCAACCCTCAGCCCCAAGCCATCAGAAAAGCCATGCATCGAAAAGTCTAACTAAATGGCCACGCCACTTCCACGTGACATAACCATTTGGATATAAGTGTCTAGATTTCAGAAAATAAATTATCCCGCATTTTCTCCTTTATATTTAATGAGTGAGAGTAGCAAGTGTTTGAATTGTCAGTCCTCTCTTTAAATGCTTTATCTTTTAGAATACTTCGTACTTGCTTTAGTAATAGTATTATTAGAAGTCGGTGACAAGTATAACTTGTACCTTATCAAACAAAATTTTATTAGAAGGATGTTGTCACTTTTTTTTGTTTATTTCCAAATTATGACTCACTCTTCCCATGCAACAGAATTTCTGAACTCCTAAAATTTTGAAAGTAAAAAAGAAATAATATTATTACACAAATATACATGAGATCTAGATCTTAAATCAGTCGAAGCCTTTTTGCACACTTTTAGTGCTAAATTTTGTCTAGCTATCTATCTATCGTCCATTTATTCCATTAATAAGCAAAAAAAGTTTAGAAATAGACCTCACAATTGGCCAAAATACAAATTTAGGCCAGGTAAATTGATTTTGTATAATTAGACTTACACACATTGGACTTTCCCACATCATGCTTGAATTACCGATAATACCCTTAGGGTAATCGAAATGAAAAGTTACGACCCTACTTCACCAGTTGCATCCCAAATTCAGATTTAGTTTTCCCTCCGGTGCTTTCAACTGTTCCCAGATTTCTACTCCCTTCAAGCAACCCCTCATCACCTTCTTCTCTTCTAGCGCTCTTGACCATTCCCAGATTTCCCCTTAGTCACCATCTTCGCCTCTAGTATCGCTCCTCCAGTCACATTTTTCACGTTTGAAAGTTCCTATCCATTCATCACTCTCAACCCATCCCAACTTTTATTTATCCTACGACGATCACTCGTCCTGCTGAATTCCTCCCCCCTCGGTGACAACCATACCAGTCCAGCATTCTCCTCCTACATCATTTGTCATCCAGTGGAACTCTTGACGCAGAGAAAGTTCCAATTTTATTTCATCCTTCGCTCTCCACTCCGGTGTTCTCTCACTCCAGCAGTCATTTCCCAACCGGAGACATCTATTGCTTCCACCTTCTCCCCCTCCGGAAAGCAATAATACTAACTTGGCATCTTCCCACCATCCCTATCATTGAGCTGGCCGCATCCTGAATTTTGGTGTTTGGCCCTAGTCTTCATTTTGCCTCTTCACTTGGCCATCTGACCAATCTCCCCAGCAGTTGATCAATAATAGACGATATAAATAGCAAGGTAAGATCCTACAATACTGGTTGGTTAATTGAAGAATCAAATATCTTGTTTCGGTGTATTATATGGTTTGTTTTGAAATTTATTAAGATTGTGTGATGAAATGCTAGGTAGATCTTAATGTGATTTAAATATTTGAAGGATGTGATCTGATTATAAAAGATGAAAAGGAAATTTTTTATGATATAAATATTGTAGGTAGGCTACCCATGCTCTGTTATATGTGATATGATAAATACCAAGGGGGAGACCATAGAAGCAATTTTGTATGCTTTAGACGAAGTTAAATGATAAGGCCTAACGTGAGTACTTAAAGTACATTGTGCGGTTAGTAAACTTGATATAGTTTGGTATATATATGGGTAGATTGATCTTGTCAAATGTAGATTGTGTGTTTGGTGCTTAGTTTGCAGTCATGGCTTTGTAGAACTATAGAAGCATGGGCTATAATTCTTTGAGGATTGAAATTTAGTTAGTAGGATAAGTTTAGAAAATAATGCTCATTAGTGGGTTTTTTAACCATTTTATGTGATATGTGATATGATGAATACTAAGGGTAGACCATTTACTCAAGTATATATGCTAAAGACCAAGCTAACTGATAAGGCCTAACTGTTGACTGGTAGATTTTAGGGCTTTTTTATGCAAAGCACATTGTGTGGGCATTAGACTTGATATTTTTAGGTCTATATATTGGTAGATTAATAGGAGTGTATGTCAATAATCTTGTCAAACAATGATTGTGTGTTTGGTGCTTAGTTTACAAAGATAACTTTTAAGGAATGCAAAAGCATGTACCGGAATTATTTGAGGATTGAAATTTTGTTGGTAGGCTAAGCCTGGAAAATAATGGTCATTAGTTTACTTTTAACGATTCTATGCAATATTTGATATGATGAATACCAAGGGGGATCCCATTTAAGCAAGTATATATGCTATAGACCAAGTTAACTGATAGTTCCTAAATGTTGACTGGTAGAGTTTAGGTTTTTTTTTATGCAAAGTACATTGTGTGATGCAAATACATGCTGGTTACATAAATATTAGCCTATAGGTATATGGTATTGGAAGGTTACATGCCAAATTATGACAATGCTCAGCTTGATGTGAAAAATACCTCCTCTAATTGGTATGAACATGTTGCGCGTGTTATGTATATTACAATATATTTGAATAGATGGTTATTATAAAGTATAACACATTTGCAAAATGGAATTCTCAAACATTGCAGGGTAAAGATACCAAGTAATGCCTCAGTGATCTGTAAGCCAGCAGAGGCTGATAAGGGTAGAGCCCATGAGGGCGACCCTTAACCCAAATCAACTTATGCTTACATGAGGCTGAAAGACCATTTCAATAAGCATCGACACCAGGCAACCCTGTTTGAAATATCATGTTTCGGCAAATACACACAGTTAGATATAGAAAAGTTCATGTTCCCCCTTCAAGCCTTTCACCACATAATCAAAATGCATCAAGGAGAGTATAGGTTTCAAGTTATGGAAGCCTATTTGATGAAGTTGTCTCCCACCTAATTTGCCCAAGTAACAGGTCTGCATATGGCAGATGTGCTCCCATCCCTCCCAAGAGTGCCCAAAGTTTTGAGAAATGACTCCCTACTTTGTAGGGTGTTCGACAAGGAGAATTTGCACATAACAAAGGAGCAAATATACCAAAAGATCATCATAAGCAAAAGTGATGATGACGCGGTGAAGTTGGCTCACATACTGATTTTGGCTTCTTTCATTGTGGGTAAAGGGTGAGAGAATAAGGTGGATCGATGGTTTTTTTTGTTGGCTAATGATGTGGAGGAGTTCAATTCCTATCCTTGGGGTAACATTGCATATTGGGATACCCTCCATGGCTTAGAGGATGCAAGGAAGACCCTAACCAAAACCACTTACATTGTGCACAGATTTGTACCGGCACTATTGGTATGTTGTTTGGGTAGTTTGATTATGGATTTAATGTAATATGCTGCCTATGATATTATGACACTTAGTTAATGATTTAAAAATGTAGGTTTGGGCTATGGAAAGGATTCTTTCGCTAGGAGACTTATGTGCAAGACGTGTACATGATGTTTATCCTAGATTGTTGAATTGGGCTTACTATAAGAAGCCTAGTTATGATGCAATTGACAAAGCCATTTTTGGATGGGAGAAGGTAATATATTGTCATATATTGTCTTCTTATGACTTCAAATTTGCAAACCACATATATGATGACTGATGCTAAAAATATTTTGGCTTTTAGTGTTGGTGTACAGGTGCTTGGAGTTGACCCAAGCTGAGTCTGAGGAGGAGATTGTGCAATCAGTCAAAGGGCTGAGGAATTTTCTTAAGGGGGACCAGATAATTTTTTATAAATCTGATGTCCCCCTTGGTGGTGCCCTACAAGGGGCAGAGGAACATGTACAAGTAGATACGGAGGAGGAAGCTCAGATAGCTCATGAAACAGTCGTTTCATTTGTTGATGAGGTGCCGCAACAGGGAAGTGAGCACCCAAATGCTACAATGGGATAAAGTGTGCATAGACAATTGGAATGGATGAAGGATACATTAGTCAAGCTTCATGGCACAATTGATCTCATTCAAGTAAAGGTGGCTACATTTGACCATTTGGAGGTTGATAAGTATGAAATATATATCTATTTTATATGCCTTTTTACCTTATTTACTAGTATAGATTAGGTTAATTAAGAGTTAGTTATAGTTTATTTAGATTAAGATAGAAATTCATATTTTAGTTTAATTATTAATTAATTTTGTAGTTATTAGTAGTTTAGATATGTATTTGAACAAAGTTGGGATTTTAATTATATTGTACATGTCTAAAGGATGATGCTTTTATGTTTTGTAGGTAAAGTGCACTTATCGAGATACGTGGACGATGCTTATAATAATTCAAAATAGTCTTGACATGCTTTAAAGTGATTTGGACAACTTTTTGGAGTTATAAACAAGTTGGAAATTAATATGGACAAAAAGAAAAGCTTAGTGAACAGAATATGGACTGTCCAGGAAAACTGTCCAGATTGCTGAAACATTGTATCCGTTTGAACGGGCATCCAGGGCGTTAGAATGGGATAACGTGATTTTGAAGCAAAACTCAGTTCAAGCGTTCGAACGGGCATGCAGGGCGCTCAAACGACATAACGTGCAGTTTCCTAGTTTTAGCCAAATTTCAATCCTTTTTATATTAGACTTCTTCCTACGGATCTTATGCCTGTAAAAAGACATATTTGACTTAAAACCAGAGGATTCCAGTAGATTTTATTAAAAGAAAAAGGAAGAAGAAGATAGAAGAGAACTCAAAGCTTTCAATGGAGATTCAAGTGCTTTCTTCTATAATGGAAGGCTAGACTTTTCTTTTACTTAGGAATTGATGAAGCTATAGATAAGTTTCAATTTTTTTTCCTTTTTAATTTAGATCTCAGTTGTGAATGATGACAATTCTATGATATGGATTTCCTTTTTAATGGAAGAGCTTTTAATGTTTATTCAAGTCTATGTTAATTTATTGTCTTCTAGATGATAGATTGATATAGTTTTGATATTTGCATCAATTCTAATTTCTGTGATTTAGATGAGATGGTCATACAATAGTTTTAATGTTCATATAATTAATGACTTGGATGAGTTATACTAAGATTATACGGGTCATGCCTATAGCTAGTTTAGTGTAGATGATTCGTGCTATTGTCGGAGATAGTTCATGCCATGGAATTTAATTAATGATTCTTTCTGAAGTAATTCTAGCTTATAGCTGAGAATATTTGTTCATATTCACACTAGATTTAGATTAAAAGTTAAGGAATTGTTATGGTTCTATAGTGGATTCGATTTCCTAAGTAATTTCCATCATATTAATCTCTTGCTTTTAAACTAGTTGATTCCTTTATTTTGCTTCATTTAAGTTTAAGTTCTTTCTAATTTTTAATCAGCAAATTCCTCTTTAGATTTAGTAATAATTCATCCGTCCCTGAGGTTCGACAACCCTTAAATACTTATCCTAGTACAATTACCTTGTACACTTGCAAAGGGTTTAATTATAAACGATCAAGTTTTTGGCGCTATGTCTGTTTTTAAAGAGATCAATTTCATGAAGAAAGTTCAAGTAATTAATTAAGTGATGAAAATGATTAAGTGAGTAATTTCTATTTTATTTTCTTTATCTTGGATAATTGTGCTTATATTTTGAAATCACATTTCACACACTTGAAACTTGTAGGAATATAATTTTATGATTTATTACTTGTAATCTTAGTGGGATATCTTTAACTAAGCATATTTTTAAAAACTTGGCAATTGAGTAATTTTTAATGTTTTATGATAGATCTTTTAGTTTAGCTTTTATTTGAAAAAAAATGGGATAAGTGTGTAAAAAAAAAAGAATGAAAAAAAAAGTTGAAAAATTATGAAAAAAAATGAAAAAAAAATAGACTAAATGAAAAAAAATTGATGAAAAAATATATATATAAAGGTTTGTTTCTCTTTTTACTGAGTAACCGGACCTTGTGCCTAGGCAAGTATAAGGGATCGCGTCAAAAGGTGAAAAGTTGAGATAAATTCTTTTATGACTTGCTTGGTTCTGTAGCCTTTATAGTTCGAGTTATTAAGCCTAAGGGGTGTTTCAACACCTAGTGCCTTGAGCCAAGTGGATTAGGGACAGTGGCCTAACACTTGTTACATGAACTATTTAGAAAGCTTACTAGAACTAAGTATTGCACATGTCATATTTTGAAGTATAGTATGCTCTTATTCCCTGCATTTAATTGAATTTGAAGGCTATTACACTAGGGTTTATTATGAAATATTAAGGATGAAAGATTGTCATTGTTATATTTTTTTAGTTAGTGAACTTTAATGAGCTTGGTTAATGGGTCACATAAGATATGCTTGTTAATAAAGAATGAAATTGTATGACTACAAAGTTTCTACACTTTATGTTTTTGAAATGTATATATGTAGTTGCACAATTATTTCTAAGATGGGGTTATAGAATGGATTATTCCTTACTTGAAAGTGATCAGATCTTAATTGTTTACTTGTTTCAAGTATTTGTGGTTGGTTCTTTTTGAAAATAGTTGTGTTTTTAAGATAATATTATTTTTCAAATTTTTGTTTTCTTGTTTGTTTGTTTTATTTCTTATGATTAGATGTTTGTGGGTATCATTGCTGCAAACCCTCACGAGACACAACTCGTCCAACTAGGGACACCTAGGGGTTTAAAGGCTTGTTGCATACGCTAAATACAATCGTGATTCCCTACGAAAGTGGCTTTTATTTATTTTTCTAGATTAGTTGTTTTATTTTGTTTTTGTTTTGCTTGAGGACTAGCAAAATATAGGTTTGAGGGTATTTGATAAGTATGAAATATATCTCTATTTTATATGTTTTTTTACCTTATTTGCTAGTATATATTAGGTTAATTAAGAATTAGTTATAATTTATTTAGATTAAGATAGAAATTTATATTTTAGTTTAATTATTAATTAATTTTGTAGTTATTAGTAGTTTAGATATGTATTTGAACAAAGTTGGGATTTTAATTATATTGTACATGTCTAAAGGATGATGTTTTTATGTTTTGTAGGTAAAGTGCGCTTATCGAGATATGTGGATGATGCTTATAATAATTCAAAATAGTCTTGACATGCTTTAAAGTGATTTGGACAACTTTTTGGAGTTATAAACAAGTTGGAAATTAATATGGACAAAAAGAAAAGCTTAGTGAACAGAATATGGACTGTCCAGGAAAACTATCTAGATTGCTGAAACACTGTATCCGTTCGAATGGGCATCCAGGGCGTTAAAACGGGATAACGTAATTTTGAAGTAAAACTTAGTTCAAGCGTTCGAACGGGCATGCAGAGCGTTCGAACAGCATAACGTGCAGTTTCCTAGTTTTAGCCAAATTTCAATCCTTTTCATATTGGACTTCTTCCTACGGATCTTATGCCTGTAAAAAGACATATTTGACTTAAAACCAGAGGATTCCAGTAGATTTTATGAAGAGAAAAAGGAAGAAGAAGATAGAAGAGAACTCAAAGCTTTCAATGGAGATTCAAGTGCTTTCTTCTACAATGAAAGGCTAGACTTTTCTTTTACTTAGGAGTTGATGAAGCTATAGATAAGTTTCAATTTTTTTCCTTTTTAATTTAGATCTCAGTTGTGAATGATGACAATTCTATGATATGGATTTCCTTTTTAATAGAAGAGCTTTTAATGTTTATTCAAGTCTATGTTAATTTATTGTCTTGTAGATGATAGATTGATATGGTTTTGATATTTGCATCAATTCTAGTTTCTGTGATTTAGATGAGATGGTCATACAATAGTTTTAATGTTCATATAATTAATGACTTGGATGAGTTATACTAAGATTATACGGGTCATGCCTATAGTTAGTTTAGTGTAGATGATTCGTGCTATTGTCGAAGATAGTTCATGCCATGGAATTTAATTAATGATTCTTTCTGAAGTAATTCTAGCTTGTAGCTGAGAATACTTGTTCATATTCACACTAGATTTAGATTAAAAGTTAAGGAATTGTTATGGTTCTATAGTGGATTCGATTTCCTAAGTAATTTTCATCATATTAATCTCTTGTTTTTAAACTAGTTGATTCCCTTATTTTGCTTCATTTAAGTTTAAGTTCTTTCTAGTTTTTAATCAGCAAATTCCTCTTTAGATTTAGTAATAATTCATCCGTCCCTGAGGTTCGACAACCCTTAAATACTTATCCTAGTACAATTACCTTGTACACTTGCAAAGGGTTTAATTATAAACGATCAAGTTAATTAATTTTGTAGTTATTAGTAGTTTAGATATGTATTTGAACAAAGTTGGAATTTTAATTATATTGTACATGTCTAAAGGATGATGTTTTTATGTTTTGTAGTTAAAGTACGCTTATCGAGATACGTGGATGATGTTTATAATAATTTAAAATAGTCTTCACATGCTTTTACGATGTTTAAAGTATACGTGGACTCCTCGAGGCTTACGCACAGAATGGTTGGCTAGCTGCAAGGTAACTGATGTAGGCTGCAATTCACCTAACCCTAGTTTCTCATACACCGAGTAAGGGAGTAGATTGACACTCGCACCAAGGTCAAGTAGGGCTCTATGGATGGAGTGATCACCTATGACACATGAAATAGTAGGTACTCCAGGGTCCTTATACTTAGGTGGGGTGTCAAACTTCAAAAGAGAGTAACTTGCTTGGTGAGAAAAACCTTCTTAGACACATGGGTCTTGGATTTACGCTTATGAGTGCATAGGTCTTTAAGGAACTTAGCATAAGCAGGGACTTACTTAATGGCATCTAAGAGGGGGAGATTAATTTTGACTTGTTTAAAAATCTCAAGAATCTCATCAGTCCTAGCTGTGCTCTTTCTAAATGGTGGGGCCATGTCAAGACACTGAGGAAAGGGTGCCCTAGGGATATAAGATCCATCGGAAGTGGTCTTAGACTATGGCTATGAGGAAGGGGAATGAGATACAAACTCCTTCTCATGTGGTGCACTAACTTCTACTTGAGGTTCATTAGGGGCTGCCCTCTCTAACTCCTCACTCCTATCATCTGTCACTGGTGTCCCCCCAACACTCTTGTCAACAATCCTCCCACTCCTAACGGTCATTATGGAATTAACTTGTTTATTAGATGGAGGAGCTCCTTCTACCTGAAATTGACCTTTAGGGTTTGGTAGGGGTTGACTTGGCAATGTCCCAATTTCTCTCTTGTTAATAACATTAGCTAGTTGTCCAATTTAGGCTTCTAACTTTGCTATAGATTGTGTGTGAGAGTGGAGGAGTTGGGATTGAGATTGAATGCCTTGCAGGGCACTCAAAACCTTTTCTTCCAAACTTGGACTCCTATTGGGTTGGACATATGGGGGTTGCACTTGAGGTTGGTGGATATGGGCTGGTGGGACTTGGAATGGGTGCCAAGGGGGTTGGTTACCCATAACCCCTTGGTTTTGTGTCTACCAAGAAAAGTTAGGATGATTCCTCCACCCAGGGTTACATGTATTTGAAAATGGATTATTCTCAGCCCTAGGGAAGGATTGGGTGGCATTTACAGTTGGCCAGTGTCTCTAATCCAGTTGGCTCAATGCACTAGGTGTTCAAACACCCCTCAGGCTTAATAACTCGAACTATAAAGGCTACAGAACCAAGTAAGTCATAAAAGAATTTATCTCAACTTTTCACCTTTTGACGTGATCCCTTATACTTGCCTAGGCACAAGGTCCGGTTACTCAGTAAAAAGAGAAACAAACCTTTATATATATTTTTTTCATCAATTTTTTTTTCATTCAATCTATTTTTTTCTTTTTTTCATAATTTTTTAACTTTTTTTTCATTCTTTTTTTTCTTTACACACTTATCCCATTCTTTTTCAAATAAAAGCTAAACTAAAAGATCTATCATAAAATATTAAAAATTACTCAATTGCCAAGTTTTCAAAAATATGCTTAGTTAAAGATATCCCACTAGGATTACAAGTAATAAATCATAAAATTATATTCCTACAAGTTTCAAGTGTGTTAAATGTGATTTCAAAATATAAGCACAATTATCCAAGATAAAGAAAATAAAATAGAAATTACTCACTTAATCATTTTCATCACTTAATTAATTACTTGAACTTTCTTCATGAAATTGATCTCTTTAAAAATAGACATATACTTTTAAAAGATAATAAACGATAAAGCCCACTTAAAAGTAAAGAAAATAAAACAAATAATGAAAAAAAAAACTTTAAAACATCCTAAAAGAAAAATAGGAAAAAAAACTTTAAAACATCCTAAAAGAAAAATAGGAAAAAAAATATCTTTTTAGAAGCCAAGGTAGATAAATTATCTCAAGATGTTTTAGCTTTGTTGTCCATGAGTGGGAAGTCAACAAACCCATTTAAGGTTAGCTACATTCTATTAATGATTATGACTCCATACTACTGTTAAGTTTTATTATTCTTGTAACTCCACAAAAATCATACTAATATTCAATGAATCCAGTTGTCGGCAAGTTAGGGTATGCAAGTCTTTGTCATATGAAGGACATGTATTTCTTGCCCCAATGTTATACAATTAAAAATTACATGCTTGATACTTTACTATCTTAATTGTCCCACATTGTCCTAATATTATTATATTTTGATTTACACAACTACTCATATGTGCATGTCTTCATAGGACATCATTGCATACGAAGTTCACCCATTTGATAGTGCAACTGATGTAGACGTTGGGGAGGCAGGGATTGACATTGGGAGTGATGCCCCAAAAGTCAAAGAGGTTGTGCCCTCCGATGTCCAGGGTAGGAAGAGGATTGCTAGCATATAGTGGTGAGTATTCCCGCCTGTCACGCGGGTGACCCGGGTTCGATCCTCCGCAACGGCGCCAATTTGTTGTTACATCTGAAACAAGACTATGAAGAAATCAAATTCAAATTTGTTTTACTTGCCAATTGTAATAGATAAGGTCGATCCACAGGGAAAGCCTTGTGAAACAAAGAAAATTGTTACGAAAAAGTAGAAGAAAGAAAAACTAAGAAAGAGTAGAAGAATATTGAGGCAATAAAGAGTTAAGAAATCAAGATGAGAAAACACTAAGACATTAAGGATCATTGTAACATCTAATGATGTTCTTCATGTATCATGTTATCTCAATTAGAATCAAATGAAGATTCTATCTAACTGGAAAATATGAACATTAAAATTAAAATTAAAGATAGAAAATATTTTGGATAGATGAAGGATAAAAATAATTGTCTCTTAAATATTTCTATGTATCCAAATTACAAAAGATCAAAAAGAAGAGCTTTCAAGCATCTTATGTATGCAAATCACAAAGAAATAAGAAGAATAACAATATTAAATAAACGTTACTTTAAATAAATAATACTTACTTGAAACAATTGATGAAACATAAATAGAACTCTATTAGATTATTATAAATCAACTCAAGCTTGAACTTGAGAGCTTAGAAAGCCATTACAATAAAACTAAAAATAAAAAAATACAAAGAAATAGAAGAAAATAAGGGAAGAGATCTCTAAAGAGGAGGAAATGATGTCTCTATCACGTCCACCCCTCTATTTATAGGAATAGAAGGGGTTGCTTCAAAGGGGAAAGTAAAATCATATCTCTAGATTGCATTTTGATTGATCGCTTGATTGGTTGCTTCTTTGGCAATGATTAGATTCTAAATTAATTAAATAAATTAATGATTTATTTAGCAAATAAGTATCTTTGAATCTTCCTTTAGTTATCTAACCAGCCTCATTATCTTTCCTTATGTGTATCAATCATAATTAATAAAAAGATTCTCCATGTGCTAGTCTCGGGTTAGTTAACTAGCTGTCCCTTTGCCAAATTCGACTTACAAAGCTTCGGAATATGGAATTTCTTCTTGAAATAACAAATGCAGCCACGGAAGTCTTCTTTCCAATGCCACTAGAATAGTATCAATCCGAGTTATATATAGAGAGAGATATGGTCAAAATACTAAGGTTGTGTCAATCTGTCGGAATCAGCTTCTTTCTTAATTTAGTTCTTTTAATGCAAATCTCATATCCAACAGGTCCACAAGGTTGTGTTCAACCATTCCATGCATGTTTAGACCATTAAGATCTCATTCTTAACTTTTAAATAGCTTTGGGTAGTTGGATTTCACTTCCACTTCCAGTTGGATCTTGTTGAAGCCTATTTAGACATGTAAACTCAATTAAGGTCCAACTAACCTATTCAAAACATAAATAGCCCAAATAAGCAATGAATTAATACAAAATAGGATTGCAATTTGAAATGTGAAAACATTTAATTAAACATTATTTGAGTGCAACACTCATATGTGCATGTCTTCATAGGGCATCGTCGCATACGAAGTTCACCCATTTGATGGTGCAACACATGTGGACATTGGGGAGGCAGGGGTCGACATTAGGAGTGATGCCCCAAAAGTTAAAGAGGTTGTGCCCTCCGATGTCCAAGGTAGGAATAGGACTGCTAGCAAATATGTAAGGACCCCTTATACGGCGCCAAGGAGAGGCAAGAGGAGACTGGTGAGGAGCCCAAGTTATGTTCAAGAGGAAGATACTGCTGGCGAGCCCTTAAACAACGACAATATTCACTGCAAGGGAGAAGAAGATGGGTAGGCTGACATTGAAATGGTGAACCATATAATGGATCAAATTGAAGATGGAGGAGATTCAATTACTGCCAAGCCACCTACGGGACAAACTCTAGCCGACCAAGAAGTCCATAGAAGAAAGATATGTGGACTCGTTGCACTCTCAAAAATAGCCTTGCTGGAATTGGCATGTCCTAAACCCCATGCCCTAACAGTGGAAGAAGATAAAACCCTTCGAAAGAGCTTCAGGAAGGGTTGGAAATCAGAGTGAGTTCATATTATAGTATTAGGTTTGATACACATTTCATTTTATATTGATCAATTTCATTTACATAAATATGTGTTGACAATCATGTCATTCATAATTGATCAGCCGACCAGCAATTGGTGGAATCCAGCTGACATCTGACTTTATACGATCCATTATGCAGCAGCATAGGTAGCTTTGGGATAATGTATGTGTGAATTTTAGTTGTATTAGTAGTTGGTTGTGTTGTACATAATAATAGTTAATTCTTATTGTTATAGATATTAAATACAATACTCATTTAGTTTTCTTTTACTCTGATCTAGCATATTGATGCATATGTGCTAGCATTGCGGAAGAAGGCACTTGGTAACCCACTTAATAAGTCTTCCATCTTGTCTATTTTATGGTATGGAGTAATTTGTTTTTAAATTTATATTTAACTGACAACTGCCAACTACTTGACCGACGTCTGTTTCTAATTCAATAGGAGCTTATAAGGATGGATGTATCTCCACTCCTCAGCCTATACACATTAATGAAGGAAAAGGAAGAAAATGTCTCCAGGGCTGCCGTTGTAGAAGCATGGCTAGAGGTTCCGACAAACATGTTGAAGTTGTTGAAGGTAAATGAAAAAGACTTTTGGGATTATGAGGTCCACCACTTACCTCTTCATGTAAACGGTAACCATTGAACTCTCATTATTCTTGAGTTGAGGAAGGATGTCCTATACATAATGGACTCATATTACTCTGGCATTGAGGTAGAGCAGTACTACAAGAAATTGGCGATACTCAGACATGTTTTTCCAATAGTTTTGTTGAAATTGGGATATGAAGCAACTGCTACCTTGCGTCTCCTAGTGAGAGAGATAACCATACACCCACAACAAATCAATAACAATGATTGCGGTGTCTATGTATGCATTTATATGTGGTACTTGTTGCATGGGTACCGATTTAGCTTTATCGGAGAGGACATGCGCATCATAAGGCATAGGGTTGAATAGCAAATTCTGCAAAATTCAATATGACAGTGAGATCTTGTCAGTAGATTTGGCTTAACTTTATGGTGTTGGTCATTAACTATGTGATTCGAGGTGTGTTTGACTGTTGGTTTATAGGAATAATTTAAAGGGGCATATCATTTTGTTTAATGGTGACTGAATTTTGAATATATTTGTGTTGGTACTTGATTATATTAATTTAATGGTTTTTGTAAGTTTTTTTGCTGATGTTGAATGATGAGATATCAACATTCGAATGTAGTTGTAGGTTTTGAATGAAGTTGGTTTGATAAGGACAAAAATTGCAGATGGTAATGGCTAGGGGTATTTGATGATACAATAGGATTGAGATATTGTTCCTCATTGGTTAGATTTGGATGAAATTTAGCATGTGTAGGAATGAAGTACGTTGAGCAATTAAAGATTTGTCATTGATAAAAATCAATGCATTCAGATAACAGTTGACTGGCCCATGAAATCCCTTTGGAAAGGAAATCAATTCAGGCAATAGTTGATTGGCCCATGAAATCCCTTTGGGAAGGAAATCAATTCAAGCATGCCTTGACTAGCTTATTCTTTACAGCTTGTAAAGATTAAAGCGCTTTGCTTGGGGAAAAATAATGGGATTGTTATTTAAAACCTCTACTTGAAGTATTGCTTTATGAAAGAATTAAATATTTTTGGTTACTAGATTTGTTTACTGGAAAGAAAGTATTTACTTGTTGAACCGTTTGTTTAGACAACAATCATAAAATAATTAAAAATGGTAATTGGACATCTTGCATATGTAGAGAATTCCTTCCAAATGAAATATCGGTTTAATGAATTTCATGATATGGGACAAAACACAAATGTAATTGACAAATTTGACAAGAATCCTACTTCCCAGGCGCCCAACGAATTACATATTGTGGTTTTGTGCTGACATTGCCTCCATTACCAAATTATTTGATGCGAACATAGGCTATGTACGTAATACATACATAGAAACATTGAAATCTAGTGGCGAAGCATGGAATACTTAAATCCAAATAGAAATGATAATGTCAAAAAGTTGAAAGCCTCTTATAGCTACATTATACAGAGAAGACTACATGACAATATAAACTCATCACTAACGGCTTCAAGACATATCACTAAAAAGCACCACAGATATGAGCAACTTCAAACACACATACACCACCACATCAAGTCCATTACAAGAGCTCAAAAATAATTTTATACCTAGCTTCACATAGAAATCCACATCCTTGCATATGCTAAATGATTTCGTCAACTGTGCTTAAATCATCCATTTGCATATGGTTGTTAAGTTTATTCATATCAAAAGTGTGTTCTGCTTGATTGCATAATTACACAACATTTCACTATTAGACTCTTCCTCTCTATGCATTAAATTACGTGTTCAAGAACAAAACACTAATTCACGAAATTAGCAAATGATAACAACTTAGACAACAAAAAGATGTTGAGAATTGAAGTATATGCACCTGGAATTTATGGTTGATTTGCCAAAAGATTATGCTCTAATCCAAAATAAAGGTCTAGTATATTATAATGGTAAGACTTTTTCTACTAAGAATGTTCAGCTGCACAATTTGTCTTCAAGTAAACATGCATTGAGCTCAGCCACTTGTCTTATTTTCTTCTTTCTCTTCCCCTTTGGAGTTAGAGGGCTGATCTTTGACTCGATTGGACATGTCTTACGCTTCCACCTAATTTCTTTAACGTCCACCTTGTCGACTAGATGTGGGACTTGTGTAGATGTTGACAACTGTTGGTTAGCATGAGTTGGTGATGGGAGCCGGCTAGGAGGAGGGGGTGGAGCTGTGGATTGATGAGGAGTAGGGCCCCCGACCGGGTTCTCTCCAATTACTGCAGTAGAAGTATTGCGATAGTGACCATATTGTTTGCACTTACGACATTATACTCTCCTTGTTTCTTCACCTCGACAAAGAATCTACTTCTTCTTTATCCATCCCGATCGTGCCTTCTCCTTGGGAGGCCTCAACTTAAGGCTCTTCACATCTTTAGGAGTCTCTCATCTTTTATGTTTGAAGACTAGATATACTCCCTTGCTATAGAGTTTTCTATAAGTTTACATTGTGTGGAATGGGGAGCAATAGTCAACATAATTTAGTCTTCGGTGGCCACAAGCTGCCAATTTATGTTCACAAGGCAACTCATTTTGCTGAAATTTTCCACATGTACAGGTCTTTGCAATAAGGTAAACTTGATCATCCCCTCTTTCGGACCTAGTTAAGACCTCATGGCCACCTATGGGATAACACAACATCCCTCTAGCTGCTTCATTGCACTTTTGAATCTTTCCTTTGGCATATTTAGTCAAGTATCTCTTCCAATGTTGTGCCTCCTATCCATGCTTGTACCACATCTCTTGAACCTTCAAATGGATGGCCTCAATGATCATGACAATGGGGAAATGTTACTGCTCCCTAATCATTCCATTGAAGGCTTTGCATGGGTTGGATGTGACAATTTTATACCTGGGCGATGGAAAGTAAGCACTAACCCACCATGCCTTATCAATTTCAATTAACCATTTGTAGGCCTTGGTGTTTTTCTCCTCAATGATAGTCATTTCTTCCATATATATTTCAGGCCTAAAAGCTTTTTCCGCCCTGAAGAAGTTACTGTTCAAACCTCTATCTTTGAAATGTGAAAACATGTTTTGAGATATGTTAAATGCACAATAACCATGTGCGGCATATGGAAACATTTGAGCTACTCATGATATGATTGATCTATGCAGATCAAAAAGTATCACTAGGCCCTCCAAATAACCAAGGCGGGTTTCCAAATGTGCAAGTACTCAGCCCCATGCATCATTATTCTCTCCTTCTCCGATAGCACAAGCAATTGGGTATATATGGTTCTCACTATCCAAAGTAGATATAAAAAACAAAGTCCCTTTATACCTTCCTTTCAAGAATGTGACATTTATACATATAACTCTTCGCATGTACGTCTTGAAGTTCTCAATGGCTGCTCCAAAGGAAACAAAGCATCTCTCGAAGGTCATATCTGTTGAGTCGTACTGGAGAGCAGTTGAGGTGCCCGAATTTGCCTTCTCCAACTCATGTAAATAGGTAGCCAACTCAGCATATGATGACTGATAGGATCCTCTTAACTTGTTAAATGCCAAAACCTTAGACCTATATGCCTTCGAATAATTCATCTTCACTCCATTTTCCAAATCGACATAAACTTAAATATCCTTTGGAGTATAAGCAACATGTTGCCTAAGTCGTTCCACGACTGAGTCAGCAATAATACCCACTTTTGCTTGTTTGTGATCTCCTCTAAAGATTGGTTTCCCACATGTATGAACATTATTCATAGCCTTCATTTTGAAGATACTATACCCATTGGTTATCTCAGCATGTAACCTCCATGGACATCTAGACACATTGCACACAACTGTGAATCGAAATTTATTTGAATATTTTGCCTTAAACTCAAAGTTGTTATGCATAGCATACTTGTGTACATGTAGCTTCAGAGATTCCTTATCCCTAAATTATTGGCCAAGTAGAACTACCTTCATATCCTTGCCATAGTCATACAAATCAACCTCCACAACCATGTTGTGCTCTTCATTCACACACACCCCCACATCTATTCTGCTCAAGAGTTATATTTATATCGGTATTAGATTGAGACAAATAGTTATAAGTTAGGTCTAATCAATTAATTGACATCGTAAGATGTGATATGACCTTAGAATATGTTTTAGTGCCGAAGTTTTCCCAAAATTGCTACTTGATGAAGATGCTTTCCTCCGCCCACAATCATCTCTGTCATTTATAAGTTTCATAGTGGCATTTTCTCTCGTTGGAACTTCATCGTCCTTGCATTTATCACCACAACAAAGTTACTATAGATTGATAAATTAGCAAACACACAGCTTATAATGGTGATTTTAGTTTTTCTTACCACTTTCTTTCAGTCATTTGAATGTTCATCACTTTAGTTAAGTTCGGAGGCGGTCCTTTTCCACATTCCATACTTACGACAGTCACATTTGTATCATTTCCATACCAAGTGTCATCCTCTCGTCCTACAATGTAGACATCCTCATCATAATTATGCAATTCAACTTTATCCCATGTAATGTCTTCCTCATGTTGTTCTTGCCATCCATCGTAGACGACATCGTCTTCATCAATGTTATTCAATGTGTTGGGCACACTTTCTTCATCATTAGCTCCTCCAGCATCATTACTCTCATTTGAGTTGGCCACAATCTCTACAATTTTTGATATGTTCACATCATCAACTTCAACCCTTGCAATGGGGACTTCTACTAGTTCTTTATTCGAATTGGATTGCAAATATAAGTAAATAGGAGGAGCTTTCATTGCATCAAACTCCTTGGCCTCATGCAATAAGTCATCTACTTATGTGTCATCACTCAAATCCATTGTGCTCTTGTACAAAATGTCCCCATCCACCACAACACTTGACAATTGCTCATTGCTTTCTTTTGCGTCCATCACTCCTACTTCCTTCACTTCCACCTTTAGGTTAACTTCATCAGCATGACTACTAGGGACTTCGGCAGCATTCAACATAATCGACTACTTAATCATCCGATCGGATACATCAAAATTTGGGTCACATTCATGGAACACAGGTACATTTTGTACTTTGGTTATTATCAACGAAAGACCATCGTCCCTGTTCTTAGCATAATGCATAAAACAATGGAAAGTCCTAGTATCATGTATTTTCATTGGAGGTAGGTCCAGGGGGATCACCAAAAGATATTTAAAACTCATTTTCAAAGAGTATTCCTTGCTACAACATCCTATTACTTCATTTACTATGGTCACCAATGATTCATATGACAATGAGCTTCTAACAAATATGAGATATGACTTAGCATTGGAGCTATCATACTTGTGTTGACTTGCATCCCACTCTCCCCCCACACACATAACAAAGGTTGCTCACCGGTATCCATCTCATCTGAACATGCTTCAAACGCCCGTTAGTCCATCCAATAGGAAACCGTTAAATATACCCAAGAGATATGTTAGTTAGGCACTACCAATTATCAATTGAGACATTTCAATCAATGCTTTCGGTCTCAATTTTTTGACCGTTTCTATTGACATTCTTCAATTTGATGCTTAGCCCCACTCATTCCTTCCTATCTTAGAACTCTACATGTGGCACACCCACCCTATAAGTGCTTCCAAAAGTAAAGAATAAATGTACCCGAATGTTACCTCATTCAGGCACTACCAGTTATCAGTTGAGCCATATGAGTTAACACTATCAGCTACTGTCTCCACACCCAAAAATGTGTTGCCTTTCTTGTTTCATCTTCAGATCACAGCAGGTTTCAAATTGTTTATACACAAGTACAAACCTTAACCTATCCTCCATATCCAACCTCACCATTGTTTCGGTACATCCACCATTGGATAGAAACACAACGACCCATGTCTTGCCTTCAGGAGTTAGGGTACATGTGGAGAGGAGCCTCTTAGACATCCACCTTTCACCAACCTACAGTCCCATGATCGGTATCTTCTTAAAACGTTCTACTTGCAATCAACACATAGATCTACTTTGCTGGGATAGTCCGCCTGCTGAGAGATGATGGAGGTGGCCTAGGAGACGAAGGTCGACAAGATGAGGACCGAGGAGATGAGGGAGCAAATGGGGGAGCAGATGGGGGACGAGAAGAGGAGGCCGTAAGAGAATAGTTCGGAAGATTGTATGGGAAGAAACCTTCAATTGTTGAGAAAACACGAAGATTTTCACTTTTATGACAATATGTCGATGGATGGGCTATTTATGTTTATATGCAGCGTGCATGCGGACAGCTCCAATGTGTCATCTCTTGCTTCCCGCAATACACAATGGAAATATATAGCCAAAACTATATAAAGTGAGAATATTCAATCATCGAAAATAACATATGTGAGACTCCTAAAGATGTGCATCTTAAGTTGAGGGCTCCCAAGGAGAATGCACGACCTAATAGATGTGTTATTTCATGTCAACGAACAGAACATATGTCTGATTTCATTTGTAATAGGTATTGGCGACACCTAAGTTGGGCAGTTGTTATTTACATTATAACATTCTAATGGTCTATTCAACATTTATATCATTGGATTTTTCTGTTGTAAGAATTATTGGTGACAGATACTCCTCCCTCGTGATTTAGGTTACTTTAACCAATGGTATATTGACAGTCAATGAAGCCTTTACATCGAAGGCTTCACTGCATCAAAAATATCTATTTCACATGGCGAATTATAACCATCGATATTGACTTTATTTAACTCTATCTGTGTTTTCAACGACGTCAATGGGAAGCCATAGCTATTGATTGTAATTTTTTTATTTTCTAAATAATATATATCTTTAAGATTATAACAACCACAAAATTGCATATGAATGCAATAAAAACTATAACTTCTATTTCCACCAATCCCATGTACATTATCAAGAAAACTATATACAAAGGCAATTCTAACCATGACAAACAATCTCATGTACATTATCAACTAAACTATATATGACACCATTTTCTAACCATTACAACAAATCCCATATAAATTATCCATCGTGCCCATACATGCTGAAGATACAAAATATCATTAACTCTATCATGTGCGGCATTTGGCAATATGATATGACATTTTCTTTTGTTGCTTATACTGAGTGATTGTTTTGGATCAGAGAATGTAATTGATTTGGAGAGCAATCAATCATGCACTTAACAAAGTTTAATCATTAGGACATGGTGGTGGCATGAGGAAGTCTAAATAATCATAAACAATCTATGCTTCCCACCTTAGATTTAACATCTTCATCGTCTAAGTCAATATTAATGATTGTTTTATACTACCACCTGCCACCACCAATGCCTAATGAATGAACTTTATTATGTGCAGAATGTTTGCTCTCCAAATCCATCCCATCTTTTGATCTAGCATAATCACTCTATACACTGTGAAGCTGTCTGGCACCTCGACGTTGGCCTCCACCAATTTGTTCTTTGCTTCGGCTTCTCCTTCATTGCCCTTTGCATGCCTCGGGGAGGTGGAGATATAAGTGTACTACTGTGAAGTGAAGAAGCCACTGAATATTTCCAACAAGTTGACATCCATGAAATCAATAATAAAATTAATGAGCCAAAATGTAATTCGATAAATATAAGCCATCTATGATCTACTAGTTAACATTTAGTCGAAATTAATTAATGATGTACCCGAAGCAGGCACAATCAATACAGGATGTTCTATACAGGAGAGAGAAAGGAGAAGGAATAAAATAACAAAGGAACTAACTGATATTCTTCATACCGAACCAAGGAGGAAGACGACCCTTTATGGGGAGTTGTGCCCTCTAGCAGTGGGACTCATGCTGCTAGTGGGCCCAGCTATCTCATGGCCCACTAGCACGCCTAAACCAGTTCATATTACAATAATAATGCCGCTCTATGGTTGATTTAAGGGAAACTAGCCTAAGGTACTGAAATAAATAATAGTCTAGTGTACTCAAATAAAGACAAGTAATAAATAAAGTGCACGTGCACAACACTCCACCACGCTTCTGCACGCGCCTTGTCCTTAAGGCGACCAAGAAGGGTAACGAGACAAGAACTCGTCCTCAGGCAGCCAGGTAGCATCCTCAAGTGATTGTCCTTGCCAGGAGACTAACACTTCTGTGATAATACGTCTAGAACGGCGAACACGACGCTTATCAAGCAGTGCTGCTGGAATGGGGTCGGAAGTGACCACTAGGCCCATCAATGGAGGTGGTAAAGCATCCGATGCCAAGGATGGGTCACCGATGCAACGACACAGCCGGGTGACATGAAAAACAGGGTGGACCAATGAACTCGATAGTAGAGCTAGGCAGTAGGCAACCGAACTAATGCGCTCTTCGACAACATAGGGGCCATGAAAACGGGGGGCAAGCTTGTTGTGCTCAGGGTGAAGTAAGGAGGTCTGGCGTTGAGGAAGAATGGAGACATAAACCAAGTCTCCCATAGGAAACTCGCACTCAGTGTGATGGATAGCATAGATCTACTTCATTCTATTCTGAGCCACAGACAAGTTCTCCTCAAGCTGGCGAAGACCTCATCCCGAGTCTAGAGCATGTAGTCAACCTCCGCCACTGATGACCGATGGGGAACATAAGAGAGCACGGTAGGGGGTGGCCACCCATGTAGCACCTCAAAAGGAGTAAAGCCGGCACGAGTGTGATAAGCAGTATTATAAGACCACTCGGCCCATGGAAGAAGCTGAAGCCGTCGACGGGGCTGAGACATAGTAAAACAGTGCAGGTATTGTTCCAAACATCTGTTGACGACCTCAATCTGCCCATTCGTCTGTGGGTGATAAGCGGTACTCATGTGCAAAGAAGTGCCCTGTAAAGTGAAGAACTCCTGCTAAAACTGAGAGATAAAAATCCTGTCACGATCAGAGACAATAATGCGAGGCATACCGTGCAATTTGGCCACCTCTTGAACGTAGAGTTCCACCACAAACTTGGTGGTGAAGGGATGACCCAGAGCACAAAAATAGGCGTACTTGGACAGTCGATCCACCACTACCATGATCATCGACTTGCCTTGGACCAACGGCAAAGCCTCCACAAAGTCCATAGAAACGTCCTCCCAAACCTTATCCGGAATGGGCAATGGCTGTAGCAACCCGACAGGAGATGTGGTGGCGGACTTAGCACGCTGACAGACATCACAAGCGGCCACATAAGCAGTCACAGATCGGCAGATTCCTTGCCACAAAAAGCTCTGACTGACCTGTTTATAGGTGCGAAGGGCACCCTCATGACCCGCCAAGGGGGAGGTATGGAAGTGGGCTATGATACGCTGTCACAGATCTGTAACCTTAGGCACCCAAAGACGGTCCTTAAAGAAGAGAAGTCCATCCTTCTAGGCAAAGCAAGGGCGCACTGACGGGTCAGACTGAAGGGCCGCAATCAATGTGGTTGTTGGAGAATCATCCTAATACACCTGTTTTCATTCAACAAGGAATGGACAAACCGGACCGGAAATAGCCAAACACGAACCTGGAGTGGAATGGCGAGATAGTGCGTCGGCCACGGTGTTGTCAGATCCCTTCTTGTACACAACCTCATAGTCGTAGCCCAAGAGCTTGCTGACCCACCGCTGTTGCGCTAGAGTGGATACCCGCTGTTCGAGAAAATACTTGAACGGTTGGTGGCCTATACAAATGAGAAACCACCCGCCAAGCAAATACAGGCACCATTTGTCAATCGCGAGGATGATGGCCAGCATCTCTTTCTCATAGACAGAGAGGGATAGGGAGCGGCCAACCAACGCCTTGTGAAATAGGCGATGGGGCACTCCTCCTGAAGTAGGACCGCCCCCAGGCCGGCATCCGAAGCATCTGTCTCGACCACGAATGGTCGGCTGAAATCAGGAAGGATCAAAACAAGGGCGGTCGCCATAGCTTGCTTCAATTCCTCAAAGGTTGCCTGGGCAATGTCAGACCAATGGAAGGCTCCCTTCTGTAACAGCTGAGTAAGAGTGCGAACAATCTCGCCATGGCGGTGAATAAAGCACCGATAATAGCCGGTGAGGCCGAGGAAGCCTCACAGCGCCCGGGTGAAAGTAGGGGATGGCCAGGACAGCATGGCGGTCACCTTAGAGGGGTCCGTAGCAACGCCGTCATGAGAGAGAATATGACCCAAGTATTCCAACTATGGGCTGCCAAATGAACACTTCAAACGTTTAAGAAACAATGAATTAGCTGTCAGGATAGCAAAGACCGACCTTAGATGCTCCAAGTGTTTGCCCCATGACTTGCTATAGACAAGGATATCATCGAAGAACACCAAAGTGAAGCGGCGGAGGAAGGGCCGGAAGAGGTCAATCATAAGGCTCTGAAATGTGGACGGGGCGTTCGTTAGTCCGAACAACATAACCAGGAACTCAAAGTGGCCGTCATGAGTGCGGAAGGCGGTCTTGTGCACATCGGTGGGCTGCATCCGAATTTGATGATAACCTGAGCGAAGGTCAAGTTTACTTAATACAGTAGCACCGGACAACTCATCGAGAAGCTCCTCCACCACCGGTATAGTATATTTGTCCTTCACTGTGATCGCATTCAAAGCCCAGTAATCAACACAGAAGCACCACGTACCATCCTTCTTACGAACCAGCAGCATTGGAGAAGAGAAGGGGCTTGTGCTCGGGCAAATGACACCAGAATGAAGCATGTCAGCCACAAGACGTTCGATTTCAGCTTTCTGAATGTACGGGTAGCGGTAAGGACGAACATTGGCAGGAGAGGCACCTGGCAGAATAGGAATGGAGTGATCATGCGAGCGCACCGGAGGAAGGCCATGCGGTTCAGCGAACACTGCACTATACTCCACCAACAAGTTAAGGAGATCTTGCGGCAACGCCTCTTGTAGGACGTCCACTGAAGCCCGCTGCTGAAGAAGTAGCCCCTGTAATGCAAACTAGAATAAGGACCCCGTTGACTAAGCAGAGAGGAGAGTTCCTGGCTGAGAGCTGTGGAGACGCACCCGCTGCCCATTTAGCGCAAAGTCCATCACTAGGTCCTTAAAGTTCCATAGCACGTCCCCGAGTTCTTGGAGCCACTGTACCCCTAGCACCACATCCGCCCCTTTCGTAGGGAGCAGAAAAAGGTCTGTCACAAATGTATGGCCTTGAATGGAGAGCGCTACCTGGGTATAGATGCCGGAGCTCTGGAGGTGCTTGCCATCACCGATCAATACATCAAAGGGCGTCGAGTCCAATACGAAGCAGCCGAGTCGCTAGGCGACTTTGTCGTTGATGAAATTGTGAGTAGACCCATTGTCAATCAGAATGGTCACCTACTGCTGCTTGAGATAACCCTGTACTCACATTGTGCACGGAGTGAAGGCCCCAGAGAAGGCATGATCGGAAATCTTTGGCAGCGTGTCATCATAGTTCGCTGAGTCAGACCCGTCTGCCACCTCCCTCTCTTCATCGACCTCTTCCACCAATAGACTGCCCTTGACGGAACAGCAGTGCCCCGGAACGAACTTCTCATCATAGCAAAAATAAAGCCCCTTTGCACGACATTCCTCCATCTGGGCCGGGGTAAGACGGCAGACAATCAGGCCAGCCGGAGGGATTTGTTGGCCAGAGCGGCCAGCAGCTGAACTGTTGGCAGGGGCGGTGTTCGGGGCAGCAAGCACAGTAGGCCATGGAAAAGTGCTAAGCCGACCCCCACGCCGCTGGCGAGCCAGTTTCTCTTCTTCGATACGTACGTGACGCACCACATCCCACATGCTAGAACAAGGGAAGTGATGCATCTCCTCAGAAATCTCTGGTTTGAGCCCTCTCTTAAACGTGCCCACCAAGGCTACCACCGGCCAGTCAGGTAGTCGGTTGGACACCTTCATGAACTCCGTATAATAGGCTCGGACGGTGGATGTCTATCGCAGAGAGGAGAGCATCTCGTTGAAGTCTTGGAACTCATTGGGGCCAAACTGAATGCATAATTCATTGGAGAAGGTGGCCCAAGTGGGGTAGCGCACCTCCTTCTCAAAGCTCTGGAATCATACCGAAGCATCTCCGTCTAGGTGGAAGGCCGCTATGCACAGTCGTTCAGCCTTTAAATGTGTTCCCTGGTAGGCAAAAAACTTCTCCGCCTTGTACAACCATTCAACTAGGTCGTCGTCCCCATTATAGCGTGGGAACTGGAGGCGGGACAAATGGGGTTCCGCTCCTCCCCGAGGACCACCGCGAGGGCCATGAAGGTCATCCCAATCATCGTCCATCTCCAGAAGCAAGTTCCAAGGAGGATGCACCATTGGGGCATTCGGCCGAACACCTAGCGCACCCCGTGGTGGAAAGGCCGAACGTCCCCCTTCGGCAGGTAGGGCGGCCTGTCCAGCGTACAGGGGGGTGTAAGGCTAACGTACCTCCTTGTCTGGCATTGCCGGTAGACTAGTAGTAAACGATGGCATCATAGGGCCATTTGCCCAAACACCTGGCGGGCCTTGTGAAACCCAGGCCTGGCGTCCACCTTCCACAGGCAGTTCTGCTTGTCCAACGGGCAGAGGAACATGGGACTGGCGTGTCTCCCTATCCGCCGTGGCTGGAGGAACAGGGGTGTGTCCGTTCAGTCCCTAAGAAGAATCCCCAACTTCCAGGACGACTTCCTGGGTTCTTACGTTGTTGGTCACTGAAGGCGCTGCCTAGTTGGCTTGTAATTGGTCAACCTTTGTGTACAATACCTTCACCATCGCGACGAGTTGCGCCAATGTGGAATCCTCTGTGGCAACTGGAGCGACCATGGTAGCAGTTATAGGGGTGTCCGCTGAAACCTCAGTTTCCTTCACAGGCTGAGTTTCAGGGGCGACAGCCACCTGTTTCCCTCTTGCCATGGCCAGGGATTGATAGAGCTCCGATACCAATGATGTGCCCGAAGAAGGCACAATCGGTATAGGATGTTCTACACAGGAAAGAGAGAAAGGAGAAGGAATAAAATAACAAAGGAACTAACTGATATTCTTCATACCGAACCAAGGAGGAAGACAACCCTTTATGGGGAGTCGTGCCCTCCAGCAGTGGGACTCGTGCCGCTAGTGAGCCCAGCTATCTCATGGCCCACTAGCGCGCCTAAACCAGTTCATATTACAATAATAATGCCGCTCTACAGCTGATTTAAGGGAAACTAGCCTAAGGTACTGAAATAAATAATAGTCTAATGTACTCAAATAAAGACAAGTAATAAATAAAGTGCACGTGTACAACAGTTAACTTTCATCTAACCATATAAACTAGGTCATATAGTATCGTCCTCACTAAATATCAGATCACATCATTGAAACCAACCTTGTAAACCTAAATTGTGCAAATCTAATGACCATCCAATGTACTTCAAAAAATATAAGCCTCCTACCATCTTCCAATCAACAGTTAGGATGTATTAGTTAACTTTGTTTTAACTATATTAACTAGGTTATATGGTCTCCTCCTCGCTACATATCAGATCACATCATACTCATGAGTAAAACTCATTACATATATTCTTCTTACTTACCCTAACAACAAAACATATATATTCATTTACTGACTTTCCATCTATTAAAATATATTACAAGCATACAAACTAAGCACCAAACACACAAGATAAAGTTGACATTTTTACTAACACTTATTTATCCACCCATATGTAAACATAACTTGCGCAAATCTAATGACCAACCAATGTACTTCAAAAAATGTAAGCCTCCTACCATCTACGAGTCAACAGTTAGGATTTATCAGTTAACTTCATTTTCTTCCTTCTACTACGTCATATGGTGTGACGCCCCGACCCGAAAATTGACCCAGGCCGAGGGTCCGGAAAACGAAAAAAACCAGACCCAGAACCAAGAGCAGCACACTCTGAGTGCGAGAGTCTTCACGTTCCTCTACGTGCTACAGAACTTTAGCGCTCCGTTGCACGTAGGCAAGAACTGGCCTAATTATATAACTAATTCGGACCGGGCCAACGTTGCATTGCCGTTGGTTGCCTACGTACATATCGGCTAACATCCACGATGTTACTCCGATACGATCATATCCGGACGTAGTTCTGCCTATTGGCTACTACATACAACCGGCACACCAAAAACACATACGTATAAAATACATATCTCCGAATATTTAATCGGAGTACCGGCAACACATGTCTCGCTCTATCATAGAAACAAGCACCACACAACCAATACGAAAACCCGATAAAATATCGGCAACACACATCTCGCTCTATCATAGAGACGAGCACCACACAACCACCACAACATGCCTCACTCTACCCCAGAGCAAGACCATCACAACATTCCTCACTCTATCCTAGAGCAAGACCACACATCACCCGTCTCGCTCCATCACTGAGCCGAGACCACATACACCACACGTCTCGCTATATCACTTAGCCGAGACCACACACATCACACGTCTTGCTCTATCACAGAGTAAGACAGAACACAATCACAGGTCTCGCTCTATCACTGATCCGAGACCCAACACACACAACACGTCTCTCTCTAACCCAGAGCGAGACAATATATAAACACACACACACAACCCGTCTCTCTCTCACCCAGAGCGAGACGGCACACAACATGCCATATAAACAACACATATCATAATATAACACACACACAGCCCGTCTCTCTCTAACCCAGAGCGAGACGGCACACTACATAACTAGCACATGCATTCTATAATTAAAATAGGAGGTAAGAAACCCTTACTCCCCTGATGTCACACGAGGTAGCGGTATTCAAGATGCACGTTTCTAGGCGTCCTCCCCTTCAGATCCGGAGACAGCGGACAGAGCCTCCCCTAGCCTCCATACATTCATCGCCTTGCACCGAAAGACAACACGACCCACTCTCCCCTTTCCCGGAGACATCATTTTCTGCGCCTGTGGGCGGTGGACAGAACCTCCCCTACTCGGGGTGTTCCTCACACATCGTGGCCCTTCGGTGGGGAACATAGCCTCCCCTACATCGGGCCACTTCTCTTGATTTGGCCCGGTGACGGAGGACGGAGCCTCCTCTCTCTCCGGACCATCACTCTCTCACTCTCGGGGCAGGAGGGCGGCGGACAGAGCCTCCTCTTGCCCCGGGTCATTCCTCCCTTATAGGAGTGCTAACTCGAGAAATGAACCATGTCATTGCATAGATCACCCTCGAATTAGCTAGGAACGCCTCAAGAACGGAAGAAAACGGACTCCAAACGAGTCCAAAAACTCCTCCCGAAAATAGAAACGGGATCCGTATTTATAGGGGAAGAGCCGAGGGCGTACGAGATGCCCCCGGGATGTGAGCGCCACGCGTCGCGCGCCTGCACTGCGCATGACGCGCTGGCCGCGCGCTGCGCTCGTGTCCCACGGACGCGCCCCGCATCGCGCGGGGCCCAGCCCCGCGCCGCGCGTCGGGTGGCACGGCTGACGCCAGCTATTTTGTCCTTATTTGATTAAAATAACATTTTTCTATATTATTTTAATCCAAAATTATCTAAACTTCAACGCGCGATATCTTCCTACCCTGTAGCCAGAATCGTTCGTTCTACATACCGATGGACTCGTATTGACGAGCCCTTCGATACAAGACCACACATGGGTAAGTTATCCCGCTCTTTTCGAGTGGGCCCCGCCCATGCGGCAAGCTTCCTGAGGTCGTAGCTTTCGCTCCCGACCTTCGTTTCGTGCGTTCTTCGATTCGTCACGCTTGTTACTCTGAGCTCTACCCAACTACAGGGGTTTCATCCCTTGAAACCCCCGACACTTAATCACAAAATTACCAAATTACCCTTAACCCACCCGGGTTAAGCGTAACCGGAAAATGGGTCGTTACATATGGTATACTCCTCGCTAGATATTAGATCACGTCATTCAAACCTACCTTGCAAACCCATCTTGCGCAAATCTAATGATCACACAATGTACTTCAAAAAATAAAAGCCTCCTACCATCTACTAGTCAACAGTTTATTTGATCAGTTAACTTTGTTTTAACATATATTATAGGTCATGTGGTCTCTTCCTCGCTAGATATTAGATCACACCATTTAAACCTACCTTCTAAACCTATCTTCCTTAAATCTAATTACCTAAAAATATGTTAGGCTAAAGTTAAGTATCCTACCATCTACCAGTCAATAGCTAGGTTGTATCTCAGTTTACTTTGTTTTACCGATAAAAAATAGGTCATATGGTCCCCTCCTTGCTAGATATCTGATCACATCATGAAAACCTACCTTTTCAACCCATCTTGCTCAAATCTAATGACCACGCAATGTACTTCACCAAATAATACCCTCCTACCATCTACCAATCAATAGTTAGGATGTATCAGTTAACTATGTTCTACCCATGTAAAACTTAGTCCAATTGTCTCCTCCTTGCTAGATATCATATCAAATCATTAGTTAAACTAAACATGCAAGCAAAATACATAATCCATTACTTTTACCATAAATTTGTTTATTATATAACCCCGGAAGAACATAATTCATCATATATTATCAAAATACAACCATACATTACAAACCCAATTGATACAATCTGACCGCCCATTTGATGGAAAATTGTAGCAAAAAACCAGACACAAAGAAAATAGATATTGAATCCCTTTTTTCTCTCATATATTTTTCATCACAAACTATATAACCATAAATCATCAAATGTCATCGAACTAGCATTACACAACCAAGTCACTAGACCCCAAATCTGCACCCCTATGTTAGTAAAAATCAAAGCAAACACAAAGTGTCCTGCTTTTAATTAAACATTGCACAATCACAAACTACATATTACATATACTCAATATCAAGAAATATCTCTATAACCTATGTGTAGACTCTAACAATGCAATATTTCAAAAAATACATACCTCAAACCCACCATGCGTCTTCACTTTGCAACCATTTTCCGGTCACCCTGCCACAATAGATGAATTGGGTTCGATCATACCAGTGCACTACCTAAGCAGACAAGGGACCTTCTTCGACTAGATGAAGAGCATGTGGAAATGAGGAGGAGCTGAGGGCGGAAGATATTTAAAAGAAGACGATGGAGGAGACTGGGGAGGAGGAGAGGACGGCAACTCCCATATCTAGGAGAAGATGATGGAGGAGGAGAGGAGGACAGCAACTCTCGGAGAGGAAGCCGCCCTCATGTCTTTTTGTCTACCATAAGGGCTTTGGGCTTCATCTCTTTTTATATTTCCTAAGGGTATTATTGACAATTCAAGCGCGCGTGTAGGAAAGTCAAACGTGCGTAAGTCTAATTGTGCAAAATTAATTTACCTTGCCTAAATTTGTATTTCGTCCAATTGTGAGGTCTATTTCTAAAAAAACTTCATAATAAATTGTCCTTGAATTTGATTCTGTCAGAGAAAATATTCAAAATTAAGCAAAAGGAAATAGTATTTTCTCAGACTAACCATTCACCTATATAAAGTGTAGTGCAATAATAATTTACACGCAATTGTGCCTGCAAATTCATTTGAACAGTGTATCTGATTCTTTAAAAAAATCATTTGAAAAGTTTCTTAGGAAACCCTTATGAATTATGATTGTATACAGAAGAGCATGCAATGTCCTTTGTTTAGATTTAAAACTAAGAGCACGGAAAGGGAACAGATATGTCAATATCTTTTGTACTTTTCCAACCTTAGCAAAAGTTGCATTAACAAGTTATAGCATGCGTATCGAAGTCTCTACTTTCAAGAACCTCGTCATGAATGTATAGTGTGTTGGTATGAATATATTCTCTTTGTCTCCATTAATTGCTCTATTTAATTTTTTAAAATAAATTATTAATTTATTTTAAAATATTAAAAAGAACTACATTAATAGGACAGAGAAAATATTAACTGCAAGGTGCTTACCATAGATTTTTCCAGTAACTCAGCAGTAGAGTTATTAGTGGTCTACTCACAGCATTGTAACCAGTTTAGATATCCATTAAATTGGCGGAGCAATAATCTCCATCCAGTTGAACTGGGCTGTAAAAAGGAGGATTAATAACTTCTATCCAGTTGAGCTGCACTGTTTGCATGTGTTGTTAGTGGTCTACACATATAAGTTCCACTTTCTTTGAAACTAGTTTTTGGAAATTGCTATTAAATCCCATTAACCTCTCTGTGGGCTTTCCATTGCATTCGTTCTGGTTGGCTTATTTTGGCCAAATGTTTTGCCTTGTTACTGTCACTCTCCATCCAAAGTGGCTTGCTCTATTTAATCTGATCTGCAATAATTTTATTGCACCAGAGACTTCCATTTCCAAGCTCATAAAATCAGAAGTGTTCTGGTTGGTGTATTGTTTTAGTTGGAAAGAAGACAATTGAAACAACTCATGATGCACAACTTCGGATGCCAGCTGGGTGTCAATAAGATATTGATATCTTTCTTGTTTTGTTTGAGTTTAGATTTAGTGACAATAAAGGCTTGGGAAAATTTTGTATAGCCCATGCGCATCAACGTGAGCGTAGCATCAAAAACCGTCGTATAGAGATTTTAGGGAGTTAGGGGAGGCTTATATGGCAAAGACTAGTGCATAAATAAAGAGGGCACTTTGTATGTGGTATACCGTAGAGTACTCTTTGTAGTACATCACTACCATATTTGTATGGTAACAAGCACTACGTTACATTACGAAGAAACATGATACCATACGCTATGTTGCATAGTATTTAGAACATTTGCGTGTATGGTATCGAATCTACATGACTTTGGTACGGCGTAAACTACACTTAACTTAAATTTTGTCATGTGACAGCTAAGTCTATAGTTGCATGCATTTTGAACATAGGCAAATGGTCCAAGTGTGCCTTCGCTAATTGTCCTACGTTAGACAACTTTGGTAGAAAGACATGCTAATGCCTTGTGGATGGATACATAGAAGAAGGAGATCGAAGATGAGGGGTAGGCGTTGGCAGAGACCGTGAAAGGAGAGAGGTTGCCGACACCAGAAAAGGAGAAAGTTGAAGGATAGGTTGAGCTAGGAAAGAAGATAGAAGATTAAGTGTAGGAAATGTTAAATGGGCAATTAGGAGAAAGAGAATAAAATATTCCCTCTGTCTTATACTAATAGCTATATTTAAAAAAATAATATTTTTTATTAAATAGTAAAACCTACATATATCTAAGAGAGGAAAAATAAATTTATAATACTCTTTTTTAAGTACTAAATTATTTAAATAAAATAAAATAAAACTACTAATATGAAATAATTTTTTTTGTCAAATACAACTATAAATATGGGATGGATGGATGGATGGAGTCTGTAATATGGGACTGAGAGAACATAAACACATTTAACATGAATGATATAAGCATTAAAAAAAGCTCCACATGTATTTTAGCCTTTGAGGTTGGTGTATTATTTAAGTTGGAACTTGGCAATAAACAATGGATGGGTGGTTCATTATTTTTTTTTAGAATAATATTATTATAATACAAGAAAGATAAGTCAAAAAAATAGGTCCCACTCATCAATACTACTGAGAAGATTTAGTAAGTTTTCGATGTGCCTTTCTCAACGTCACTAACCTTTTTCGTTTTTTTTAGTCAGCTCACCTCTTTATCACAATCTGTGGATTACCATCTTTGTCAAGGAGTAATGGGCTTGTTAGGAGAGGGTGTAGTAGCAAGCTATTCATACTTAAATAACCCAAGAAAGACAACTTAAAAAGACCACCAGCTGAGCTGGTTGTCTTCCTTGTTGTGTATTTATTGGGATTTAGTGATAATAAAGTCTTTGATGGAGAAGAAAGCGTGTCGTCCAAAGAATAAAATGGTCTCTTGACTCGTTGGTCTATTGATTGTTTTACTTTAAACCACTTTGGTGGAATTGATGTGCCAATTGAGGCGCCGCTGAACCCGTGAAATGATGTTGATGATTCCAACGCCCACAAGTGTTGGAGTGGTGGGGGTCCATGAAATCTTGGAAGCCACAATTATTATGGTGAGCCCCAGTTTGGCCGAAACTGAAGCACATCAATCATGTGGGCCTGGAATTACAGGCTGTTCTTGTCTGGCAGGAATCTAACCCCACTGCCTCATTTACCACTAAATAATCTGTTTCGTTTACAAAGCTCAAACCACAAAATGCCACCATTAACTGCGCAAAGCCTTGGGGTGGCACTGCAGACAAGTCTGCAACTCAGTGGGGACCCTCTGTAATGATAATAATAACAATAATGAAACTTTTAAAAGGGCAACAATTGTCTTTCTCCTTTGTTTTTTTAGAAATTTTGTATGAGCTCAAGGCTCAGTCTTCTACGTCTATTGAGAATCATTGATTCGAAATCTGATGATATAAAAGGAGCATGTAATTTACATGTCCTCTTTAAGTTTATTAGATTGAAATTTGAATGCCCACAAAGGCCAGGGCACATGAGCCCCTGTTCATAAAAAAAAAGGAACTGTTTTTTTCAATTATGTCACTCCCATTTTCTCTTTATTTGGCTGGCAGGCTACTGAAATCATTTTGGGCTCACCATATCTTCAATTGGCCTCATCTACTTTTTATAGTCCGGGCTAGAAAATTGAAGTTGAATTATTTTAACTTTTTAATAGGGAATATTAAAGTGGGATAAAGGGAGTACGAAAAGTTATGGGAAAATTATTGGATTACTCCTATTTTTACGGTGGGAGTAATTTCAGATGGTACTACCTAATTATTTCTCAAAGACAAGAATAATGCTACTTAGGACTTTCATCTTAGCGTGCAATAAGTGAGCATTCTTGCCACAAGCGGCTGAAGTATTTTCAATTAGAGCACCTTCTTTTGGGGGCACTAAGAGCATCTTTAAGGGTAGACACCAAAGGGGGTGGTGTGTGCCGTGGACAGAATTAGTCCTTTGGGACTCTAACCCAGAAGTGAAAATGGCATCCCTCACTTAAAACTTTAATTTTAAAGTCCCATATTGAGACTTCAAATATTTACTTTTTAATATTTTATTATTATTTTTTAAAATTTTGACCTTTTTTATTTGAAAATAACATCCATAGTTAAATTTTATGGGTCTCCATTTTGCCATTAATAAATAGAGATGTCATTTGAAGACCTCTTATTAGAGATGCTCTAACCTTCTTTTTTATCTATGAGCACCACATGGGATTATGTTGTTGGCCTAAAGTCTAAAGTGAAGTGAAGAGGATTAGCTAAGATGGTGGTTTTAAAATTGCAAAGTTAAATGGATACTTAAAATTGTATGGAATGATTAGTAAACATGAAAGTATAGAACACAACCCTTGTCATTTGCCACTAATCCCCCTTGTCCCACCTCTATTTGATGTTGTGGGGCTCTTCTAAATTATGTTCACAACTAACCTTTTATTAATAATAGTAGGAAATGAAACTTGAACATGTAATATATAATGTTATGCCTGTGGAGTTGTCTGACACATGGAAGGCCATATCAACCGATACAGGGGAGTATTAGCTGATACATGCCCATATCGGTTGATACCGATACGATACAGGGGGGCGATACGACCCCACATTATTTATCGAAACATATAGGTTGTATCGTATCGATACAGCCAATATGTATCGATACGTTAATATTTTATTTTTAAAAAAATTTTCTTAAAAAAAAATATTATTCAAACTCAACCTCTTCAAAATTTAAAGATGATAATGTTCTTATTAAATTAAAATTATTTTTAAAAAATTTATATAAGATCAATACAAGTAGATCAATACAATTAACATAATTATTTTTTAAAGTATAGTGTTCTACAATTATGCACTTAGTAATAGTGTATACAATTATGCACTATTACTATTTTCTATATTAATCAAGAAAATATAGTGTTCTACAATTATGCACTCATATTAAATATCTTATTTGGTTTCAAAATAAACTAATTTTATATAATTTAATATGGGATAGAGGGAATAATAATTTATACAAGATGGAGGAAGTAATAGTGTATGGTTCTAAAATTAACTAATTTTAGAGTACTCGTATCAATTAATACGGCCTTCTATGGTCTTATTATGCTTTAAATAAATTATTATAATGATATATTATTAGTTATGATATATTTTTTGTGTATCAAAGGGTTTACAACTGTTTCGGCACACACCAAGTATATCATTGGCGCATACCCATATCCATAGTTATCGATTCTGTCATCCATATCGATATTGCCTTCCATGTTCTAACATGGCTAAGATATTTGGCATTGAAGTTGTAACACCTTGAAATTTTAGATGAATTTTCTTGATGGAATAATTTTGGGAGTCAATTTTTTATCACTATGACGAGAGCCTAAATTTGACCCCTTGACCATTTGGAGTAAGGGGACAAGCTTTCATATTTTAGTCAGGAATATGAAGTTGCTTAGTTAACCTAGTTAACTCGGTAAAGTGAAACCATAATATTTTGACCAAAGGTTCAGGAAGGGGAAAATGAAGCACCACTTAACTAAATAGTTCACTTTAGGTTAGTCAGAGGACTCATCTATGTGATTTGACCCTAATGACCCGAGTGTGAGCATGCACCCGTGAACAAACGAGACTCGCTTGGGAAGGTACCTGAGAAGCCCTAGCCTTGTGGGAGAGGTTATTAATGTTGATTGAGATAAAATGAGGTGGAAATTTGCTTTAAAATTAAGGAGAATTATTCTAAATGGTGTACACAGGAAAGTAGGCCCTAGACGGGCAAGACACTCCACAATTGGCTGTTGGCCCGGCCCACTAGGTAGTTGTGGCGCCAAGTCTAGGGGACGACCCAATATCTTTCAAATTATGAAGGGCAATTCTTAATTGGCTGAAAAGAATACTAGATGGACTAAAATCTAGAAACCAATGAGGCCAAGCCCTAATCCCCATGCCATCTCTATCTCTCTCCTCACTTGGTCAACCCCTCCCCTCTCTATCTCTCTAGTCACCTTCCCTTCTTCTCTTTCTTCATTCTCCTTTGTCCATCTTCTTCTTCTCCCTTGATTCCCTCTCCATTATTGAGTCTCTAGCCCACCATGTTGCTACGGAGCATTTGGGAGATAGAGAAGTCTCATTGACAATGTAGGAGTGCTTGAGACTTCATCAACGAGTTGGAGAAGAGGACTTATTTTTGTACATGGTAGGAACAACTCGCCTTCTACATTATCTCATGATGTTAAGGTTTGTTATTCTTAGTTTGAGTGATTCATAGTTGTTCATTGTATGTATGCATGATGTATTAGATTTGCTAGAGATTCTAGTAATAATGTCATCTTAAAGTTTGAACTTTTGGTGTATTTGATTGTACGCCTTGGTTATATGACGAATTAACAAAGGTTTCGTATGATTTTCTACTGTTCCAAATCATGTTGAGTGTTTGGAATCATGATTATGTATGTGCTATAATGTCATGTTAATGAAATATTCGTGAGAAATGTGTATAGTTCTTTTTCTCATGTACCATGTTTTCTCTTTTCACTGCACACATATAATGTCCAAATTGTTTAAAGTCCCATATTGAGACTTCAAATGTTTACTTTTAAATATTTTTATTATTATTTTTTAAAGTTTTAAACTTTTTTATTTGAAAATAATATCTATAGTTAAAATTTATGGGTTTCTATTTCGCCATAGATAAATAGAGATGTCATTTGAAGACCCCAACAACTATTTTTGAAGACTCTCATTAGAGATGCTCTAACCTTCTTTTTTATCTATGAGCACCACATGGGGTTATGTTGTTGGCCTAAAGTCTAAAGTGAAGTGAACAGGATTAGCTAAGATGGTGGTTTTAAAATTGCAAAGTTAAATGGACACTTAAAATTGTATGGAATGATTAGTAAACATGAAAGTATAGAACACAACCCTTGTCGTTTGCCACTAATCCCCCTTGTCCCACCTCTATTTGATGTTGTGGGGCTCTTCTTATCTTCACAACTAACCTTCTATTAATAATAGTAGGAAATGAAACTTGAACATGTAATGTATATTCCAGATAGACTAATATGTTATAATTAATGAGCTAATGTTATGCCTATGGAGTTGTCTGACACATGGAAGGCCGTATCGACCGATACGGGGGCATATCGGCTGATATGTGCCCTTATCGATCGATACTGATATGATGCGGGGGGCAATACGCCCCCACATTATTTATCGAAACATATAGGTTGTATCATATTGATACGCCGATATGTATCGATATGTTAATATTTTATTATTTTATTTTATTTTTAAATTTTTTAAATTTTTTTCTTAAAAACAAAAATAATATTCAAACTCAAACTCTTCAGAATTTAAAGATAGTAATGTTCTTATTATATGAAAAAAAAAATTACAAAAGTTATATAAGATCAATACAAGTAGGTCCATACAATTAACATAATTATTTTTAAAAATATAGTGTTCTACAATTATGCACTTAGTTAAACAACTAACGTATAAATTTCTCCATGATATTTATGCAACTCATATTAAATATCTTATTTGGTTTCAAAATAAACTAATTTTATAGAACTTAATATGGGGTAGAGGGAATAATAATTTATACTAAATGGTGTAGGCAGGAAAGTAGGCCCTAGACAGGCAAGACTCACTCCACAATTGGTCGTCAGCCCAGCCCACTAGGCAGCTGTGGCGCCAAGTCTAGGAGATGACCCAATATCTTTCAAATTATTAAGGACATCTCTTAATTGGCTGAAAAGAATACTAGATGGACTAAAATCTAGAAACTAATGAGGCCAAGCCCTAATCCCCATGCCATCTCTCTCTCCTCACTTGATCAACCCCTCCTCTCTCTCTCTCTAGTCACTTTCCCTTCTTCTCTTTCTTCAATCTCCTTTGTCCATCTTCTTCTTCTCCCTTGATTCCCTCTCCATTATTGAGTCTCTAGCCCACCAAGTTGCTACGGAGCATTTGGGAGATAGAGAAGTCTCATTGACAATGTAGGAGAGCTTGAGACTTCATCAATGAGTTGGAGAAGAGGACTTATTTTTGTACATGGTAGGAACAACTCGCCTTCTACATTATCTCATGATGTTAAGGTTTGTTATGCTTAGTTTGAGTGACTCATAGTTGTTCATTGTATGCATGCATGATGTACTAGATTTGCAAGAGATTCTAGTAATAATGTCATCTTAAAGTTTGAACTTTTGGTGTATATGATTGTATGCCTTGGTTATATGATGGATTAACAAAGGTTTTGTATGATTTTCTACTATTCCAAATCATGTTGAGTGTTTGGAATCATGATTATGTATGTGCTATAATGTCATGTTAATGAAATATTCGTGAGAAATGCGTATAGTTCTTTTTCTCATGTACCATGTTTTCTCTTTTCACTGTGCACATATAATATCCAAATTGTTTCAAGACCTTTTGGTAGTTTTTATGCTTCAAATTTCTCTGTGATTTTAACAAATTCTTCAAGTTTGTCTGATAAAATTTTTAGTTTTTTTATATGTTTGTATCAGTCAACCATTGATGTTTTTATGAAACCTTGATTCAGCAAGTTGGCACTATTCTAGATTTTGAGCTTCCTTTTTAAACCTTTTATCCATATTCCTATGTGTCTAAAGTTTCCAAATTTTTCTCAATCTTGATTGAATTACTAGAGTTTTTGGAGTTTGATAAGATCTAAATTTCCAATTTATGATTGTGTCAGTTTGATGCAATTTTACACAACCAAAATGTGTTAGACAACCATAAAAATTTCTTTAGACATTGGTCCATAAGTTCTTGACCCAATGCAAAAGAATTAAGTTGATTTGGATTAGTTTGGATTAAGGTATGACCCTCAGAGCCTCAGAATCCTTACTGTACAAAAAATTTTGCACTATACTGTAATTTCTAAAATTCTAGAATAATAAATTTTAAGTACCATATTAAACCCTAATAATTAATTGTGTGCCTTAGACTTTTTTCTTTGACTTTGTAAAAAAATTTCGTGACAATCTAACATTCCTAGGTATTTTCCCTTAAAATTAGAACTTACAAAAGTATAAAAAATTAGGGTTTTGAGATATTGATCTTTGACATGTAATTTGAGTTGTCTATTGAATTGTTGTTTCCACAATTTCAAAGAATGATTTTTCAATTTGTTTAAGCATGGTAAGGGATGGAATTATGCATGTGGGGCATATTTGTGTAAAGGGCAACACGACCATGTGTAATACTATGGATTTGTTATGCCTGTTATACAAGTAAGTAGTGTAACCTAGAATATCATGTTGCAATATGTATGTGGGTAATAATATAGGGATTAATACATGTTTATGTATGCCCATGTTAGGTGTTTATGGATATTGTCTACTCATATGTTTTATGCCTTATTTTTGTGTAAATTAGGATTGGGTAAGGGTTTATTCATAATGTGTAAACAAAATAACAAGTGATAAAGAAATGGGTGATAGAAAAAACATTTGATTTTAATTGAATGTGGTGAATTCTTTGGTTGATTAATTGCTTTGAGCTGATATCGTAATGACATGTATTCATTTTACATCATGTTTCTACTGTCGTTAGTATGCTATGAAGTGAGAATGGGTTACTTAAGTTGGGTGACAAGATTGAAAAATTGGTAGGTTCAATCCATGTCAAGCGCAAAAAAGAAACTATACCAAAGTAGTCCAAAGAAAGTTCATGAGGATTTTGGAGGCATAGTATGTAATACCTTCTAGATTATTAACAAATGCATATGGACGGCCTAGGATGCGGCTCCTAGGTAAAGGGTGTCCTGGTAAAGTGGAAGACCAAATGTTTTATGTTTGTAAAACTGGGTATGGTTTACTTAAATATGGTTAGAAGAAATGAATGTTTTCATGTTTAATTTAATTGCAATTTATGTTCAACATGGGATTTTAAAGTATAAGTCTGCATGCTTGTGAGTGTGAGTTAAATTTACTTTGAATAAAAACACTCTCTATAGTCTTCAAGCTTAAACTCTAAGAACTCGTCAACCCCTATTTTTCAAGTCAATCAATGCCAAATCCAACTTGATCATATCACTAATCTATCATATTATAAAGACTTAAACATACATAATAATTAGACATAGTTTTGATTAACAAAATTTAGTCAATTACAAAACATATCCCCATATGTTCTAAAACAGTGCACGATATAGCTATGAAAGCGGCTAGAGGGAATGGCCAAACAGGGGGATCAGTGCAGTGTGCATTGAGGAGAGGCCAAATGGAAGGCTATGTGATGGCGGTGGTAGGGAAAACTCATGCACACAGGCAGCCGAACATGATCCTGAAAGAAGAATGGAACCTTGCGACAAGGAAAGAGATCCAACAAGCAAGGTGGAGGACAGAGAGGGTCCAAGTGGCAGTGCAAATGATTGATTGAACACCAACTTGGTGAGGGAGATGAAGAATCGACCGTTTCGATTTCTGATTCTAATCTCTTCTACTCATGATGGCGAGTGTTGGATGCCATGGCAAAAAGTCTCTAAAAAAACTAGCTTTAATACCAATGTTGTAGCTCTTGGGTACAAGGGGTTTGAACATAGAAGAAAGGGGACAAAGAGCCCGAAGGAGAGAGAGAGATAATTAATTTCAAAACTGATAAATACATGGTACACAATTTATAAGCTTCACGACTTTGTTTAATTAGAATTAAATCTAAACTAGGATTGAGGCAATATTAAGAATCTATCACTAATAAGTAATTCTAAGCAACGAAAGCAATAGATAATAAAAATCTTACCTCTAATAAAACAATTAATTGAGTTCTATTTAAAATAGAAAATATTATAGGAGTAACAGGGAAATTCAAATTGCTCTGTATGGAAGATTGACTATGATTCATAACAGACTAGTATATTGTTGATAGAAACATTCTTAATAATCTCTTTTTATAAAAAAACAATCTCACATAATTGTTTGATTTGATATGGGAAACAATTTGATATGGGAGTTTCTTAATCTAGTAACTCAAATTGTTTTGGGTATGCTGGTTAAGAGTGGATAGAGTAAAAAGTTGACAAATGAGGTCCTTAAATATCACATGTTCTCTAAATAGGACTCTGAAAATAGAACAAAGGGAGTAAATAAATAAAGGACAAACGTTGCATGTGTCTTTCATGTCAGTCTTGTCTTAATTGGACAAATATTCTACCATTTAGCATAATAAAAGTAACCACAACAAGTAGCATAATAAAAGTAACCACAACAAGAGATGATTAGTGCATTATATACCGTCCTCTTGAAAACCATTTCAACACAAATTTATATATATTTAACTTAGGAAAACCTATTATGGCCACAAATCCTGCTGGACAATTTAGACTTCTCGTGCTAAAATAAATTAAATTTTGTTCATTTTAGCTTTTGAAATCTAAATAATTGATATAAGACATAAAGAGCAAATCATTAAGTATAGGGAAAAGAGGTTTTGTCCGCCAACTCCTTCATTAAATTTATAAGTAATTAAGTTTGTACTTCCCCTTATAAGAAAACATTTGTTTTCTCCCTATTGCTATGGTTCTATGATGCTAGTCGAATTTGGGTTAAGTTTTGTTAAACTTGAACTTATTACCATTTGAGATATAGTAACCCAAAGCATCCGAATCAAACCATTTTGATTGTTTTTTTATTTAAAAATATAAAATTTAAATAGCTATTTGGTCTTATTTCTTACCCATTAAGAAAATTATAAAATTTTAATTAATTATTTGGTATCATATCTTACCCATCAAGACAATATTAAGTATTATTATTGAAATATAAATAAAACAATTTGCATTTATAGCCTTAGTTGTGTCGGGAAGGTTTAGATTTCGAGTAGTTATTTGGTTTAAATTAAAAACCCGGGTTAAATATTTTCATATACCTTAAGACAAGCCAAGTGGCATCGACTGATTCCTAATTCCTACTTAAATTGGGTTGACTAATCCGGTTTAAGCACAAGGTTTTGAATATGCTGAGGGGCCAGACCGCGGGTGAAAACACAAGAGATGGGCCCACCTGTTTGACTTGGGCCCACAGGGATGAAGTGGACGCTACATTGCTATTAGATAAAGTTGTGTAAACAATTTGGATAAGTAAGAACAGTATGCGGGAGCAATTTTCGTTGGTGATCAGTGTGGGCCCATCACCAGCTGCAAGCATTTGTCCGTATCACGTTGATGTTGTGATGTTGTCCCAGTCACGTTCTCCTTACCCATATCTTATCTCGAACATCAATTTCCATCGTTGTCAAATAAAGTTTTTTATTAGTTAGTAAAGAAAAATTGAATTTGGATTTTTCTTTTTGTTCTTGTTTTATTAATGTGTTTTTCTCAGTTGATGTGTTCTTATTTGTAGGATCCCCTATCTATCCCTCCCCCTTTGTAACTTATTACGAAGCATTTTTAATGTTTCACTATTTGAAACTTACTAAGAAGTATTTTTAATGTTCTACTACGAGAATGAGCCATTTATCTATGAGATAAATGACGAACATGCTAGCATACATTAGCGTGAGCAGTATTGGTGCTAATATGCTATCACGCCTCGGGATTTTTAGAAACATAAAAATTTTATTTTCATAAAAATATCAGAATTTACCCAGGCCTGCAACAGGAGCCACTCACCTAATGCGATAATATGATAATAATTTTTAAGAAACTACGGTCTGTGCATAAACACACAAGAGAAAAATAATGAGAGTTCTTACTCATTTTGGTGCAGTTGAAATCTTTGAAATCATATTGATAAAACTCGGAGTAGGCCCCTCTACTCGCACACTAAGCTTCATCGATTCGTACAAAGTCTGGGGGATGGTAAGTATTTTAAAATACTTAGTAAGTAGGGGAGTTTATACGATCAGACATGAATAAACACATGGCAGTTTTATAACACATATCATATATAATATTTTTCATGAAAACAAGGTATGTCTCTCACCCAAAACTACCCCTAGAGTTTCTTCCTATGTATCGAAGATGCTACTAAGGTTTGCAAGCTCTCATAGCTCGCTACAAATGTCTCATATATATATATATATATATATATATATATATATATATATATATATATATATATATATATATATATATATATATATATATATATATATATATATATATATATATATATATATATATATATATATATATATATATATATATATATATATATATATATATATAAGAATTTGTTGCGGGTACAAAGCAGCGACCTCTTACTCCTCCAGAGTTCATCTCAAAACATTTCATGCTTGTGGATAGAAGAGCCACCATGCTCATGGGGCACCGGGATCTAGAGAGTAGAGAATCTTCTCATGATACTCTCTACCCTATCGTGCGTAGCCTTGATATGTGCCCTTCATTAGGGGCTAATCAGGGGTTTTGCCCTTCGTTAGGGGCTCACCAGGCTAAAATAGGTACCGTGCATATGATTTCGAACCAAATTAATTGTGTCATTAACTAGTCAACGGAGCTCTATTGGGGCGCTCAACAATAGCTCTGGACAACCAAAATCCTCTTGAGTCTCATACTCAATCAAAATATCCTAGAGTTCCAAGACTCCAAAAGGGGCTATTTTCTTTTAAAACATTCTATCACAATGTTTATCCTTTTAAAAACCCTAGCTCCACCTCTACAAGTCATAGGAGCGCCACTATCAACGACTACAAAGGCAAGGTTAGTCATTCATTCCAATGAGACAGTTACCCCTTCTTTGTCCCGCTTCAGTGACTTGATCACCATGCTTATATGTCTTTTCAAAAATAATCTTGAGTATCCTCTTTTTAACAAGGACAAGTCCTCTAAAACCGTCTTTCAAACATACTATATTCATTCACAATGAAAACAATGGCGAAACTAGTTTGTCTTTATCTCACAAGCTCTAATGTGTATAATTTATATCAAAATCCACATATAATCATTCGATTAAACTATCATATATGAGGCAATCATAAAACGTGCAGTATATAAGACATATCCGCTTCCAGCGACAAATCATTCGACTAATCGAATATACATAATAGCATATGATATATAAATCATATTCTATCTCAATGGTTAACCATTCGACAAATCGAATATATATTCAGAAATCATAAATCATAACTTAAAAGTAATCTCTAATGCATAACATGCGAGAGTCATATAAATAATAAGTTTAAAACTCAACCTAAGTTTATAATTATGCCTTAAGAAAGGATAAAAGCCCCTACCTCGCTCTTCATGCGAGTTCAAAACCGATAAACTGAACTCCACAAAATTAGATGTCCACTTTTGGGGTTCTAGAGGTCTCTAACCAAGAAAATAACCCAGCCATGGCGTCCAACATGCTCGATTTAGGTGACAATGCCTCTTTAATGGGAGAAAACAAACTTCGAACAACTTCAAAAACTCTTTTTTCGTGTACGTAGGCTACGGATAGAACCTCCCCTTGACTAGGAACGCTCTTCTCTTTTTGTGCCCATAGGCTATGGACAGAACCTCCCCTTAGCCCGAGACACTTTTCTCACAACACACCCATAAGCGACAGACGGAATCTATCCTTGCCAGGAGATCTTTTATCCTTCGCGTGCCCTTAGATGGCAGACAGAACCTTCCCTTACCCTAGGACGTTTACCCCATATAGGGTTGCTAACTCAAGGAGTAGACGCTTCCATTGCGTAGAACACCATCAATTTAGGTAAGAACGCTTTTTAAACGGAAGAAAACGGACTCAAAATGACTCCAAAAACTTCTTCGGAAAGATGAACGGAATTCAGAATTTATATGAGAAGGACATGAGCCGACCGTTGCGCACATGTGCACGCAACACATGTCATGCCACCATTTGCCCAAAAGGTGGCACCGCCCTGCTAGATGCGTGTGTGGTGCGCACGTTAGTGCGGCATGCACAGACCGCACCTCACGCGCGCGTCATTCTGTGCGGCGCGGCTCGCCGGCCGATTTTGTCTGTTTCTTTTTTTTAAATAATATTTTATTATTTTTTTAATCAAATACAATTCCAAATTTGAAATGTGATTACTTCTTATCCTGAAGTTAGAATTGCACGCTCTTAGTACCGATGGACTCGTATCAACGAGCCTTCGAAACTAGACCCCACATGGGTAGGTTATTCCGCACTTTCTATGTGAGTCCCGCCCATGTGGCACGAGGCCGTGACTTTCGCTCCCGACCTCCATTTCATGTGTTCTTAGGTTCGTTATGCTCGTCTCACCAAGCTCTATCAGCCCATATAAAAATTCTCCAAATATTTGCCTCTAAATAATTTAAAACAATCAAAAACTCATAAAATAGTTTTATTAGAGGCAGGAAATCATACCGAAAATTCGCAGTCGTTACATGTACACTAACGTATGCACCATTGATCTCAAATATTAATAGCTCAATCCTTACTCTGGGCTCATTGTCGGAGTGGAGCATGAAAAACTTTTCCCACCTGTTATGGGTGTCATGCCCTATTGGGGGGTGTTTGCATTTTAATCCTATTTATGGTTCCATGACCCTATATTTCACCTATACTTTTAGTGCAAGAGGGAAGCTGGGAAGTGTGACACCCTTTCCAAAAAATGTATAGAATTTCATTAACCATCGGCAACCTATCAACGTGTCAATGAGCAAGTCAGTAAAAATATTGTCATATAGTCATAGACATGTCAATGAGAGCATTAGTGAAACTGTATGATGCAGTTATGAGCAAAACATGGGTAGTAACATTGTTATGACCCTAAGAGGCGGTTGCACCCTTTATAAAGGGCAAGAATTGCAACATATTAGGAGATTTGGGGAATCAAAAATTGTCCAAGGAAGAGCATAGATTCTTCAGCCAATAGTGTAGGACACCAATGTACCAAAAGAGTGGAAAAGCTCTAGGTTGGAGGTCAAATTGCCAACTTTAAAACCATGTATTTATTAAACTGCTTATTCTTAGTTAGAAAACGTGTTTTGGTGATTTGATATGAAGCATGTTTCAAATGTTATGGTTTATTTTAGAGATTTTATCATGGTTTAGATTAATGATGGTAAACATAAAATATTTGGATTAAAGAGTAGCAATTACAATTTAAACTAAAGTTTTTATTATTTCGGATGTTTTGGTTCTATAATTTTACAAAGGGTAATGATTTAAGCACTAATATTGTCATTCTTTTGTTCCAATCATCAATGTGACCATCAATATGTTAGTAATGATGTTGATGGTTAGAAGAAGATGAACAATACCGGTATCAACATGTAGGGGTGTGTTTGTATTAGCTTGGGCATCGACAGTGAAGCCTACACATTGGTGATGACAGGCAAAGTGGACTCTCGTAGTCTACTCATTGTCGGTAGGGGTTCGACACATAGATGATGACATTGATGGCCATCGACACCTACATTGATACGTGGATAGGTCTACCGATGGTTCATTTGTTTATGATTTTTAAGTGAGGCTTCTACTATTGCTTACACAACTCATGAGATGTATAATATTATGATTTACTTGCACAATTGATGTAAGTAAATCCTATGTTTGATCTTTAAAATATGTAAATGTCCCTTAGTCATTGTTTATGATTGTCAAGGACATATGAGCCTAATGTCTGGTTTGACTCCAAAAGTGGATCCTTTTAGCTACGTACGTGAGACTCAAGATGGAGGAAAGACCCATAGGCAAGGTTGAAACCTGGTTAGACCAGGCCAAGCCAGAGCTAAGAATGGCCCTAGCCCACCATCTTAATTCTAAACCTTGGCCCTACCTTAGCCTTAGGCGGGCTTTCAAAAGTTTGTGCCTAACCTAGATCTAAGCGAGCTTAGGCTGGGCCACATGTTTTTTTTTATTTTAGTCTTTTATATTTTTTATTAAAAAATACTTTTTAAAAAAAAATATAATCTTTGGGTAATGTCACACTAGCTGACCCCATAAGCCAATAAGTGGGGACATTCACAACTAATCATGTTGACTTATCCTTCCCGTTCAGCCTATGTCATACTATAATTTAATACTTGAGAGACGGCCATTCAGACCAATGGGATTTTTGCCCTTTTGCCCTAGCCCGACCATATTTATGGCAAGCTACAAAATTTAAAGCTTAGCCCTAAGATTAAGCCTAAAAGTTTTGGCCCTAGTGTACATTTTACTGGCCAGATAGGGCCTTAAAAGTGTCACCCCTACTCATGGGTTTACGACTCCCCAAAGCATAGGAGTTTTGTTTCTAGAACCAATCCCCTAGCTCAAGAGTTGGCTCAAATGGGCTATAGCATTAAAAAATGTATGACCCTAATACAACGCAAAAAAGGAGGTCTCGATGATCATAAAGGTCAAGAATCTTGACTACTTAGGTCCATAAGCCCCCATGGGCTTTAACTTCTTAATGAGGATAGAGTGAATAAATTTTCAGTAAGAGCCTAAAGTTGCATAGTTTAGTGATATATACTTCGAGGAATCGTAGAAATCTCATTGATGTTGCCACATAATTTAATGACTTTTTGTATTTTCCTTTGTTTATTAGTAAGGTTAAGTATGAGGATTAAAAGTACTAAATTGATTATTCAATATCTTGTTAATTTATTTTGGTTCTTGTTTAGCTATTTTATTGTGTATTATTCATATACTCAACATCCTCATGGTGTAGTAGGGCTGCCAATAAAATGATACGGTTACGGTATAACCTATTTAATTACCATAATCATTTCCTAAATCTTTATCTATAATTGTTCCATTAACTAAACGGTATAAGTACTTCCATAATTGTTCCTTCCACTAATAATCAGCCAGTTAATCGAATAACCATTATCTATTACATTTTTAAAATGTGCTCAAAAAGGCCAAAATAAATATTTTGTATTCACTTAATAAGATATTACTAAGATAAAAAACTAACATCATTGCTACAATTGTTTATAATTGTTGCAAATAAATTGTAAGGATTAAACATGAAACATAAATGGACACATATATTAGGCATATACATAATAAAATTACTTATTTTCTAATAATTCTTTCTTATCATATGAGTCCAATTTCAAAACATCTATCCACTGCCTGTTTCAAAAGAATCCCATATGAGAAGAATGACAATTGCCTTCTCACAGCCAGGTGTCTTGTAGGCAAGAATGAGACCACATACAATGATGCACATCATCCATTAGTGTCTCTTTGATGCAACGTTTTAAAACCTAGCCCATACCCTAACCCAGATTAGTTGTTGGACTCGGTCAACCCAGGTTGACTGGATTATGATATCATCACCTAAAAAAGTTAAAAGAGACCCCCATATTTTAGAAAAGAATTTAGTTAAACCTTTTCAAAATTTCACTTAAGCTTGTTTGGTCATTCAAAACTTGTTAATTCCAACCTATTTCAATAGGTAAATCATCATTCAAAATTTTGCAATCTCATACACAAACATGATTTGTAATATAATCATGATTCCAACCAATATATGACAAAACTCAAAATAAACCACCTACACCACTCATTTAAAGTTAAGTTAGCTAACACTCAAACCAAGCCAGTTTGATATGGGCCAAATAAGAGCTTAGTTATATTAGCCAAAGTTTGAGCTTTGGTTTGAGTTAACTTGAGTCTAGCCTCAAGCAAAATATACTTGGCTCAACAATCCTACTTTAAACCCACCAATCATTTCCTTGCACAAACAACTCCTTAAGTTAAATTATCAAAAATAAAAAAATAATAAACTAACCTGAGAGCTACAAATTTTTTTTGTAGAAAGTGTCTGTGTAGCTAGTTAAGATTCTATTACATACGATTAAAGATGAAACTTAACCTAAAAAGACTAGAGAAATTAGACAAAGCAACCAAATGGGAAACATTGAAGCAAAGTGAGTTTAAGAGAATATAAAATGTAAATTACAAATGGATATTCTTTTATAAAAAAAATACAGTTAGATATGAAATGCTAGAAAGAGCAAATAATCTTCTAAGTAGTAGCTTGTAACAATTATAATGAATAGTTGTAGGTAGATAAATTAATTTAATAAATATTTAAAATTTGAATGATATCTTCCATTGAGTAAATCACAATGGTATCATGACATAAAGATTATTGTAAAAGACCATAAGCCAATCTCTTTTGAAATTAAACCACATATGACTAATGGATATAATATATGTATAATTTTTAAATGTAACAAACGGGTAACGAAAAAGTGGGTATGGAAGAACTTTTTACATTACCTTCTATTTAGATAATGGTAAGAACAAAGTATCTTATTTACCTGTCGAATAAATTTAACCATACCATTTAACTTCTTAATGGTACAATACATATGGTAGAACAGTAAAATAGGAACCGTTGACGGCCCTAGGTGCAGGTGTGCTACAGGTATAAGATATTTGCAACTTAGGCGGTGAAGGATGTAGAGTCAATTAAATAACATTTATAAGTCTTTTTAATCTCTGATAGACGAAAAAACACATGGCACAACAATGTGCCAATTATTTTAACTTGTTACCAAAGTGGTATAATGGCAAACAAGTGCCTGGCTAGTGATAATGTGTTTCGTCTTTATTTTAACCTAGTTAATTAGCCATGTAATTATTATAATACTAATTCAATTATATTAGATTGTGTAAACAATTACTCATGCCCTCAAAGAGTTTTTAAATCATGATTTTTATCTATATTTTATTAGTATTATTTTTTTTCTATATGTTTTATTTATAAAAAATCTATTAATATATGAAAAGTTGGGGGTCTGATAGGAAAATAAGTTTTCACGACTATGCACCCACCTGCAATAAGAGGCTCATTGTAGGTGGACACATTTAAAAATTTTCAAGAGGATGATTACCCAACACTAGGAGCAACACATTTTAGGCATAGTCTTTTAATAACAAGGGGTAGCAAATTTGGCAATTATAAAGGCATATCACTATGCTAAAAAAATTATTGAGATGAAGGACTTTGGATAACTAAGAGTATGCCCCAACCCAAAATTTGTAACTTAATTAGATAAGCAAGAAGCTTAAAGATGGATACTTAAACACGAGAAATTATTCAGTGATTTTAACACATCATCGTGCATACATATTGTTCTCGGCTAATAGCCATTTACCACTTGCGTAATATTGCACACATGCTACTACAAATTTTAGTAATGATAAGTACTCTCCATCCTATATTAATAGTTAAATTTAAAAAAATAATAATTTTTATTGAATAGTAAAACTCACATAAATGAGAAAAGTATTTTTTTAAATACTTAATACTTAAATTAAACAAAATAGAACTATAAATAAATTTTATTTTATAAATTAGAATTATGAATTTAAGACAAAGGAAATAATATTTATCACAATATAATGTAAGAAAAACATATTTAGCTAATAACCAATGAAAGAAAATAATTAACTTGCGTTGGTCTATCCACAGGATAACCCACGGCATGAGCTACCCACAAATCTCAAGCGTATATTAAAATTTTGAGCCTTATTAATTAATAGCTTGAATTTATGGTGTGAGTTATCCCGTTGATTAGCTAACGTATGAATAGCACTACTCAGCAATCAAATTATTTCTCCCCAACATGGTTCGACCGCGACAGCTGGACTTGATTGAACCTGTGAATCTTGACCAGAAATAGCACGCCAAGTGGACCTGAGCCGTTTTTCCTGCTTCCGATATTTTACAGATAATGTGTTATGGCGTGATGGAAGTGGTCTAAGAGTGACACCCAAAATACAAGGGCCACCACCTGCGCGTGTCAGACAAATTTTGTCGGAACAGCGACGATTGCTCCCTGGCTTGCGCGTGGGCAACGCCTGAGGTTAGCCTGATGGAACATGATTTGGAATTTGGGAGCGGCCAATGCACATGCAGCACATCTGTGCGAGGACAGCCATTTATTTATAAGATGAGAAAATTGTTGGGTGAGAATCATGATGTGCTCCTTCATGCGCTTTGTTCGCTGCAATGACTATGAAAGGTTATTTTTTAATCAATAAATATGAAAGGTAGTTTATATACTGTAGCACGTTTGTTAGGTATTAATTTGTTTTATATTTATGTTGGATTTTAATTTGTTAGGTAAAGGGCTAGGTATATAATATTGTTATTATATGTAAATAACATATTCTTGGTAAGAAATAACCTAAGTATAATAGTCAGTTTAAAAAAATGACTTAAAACCCAATTTAAAATAAAATACATAGGTGAGACATTTAGATGAAAATTGATAAAGATAGAAAAGTTAAGAAGCTTAATATATCTCAAGAGTGATACATAGAAAGTGTTCTCAAACACTTTAATGTCATTGACTATAAAATCATTGAGTCCCCTATTTACAAGGGTACAATATATTCTAAGAGTATGACTCATCAGACTAAGGAAGACTGACTTCGAATGGAGTCAATGCCATATGCATAGGCTATTGGGAGTTTGATGTATGTCATGACTTGTACATGGCCTAATTTGAGTTTTGTGGTAAGCTTGTTAAGTCATTACCAAGCAGGCTGGTCTTCAGTACCGACAAGTGGTAAATAGGGTATTTCGGTACCTATCAGGGTCTAAGAGTTTAAAACTCACCTATCGGGCGAAAAGCCTGTTATTAGCTGGATATAGTGATTTAGACTATATGGGGGATCCATATGATAAGAAATCCACTACTGGATATGTCTTCATGTTTGGAGGCGGGGCTATATCGTGGGTAAGTAAGAAACAAAAGAGTGTTTCTAAGTCTACGATAGAAGTTGAATTTTATGTATACAGTATTGCAACTTCCCAAGCAGTATGGATATATGAGTTTCTAGTAAAATTGAGGCTAGAAGACTGGATTGATGCTCCTATCCAGATGTATGGTGATAATCTAGTAACAGTGTAGACACTTAAAAATGAGAAGATCATTGCCAGAGGTAAGCACATTGAGATGCATTACTATTATATCTTTGACATGCTACAAAGGGGAAAAGTGATTGTGAGTCATCTTCTTACTACTGAGATATTGATTGATTTGTTCACCAAGGCCTTAACATTGATCTTCGACAAGACTAGCGCAAGTCGTTGTTGGACTATACGAGCCCTTCACCCATAGTGGGGGATGTTGGACCATGGTATGGGCTTGGGCCCGGTTTGGTTCAATGTTGTCATGGTCTGGGTGAACCAGTATGGGCCACAGGGTCCAAGGGTGGTGGGGGCGGTTGCGCCGACCCCACATGTACCTTCGTTACACTAATTCAATTGAGATAGACATATGTCACACACGTATACTAGGAATACGACTAGGTTGTGCATTAACACGTTGTGGGGCCCTGTTGCACAAATTATGTATCAAGGGTGAGACCTATGGTTAGCAAGGGGTCGACCTTGTCGTGGGCTTAGTCGTGTGTAAGGGGTTCAGGCCTTTGCGGGCTCTGAGAGATAGAGTCCACTCCTGTTATGTTTGAACCTCAAGAGAAACTGGAAGAAACGAGCAAGGATAGCCCAATTAAGTTTAGCCCACTTCAGGTCCGCTTAAGATAGGAATGTGGGAGGGTATTTAAGGGAGAGAAAGAGAGGAGACAACCCTAAGTGTTGGCTGCCCCCCTCTTGTCTCCTCTCGTCCAATTCAAGCCCCCCCCCCCCCCCCTCTCTCTCTTTGGTGCGGCCTGCTCACAGCTTGGGGAAAGCTGCTTGCCGCCCCTCTTCTCCCCTCTCCAAGGTCTCTTAGGCAGGCTGAAAACAAGGAGAGGACTCTCCTCTATTGCTGGGCTGAGTTGGAGCTTGATTGGGTTGCATATTGCTGTGATTTCTTCAATCTAAGTGAAGGTTGTGAGAGATCAACACATAATGTAGTCTCTCTTTCCTTTGACTTGTTTGTTCTTGTGATTGGTGTGCAAGGACTAGTTTTTGGAGGGCATGCAAGGGCTAGAACATCCAGGTCAGTTCGTATTTGTCCCTCTTTGAATTTCTGATTGCATAATATATGATTGAATTTCTAATAGCATGATTTATGATTTGATATGTTATATTGCTAATTAATTGAGTATTATGCATAATTCCTTTGTAGATTAAATTAAAAGATTAATTTTTGATTGGTGCACCACCCACATCTCACTGAGCTTCCGCTGGTCCAGCCACTCTTCAATTCATTTATCTTATGTTACAATGTTTTTCTTTTATTTTATCTTAAGTAAGTATCTTATTTATAAAAAAAAATATATTTTTAAAAGGGTGAGAAGAACATTAGACCAAAAGAAACAAAACTTTAACTGATATTCTCATAACTCTAACTAATTCTAACTTAATTTATAGTCAGTGCCCGAACTCCAGTCTCAAGAGTTCGCCAGCCCAACTTTAGCTACCAACTAAGCCTTTATGCCACAAGATAAAAGGAATGACTCTACAATGCATGGACACCAATAGTTGACAGGACTCTGGTAATCCATATTGCCCACAACCTAAACAAGAAAAAGGGTGTTATGGCAATTGGAAGGTCATTAACGGTTAGCCAAGGATTACCCTACCCATGCCACTCCTCTTCTAGAGGTGCACAATAGTGGCTAATGATTCTTCGAAAATCACAATTTCTCTCTTCCTCACATCATCTTGTAACCTAGGATTTTTATCAACCAAAGGTCACCCCTGCTAGCCTGGACATTGCTGAGCTTCTTATTAAGTTCCTGTCCATTATTCGAAAGCAAATATTCATATAAAGGTAATATTGCCTTGGTCTCACTTTGGACCTCAATTCATTCATTCTAGGCATATTAGTCCATTCTTCATGAGTTCACTAGAGTTGTATTGCTTTTATCATCAACCTCGCTCTCCTACTTATTTAGGATTGCTCATGCTTCATTGGTCTAATCAATACTAACAATTTCCTTTTTATTTTAAATCCCAGACATCTTGACCACCCCCTTTCTAGGTTGTGGGGCATGCTGTGCAACCATCTAGTACCTTTCAACACTTGCCAGGGTTCTACCAAAAGCCTATATTGAGCCCCACCTTAGACTGGCCACTAGTGTATCAATTGGAATTTTTGTACTATGAATAAAGTTTTTAAATAAAAAGACTGTGATTTCTCCCTCATTTCCCTTGCCTTTTACTCCTTCGGTCCTAAATTAATAGTTTTATTTAGAAAAATAGTAATTTTTATTAAATGATGAAACTTACATTTAAGAGAAGGAAAAATAAGCTTATGATACTCTTTTTCAAGTACCCAATTATTTAAATTAAAAAAATAAAGCTATTAATATAGAATAAACTATTTCTCCAAATTGAGCTATGTAGAATGGAGGGAGTACTTTAGTTTATAATTCTAGTTTAATTTGACAGGTTTCCGGGTGGATCAAAAGTTATTTTCTAATAAGTATTTTTCATATTTTCCTTTATTCTTTTACTTCCACATGATTTCATCTATTCTTATCATATATTAGGTATATTAACAAGGAAGTTTAACTACCAAAACAACCTTTAACATCAATCACATCTTAAACTTCTTCTTCTCGTGTTTCTTCTTATTTCTTCATGTGAATATTACTAAAATCCTGGTTATATGCATTTAACATGTTTAAAACAATATAATAAACGTTATTCATAGACAACAATCTTACAATGAGTTTAGTAGCTTCCTAATGCAAAATCAACTTCTCCATCTTAGATTTTTACTTTCTTCACTTGCCTTCACTATGAAATCTCTTGAATCCCATGTAAGCCCTTGCTTTCTACAGCTCCTCTACCATCATGGCATCATCTCTGAGTCCTACACACTATATTTATACCCTAGAGTAAGCTCACCAAGTGAAGAAAGCTCCTGTCGGTGTGGTGGTGTTGCATTGTCGACATGCTAGCTTGACAATTCTACATGTCAAAGGACATGTTGACATACCACATTCTTCTAATTTTTTTTCTATTTTCCTCCCTAATGTTCAAGGCAGTCTTCTCGACTTCTCTTTAATAGTTTCTTAGTGAAAATTATGGGTGTTACATTTGGTACATTCCTCTCCCCTCCCTTAATTACCCTCTAATTAAAAATTAAAATAATGTTAATTTAATCAGATATGATTATGCTTGAGTCTCATTGATTATAGTCCCCTCAATTTCTTGTAGTTTAGCTAAGCTCCATATTGGGTCAGGATAAGTTGATTTATATTGTTACATAGTACTATATCATATGTTCTTATTATTATAATTAATCCATAATCATAGTTTATTATTTAATGTACTTAATATTAAAATGAGCCTACCTTTTAAGTAAAATTGAGTGCAATTGTGCTAAAGCTTTTAACTGAGATATTTAAGTCTATTTAAACATATATTTAAGTTGATTAGGCCATTTCATCGAAGCCAAATTTTAAATTGGGCATTACGACTTAACTTCATATCTGTAAAGGAAAATGATATTCTTACTCCACTTTTTTTATACCGAAAGCCTTACTTCACATTTGATTGGATAGAGAAGGTGAGTCGCACTTGACAACATGAGGATTCACTTTCCCTGGTCCAATCAAAGGAGGAGTAAGACTTTTAGTATATGCTTGCCACTCAATTTATATTGGGTGGTTCATTTTAAATTGTAGGGTAAGCTAATTTAGAGGTTATGCCTACCACTCAACCCCCTTTTGTGCTACTTCTTGATAGATATCTATCAATGCTTATACCACCGAAATTATCAAGTATTAAAGAATTATTATATTTTATATTTTTATATAATACTATCAATGTTTGAATGAGCTTTTGTTGGCAATATAGAATAAGCTGAATTATGCAAAATTAGCCCAACTCTTTTTTCTCTATTACATAAAATTAGGTTAACTTAAGTTGGCCCATTTGAGGGCAGCCAAAAGATTTTGTATTAAAAAAAAAGCATCTAGCATGACCAATTTTTATGACCAAAGCCTTGTGACCATCCTATATAGGGCTCCAAATATAGTAGTGACTATGAATTAGTGCCCTCTTATGTACCATGTTTGGAGCCCCAAGTAGGTTGGCCACAGAATTGGTTATGAAAAATTGTTCGGCGAAACTTTTTTCTAGTAAAAACGGTCAAATTGTTGTCATCTGGTTCTCACCATGTCATCTCATTTTGGCCCCACGAGGTAATAAAATGAAATATCTAAATTGCTCTATAATTATTGTCTATTTATTGCTTGCAAACAACCGAGTCACTTTGAATATTAGAAGGTATTTTTTTTCAACACATTTTTTTTGTGAGACCCACATAAAAGTAAATTATTCCTCCAACCACTAAAGGAAAAATGATATTTTTATTTCACTTTTTTTGCACCAAAAACTTAGTTCAAACTTTGATTAATTAGACTAAGAAAAGTAGATTTTGGGCAAAAAAATAGAGCATTTTACTATCTGGTGAGAGATTGAGAGTGTAAGCGAGTAGAAATAAAATTTTAATACTCCATTTATTTTATATTAATAATTATATTTAAAAAATAATAAATTTTTAGAGTGGTAAAATTGAGAAAGTAAGTCAATGATACTCTTTTTCAAGTATCCAATTACTTAAATCTAACAAAACAAAGCTAATATAAAACAAACTTTTTAACAAATAGAATTATTATATTTAGAACGGTGCAAGTACAAAAAAAATTAGAGTAAAACATAAAGAGGGGAGTAGGAATATAAACCCCAAGTCAGACCAATTCGCCAATACAAGCAAATTTGGTTTGTGGGACCCACACAACAGCGTCCCGCCCATCCGAAAAATTTCTCAGAGGTGTAAAAATCGCGCAAAACAAGGGGATTTCGTAAATATGGTGCCTGTACGCGGACAATCCCGGGGTTTCCATAGAAAGCCTCTGTTCGCTACACGCGCACGCGCACGTGCCAGTCGCATGCCGCTGTCGAACCTCACCCAAGTCCTTCCCCACATTCCCTTCGTAAAAGGCAAAATTCGCCGGCCCACCGCGACACGCGAGTAGCACAGAAGGCCTGTCCAGTTGCACCCCTGCTGTGTCTTCTCTTCTCGTGTGTAACGCAACGCGACCAGAGAATGAAGCCAGTGAGGGACTGAAAATGGAAATAAAATAAAATAAAAAATCTTGGCCTGTCTTTTTTTTTGGGAGGAAGAGTTGTTTGTTCTTCTGCTGCTGATCTTCTCCGGGTCAGGTGGTGGCAGGAATTCTCCTTTTTCATCGGTCTTTGTCTCTTTCTGGAGCTTTCCTCCAATGAGATCCACTCTTCATGGTATGGGTAAGAAAAAGGTGGCGCCTTTGTGGTGATTTCAAGCAAAAACTGCTGACCCTGTTTGTGTTTTTTGATATTTTTTTCCGGTTTGTTACAATGCAGGCATGCTGGGGAAGCAGGGGAGTCGGTAGGGAGCTTGAGAGTTGTGGTGGGTTTTTGAGGATTCTGTGGATGGGAGTGGCTTTGTGGTGTTTTTTTCCTGTTTTCTGATTTGTGGGTCTTGTTTTGTTGGGTGGAATTGAGGTTGTGGAAGAAGGTGAAAATCTCTTTGCTTTTGTGCGTTTTCAGGTATTTTTGGCATCTGGGTTATTTGTGTAATGGACTATGGAGTGTGGCGGTGCAGATTGGATGGAACTTGAGGTGGAAAGCTGGACGAGCACACTGTGAGGTATACTTGAGTTGGGAAGTCTTCTATCGTCTTCTACAGAAATTTTGAGATTTGGTCTGTTCTGAATGATCTCTTTATTTATTTATTCTCTAATTTTGTGTTTGCAAACATTAAAGCGTAGCCAGGAATTTTGACGCTTGGGGTGGATTTGGTCTCCTACTTCAGCCATGGCAATGCTTGGGGGCAGCCTCAGGCTGTTGCATTTCCTCCCTCTCCTTTTTTATGGTCTATCAATGGTGATAGGGGACACAGACACTGGTGATATGGCGATCTTGGATGAATTCCGTAAAGGGCTGGAAAATCCTGAACTATTGAAGTGGCCTGAGGAGGGTGATCCATGTGGGACTAAATGGCCGAGTGTCTACTGCAGTGGTAATAGGGTGACCCAGATTCAGGTCCAGAACTTTGGACTCAAAGGAACTCTTCCTCAGGACTTCAACAAGCTCTCCAAGCTCTATAACCTTGGGCTACAAGGTAATAATTTCAGCGGAAAGCTGCCTTCTTTCTCTGGGCTGTCGGAATTAGTGTATGCATTCTTGGATAAAAACAAGTTTGACATAATCCCGTCGGACTTCTTTAAGGGTCTAACAAAGCTACAGGTATTGTCCTTGGATGGAAACCCGCTAAACCAGTCGGGATGGCTGTTGCCTTTGGACTTGCAAAATTCTGCCCAGTTGCAGAATCTGTCCTTGGTGGGCACTAACCTTGCTGGTCCATTACCTGAATTTTTGGGGACCATGTCTTCTCTCACAAATTTGAAATTGTCTTTCAACAATTTTTCGGGTCCGATACCAAATTCATATGCTGAAGCTCCTTTTCAGATTTTGTGGCTGAATGGTATGCACCTGACAGGTCCAATAGATGTTGTTGCGTCTATGTTCTCGTTGCAGCAGGTATGGCTGCATGACAATCAGTTTACAGGAACTATCCCTGCTGCTATAGCAAACTGCACTTCTTTGACAGACCTGTCGCTCGAACGAAACCAGCTTGTTGGTCCCATTCCTCAGGAGCTGACAGCTTTGCGGTGGAAATCATTGAAACTGGATGACAATATGTTGACTGGTCAGATCCCAAAATTTAATAGTGAAAATGTAACTTACAGTGGAAACTCTTTCTGTCAATCAGATCCTGGATTACCTTGCTCACCAGAAGTAGATGCTCTGTTGAATTTTCTTTCTGATCTGAGTTACCCACTGAATTTAGCCTCTGTGTGGTCTGGGAATGATCCTTGCAAGTGGCTCGGAATAGCCTGCAAGGATCAGAAGGTGTCTGTTATTAACTTGCCTCATTTTAAACTCAATGGGACACTAAGTCCTGCAGTTGGGCGGCTGGATTTTGTGGAAACTGTAAATCTTGGGGGAAACAGTATCAGGGGTGTGGTTCCAGACAACTATACTGGTCTGAAGTCGCTGAAGTTGTTAAATTTGAGTGAAAACAATCTTAGTCCTCCAGTGCCGTCTTTCAACAAGAATGTGAAGCTCTTTGTTGATGGAAATCCACTTCTAAATGTTAATCTGTCAGGACCGGCATCTGGATCTCCTCCAGGAAGTGAGCCGTCTTCCACACCAGGTAATGCCCCTCCGGGAGGCCCATCTACGCAGAGTGGTTTCACCCCAAAGAAACTATGGGTGATTATTGTTCCTGCATTCATTGTATTGGTTATTTTGCTGCTTGCACTTGTATGGTTTTTCTATGCACAAAAAATGAAGAAAGGGAATGTGCGTGGCCCTCTATTTGTTGTTCACCCAAGAGACACACCTGATTCAGATGTCAAAATTGTTATAGCTAACTGCACGCACACAAATTCATCTGTCAATGCAAGCAGCTCTCAGAGTAAAGATAGTAGCCGAGGAAGCGAAACTCATGTGTTTGAAAGTGGAAATCTGGTCATATCGGTGCAGGTGCTTCGGGATGTAACTAAGAATTTTGCCCCACAGAATGAACTTGGACGCGGTGGTTTTGGTAGAGTTTACAAGGGTGAACTACAAGATGGTACTGTAATAGCTGTTAAGAGAATGGAATCTAGTGTTTTGACTAATAAAGCGTTGGATGAATTTCAGTCTGAGATTGCAGTTCTTTCAAAGGTGCGACACCGCCATCTGGTGTCCCTTTTGGGTTACTCTGTTGAGGAGAATGAGAAGCTCCTTGTATACGAGTATATGCCACAGGGTGCTTTAAGCCAGCATCTTTTCCAATGGAAGACACTAAATTTGGAGCCTTTATCCTGGAAAAAGAGGTTGAATATAGCCTTGGATGTGGCTAGGGGAATGGAGTATCTCCATACTTTGGCTCAGCAGACTTTCATCCATAGAGATCTCAAGTCGTCCAACATTTTGCTTGGGGATGACTATCGAGCAAAGGTTTCTGATTTTGGATTGGTGAAACTTGCACCTGATGGAGATTATTCTGTGGCTACTAGACTTGCTGGGACCTTTGGCTACTTGGCACCTGAATATGCTGGTATATAAAAGTCTAAATCTTTATTTCTTTTATGTATGTCAATATAATGAATGGTTGGACGGGATAGAATCTCTCTCTCTCTCTCATGCGCATGCACACACACAAACACATACACTTATACATAAGTTTTGTGGTTATCTAATGAAGTATAAGTGCTCTACATCATTCTTGTTTGCGGGTAATTGGTTACATTCACATTCTTTCAGAAGTGGTGTTGTACTCATTTTTCAGACCTGCTAGTTTTTCCTAAAGAGATTAGTTTGGCTGCAATGTGGATGTTTTAACAGTGATTGTTTAGGTTCTGTCTTGTTTTCTATTAATTTATTTTGAATTCTTTTGGACTAGCCTGCTTCAATGAAGTTTGGAATTAATATCATAATTTATGCTTAGCAGCAGAGAGTAAAGGATAGTACTTGTTTTAGGAACTTAAGAATTTGTTGTGTGGCTTGATTTCTAGGATGCATACAGGATAGGAAAATATAATTTCCATGGTTCAGTAACATTCTGTTGTTACTCTGATGAGGGGTATCTGCATAAAATGTCTACTGGGTGTCAAAAACTGATATAATTAATCTCGTTCCTGTAACCTTTTCATTTATTTTTTTGTAAGTTCTGGATGATACTAGTCAGATTGATATCTGTAACTGCTCGGGTTCTAGGAATTCCAATTTTTGAACTTTTATTTGTGTTTTGATTATATGTACTCCTGATGGCACATTACCGTTTTATATATCATACATATACCTTTTTTCTTTTTTTTTTTGGGAAAAAAAATTCCAAGAAACACTCTTGAACAATATGCATCATAACCTTTTGATATCTATTTATTTTCCTTTTCTTAAAAGTTTAAGAGCTTCACGTTTTCCTCAATCTTCATATTGACTATGTAATCTGATTTTCTATTTTGTTGATGCACATATTTCAGTTTTAGGGAAGGTGACAACCAAAGTTGATGTTTTCAGCTATGGGGTGGTTTTAATGGAACTCGTGACTGGACTCACAGCTTTAGATGAGGGTCGACCTGAGGAGAGACGATATCTTGCTGACTGGTTTTGGCGCATCAAATCTAATAAGGACCAACTCAGAGCTGCTATTGACTCTGTTCTTGATGTGAATGAGGAAACGTTTGAGAGTGTATGTATTATTGCCGATCTAGCAGGCTACTGCACAGTGAGGGATCCTTTTCAAAGGCCTGAGATGAGCAATGTTGTTGGTGTATTGGCCCCTCTAGTTGAGAAGTGGAAGCCTATGTATGATGATCAGGAGGAATATATGGGGATAGATTGCAGTCAACCCCTTGGTCAAATGGTGAAAGTATGGCAGGCCGGTGATGATTCTGATTATTACAACTTTTCAAATCTGGAAGATAGTAGGGGTAGCATTCCTCCTGCACCCACTGGATTTGCAGAATCTTTTGCTTCCAATGATGCCCGCTAATGGATATTAGATTTACGTCCATGGAGGAATGAAAAACATCTAGCTCTCGGTAGTTCTCATTTGCAAGACTTTTATATAGTTCTAGTGTAAATAATAAATTTCTGATAGATTTATCATATTGCCTGCTGCTGCTTACTTTGTCCCCTCAATCTTCTGTTTAGTGTTTCTCATTGTGAACATGAGTGAAGACTTTCATGAAAACTTTTTCATTGCTTTCTGGCGTCAGTTGCGGGTATGTCTGGTAGGGAAGATCTGTTAGTGATGTTAATCATCTTATTGCAGGGTTTTCTTTTTTCTTTTTTTTCATTTTGATAAATGCTAGTCAGACTTCTTGATCGATTGTTTCTTTGAAAATGCTACCATCGCGTGCAGAGCGCGATATATGCCAATGTGGTGGTGGTGCAAGCGTTGCGGGCTGAAAGTGGTTGTAGCATTACTACTGTATCTTATATGGTTCACATGGGATTCTTTGTCAGCTCTAAATTGCATGGCTTGTCCCACATTATTACCTCCATTTGGTTCAATTTAAGTAGTTGAATACTTGAAGCTTTTCAGAAGTTATTTTCTACTCTCTTAGCTATAAAGCTCACTATTCGATAAAAAATACTATTTTAAATGTAACTATTAATAAGGGACAGAGGGAATATTCCATCAAAGAGGCTATAGTGCGTCACTTACTTGGGATAAATTTGCACTACTTAAAATGATGATGATCTATCAGTATTGCGTCTCAAACAGATTTTTGTAATTTGCAGAGGCTAATTGCTGTTTCCAGAAAGGTGAGGGCCTGAGAGGAGCTTCTTTCCTGTCTTATATGTAAGAGACAAAAGGACTCGGTGAGTATTCAAGATGTGTGATACAAATTACTCATCATCCACTGCCCGCCCTGCCGGCGCCTAACAGTAGGACTCTGAACCACTCCTTGCCGCTGCTCTCTCACCTCTGGTCCTCATTCTTTCCTCTACCCGTTGCCAAATGCCCTCCCTTCTCCATTTTCCACTGCAACTGACCCACCCGTACTCTTTCATTCCTCAAGCCCACCATGCACATTGCAGTGCAAATTGATATATGGCGTGGCTTTGAAAAGGGTTGTCCTGACCAGGGTAGAGGAGATTTGTAGTATTTTCTTTGGTAACTAATTGCAGAGGGTTTTCGCCCATAGAGTGCAAACTAATCATATTTCAAGCATTTGTTCATAAGGACCCCGTTAATGCGTCCTGCGCATGATGGCCACGAGATGCCTAGGATAGTAGGGGGGTAGAAAGCAATCTGCCCCCATATTCTGACGGATCAAGAGTGTACAAGTGCCTGGGTGCTCCTTTAACTATTTGCACTACATAAACCCATTTGCATTGAAAACTTATGAATGGCTTTGGCGTTGCACTGCTGTACACGGTGGTTTGGTGCTTGAGAGTGGTGGCTTGGTATGAGTGCTTTGCTTGGCTGGTCATGGCCTATCACTTGGATGGCCATAGCCTTTTGGGTCTTTTGTAGTGTTGTCCTCCTTCCCCCTGATTTAGCATAGGAACCTACATTTTTTTGGATTGGTAGCTGAACTAGTAAGCAAGCTAGAAAAATGGCTTAAGTACAATCTAAGACATCTCTCATTCTAAGTAGGGGTCAAGGATTACAAAAGACCCAACAAGGCTTTGGCATCCAAGTGATTAGCCATGGTTAGTATCCCAGTGGCAAATTCTTTGCTAAGAATTTGCCCCATGATGGCATTGTCATACTTCACAACCAACAACTTAGTCAATTTTCACCCTATTTTATAAAACAACTAGTAGAAAAAAGATGTTCTACACCAACACACACTTTTATTTAAGAAACCTTATGATTGCATTACAATGAATGAGAGCCTCTACCTTTCCCTAAACCCTGAAAAATTTTTGCACTTGGATAAGATTGCACCCTTGCTAACTAGGCCCTGCCTAACTTGCCTTTCAACCTTCACTTGCTAATTTTTGAATAAAACCCTCAGGTTAAATCCCCTCTCAATTCCTTTATTCAAAAATTCAAGCTTATACTACTAGAACTTTATTGCCAGTTTAAAAATTCATCATATAAGAGTCCTAGCCCAAGTACAACTAGGAAACCTACTCCTAACTTACCCAAGACCTTTTTTTTGAGTTCCAGCCTTGCTAAGATTCATCTTGTGCCTTTATTTTAGAATCTTGCCTTCATCCAACAACCTTCAAGCTTATACTCTAGCTTGAAGTTTTTAATCTACATGCCTCTTGGCTCTGCAAATCCTGTATCATGTCTACCTCTTGCATAAAGTTTGAGTACCATTAGGATTTAACCATCTTGAATATCATATTTGTATGCAACCACTGCCGCTGGATTTCTAATTGGGCTAGGATCCTCGACAACAACTAGCCAACCGACCTTCAGCAACACACACTGAGCTAATAGTCTCACACAAGAATAAGGGAAGAATAATTTCAATGAGAAAAAAATGAGTCTTTTTTTGCCTAAGTGCTTCTCTAAACCACCTTGCATATTTGAGAGAAAATCAATGAAAGGTGAATCCTTTATTTAATAAACACTTTATGAATTAAAGAGAGAGATTAAAGACACAATCACAACACATCACAGTTACTGAGGAGGCTTATTCATAAAGGGGCCTTGAAAGAGCTTCAACATCACAATAAAATTTTGTTTGATTGGTGGAAGTACTATTGAAGAAGACAAAGATCAAACTCAAAGGAAAAAACATTAAGGATGTGTCTTTGTGGCCCCAAACTATTGGAGAAGAGATTTCTAGTGAGTTGAGAGGTTGGTTATTCGAGTTTTAAGATCTTTACTTCATAGTGCATTGATCTAGCCAAAGGGATACGCTGGCTATGGTTTTTTCCTGGTTTGGGTTTTCAAGTAAAATTGCTGGTGTGTTTGTGTGTTTTATATACTAGATTGAGTTGCGCTAGTAGTAATTTTATTCTACTGTGTTTTTCTGCTTAAACAAGGCTACATCTTGCAGTTTTTTACATTAGCAAGGTATTTGGGGTAGAAGCACTGTGGTGACCCTGAATAAAAAGAAGGGTATTTAACTCTTAAGTGACAGTTGAGAGTTTAATATTTGTTTAATCAATCTAGTGGATCACCACATTATTTCTAGTCTTCTTATCTAATAACGGTAAAGACTATGAGTTATGACCTCTTTTATACATGAATTTATTTATATAGTAGAGATAAAAACCTAACCTAAGTGTAACCTATCAACCACAAATCATGCAAACATTCACACAATAATGTTTTACATAAAAACCCCCAACTTAGATAAAAAAACCAAGACAACCTTTCTCTAGGCCAAATTAATATACTACAAGTAATCAAAATCTTTTTATAAGACTAAGAAACAACCACTAACCTCTAGAGACTCTGACACAAATGTAACTCCTTTATTTATTCTTCTCTCTTCCTTTTTATTGTTAGCCTTTAAGTTTTCCTCAAACCCTTGAAGCTCTTATTGTGTTCCATCTTCGTCTTCTTTTAGTACTTCAATCAAAACACTTTTTGATTATTGATTTGCCTTGAGTATTCTTTAATCCTCAATTAAGAATTAACTACTCCTTCTTAAGCTCTTTTGTATGTGAAAAAGTGATTGTGTGTCACATTTCAATATCACTCACCTATAAGATTTTCTCTAAAAAATTATGATGATGCAAGGAAAATATAAACAAAAGTCTATCTCATTTTCTTCTCTCGAATATTTATTTTTCTTTCTTCAAATTTGTCCATACCTAGGCCGTTTATAAAGTTTGAAGTTGGTTAGGGTTAAAGGAACCCAAGTTGGAAATGACTTTATTCTGGAACCCTACACTAGTTATGTAAAACTGCAAGTGATTAATCATTTCACCTAGGCAATTGATCATTCATTATTTTTTTTAAACGAAATACCTAATTAATCTATCTTTTGATCAAGTAATTGATCGGTCTTTGCCTTGACTTAAAATATGAAAAAGAGTCATTTAAAAGATTAATCTATGCAAGTCCTATGTTCAAATGTGATCAATTCCTTGTGAACAATTTTCTAGATTTTGACCTCCATTTTCTAAAACTTCCCAAATCAATTTAAATAATTATTTCTACTTAATTCTAAGTAATTTGTGTATGTAAGTGTGTATCATACCTTCAAACCTTTGACATTCAATATAGTTTTCAACTTTGAACTTTTAGAACGCGATTGCTCCTATTTTTCAAGTCACTCAATTCCCAATATGACTCAACTATGACACTAATATAATCAGACTTCAAGACTAACATCATACATGAAGTTTCAACATTATTTTGATCATAAAAACCATCCAATTAAAATACATATGCTCTCATATGTTCTAAACAATATCCCCCTTCAGCTATTTTGTGACAAAACACTACTAGTATATAAATAACAAATTATAATTCTTGACAATTTAGTGCATTGACATTCACTTGTAGAAAATTTTATACTTTGACTCAACTAAGACTTAAGACCATATGGAATTTATTTTGTGCATTAACAAAAATCATTTACATAGTATTGTTCAATTGAGTATGAGATAAAGTACTTGATTTTCAATAATCACTTATCCCCCTTTTTTTAATACAAATAGGCAAAAAGTGAATGAGCAATTAAAGAAAATATTTAATAAAGATCAAGAGTCAAGTAATAGATATCAAATACATGAAAATAATAATCAATAATCACCATATGTCTCAAAATAAATTTATGTTAAACTACATAGTTTCATAATACATAAAAGTAATAAAAACAATACATATCATAAGCTTCTCAAGAGTGTACAAGTGCCTGGGTGCTCCTTTAACTACTTGCACTCCATAAACCCATTTGCATTAAAAACTTATGGATGGCTTTGGTGTTGCACAACTGTACATTGTGGTTTGGTGCTTGAGAGCGGTGGCTTGGTATGAGTGCTTTGCATGCATGTGGCTGGTCATGGCCTATCACTTGGATGGTCATAGCCTTTTGGGTCTTTTATAGTGTTGTCCCCTTTCCCCCTTATTTAGCATAAGATCTTACATTTTTTGGAGTAGCTAGACTAGTATGCAAGCTAGAAAAATGACTTAAGCACCACTCACGCCCAAGCTAAGACATCTCTCATTCTAAGTAGGGGCAAGGGACTCTAGAAAAGACCCAGAAAAGACCCATCAAGGCTTTGGCCATCCAAGTGATTAGCCATGGTTAGTGGCACAATGACAAATTATTTGTTTAAGAATTCGCCCCATTATGGCATTGTCATATTGCACAACCAGCAATCTACTTAGTCAATTTTCACTCAATTTTTATAAAAAACTCTTAGAAAAAAGAGGTTCTACACCAACACTTTTATTTCATAAACCTTATGCTTGCATTACAATGAACAAGAGCCTCTACCTTTCCCCAAACCCAGGAAATATTTTGCACTTGCATAAGACTGCACCCCTACCAACTAGGCCCTGCCCAACTCACCTCTTAGCTCTCACTCGCTGATTTATGATTAAAACCTTCTGGTTGAATCCCCTCTCGATCCCCTCATATAGAGAGGAGGGTCCAACAAAGACTAGTATTACTAGAACTTTATTGCCCCTTTAAAAATTCATCATACAAGAGTTCTAACCTGAGTACAACTAGGAAACCTACTCACAACCCACTATAGACCTTTTTCAGAGTCCCAACCTTGCTAGGATTCAACATGTGACTTTCTTTAAGAATCTTGCTTTCATTCAACAACCTTCAAGCTCATACTCCAACTAACAATCTTCAATTTGCATGCCTCTTGGCTATGCAAAGCCTGCATCATGCCCACCTTTTACATGAAGTCCAAGTACCACTAGGATTTGACTATCTTGAGCATCATCTTTGTATGCAACTATTGCCTTTGGGTTTCCCACTTGCAGTGAGCTTTTGCCCATATGCCTAATCAGGCTAGGATCCTCGCCAATGACTAGCTGACTGACCTTCATCAACACACACTGAGCCAATAGGCTCACACAAGCATAATTTCTAGAAGACTTTAACAAGCAGTATTTCCCTCCTCATGTTCGACAACGCAAGGAGATGGTATTTCTTGATCTACAACAGAAAAATTTATCAGTGATCCAGTATGAAAATAAATTTGTCAAAATCCAGTGTTTTGCATAGTATGCAAAATCTACGAAAGAGAAAAAAGTGGAACACTTTGTCTGGGGGGCTCAAGAATGGATTATGATCCAAGGTGTTAGCTTCTCGACCCACATCTTTTGCTTACGTAGTGGCACAAGCATCGATTTTGGAAGAGGATTTTAATGGTCTAGAGTGTCCACTAAAGGTACTGAACATGGAAAGAATTATTGGAAAGAATATTTCAAGAGGGGAAAAGGAGGAAATACAAATGCAAATTGCCCTTATAAACAAGTGAGGAGTGCTGAGTCAACATATAATAACTTCATTCCACAAGAAAATAGAAAAGTTGAATGGAAATGTAGGATTTGTGGCCTAAATCATCCTGGAAAGAATTGTGAAGGAGAGATTAAGATATGTTATTATTGTAAGCAACAAGGGCATATAACTCAACTTTGTCCTCAAAGTAATCATGGTACTCCTGAGAATACAAATAGAGATAGAAAGAAGAGGGCAGAAGTTTGAGTATTTTCTTTGTCGACTAAAGGTGCAAAAGACAATGCGGTCCTCGAAGGTACAATCCCCATTTTTAACTGATTAGCTAGAATGTTGTATGATCCTAGTGCATCACATTCTTTTATTTCTAAGTTATTTGTGGAAGATGTTAATCATTCTAGGAGTAAGTTAGAAATGTCTTATGCTATCTATACTCCACTAGGAAAAGTATAGTGGTAGATAAATATTTGAGAATTATTGTTTTCATGTTGAGAGAAATAAATTTTTGTGTTGATCTACTTATTTTAGAAATGGTCAATTATGATGTTATTTTGGGAATAGACTGATTGCCAACTTATAATGCTTTAGTAGATTGTAAGTTGCAGATGATGCAATTGAGTGTACTAGGGAGTCTAAAACTAAGATACATGGGATAATTGGAAGAGAGAATTATTTTATCATTTCAATGATTAAAGCCCAAAAGTTGATGGAGAAAAGATATTTTGCCTTTTTGGCAAATATTGTGGAGCTTAACAAAGAGAAGGGAAAACTGGATGAGATACATGTAGTAAGAAAATTTTAGATGTATTTTTTAAAGAATTACCAGGTTTACCCCCAAGGAGGGAAGTGGACTTTACCATAGATTTAGTCCCAAAAACTTTACCAATCTCTAAATCTCCATATCGGATGACACTAACAAAGTTAAAAGAACTTAAGACCCAACTTGAGGAATTATTAGATAAAGGATTTATTAGGCCAAGTATTTTTTCATGGGGTGCACTAGTACTCTTTGTAAAGAAAAAGGATGGGTCCATGAGGCTATGCATTGACTACAGAATGATAAATCAGGTTACTGTGAAGAATGAGTATCCTTTACCTCGCATTGATAATCTATTTGACCAATTACAAGTAGAAATGATGTCTTCACGGATTGAACTTCGATCCGGATACCATCAATTAAGGGTGAAGGAAGAAGATATAGCTAATACAACATTCCAAACAAGATATGGACACTATAAATTCTTAGTGATGTCTTTTGAGCTCATTAATGCCGCAACAACATTTATGGATTTGATGAATCCTATATACTAGTTTGCCTTAGATAAGTTCATTCTTATTTATTCACCAAATGAAGAAGAACATTAGAAGCATATCAGGGAAACTCTTGCTATATTTCATAAACATAAACTTTAAGCAAAGTTTATCAAGTGTGACTTTTGGTTTGAGAGTACTAACTTTTTGAGACGTGATTTCTAAAGAGGGTGTTTTGGTGGATCCTTCAAAGGTGAAGGCAGTACTAAATTGGGAGAGACCAAAAAATGTAGTAGAAATTAGAAGTTTCCTTAGCTTGGTGGGATATTATAGGAGATTAATTTAAGGATTCTTCTCTATCGCTCTTCCCATAACTAAGTTGACGAAGAAGGAAATTAAGTTTGAATGAAATGAGGAATGTGAGAGAAGTTTTCAAAGTTTGAAAGAGAAACTTACCACAATACCAGTTTTTGCATTACCAAAAGGAGATGAAGGGTTTGTGGTGTATAGTGATGCATCAATGAAAATATTAGGTTGTGTTCTCATGAAGAATGGAAGGGTTGTGGCATAAACTTCAAGGCAATTAAAAACACATGAACACAACTATCCTACTCATGACCTTAAATTAGTGGATGTTATATTTCCTTTAAATATTTGGATACATTATCTCTATGGTATGACTTTTTAGGTGGTTACTGACCATCAAAGTTTAAAATATGTATTTTCATAAAAAGATTTAAATTTAAGGCAAAGGAGATGGTTAGAATATTTGAAAGATCATGACTTTTCAATATCTTACCATCCTAGAAAGGCAAATGTTGTAGCTAATAAATTAAGTAGGAAGAAAGATATGGTTATGGCCAATCTTATGTTTAGGGAGTGAGATTTGATTGAAGAATTAGCTAATTTATACATCAAGAATGTACCAGGTGAAGGAAGACCCATGATAGCTAATTTCACAATTAGATCTTAAGTAGTGCAGGAGATTTTAGAGGTTCAATAGTTGGACAAAGAAATTCAAGAATATGAAGGAAAGAAAGATTTTTCAAGAGGAATGGATGGTAGGATAAGGTTTAGGAGCCGATAGGTTGTCCCTAACGAAGAAGAATTGAAGAAAGAATTGTTAGGGATAGCACACCACTCTTAATATACTATTCATCCTGGAGGAGCCAAGATGTATAAAGATTTAAAAAAAAAATTCTGGTAGAAAGGGATGAAGAAGGATATTGGTGAGTTTGTCTAGATGTTTAGTTTGTTAGCAAGTTAAGGCTGAACATCATCAACATGAACTTTTAACCCTTTAGATATTCCACAATGGAAATGAGAGAACATTACAATGGATTTTGTAGTAGGATTGCTAAAAACACAAAAGAAGAGTGATTCCATTTTGATGCTGGTAGATAGATTGACAAAATACGCACAGTTTTTACCTATGAAGTAGATTTAATCACCAAAAAGTTTGACAAAACTCTATATTAAAGAAATTATTAGGTTGCATGGAACTCCTGTTTTAATTGTATCAGATAGGGATCCCGTATTTACTTCAAAACATTGGAATAACATTCAAAATGCCTTGGGACCCAAGTTATAGTTCAATACAACTTTTCACCCACAGACAAATGGATAGTCAGAAAGAACAATTCAAACCTTGGAGGATATGCGTCGTACATGTGTACTAGAATGGAAAAGAGATTAGGATGATTATCTACCACTTATTGAGTTTGCATATAATAATAGTTACTATTCTAGTATTGGAATGACACCATATGAAGCATTATATGGTCAAAGATGTAGATATCCTACAAATTGGGATGAGGTTAGAAAAAGACTCATACAAGGAAGAGTTAATTAGTCTTAGTGTGGAGAAAATCCAAGACATAAAGAGGAAATTACTTGAATCCCAAAGTAGACAAAAGAAGTATGTAGATATGAGAGAAGGGAATTGGAATTTGATGTAGGTAATCATGTTTTTATGAAGGTGTCACCTACTAAAGGAGTGATGATGTTTGGAAAGAGGGAAAAATTAAGTCCTAGGTATGTAGGTCCATTTAAAATTCTACAAAAGATTGGACCCTGCCTATAAACTTGCTTTACCATGTTTTTTAGAGGTCCATATAATGTCTTCCATGTGTCTATGCTAAGGAAGTACATCTTTGATCTTTCTCATGTGATTGATGTGACTAATGTCAAGTTGCAGCCTGATTTGACATATAAAGAAGAGCCAGTCATATTTTATATAAAAAATAAGGACCTTAAGGAATAAAGAGATACTCATAGTATAGGTACTTTGGAGGAGTCAAGCCTTAGAAGAGATGACTTGGGAATTAAAAGAAAATTTTTAAAAGGCTTATTGTCACTTATTCATGAGTAAGTAGCCAAATTTTGAGGACAAAATTTCTTTCAAGGAGAGAAGGATGTAACACCTATAGTTTTCAAAAAAGGATTTAAGACCCTTTTTAATTAAAATATCGTATAATAAATTATTTTAGAAAATAATAATGATTATAAGTCAGGAAGTAAAGAAATTGTGAGGTATTTTAAAGGTCGGAGTTCCATCAATGAACCATCGACACGTCGGTGAACTTGCCGGTGAAACAGTGTTTTCACTGTCAGCGACATTTGACGTGTCGATGGACTTACCGATGGAACAATAATATCTATGTCGGTGATATTCAACGTATCGATGAACTTGTAGAGAAACCATAATATCTGTTGGCATGGTTTGACGCATCGATGGTGCGGGAACTAATTTATTGACGGTTGCAAAATTGTCAATAAAGCGGTTTTCGATGGTTTTTAGAGTTGGTTACGTACCAAAATTTGGTTCCTAGACTTTCTTATAAATATATTTGACGAATCTTTGACTCAAAGGGTACAAAATCTTTGACTTTACAGGAGAGTGGCGGTATAGGGCGTGTCAAGGAAGCGAAAATAAATTTGTGGAGATCTCTTTATTGTTTTGATTAAGAGGTCGGATTGCTAACCTTTAACTATAAAATTAAGATAAGAAAAGCATGTTTGGTGAACCTTGATAAAGTAATATGCATGCTATGTTTGAATTAAATTCAGGATTTGTATGTAATGCTCTGTTATTCTTGAAATTGGTAATTTTCATATGAATAACTTGTGTTAAGTAGCATATCCTACTTTTATTCTCCATATGTGATAAATGATTAATGAATCTAATGAATTATATGATTATATTTCATGAAAGGTAATTATTTTAGTGATTATTGAAAAGTTTTGTAACTTTCCATTCATGGGTAGAGTCATCAATGTGTTGATGATGCTACTGATGTGGAAGGAAGATGATGATGAAATAATGCAAGTGAACCGATGATTACATTGGTAAATTATTAGTGGGTCACTGACAGTGATGTTGATGTGTCGATGAGGACATTGATGAGAATGATTCTCCTCTTTCATTCCACTTTCAGTAAGGGGGTTCAACATGTTGATGGGTTACCGATGGTTGTTGACATGTCGATGAGTCAACTGATGTTGTGTTGTTGTTAGGTATTTTTAGGAGAAATTATTATGCATTTTAGGCTATTATTATGAGTTTTAATAGCATGTTATTCTTTGCATAAAGTTGCAATTATGTGTGATGATGTATGTTGATTGTATATGGATATCCTTGTACTAGATTGTACCCAAGACTGATGACTTTTGGCATTTGAGGATAGAGGAACCTTCGATATCTTGGCTCCTCAAGTGAGTCTTTAGCCACACTAACAGAAAGGTTTGGTATGAAAAAGAACCAGGGTGTTCGTTTCTCTAAGAAAGAGAGTTATGTAGAACCGTTTCTCTGGCCTCGGAGTCATGTTCAAATTGACTAGAGTATTAAAAGATGACTGATCCTGAGCAACTCTATAAAGGAGGTTTCAATGATAATAGAAGTCCAAACTTCAACCACTTGGATCTATGAGCCCCTATAGGCCTTAGCTTCATAACATGAATGAGTCGGGCTGACTTTAGAGTACCTAAAGTCAAAATGCAAGTAGCTGATAATCTCGTGAGGCAAGACTGTACTCTAGGACTACGAATACCAAGTCCTAAAGAATCCACGACTCTCACTTAAAAAGTTGGAGACTTTTGAGTGGTTGTCACGAGATATTGAAAATGATTGAAGATGCATGCTTATTTATTATGCTTCTAATGATTGAAGTATAATGTATTTGATAATGACTTTGCACTATATCTTTCCTTTGGAATGTAATCAAGATGAGATTCTTGAACTATTATAATTCTTGTTTAGTCATTCTGCTAGGTATATTCATATACTTAGCATCCGTTGTCGATGGAGGTTCTTCAAAGGAATAGCGGATAGGACATGATCATTCATAATTAAACCATTTGTAAATGTACATGATAATTGTACTAGGATAAGTTTCAAAGGGTTATTGAACCTCAAGGACAAATTAATTAATTACAAAATCTAAAAGAAGAGTTTGTTGATTGAAAATTAAAAGAACTTAAACTTAATTTAAACAAAGAAAGTAATTGCATGGTGGTTCACCATTGTTCTCTTGTTTTCTACCTGAGCTTAGGGGTAGTCTTGAAGGCATGGTGTAAGTCTTCACAGGTCAGTGCCAAATGCATATGGGTAGTCCACGGGCCCTAGTTTTTTTGGTGAAGTTTATAGGGATTAACCTGAGGAAAGATTGATTAAGTAAAACTAATGGGTATGTGTTCAGTTTGACTTGTCATAGTGTCTTATGGAATGAACCGTAAAGTATGCAAAACTCAATTGGTGAGCTTCGATGATATTGCGCATGTTTCTTTTGAAAGCTATGAATATTTTGATCTAACTATTATACCTGATGGTACATACATTGGAATTAGGGTAGAACTCTTCCATTTTATTAAGATAAGAATTGTTGTTTAGAATGTTTAAATTTTGACTATTAATGCCCGATGTTTGGAATAGGATATGCATTGCATGGCATGGAATAATGCATGATCGCATTAAGTTTAAGAGAACAAATGGATTTGCATTCGTGTGATATGTTTCTTATAGATGAATGAGCATGTCTAAGATTCATATAGTTGCATTTTTATTATAACCTTGTAGAGAGTAGGCAAGCCTTCTTAGCTTTGACTTATAGGTGGTTTGCCACCGTACATATTTTTGTAAGCATACGTTTTAGCAGATGCAATAGAAGATGGATGCATATGATTCTCAAAATGTTTAGCGATCCTCTACCTCAACCCACTTCCATAGACTCCTGAAAAAGTTAATCATTATAACTATCTTTGTATTCATAGTATTGAAGAAAAAAAATTCCTTCAAATTTCTGTAAAATATCCATGGAGCTGGGTTGTCATAGTATAGTTGATCTGGATAAAGTGTCCCATGGATTTTCCTTTCCATGTAAAAAATTTCTGTGTGTTTGCTTGATGATTGCTTTGCATATTTTATTTGAACAATAGGAATTTTGTGCACTAGCTTTAGCAAAATCTAATTTTCATTCTTGTTTAAAGGGGAGGATATATCTTGAAGCTTAAATACAAGTTAAAAGCAATTTGTCCTCCCATCGAGGACATGTTTACTCTCTTATTCATTCAGCTCAATTCTCCAATGTTAAAAGCTTGTTTTCCATTCTTTTCCCAAATAACCACTAGTATCCTCTTCCATACATATAGGATTTTCTCGAGTACAGTCTTAGGAGAATCTCATCCATCTACGGGTGCACACTTGCATTTAATTAACTAAAGTCAATCAAATATGTGGGTTCTCTTACTAACCTAGAGTGATTCCTTTTGTTAAGTGGTGTTCCACTTTTCTTTTCCCGAACTCTCGATCAAGGTACTAGGGGTTCATTGAGCCAAGTTGATTGGGTTGACTCGCAACCTTGCACTCCCAGCTAACATACAAAAGTTCGACCCTTTGCCCTTAATGGTCAAGGGGTAAAATTGTAGGTTTTCATTATGGATTGATTCAACCCAATGGTCAAAATTTCACACCCGAAATTAAACTACCGAAAGAAAATTCATTCAAAATTTTGGGGTGTTACGACCTATATGGGTATCTAAGTCATTTTAGGTATTAGACTTTTAATAAGGCTCAAAATTTACTAAGAATAACGTATTTTAGACGAAATTGGGGTCGACTGTTCAATCACTACAATATCCAATCGATTGTTTGCTCCAATACTTGATATAGTGCCCTAGTCTAGAACTTCAGTCGGTACAATGACTATATTACAATGCCACTACAAAGATGCTACAATATCCAATGCATTACTCATTCCTGATCAATCCCATTTCAACCCTAATTTACAGAGGATGCAAAATCTGCATACTTAGTAAATTTAAAACTCGTATCAAACACTAGTATGCCATAGTCAATACTATAAGAACCACAAATTTAGGTTAGTAAAGCAAATATAAGGGTATTAAAATGACTATGTTTCATGCATATCAAATACCCAAACTTAATTATTAGCTTCATTCCAAACTTAGAACATATAACATAATTAGTAGCTTGCATTTGGTTTATATCATTTTATTCAATTAAAACAAGAGCACATTAAGAATGTGGACAAATCATTATATAGTTTAAACTTTAAAGAGTCCTCCTATTCAATTGTTACGTTCATAATAATAAATCAAATGCCCAAAGTGATACCGAATTGGACCTCTCTTGCTTAACTTAAGACCTTTCATTTGTTTAATTAGATTTAGAACAAAACACTCAAGCTTGTTACGAATGTGTACTTCAAAGTTTTAAATAAATATGCACTCATTCGCATAGTTCGTAAACATAAATCAAACACACTAAACAACGAACCAATTAGACCACTTTTATTCATACGTCCATATGATATACCTTCATTCCTATGTGTGTTGTATGTGTATGGCATGCATGTGTGTGTTCCACTTCATCTTCAGTATGTGATATTCAACAATAGACAAACACTACTTAAATGACTCAAATTACATATTACTTGACATTATTTTGTTCACCAAAATAAGCTAATGATATACATATGACTTAACATGTTCTTACAAGTCTAAATTACATCATGAATTATACAAGATTGTACATAGTGAGGTCAGTTAGTAAACTGAGTAGATACACATATTTGAATGGTAGACCGCTAGAAGACAATAGTCATATTTTTCATATATCTAAGATACACATTGAACTATGGGTTGCATTATACTAGATATCCCATATTTACTTGAGGGATATAGTGATGCAAATTGGATATTTGATACAAAAGTCTCAAAGTCCACAAGTGAATATGTCTTTACTCTTGTGAATGAAAAATGTCATGAGAATCCTCCAAACAAAAGTTCATATTGAGATTCATGATGATATCTGAATTTATTGCACTAGACAAAACAAGAGAAGAAGTTGATTGATTTTGTTATTTCTTAAAGATATTCTCATGTAGCCAAAAACTCTGCCTCCTATATACATTCATTGTGATAGCCAATTGGCCATACATAGGGCACATAGTAATTTGAATAATGTCAAGGCTTGACATATTTGTAGGAGATATAATACAACAAAATAATCTCTCTCAAGATGAATTATTTTCATCAAGTATGTAAGGTCAAAAGACAATATTGTGGATATGCTTACTAAGGGTTTGACTAGAGAGTAACTAAATTGTTCATGAAGGGAATAAGTTTGAAGCCTATGAATTAAAAGTTTCCATAATGACAACCCAACATAGTAGGCTAGAGATCCTACAATATAACTTCAAAGGGACAAGTGAATTGTGGGGGGTTAAAGGGGAATCACTACAGAGATAAAATATTATACCAACTCCTATAATGAAGTAGTGATGTAGACATCATGAATTAGGACAAGTTATGCTATTAGTTGTGTTCTTATAGCTTGAATAAGTTCAGGTGAGGGATAATAAGATATTCCTAATAAGAATTATTTATTGGTTTGTGATCAATGTGAGTGACATACACAAACTAAGAAAAATAAAGTGTCTGTAACTTTCAATTAAGTTATAAGATTTATCTTCCCCCTTTTAAACAAAATAAATACAGATTTTGTCCAATTCAATGTGCCTAATTCTTATGTGTTCTAACAAAAATTGTAATCAAATCATCAAGCAAAACATACAAGAATTTTTATGTGGAAACCTAACTAGGAAAAAACTACGGGGACACTTTGCCCAGATCAGCTATGCGCTATGTAAACTTGAGATTATAGAATTACTAATTACAAATAATAAATTTTTTTCTTCACACAGATGGTTATTCACACCATATTGATTCTGAATCAATCATTACTTGGTTGTTTACCATCAATAGTTCAATCTTTGCTCCTCTTTGTGCTCTTTGATTAATTTACATCTTTCATCTCCTCCTTTAGAATGGATCTTACTTATCCTTAATCTTCTCAACAACAATTAATCTTTAATAAACATCATGTGTCATATGTATTTTTGTGCACTAATTACACCTCTAATCACTCTTTTGATTAAGGTAGACACAATCACAACCTAAAAAATTAATTCTCTCTAAAAACTATTAGAGCAACTCCACACAAGTTTTCTAAGTATAAGCCTTCCCTTCTTCTTTCCTCATGTTCCTAGCCCTTTTTATAGACACCTCATGTCTCAAACGGAATGTCTTTAACTAGAAATCTAAATCAAACCGAAAAAGTCTAATTTAGACAACTATACATTCTATCGATTGATTGTCCTACATGATGATCAATTGTTCCCCTATTTCCTTCTAACGATTCCTCACATGGATAGTTCATTGCACATAGCGATCAATCAATCACCAATTCAATTAAGGTACGGCATTTCAGTCAATTGATTCATAAACTCTCGGCTTCGTTTTACATAGTAAATTTTAAGTGTCGATCAATCATTTTAATAAAGTGATTAATCTATTAGCAATGTTCTGAAGTCTTTGCTACAATTTAAGATTGATTAGTTATTCTATAGTAGCGATTGATCTCTCTGAGCAAATTTTTTATTTTTTCAATAAAAAACCTCAAACTCTCACAATTCTTTCACCTAAGTCACTTTTACTAAAAAGTGCATAAATGTGATGTGTGTGTGTGTGTTTTTATCTAATGAAAGGCGAATTTGAGTATTCTTTTCTCTCCATCTTAAGAATCCAATATTCAGACTTAAACTAACTCAAAATTTACACATTCATGACATTATTTGATCACAGGGATATGCCAATACATGACATAAGGACACTTATGCTCTTGTAATCTCCCTCTTTGGCTATTTAATGACAAAACATTCCAACCCATCATCTAAAAATTTAAATTACAACTCTATAGTGCATAATTTAAAAAAATTATGCAACAATGACAATGAGTCTCCCCCATAATCTATTATTCTCAAATCCTAATGTGTTGTAGTCTTCAACCTACAATTAACCTACACAACACAAATAAAAATATACCTACATAATAATGTACCAAGAAATAAGTAAATACAGAATTTTAATGTTCAAATAAGTAAAAGATTAATCAAGTTGTAACTAAAATAAGAATTTTCTATTTTTATCAATTAAGTTTAGATATTCTTTTTCAAACTCTCTGTTAACTCTCTTCCCTAAATTCTCCCCCTTTTGTCACAAATAGATAAAATGAAATTGAGGTAATATAAGACAAGAAATAAGACAATACTTGTAACACATTTTGAAACCACGTCAAGAATCAAATGTTAAAAGAATCAATCTTTTTGAAAAATGTCAATGAAATCAAAGTGTGTTGATCATCATATAGTATTATAGAGTGTAAACATAATATCCAAGTTTCATAATAACACACCATATGTATCTCATATAAGCATAGCATAATCTCATTAGCCACTTAACAAAAGAATCAGATTTTTAAGTTTCAAGCCTTATGAGAATAAGATATGCAAAAGTGTTTTACCTCAAGTCAAAATCATACCATAATCATTCAAAACAATTATTACGATTATCAACAAATAATATAGTAAAAAATAACTTTTATTTTCCACTACTTTGGCAAATGAGTTCGTCGATAAACTTGACCCTTACATGCATTCCATTGTTATCATTGATATACATTGAATAAGTAAAAGATACAAGTATCAATATAAAATTCTATTTCTTTTGTTGTCATTCCTTATGCCCTTTACCTTTTTCAAATATTTGATTTTTTATTTCTTTTATATTTTATGGTCTTTCATTGGCTTTTACTTAGTTCTTGTGACCTTGCACCATATATTTTTATTCTATGCCTTTTTTAGTGTCAAGGGGATGGTAGCTTTCACAGTAACATATGTAGGAAACACACTCTATCATCTTTATGATAACTATTAATAACAATGTATACATAAAGTATTTAATAAAAAAATATAAATATTTCAAATCTCATTCAGTATACAAAAGAATCCAAACCGCTCAACTACCTTAAAACATTAGAGTCGAGAAATAAATCAACTATATTATATATTTAACCCAATAGATGATCTTGAATTCTCATGGTGAGTACCAAGTCTTGTAGTAAATTAACAGTGCATTAAGTATTATTCTGAATCTTAAAATGTTACTCATTTGATATTCAATTAGCATTCTTTACTTAAGATTGCATTCATCATGAATTACATGTGTGACCCCCTATGTGTAATACTTCACAATTCAAGTGTGTTCCACATAATATTTCAGCTATGTGTTTGAAATAACAAAACTTGATTTTCTTTTTCTTTAATTTTTTTAAAATAAATCAAGCTAAGAATAAACAAACTAAAGTAAACAAAACAACCAAAAAACTTCAAAAAAAATGAAAATAGTTTTTGTTGTGCTTGATGTCGCAAAAGATTTTTAAGTAAGACATGGGACAAAAATATCTTATAGACCTATTCTGGGTAACCTAGTCCAATGGCTTTCCTAAAGTTAATTAATCTATTAAAATCCAATGGTTTTATAAATAAATCAACCAATTGAAACTCTATTTAAACATATTCTAAGTTAACAATATGATCCTAAGCTAAATCTTTAATAAAAGGATGTCTAATATAAATATGTTTTGTATGTGAATGTTAATCAATATTTTGTCAAATTATAATAAACCTAGAGCATCATAGTATAAAGCCATTTGCCCTTGATAGATTCTATAATCAATTAGCATTCTATTCATCTACATTAGATGTGTACAACGATTACCGATAGCTATATATTTAGCTTCTACAATTGATAAAGAAACACAATTTTATTTATATTAAGAGACTAAGCAATTTCCTACATACAAGTAACGTCCTAAAGTAGTCTTCCTATCATCTACATTCCCTGCTTGATTAGCATCTGAATATTCTACAAGTTCAGAAGTAGTTTCAAATGGGTACCATAAGCCATATCCCATAGATCTACTCACATATTTTATTATTATTTTGACAACAATTATGTGTGATTATTTAGGATCAGCTTGATATCTAACACACACTCTTACACTTAAGTAAATATCTGAGCGACTAGTAGTTAAGTACAAGAGACTACCTATCATGCTTATACAAAGTTTGTTTACTAGATTTACCTGAAGCATCTTATTTAACTTGAAGGAAGGGAACATATGTTTCTTTGCATGTTTTGCATATTTCAATCCAATTTTCTTCACAAGCTCTTTTGCAAACTTTGATTGTGAGATGAAGTTTCCTGAATCAGTTTGTTGTACCTGCAAAGCAATAAAATATGTTAGTAGACCATCCATACTCATTTCAAATTCCTTACTTATCTCCTTTTTAAAAGCTTTTGTAAGCTTATCATTTTTAGATCAAAAAATGATGTCATCTACATAGATCTATGTCATCACCACATGCTTCCTAAGTTTCTTAATGAATAATGTCTTATTAATGCCTCCTCTTGTATAACCTTGTTTTGTTAGATATTGTGTCCATCAATCATACCATGCTCTTAGAGCCTGTTTCAATCCATACAAAGTTTTCTTCAACTTTTACACATAATCAAGATGGTGAGGATCAACAAAACCCTTTGGCTGTTCGATATAATCTTCATCATTCAAGTTTCCATTCAGAAAAGTATTCTTGACATCAATTTGATATACCTTGAATTTTAAATGACAAGCCATAATAAGAGGCAATCTAATAGATTCAATTCTAGTAATAGGAGCAAATATTCCAATAAAAACAATGCTTTCTAGCTTTGTTCCTAACCACATTACCTTGTTCATTTGTCTTGTTCTTGTAAATCCACTTTGTACTTATCACATTACATTGTTTAGGTCTTACGACAAGATACCAAACATCATTCATTGTGAATTGACCTAATTCCTCTTGCATTTTATTAATCCAATTCTCATTCTGAAGAACTTCACTAAATTTATTTAATTATGTAAGAGACAATTAAAAAGAAAATTTTATTTGTTCTTCTAACGGATGTCTTGTTCTCACTCCTTCATTGATATCACCAATCACATTAGTTTCATAATGGTCCTTTCAAACCCAATTAGGTATTTGACTAAAATGAACTTGTAGTTCTTCCTCTTCCTCATGAGCTTCAGTTTCATGTATATGATTGTCATTATAAAGTTCCACTTGCACATGTTCTTTATGATCTACATCACTAAAAATATTTGGTAAATCATTGTAATCATAACAATAAACAACTTTTTATTTTCCTTTCTTACATTGAATATTTTGATCCTCAAAGATTTGTGTATCATATACAACCACATTAATGACTCTATGATAGTTTCAGTTCTTTTGTTAAACACTCTATATGCCATACTCATCAACGAATATCCAAGGAAGATCCCATCGTCACTCTTGTTATCAAATTTCCCTAAGGCTTCTCTATCTCTCAAGATGTGACAAGCACTTCTAAAGACTAAAGTGTTTGATAGTGGGTTTTTCACCTCTCCACAATTCATAAGGTGTTTGGATTGTGTCACACCTTAAATAGATTCTATTAAGGGTGTATGTAGCAGTGTTCACAACTTCTAGCCCAAAATGTTTACTATGTTCTTTTCATGAAGCATCACCTTAGCCATTTCCTGGATAGTCATAATCTTTCTTTCAACTACTCCATTTTTTTTGAGGGGTTTCAAGGTCTAAGAAATAGAATCTCATGTTTTGCACAAAACTCTTTAAACCTATAGTTAGTAAATTCATCAGCTATGTCACTTCTAATGGTTTTGATGTTTAGACTACTTTTATTTTGAATGGTAAGGGAAATCGTTTTGAATGCTTCAAAAGTCATCTGATTTCTCTATAGGAAAATCTATCTAAGTGAATCTTGATAGGTGATCCACCATCCCCAAGATGTACTTTTTACTACACAAATTGGATGTTTGCATTGGTCCCATAAGGTCTATGTGTGTCAACTCCAATGGTTTCTCAGTTATCGCATATTTAAGTTTTTTATGATGGGATTTTGATTGTTTACCCTTTTGACAAGCACCACATATAAAGTTGTCAAGGATTTTCAAAATTGAGGCACCTCTAATGATCCTATTCTTTGTTATCTTTGTCAAGTCTATAAAATTTACATATCATCTTTGATGCCACAAGTAAGTATTATAAAGAAATGACAAGTTTGCAAAGTAAACTGAATCAAACAAATAGTAATTATCATGAACTCTTAAACTATTAACACAAGTCATTCCAAAGTTATCAATTATGTTGCAAACTTTCTTTGTAATTTCACAGCAAATCAAGAAATCACAAATTTGACTAATGCTTAAAATATTAGATTTCAAACCACTCACATACAAAGCATTATCAAAGTCAGGGATCCATAAACTCTTAGTGTGCATATCCTATCTATTTTTATAGTACTTCCACTCCAAATGTAACTTTGTCACCATATTTCTCTACCAATTTAGTAAACCTAGATTTTTCATTAGTCATATGTTTTATACATCCACTATATAGGTATTACATGTTAGAATGTTGAATTTTCATGGCAGTGTGCACTATATTGCATTTCACAACCTTTTTCTTTACCCAAATTATTTTTATTTTTGCAAATTCTTGAAGATCACTCAATTTCTTATCACGCTTTATTTTCTCAAGTGTTTTTTCAATCACGATTTGTTCCTTCTTGTGATAACAATCATAAGTAAACTTGTGAGAGAAGTTAATGCTCAAAAGGGCTAATGGATCCAAGTGGCTAAAAATCTCAGCTTACCATGATTACTAAGAATCTGCTTCATGTTGTGCTCGAGCCAGACCTCTTTTAAACTATGAGCTCATTCAACCAACTCTTAGGCCCAAGGAGTGGTTCATATCAACAAACCTCCAAGCATGGGAGAGCCTAAAACCTATGGCCCCTTTTAATAAAATAACCTTCCTCAATGTGGCTAAAGAACCCACTCTTGGAGCCCACAAGCACTTGGTAATTATAACCTTAAGTGTATACAACATCTAGTTAAGGTCACTCCCCCTTGGGCATGCCTAAAATTAGGGTTTGCTTTACCATGTTTTTATACTAAATGTGTTCCAATATTGACTTACACTCTTTATGCAAGTGAAGTTTGACAAAACACTCTTTATCGACCAACAAATGGTCCTAGAAAAGTTCACTTCAAAAGTACAAACAACACTGACATCGGTTATCCCACTCATGCTGTAGTGTCAATACTGATGGATATCAACACTTCAAATGAGACGTTGGTCTTTCCTGATAGTGAATGTGACACCCGTAATTTCTAAAGAGATGAAAATTATTATTTATTTTGTAAGTTAAGAGTTCTATCAGTAAGGCACCGACACGATGATGAACGCGCTAGTGAAACAATATTTTTATTGTCGGCAAGGTTTGACGTGTTGGCAAACTTGCTAATGAAGCTATATTTTCTTTGTCAGCTTGGTTCGACGCATTCGTAATACTAGAACCTATTTATCGACTATTATGAAACTATAATTGAAGCAGATTAAGATGGTTTTTAGAGTTGGTTAAGCACCAAGATTCTATTTTTAGACTTCTACATAAATACCTTTAATGAATTATTGATCCAAATCTTGTAGACTCTCTGGCTTTGGGGGAGAACAGCAAGTTAGGGCAAGTCAAAGATTTGGAGAAGGAAGCAAGAATTGGATTTGTGGAGATTTATTCATTGTTTGATCAAAGGTCAAATTGCTAATCTAAAATTGTGATGATAAAGCAAGAAATTCATGTTGATGAATGATGATAGAGTAGTATATGCTTTAAATTCAGATTTAACCATTAATGAATGATATACTATGTTGTTTATTTTATTTATAAATCATGTATAGATATTTCATGTTATATTGATGAATATCCCTTTATTCTCTCCATGTGATATTTAAGGATTAAATTAAAGTTGATTACATGATTATATTTTATTCCAAAAAGTTATTTTTATGATGATATATGATTATGCATTCCCCCCATTCATTGGCGCATTTGTCAATGTGTCGATGATGCAACCAATGTAGGAAGAAGAAGATTGAAAATAATACTAATGAACATATGGCACATTGGTGTCTTACCAATGGATTACCGACAGTGATGTCGACATGTTGATGAAGACATCGATGAGGATGATTCTCCTATTCATTCTATTGTTGGCAAGGGATTTGACGCATGATGAGTTACTGATGGCCATTGGTTACTTGGTCGACACATCGATGAGTCCACTAATAGCAAGTTGGTTTTGGGTATTTTTAGCAAGAATTGCTAATAATGTTAGGCTATTATTATTGGAAGTAATAGCATGTTATTTGATGTATAAATTGTAATTTATATGATAATATGATGAATTATGATTGGGTGTATGCACTCTTGTGTGTGAATCTCCTTGTAATAGATCGTATGATCGTATCCCCAAGATAATGTCTTTTGGCATAAGAGGTTGAAGGAACCCTTAATGCCTTAGTTCCTCAAGAGAGTTTTTAACCATGTAGACAAAAAGGGTTTGTTAAAAATTCCTGGGTATTATAATCAGCCCCTCCAATATTGCCACCAACTCCTCCTTCCCCTCCTCCTCCTCCTCCACCTCTCCTGTCTCTTTCTTCTTTGTCTCCTCCTCTTCCACTGCCTCTTCCATCTTCTATGCATCCTTCTCCTCCACCTCCTCTCTTCTTCTTCTTCTTCTTCTCCTAGTCTTCCTTCCCATAATCCAATGGGAGTAGTTGCAAACTAGTTGTTGAGCCATTTAAAATTTTCTTTTTTTCTTTACAATCTCCAATATCTAAATATAAACCCATATATATGTTCAACTACTTAAAATTAACAATGGGTTTGATTTTTACTCATTTCAACCTTCCAGCATCATAGATTCCCATTGCTAACAACTCACGATAATATGTACTTGACAATTGGTAGTTGACACTTGACAACCAAAATAGGGAAAATAAAGCGAGTATAACACTTGAAATAGTCAACTATCAATGTCAGCTATTAGATATTTATTGTTGACCATTGGTTGTTGACTCTCAATTGTGCATTCTTCTCCAACATCGCCCTGAGAAGGAGGTTTATGGAGAAGATTACACAACTGATAGTTGACAATTGACATTGATAGCCAATCATTCTTGTCAGTTTTTGATTATCACGTATGTGTTACCTCAAGTTGTTTAGCAATGGAAGTTTTGGGTGGTGGAGAAAGTTTGGTATCCATTTTAAAATGAAATTGTCAATTTTAATTAGTTGAAAATATTTATAAGTAAATTTTAGAGATTGGAGGCTGAAAAGGAAAAGAAAACAATCAAATTTTTAATTAGCATAACAACTAATTAGCGTCCAATCCCACTAGATTCTGGGAAGTAGGTTCAGAAGGAGGGAGAGGAGAAGAAGAAGACAAAGGAGGTGACAAAGAAGGAAGATATAGTAGTAGTGGAGGAGGAGGAGGAGGAAGAGAAAGAGAAAGGGATGGAGGAGGAGGTAGTAGTAGTGACAAGATAGGGCTGGGAGGTTGAGCTTAGTAGTGCTAGTTTAGTGTTAAGTTGTTGATAAAGATGAAATAAAAGGGGAGCATAAACATTTGGGTAGCTTCCAAACACATGTGTAGAAGTTTTAGTATTTCGGTGAAACTAGAGATAGAAAATTAGTATAAGTCCAGGCTCATGTGCAACAATGTGAGCCTGAACTTAAAGAGTCATCAGATTGAGATCCAATCCCGGGCATCGAGAGCCATCATATTGAGATATGAGCCTGAGCTTTGAGAATCGTCATATTGAGATCTGATGATAAAGAGGGTGAGTTATATGCACTACCGAATCAAAAGCTGATGGCCCACAACCTGGGCTAACACGAAGTGTATTCTAAGATTGCAGACTCACTACATGTTTAGAGGCATATTTGGTACTCGGTCCAAATGGCTTGAATCTTGCATTCCATCTATTTGAGTGTTTGCATATGATGGCCTAGTTTTAATTTGTTCCCTCACATTTTCAACTAAAGTTTCCTATATGCTCCCAAACAAAGTTAACTAGAATTTTCCTTTATTTGTCCTCTATCATTCTGCATTTTTATTTAGATTTCTTGGTACTAGGTTTTTATAAGCTTGTACCTGCTATTATGCTGATGGAATTATGTTGTGTGTTGTATTTGAATATACATTTTAATTTGATTATCTAGGTTTAGATATATGATGATATGAAATATTTATTGGATTCATGTAGGAAATTGACAACATTTTTTAAGGTGTTCTTTTCATCACTTGTAAAATTCTGTTGTGTGCTAGAAGATTGCCTGTCACTTGGTATAAAGCGGACTATGTGGACAAGCTTCCACTTACATCCATGCAACTGAGACCAAATGATAATATGAGTTACCCAGCAAGGACATACAAATTCTTCAATGGACCAGTTGTCTATCCATTTGGCCATTGTCTGAGCTACACAAACTTCACCCATGAGATCAAATTGGCAACAACAATGATCTCCTCTAAATTGGGTCCACTTCAACACTGCCGCCATCTGGAGTATGCTGATAGCATTGTCTGGCCTTGCCCTTCAGTTCAAGTAGACGATATAAGCTGCAATTCCACCATCGATTTTGAGGTTGAAGTGAAGAACATCTTGGGGAGAGGTGGGGATCATGTCTTGATTGTATATGCATCTCCTCCTGTTAATCTGCAAGATGCTCCCATCAAGCAAGTGGTTGAGTTCAAGAGGGTCTTCATACCAGCAAGTGGTAGTACCACAACCAAGTTTTCTCATAATGACTTCAATGTTGTGTAACTAACTAGATGTTAGGTGTGGCTTCAATGATTTTGATTTGGCAATATGGAAGGGAATGTATCTAATCAAAACTAAATAATGGATGTACAAATTGGTCACAGACCCAGAGATGGCATGAGACAATATTAAATGTTAGGTAAATATGTAATTTAAACTCCTACAAACCTTTATATATGATGATGAGCTTATAAATTGAGTCTTGCATTGACTTGGGGTCTTGTGCATCATTACATGCCTTTTTTTATTTAAAAAAATTGATTTTGTAATATAAATATTTTTTATTTTATGTGCTAATAGCATGTTTGATGTTATTAGACTCTAATAAATTGTGGTTTAATCACATTTAAAAACTATAAATAATTTTTTTTTGAGTTAATTTTTTTGAAATTCGGCCGCTTAAATCCGGGGATTCTAGTAATACAGGATTTGGGCATCCAAATATTTCTAAATTTAACAATTCAAATCTAAAAAATTAGATTATATTTTGAAATCTTATATTCTAAATTTAGTATTTTAAAATCTTGATTGACTAACCCCCTATAAGGGTGCATTTGGGAACAATAATTTAAGCCGTGTAATTATAAATAGGTGTGATTTGGCCCAAATCCTATGTTCGGCAACGTATGTTGGGGTGGAATTTAATTATGTACCAAATTATACCCCAAATCACGTCATTTATTATATAACTAAAAAGTAAATAAACTTAAATTATAAGGTTGACCCTATCTTTTATAAATCTCACCTAGCTAGGATTTATATTTAAGAGTCATTTATTTATTCTACATCTCTTATGAGGCCTCTCTTGCTTCCTCTCTTCTCCATTTTATGGGCTTTTCTGCTCTTATTATCAAGGTGAGCTAGCTTATCATAATGCTATTTTATTGCCTAGGTATTGAATAAATGCCCTTAGTTTTTTCTTTTATTTGCAAGTGATAGACATCATTAATGTAAATTATATGTAAAAATATTTTATTTTAAAATTTTATATAAATTATAAAATCAAATCAAATTTTAACGAAATTCCACATTCCTAAATAAGAGAATTCAAAATCTCGCTTTTAAAATCAAAAGTTCTTAAATAATCAATTCTTAAATACAAATCTTACTTATCCTACTGTAAGGGTTGTTTGGGTACTGAATTTTTGTCAGATTCTGTTAATTTTGGCTCAAATTATCATAATTATGTTTATTTGTAGAATATGAGTGGAATTAAAAATTCTACATAAAAGTTGATTCTAAGCCGTTTGAAGCTAGAATCGACCGGAATCACCGAATTACCTCATGAGGTGATTCTGTCAATTCTGAATCCTAGCCCCCGTTTTGAAAAGTATAAGTTCCGTTATTTTTTAACAGTTACTAAAAAAAATAATACTATAAATATTACTTTAAATATTAATTTAAATATAAAAAAATATGTCATATAAGTGGGACTCACTTTAAAAGTTTAAAATTACGAACCCTTTTAAGATCTTATTTGATAACACTCAAATTTAAAAATATAATAATATTAAAAACATGTTTATCTAAGTTTGAAAGAGAAAATTATATTAGTTTAAAATTAGATTTGATGTAACATCCAAATTTATTCTAAATTTTTTTTATTACTAAACATAATTCAAAATCAATGATAAATTTTTAAAATTAATTTAAAAAATTTCTACTTCCGTTTCCACAAATTTCAACACCTAAATAGACATAATTTAACAATCATTTGTCTAAATTCAAATCACCGTTCCCAGAGGCTGCTAAGCCATTTCCGAAAATTACTCTATTACCGAGGGTGCTTTCTTTTTGTCTCTGCCTGTCCAAATCTGGAGCTTTGGTGCCTAACGTTCTCATTTCTTCTGTTCCTCAAATCCTCCCCTAGTTCGATTTGGCTTCGGAATTTAAAAATCTGTCATCTTTCTGCCCACTCTTTAGATTTCTTGCTAGTAATTTGAACTTGTATTCGGAAGATGAAGAAAATCTTTGGCGCCAAGAAGGAGAAAGACCCACCGCCTTCGATCCAAGATGCCTCAGAAAAGGTAAAAAACTAAAACTGTGTGCTTTTACCTTGAATTTTGTTTGATGCTTGCTAAAGGGTTTATGCATTATCAATGCGTTTAATAAGTTTGCTTGTTGTTTTTATTTCTTTTTTATCTAGTGTAGGAACTGACGGGGTTGTGTTTTGTTCATCTAACAAAAGAAGTGGTTTTTGTGTCTGGTAGGGCTTTTGAACAATTGGGTTCAGCACATTTTTGGATTATACCAAAAAATGAGACAGTGCATTTCGTTTTTCTTCTCGTTCTGAGAGTGCATATTTATGTCCTTTGGTGTTCTAGTATCGTCGTTTAACCTTCTTTCAAAATGAAATGCGGCAAATGCCTTTTGTTCTTGCTGCGTGGGTACTTTGCGAGTTCTATAAAGTAACTTTTTTATGGTTGCATTTTGCTTTTCCTATTCAAGTCTGTCTTGGTCAGATGAAAGTAGTTTTTGTGAGGATGGGAAATATGATGTGTTGTGGATGTTTTTATTCTTTCCAATTGACCATATTTGATTTTGAACACATCAAGTTTGTAGCAGACTACAGAGCACACAAAATTTTTTAGCAGACCTAGACTGGAAAGAACTAATTTATTTCAAACGAATAACAACCTAGGTGCAAAAAACTTGGATGGTACAAGGAAAGTGAAATGGTTCAAGAGCTCGAAAGTCAGAAAATAATTCAATAGAAGAACAGAACATTGAATTTTAGCCTAGCAAGGCTGCCAGCCAATAAAATTTATTCTTTAGCTACATGAAATCCTGAAACTGATGCCTGAGAAGCTATTTACATTTAGATTTTTCAGACTTGAGGCACCAAGACATAGAGGGAAATCTCCAGGAAATGTGGCCTGTGAAATTACAAAATGGAGTCACATTCATTTGTCAGGATGAAACTGTTGAAATTTGGAAAGGAAAAAGTTCAAACCTGCTGTCAAGAGACTTGGAATGAGTTTCCTGATCTCAGAATCACAGCCTGAAAAACCTGTCATCTCCCTGTGAATATTGTCTCTGATTTTTTTATTCATGAGGGCTCTGACATTGTTAGTGAAGGGGAAAATAGAACATGGGGAATGAGCTCTTTCTGTATAACCCTAATTCTTTGGGTCAAGAGCTTGTGTATAAGGAATGGTGCTACATTTATTCAAGAATAGACCATTTGATTGAGCAGTGTAAATTTGATTGGGGAAACATATACTTTTCTGATTCCTCTGCAGGGTTAGAAATTGCAGTGAGGGCAGCATCCTCTTCACGGGGTTTCTATGATTGTTTACACATAAATGCTGATGCAAGAACTCACAAAAATGACTTTGATCTGTCTGAATTTTGCTGCTATCTGTACGAATTTGTGAGGTGAAGAAGTATGGAATTAAGACAGTTGCGACTGATGCAGGATGGACTGTGAATGATTAGGAAGTTAAGGGATCCCCTGTAGGGTAGGGGAAGGTTGGGAAAGAGCTGGATTCTGTGTTTCTGTGAGGAGGTCTGGGAGGAATGATGGTGTCAGGAAGAATGAGAATGAAGGAGAGGTGGTGGGACAACTTGTTACCGGAGTCTGCATCGGCAGCAGCTCTAGGAGTACGCACCTAGAGAGTTTCCTTTGGAGTCTGCACAAGACAGAGGATAAACTTTCAAAGTGTGCACCAGAAGGACGTGGTTGGAGTTGGCACTGAGCACAGGGGAGGCTTGCAAGCTCTCTTTGATTTCTTTATCAAATCATAGGCTTACGAAGGAAGAGGAGTCCAGCTACATAATTAAAGACTCAACTACTGCCTACAACAATTTTCCAAGAGGACTCCTAAAAAAAGAGAAAATACAGCCACCAATGCATAGATTAAAGGCTAACACAACTTCCTAATAACCTATTTAAAGCTAACACAAATTCCTAATGACTAAGTCAAGGCTAATTAATAAAGACGAACTACTCTAGCAAAACTTAGTTAATTAAAAGAACATGAGCCTTGATCAAAGTCCATTACCTAAACCTAAGAACTTGGGCCTTGTGAGGGCCCCATATTGGGGCCAGACTCTTCAACAATTATGGGCCCACATGATGTTTGCATCGTATACTAGTAGCTTGAAACATGCATCTGGTATTTTAGCCTCTTCACTGCTGTTCACAAAGGAGAATACACTGATCCGCAGAATGAAGTTAATGAAATTAAAAATTTGCTCTGATATAAAAAAAAAATTCACACTTAGTTTAGTTTAAAAACCATTAATTTGCATGTCAACCCTTAAATTTAGATGGATTAACATGACTTTTCTATAGTCGTAAAAAAAAAGGAAAAAGATGCTTCAAAGTGTGCATCATTTGGTTCTTACAATTTTGCTGTATATGGAATTTGCATGTCAACCCTTAATTTAGATGGATTAACATGACTTTTCTATAGTCGTAAAAAAAAAGGAAAAAGATGCTTCCAAGTGTGCGTCATTTGGTTCGTACAATTTTGCTGTATATCGAATTTGTCTTGTCTTTTAATGCCTTGCCCCCTGATTTCTGTTTATTTTGCTTTGACTGCTGTATTGACCTTTTTTCTGTTTTTAGATTAATAAAAGAGGTGAAACTGTGGACGAAAAAATCAGGAAGCTGGATGCTGAACTCAGCAGATACAAAGAACAGATCAAGAAGACCCGACCAGGTCCTTCCCAGGAAGCTGTTAAAGCTCGTGCAATGAGGGTTCTTAAACAAAAGAGAATGTAAGTGCTTTTAACATTCCTTTGACTTAAAATGCCTATCAAATATGAAGAAGGTTAAAATCAGATAGTAGAATGGGGTTTTTGAGAAATTATTGGATCTACATGCTATTGATCATGGTTATTATGATGACTGACATTTGTTTCATTTAGGATGTTGAGCTTGTTTGGCAGCTCAGCTTTAATCCTCTCAAAACCCTTCCTTGTTTGCTTGAGCTCAAAGTTAGCTTGTTCCTATTTGTGTTACGTTCAAAGTGTGTAGTCATGGCTGGTCCACACTCCAAATCCATTATGGAGCTTGTTTCCTATTTGCCTTAGGTTCCGGTTGGTCCACACTTCAAATCCATTATGGAAAAAATCTACATAATGGACGGAATAGAGGAATGCAAATATGCTTATTTTTTATGTTCACCCTACAATTCAGATTATTTTCTATCTGAGAATTTTGAAAGTATGCTTCCTAAAGTAATGTTGACATAAAAAATCTCCTTATTTATAACTTGAGTCAAGTTGAGACTGAGCTGCCTGGTTGAAGCTTAAATGCTTTTAATTTTTTATCCCTGGACTTTCAGCAGAGCTGGACCTTGCCCAAGTTTGGATGGGTTGTCTTGTTAACAATCCCTGTATTTAACGTACTTATTTTCATAGAATAGATGTGTGTTTTGAAAGTGCATGCTCTTTACAAACTGTGGTCAATAAATATCTGCTCAATATATATTTTAGAAGAACTAGGGGAACTTATTAATGGTTAGTAAGAAACAGTTGTGTAGTAATAAATGTGGATGCTGGGATGGAAGGGCAGGATGAGGGGCCATATTAAGACAATTGCACAAAGAAAACTTAATGATCATTTTTATCTTTATTGAAGAAATTTAATCACTACAGGAAATGAATGACATGATGGCTTGATTTACTAAGCAGGGGCAGAAAGATGCACTCAGTGAATTGTTGCAAAGCTTAAGTGATGATGCTGTATAACTAGAGGATTAAATAAATGATTACAATAAAGGAAACTTAAAAGAGTAGAATCAGTAGGTGACAAAGTGCTGTGAAGAGGTCTCATGGTGGGGACTATGCAAATCATATATGAATTATAAGATGCTATTATTATTTGAATTATGATCATCATAGCTTTAAGTGTTTTTGGTAAATATAATATTTCGTGATTGTGTTGTTATTGAATAGATAAATAAACTGGTGAGTACCATAGAAAAATTTATGGACGTTTGGTTGGGATTTCAGGGGTTTTACGATAAGTACAACTTTGAGCATATGGAGTGCCATTTTAGCATGAAAACTCTGGAAAATGGAAGTTGATTAAATTGAACAACTAAGAGATATCTTGAGCTATCTATTTTAATATCTTGGTTTAATGATTGATCTGAAGGGGCCAAGAGGGAGGTATGGCCCTTTGAGTTATGGTTGCATGGATGTAACTAACAGATCCTGACTAAATAGAAAGGAAACATTCCCAGGTTGCTTACTAACCTGTCATTGCAACACCACAGTGAGGAGATACAAAACTGTAAGAGGCTCCTAAGTGGGGAAGATTGAAGACCAACAAGGACATGGGTGGAGAAACCAAAAAAAGACATGAAGCTTAACAGTTAAAACTATAGGTATGGCTGAATAAGATTAATTTTTTGGAGCCGGTAATTCTGATAGTAATGATGATTGAGGTCTCAAAGCAATGCAGAGTTAGAGAAACACATTTTGAAATTTAAAGGCAAAGATGTGAAACGCATTTTGAAATTTAAGATATTGATATAGCAGCATATTTTTCATATAGTAGACCACCTGTGTATTTAAAAAACTTTCCGGAGTCTTGGTGTTCTACTGGAGAGTCAAGATGATCTGATAGTTTCAAACCAATTGATGGCCCTCTGCTTGAACCATCTTAATTAACGAGTTCATTACATTTTCTATTCAGACTGATATTTCGTTTTTTTCATTCTTTTCCATTTTATTGCACGAATTGTTTGTGTCTGCTCCGCAGACAATGTTGGACCAACCATATTGCGGAGCTAGCACATAAATTTGGTCAGGCAGACACATTGTGCTTAGTTTGTGGTAGATTGGGGTGAATGTTTTTTGTTGTGTGATGCAAAATATCTGCCTTCAAATAGGAACTGTTTGCATGAATGTTTTCATGCTTGTTAATTCGACAATTATGACAAATGATTGTAACATGCTCCAATCTAACATCATGTGGTGGGATTTTTCTCCGAATATCTTCAGGAATTCAGTCTGCTGTTTTTTGTACATATTTTGATTTTTTTCTCAAGCAAACAGATTTATATCTTCATCTATTCTTTTCTCAGGTATGAGGGGCAACGTGACATGCTCTATAATCAAACTTTTAACCTTGATCAAGTTGCCTTTGCAGCTGAAGGAATCAAAGACGCCCAGCAGACAGTATTTTCTAAAAGCTTGTTATTGCTATTGGATGCCATCTTATAAATTCAAGTTTGCCAGAGATTACACTGCAGTGATGAGTGTGCTAATTTTTCAGATGTCAGCTTTGAAATCAGCAAATAAGGGGTTGAAAGGAATGATGAAAACGGTTAAGATTCAGGACATTGATGTACGTGTTAGAAAACTATAACTTATATTTTTATTGTTTAAAATGCTACTCCCTCCTCCCATATTAATAGCCCAATTTGGAAAAAAAGTGATCTTTGAGGAAGCTAAAAAATACTTTTTTTACTTCATCCACGATTTCTTTTTACTCCTTCCACTAATTACTATAAGGATAACGTAGCATAGGACAATTAATATGGGACAATTTTTTTTTTGAAATGAGACTATTAAAATGGGATGGAGGGAGTATTAGTAAGTGAAGTAGGATAGCTACTATTGTGTTTGACTAAGGGTGTGATTATTTGTCTTTCTTCATTAGAACATGCAAGATGAGCTGATGGATCTGATGGATGTAAGCAATGAAATTCAAGAGTCACTTGGGAGAAGCTACAATGTACCTGATTACATAGATGAGGAAGAACTCATGGGAGGTTGGAATATCTATCATTGTTTTGTTTGGTTGTCTTTTTATGACAATTTTTGTACGTAAGGAGCTGTCAGCCTATTGGAAGAACTGAGAGTTCTTTACATCGATTTAAATTGTTTTTATGAGATTGCCCATCAAATGGGTAGAATGTTGTCATCTCCCTGGGTTCTGCCTGTTGCAGTTTAAGCTTAAACTGCCTTTACCTTTGTGTCAACTTTCTTTAGAGCGTTGTTTCTAGCTTTTTTTAATTGCTTAGGGGTTATATATTTGTGACTGATTTTGTATATGTTCTTCAGTATTTTTCTATTTAGGATCTGCAATACCAAATATTACTTATTGTGACTATCTTTGTTCTATCTTGGGTTTGCAATACAGAACTTGATGCCTTGGAAGCTGACATGGGATCAGAAATTGAATCAAGTGGGGTTCCAGCTTATCTCCAACCCGATAATGAACCTGACTTGGATGCTGATTTGCATTTACCATCTGCACCAATAGGTCAGGCAGTGCAACCCGGAAGGCATACTGCCCAGGTAACACCTTTGGACTTTTTTTTTTTTTCACTTGTGTTTTTTTTTTCTTCCAATTATGTACCTTTCTTGTCTGATAGATGTATTAAATCCTTGGTATTTAGGTAGAAGATGAATTGGGTTTGCCCACTGTTCCTCGTGCATCAATCCGCGGTTAGCTAACAGCTACTTGTGTACTTTATTTCCGCCATTAAAAGTTGCAGTTGTTGCAAATATTGGAGGCAGTCAAGCAAAGGAGGCATAGTTTGGTTGGTCATCGTGGATGTTTTGTTCATAAATGCCATACTAATTAATCGTTATACTAATTTAAGGCTGGAGTCTGCTGTCTTTTTATTTAGACACTCGGTTAAAATCCTAAATTATGGCAAAGAAGCTGTGCAGTTCTTTTCTAGGTGGTAACTCTTTTGCTGTCCAAGGTGTCCGTTGCCGGTTAGTCCATCCATGTCTACATCTCTATATCTAGCAAATGGGTGCATGATGGACACGACAGCAGATATAAGACTGTCCATGACCGTGGACAATGGGCTGCCTGAGTCCAGGGAATCTGTTTCTGCCACCTTAATTAATCCTTTGCTTCAAGCCGTCAGGAGTATTTTTGGGGTTTTAAGGACAGTTACGATTGATTTTTTATTACACGTAAATATGACTTCAAATGTTCTTGACATAAGGTTACCAATGGCCATGCTAAATCGAAATGACTTAAATGTCTTTTAATTACATAGTCAAAATGCACATGATTAGCATAATAAAAAATCAAAAGATCATGCACCTAACTTTGAAATGCCTATATAATTTTATTTTAAAAAAACATGAAAGTCTTTTATTAGGAAGTGTGTTTTTATGTTTTGCACTTACAATGAGCCGAATTGTAAGGAACATTTGTGAAACGTCAATTTTTGAAATCGGCGGTGCACACTCAAGTGCATATTTGCATAAGTATTCACCGTTGACTTAAAAAATAGATATTTCACATATGTTCAGTTCATGATGAACAGAGAGCATAAAAAATATTTTCCTTCTATTAGCCCACCATTTATGTAACATAATATATGTTTAAATATTTGTCAGAGAACCTCAAACCTTTTTTCTTTTAGATTCAAGAGCTTCATCTCAAGTAATAATTATATCAAAGGCAATGTTATTAGTCATAAAAAGTATTTTTTTAAAATAAAACCTTTTAAAAGCTAAAAGCCTCAAAGAGGCCACACAACACAATCTCGAAAAGCCTTTTTTCAATAATGCGACCTTGAGATTCCTAAGTCTCTTGGGCTTGCAATTACAAAATTCCCATTAAATTATGGTCTTCAAGCACAATTTTGAGATAAAAATACTCACTGACTTGCCTTAATTATCTTCTATTTATTCATTTATTTATTCTTTTTATTTTTATTTTTCATATTCATTACCCTTTATCCTATATTTTCCTTTTTATCTTCTTCATTCAGTTTTTTAAAAGCCAAAATGCCATATAAACGGGTTCAGTTAAATATTTCTCCTTATCTTTTTCTAGGAACGAGCTACAATTTTAATCTTTCCTACTAAGTTACATATTCTTGGAAGTGGCAAGAGTTTTAATGTTGATGACAAAAAAGACAAGTAACTTTTGCATTGGGGTAGAACATTCTTTGAGGCTTTATGCTGCGTAACAAGAAGTTTGCATAGTGTAGAAAATTTTGATAGGTAGCTAGCACAAGGCTTTGGCCGGCAAAAGTTTCCATCTACTACTTGGTGGATAAAAGATTTGGAAATATAAATAAAAGATCATAATATTTTTACAACAAAAATAACCAACAAACAATCCCACATGAGTTTTGGTTTGATTGAACAAGTGGGCCGAAAAAAAGTTCACTTGTACAATCCAACCAAAATTCATGTGAGAATTTTTGTTGTATAACTATTATTTTCCGTAATTAGAGTCCCCAAAGTAATTGGTCAAAAATAGATATATGAAAAGGAGGAGAAAAGCTTTGAAAGATAGGTAGAGGGTTTATATGTAGAAGCTTTAGCAACCAAAACAGACAGTAACCTATTAAACCTACTTTAATTATTACTATTGCATTTTATCCTTAATAACTATTCTTTTTATCAAAATCTTGTCAATTCCAAAGGGCAATATAAGTTTAGTTTTGCAAATTCTCCCTCTTCCTTTTGACTTTAATAATAACATTGATTTAGATACAAATATACAGTAATCTATATGTCATGTAGCATATGACATTGTTGGTGTAATGATTGTCACACTAGCCTATATCTCTACGTGGGCCGAATTTGCAAGTGAGACGATGTTCTTTAAACCCCTGTGCCCTATGCATTTCTCTTTGGGTCTAAATCACAGCGTTCAGAACTATTGAAGTACTCCCAAAGGCCCTCAATAGTTGTTGGTATTTAGACATCCATATATAGGTGAGAGACCCATATTTACCTTAAAAGCGGGGGGGTGTGCGAGCTTAACCAGTAAAAGTTGAAACCCACAAGTAAATTTCAATTGTTTTGACACGACAAATACTCCCCACAAATGATGTTTTGCATGACTCCGTGGACCGATTGATGTTGTCAAATGTCGTGGGCCATCCAAGCATGCTGGCTATAAGACAAAAATTCTTCCCAAATGTTATTTTTTCCAAAAAAAGCCAAAGCTCTTACAAGCACTTTTGAGTGCATTCGAAGATCATTGTGCAACAGTTACAAAGCTTTTGCAAAAGATGGCTTTTCAAAAAGCCAAGCGCTTATTTTAAGAAACGAGCTTATGATCAATAGCTCCTTGAGACGGAAATCACTGTAGCATTTGTAGCAGAGGTTGAGGGTCGCAGGACTACCGAAGAATCCGCAGTTTGGCGCAAACAACTGCATAAACTATACTTAGAATCCGCAACAACTAAACAGATAAAAAAACAAACGAACAAAACGAAACACAAAATCATCAAAGAAGACGACGATTTAATAGCAAATTAGCCAGGGCTCTACGAGACAGAGAGATACACAGTAGTCCGGAATCTGAACTTTTCGATGAATCAGACGACATTTTGAGCTAGCCAAAGATTGATTTCGAGTATAAGAATTAGCAATCGGAGTAATAGAAAGGTCAGGTCAAACGTAGCTTACACGAAAAGGAAATGACAGAATATCTAACAGATTAAAATTCACAATTCAGAAAAATTGCTGGAAGATAAGATGTTTTCTTTATCACGGCTCCATGTGATGCCTCGCAGATTTGATTTCATTTTGACAAGAGCTTGCTCTGGGTAATTTGATTATGGGAATTATAGGCTGCATTTGTTCAAAAGGGAGTCCCACATTCGATGTTATCCGTTGGGGTACCAAAGGATCAAAGAAATTGTCAAAAGTCTTCTCTGCAGCCTCAAGGAGAGCAGATATGATTTTCAGTGGAGGTGGGGATTTTTTTAGTGTACAATAATACCTTTGGTTATTGATATAAAAGTGTTTACTTCAACTTCTTAATTGATTAGTTTATATTTTTGTGTACAGTATGATTATACTTTAGGTTTTAATTTTAGAATATACTTTAAATTTTAATTGTAGAATATAGTTTGGGTTTTTTAGTATTACTATGCTTTAGGTCTAATTTTGTTATTTGAATGTTTTGCTATAATTTTGTAGAGTATAATTTTATTTTAGTTTATTACTCATTTTGTATTTTAGGTTTTGCTACAGTGTATTATAGTTTTTTTATTGGTTTTATAGAATATGATTTTACTTTAGAGTATAATCTTACTTTAGAGGCTTATTTACTAAGTAAGATATGTTTGTTATCTACTTGTTTTAAAAGACATTTAACAATGTTTAAACTTTAGGTTTATAATTTAATTTTTAAAGTATAATAGTACTTTAGGTTTGAGATTGTTAAAATATAATTGTGAATATATGTTTGTGAGTTACTTAAAATTTTCTATTTTACTTTATCATATTTAGAGTATAATAATATTAGAGGCTAAAATTTGTCCTATCGCTGATTTTATAAGTTAAATATTATAAAGAGTATTATTATACTTTTGGCTATTAATAGAATAGTTACTTAAGAATATGATTATACATTTGTTCACCCTCCACCGAATCTTTCTTTTCCATATGAAAGCGGCTATTTCACCCCAAGATTTTACTCAAGCCCCCCTATATTTTACATACCCCAAAAAGATTAATAAAATTACTAAATCCCCCCCCCCACTATTTCTTTTAACTTTATTTCTACTCTTTTATTGCCCCATTCCCAATTTTCACTCTTTTGCATGAGCTCTTATATCTCTCCTGTCGCTTGTGGCTCCTCTTCCTCAACCATTTTTCTTCTTCCCCCTCACTTGTGGCTCCTCTTCAACGATCTTGTTTCCTCTCCCCTTTGCATTGTTACTCATTTAAAAAACTTCTGGATAATTTCTGGTGGGCGTGGTCACTGCTAAAATATACAGAATTTGACAGGGAACTAAGGTCTCCATCCAAATAAGTTTTATGAAGGCATATAGTATCCCTTGCCAAGAAACCTCCAAAAGTTTTTGAAACTTCTAAATGGTTTCTGACATGGCGAGGTCACTGCGACAATATGCAGACATTGACGAAGACCTTTATTCTCTATATAATGCAATTTTATTTGTCGAGAGGTACCCCCTGCTATGAAACTCCATAAGTATTGTAAACTCTTAGAAAACTCCTAGCGAAGAGTAGTCACCGCCACAATATGTAGAATTTGACAGGGACTTAAGGCCTCCATCCAAATTAATTTTTTTTGGCAGAAGGTACCACCCACCAAAAAACTTTGATGTTAAGGTGTCATGAGTAAAATTATAGGAGGTGTGTGGGGTACTGAGTTGTTAAAAAATACTAGTTATTTTTCTATCACAAGGGGTTCTAAGTTTTTTTTTTTATTTTGGGGCGGGGGGGGTAGATGCATTCTTTCCATATATGCCTTCATTTTTAAGATCTTGACAACCTATTAAACGGAGTATTGAAGCAGACAACTTGGATTTTTTAGCACAAGTTTTGTTTTTGTTAGTAGAGAGATATAAAAAAGTAAAGCAGATCAGCTTCTTGTTTGAAAGAAGAACCTTATTAGTGTTACATGGCTTTTTTATTAAATGCTTGAGGTTGTAGGCTAAACGGAGAACACATTAAGGTGACGTGCAAGTCTCCGAGTCTCTATATGAAGGCTGAAGCTCTAGCCACTAGCCAAGCATCGCCGACTGCATCAAAGTTCAAACCCCCAATAATGGCGGAATTTGTTGCCCGCCTCTGCATTCTGAACCCTTCCCCAACCTTTGCCCCCTTCCATCTCGCCCAGCCGTAGCTCCGCCTCTACCCCTTCTTTCTTCCCCAACTGCCATAGATCAATTTCAGCGCCAAATCCATCTTGGTCTCCCCCTCTTCCGACTACTCTTCCTTCAGCCAATCTCGACCTGGTCTTCACCCCTAGTACTCAAATCTCAATCCCATTCTCGTCAATACAAATTTAGGAGAAGTTACGGCCTGTCGTAGAAGATGAGACTCGTTTGGCCCTGTATGGTTTTTTTCTTACTAGTGCGGACTTTGGTGATTTCGGCAGAGCGGTCTAATGACAGCATCGTATTCCAGTTCGGGCATCTGGAGGATTGGAAGAAGGATGAAAGTTTGGAAGATGCATCAGTTGAGACAAATGAGGAGAAAAAAGTTGCTTTGCCTGATGGGGCAAAGGATGCTGAATCCAGTAAAGAGGAGACAAAAGGTAGAGGTAACAGGTGTCATATATTCTCCGAAGGTAAAATTTCTGAAGTTCTTGGAGGGAATGAAAGCTCTCGATCAGTGAGTGAGCAAGCTGCTAATGCCTCAACTTCAATTGCGGCTTCTATTGTCTCAGGTGCATCGCCAAGCAACCAGCGAAGAATAAATTTCAGCCACCGAAGAATGAAAGGGAAAAGATCTCTCACCTTGTAGTTAGACTTCACCCTCCAGCCGAAAGCCCACCTCCGCCACCCCGTCCCTCCCATTGGAGTGTATTCATCTACATCCTCGACGGTGAGGGTGTCTTCAGGAGCCCCCATTAGCTGTGGCGATGACCGCTCATCACCTTTTTCTACTAGGCCCTGGCGATAACGTGGAAGCATCAAATAATTAGCCTGGGTCACTTCGGTTCATACTCGTTGGGGGCAAGCCACTGAACAAGCTGGTGGTTCAATTTAGACCTATGGGTCTAGACCTGGGTCTGGATAGATAGAGTTCATGACAGTGAGATCAGGTTAGAAAGGTAAACTCATCGATGTCATTACTTTGGGGTGGTTGAGGGAGGAGACGATAAGAGGGAGGGGAAGGGAGCATAGGATCTGGGAAATGAGGAGAGTAGGAAAAAGCATAGCAAAAGAAGAAGAAAGGAAGCTTGTACATATGAGGGTTAATTTTGGGGTTTTTTAAAAAATAATGTCATTGCTGTAATAAAAGAAGACTTAAAGGATATGGCAAATAGTTAAAACGGGCACGCTGAATCATTAAATTTGGGTCTGGAGCTAACATTCATTAACCATAACACTTAGGACTTAAAGGTAAATTTCCCAAATCCTCCTAATGGGGTCAGAGAAATGACTTATTTATCCCACATTTACTAATCTTATAATTAAAATATAAGGGTCAAATTAAGTCTTAAACAAAATATTTCCGGCCCCCCATTTTACTTTCAATATACTATAGATACTCTGAGAAAATATAATATAACAAAAGTAAACTATCAGCTGCCCATATATGTTGGAACTTCGTTGCCATCGGAGCTCTACACCGTTGCCGGAGATCAATTGCTGTTGGAGATCTTCTGTTGTCAAAGCTTTTCTGCTGCTTGAATTTTTACCAATTTGGGAAATCGCCAAATGTTGGAGATTTACCAGTGTCGGATATCTACCGTCGTTGAATCTCTACTATCACCATTACCCTCGCCTATGAGACATGATCATTATGTCACTGCCGAAGCTCTAGACATGATTCCTGATGTACAACATGATCATGTTATGGTAGTTTTCAACATGATTATGATATATACTAACACAACATGCAAGGCACCCAGACATGGCCAAGGCATAGCCACGACCTGCAACAACCACAGTATGGCCAAGGCATAGCCAGGACTTTGGCACAACTATGGCATGGCCAAGGCATAGCCACAATCTGGCACAACCACGACATGGCCAAGGCATAGCCACAACTTGGCATGACCAGATTGAGTTCTCCGAGGCCTGACCACGCGAGCTGGGCATGTCCATGGCCTGGTCGGATTTGGCTGGGCCAGAAACGATCATGGGCGGGCCGTGGTGGGGCCTGGAGGGACCTAGCATGGCAAGGATGGGCCGGCCACGACTAACTTGGCTTGGCCACGGCTAGCATGGCCTTTGTTGGCCACGACCATGGCCAGGCAAGATTTGGCCTTGTTGTGGCCGTGGTTGTCACAGCCAAGCCATCCTTCCTGTCATAGAGAAGAGGAGAAAATGGTGATGAAGAGCTTTGGGACTCGGAGGGGTCGGCGGTAGTGGTCAAAGGGCACAACAACGTTGAAGGTGGCAGTTATAGCTGTGCCAATATCATATGTAATGGGCGAAGGCGACAACCATATGGAGGAGGTGGGGAATATAAGAGAAGGGAAACAACTTTATATAAGTAGGGGTATCTTGAGGATTTTAGAAAAAAAAAGGTTAAAGGTTAGTGACTGTCTAAAATTTCAAAAAATATGAACAAAGTATTTTAAAAGGAAAATTTGACCTTCTAATTTTTTATAATTATTTTACTAGATAAGACACTTTTTATTTTGTGATCGAAAGTTGTAGTTAAGATGCTGCTCACTTATAGGAATGACACATTACATATTCTCATTGAAATTAACATCTAAAACTCCTTCTATAAAAGCAATTACCGAAAGATAAAAAAATTAAATAAAATTACTGAAAGATAAAAGAAATTAAATAAAATTGTTGAGTATAACTATAAGCATTCTTACAACCACATATAACTTCACAAAATATAAGGGAGTCTCAAGTCTTCTCCATAAGCAACAAACAAGTTCATGTTATCAAAATGAGAGGTTCACCCACAACATAGTCAAGTCTCATAATTACATAAAAAATCAACTAAAGGCTATCCCAAAAATAAGAGAACTATCCCTACTCCATGTCCATCTAATCTCGAGGGTGCTCACAAAATAAATTATCCTGAACACCTGCATAACACAACCACACATATGATCCTAAAGGGATTACTCAAAATTAAATAAGGCAAACGGGGTGAGCTTAGTTTAGTAAGGGTTTGTGAACATAAAGCTCATATTAATATGAAAAATATAATCTTTAATATGTATAACATAAACCTTATGCAATATATGTGTTAAGAACACAAGTACATGTTAAATCCCTTCACAGAAAACCTGTGCAAATATCTCATTCATACATCAAAATCCATGAACAAAATATGTACAAATGCCTCAATAGAGTATCATAATTCACACACACAACCTATGCATTCAGTATCATAATCCATACATAACTTGTATAATTAAATATCATATATAATCCATATAAAACATGTATAATCAGGTGTCATCTGTTGGACTATGTGTGAGGCATAGACAAATTGAGAAAATAAAGTTCCTCTAACTCATAAGTAAGTTACAAGATTTATTTTTCCCCTTTAAGCAAAATAAACCTAAAACTTAACTATTTAAATATTCCTAATTATGATGTGTTCTAACGATATATTCATAATCAAATCAACAACCAAAATACACAATAATTTTTACATGGAAACCCAATCAGGGAAAAACCATGGGACACTGTCGAGATCAACTATGTACCATGTAAATTCAATATTACAAAATTACCGATTACATAGACAAAAGACTAATTTTTTTCAAATTGGCTAGATCTTCACACCACTCTTAAATTCTGAATCAACCAATCCTTAGTTGTTTACCGGCCATAACTTGATCTTCTCCTCCTATGTGCTGTCTTGATCAATATAGATCGTTCATCTTCTCCTTGGAATGAATCTTCTATTCACTTGATCTTCTCAACAATAAGCTTCAACAAACATTAAGTTTTGTGCTCCAATCTCACCTCTAATCACTCTTTTTTATTTATGGTAGAGATTTTCATAGTTTAGAAGACGCTCTCTCAAAACTCCATTGAAGAGATTCTACACAAGCTGTCAAGTTTTTTCTAGGTCTACTGCCTTCTCCATCATATTCTATATCTTTTTATAGAGTCACAAGCCCTAAAACAAAAAGGTCTCTAATCTGGAATCATAACCAAATCGGAATATTTTAAATTTGGCAACCTGCTTCTCAAATGATCAATCATTTTCATAGGGTGATTGATCGCTCCTTGTATTTTTCAACACGACTCTTCAAACGATCAATCATTTTAACACATTGATTGATCACTAACTCTCGACCTCATTTTACACATAGAGATTTTAGGTTATGATCGATTGGTTCATAGAAATGATTGATCATTCTGTTGATTTTTCTAAAATTTGATTTTTTAGTATTTAAAAATCCAAACTTCACTAGTCTGTCACATTAGGTCTTTGTTACCCTAAAGTATATAAATGTGATGTGTGTGCGTACTTTTACCTAACAAAAATATGGATTTGAGTCTTTCTTTTGTGCCACCTTCATAACTCCATTTTGAGACTATAAATTAACTCAAAGTACACATTTTATGACATTATTTTAATCACGACAATAGGCCAATATATGACATAAGGATATTTATGTTTTCACATAATCATCCATACACAACCTATGTAAACAAGCATCATAATCCAAAAATAATTGATACAGTAATCCCAGTACCTGAACATACCTAATACCTGCTTACCCGGTATTCATCTACCAGAAATACCAAAAGCAGTAGGCAATCCCATCGAAAATGCCCTTGGTTAGCTGGTGCACATGGACAAACCAGCCTGGAACTCATTCTAAGTCTCAATTTGTGTTCTCATTATATATTCTACTCCTCTCGACCTGGGGAGGAAGAACCCAACCTTTTGGTATGGAAAGCCCTACCCTTTCATACATAAAACTTCACCCTTTTCGACGAAAAACCGATTCATTCAAATCCCCTATATGAATAATCTAGAAAATTATAGAACACTATGGCTAATCATGGTTGAACATAATTTAATTAATCATTTTCTTGATGTGTGTGGCATGATTCATATGTGAACAATGCTAAGTGTATGTATACATAAGTGGTCATGTTTACATGGAACATAGTTCATGCATGAATAACATCATATGTGTGAAAGCATTCGTACTTCAGCAAGGTCATACTTTACTAGTGACATGTAAGAGACATTATGAAACCCTAAAAAACTGGCTTAAAAACAAGCATGAAAGTCAATTTATAGTTAGACAATCAATCGGGCACAAAGAAAGAAAACACTCATTTTTTCAATCGATCGGGCCTTACAAGCGGTCAATTGGTCTACTCGAATATGAAAATTGCTATTTAATCAATTGATAGGCATGCATGGGTGATCGATCAGTAAGCCCATAAACACAAAAATAGTTCTATTTTCGTGGACAAAAGCAATCCAATTTCCCATCAAAACTTCATAAAACTTCAAGCAAACACATCTAAGCATAGACATGATAAATCTAATATAACTCGTGCATATTCATGTCAAGACATCATCAAAATACATATTCAAGAAGACTGAAGCTCACACATCCAACATACATCAAGAACATGATTCCACACACAATCATGTTGTTAATGTAAGGAAAACTACATTAAACAAAAACCCATTACCTCAAATTAGTTGTTAGACCCTTCAATCTCTACCAAACTCAAGGAATCCCTTACCAACAACTTAGATCATGTTAGCCCTATGTAAAAACTATACCTTTCCACCAAATAGAGACTCAAAACATGTCACGCCCCGATGCCCGCCCCACTAGAGCCAAACCCAGTCCAGGGGCCAATCGAAGCACATGGGGGCAATGAAATTGCATTGCAGAAGACTTTAACTCCTTAAATTGGGTATTTGACACAAACACAGAATTGCGCACCTTTAGTCCTCTGAGCAAGAGAAATAAGATAAAATAAAAGAGGATAATAATTCTAAAAATAAATACTCACTCTCAACCCACATACATAACATCCTGAGCCGACACGTGACTCAAATCAGAAAATCTCATGTAAGTCTAAAAGCAGAACATACGCACGAGTCAAAAACATAGTAATACACACACGGTGTTTTGTCACGACCCAGATTTTTAAAAGCATTTTTAAATAGCACGAACAGAAAGTAGCGAGAAATTTTTTTTTAATAAAAAATAAATCATTCCATTAAATATCCTGGCCATGATAACTGGGGTTCACAAATACGGATATCAAATCATATGATATTTACACGTCTCAAAATTTCAACAACAACTCATCCATCTAAGTACAAGTCCGCCATCCATCTGAAAATAAATAATAAGTTAACTCTCACACTAAAGGTACACTAATGTACCGGAGTTGTAGAAATGCAAAAACTTCTTGTGCTCGCCTATCTTGGTCTCCCTTGTTGTTGCCTGGTGAATCTATAACCAACGAAACCAAACAATGGAACCACAACAACAACAATGGACTCTCTCTGCCTTCATGAGAAGAGCTTACATAGGACAAAAAGTTTTATTAATATTTTTTGGATTGGGCAAACATCACCCGATATTAGTTGCCTACGTACTCATTAGGCAACATCTCCAATGTTTCCAACAAGATCAGATCTAGACATAGTTTTGCCTAGAAACTACACTATCCTAAAAAGCATAGCACCACACATGCAATGCTTAAGTATTTTCAAGCTACATTTATGCAAGTCCTTTAATCGTTCTACTTGTCTAATTAACAAGCAATATCAAACAATGTTATTAATTATCTCACAACTCTTGTTCAATAATTAATATTATCAATATGTAACTCAAAGATGACTCGCCCCTCGAGAAATCTCCAAATATAGTACTCCAACCTTGGAGTAGACTGCTTAACAGCAGTTTGACCCAAATCTCCAGGGATCTCACTAGCCTGCCACGAATCTAGAGAAGAGGATCTCAATTGTGCTCATGGGCACAGATTGGCGAGAAGCACAAGCCTTCCATGATGCTCATACAACTCCGCTTTTTGTACATACTAAATAATCCTGGGAAGACCTGTGGGAGACCCACGGTAAAGACCCTCTAGTCAATACCCAAACTATTGTGGTGATGAAGAAGCATATCGCAATCTCCACTATCCCAACTCTAGGAGAAAATGTCTTATAAGACATTACTAATGTAGCCATAGAAGCCTCAGGTCTTTATGACCATCAACTCCCCCAAACATCTAAAACTTAGACTAGATTATCTCCATCCAGTTAAGTATCTGCTCAACCATTTGGATCCTCTTCACCTTGTGAATTGACCCAATAAATAGCTCATCCACTGAGCTATGACTCAGAGAACATCCCATAACCACCCTCGATACATTAACCAAGGTAAAATTCTGTGTCAAAGCCCCATTCACTCCATGAACGTGTCCCCACCCTAATAAGGGTATTTTATACATTATCTTGATTAGATGTTCTCCCCCTAATCCAATGGCAACCCATGTCTCTTGATTAAACTTCATTAATCTTAAGTTACCAATATAAATCAAAGCATCAACAATAAAAGTATGTGCCAAAGTAAGCAACTTAAATAATGTTAAGTCATACAAGTTCATAACAATAAACAGAGGCCCATTGCACTCATTTGCATGGCTAGGGCTCAGCGGATTCAAGCCCGAGAGTGTAAACAATTCTAACACCTCCCATGAGTTACATATATAACACTCTAGTCGATCGATGTACTTGATTGCAGACACGTGTAATACGTTGCCTTAAACCTTGAGAATTAGGATTCTTCCCCTTGCTTCCTATGACACTATGACCTGTCAAGGTCTTTGTGTCTCTTACTGGTCACACCCCTTCCTTTTGAAGCTATTTAACGTCATTCTAGGGCACCCTAATGCTTGGTTGCTAGGTTATCCGTTTAAACGGAAACAGAACATACTGCCCCTAAGGGCATTAGGGTAATTCTACTACTTAGAGTATTCTACCCTCCCTTTGGTCATCTCACAACCCTTCTATTTATTTTAATTCATTAACCTTTCAGAAGGCTCCACTTTCCAACTGACTTACGCTTCCATTCACATGAATGTTAGCTGTTCATTCAATGGGTATTTCTGTCATTTGGTTTAAAGCCTTATTGACATCTTACAAGTCCAAAATTAAACTCAAGCATACTACTTGACTTCATGGACTTTGTGTAATTTTTCTGGCATGTGATGGGGTCATGAACCCCTTGAACCGACCTAGGTTTTGACTAATAGTTTACTATTAACCCTAAGGGCAAAAGGGTCAATTAACCACTCATTGGGATATTTCCTCACTAAGTGGTTTGTCATATAAATAGGTTACCCATTACAATATTACTGAGAATTTTCTCAATTTTTAAGATTACTTGTAGGCCTATGAACCAGAGCCCCTAAGTCGGGTAAGTGGTTTTCACAAGGTAATTTAACTATAAGGGGTAAAAGGGTCATTTTACCATCTCTGGGATTTTTTCCTGGTCTGAAACATGGCCAAGACTCTCGTATTCCTCTCAAAGTTCACCAATAATTTTTCCAAATTTTTAGAACAAGTAGCCCCTTGAACTGCACCTAGTTCAACCCCCACTTTTATTTCTCTTTTTTTTTAAATATTGTTGACCCAGACCGGATCTGGCCAGACCCAAATCCGGGCCAGACCCAGATCCGGGCCAGGCCTAGACCAGTCGGGTCCGGACCAGCGAAGATGGGTCATCTTCTTGGGTTCCAGCCAGCAGGAATACCTATTGGCCTCCAGCAGCCACTGTCGGCTGCCACTGTTAGCCGACGGGCTTGGCCAATACGATCGCCTCTGGGAGGCGGTTCCATTAGACCTAATCCCATCGGCGCATGGTGGCTGCCGAGCAGTTTGCAATGTGGCTAGATTTTTCTTTCCACTGGCAATTTGCACCGATGCCACCACCTCGTCTAGTCATCAGACCGGGGTTGTTCGATTCACCGTCCAGTGGCAATTCTGAACCCCCTGGTCTAGCCATAGGTCCGCCACCGCTAGTAACATCCGCACCCTCCTTTCCTATGTGATTTCAGTGAAAACTCGAGGATGAGCAAGGGCACAGAGAAGCGGCAGTCCAAACTTTTGGCTAGGCTCCGCCTCCTGTTGGCCGATCAACAAAGAAGACAAATACTTAAACTTTGCTCTCTATTGACCGGGATAAATGGTCTAGCCGGCTCTTGTTAATTGGATTTGTTCATATGCCATATGTGCCTCTAATTTAAATTAGACGAATGCTTGAGCAATTCTACCTTACACGCCGGGTTGCTATCGATCTATCGCCTCCAAAGATTCGAGCTCCTCCTTCCCCGACAATGTCACTAGCCATGATCTTTTTCCGGTCGCTGGAAATCCGATGGATTTGTCTCTTCCATCTCTGGCTAACCCCCCCCCCCCCCCCCCCCCCAAAAAAAAAAAAAGCCATAATTAACCTTTTTAAAGACATGTGAATTAGGGTTTCTAATCCCCCCAAAGACTTCAGCCAAAACCCCCCCACTTAGGCCACCTAATTGGGCCTAAAAACACAATTTCGGAATACTAATTGATTGGGTCCATATAGTGACTTAAACGGACAATTCGAGCATCCAATTCTAGTGAACAAACCCTACATGATTTGTTCAACTTTGAACGGTTGTATCTCCCTCATCCGAACTCTGATTCACACATTCTTGATGGCGTTTTGAAGCTCTTTCTATTTAATTTCCATCCATATAGTTTCAGCCACCAATTTGAAGCATTTGATAAGTTATTCCAACGAGGAACTCAAGGGGTCCAACATCCCAATTTCCCATGGTCAACTTCGGGAATTTAGAAAATTCCTGGGCGTTACATATTCTATGATCATAATAGTATAAATCAAAAGACAAAATAAGGTGCTAAAGCATTTGTGCCTACTCCCACGCATATCCTGCTCGTCTGTCATACAGGGAGTCTTGATTCACTGCAAGTTGTACCATGCAACTCCAAAACAGAACACAAAAATAGGGGTGAGTAAAACTCATTAAGGTTTGAAATATGATAACTTAATTAGAAAACAACCACGACACATCAACATGGTAATTTATATCCACATTTCACACCATATCCCTATTTCTGATTAATTCCCTTACCATACCCCTATTTGCCCATAAGTAATTATCCTGCATACAAGTACCTCATACATACTAATCATAAATAATCACATCATGACATAGTAATCCATCCTGCATAATAAATGATTCTCACTCAATCACATCATGCATAATCACCTATAACCTACATGAGAAGTGTCTCTACTACACTTTTAAGTCATGCATCAACATCACATAAACCTGCATGAGAAGTGTCTCTAACATACATTTCAGATCATGCATCCACATCACATAAACCTGCATGGGAAGTGTCTCTAATACATATTTCATATTATTCATAAACATTGCATATACCTGCATGGGGAGTGTCTCAATCGCACATTTCAAATCATGTATAAACATCACATGTATCAACCTGCGTATAAAGTGTCTCTAACACATATTTTAGTTCTATGCAAGTCGATAAAAAAGCCATGCTTAATCGACTGAAGCATAAGCAGTCCCCGCACACTCCAAACAATCCCCAACAAGAAGGTTCAAAGAAATTCTGTGGTTTAGGTATGTTCCCTAACGGGGAAGAATACCCTCTAGTAAGCCGGTGCACTCGGCTACACTAGCATAGATTCTCGGGGTCCAGATGGTCTCAAACAATTTATCTCCTTATAACTTTGCCGCTCTTCTCAACCTGGGAGAGGAAACCTGTCCTCGAGGGACGTAAAGTCATAAATATCAATAATTACCATGATTACCCCCACATGTGTGTGTGTTCTTGATAGAAATATTCATCTCTAAACATATGAACATGTATTATAGGTAACACCTTAATATCCTACACACATGCTCTTAACATCTATTTATGATTTCTAACCAAAAACATGAGTGAAAACCATCGAAAAACCATCAATCAAGTCAAGTGCAACCTCATGCTAAACCCATGTAAGCATATTCACACCATACTTAAATCTAGACATAGCACCATCATTCTCCCACATAATCACATTATATGAAGACATATCAGTTCATTCTCATGTTATAATCTTGATGGAATCATGCTTAAAACATAAAGAATCATTCAATCATAGATTCAAGATAAGCAATCCTAACATGTGTAGCCAACAACGTGCAAATTTCACATAATAATTCTTAAATATTCTTCATAATTTCTAAACATCAATAAGATACCCTTCTAGTAGCTCATTCTAGCTCAAATTACTCACTATGAACATAAGGAATGTGAAATCATTGGTAAGGGTGATATAAGACTACAACATGAAAATGGCAGAGTATTCTTGTTTAAGAATATCAAAATGTGTCACATCTAACTAAAAATATTATATATGTTGGCCAACTAGCCATGAAAACCCAATTCCAAAGCACAACTAGAAGATAACTCCATGGGCATTGGTGATCTCCTTGGGGAAGAAGTTGGCACATTATACATGCTCACTAGTTTAAGAACATATGTGGCCAAATGTATTGTATTTACTTATTTCGGTAAACAAAATAATGCAAATTGATGTGTCAATTGAGTCATATGATAGAATGTTTACTACTCAATATCACTTGGTAAAGATAAAGCAAATCAGAAGACTTGAAAGTGTTTTCACACATAAAATCACGCACACACATCACAATCACACACTTAAGATAAAGGGTTTATGATATTTAAGTGTTGAAAAAAGGAATGAGTGAAAAATTGCATATGGAATTTTTTTCATCCAAACTTAATCAAGATTAAAAAGGGATTAACTAGAAAGAGTTTTCAATCTAAGTACTATAGCAGCATTGTAGCACTTTACTGTTCTTCGATCAATCAATTATTGTAGTGATCGATCGATAACCGTAGCAACCTTTGCAAAATTTGGCCGAGACGAGCAATCGATCAGTTACTATAGCAATCAATCACTGGAGCTTGTAATTTCCCAAAATAGGCATTTTGAAAAGATTTTGATTCCTATTCAAGGTCTAACACATAAATTAACTCAGTTATCTTTATAAGGGGGTGTTTTAGACAGGGAAAATAGGAGGGAAGCCATTGTTAGCATAGAGAGGGATCAGTAAGTCTACTTTATTCAGTTTTGAGAGTATAGAGCTTTCCTTGGCTACATGCCTTGATGATTAGTTCAATTAGCCAAAAGTTAGAAGAAATTCACAACACAACACACAAAACAAGGTTTGAGGAGTTGCAGCAAAGTTCAATGGGAGATTAAAAATTTTAAGGCTAAAGTCAAAGAACAAGAGGAGCTTGTTTGAGGAGACTAGAAGAAGACAAAGACAAAGCCACTAGAAGAAAAGTTTTAAGCACTTGAGGGATAAGACTTAAAGGTCAACAACAAAAAGAATTTGTTGGAGATCTAAGCAAAAAGGATGGGTTAGAGTTAATAGCAAAGGTTAGTGGTTTGCTTGTGTTTATTTAGTGTTTTTCTTGTTAGTGCATTGAGTTTAGGCCAAGAGTGGTTGTCGTAGTTTCTTACCCTAATTGGGGTTTTCTACATTAAATCCTTGTGTGATCTTACATGCTTTGTGGTTTGATTTCTTAATAGATTTATCATGAATGTGCAAAAACATTAGGTTTTTCTGCTATAAGATAATTTTGCACAACGGGGCCATACCTCATTGTCTTTATCTTTCTAAGATCATGGGACTAGGGGCAATGTGGCAATCCTCTAAGCCACCTAGATGGACATTAAGCTCTCAGTCGGTTACACTAGAGGTTATATCTCAGTTTCATCAAGTAATGTTGATGCACATATGTGCCATAGACGCCTAGGTCACATGTCAGAAACAAGATTGAAGGTGTTACAAAGTAAGGGGAAGTTACTGGGGTTGAAATGTGTTGATCTAGGTTTTAGTGGGGATTATGTCATGGGAAAAAAAGGTCATATTTTCCAAATCAGCCACTGAGATCTAGATAGAGTGTCCCGTAGTTTTTTCCTAGTTTGGTTTCCACATAAAAAATTCTTTTGTGTTTTATTTGCTTATTTGATTGCAAAATTATCATTAGAACACATTGGAATTAGACATGTTCATTTGAACAAAATCTGTGATTATTTTGTTTAAAAGGGGAAAATAAATCTTGTCACTTAAGTACAAGTTAGAGGCACTTTAATTTTCTCAGTTTGTCTATGCCACACACGTAGTCTGCAAACCAACATGAAAAGTAGGGCCTAGACCTAACATGGAATCAGAAGTTAAAACCACCTACCCTTACACTCTTGCAAAATTTTAAAAGCAGTGGTATACACAGCTTCCCCTTGAAAAAGGACTTGCTCTCTTTGAGGCTTGGAGGTAGCAAGTAGAGTCTCTACTCTCCTCAGGACTCTCTCCTTGAGGGCTTGAAGGTGGCGAGCAGAGTCTCTCCTCACCTAGTCCTTTCCCTCTCTATAAAGGTTCTCTCTTAATTCTATCCCTAACAAGACATAGAGCACACTCAATTTAGCTAGGTTCACCTTTTAAACGGGCTAAAATTGGTTTAAAATAGCTTCAAAATAGAGAAGAGAAGGTTTGAAGACATGTAATTAACTAAGAAAGCAAGTTGAGGTGCGAGTTAAGTTTGTTGATGCCAGTTAGTTAAATGGTGTTAGCCTACTGATGTAGCTACTGGCATCATATTATTAGAACTTATGATGACATATATAATGTAATTGGTTAATTTCAATGATTAAAACTATGTTGAAACTTCATATATAATGTTAGTCTTTAAAGTCTGATTAGATTTGGTTGTGGTCAAGTCATATTTGGAATTGAAAGACTTATAAAATAGGAGCAAGTTCAAGGCTAAAGACTACATTGAGTGTTGAAGGATTATAGGTGTGATACACACTCACGTACACAAATCACTTAAAAATTAATTATAAACAATTGATTAGAATGATTTTAGAAGTTTTGGGACATTTTAGATCAAAATCTAAAAAAATGTTCATAAGCGATAGATCACTTTTGAGCATAGGATTTGTAGAGATTGATCATTTAATTGATTTTTTTTAGATTTTGAACCCAAGTATTGATTGATTGATCACTTTCTCAACATAGGGAACTTAAGACCTTTTGAAATATAAGAAAAGCCCAATGAGATCAAGAAAGAGTTGTTTGAAAAATCAAAGAAAAAATACATTGCCTTAAAAACAACTAAGAAACTGTCCAAGAAGCCTAAAGCCTTAAATACCTTAGAGGAATTTGAAGAAAGTGAAAGTGAAGATGAACAAATGGTCCTTCTGGCTAAAAACTTTAAGTTCTTAAAAACGCATAATTTTAGGGTTCCCAAAAAGGGACAAACATTAGGAGAAAACATATGAAATATTTTGAATGTAGTAAGTTAGGTCATTTTGCTGTTGCTTGTCCTATCAATGCTTCTTACGCTTCTTCTGATAAAAAAAAAACCAAAAGGTTTAAGGGGTAAGATAGAAAGAAAATGGGGAAAGTGCTTTAAGCTTCATTCTCTAATGAGAGTTTATCTAAGGATGAGCAGTTGTATAACAACACTGCCTTCCATGCTAGTGTGTAGGGAGTTAGTTTTTTTTGAAGAGTCTCATGAGTCAAATTCTGATGATTTGAAGTTAGATTCTATTTTTTATTTTGATTTTAAAGAGCATAAGGAGTTTATTCACAATGTCATAATTTTAACCAGAGAAACTAAGGATCTTAAGAGAGAGCCGAAGAAAAAGAATGAGGAACTAGAATCTGTCTCAACAGACAAACAGGTTAATAGAGTTGAATAGAAACTTGATGACTAAGGTTAAAACTCTTAAGGCTAAACTTTAAAAGGTAAATAAAAAATCTAATGCACTCAATAGAGAACTTATGCCTTTTAAAGAAAAATTAGTTGGATTCAAAAGTAGAAAAAAGACTTTAGAGACTGTGATTAGTATTGGTCAAAGAGAAAAAAGGGGTTTTGGTTTCATAATCAAATCAATCCACTAAAGCTTAGAGGGAGTATGTTGAAATCAAAATCTTGTTTAGTGGGAGTGTGTGACATTTGCCATAAGGGAACCCACACTACGTTTGAATGCCCAAAAAATCATTCTCAAAAACCTAGCTCTAAGAGTGAATGGTGAAATACCCTTTCACACAAAACCTAGATTACCCCATCTAATATATGAGCATGACAAGGAAAAAGATGTGGGTGAGGAAAGTTGAACTCCAAGCTTTGAAGAATCAATTAGGAAAGATAAGCAAACCCACCATATATTGCCCTAAAATTAGATAGTTAGGCAAGACTAAGAAAGCTCAAATCTCTAGGTAAAGAGATTATTTATGTCCATGATTTAATTCTTTCATTCTTTTAGACATATGGTTTTGTTTTTATTTCATTTTTCCTTATTTTCATGTTACTTTTGTTCACATGCTTTGAATAAAAATAAATAAAAAAACCTCAAAAACACAAAAAAATCAAGGTTGCCTTTACTTTAAGTTTTTTTGGTAATTTTTTATTAGTGTTTATCTATTGAATTAAATATCATTAGCTTACTCTTAAGCTGAAAACACTGTGATATGTGGTTAATGTGCCTTAACTAAGAAAGGAATGCACTAAGGAGGTGATGATCGATTCGATTTTCTTTTATTTGATGTTGTAATTCTTTATTTTTTTTATAACTTGCACACATCACATTAAACTTGAGTAAATTTCATGAGTAAAATTCAAAAGAGAATTATTTAATGTAGGTTAACTTAAGACTTTAGAATCTACTGGGGTCTTAGTAATCAAAATTGTAAGAACTTAAGCTAAACTTCTATCAAAGATTCAATGACAAAAAAATTCCTTATAACAAGACGTCAAATGTGTAATTTGTTACTTTATTTTTTTAACAAATGAATTGTTCTTGTAAAGATGATGGGTAAGGGCTACCTACTTAGGCTAACATAGGGTAATGTGAAGCTCCATCCACTTTGACATGAAAAAAAATAAACGAGAAAAATAAAAGAAAGAAAAATAATGTAAGCAGAGATGATTCAAAAGAAATCCTAGAAAAATAAATTGAGGGAAAATGTCATAACTCAGAAAAAGGTAAAGGTGGTAATTGATTATGAGCTTATTTTTTAATATTCTTTTAGAAAATGATGTAAATAGATTATAGCTAAAATGAGTCGAAAATGAGAAGTATGTCTTTACTAGAGTCTAAACAAATATGTTTCTTTTGAATAAGAAAGACCTTGAGAGATTAACGAGTAAAATAGATAAGAGTTAAACATTGGTGATTTCTTCAAAATTTAATAAAAAAATAAAAAAAAATTAAAATTAAAAATTAAAAATTAAAAATTACAAACCAATGGAGGAAACTAATATAAGGCAATGTATAATTGACCAATCACTTACTCAATATATCGATCGATTGATTTAAATATATTTTCTCAATTGATAATTTTGTTTAGGTAGAGACAATGATAGATTGATTGCTTACTAAAATGATCGATTGCTTGAAGCTAAAGTTACCTAGTTTAAGACTTCTGAAATGAACTTCTTCCATACTTTAGCTCCTTTTACCCTAACCAACTTAAAACACTATAAAAGGGTTATGTAGGGACAAAATTGAAGAGAGGAAGATTATTATTCAAATTAACAAAAATGAGAGACCTTTACCTAAAATTTCCTTAATCCACCGTTGATTTTTTAGTGAATTTCTATTATGGTAAAAGAGACACAGCAAGAGTATATTACACACACATTAGTTTGCAAAAGAGCTGAATGTTCATCATGGTGTGATTCAAAAGTCATAAGGCAAATCAAAAATAAAAAATAAGTTTTGATTGAGGAACTAAAATGAGCCAAAGATTAAAAAATGAAAAAGAAAGCTTCAAAACTTGGAGGAGAAAACTTAAAAGTCACAACAAAAGTGGAAGAGAAAGTTTAAAGACTTAAAAAGGAGAAGACTTTGAGGCCAATAACAAAAAAGGAGGTCTAAACAAAATAAGTTTGTGATAGACTCCCAATAAGGGTTGGCAATTTGTTTTGGTCTTATAAGAGGTCCCATGCCCACAACGTGGGTCCATCCTTGGCGTCTAATCAACCGGCTAGGTGACTAAAAGTAATAATTAGTTACCTAAAAAATTAGTCCAAATCCTCCATAAAAGGGGGTTAGATCCTTTCCCAAGCTCTTAGACTAGAAGCCTTCTTTCCAAATTTAACGTATGCAATGAATGATTCAAAATGTAAAAATTGTAACCTAACTTTACATCATTATTCTTGTTTTTTATTTGTGACATTGAGAGGCTTGTAAAAGGCACTCATAGACTTAGACAATGTCAAAACTCAAGGGGGCCTGATTTATTATCAATTGGCAGAGAAAGCCAACCCTGTATCAAGAAGTTAAGGTGAACTGCAATGACGACCAGCGCCATACAAATTAGTGTGGTGATCCCACCACATCAAAACACTGTTATCAATTAAGAAACTTTTGGAAGAATTAACTCCACCATCAACAGTAGGTATAAAGAACCTTTGGCTGTCATTAAAGGCCTAGTGTTGGCTGAAATCTCCCAAAGAAGCATTAATCTCACTAGGCTGTAAACTTAGGTAAAATTTAACTAGGAAGCTTATAAAAGTTACCATTTTGAATGTCCAATTTGGTTATGTTCAATGCCCAAGCCAATTTTTGACCCAAGTTATGGAATCGGTTACTGTATAATTGATTTATAATGATTCGTCATGTCGCCTATGATTTATTGTCTTGAAGATTTAACTTTCAGTTTTTGACAAAATAGAGATGCAGTTTGAGCGTACCTCTTGGACTTGAGACAATCTGGCTTGTATCATTTAATTCGGTTTGGGTATGAAAAATCATTTTAGCGGTTTTGCTTGGAGCGGCTTTGTTGATGTACAAAAGATTTTCAGTCCTGGACTATTCATCTGTGCTTAGGCCGAAGATCTGATATCTATCATGCCGTCATCCCCAACCCACCTCCCCTCTGCAGAGTGCATCATGGAAAGTCTTCAAAAAAGACCTTCAAACCGGTGCCGTGTTGAGCAAAGAAACCTGCATGGGGTGCTCTGAGTAGATTTTCCCCAATATTTTCGACGTTTATATAAGCTCTTCACCTTGCACAGTCCCATATGTGCAGTTGTTTTTCAATTGAAAGATAACGCTTTTGTTGATGAACTGGTGGGCGTCCGCCCAGTGGTATGGTCCCAAAATGAGATGACGCCACCCTTTCACAACTGTAAAAACACTACGAAATTTACAAATATAATGAAGGGAAACACAAATTTGGTGATTAGCGGTAGATATTACGAAGATCAAGTTGTACAAATATCAAGCAAAGCCAAACACCCAAACTAAGGCCGGATCACGGTAGATTTCTACCTTAAAAGGCAGTATTGCTTCACACATTGACAATTTGCAAACATTGTTGAATGCTAAACCAAGCAGGGCCAGCATTACGCAAAAAGAACATTTTATAACAATCACTTCATGGTACATTTGCTACAAAGAGGGATAAGTTTCTTTTTTTGCATTGACCAATTTAAATGTTTTGAGAAACCAATATGCAATGGTCCGGAATTGAATACACTGCAGCGGAAATAGGCCCCAGATTTAGCAATATGGGTAGGCACAAATAATATGCAGACCCTCAAAAAATTTCAGGCCTCATGCAGCAAGGCATGGGTCAAAGGTAAGCATTAACAATAGGAAAAATGGGAATACATTTTTTAACCATGGTCTTAAATTAAGCTACGTAGAAAGATGGACAATTTTATATTACCCAGATCAGAATCAAAGAAATACAAAACAAATATTACAAAATTGTTTGCAACCCACTTGGAGCATTGCCAAATATAGCAACTCGATGGTTTAAAAGTCCAGCAAGTTTTCTTCAAGGCTGGACAGCTTCTAGAAGCTTCTCATAAACCTGTCTTGCAGACAAGTCCTCCACCTAATTCAAAAAAACAGATTATTTCTGTACTATAAAAACCTCTTGGCAGACCAAGAATACACGGATAATTTTTCTTCAATCCTTTTTATTTCTATCAAAATTAATATTTTTACCAGGAGAAGCCCTATTGTTCTAAAGAAAAATACACTTCATCATTTCACCCAAAATTTCAAGTACAATAACATCAGTATATATAAATAGTGAATCCCTTAAACAGTTAAGAGTAAACGTTGGTGCTACTCAAATTTTTACTGGTTAAATATTACTTCAACAGTCACAATTCGGATGATGAGAAAAAATAATTGCAATTTTTTAGCAGCTTTACTTGAGCACCATTTAAGACAATAATGTATAACCCAGTCAGAACAGAGACTGTAGATGCTACCTGGGTTGGGTCAAACTAGTCTGATGGATCATACTTATCACAATCAAGTAGCAACTTTTCCCAACAATGAGGTTGATGACATGGATCTTATACCCCCATTGTAGCCTATTTTGTGCCAACTCTTACATAACAGATAGTGTAATCATATCCTTTCTTATTAACACCATCTAAGTTCTTTTAGGCCTCCTCCCTATTTTGGCATCACTAACATAGATCCCTTCCAATCTTCTTACGGGGGTATCCATTATTCTTCTTTGTACATGCCAAACCCAATGCAACCTACACTCCATAAGCTTCCCTCCTAAAGGTACTCTTACATAACAGATAGTGTAATCATATCCTTTCTTATTAACACCATCTAAGTTCTTTTAGGCCTCCTCCCTATTTTGGCATCACTGACATAGATCCCTTCCAATCTTCTTACTGGGGTATCCATTATTCTTCTTTGTACATGCCAAACCCAATGCAACCTACACTTCATAAGCTTCTCTCCTAAAGGTACTACCCCTAAGCTCTCGCATATATACTCATTTTTAATCATATCTTTCCGAGTTATTCCACACATCTACTTTAGCATCCTCATGTCAGCTACATTTATCCTATTTGGGACACACCTATCACACAATAATCCCAACGTTACCCTCCATTTTATCCACCGTACATTTATCTTATGTCCTTCAAGCATGATTGCAGCAATGCACAAACCACATGCATGCACCCATGCATGGCTGGGCATCACTATGAGGGTAATGAAAGCATTTCCGTGAGTGAGTGCACAAAGCATGTTCAACAAAAATTTAAATATGTCCTTTAAAGTCACAAAAAATAATGTACAGTACATGAAAACATTTAAAGATTAAACTTTAAAATCAATTCCAATTTATTGGCAAGAGCCCCTCTAATTTCAAAAAGGGGTAGAATGCTACGAGTATTTATTATTCATATAACATCTCAATATTCTCCATTTGACTCATAAGGAATATGGAAAAAGGAAGGGTGGGTGGGTGCCATATTTTCAAGGTAAGAGAAGCATAGGCTTTGTTTGATGACAATAATCATGAGTAAAGCATATATAGCAATTCTCCCTCCTTTATAAAAGACAAAAAATGAAGACTTGAATTATTCTGGTAACAGCATTTTTTATGCATGAAAAGTATGCAAAAGATGTATGGAAAACCAAAGCATATCATTTGTCAAGGACAATAAGATCAGACATGTGATCATCCAGAGAAAACAATCAATATAGTGAGTCTGGTTGAAGATGGTATTTGAGTTTTTTACTTGAATAATAAAAAACAATAAATCAAAAGCCTAAATGCTAATTCAGAGAAGCACATGAAAGCTAAACACCCATCTAGAGCCACCGAAAGCAAATTTAGGCTTCCATTGGATATTATTTTGTATAAATGAAAATATAAAATTCGTGCAGAGTTGATAACCCAACTCAGGTCCACAACTCATCTGGTCATATTTCAGCCAATTTTTTACCAAACCCAACTTCTACAAATTTGGTCTGGTAAGGACTTCTAGCATATCTCGATCAAGTAGACAGATCAAACATGATTTAGAAACATTATGTGAAGAATGAATAATCGTAAATCAGTTAGTTACAACAAATAGAAAGAAACATACTACTTTTTACAGTGGTCCTGCTTAATAATGGTTGTGGAGTGAAGAGCAAGAGATTTACCTACAGTAAAAGAATTAGAAATAATCTAAAGCCCTGACTTGCAAAAGTAAAAAGCAATTCGAATTCTTTTTCATGTTTTCTTTTTACAGAAAATGGAAGATGCAATAGGTCTACATGGCCTAACCATGAGACCTTGCTCAGCCACCCAACAATTCACTTACACGGCCAGAAAAAGCCTATATGTCTGGGTGTAACTGATTTGACCGCTAAACCAAACAAGGTGTTAAAAGAATGTTTTTGTAGGTGATACCCATAAACCCTTGAGCCAAGAAGAGAATGATTTTCAGTATTATCAGCTTACCACCAGAAGCTTTGACTTGTTATTCCAACCTCTCTGAAGTGTCATTTGACTCAATCTTAAACCTAGTACCTGCACCAACAGAGCAGCAACTTGCAACATAAATTTGGTCTACAAGCTTCTCATTTACTAAAAGAAGGATATTAACAACAGGATCAGAGAAAAGGAATCCACAAAGGTTTTGCATATTTTGCAATAAAGTTAACATTTTTCCAACAGAATAAAAAATGATAACTAAAAGAAAAGTAAGAAAGAGATAGGGAAGAAAGCACCAGACCTTGCCCATAAACTCTAATAGCTCATTGTTGGCTTCTCCACGAGCTGCAGGCGCAGCCACAGTCACTCGAACATCATCAGCATTAACTCCTGATGCCAAAAGAAACATAGCAACAGAAGCTCATCAAAGAAAAAAATGATCTGATGCAAATGCACAAAAGATAACTATTCACCTAATTTTGTAATATCCTTATTGAGGGCAATATAAGATCAACATATATATCAATTTATCTTTTATAGAGGGCAATATATCACGTTAATAATTTTTATCAAGAGAAGTAAACCATAAATGGATTCTACTCAAAATGAAGAAAAACTCCACGTAACATTATCTCGTATAAATAGTACAAGAAAAATATAGGTTGCAATGTAACGTCCAATAAAAACGTACTCCCATTAACAATTAATGCCACATTGGGGAAACTACTCACAAGTTCTACTTTGATGTTATTAATGACCTTAAGAATCCTCACTATGTAAACTCCTCTCATGCTATGTCTTCACATTCTGAATACCTTAAGATGAGATACCTTAGTGCATGTTTTTTGTGGATGACGTAGTTTTAGATAGTAGCATTAATGCCTAACTAGAATTGCAGAGGGAAGATCTAAAATCAAAAAGTTTTAAAATAAACAAGACTAAGACAAAGTATATGAAATTTTAACTTTAATAAAGGTAAAATTATAAGTAGAACCTTAGTCAAAATAAATGAGCAAAAAGTGTCAAGATGTGAGCAATTCCTATATTTAAGCTCCATTATCCATAAAGAGAGATATCAATAATGATGTGGTACATATGTTATATGCAAGGTGGGAACAATGAAGAGCAATGTCAATTTTAAGAGCATTATGTAATAGTTACGTCCCAAATATGATCAAAGGTAAGTTCCATATGACAACTATTACTCAGTACTCTAAGGAGCATAATGTTAGGCACAAAAGAAAAGTAGCATAGGTAAATTGAATATAGTTGAAAAGAGGATGTTAAACTAGACGTGTATGATAACTAGGAAAGATGGGATTAGAAATGAGTTTATATGCGAAAATTTAGGAGTAGCACCTTTAGGGGAGAATTTTAAGGAGTGTAGGTTGTGTTAGTATAGGTATGTACAAAGAAGGCCAATGGTTGCCCCGGTAAAAAGGTTGGAAGGGACCTATAGAAATGATGTCAAAAGAGAAAGAGGGAGATATTCAAGAACTTTGATAGAGTTAATAAAAAAGGCTATGACTATGCTATCCCTTACGAAAGAGTTAAAGACATAAAATAGGCTAAAATGGCGGTGTAAGATCCATGATGTCGACCTCAAATTATTGGGAAAATGCACTACTTGATTATGATTATGACTTTTTCTTATATCTTCTTGTGTGTCTTTCATGCATAAACACTAGACTTTTAATACTGAGTATAAATTGAAGTCTTCTTTTGTTTTTTTCTCATCCTGTGTAAATAATGAGAATCCCTATGTTTATTTTACTCTATCTTTGTGTTATCAACAAAGCCTATGCTTCTCTTCCTGCTCTTTATCAAAACCAATGCTTCTTTGTTTAGATGCTATATGCAAAATACCTTGTAAGAGCATTTTCTCTTCGCTGGTATGTTGGAAACCTCTTTAAGTTTTAAGACAGGTACACACTTTTATTACCTGCAGTTTAAGGTGTTAACAATCTTCTCATGTCCTTTACAGATTCCTCATTTATAAAGGTGAAATGCAATGGTGAGATATTAATGAATGATCAGTACTTGCAGAATTCAACCACTTTTGAACTTAGGGGCCTATTGCCAATATAAGGGAGTTGATACTTAAGTATTAATCTTGAAATTTGGTATGCTTTCTTTGATTTATTTTCTTTTATATTTTGAAGAACAAACATCCCAACTTTCTTTTTTTTCCGCTTCTGCATTAACTATTGAACTAGTTTGACTTAACCCAGGTGGCATCTGTGGTCTCTACCCTGATTGGATGACACATTGTTGTCTCCAACAGCGCTCAAGTAAAGCTGAGCCAAAAGAATGCAAATATATTTGATCAAAATCCAAATTGTAATTGTTGAAACTAACATTCAACTAGAATACCCAAAAGAAAAAAAAAGAGCTTTACACAACAATAATTTCTACTCTTAGCTGTCAGCCGGGTTTACTTTTTTACCGTAGAAATACTCCTGTACTTAAGTTATTATACTTGACATTGTGGGGGAACTCATGTAGGATACTTCTCTTTAAAATACTAGGGCTTCTCTTTGCAAAAATGAAGATTTTGGTAGATAAGCAAATAAACATGACTGAAGGTAAAACTATCCTCATTATTTTTTAGCTCAAATTCATATTGATTTATAGGGATCACAAGACATTCCTAAATGGTAAACATACAGGCTTGAATGGAGCCTATTTTTTAGTTCTGACTACAAATATATTAAGCCTTAACTCATGAACCTTGTTGATGCACTGAAATAATGTTTAATAAAATGTTTTCAAATTTCTATTTGCAATCCTATTTTGTGTTAATTCATTGCTGATTTAGGCTATTTATGTTTTGAATAAGTTAGTTGGACCTTAATTGAGTTTATATGTCTAAACAGGCTTCAACAAGATACAACTGGAAGAGGAAGTTAAGTCCAACTACCCAAAGCTATTTAAAAGTCAAGAATGAGCTCATAATGGTCTAACATGTATGGAATAGTCGAACACAACCTTGTGGATCCATTTGATTTGAGATTTGTATAAATAGAACTAAATTATGAAAGAAGTTGATTCGGATAGATTGACACAGCCTTAGTATTTCGATCATATCTTTTTATGTATAATTTGGATTGATACGATTCTAGTGGCAATAGAAAGAAGACTTCCATGACTACAAGTGTTATTTCAAGAAGAAATTCCAAATTCCGAAGATATAGGGGTCGAATCAGGCAATCAATCAGGATGAAATCTGGAGATATGATTTGATTTTCCCCTTTGAAGCAACCCTTTCTTTTCCTATAAATAGAGGGGTGGACGTGATAGATGGGGCATTCTCTCCTCTTTGGAGCTTTCTTCTCCTATTTCCTTCTCTTATTTTGTAATTTTGTTTTTAGTTTTATTGTAATGACTTTCTAAGCTATCAAGCTAAGGCTAGAGGTGATTTGTAACAATCTAATAGAGTTCAATTCATGTTTCATCAATGGTTTCAAGTAAGTATTGTTTATTTGAAATGATGTTTATTTAATATTGTTCTTTTTCTTGTTTCTTTGTGATTTGGATACATAAGATGCTTGAAGGCTCTGCTACTTGATCTTTTGTGATTTGGATACATAGAAATCTTGAAGAGATAATTATTTTGATCCTTCATCTATCCAAAGTATTTTCTATCTTTAGTTTTAATTTTAATGTTCATATCTTCCGGTTAGATAGAATCTTTATTTAATTCTAACTGATATAACATGATACATAAAGAACATTATTAGATGTTACAATGATCTTTAATGCCTTAGTGTTTTCTCATCTTAATTTCTTAACTCGTTATTCTCTCAATACTCTTCTATTCTTTCTTTCTTAATTTTTCTTCCTCTATTTCTTCGTAACTGTTTTCTTTGTTGCACAAGGCTTTCCCTGTGGATCGACCTTGTCTACTACAATTGGCAAGTAAATTAAATCTGAATTTGACTTCTTCATAGTCTTGTTTCAGACGTAACAACACTTGTCCCTAACACAAGTCTGAACATGCATTTAACCCCCTATTTAAGAATTAAATTCCAATCCTTAATTGCTAAAATTTTACCCAACAGTAGTAATGCAGACAGATCATGTGCAACTATATCTAAATATAACAAGTAACTATGTGATTACTTATATTATATTTTTCACCTAGATGAAGGAAAGTAAATATTCTCCAAAGGAAGCAACATGAATAAAATCAGACATCTATAAACGAAAGGTCATATCTGGTTATTTGGACTACTATTTCTAATATAACGGCATAAGTACATACTTGTAATTGCAGATCGTTGAGCACGGTCTTCAACTTCAATCGCCACTTGGACAAGGCCACCCTCTAGTTGCGATATGCATGGTGGTACAGGGGCATCCTAATAACAGTAAGCAACCAATAAGTCAAAAACAAACCTTAAGTTTTGTCACATATAAATTTTTATAAACATCAAAGACATTATCCTGGTTTGGAAATTTGTATACCCAAAGCTACTGAACCACAGTTTTTAACCTTGCAAGCAAAAGAGACACATAATCACAACTTTTTGGGAAATGAAAAAAAAAATTGGGGCAGTGACCCTGTGATGCATTCAATAACTCTTAACAATTTTTTTATATTTACAATGACATTTGTCTTCAAGCATGATCACAACATGGCAAGAAAATTCTACAAGAGAGTATTCTCAAAATAGAGTCATGATCTCTAGCATAAGGGTGCTAATGAGCCTAGCCAGGTCAGCAAGCTGAACATTCGGCTTGGTTCTGTTTGAAATTGGCTCACCTTGAACTGGGTTCAGCTCAGGCTCAAATTGAGATCAAACATGACCAAACCAAACCCAAACAACCCTTACATCGAATTGACTTGAAAATGGTTCAACACGGCTCGAACTTGACTCAAAACTCAGCTCAAGCTTGACTCGATTTGTTATGCATGATTTCATGCATATTTACAACATATGTATATATATATATATATATGTATAGACACTCTTATTATACACCCCACACACACATAACATACATTTATTCATTTGTATAACATATGCATATATATTAAGAAATATAGATAAATAAGTCTAAATCATTAATTGGCTAAGATTTTTAACACCAAACTTATAAGCATTAAAAGTAGTTTTAAAATGTATTATTATACAATCTACATATAAGGCACAGGGATATCACAAACTCAACTCTACAATACATCAATCATCAGATATTATGCTTTCCCTACATATATGTACATATCAAATTTATATTAATTCATTGCACCACATATATGGGCCTCTTTTGTCGCACATTTCATTTTCTCCTTTGAATCTTATATTAGTACATACATTATATACATATATTAGTTATTGGCCTTCTATACGTTAATTATAGGTAATTGGATACATATACATACACAAACGTGAACATGAAGATACTTAACATAAGCTTAGAGTTAACCAAATTTCAGATTTTCTTCTTACATGGAGGATATAAGTTTGTGAAAATTCTTAATAGGCTTGTGAAATAGGCCATAACAGCCAATAACGGGCTGAAGAAATGGGTTTGGAAAATGAATTTGAACCTAGGACGAGCCATGGCTTGTGCTCCATATATAGAGAACCCAAGCAGAATTCAAAACACAAGCCGAATTTAAACTGAGTTTCCTAACTATCCCCTCGTACTGAACTTCCAGTCAAACTGGCTCCAAAATCACGAACTCGAACTGAATGAAGCCAGAACTTCTCAGTTCTCATTAGCACCCTTACTCTTGGCACATGTTTTCTTATAAGACAATTTTTTATTTTTGCCTAGTGACTAACGTACTTTGCTCAAGAAAATATGGACATCAATGGGATACCAGTGTAATGATGCAAACAATCAAATTTCCGAGTGCATGAACAAAGAGATGGATTTCCATCGAAATAATTTAAAGGCAAACAATTGAAACCTGAGGATTTGTTTCTGCCGCAATAGAGCTCAATGCACCATCAACAACATAAATAAAAGAGGCAGCTTCCAATTCTTCTTCCATACGATAACAGACTAAAAGTTCACATCCCAGACAGTTCATACGAAATTGCCTTTCCACTTTTCCCTCACCACTGGTAAAAAGAAGACAAAGAATGTATACACAAAATTTATTAATAGAGTAGACTTATCCACAATTCACTTGTAGACGCCACAAAATACTAATTACAATTTGGCAAAGGAACAAAATAATGTGCGCATATCCCCCAAAAGATAATAGATGATATTGGAAATTACGTAGAACAGTAAGACTTTTTTTGTAAAAGAAGGAAAAAGCCAGAGTATGCAACCACAAGCCTCTAACAGCACACATTTTTCTTTTTTCTTCTATTCATTTTTTACCAAACGAGCCCCTGGTTGCTAATTATTGTACTCCGTCAAATAAACAGCATAATTAATAAATTTAGGACTGCCATTATCCAAACAAATCAACGAATAGTTCATGGAGAGGCCACATAAACATTCACAATTTCAACATTTTAAGATTCAGTTATGTTATGTCATCATGATATCGAACACAGGTAGAAAATAAACCTGTTCTGCATCTCAGCTGGAGTTCAATGAAAAAAGCAACAAGATATATGAAAGCCATCATCCAGGTTTAAGAACCAAAAATGAAGATTGAAACCATTTGGTTGCTTCTTCTCTTGTTATGAATCAAAATTAGGGTTCTTTCATCAGATTTTAGTTTCCTTAATTAGGATTTCTATTATAAGTAGGTTCCTCACTATTTAATGTTTTATTAAAGGTAGGATGCTTATTTTGATTAGTTCCCCTAATTATAGTAGATTCCTTAGAATAAGAGGCTCTTAAACCTATAAATTGTAAGACACTTCTCCTCTAAAAGACAAGCAATGAAAAGCCAGAAGTAGTCTAGTTTATTTCCATCTCTCCCGTCCGGTCCTTTCTTCCCTTTCTATTACATTAAAGCTTCTTGTAGCAACGAGCTTTAACATCTCTCAACAGTTGTAAACATAAAACAATGCAGAAACAGCAAAAAATTAGAAGAATACTAAGATATAATACTGAAAGTAATTAGTCAATTAAAATTTCCATGAGAAAGGAATTCAAATACCGCTTCAGAACAACTTTCCCAGCCTCAGAAATATTCAACCTAGCTAAATGTTTCTTCTTGTCCAGTGCAAATGCTTTATCAGTTCTCCTTCTTGGCAGTTTCTGCAACTGTATATCTGCAATAATTGACTATATACATGAGTAAGTAGCATTTAACTATAATTCAGTGAAAAGAGCTCAAACAATATAGAAAACTATTTCTGCATCACGTAACACCTGCAACCTGCTAGAATTAAATGTAAACTTATTTGATGCCAATTTACAAAGCTTCTCAAGTTTCTTATAGTATCAGTTGAACTCATATATACAACCTACCTGTAAGACAGCAATGAAAATAACATACATATCCCTGCCTAACAAAATAAAAGAACTTCATAACCAAGTTCCGTATAATTCCTCGCTCCAGAATTCCTGTTCAAGCTAAATTAAAACTTCACACGTACTCAACACGGTAAATTGTCTCTTCGAGTCATTTTTTTCTGAACAAAAAAAAATCATAAAGTTATCCACCACATCACACAAAAAGACCCACATTAAGCTTGCTATAGGACAGAACTACGCAGTCATCTTGCATTCCAGCTTAAGAATATTCAGTTATAATATGCCCATCTCCATGTTACTTGTCAACTTTCACCCAAAAACTGCCAATTTCAAGAATACTACCAAGAATCCACCCCGCCCAACTGCAGAACGTAAACTGATCAAAACAAAGGCAATCCTCAATGTCAATCCAGAGGCAGAATTTGACAGAAGAAATATCTTATCCGAAGTGGGCCATCTATCAATCAAACTGGAAACAAGAGCAACTATGGCAAGAACAATGACAATGGCAGTATCAAGAACTCCCAAATGCAGAGAAGTAAAGCAGATGGGGAGAAGGGAAGGCAGAAAGTACCGGTGATGAGAACGTGGGAAGCACAGAACTTGCAGTAGTAGACGAAGAGGTCCGACTCCGGCCCGTCGGGGGCCGCGTCCTCGCTTGAGTAGGTGTGGGTTGTTCTCTTCGGCATCCCCACCCCAACTGCGAGAATCCGAGATGATCCAGTAGAATTCGTACGAACTTTAAAATTGCGTTAACGCTAGAAGCCTAGAAACTGTCCAACTTGGACTGCCCGGGCAACCCCTGCTGGGAGTAAGTGAGGTCGAAATGGGCCCTCATCAAATTATAATTGTGTTTTCGAACGGCCTTTGCGATGCCCAAACGTATACTATTAAAATAATATTTTTATTACTCCGTAGAAATAGTGTTCGCATTTTAGAAATTACCTACATCACCTAGCCACTACAAGTGAGGGCCGCAACTAAGGTTTGAATGTTGATTTATCCATCAAAACTAAGAGGTGTGCAGCCAAACTAATAAGCAAGCTTGATGCCGAATCACTAGAGCTGATCGCAGAATAGAGGAAGAGGGTAGATGCCAGTGGAGCTTGTAGAGAGAAGGGAGGAATAGGGCAGCTGGCGGAGGACTTGGTAGAGAGAAAGGGGTGATGATGACAGAAAGCAAGGATGGGCCAAGTCGAGCTCTCCAAAAGAGAGAAGGGAGGGTGATAGCGGCGGAAAGCATGAATGGGTTAAGTCAAGCTCACTGGTAAAGATAAGGGAGGGCAGTGACGGTGGAAAGTAGGGACTATAGCCAAAGTGGAGCTCGCTAGAAGAGAGAAGGGAGCTCGGTGACACCAAAAGGCAAGGACAGGGGAAGTGAGCTTGCAAGAAGAGAGAAGGGAGAGTGGGATGGGAATTTATAGAAGGAAAGGTAAAGTTAACTTTTTACAAATAACCACATCCCCTTTATTTGTAAATTAGGCAGGTAAGATTTGCAAATTAGGCAGGTAAAATTTAAAATTTGCAAATCGGTCAACTGCCCAATTTAGGCAATTTTTCTATACGATGCTCATTTACTAATTCCTTTTAAAAATAATAAAATAAAGTAAAATGCAATCAAAAGAATTAAATCATAGACAATCAAATTGATAACTTTACTTGCAGATGACTAGCTCCTTGCTTTACCTAGCCAACATATCCTCAAGTAATTTAAAGTGTTCTTGTTTACTCTTCTTAATTGATTCTTTAAGGCTTAAAGATCAATCTTCATCACCCACATTTCTTTTCATCATCTTTATATAGACTTAGTGGTATAACTTAAGAATCACATGGGTAGGGGGGCTCTTCTCCTTATTCTTTGACGTAAGTTCAAAAGGGAGATTGTTTGGATACTATTTTCTACTATGAGAGTCTATATGGCAAATGTCACATACTCCCACAATTCTAAAATCAATTTTCACTTCCTCCTCTTAACCTAGTTTAGTTGGGTAATATCTTAGGTTGTTTATCATCTCTTTGGCCTTTACAGAAATAGTAGGCTTTGCTAAGGAGGTAGACAAATAATTCTTAAAACTTAAGCTCATCTTATTAGTTTGACCTATGTTCAATAAGGTCTCCAATGTCTTCTTCTCACACTTAAATCCATCTAATTTCTCTTATATGACATAAGCTCTCCATTGAGAGTACTAGACTTCTCTCTTTCGTGTTCTAGGTTATTCTTAAGGTCATTTACTTCCCTCTCAAGTTTGATACTCAACTTCATTAACTTATTTGACTCTTGAGAAAATAATAATAATTTATTATTTTTCTTTTTCAGCTCTCTTTCTCAAAGTATTTAGTTTTTCTAGACAAGACTAAAAGTTGTTGGATTAACCCTTTATACTCATTAGAATATGCATTAAAATCTAAGTTTTCTTCAGGAGAAGTAGACTCATGAGACTTCACTAATATATCTTCTTTTACACTTGCATATAATGCAGTATAGTTGCATGATTCTTCTTCCTCATAACAACTCTCACAGAATAAGTTGCTTGAAGCACCTTCCCTTATTTCTTTTATCAATCCCTTTTAATTTTATAGGCTTATCATCAGATTAACTATCAGAATTATTGTTAGGACAATCTACAACAAACCTAACTTACCACATTTAAAACACTTTATGGTCTTTCCCCTTGTCTCTTCCCTAAATTTTGATCCTTATTCTCCAACCTAAAGTTCTCAAAATTTTCTTAAATTTTTTAGCCAACAAGAGCATTTGGCTCTTCTTCATCCATAGCCTCATATTCTTCTAAGGTGTTCAAAGCATTAGACTCTTTGGAAGATTTCTTAGATGTCATAAGAACAATTTATTTTCCTTTAGATTTTTCAAACAATTCCTTTTTATTTTCATGAGACTTCTCTTACATTTTAAATGTTCTTAAGTTTCGTACAAGTTTCTCAATGTTTAAAGTGTCAATTTTCTTAGATTTATTACTTGCAGTAACCTTAAATTTGAATTTTGAAGACAATGACCTTAAGAGTTTTCTCACCACAAGGTAATCCAATATAGCCTCTCTTAGTTAATCACATGTGTTGACAATATCCGATATTTTAGCATAATATTCAGAAACTGTCTCATATTTACTCATAATAATGTTCTCAAACTCAAGGTTAAGCATATGTAACCTAAACACCTTCACAACCTTAGTTCCCTTATTGTATTTTACAAGTTTTTTTCATGCTACTTTAGCCGAAGTACAATTAGAGATTAGTGATCTGCTACCACCATCTAAATAGATACTAAACTCTCAACTAGTAGTTGAGAAATTTTATTTGAATTTTACTTTGATTCATGTTATCAATCTGATTTTACATACTAGTGTGGGTCAATCTTGCTTAAAGTTCCTAGTTTTTTTATTTCTATATATATATATATATATATATATATATATATATATATATATATATATATATATATATATATATATATATATATATATATATATATATATATATATATATATATCTCGTGTTAGGGTTTAATCTTATAATTTTGCTTGGTTTACTTATTTTTCTCTTAAAATTATTTATGAAACTTGCTTATTTGTGTGCCCTAAGTCATTATTTTGCTTGCTATTATAATTCTCTTTGCCTTTTGTGAGTAATTTTTTTTGTTTGGGTGTTTCTAGTTTGTTTGATTTTAATGATTGCTTCAAATAATTTAAAAGTTGAATATAGAGACTTTGGAAATCTCATGAATCGTCCTTCATTGTTTGATGGTCAAAACTTTTCTTATTAGAAAAATAGGATAAAGTCTTTTTTAAAACTCTTAATTGCAATGCCTAGAAAGTTGTGATTAAAAGATAGAATCCCCCCACACCCAAAGACAAAGATAACAATTTAATACTAAAAGATGATAGTGAATGGGATGAGAATGAGACTAAGCTTGTAAATCAAAATAGGAAAGCCCTTAGTGCTTTTTTAAACATTGTAAGAAAATCTTAGCATAGATTAAGAGTTCTAGCCTCTATGTGTAGGAATTTCTATTAGGCAATGGAAATTAAGTACCTACGACATTTATGATCATTTTATTAATCATTCAATCCACGAAGCATGCAAATTACACAAGAGAATACACAATTTTTACATAGTAAAAAACAACAACAACCACTATTAGCCTCAAATCAATATACTAGATAGTATAACACTACACAGATACAAGTAAACCGCCAACTTTTGTTGTTGACTTTAGCCCAAAAAATTATTTTTGCTTAGATCTTTCAACAAATTCATTTAATTACTGGCCTTCAAGTCTTCTCCTTCAAACACTTGAAATAAAAAAAATCTACTTGCTTTGTCTTTATTTCCTTCTATCCACAACAACAAGTAATTTTTGTTCTTTGTCTTTAGCCTTAATCCACTTCAACTCCTTCGAAGATTTTAGTGCAACTCCTCTTTCATTTGGTGTATAAGACTCTTCTCTTTCAGTTGTGTATCCTTATGAAGCTTAAGAACGATCTCCTCTAGGAAAATAATGGAAATGAAACTCTCCTTTTTTGTCTATGATTTTTTAAGTTTTTCTCTCTTTAATCTTGTCATTCTTTAGCCTTTAAATAGTATACTAAGTGGGTTTATGTATTTGATTTTAATTGGGAATGAAATATCTTCTTAAAAGGCTTAAATGGGCAACCAAAATAGACAGTGATTGATCATTTAACACAGTAACCAATTGTTCACTGTTTCATTAGGATACAACACTACTAGTAATCGAACTATCAATATAGTATCGATCGATAAACTCTCAGCTTCGTTTTATAACAGCCTAGTTCAAGCTGCTTCAGGAATCGATCAATCTATTGGTTTCGTATTTTTTCTAGCAATAGATTGATGACATGTTAAATTACTATTTTTACTTAATTCGGTTAAAAACTCCCAAAATTACTTAATTTACCTATTCTAAGCTAATCTAAGTGATTTGTGCATGTGAGTGTTAGTCAATTAACCTCTTTTATCTTCAACAATCATAGTTTTCGACCTTTATTGATAAGAACATGTTTGCTCTTATTTTTCAAGTTAATCAATTCTAAATCTGATTTAACCACAACTAAATCTAGTCATATTCATAAGACTGAAAACATACATAAAATTTCAAATAGTTTTGATCATCTAAATTAACTAACTACAATGCATATGCTACATATGTTATTTCAAACATGATGTTTGTAATTTTTTAAAAATAAATAATTATAACATTAAAAAAAATAAGATCAAATTGATCTTCACTCTCCTTGGTGCATCCTTCTCCGAGTTAAGGTACATTAATCACACATCATGGTACTTTTCAGCTTAAAAGTGAATTAATTGTCTTTACTCTTAAGATTTGATCACATCAAAAACAAAGAAAAGTAAAATAAGGTTGTTTTTTACACTTTTCTATTTTTTTTGTTTTATCAAAACTTATGACAAAAATCAACATGAAAAATAAATTAAAAATGGAATAAAACCTAAAACATGTGCATCTCATAAGATAGAAAATATACAATCACGGAAAATCAAATTAATCTCTTTACTTAGAGATATTTAATTCTTTAGTCTTGCCTAACCAATCAATCCTAAGGTAATCTAAGATGGAATTGTTCCCCTTTATTAACTTAGGATCTAAGGTTCTCTAAGTCATCATTCCTAATCCATATTTGTTAATTTTTTATTCCACAGTCTGAAGTACCCTTCTTTGGTGTGAAATTTTGTGTGTGCTTTCTAATCTATATGCATTTGGTTTGAGTTTTCCTATGGTGTGAATTGATTTCTTTCTTCTTCATAAGAATATAATTCATCATAACTCTCCTTAGTTTCTGATTTGTTCATGACACATTAACTAAGACAATTTATATTGTGTTTCATAGCTTAAGTTTGTATAATTAAAAATACTTATGATTATCACTCTTTAAGACCTCTTCTATGTTTAGACTGTTAACTTTGATTCCTAGGGTCATGCGATCATCTTTTTTAGGGTGCATGAGTTCTTTAGCTTTGACAAACTTAGTGTTACTATTAAACTTTTTAAAATTAATCTCATTAAATCCTAGTCTTCTTTTATCACTATTATCATGTCTCATGTACAATATTTTGTTCAATTTTTCTCGCCCTAAAATGAAGCTTTTTAATTTTCTTAATAAGCCTTTAAATAAAAACCTAGATCTTCAATCTTTATCAAATAAGTCTTATTTGTCTCTATTCTCTCAAGAACTTCATTGTCTAAAAGTTATATTTTATCTAAAATATTATTTTTTTCGAATTTGAAGGCATCAAACTTCTTATTAATGTAGTTAAGTTCATCTCTAAAGATCTAGATGTTCTCCTATCTTTTTCAAGTTAACTCTTCAATGTTAGAATCTCTATTTCTAGTGATCATTTATCTTCGGTGAATTAAAAATTTTCTATATGAATTGATTTAACTACCTCTCCATTCAATTTGATAATTTTTTTAATGCTTCTTGTTCTTTTTACTTGATTCAGTGGCTTATCTAAAAAGACTTTCATCATCTAAATCATCATCATCGCTAGATTAAAAATTAAATATGAATCAATCAAGCACAAGAAAATAAGTTCTAGCATACACACAAAATCACAAAATACATAATTTTAGTAAAAATGGGCAAGCATAACACAACCAACTAGAAATAAGCATGTAAAACTAGATAAATAGCAAGACACAAATAAAAAAACTAATAAAATTCTCAACTATTAATTGAGAGTTTAATTTTCTTTTAATCTACCTAGATGATCTCTAAATTACTCATAAAATTAGTACTTTAAATAAAGTAAGAATTAAAAATTTTGGCCTCAAAACTAAATTATTAAAAAATATTTATGATTAATATATCTATCAAAAATTAAACTAAACACTAGCAAATAAGACTTTACATAACATAAGCATGTCACCAAACTCTCATAGAAACTCTAACACAATTGCCTTGCCGAGATTACATAATTGCACGATTAATAAAATTAACTCAATTATTTAAGACATGAAACCACAACTAATTTTTGGGGTGTTACACTTTGTCATTTTAATTTATATTTTTTATGTCTCTATGTGACATTAAAAGGAGGGGTATATTTAACTTTTTATGATTTTTTTATAATCATCTATAATTGTAAATTTAAAAAATTACCAAAAATATTTTAAAAATAAGTTCTTATATAAAATTTTAAAAATAATTACTTTATTTAATTAATTTATTTTGGTACATGGAATAATCGGCAAGCCAATCATGGCAAACGAGAAAGTAGTAGGTTTGGATAGCCAGAAGTCCTTCCCAGTCACGAGGATCTCATAGGCTTTTTGGGAGGGTGACCCACAATCATAAGACAGTCAGACGCTCCACATCATGTTTTTTCTCCCTCGTATCTGCCTGCGGAATGGGTATTTCAACCGAAAGATGCTTTCCTTGCAATCGACCAATAAGCCTCGAAGGCTTCCTTGCAAACCACCATTAGCCTCAAAGGCCGTTAGTTGGTCTGTCAGGCCGTTAAACAATTTCCTCGTATCCGTAGCCTCAGTTTGGACCTACACTACCCTTATAGGTTCTCTTATGTATACATTTCTTGCTTATACTGATATTTAAGTTATGGTAATTTAACCGATGAGAGTGAGAAAGGCCTAGCAGTAGAGTACATATTTCTGTTCGTTAACCAGTACAGTAGTATAGGGGAGCTGCACGGTCGAGTATGTATTGAGCTTGCATATAGGTAGGCAAATTTTAGTAGTTATGCAGCGAGGAACAGTGACCTGAAATATGAATTTTTGAAACCATTGAACCCTGCGAAACATGGTGTTTCACTCTGTAATATGCTTGACAGTTGGCTAAATGCAAGACTAGTCGCTAATTTTGGTGATAAACTGGGTTAAGATATGAAGGCATGAAACACAAAAAAACTCGATTCCAATTTACATATACATACATGATATGCATTGCTCATGCTACCGAGACTACAGTCGCCAGTGCAAAAAGGCTACACATATTTGCATAAACAGATATTTCCTTCGTGTCCCCAGTCTCCATCTGTGAGAGTGTCTAGCTACTTCAGCCACTCAAGATATTGAGTCTCTCCACGTGCCCGTAACACAAAAACCTGCTTGGATAGACAAGTGAAGACACCGATCAAACATACAAAAAGGAGGCTGAAGTAAACAGGTTTTTATGGGGTCTGAGGCTTTCTAGGCTTGTTGCCGTTGTGGTGCAGCGGGTCCGGGCCTGAAGGAGCCTTCCTCAGGTTCCATCCAACCACACTACTCTCGGCCTCGTGGGTGGTGGGCTCAGTATCTGACCAAGATGTCCGCAAGCCCTTCAGCAACTCCTTGGACCTCACATTTCCCAACAGCTGCATATCCAACAATGACAAGGAGCAACATCAGTTGAAGCCAATAAAGGATCTGAATTATGTATCAAATAAAATGCTCACTGGCTCCTAAAGGCACAGACCTTCCTGCCTCCATTTAAACTGGGTTTCAGTGGAGCAGCTTGATAATGGAGATTATCGTCTGCCTCATCACTAAAACCTGCAAAAGACAAAACAAGATGGTTATAAACACTAAGGTCTAGTATACAAGAAACAGAACATATTTAAGGGTCTTGAAAGGAGCATTTGGTGCAGGCTGCAAAGACAATAAGCACTAGAACATGGACGATAAACAATAAGAAGAGAGAATGTAGGCAAGTGGAAGATGGAGTTTGCAAAGAAAGACATGCATTATTACCATAACTGGAGTCTAAGGCCAGGGAGACAACCACCATGACGCCGAAGCATAGGAGCAATACCCGAACCGCCATGACACAACCTTAGGAATCAGCTAGAGGAGGAATACCAAATCCTACAAACCAGAAGCCTAATTTTGGAGCAGTGAGATAATTCAGCTTAGCTTCATTAGTATTTATAGAAATGGAAGGTAAGAGACCAGAAACGGATTTTGCAAGATCCTTCCACTTAATTGCTTTCATGGAACCTGGAACTGAATTCAATTGATTGAGAATTTGAAAATAGGAAAAACTGGAGGCTTGGAACAGAGTGAAAGATAGAGATAAGTAGAGAGAGAGAGGCATAAAGATACAGAGACTTTAGAAAGAAAGATCGAGACTGAGGTCTAAAGTCTGAACTGGGATCCCCTTGAATTAGAGATGAGATGACACTGTAATCAAATTCACTTGAGTGGGGTGCCGGCGAGTATCACAAAATCATTGCAGGTGGGCGGGAGAGCGGCGCCGGCCTCACGTCACCGTCGGCAGTTGCGGCCAGGGTGAAGCATGCACGTGACAGAGGATCCATGCATGGGCGGCCGTATCTGGTGGAAGAGAAAGAACTTACGTCAGCAATGGTGACTGTTATTCCTTCTGAACACCTTAATTTTGCCTTTTTAAGTACGGCTTGCTCTCTTTTTAGTGTATTTGAACACAGCTTAGAGGACATTTAGTGTGCAATGTATGCCATACTAGGCTCTATGCAGTATACGACTAGGTTACAGTGTAAAAAAAATATGTATAGGAGTATGGTGGAATCTTTTGTTTGTCAGGTTACGTTATTAATACGGAATAGAACTTGTCTATATTACTACTATATGTACCTCAATCATCTTTTTTACTACCTCAGTAACTTATAGAACTTAATGAATATTTAAGTGAAGCCCAAACCCGGTAAGTGGATTATTGGAGTGCATATAAATGCGGGAATAAGGAAATATAAGCACTTATTCACGTGTCCCAATTTGAGTCATGAACCACTGAGTGATCAAGATTTGATCGTACACATTAATAAAGGTACCAAGCAATCGGTGATTTAAACTCGCCCACTGCCAAAGTAACATGCACCATCAGATTAAAATCTAAAGGCCCACAATGTTAGGCTTATGATAGCACGTATGAACCCAAACTCATAGTATTATGATTCTATTAATACTCTTCTATTCTAAATTAATAGCTCAATTTTATTTTCTTAAAATATCTTAATTTTTTTAAATAAATTAAAATTAATTTATTTTAAAAAAATAAAATTGAGCTATTAATATAGGACAATGGAATGTATTGTAATTACTATTTACATTTGTTACTAAGTAACATAAATTTTGTTACTTATATGTTACTTTTGTTATGGTAACTAATAAGTTATTTAGTGAGTGAATTCAAGGTGTACCATAGAGATTGTGTTGTGGTATACATGTGACACCTTATCCCCCAACACCTTATAAAGTGAGAGGCTAAGTTTAATATTCAAATTTAAGAGAGATTAGTTAAAATAGTGTGGAAAAACTCTACTGTGTTAATTAGGGCTTGAAGAAATAAGTATGAAAAGCTAAAAACACGAAAACAAAAGTCAATCGTGAAAATTATAGTATCTGAAAGTGTGTCAAATAGGTGGGTCCAACTAAAAAAGTGTGAGATACACTATCCATGTAAGTCTTATTTGGTAGTCTCATCGATATGAGCCCAATAGTACTAATAACACTCTAATTTGAGTTCGAGAGAGAAAGTTATGGCATTGAGAATTTTTCATGAGAAATGGGTTTTATGGGGCCATAATTTGACACATGGCTTCCAATGTATGGCTGAGCCCAAAGGTGCATGAGTTGGCAAAGCGCATGTAGTGAGCCGCTCAACTAAATGTAGCTGTGTAGCAGCCAACTGAGCCACATGGCACAGATGTGAGCCACGTGGCTCAGTCAAGCGGCTGAGTCATGGCTATAAGTGGGGTAGGTCCATGAGGGGCTTTAGACTTTCTCATACCCATTTCTACACTCCAAAGGGACGAGTTTGCCCTTTTGGGCAGTATTTCTTTATTTTATGTCTGATTTGGGTTGTTCAAAAAGTTTTTTTATATAATTTGAGAATGCTCTATGCATTAAAGATGTCATTTTTAAGAGATAAGCACTTTAGAGAGGGGAAAGTCTTAGGGAGAAAGGACACCCAACTCCACCCCTTCCTCTAGCCTTTACCCATCTTCAAATTTTTTTTCCTTGTTGTGAGGCCATTATAAAGCCGATTTAGTCCACTCAAAGTACAATCATAGCTAATTTGAAGGTGTTCTACGTAATAAGATGGTTGATTTTGTGTGTTAAGCAATTTAGAGAGGGAAAAATTCTAAAGAGAATGAAAACTCCAAGAAAAAGTCTAATGGAGATTTAGAGAGAGCTTCAAAGGGAAAGTCCCATAGAGAAAGAGAACTTCAAAGGGAAGGTCCCAAGGGGAGAGAAAAATCTAGAGTGTAAGCCCAAGGGAGAGAGAAAACTCTGGACAAAAAGACCCATTGAGAGGGAAAAACTTCATCTACCACTTGTAGAACTACAAAAAGGATGATGTTGGAGAAAGACTAACCTCTCATACAAATACACAATAAAGAGTGAGGATTTGGAAGGTTCTAAATGACTAAAGGCACCCATCAACAAGTATCAGTGTTGAGGCAATGGGGGTCAACATGAGACAATAGAGCATCAACATGAGGATGACATATTTGCAGTTGGCTAAGGCCCGTGTCAATTGTATTTGGATGAAGAGATGCACATGGCCGTTGAGGTAGGTAATTTATGACTATGCCGCATGTTTAGTAACATGAATGAGTATTTTAAATATGTGTTGGCTAATATATATTGAAATGATGCAAACATGCTTGTTTTTATGATCAGGTTATGATACTGATTTCTGTTAATCATTGGAAAGTCATGTGATGCTTTGATAAGAGTTTCATGTGTTTTATGTCTTTAGACTCTTAAGTAGTTCTTTGGTAAGAAAATCAGAATCTATCAACTTTAGATACCTAACACACTAGTCATCTGGTGCACAAAAAATTAGGGTATCATGGGAAGATCTGTTTCCTGTTGTCCCATGAGCACAGGTATAAGTCATTTGCTATCGCAACATTTTAGAAATGAATTATTTATCCAATTTTTTAATTATATATCAAATTTTGTGAATAAATGATTTATCTGATTTAATGATCAATTATTAAATTTTATGGTTTGTTTGATTCTATGAATAATATATTTGTCGAATTCTTTGAAAGATCTATGTAGCGATTATTATGTTTTTCACGTCTACTTTGACAAATGAGTATTTCTTTTGTTAAAAATATATTTTTTTACTCAATAAGGGGGCAATAGCCCCAAATAAGTAAGTATTGCATATATAATGTTATGCTTTATAAAATAGTGATTGCCGTTAGGTAGAACTATATTTAGATCCAATCTTATTAGAATTACATTAAAGATGTTATCCAATAAACATATAGACAATTAACACCATGACGATGTTGTCCCCATCCAAATAATAATAATAATAATTTTTTGTATTATATTAGAAACTCTCCTCTCGAGGATGGTGATGTTCCATTATTATTTGGTCCTCTCTCAGACCTTACCGAAAGGGAGTGTGCAGTGAAGTGTTTTGGCGTTGGAATATTGTTACAACTCTTGCACACAAATGAAGATCTTGTCGACAAAAAAATATTATGATATTTTTTATCCTTGAGTCATGTTTTGCCTTTACATTAATAGTGAGATTTTATGGGCTTAGTCTAATGAGTTTTTTTCTATGTATAGTATTAAAAAATAAATATAAAATATAAAAAAAATTAATACAAGCCTCTATTCACAAAGTCAAGGCATCACAAACTGTAGGAGCTAGATTTGACGGTACATTTTATGTGTTACTCTAAAATAATATGCCCCTGAGTAGGCTAGGTCAGGTTAGAGCTACGCCCTAGCCCTAGTCCTATCCCACCAACCTAGTTTCCAACCCTGCCCTAGACACATGCTTTAAAAGTTTAGCCCTAGCTCGGCCCTTAGAAGGCTATGGCTGCACTACATGTTTTTTTTTCTCTTTTTGTTTAATAATTTTTAGTAAAAAATATTTTTTAATAAAAAATTTATAATCTATAGGTAGCCCTCCTAATCAACCCCATAAAATATAAGATATTATATATTTAGCCTTTAGGTGACTAATCATGAGATTTGTAAGGTTAAAATCTTCTAATGTTTTTTAGGACTATAAAAAAATATAAAAGTAACTTTTTATACTTTAGGGTTGACCAAACGGGCTTACCACTTTTTTTTTTATAATAGCTTACGGGTTTGTTTGCCCCTTTGCTCTAACCAGCCCTATTTAAAATGGGTTAAAATTTTATTATCAGGCACTAATTTGGCTAAAAAAATCTTAGCCTTAACTCACAGCTTTACTGGCCTGAGCTGAGTGATGGATAATGACGTAGGTGGCTGAACCTCTTCTTGTCCAAATTTCTTAATAGCTGAAAGAATTGTCCTTTAATAGAGCTTGGTTATTTTTTGTTAAGGATTAACTACTGGTATCTGCAGTCTGCAGAAATCGCTAGAGGTGACGGCAGAATCATATTAAAGGGAGAAAGCAAAATTTGCACAAAAAGCTGGCCATAAATTATCCCAACCTTTATGTGACGTCAGAGAGAGAAGGCCCTTGGTTCTAGGTTGGATGTGATGGTGTTCTATCATTTTTCTGGTCAGGATGAATTTAGTTACGGAAGACTTTGGGTCACACAGCTGGCAACATTAAGATATCACCCAATTGAAGAGCATATTACCTGTGGAGAGTAATCAGAAGGCCGCCAAAGGAAGGTGTGTTTATTGAAATTATTATCTCATGTTTTTTTAAATAAATTCTTTTTAAATACTCGTAACACAATAAGCAATGTATAATTTCTTTGGGTTCAACCATCAATGTGAAGTCCTTCTCATAACCCACTTATATGAATAGATCTATGCTTAATTTTAAGTATTGTAAGGCCTCATCTAAGCCCAATTTATGATTATGCAAATTTCATAAAATTAAAAATAATCATACATATGATAAATGATTATAATTTTTTAACCTACCATTGGGCCATAATTTAGAAAATATGAGTTATAATTGTGAGATATTGCAACTTCTGCTTAGAGATGTGATACTGCGTGTATGTGTGGTGTGAGTAGTGATGCCACCGGGTTGGGTTTTGCCAAATCCGAATCCAAACTCACATCACAAAGCTGTGACCCGAACCCGACCCGACCCGACCTGAACCCGACCCGTTTGACCCGAATAGATTAAAAAAATATTTTTTAAAATATTATTATTATTATTTTTAATTTTTTTTAAAAAGTAATATTAAAAAATATATAAAAAATATAAATTTTATATTTATATTTATATTCGGGTCGGGTTGGATCACTAAAACCCGACCCGACCCATTAGGGTTATTTTTAAAAACCAAACCCGACCAATTAGGGTCGGGTCGGGTTGGGTTTACTATTTACCTTACCCGAGTGGCATCCCTAGGTGTGAGGGGGATATGGCGTCAAACCTATTTCCATTCTACCTTTACTGCAGCCTTTTTAGCCATATTTTGGATTTTTCCGAAGCCAGTAGATGAGGGCGGTCAAAAGTTGACCCAAGCGGTTAATTCTACCTCATTCACATAGCCCGATTTGACCCTATCAATATAAGAGTTAATCTCTAAGGTTACTCGATTAATTTACTTAAATTTACCAAATCTAATTACTTAACATGCAATCTTTCCAATTTTTATACATCAATTTGTGACATGGGATGATATGGATTATTATTGTCAATTACTTTTCAAGGGTTAATTTTAAATCATAAGATCTTGTGTTCACAATCTTTCTAGAGCCTACAACCTAAAGGAAAAGAAAAACTTCACTCACACAGTCACGAGCCAAGGCATTGTGAATCATTGGATTAAGATTCGACGATGCACATTATTCAAGGTTGCTTGTGTCCCCTGAGTAACACGCACAGTCGGATTTTGATCTGACGGCCCAAGATGCCTAAGCTCATGTAGTTGCGCATGAGCTTTTGTCACTTACCCTGACAACTAGAGCCCAAGGCTTAGATAAGGGAAGAGTGTGAGCAATGAAATGAGGCCTATTTTATAACAATAATCATTTACTATAAATTATGGTCGATTAAATAATCCAACCCAAGGGAAAAATAAACCCAACCATATGATCTGACATGCAGAAAAATTATTACAATCCTTCGAATTAAAAAAAACAACTAAAAAGTCTCAATATTTAACTAACTTCTAGGTTTCTACCCTTGTTACATATACCAATATATTGTTCTATGTACTCTCGAAAGCTCCTTACTAAGTATATGCAAAGTCAAATACATCTATGTATACAAGTACATGTGGTGGAGAGGTTTACTCAAAATAAAACCACCTATGAGTTTAGGTCGAGTAAGAAATTCATACACACTAAACCACATTCTCATCCTTTGAAAATCATATATATAGATAAAACATTAAACCAACATAAAATATATGAGAAGCATTTCACTGCAAACATGTTTAAATACAACATGACCATATTTACAAAAATATAACCAATAATCGTCCACTTTTTCCAACACCTTGGTCAAAGGGCCTATAATGTGAACCACTCATATGCAGTCAAAACTAGTCCTGATAGCATTTGCCCGCACCACCAAAAGTCCTCGGGCCACTTGGACTATTTTAGTATTTTTCTATGTGTGCACTTGCACATGCATTAGGTTTAAACCTGATTTTTAGATAGTGGCTGACTCTAAATTTTAGGGAAAATACCAAGATGTATTATAATCAAACAAAACTTGGAAAACTTGGAGTTGACCCAAACAAAGACTGAAAATTAAATTTGTGGTACAATTTGACACCAAAAATAAATTTATTTAAAATTTCAAAATATTTGATACAATACTAAAATTCTTTGCCCAGTTGGACCACAAGTGATAGAAACTAGGATAAACAACTCCAAATCAATCCAAACTTTTAATGCTAAATGTAGAACACACATTGTTCACAAAATTTTTGGAAGTAATTTGAATCAAAATGAATTCGAGAAAATTCACAAAACACGAAACAACAAATTTGTTAACCAGGACAAGTATAAATGGCAAAAAATCTAATAATTTGAATGTAATAGGAACAAATCCCCAAAAATACATGGTAATAATAGAAACAATTATGGATCTCCATTAATTTTCATAAGTTCAATTTGTGAATAAAAGACCCAAAATAAAGTTTAAAATCCAAGTTACTGCAAACTTGCCAAAAATCAAACTTTTGAGATGATGACTCTTTGACTAGGATAAACTTGATGAAAACCCCTAAACTTTTTATTAGATTGATAGTAATTTTTACACATAAACTATAAATTCATCAAATTGAGCCAAAGCTTAGGATTATATTACTTGCAAGTACACGAGTAGATGTAGTCTTGCAAGGTCGAATCCACAAGGATTGACTTTGTGTGACTATCACAATAATTACAAAAGAAAAGAAGTAAAGAAAGATCAAGAGAGAAAAAGTAGAAGAGTATTGAGGTAATAAAGAGTTAAGAAAACAATAAGATAAAACACTAAGGCACTAAGGGTCATTGTAACATCTAGTGATGTTCTTCATGTGTCATGTTATCTTAGTTAGAATTGACTGAATATTCTATCTAAACGGATGATATGAACATTAAAAACAAAAATAAAGATAATAAATACTTTGGATAGATGAAGGATAAAAAAAGAATTGTTTCTTCAAGAGTTTTATGTATAAAAACCATAAAAGATCAAGAAGGAGAGCCTTCAAACATCTTATTTGCTAAAATCACAAAGAAATAAGAAGATAAACAATATTAAATAATCATCACTTCAAATGATTAATACTTACATAAAACCATTATGAAAAATAAATAAAACTCTATTAAATTGTTACAAATTACCTCTAGCCTTAGCTAGAGAGCTTAGAAAGCTATTACAATAAATCTAAAAAATAAAAATACATAAAAAAAGAAGAAAAATAGGAGAAGAGGGCTCCAAAGTGGAGGAGATGATTACCACGTCCACCCTTCTATTTATAGGAGTAGAAGGGGTTGCTTAAAAGGAAAAGTCCAATCATATCCCTTAATTGCATCTTGCTTGATTAGTTGCTTCTTTGACAATGATTAAATTCTAAATTAATTAAATAAATCAATGATTTATTCAGAAAATAATATCTTTTAGTATTCATTTAGTTATCTAATCAGCTTTATTATTTTTCCTTATGTATATCAATCACAATTAATGAAAAGATCCTCCATGTGTTGGCCTTGGGGTAGTTAACTAGCTGTCCATTTGCATGTCAGATTGGACCCATATATCTTCAAAATTATGAATTTCTTCCTGAAATAGTGATTGTAGTCATGGAAGTCTTCTTTCTAATGCCACTAGAATCATATCAATCTAAAATTTTCATAAATGATATGACTGAAATACTAAGGTTGTGCCAATCTATCCAAATTAGCGAATTTGATTCTCTTGATGCAAATATGAAATCCAATGGGTCCACAAGTTTGTGTTTAATCATTCAATGCATGTTTAGACCATTAGGAGCCCATTCATGACTTTTAAATTGCTTTAGATAGTTGGGTTTCACTTCCTCTTCCACTTGAATCCTATCGAAGCCCATTTGGACATGTAAACATAACGGAGGCCCAACTCACCAATTTAAGATATAAATAACCCAAATAAGCAATGAAGTAACACAAAATATAATTGCAATTCAAGATTTGAAAACATTTAATTAAACATTATTTCAGTGCATTAATAATGAATCTCTTAAAGAAATTTTGGATCAAAATGAGTCTGGAAATGTCTCAAACAAAAATGACATTTTTAGACATATTAAATTCTAAAAACAAACAACACATGAAGAAACATGTTATACACATGGAATCCAACATATACAACACCTAGAGCATTCAAGAACATCATATTTCAGAAGATAAGACATGAATCAAGACTATAGATCAACCACTAAAATCAATCAACATGAAAAATCATATGTGAAAATAATCATAAGGTAGATCAGCAAGTGAAAGTCACTTACCTCGAAATCCAATTAAAAAAACTCGATTTTGAAGAAGAAAGTAGAAGAAAAGTTCTCCCTTGATCAAAACCCTAGCACAACAATCAAAACCCTAAGGCACATAATATAAAATCACACAAATATCAAGCGCAATGGAGATTCAAATTCACCTACCTTGATTTGATAAAAAAACATACTTAAGAACATCTCTAATGGCATACAAGCTAATGTAGACTTCCCTCAAATCGATGATCCAAAGGTTCAATTCCAAGGCTCCTAAAGGAGCTTCAATTGTGATTTAATCATAGAAAGATGAACAAACAAGGAGGAAGGAATGAAGAGAGTGGGAGATGAATTGAGAAGGAGAGTGAGAGGGGATTGGTCTGGCCATAAGGAGAGAGGGGATTCGGTCAAGGAGAAAGCAAAAAGAGGGAGGGGGCCGGTGGCCTCTTTTAGGGGGGTTGCCCTCTAGGGGTGTAAACGGATGGACATGGATGCAAATAAGGCCTGTCTCCAATTGTTTGTTTACACATTAAAGCCCTGTCTATTAGTCCACTGTCCGTGATGGACATAACAATTGTTTACTCGCATTTGTTCATCGTAGACATGGACAGACATGGACGGACACGATTGTGATGAGAAATTCCTCACTTCAATTCTTCTTTGTCACTTGTAACACATTGTAATAGAAATCCAGAAGCCCATTCTTCAAAAATGCATAAAAGATCAACTTTAACATAATGCATTGTTAGCTGATTGCATTACAAACCTTAACATGATGCTATGAGAAAATATAGCAGATAGAAGAAGACTCGTTAATATGAAAGTAAACTTGCATATACATTTGCACTCCATATATGCTAATCTACATGCCGATTGGGGAAAGTAACACTATTGATAACGGAGTCAATTGGTGAACACTCTCCATTACTTATACTTTACTAAAATCAAAACCCAATACAACAAGTTCTTTTCTCATACAAACAAAAACAAATGGAAAGCAACCATCCTGTTACACCAGCTATGTACAAAGCCCACCATTGAAGAGATGAAAAAGTAAAAACAAATTTTGTAGAAGAAAGATAAAAAATCAACATTTTTTAAGATGAGTGAGACAACTAGAGACACCAAAGACAAATGCCCACAAGTGATTCACACCAAATCAGTCAAAAATAAAAATAGAAAAGGAAATAGGAAGGATGGAGATGAGGGTTGGATGTGTATGCTTATGACACAAAGAGCCTAGTAGTGGAGGTTCAATCTACAGAACAGGAATAAAATCAAATGCAAAAAAAACAAAGAGGAAAGAGGAAGATATGGGATACGGGTAGAAAATTGTAACATCCGAGAATTTTAAATTTTTTTGAAGTTGACCACATAGAAATTATTTGACCCCTTAAACTTCTCATGAGAATAACTTACTCAATTGTTAGAATTGGTAGCTGAGACTTATATGGATAGAAAGTAGACAGAAAGAGCTTCAAAATGCCACCAAGAATGTATGAATCGGAGTTTGAATGAGGGAGTTACAACAATTCGAAGTTGAACATAGCGCACTGGGCGTATTTACCCGAATTAGACGCATAAATTGGCCGTTTAAGTCAATCTATGGGCATGATTAATTAAAATAATAGAAATTAATTTAAGAGACCCAATTAGGTTGCCTAAGAGAGGTTTTGATGGCCCAAACCTCTTGGGGGATTAGGAACCCTAATCCTCATGCTTATAAAAAGATATTTAGGGCTTAGGGCTCTTAGCTTTTGGTCGTTAGGGGAGGAGAGAGAAGAAGCCACCAAGGAATTTTTTCTGCAAAGGCCCGTCAACGAATTCAGAGAGGAACGGGCATGAAGACCATAGTCCTGATGAGGTATGACCGCTTATTAGTGTTTGGGGTTCATTATTGGTAATCTACATTTAATGGTAAATTTAGGGTAGAAAATCCCTCGTTTAATTATTGTTTATTGGAGAGAGAAGGGTTGAGCCGCCACAAGCGAGATTTATCTAGTGGGCTGGTTGGCTATTGGTCAACATGCCACCAACGCCCTAAGAACCAGGGCAGGCTAAGGGAGGTTGGGGAATTGGCCGCAAACTTTCTCTTCTTTCCTCCCATAGCAATGAGAGGATCGGGACAACAAGGAATTGGGGTTGTGCGACGGAAGGGTAGCCATTGTCTGGAGAAAAGACTAAGGCCACCGGAATTGCCAGATGACAGTGATCTAGTTAGGCCTGGTCCATCACCTGGCCGGGTGGCCGGCCACCGCAGTGATGACCGCTAGACAGTGAGCACAAAAAAGGAGAAGCTTTCTGCCCTGGTTGGTGTAAGGTCCCTGATTTTTCTACGATTTTTTTTGTGATTTTCTTGCTATTTTTCTGGTCATTTTCGGTGGGAAAATGTGACGCTTTGGCATATTTATATTTTTATATTTTCTCTCGTATTTATACCCGTAGAGTCGGGTGTGGGGCTTAGTCACAGGCCATGGGCCTCGTTGCGTGCTTACGGCATGAATTTTGGAGCTACAACTCGTAACCAGGAGGTAAACGTGTATTAGGGACATGGATGTAAAAATTAAAAAGATTAACTATATATATAAGAAATCATCCTTCAGATTACAGAACTCGACTTCCAAAAGTTTTTTTCACGTCCAGTGGTTTTGTGAGAAAACTCGATGGCATATCCGGTCGCTCTGTTCTCCCTCCTCCATCATTGAATTCCTTCGATTCTTGTTAGGATCCACTTTGCCTCACCGCCAAGAGTCTGTAGGTACCGCCTATGACCGTTGCCACGGCCTCTTCGCTCCTCCACGAGGTACCAAACTTTTTTTCGGGTTTTTTTCTCCTTCAATCCCGTTTTTGAACTGTGGGTGTACGATTTTGACATCGTTTGCGGCTGCTTTCAACTAGACTTATGTTTAGTTGGCCGCTAGGAACCCATAAGCGCTGGCTAGAGCCACCGCCATTCTTTGTTCGCTCCGTGGTGAGCTACCGGCACTTTGGTCGGGTTTTATTCACATTCTCGATCTCACTGTCCGTGGGATTTTTTGGATGCCAGTGTGTTTCCGGTCATCGTCCGGCCACCAGTAGGACTCCGTCCAACCTACCTCGACCTGGTGTCGGTAGGGGTTTACCGTTTTCGACCCCGCCTCGCCCCTATTGCCTTGCTCCGCCTGATTAGACGCTTTGGGTGTGTCTCGGGTCATTGGCATTAGTGAGCCGTGGGCCATTTGGCCATCGTGGGCTCTGCCCCAGCTCGGCGATAGTGAGGGCCAGCCCCGATTGACCCGATTTTACACTCCGCCTGGAATGAGCCGCTTGTCATTGCCCTATACCGTGCGAGATGCACAGCCACCCGCACCATGGGTTTTGGTTGTGTGTGGCTATCGGCGATGTCGCCGCTTTGATTAGCCACAGCTAGGGCCTTAGCCCTATTGGCCTTTTGTGGGCCTTGAGTCACCCCCTTTCAGCCCTCTCCCCCACCCCTTTTGAGTCGTGTGTGCATGTGGCCACGCGTGTGCTTCTGGGTTTAGGCGCTGCATTTGCGCCGCCTGACCATCAGTTGGTTTTGCCATCGAGTGGAGTTGACCACTAGAGCCTCCACCACCTCTCCTTTGTCCTCAAGCGTTGCTCCACGCTCTCCGCCCTTATGTGGGCCTTTGTTGACACGAAATCGTCGCCGTTGGGTGCTGTCCACGACCAATTTCGACATCTTGTGGCTGGTTGGGCACATCTTAGCCACCGGTCGATCTTCAGTGAGTACACCCCCGACATTTGGTCGCACCGCCACTTATGTTGGCATGATATTTCTCCCGGCCGCCCTAGTGTGCCGCCGTGGATCGCGGGTTTTTTTGCATTGACTTCTAACACCCTGTTTGGCCGTGATTGTTTCCGGCACTTCCTAAAATCCTCGGGACAGCAGCTCTCTCAGCCAGGCAACGGTTTTGACCGCCAACTCCGCTGCCGCTGCCACCGTCGTGTGCTCGCCATCAAACGTCATGATTACGAGGTAGGGGAGCTTTGAACTCGTAAATTCATGATAACATGCTTTGAATGAGTAGCAGCATGCTAGGATTGTATGATTCCATGCTTTGGATGTTAAGTAACGATCCGATTGCATGATATGCATGTAAGCACGATTATATGGCATGTTGAAATGTATATGACATGCATGTTGGTTGTAAGTATGTTGGATGTATGCATGTGCTAGTGATGGCTAGCGTGCATGTTTGGAGTATGTATAAATTATGCATGTTCTAGTGATGGCTAGTGTGTATGTTTGACGTATGTATGCATGTGCTAGTGATGGCTAGCGTGTATGTTTGATGTATGTATGCATGTGCTAGTGATGGCTAGCATGTATGTTTGACATATGTATGTATGCACTAGTGATGGCTAGTGAGCATGTTTGTAAGCTGCGTATGTATGACCGTATGTGTATGTTATAGTATGTGTGATGGACATACATATGTGTGATGACTATTTGTCTATGATATGGTTATGTGTAAGTGTACGTGGACAGAGGTATGGGCGAAGGACAGTAAGAGGCGACAGAGGTTTTGTCTGGATTTGGATATGGATGTGTAAGCGTATGACGGATGATAGATGATAAGAGTATGACGGGCAAGGATTAGAATGGATCGGTTTGGGTTGGATTGTATGTTGGGCGATTGTCAAACAGTAAGAGTGTTCATAATTGTACAAGCATAACGTACAGATTATGAAGTGAAAAGTAAGTATAATAAGTGAGATATAAGTAAGAGGGTGACAACTGGGTTGGTTCTAAGAAGCTTCATTTGATGAGGTCAGTGTAAGATGATTTGGCCATAAGATGGATGGCGAAGTATGTAAGACTGTAAGGGTTTGATGTACGATGAGTTTTGATCATGATGTGGACGTGTAAGTGAAGTCTGCTGCCCTGACGAATTAGGGTTTTGATCTGGCTCAGCTTCGGTTTGATCAGTCGAGGACTGTGAGTTTGTGTGGCATAATTGTACCGCATAACATACTTAATTCAAACTTATAAGCATAGCTAATGATAGCGTTGTGAGTTTGAGACCTGAGGGTTCGACGGATTAAGTTTCGTGTTTGAGCTGGCCGCTAATGAGTCGGCCGAGCATTTCTCATGTCTTTCCATGGTGTTTATCCTGCGGGATGTTGTCTGTGTGCTGTATAGAACTCCGGACGTCTGATGCTTTGCTAAGAGCGACATATGTTTCTGATTTGGTATGCATGTTGTATAAGCCCAGACGTTTGATGCTCTGTTGAGAACGATGTACGTTTCTGACTTTGTCTGTGTGTTGTATGAAGCCCAGACGTCTGATGCTCTGTTGAGAGCGACGTATGTTTTTGATTTGGTCTGTGTGCTATATAAGCCCAGACGTTTGATGCTCTGTTGAGAGCGTGGTATGATTCTGCCCAAGACTGGCACTGTATGTTTCTGCCCAAGTGGCACTGTATGTTTTTTGCCCAAGAGTGACACTGGCACTATAAGACCTATTATGGTGGGCAATTCTCTGGCACTATAAGACCCATTATGGTGGGCAACTGTATGACCCCTTATGTGTGGGTGTTTATGTTTGCACTCTCAGGTAAGTAGTATCATGGATCTACTCTTACCTGTTTGATCCAGTGCCCCATGAGCATTGGTGTGCCTTACCTTCGGAAAAGTCCATGGTGTCTAGTCACTCCTAGGAGGTTAAGGTGTTGCCCCAGTGGCATTCTTTTCCATTTCGACGTTGGAGCTTATTAGTTGTAATGAGCTTCAATGGTCGTTGATATGTATACGATTATGAGTTTGAGTACGACTGTATGAGTATGAGCACGACTGTAAGCGTATGTGGATGAGCACGACTGTAAGAGTATGTGTACGAGTATGATTGTACAAGTAAGGTCATACAAGTATGTGTAAGCTGTATGAGTAAGCATATGATTGTACGAGTAAGGTCGTACAAGTATGCATATGTTGTATGAGTAAGCGTACGGTGGTACTAGTAAGTTTGTAAGACCCTGGATAAGGGTGTCTGTATAAGTTTAATTTGATGGTATGACTTTGGCACAATGGTGCCTTTGATATGATTTTGGCATGTGGTGCCTTTGGTATGATTTTGGCATGATGGTGCCTTTGGTATGATTTTGGCACGATGGTGCCTTTGGTATGATTTTGGCATGATGGTGCATTTGGTATGATTTTAGCACGATGGTGCATTTGGTATGATTGTATGCGTATGAGCATGATATTGATATGCCTATCTGCTTCATGTTTGAGTTGCATGAACGCATGTATTTATGAACTTATTGAGTTCACTGTTTGGGATTTCCCCTACTGGGTATTTTCCTATTGAGTATGAAAATACTCATTACCCTACTTTTTATCCCCGTTGTACGGGTGGTTTTGCAGGTTGTACGGAGAGCTCCTGGAGATGGATGCTCATTTCAGCGGTGGATTGATTCCCGTTGACTCAGGTATCTGCTTGACTCATTGCGAGTTTATTTGTGCCACGATCCGATGTATTGGGTGAGATGAGAAAACAAGATGTTATTATTCTGAACTTTCATTTGGATTAGTCTATGGACTGTTATGGGACTTGCACTCAGGGATGCCTGGGAGAGATTTGTATTTAAAGTCTATGATCATAGCACTTTATTCGTACGTGTGTTTTCGAGTAGTGCCTGATGATATTTGCTTTGGTCGTATGATGTTTGACCGTATGATGAAAATATTTAGATGGAAAATGGATGTTTAGTGTTTTAAATTATAAACTATTTTATCAGGTTTTGATTTCGTCATTTTTCCTCCGATTTACAGACGTTATATTGCAAAAAATTTTCGTGAATGTTAAGGAAAATGTGTGAAAAATCGCGGGCGTTACAGTTGGGCACCAGGCAGCGGTGAGGCTAGGCCCATCGAAATCGCCTCCAAGCATTGATTCAGCAAGGCCCATACCTTGCCTTGTCATTGCAGCCAGGGGCAGCACTGCCAGAGGCAAAGCCTCTGGCGGGGCATGGATGAAGTTTTGGCCTCGGTTGTCCACGGAGAGGCAACAAGGCCAGGCCCAGCGGAATTGCCCCCAGGCGGCAATCTAGTGAGGCCCACCTTTCGCCCCGCCGTGGCAGCCAATAGTCACGCTGCCAAAGGCGAGGAAGGCCTTTAGCCATTAGTTGGGAAGAATACCCACTCTGCGGGTTGTCGATTCCAGTTCGGGCCCAAGTTAGATTACCCGACCCATTTGGCCAGGCCGTTTTTTTTTTAAAAAAGAGATATTTTTGAACCGGGTCCGATTTAGGTACTTGCACTTGTGAGGAAAAAAATTTAGGAAAATTGCTATTTGACCCAAAAATATTCATGAGTCTTTGACCAAGTTTCAAATCAGGAAAAATTCTCAAAGTTTATTAAATGACCCATTTACCTCTTGTAGTTAAATTATCGTGTAATATTCACTTACCTGACTTTGGGGCTCCAGTTTAGGGGCCTATGAGTGGTCTTAAAAAATTAAGAAAATTCCTAGTGAGAGTTTAATGTGTACCCTAAATATATACCAAAACACAATGAGAAAAAATAATCGTAAATGAATAAGTGACTATTTTACCCCTAGGGTTTAGGGTAAACTATTAGGGTCAGTTCAAGGGGTTCACGACCCTGTCAAATGCTAGAAAAATTACCCCAGGTCCATGACGTTAAGGAGTACCCTTGAGATCAATTACTAACCCATTAGAGTTCATAAAAGCCCTAAATAAATTTATAGAAATACTGTTTTGAGTGAACCACCCACAATCATGTTAATGGAAGCGCGAGTAAGTTTAAGAGTAGAACCTTAGGAGTGGACAATTACATAAAATCAATGGAAGGGTAGTGAGATGACCAAAATGACCCAAGGGAGAGTAACATGCCCTAGGTAGTAGAATTACCCTAATTCCCTTGGAGGCAGTCTATCCTATTTTTTCTGGAACAGATACCCTAGCTCAAGGAGAGTTAGAGGTACCCTAAAATAATAAAGGTTTTTATATGGAAGGGATGTGACTAGTATATATGTGGCACGAAGATCTTTACAGGTCATAGTGTCACGGGAAACAAGGGGAATAACCCTCATTCCTAGGGTTTAAGGTAGCACATTATACATGTTTATAATGCAGCGCATCAATCTACTAGGGTAGTATATACATAACTTGTATGATGCATTGAAGTTATTTACATTCTTGGGCTTCAATTTATCTAGCCCTAGCCTTGTAAATGAGTGAAATGGGGCTCTAATTATTATATATAGACTTGTGCGATTTAGTGTTATTTATGTTGTTTACTCTAATGCATGCTTTATTATTGATGCATTAATTTATAATGGTAACCTGAGATTAATGAAGATTAATCAAAAGAGATTAGTTGCCTTTTGGATTGGGGGGAGAACACTTAATCAAGATAAAGATTAAAATACCATCAATGGGGTTTGGGGCCGGTTCATGGAGTGAACAGGGCCTTGACATGGAAACTTACCTTGGTTAATGAACAGAGGGTAGGTATAGGAGTTTACCCTAGTTTCATGGAGACTAATAGGATTTGGGATATTCTCTAGGTCATAGCTCATTGGATGAGCTATTTATTGGCCCAATTTACAATTTGAAGAGGACTCAATTGGTTGGATAAATACTTGACTGGATAAAAATAATTGAGTCTTAAGTTTCGAATGTTTGGGGAAGTCAATGGTCATAAAGACCTTAGACTTCTATGAGTTACATTATTTATGTCTTTGAAGACATTTCTTTCAGAGTTGGGAGGGTGGAGATTGTGATACTTGCACACTTTCTTCATTGCCACTACGGTTTGGGTATTGGCTAATGAGGTCTACCACGGGTCTCCCGCAGGTCTTCACAGGACCATATAGTATTGTTAAGTAATTTACTCCAATGTTGGAATTTAGTATTTGGGGATTTCTTCGAAAGTCGAGTTATCTCTAAGTGAACACATATTTATATTATGTTAAACCTAGAGTTGGGTTAGAACAACGAAGGGTACGTAGTTAGAATCATGTGTCATTCTAGTTGACATATGATTTGTTTGTCTATTCAAGGGATTAGACAATGTTATTAATTATTGAACAAGATTGGTAAGATAATTAATGACATTGATTGTTATTCTTTGTCAGCTAGCACAAGTGGAATAATTAAAGGACTTGCATAAAATACAAGTTGATTAAAAATACTTAAGCATTACATATTTGATGTTATGCTTTTTGAAATACTGTACTTTCTAAGTATAACTACATATGGACCAGATTTTATTGGAAACATTGGAGATGTTGTCTAATGAGTATGTAGGCAACTAATATCAGGTTATGTTGGCCTAATATGAAAAACATTAATAAAATCTTTAGTTCTTTCGGAAATTCTTCTCCTGCGGGTGGAGACATTCTGTTGTTGTTTGCTTAGTTGTAGGTTATTTAGGCGAGGACAAATGAGACCAGGATAGGTGAACATGGGATGTAGTTCCTCATTTCTACATTTCTAGTAAATAATTATATCTTTGACATGAGAGTCAACTTAGTTATTTATTTTCAGACTGATGACAAACTTGTACTTAGATGGATGATCTATTCTTTATGGATTTTTGAGACGTGTAATAATATCATATGATCTGATATTCGTATTTGTGAACCCTAGTTATCATGCTATTTAAAATAGTTTTTAAAAATCCGGGCCATGACAAAAATAGTTACCGTGGGAGGAGGAAATCGAGGGAGGAGTCACGAGCTGCATTGGTGGGGTGGACAACAACTAGCTACTCATTGATTGGAGGCCCTAGGAAATTACAAGAGTCGTAGTGGATGGAAGAAGTGAGGGAAGGCCGTTGGGGGATGGATCAGAGTCTGGAGAGCCCTTCAGAGGATAGATGACTTCCTGTTGGACTAGAGAGCTGTTGGACGTTGACAACGGGTGGAAGAGATGAAATGGTAGGATGTGCGATTGTGGACTGCCTAGTACACAGTAACCAGGCTGGGTTAGCTGATTAGGGGGCTAGGTTAGCTGATTAGGTTTAGAAGGGTGTTTATATACTCATCAATGCATATAGCCATAGACACAGACATGCATAGTCCATAGCTGCCTATGTTTAAGGCCTAGAGTAAGTAAAATGTCTGAAGCGACCTTGTCGGGGCGGACAAAGAAAAACTATTCATTTAGTTACGGACGGATGCAACTATGGATGGATGATAGACATAAAATGTCCGGTTACACTCCTATTGCCCTCCCTCGGGCAAGTGCCTTCATTAGCTAGGTTTCTTTTATCCTTGTCCAATTAGATCAAATCAAATCAGATGATCAAATCAATCCAATTTAGGGTTATCTTCAGCTTGGTATCAAAGCAAGCATGGTAGACGGGCCAACGGGCTTAGTTGATGCTTGCCTTGACTGGCCTAGTATTGTGAACCCACTTTCCCGCTTACCCGATTAGTGATTTTCCATTAAACGGACTAAATAAATTACCAAAAATTTATAAATATTTTAGAACGAAAATTGATGGTGTTAAACATGTAAGATCCAATTGTGTACATTACTTAAGGATGTCTGCCCCCTTAAGTAACACATGTCGTTAGATTTCAATTTGATTGCCCGAGAAGCCCCAACTCACACAATTGTGCGTAAACCCAAGCTCAAGTAAACGGGGCTCAATAGAAAATGTACACAATATACAATTAATGTTTGTTGAAAATGTAAAAGATAATTTTTCACGACCTAGATTTTTAAAACCCTTTTTAAAAAAAGGACACATGATCAATCACGATAATTTTTTTTCTTTAAATCAAATCAAATTGATCGACTAAATATCGAGGTCATGAAAACTCAGGTTCACAAATATGAATATCAAAATATATGATATTATTACACGTGCCAAAATTCGATGAATAGCATGTTAACCCTTTAAGTACAAGTCTGCCATCTATCCGAAAATAAACAACCAATTAAAGTTGGCTCTTATGCCAGTAATTACAATTACTTACAAGATTGCATAAGTAAGAAACTAGATCCCACTAGTGCAATGTCATCCTCAAACGCCCACCGACGTCCTGATCTCACAACGTCCTCATCTAAAGAACCTGCAACCAAACAAGACCAAACAACAGCAAAACATCTCCTCGCCTTGGAGGAGCATTTCCAAAAGAACAAAAATATTAATTAATGTTTTCGGATTGGGCCAACATCACCCGATGTTAGCTGCATATGTTCTCATTAGACAACATCTTCAATGTTTCCCACAAGATCAGATCTAGACGTAGTTTTGCCTAGAAACTACAGTATCCTATGAAGCATAGCATCACATGTGCAATGCTTAAGTATTTTCAACCAACCTACATTTTATGCAAGTCAATTAATCGTTCCACTTGTTCTAATTAAACAAGAAATATCAAACAATATTATTAATTATCTCTTGAACCATTGTTCCATAATTAATATCCCCGTCTAATCCCAGAGACAGACATACACATCATATGTCAACCTAAGTGACAAATGATACACTCACCATAGACCACTTGCAAAGGTAAATCCATGATGAAACCATGGAATCCATCATGATGTACCATATCCCAATCTAGCCCCTAAGGACCTGACTGGAGGGGAAGGGCATGACCTATAACTGCACCTAAACAGAAGTGGTGAGAGACGCCAACCAAGCAGGATGTCAGTGACTCTTACTACGTGTATACCAAATGATCCGTAATAGATCGATGGTGAGCCCAGCTCACGCAGAGCTCCATCTAATGGAGAGGTGTAACTACATGGTCAAATCAATAGATCCTCAATAGAGTGGATACTTACAAAAACCATACTGAACCCTGTCTTGTTCATCAACAAGCAAGGATTCCGAATGACTATCCCAAACCCTATCAGTCCCTTCTAGACTAGGATTAAAACTCAAAAATATCATCAGTTCATTAACCAAGACAAATCATCTGGTCAAAGGCCTTGTTCACTCTATGAACTAGTCCCATACCCCACTTAGGGTATTTTAGTCTTTATCTTTATTAGGTGTTCTCGCTCAATCCAAAGCTATCTAACCCCATTGATTAATCATTCATTAATCTTAAGCTAGTGATAAATTACTATCACAACATCAATAGTAAACATCAAATTAATGAATAAGGTAAACAATACAGACCCACACAGGTCCAAGCATATCATAATATCAAGAACCAAACTTAATAATGATATTAGAAATGTTCGCACTCTCGTGCCCTAACCTTCTATGGGTTAGCTGATTAAACTTTTATAAAAATGGTTCATAAGGCACCTAAGGGCATTAAGGAAACTATCTCACCTTGGACATGTTCCTCTCCATTTTCGGGTAAGTCTATGACCTCTCAAGAGGTTTCAATATCACATTGGCCCGTTAATTTCATTCACGCAAATGCGGGCTAGTCTGCTCATAGGGGCATTTCTATCATTTTTTAGGGCTTCCCTGAACCCTAATAGGTCCAAAACTAATCTCAGGGGTACTCCCTGCCGTTATAAACCTGAGGTAATTTTCTTGCCATTTAATGGGGTCGTAAACCCCTTGAACCGACCTTGGTTCAATTAACAGCTTTACCTTAACCTTAGGGATAAAATAGTCAATTATCTACTAACTCGGATTTTACCCCAACTTTTGGCTTAGTCTAGATTTAGGGTACACATGAACCTATCACAGAAATTTTTCTTAATTTTTAAACACACTCATAAGCCCTTGAATTGAAGCCCATAAATTAGGTCATTAAAAATTGTTCTACGATTCAACTCATAAGGGTAAATTGGTCATTCTAAAGATTTTGGGATTTTTCCTTGATCTTAAGTTTGGTCAGGAGACTCATGAAAATATTTTGGGTCCAATGGTAATTTTTTAAAAAAAATTGGAATGTAAAAGTCTTTGAACTGGACCATATATATATATATATATATATATATATATATATATATATATATATATATATATATATATATATATATATATATATATATATATACTAGACTGAACCCGGGCCACACTCAAGCTAGCCGAGTCTAGGACCTGAGTGGGTCGTCTTCTTCCCTTCTTGCCAATACGTGCTGGCCTCCGGCGTGGCGATGCACCGCATAACCTAAGCCAAATAAAATTTAAGTTTGTATGTTCAACCCTTTTAATTAATAGGATCGGGTGTTCGCACAATCTTTTCAAGTTTAGGGTCAAAGCCGACACAACCGTTTTGACTCGACCCTTTTGACATGCCTACCGCAAACCACACAAAAATTGCATTATGCTTCAACAAAAAGGTGGGTTAAAGTACCAAGATTGTGGAGACTATGGTGTTATATTTGGGTGCCCTAATGTGCTTTAAAGCTTAAAGCAAAGCAGGAGCATCATATCGGTGGTGCAAAACTTCATGCCATTTGTAATGCCCAAGATTTTTCATCACAATTTCTTTAAAATTCAAGGAAATTTTTTGTAATATAATGGCTGTAAATAGGGAAAAACGACGAATACAAAACATGTGAAAGCAGTTTTATAATTTAAAACATCACACACCATTTTTTCCCAAATAAATTTTAGCTCATTTGATCAAACATCCTCAAGCACTACTCGAAAACAAACATACGAATAAATTGCTATGACATAGACTTTAAATACAAATCTCTCCTATGCATCCCTGAGTACAAGTCCCATAATAGTCCATAGTCTAATCCACATTACAAGTCCAAAAAACATAAACACCTTAATTTTTATCTCACCCAATATAAGAGATCATGAAACAAATAATACTCATAGTGAGTCAAAGATATACCTGAGTCAAAGGGAGTCAATCTACTGCAGAAATGAGCATCTATTTCCAGGAGCTCTCTGTCACAAACCTGAAAAACCTCCTGAACAATGGGGCTAAAAAAATAGGGTTATGAGTATTTTTATACTCCGTAGGAAAATACCCAGTAGGGAAGTTCTAAACAGTGAAGTCAGTAAGTCCATATATAGATGCGTTCATGCAACTCAAACATGAAGCAAGCAGGCATATAATAGTCATGCACATGCATAAAATCATGCAAAATACATACCATCAAACCAATCTTACACATACACTCTTAATCAGAGTCTTACAAACTTACTCATACAATCATACACTTACTTATACAACTTACACAAACTTATACGACCTTACTCGTACAATCTTACACATAGTCATATGGCCTTACTCGTAGTCTTACTCGTAAACATACGCTTACAGTCTTGCTCAGAATCATACTCTTACAGTCTTACTCGGAAACATACTCTTACAGTTGTACTTAAAATCTTACTCTTATAGTCGTGCTCAGAATCATATTCTTATAGTCTTGCTCATAAACTTATATTTACTGAGAAATATACATACTCACTCATACAATCATACACATTACAACTAATAAGCTCCAGCGTCAAAATGGAAAGGAATGTCATTGGGGCATCACCTTAATCTTTAGGGAGTGACTAGACGCCGTGGACTTTTCTGAAGGCAAGGCACACCAATGCTCATGGCGCACAAGATCAAACAGGTAAGAGAAGTTCCATGATACTACTTACTTGAGCGCGCAAACATAAACACCCACACTTAGGGGTCATACAATTGCCCACAATTTAGGGGTCTTATAGTGCCAGAGCCACTCTTGGGCAAAAATCATATAGTGCCACTCTTCAGCAGAAACATACAGTGCCATTCTTGGGCAGAATCATACAACGCTCTCAATAGAGCATCAAACGTCTGGGCTTAATATAGTACACAGACCAAATCGAAAACATACATCGCTCTCAACAAAGCATCAGACGTCTGAGGCTCAATACAGTACACAGACAACATCTCCTTGGATAAACACCATGGTAAGACATGAGAAATGCTCAACCGACTCATTATCAACTAGCTCAAACACAGAACTTAATCTGTCGAAACCCTCAGGTCTCAAACTCACAACGCTATCATTAGCTTTGCTTATAATTCAAATTTAAATTAAGTAACTTATACGGTACAATTACGCCACAAAAACTCTCAAACATATAGTGCTCCACTGATCAAACTGAAGCTGAGCCCAATCCAAAACCCTAGTTTGTCAGGGCAGCAGACTTCACTTAACCCATCTATCTCATAACATAACAAACTGTACACCAAAATCTTACATATTCAAACAATCTCCACCATCCACCTTATGGCCAACACATCTTACTTGAAAGTAATCAAACTAAGCTCCTCAGAGCCAAACCCAGTTATACCCTCTTACTTATACCTCACTTATTATGCTTACTTTTCACTTCATAAATTGTACATTATGATTGTACAATTATGCAACACTCTTATTGTCTGACAATCCCCCACACACACTCTGATCCAACCAATCCACTCCAATCCTCACGCGTCAAACTCATATCCTCTGTCTTCTATCATACGCTTACACATCCACATTAAACTCTATACCAAATCCTCTGTCACCTCTTACTGTTCATCGCTCATACTTCTGCCCACACACATACACATCCATCGCACAAGCATATAGCCATCATACATACGTATGTCCATCACACATTTGTATAACATACACATACTTCCATGCATAGCTTACTAACATATTTGCTAGCCATCACTAGCATACATATAATCTACATACATTAGCTTACCAACGTACTCACTAGCCATCACTAGCACACACATAATCCACATACATTAGCTTACCAACGTACTCGCTAGCTATCACTAGCACATACATACACATCCATACACATAGCTTACCAACATATTCACTAGCCATCACTAGCACATACATACACATCCATACACGTAGCTTACCAGCATACTCGCTAGCTATCACTAGCACACACACAATCCACATACGTAGCTTACCAATAAACACGCTAGCCATCACTAACATACACATACTTCAAATATACTTACAGCCCACATGCATGTCATATGCATTTCAACATGATATAATTTATCCTCTTACATCATGCAAACAAATCATAATTTAACATCCAGAACATTGAATCATACAATCCTAGCATGTTGCTACTCATTCAAAGCATGCTATTATAAAATTACAAGTTCAAAGCTCCCCTACCTCGTAATCATGATGTTTGATGACAAACACATGACGGTGGCAGTGTCGGTGGCAAAGTTGGAGGCCAAAAGCATTGCTAGGTTGAGAGAGCTACTGTCTTGAGGGTTTAGGAATCACCGGAACTACTCATGGCTAAATGGAGTGTTAGAAGACAATGCGGCAAAATCTGCAATCCATGGAGGGACACTAGGGCAGTCGGGAGAAAAGTCATGCCAACATAAGTGGCAAGTGCGACCAAAAGTCGAGATGGACTCACTGAAGTTTGGCCAGCAGCGGAGAATTACTCGGTTGGCCATAAGACATCAAAATTGGCCAAGGAAAGCACCCAACGGTGTCAATTTTGCATTTACAAGGGCCCATATAAGGGCAGAGAGCATGGGGTGACACTTGAGGATGGAGGATAGGTGGAGGAGGGCTTTGATGTCGACTCCATTCAGTGGAAAGAGCCATCCAATGGTCAGGCGGCACAAATACGATGCCTAAACCCTAAATCACACGCACGACTACATGAACACGCGACCCATCGGGGCGGGGGAGAAGGTTGGACAGATGCAGCCCAAGTCTCAGAAGGGTGGTAGGGCCATGCCCAAGGGTGGTGACTAACAAAGACTACCTTTGTCGTTGTCGTGTCGTGGTAGGCCGACTAGAGGCCAATCAGTGTCCGACGGGGGTAGGACGATAAAAAGGCAAGAAGTGGCACTTTGTATAGCGTTGTTAGACACATAATCAACATAGGGGGAGCCTAGCTCATGTCAGAAAAAGAGGGGAGGTACCGCTCTAGGGAAGACATCCATCTCTAGGCTGAGACCTGCTGAACTAAGGTGAACCAGAGGGTGTTCGACATCCAACAACACTATTGTGGCCCAAAATGGGCAGAAAACCTAGGGGATACAGGGAGGAGCAGGGGTATCGGCAGCTCTGGCTAGCTCTGTCGTGGCCCTAGCAGCTAGGAGGAGCTATACCTGGCCAGAGGTGAAGGCCAATGGCAGTGGCGACACACCAAACACACAACACTATGAGGAGCAAAGACCCTATTTTTTGGACCGAGCATAGCAGCCGGGAAAGAGATGAAAATCTAGTTTTGACAAAGCTGAGGGGACGAAGGCTGAACTAGGCCTTGAGGGGTGGCCCACTGGCTCCACCGGACCAAGGTGGAGCCGGACGGAGGTCCGGTCGGGTATGGCTGGCCGTTGGCAGCCACTATTTCATCAAAATAGAGCACCGGCAGAAAAGTAGGGCAAAGGGGGGAAAAGGAGTGGTGCGGCAGAGGAGAGGCCCACTGGGGTTGGGAGGGGTGGCCTCCCACCATCGCCGTCCCAAGGCAGAGCCATGGGCGGCTGGCCGGGCCTTGCCGGACCACGGCGGCGACAAAACAACACAAAACAGAGAAAGGGAGGGCTAACTGGGAGAGACGGAGCGGAGCGGCTGTGGGGGTCGGGGCTGTGGCCCCCTGCTGTCGCACCACCGAGGCGGAGCTGGTGGTGGAGTCCCTGTGGCCCACTGGCAACCAGAGGCTAGGGACAAAGAAGCCCAAGGGGGGTTGTCTCTTCCATACGGTTCTGGATTGGGCTCGGCCGAGCCTGAGCTTGAGCCTTATTTTCTTTCTTTTTTCTCCTTATCACTTCTCCCGTGACCTACGATTGAACCCCATACCTGACTTTACTTGTACAAATACAGAAAATTATAGAAAAATTCAGGACATTACACCATTATGAAAGTTTCTTTATTTTTTAACCCTCTTTCAAGCCACTTTAAGCTCCTTTTGTTACCCATCCAAACAACACCATGTTTTTTTATAATAAATTAGAAAATAATTTATATAATACTCTTTTAATTCTAAAGTAAGTGTCCTATTTAATGTTTTTAAAAAAATTAAAATTAATTTATTTTACAAAACTAAATAAGACACTTATTTTATGACAGAGGTAGTACATATTTGTCCTGATGGTGTTGGCCTGTATTCGTCACATACATAGTGAAAGACCAAACAAAAATGGAAAAACTAAGGAAGATTAATATTTTTTAACAATACACACAATAACCATAGTTGAAAGCACTACAACAAAAATGACTATTAGCGACGCTTTTAAGCGTTGCTAATAGTCCTAAAAACATCGTTAATAGTTATTAGCGACGCTTACAAAGCGTCGCTACATGTGTCGATAAAAACGGGGTCGCTATTGCTCTTTAGCGATGTTTACGGCATATGTCGCTAATAATAGAATATTAAAAAATTAAATATCTTTTTTAAATATAATTTATTTTAAAAAAAATTATAAATATAAAATGATTATTAGCGACGTTTGTAGTTATACGTCGCTAATAGTATAATATTAGTGACATATGTAAAACGTCGTTAATGTAGAAAAAAAAATAAAATAAAAAAATTTATTTACCACTATTAGCGATGCACTTGAAGTGCGTTGCTAACAATTTTTTTAAAAATTAAATAAAAAATATAAAAAATATTTAAACATTAGCGACGCACTTGAGGTGCGTCGCAAAAAAAAATTTAAAAAAAAATTAAAACATACCAAACCGGGTTGGACTTGCTGCTGACCCGGTTTGGACTTGTCGCTGCGGAACCGAGCAAGCGGCAACGGGGAGCAGGAGTGGGGTCCCGGAGCATGGAGCGGGGAGAGGGCCGCCGGACCGGAGCGCGGGGAGAGGGCTGTTGGAGTGGAGCGCGGGGAGAGCGCCGCTGGAGCGTAGCGCAGGGAGAGGGCCGCCGGAGCGGGGCGCGGGGAGCTGGAGCGGAAGCGGAAGCAGAAGCAGGGAGCGGAAGTGGAATCGGGGATCGGAAGTTGGGCGCCGGAGCAGGGACTGGGGAGCCGAAGTGGGGCACCGGAGCAGGGAGGGGGAGCGGGGCACGGGGGTTTGGTCAGTGACGACCCGCAGAAGCGGGTTGTCTTCAAAGGTGATTTTGGAGGCAAAAAATGTTGCCTTCCTCCATCCGGTGAGGCCCGCCGGCTCCCAGACTCTAGAAGATCTTCCGCCCACCGGCAAGCACGCAGCCGCCCACCAGCTCCCAGCCTCCAGCAGCCGCTTCCACTGTCCGGTTTGTAGGAGATCGCCTTGAGGGTGAGGGAATCGGGCGGACAAACGACGAAGAGAAGAGAGAGCCACGGTTGGGGAAGTTGCAGGCAAGTAGGGGACGGCCGCCAGAAGTTGCAGACAGAGGGACGGCGAGGCGGCCGTTTATAAAGGCAGGGCAAAAATTCACCCGAGCGGGAAATTTTGCGCCCGGGTGAATTTTCGCTCGCGTATAATGTGTAGCGACGCTTCTAAAAGAAGCGTTGCGAAAAGATTTTAAATTAGCGACGCCGATGTATCCGCGTCGCTAATAAGGATAATATTAGCGATGCTCTACCACGAGCGTCACTATTAGCTTCGATATTTTAATTTTAAAAAAATTATTACCGACACTCCTTAGTAAACGTCGTTAATAAATTTCTTATTGGCGACGTGTAGATAAAACCGTCGCTATTAATGGTTCTATTAGCGACACTCAGTTACGAGCGTCGCTAATAGTATTTTTTAATATATTTTCCTCTCTCCACCCTCTCTCTTCTCTCTCTCTCCTCCATCTCTCTCTCTCTCTCACTCCTCCCTCTCTCCTTCCTCTCTCTCCTACATCCCTCTCTCTCTTCCCCCTCTCTCCCTCTCTTCCCTCTCCACTCTCTCTCCTTCCTCCTCTCTCTCCTCCATCTCTATGCTCTATCTCCTCTCTCTCTCCTCCCTCTCTCTCTTCCTTCTCCTCTCTCTCTCCCCTCTTCTCTCTCTCTCTTCCCACCCCTCTCTTCTCTCTCTCTCTCCCCTCCCCTCTCTCTCTTCCCTCTCCTCTCTCTTTCTCTTCCCTCCCCACTCTCTCTCTCTCTTCTCTCTCCTCTCTCTTTCTCTCCCCTCCCTCCCCTCTCTCTCTCTTCCCTCCCCACTCTCTCCTCTTATTTCAAATTTTAAAATTTTTTTATTATTTAAAATTAATTTTTAAAAATAAAAATACTAATAGCGACGTATAGTTGTATACGTCGCTATTAGTTTATGTATTAGCGACGTATAATTATATATGTCGCTATTAGTCTATGTATTAGCGACGTATAATTATATACGTCGCTAATACATGTACTAATAGCGACGTATATCACTATACATCGTTATTAGCATTTCATTGTAATTTAATTTTTTTATTTTTAAAATAAAAAAATTAATAAAAATTTTAAAAAAATCAAAATAAAATTTCTCTCTTCCCTCCACTCTCTTCTCTCTCTCTTCCTTCTTCCCCTCTCCTCTCTTCTCTCTCTCTCTCTCCCTCTCTCCCTCTCCTCTCTCTTTCTCTCCCTTCTCTCTCTCCTCCCCCTCTCCCTTCTCTCTCTCTCTCTTCCTTCCCCTCTCCTCTCCTCTCCTCTCTTTCTCTCCCATTTCCTCTCCTCTCTCTCTCCCCTCTCCTCTCTCTTTCTCTCCCTTCTCTCTCTCCTCCCCCCTCTCCCTCTCTCTCTCTCTCTCTCTCTCCTCCCTCTCTCTCTTCCTTCTCTCTCCTCCCTCATCTCTCTCCTCCCCCACTCTCTCTCCCTCTCCTCTCTTTCCCTCTCTCCCTCTCCTCTCTTTCCCTCCCACTCTCCCCTCTCTCCTCTCTCTCCCCCCTCCCTCCCTCTCTCCTCCCCCACTCTCCTCCCTCTCTCTCGCCTCCCCTCTCTCCTCTCTCTCTCCCACCTCTCTCCCCCTCCCTCCCTCTCTCTCTCCCCTCTCCTCTCTCCTCTAATTTCAATTTTTTATAAATTTTTATTTTTAAAAATTAATTTTGAAAATAAAAAAGTAAAATAAAGTAAATACTAATAGCGATGTATAGCAATATACGTCGCTAGCAATATACGTCGCTATTATTCGAGGTATTAGCGACATATAATTATATACGTCGCTAATACATGTACTAATAGCGATGTATATTCCTACACGTCGCTATTAGTATTTTTTTAAATTATTTTTTTATTTCAAAAAATAAAAAAAATTAAAAAAATCAAAATAAAATCCTCTCACCCCCCTCTCTTACCTCCCCTATCCCCTCTCTCTTCCCTCCCCTATCCCCTCTCTCTTGCCTCCCCTCTCCTCTATCTCTCCCCTCTCCTCACTTCCCTCCCCTCTCCTCTCTCACTCTCTCCCCTCTCCTCTCTCTCTCTCTCTCCTCTCCTCTCTCTCCCCTCTCCTCTCCTCTCTCCCCTCTCCTCTTCTCTCTCTCTCCCCTCTCCTCTCCTCTCTCTCTCCCCTCTCCTCTCTTTCCCTCTCTCTCTCCCTCTCCTCTCTTTCCCTCCCTCCCTCCCTCTCTCTCTCCCTCTCTCTCTCTCCCCTCTCTTTGCCTCCCTCCCTCTCTCTCTCTCCCATCTCTCTCTCTTCCCTATCTCTCCTCTCTCTCTCCACCCTCTCTCTCTCTTCCCTCTCCTCTCTCTCCTATCTACTTACACACTATCCTCTAATTTTAAATTTTTAATATTTTTTTATTTTTTAAAATTAATTTTAAAAATAAAAAAATAATTAAATAAAAATACTAATAGCAACGTATAACTATATACATCGCTATTAGTATTTTATTTTAATTATTTTTTTATTTTTAAAAATAAAATAATAAAATTTTTAAAAAATTAAAATAAAATTTTAGTAAAAAATAGGTAGTAGCGACGTATAGTATATATGTCGCTATAAGTTCTTATTTTTTATTTTTTTAAAAAAATTGAGAATTATTAGCAACACTCATTTTTAAATGTCGCTATTGTTGAAACTTGTAGCGACGTTTGTAAACATACGTCGTTAATAGTGTTGAAATTTATTTTAAAAAAATTGAAATATATATCTTTTAGTGACGCTTACAAAAGCGTCGCTAATAATGTAAGTATTAGCAACACATAAATAAAAGCGTCGCTAAAAGATTATGTATTAGCGACGTTTGGAGTTATGCGTCGCTAATAGACTATTATTAGCGACACTTAATATTTAGCGTCGCTAATAGTTTTATTTTTTGCGACGGTTTGTTATGTCGTTATTATCACTTTTTAGCGACGTATAGTATTGCGACGCTTATATAAGCGTCGCTAATACCCAGTTTTGTTGTAGTGAAGCACAAGTACTTGCTATTTAAAAAAAAACACAACAATATATAATGACTAAGTGCAACCATAGCCAAAACAAAATAATAACATAAAGTGACATCATAATAACAATAAGGCTAAAATATAATAATATATCTATGAATTACATCATAATGTCTCTAATTACTGTTAGAAGTGGGTTATATGGGTTAAGTCCATTTGGGTATTAAAAGCCCACACTTTGAAGTGAATGAGAATCACACATGTGAATTGGTTAAATGTGTGAATAGTCCTGCATCACCTAGAAAAAAAGTGACGATGTTGGCATATAAGGCATAAGTTTCGCCTTTCAAGTTAGGCCTTTCGGCCACCCCCACTTTTGTGGGGGAGATATATATTGGACCCATGCACCTAGGTTGGCTAACCAACACACGCGTCACCATCGCCGTCCGTCTGGCTTGGTTTGCATCGCACACGTAGTCAGCTGAGCTTGGTAGGGTTGGGTCAACAAGATTATTATTTTTAGGATAAATTTATTTGGTTTTTTCTTAACCCAAAATGAGTCCAATTTTCTTTTCACCAAAATGTGTCGTTAATGGACGGATGCATCCGTTTGAATAGGACTGGCTGTCTTCAACGTGATTTCTTATAAAACACTAAAAATGAATTTTTGCATAATCCTTTAGTAGATTTTTGTCTTGTTGTTTACAAGAGTAATAACATAACACTGGTTTGCTGTATGCGCTATGTGAAGGTGCTTCTATAACGTGTGGTTGATCGTCATATCCTGGGTGGCAGAAGCCCAAGTGAAACCTTAACACTAGTAGGGAGGGCAAATTCTGTCTTAGGGACAAAGTATACACGCTTGATTTGATCATCTTTATTTCTATGAGTTTTTTTCATCACAACACTTACAAATGTACGAAATTTAACAACTACAATGTTTCTCATAATTAAGAAATCAAGTAACTAAAAGATGTATAATATACTTGGTGCTTATGCCGCCGCCAAATGCCTCCTAGATCTTACTGTCAGCCTGACCTACTTAGTACCTACATGATTACCACAAATAACAACGCTGAAAACTAATATCGTTAGTGGTGAACCAAATTTATAAATAACAATGGACTTACCTTTCTAGCGGGAAATAATGAACAATAAAACTAATTAGTTGGAGCCAAATAATACATGCTAAATGCACATATGTTTTAAATCAGTTAAACTTCTACAAAGAACATATAGCATATTATAAGGTGCACTTGGTCCAGATTTATTGAACTAATACAGAATGAACTTGCACTGAATGAAATTTACTCTTCTGTCACAATAATTGCCATAGCAGACATTTAGCATCAAGAGAACTTGAGAAATGCATATAACTTTTATTTTTTTCAATTCAATACAACATTGTACACCTGTAATTGGACATTAATCTTTTATATTTATGAAGATCCACAGAAAATCACATCAATTTAGGTTACACGATGCAAAGTGAAAGATAGTCAAAGAACACGAGAAAGAGAGAGAGAGAGAACTGTGGGATAACTAAAAAAAAGAACAAGTAATTAAACTCCCAGCTGCTTTCGCGTCTTCCCAACAAATAAATCTTTTGATTTGATCCTGCCAGGTATGCAGCCAATTATAGAACCAAACGGAAACTGAGCTACAGCCTCCTTCCTCCCAAGAGAGATTATTGCAATCACCTTTCCTGGCTTGTAACCACTAAATGCGTCTTCAGTACCTCCCTTCAGCAGTATTTTTATGTTCTTAGCAACTAAAAGAGCATGTTTTTCAGCATAAAACCCTTGCTTAATTTCCTGTAATTTCAAAGAAAAACTTATGTTATAAAAAAAACTGAAACAAGAGTAGGCCACCATTTCTCATTGTATAAGAAGGTAAAAATTTATTTTAAATGCATACAGACCCCAACGGGTAGAAGGTAATTTTTGAAAAAGGTAAATTTCATTCTTCATCCAGTCACAAAAATTTTGTGTACAACTCAAATGCAGACAGTAAACACGTCAAAGACACCTTAAATTGAGGCATTCATTAGGTGATAGTGAAGAAATAAGATGATGAAGGTTATTAGATACATATCCCAAAAAGAGATAAACATAAATGAAATTTATTTTATAAACTTATAAATGAGGTATCATAAAATTGTACAAGAAACAAAAAGATTACACTCACAGGTATGTTGGTAATATCTCCAACGGCAAAGATATTCTTATGACCATTGACCCTAAGTTGCTCATCAACCATTAGCCTTCCATCTGAATCCAAACAATTCTTCAAAATAGTCTCCTCAAGCCATGAAGAACCCAATTTTAATCCCGTGCAAACAAAATGGCAATCAGCTGCGATGGTCTCTCCAGATGATGTCACATATGTCCCTTCCTCTGTTTTCGCATCAACGTTCACAGTTTGCCCCAATAGCACATCAACTTTTTTTGACGTCAACCAACCTAAAGTCTTACTAGATGCTTTTGATCCAACAAACTCCATCAGCCGTGAGCCACGGTGAACTATGGTCACCTTCTTGTTCGGGAAGTCAGTTGCAAGCTCTCCAGCTAATTCAACACCTGTGGGTCCTCCTCCAACTATCAATATAGAGTTGGCTGACTTTATTTTCTGGTTTTCTGCAAAGGTATTACAATTTAGAACAACAGTAGATAAATAATTAAAGGGCATGGACAACAGAACTCTACAGACAGTAATTAAATTTGTTGGAGGAGACATGAGTGAACAATTGAGGCCTATACAGTTACCTAAACAAGTATTTCACCTTTAAAATCCCTAGACAATCAGAAACCATTGAATATAACGAAATTTAAAGTCAAACAGATCTATTTATCTGCTAGTTAACTTAAGCAGTTTCGTATGGGAACTGGTTTTAAACTCTTATTTACCGTAACTAAGTAGCATTACTCATCAGCAATTCTCAAAATAACAGCCACTTGATTTCCTAGAATTATGTCTTGGATATGTAATAGAACATTTAAAATGATTACGTAATGCTACTAGGAAATAACGCTTCATAAAGTATGTTGCTTAAAATGAAAGACCAGATTATAGCAAAAAATGCATTGACATGTTTTACCTTCACCAAAATCAGCAAGTCTCTCCATTCTGGTAATAGGCACTCGATAGGCATGCCCTGTTGCTATAATAAGGAAGTCAAATACAATGACACGGCCCTCAGAGGTTCTGACCTCATTTTCCGAAATAGAAGCAGCTGAAGCCAGTATCACTGTCGTATTCTTCAAGTAATCCTTGTGGTTAATCACTGTCCTCTCAGCAAAGGATGGCTCCACTATTGATCTTGGCCATGTCCATGGAATCTCAAAGTACTCCTTTCTGTTACACCATGAGATATTTTTCAGAATGGCATCTGTAAAAATGTTGGCAGTCCACAAAGACCATATGGCATGGATGCAGTCAAGGTTGCAACTAATGCTTCACGTTTGTGTTGTTCCAGTTTCATTATACCAAACAGTTTATGGACTTTTGAGTTAACAAATCAGATATAATGATCCAAATTTTCATTAAACTGACCATACAAATCTAACACGACTGCGGTGTCCTGATTGCTGAGGTCAGCAGCCAATCTTGACAGCAAACTTATAAAACATTTAAATGCAAACTCAATGCTGTTATTACCTTTGAAGCTAGGACTAGATTACCAAGTATTTATATATATATTGATTAAAATATATGACAGAATTAACTAAAGTGGCAGAAATTCATATATTTTTATTCAAATAATGAATGAATGAACTGAAATGGCAGAACACTTTTCTTTTAATCGCTTTCCTCCATGGGTTGCAGTATCAGAGAAAATTCAAAAGGTTTTAATCATAATAATAAATGTTTTTTTTGGCATGACATAATTATAAATGGTTGAACAAAGTTAAATCTAAGAACCTTTTAGGTTATAATGGTTTTCAAACAAATGAATTCTCGTCAAGTGAAAGCCATGTACTCATACTCTTATAGTAAATAAACATGTTTACTTCTTATACTTTTGGGTGTTGTACAAGCAAAAACTACACCATCATGCTTTATTGTGAAAAGAAAATTGGTTACCTTGATGCTAACTTTGTCTTGGAAGATGATCATACCAAAATTTCTCTTATAAATATTATTCAAAACGACTCTGGGTAGTGAGGAAAGACATATGATGATGATGACAACGATGATGTCGATGACAATTATTATTAGAATGCACTATTCCCTTGTTAGAATGTTGAATAATGAAGGATATCCAGCATAAGTCTTTTTTTCATATACATATCCAGCATAAGTCAATTACACAATATTTTCTCACATGGATCCTACAGATAATAACTGCAATACAGATCCATATAGCCAACACCAAATGGTGGGACAAGGAGTAGCTGATCATGACAGATGAGAAATATGAAAAGCCTGCAGTCCTAGGTTCTTAGGTTTACTTATCAAAAGAAAAAAAAAGTGGCCCTAATTGTTAATAGAAATTTTCTTCCAATATTTACATACGGTATCTTCTTAGCAATTTACATGATTTACAGCATTGTTATAAGAATAAACCAACAATCCACTTTAAAACTGCTTCTTAAATGTTATTTAACATCTTGTTAACTGAGAAAAGATGATCCTTGAACAGAACGGCGGCTGAACCTACTCTACTAGCTGTCTGTCACTCATGCCATGTGTCTGTAATCTAAGCTAGTAACTAATTATTTCTCCAACTTGCTTATTAAGACATATTTGTTTCTTATTCTAATTTGATTATTTAGCTACATGCACAGTTTGCGGGAAAAAATTCATTAAAGGATTTGCTAATAAAATCATCCCATATCAGCAAGCAATCATGCAATTTCAACAGAAAAAGAGAGACTTGCGAAAATACTGTGCCTGAATTTAAATGAAAAATATCAGTCTAAAAATTAACAATATAAAATTCAGCGAAATATGTTTCAAATCAATATAGTAGAACAACAATTCTCAAATTGTCATCAAGAAATTGGGCAAACTCAATGTGAACTGCAGTTTTCCAAGTGAACAATATTTTCATCAATAATTATAGAACGAAGAAGCTTTTTTTCAAAGTCTGAAAGCTTTTTTTTTTGTGCGTGGCTGCATACTAAACCTGAAAGCATCACATAACACATTTCTTAATTGACCAGAGCGTGGATTTCTTCCTAGTAATATCAAATATCAATCATATACAAATTCCTCGGTATAATATAAAGGGGCAGATCATTTCAATAAATAGTTTTTTTACAACCATTTGATGAGCGCATCCCAAACATCTCTTTGCTGCCACAAGGATTAAAGAACATATAAAAAGTAAAAACAACAACGGAGATCAATCCACTTACGGGTCAATAAGAAAGACGCTTGCATAATTCTGAAGAGCTTTGGCAACAAATGCCCCGGCAATCCCACCTCCAATTACCACAACGCGCTTCTTCTCTGCCGGACCTTCAAAGAAGGCCATTTCCAATCTCAAGTATCCAACCAAACGCGACCCAGATGACCAAAATTGGATGCAAAGCAGCCAAAAGGCAGGGGAGAGCAGAATCCAGAGACAAAACCACAAAAACCTTAGCGCCTGTCAGAATGCTGCAGGGGACTGGTTCGAGCTTTTGGGACGGTTGGCACGCATATATATCTTTGTATCTCCAAAAAACACCCAAACAAGAAGCCGTAATCTTTGTGTCTGTTGGCGGGTTCTTTTCACACCAAATTCCACTTCCTTTGAGAAGTATAAACCGCTTTAACTACCTTTTGTACAATGCAAGCTGGATGGCGGCTGGTTATTAAGATGTAAGAATGATTAGATGTGCTTAACGTGAAATCTGCATCGTGGGGCCGAAACGAAAGTTGAATTTGGATCCCTGTATATTTTAATGGTTTTTTTGTTAATAATATATTTTAATGTGAGGAAAATGATAAGGGAGTTGGTTTTTTATGTTTATCTATCGATTAGAGCACCTTGGTGGAGGAAGCATTTTGTATGCTCTTTCTTTAACATGAACTAAATTTAAAGAATACGTTTAAAATGTACCTATTTTTTAGATTAATGGTACATATACTAAGCGCATGTTAACGTAAATTTAAGCTAACATATACATCGTCAATCTAAAACGTAAATACTTCTTAAACATTCCTTGAATTCAGCTCACTGTCAAAGCACAGCATAAAATCGTAAAACATTTTTTGTGTATGTTGGTCAATAATATTAACTATTTCACTATAAGACCTGAATGAGGACAGCTTGAATGTCTGAAAATGAAAATGACAAGGATGAGGGAAGACTTTTGTTGTTGAAGGGGATATGATGAGTGATGAATCTAGTCCACGTCCATTTAATAAATTTAATGGCTGACCAGTGATGAGTGCTGATCTGTGATGCTCAAATTTTCGCGGGACGCGTTCAGCGTAGAAAGCATGGTGTGGTATTTTTTACCAATCTAATAACGCGGTTTCTCACTTTATAAAAGGAGTCTTATTTAGGTGCGACTTCGTGAGCCCTGATCCGATGGCTGATGCTATTTAGGTGTAATTAAATTTCAAATAATGTGAGTTGTCGGATATAATCTAACAACTTAAGTGGAGTCCTGATCCGATGGCTCATAGAGTCTAAATTCAGTCACGATTGTATGAACTTAGGCTCACCTAAACTTTTATTCTATGAAAGAGGCCATTGGAATAACAATATTCAGGCAAAAAAGTTTATATGAGCCTAAATTCCCACGCTTCTATGTGAGCCCAAACATGATCAATTGTCAAATTAAGATCCAACTGTGCAAGAGAGCATAAAACCAAATGCCCCCTAAGTTATATACATCATTAGATCAAAATCCGATAGTGTGTGATACCCAAGCTTATGAAGTTGTGCATGCGCCCAACCTCATATAAACAAGTTCATATTTGAGATATTAACTTTATAGGATAAATTCTTAAATAGGGAATCTAACCCATACGCCTTAGGAAGCATTTTTATTATTTCCCACTAATAGTGAACCCAGCGTGAACAAAACATTGGAGCCTTTGATATTTGAGATTGATGGTGCACATGGTAGTATATTGATGCAAATATGTGTTATCATATGCGTCGTCGATTTCATGCATAGAGGGCTCCCATACGTTCCTTAATTACATGCACTGGGTGTGTTGTCGGTGAGGAGCATAGAAAATGCTTCATATGCCCTACCAACCTATACAAGCCAAGGAAAACTGCTTTAACTCACGGGCTATTATCCACAAAATAATCCAGGGCTTTGGATCTAAATTCAGTCGCGATTGTATGAACTTAGGCTCACCTAAACTTTTATTTTATGAAAGAGGCCATTGGAATAACAATATTCAGGCAAAAAAGTTTATTTGAGCCTAAATTCCCACTCTTCTATGTGAGCCCAAGCATGATCAATTGTCAAATTAAGATCCAACTGTGCAAAAGAGCATAAAACCAAATGCCCCCTAAATTATATACATCATTAGATCAAAATCCGATAGTGTGTGATACCCAAGCTTATGAAGTTGTGCATGCGCCCAACCTCATATAAACAAGTTCATATTTGAGATATTAACTTTATAGGATAAATTCTTAAATAGGGAATCTAACCCATACGCCTTAGGAAGCATTTTTATTATTTCCCACTAATAGTGAACCCAGCGTGAACAAAACATTGGAGCCCTTGATATTTGCGATTGATGGTGCACATGGTAGTATATTGATGCAAATATGTGTTATCATATGCGTCGTCGATTTCATGCATAGAGGGCTCCCATACGTTCCTTAATTATATGCACTGGGTGTGTTGTCGGTGAGGAGCATAGAAAATGCTTCATATGCCCTACCAACCTATACAAGCCAAGGAAAACTTCTTTAACTCACAGGCTATTATCCACAAAATAATCCAGGGCTTTGGATCTAGTTGATTATTACTATTTATTCTCTCTATTTTTTATTTTTTAAATAATAAAAGTATTCGAGTTTATAAGACCCAATTAGAAGGGGTAAGGCAACCCACTGCTAATTCCCTCGAGTATGGGTGTTAACGAGTTGTGCCTACTTGTCGAGCAGAGCATGCTTGGCTAGGACACAACTCGTGTCAAATTGAGATCGACTTGAGCTTGGCTCGAACTTGAATAGACTCGATCGAGTTCAAACATATGCGCACTCGACTTGGCTAGTTCAAATTATATATATTTATATTAAATTATAATGGATATACAATTTCTATGTATTGACAAATATCACGTTCATATGTGTTTTTAAAAAGTAAAAGTTTTGAAAACACTAATATATATGCATACATATACTACACATGCAATGTGTATTGAAATTTACAAATATATCAATATGATATCATACTAAGATACCTATGAAGTCTTTCAAAGTTTAAAACAATAATTGAGGAGATAACTTAATGTCTTAACTCCCAAGCCAAAAATAAGATATATAAAAACATACACACAATTGGCTATATAATCACTGCCCTGTTTCCTTGTCCTTCTCAATTTATATGGTATGATCCCTAGAGCATATTCAATGGTTTAGAATTAGAAGCAAAAAATGTCTTTTTGACGATGATGTTGGAAAATTGAAGTGCAACATTGTTACTAACACTTGTTTAAGGAGGCTAAATCCTTTGTAACTAAGGAGTGAAAGTTCAAAGCAATGACAAACAAAATGATCAAAGTGATCCCTACTAACAACACTAGTAGAAAAGTTCCCCTATTTAACACTCAACATACTCGTGATCTAATGGTTAAAAAGCACATTGTGTCATGCACAAGATTTATATGCATGTAAAGAGAGGAAGATACGGTGATAACCCTTGCCCGATCATGATTTTTGTAGATCTCTTTGAATATGGGCATATCAAGCAAAACAAAATCACACCCGCCATTTTTCCTGTGGGGATCAAGTACTGTGATAGGGGTAAATTGATAAGGTGGGGGTGCTAATTGAAATAGCATGATTGCTATCCTGTGGCTATCTTGTCACAGAGGTTATTACTCCAGCCTCGCTACTGATCGATGCATCAATCCCATCAATATCTTGTTGTAGTATCTTCTCTCTCCACCCCCTGTAACTATTCACTCTACACTAGTTTAAATAATTTCAATGGGGGACTAGGCAAATTCTTCTCTTTTTAACTAGCCCACGCTAAACTATATCCACCAAAGTGTCCCTGTATAGTAATGTTGTGATAAGTGTGAAATATATCTATTTTATAATCTTTTTTAACTTATTTGATAGTATAATATTAGTTTAATTTAGGATTAATTATGGTTTATTTATATTAAGATAGATATTAATATTTTAGTTTAATTATTAATTAATTTGGGAGCTATTAGTAGTTTAGGCATGTATTTGAATCAAGTTGATATTTTATGTATGTACTACATAAAATATTTTTTTAATGTTTTATAGGTAAGATGTGCTTATCAAAGTCCTTGGACAATGTTTGGAATAATTTAAAATACTCTTGACATGCTTTAAAATGATGTGGACAACTTTTCAAAATTACAAATTTGTTGGAAACTAATATGGACATGAAGAAAGAACAGAGTAGAAAACTGGATAGGAATATGGACTGTCCAGTGAGCTTCCTGAACAGAAACTAGACACGAAACTGAATATAACTTTTCAGATTGCTATATAGCATTCAAACGGGCATGTAGGGCATAAGAATGAGACAACGTGCAATTCCATATTTTAGGCCAGTTTTGAGTCATTTTCTTATTAGACTTCTTCCTATGACTCTCATGCCTATATAAAAGCCATGTGAGGCTTGAAATTGATAAATTTTAGTAGATTTTTTGAAGAAAAAAAGGGAGAAGAAAATGAAGAAGCATTTAAAGCTTTTAATATAAATTTAAGAGCTTTCTTCTATCATGCAAGACTAAATTTTCTTTTACTTAGGAGTTGATAAAAATATAGATAAGTTTCAGTTTATTTTTCTTTTTAATTTAGATCTTATTTGTGATTAATGATAATTGTATGACAAAGATTTTCTTTTCAATGAAAGAGCTTTTCAAGTTCATTCAATTCTATGTTGATTTATTATCTTGTAGATCATATATTGATGTAGTTTTGAAATTTACGTTAATTCTAATTTAAAAGTTAGATAAGATGGTCATGCAATAATTTTAATGTTCATATGATTAATAAATTGAATGAGTTATACTAAGATTGGACGAGTCATACCTATAGTTTAGTTTAGTGTAGATGACTCGTGCTATTGTTGAAGATAGTTTATGTCATAGATTTAATTAATAATTCTTTCTAAAGTAATTTTAACTTGTAGCTGAGAATACTTGTCCATATTCATACTTAGATTTAAATTAAAGGTTAATTTTTTTATAGTTCTATAGTGGATTCAATTTCTTAAGTATTTTTATTATATTGATCTTTTCCTTTTAGTCTAGTTGCTTATTTTCTTTGTTTGATTTAAGGTTAAGTTCTTTTAATTTTCAATCAACGAATTCTTCACTTAGATCTAGTGTAAATATGAATAAGTATTTATCTATCTCTGAGGTTCAATAACCCTTAAATACTTATCTTAGTACAATTACCTTGCATACTTATTAAATATTTAATTATAAACTATCATGCTACCTATGTAGGTTTTTATTGTCTGCATCTTTTTGAGTAATTATATCATATGTAGAAATGTGGATGGTAATGTTGCATTTTTGGATTACCTATAACTAAAACTCATTTGTCATAGTTTTCTTCTTTCTTGGTAACTATAGTCAATTGTTCAAGGTACAATCTAATACTTATTAAGGCATATTTGTTACTATTTAATACTCAATGCATCTTACTATGTGGGATACTTCATATAATTTAGATTTAGATACATTTTACTTTTTTTTATTCGAGCTTGGACTTGTGATTCACTTATTAAAGTTCGACCTCAAGCCGAGCTCTTGTTTTCAAGTTCAAGTCAAGCTCGCACTAAAAGATTCGAGCTTTAAGCCAAGCTTCAAAAGTTCAAGTTCAAGATGAGCAAGCCTAATACTCAGTTCAACTTGGCTTGTTAATACCCCTACCCTTAGGTGTGTACAAAGTACGTGCAATGACCACCCATGAAATGCATTGGGTAAATCAAGATAAGATTCTAGGTGGGTGGCTAATAGAGTGGAGTTTCAAAATTAACACCTCCATTTTTGCTAGTTCTTTCTTATTGAAGCACTCAAAGTGTTCGTTCGGTAGTAGTTAAGTGGGTTATCTAAGAGAATAGAAAAATAGCTTTTACAATTTTTTTTACTTAGCCACTTAAATTGATCCAAATGGAGCTATTAATAGGAGACAAACTTTTTTTTCTCCAAATGGAGCTATTAATACGGGACAGAAAATATTAAAATGCATGCACCACCAATGAATGGTCATCTAGGAGCCTATGGGTGAATCCCCTTGTTGTTTTAATGTGGGGTAGCATCACTCCAAGAGAAGACTATTGTTGTAAGTTGTAACACACTTTTCCTTAAGTAAAGTTTTCAAAATCTATTTTTATTTATTAATTTATTACTGATTTTAATTAATAGCAAAATTACCTCTAAGGTTTTCCTATTACTATAAATGTTTAATTTTTTAAAGAAAAATTGGTCATGACTAAGAAGTGACTGACAACAATGCCCAAAGGGTTCACCCATATCTTCACTAACTTTAGTTTTTTTTCTTTATTTTTTCAAAAGGAAAAAAATTGGTTGTAGCTTGGTAGTGACAATCGTGACATGGCCAAGGCCAAAAATAGAGCGGTTGCAACCAGCTAGCCGTGACTGGGACAAGGCTAGGCCAATCTGGTCATGGCTAATCGATTATGATCACCAAGGCTAGACTGACCAGGTGACTGGTAACTACAGTTGAACCGCTTGGCCATGGCCAGGGAGTGGGCATCTAGTGGTGATCTAACCAAGGTCAAGCAACGGGCGGCCATTGCTTGGTTAGTCTAGTCTTAGCCAGCAAGCGGGTGGCCTCCTGTGCCCAATCCACGACCAAGTAGCAGGAGGTTGTTGTTACCAAGGTGACAATGGTGGAGGGGGAACATTACTAAGGAGGGGCAATGCCAAGGAGTAGTCCCTAGAACACATGCACACAATGTATACAATGCTGCACAAAATGTGTGCAAGCACACCAACATGTGTCTTGCTCCAAGCTGCTATGTGACAGGCGACTAGGGTTTAGTTTTGGAATGGGTTTGGTTTTGAAATTTTGAAAGGGAATATGAATAATTTGGTCTTTTTCTCTGCCAAAATTAGTGATGGTCTAAAACCTTTTTAGAGCTTTTGTCCTTTTTACCCCTTTTTACGCCTTATTGGTGACTGGCCCTTGTTAAACCCCATATATATTTCATCCATAAAAAATACCCATCTATATTACAGTGGAAATACACATGACACTCATGTCTTATCAAAACCTGCACTTACTTGTCATTGCCACGCCAGAGTGATTCTAAGCCGTGAATATCTTTCTCCAAATTCAAATATTACCCTACCTTTCTCCTTCCTCATGCGGGTTGGAGAAATTATAGTAAGGCTCATATTAGTGCAAAAATATTCATATCCTCATGTATTATCAAGGCCGGGAACCAAACCTCCTTCATATCAATTAGGAGCATTTCATTCTTTGCCAGGTATATGTGATATGTCATTTACGTTAGATTGCAACTTTCAATCTCAAGAGTCATCATTCACTCATCTGTTCTCGTGTGCTCTTTGGCTGATTTTGGAGCTGTTTTTCCTCTTTATTTCTTCCTAACTTTGAGTCTTTAATTTTTTATCCGATTTTGACATAATTAATGCTGCCAAACAAGATTAAGCTTCACTCATGGAATTACTATTAACTTCTAAAAGCCAATGTGAGTTTTCAACTAATCTTCTTCTAGAAAATGTGACTTTTCATTCTTTGACCAATTATATTGTCTAATAATCTTTGGTACTCGTATTATTTATGAGGTTTTGTAATTTAAGCTGAAAAAAATTGTCTTTACATCAAGCCAAGTTGATGGAGGATGATGAGAAATGATAATATATTCTCGTCTTTTGTGAGCCTTCGAGCCCAAATGGCAAACCATGTCAAATAATTAATTAATTATGCTTTACGATGTGTGGCGTTTATGCAACCTTAAGTAGATAGATCGTATAATAATGGCATTGAGTAGGAGTTGGAACAAGTAGAGCCAAACAAGTTTTCTTGTAGTGTTGCTGGATTATAGGAATGAGTAACATGGTAGTGCATTGTGGTCCACAAGGAACATCCCGAAGGAAATTGAGCAAAAGAGATAATGACACATGACGTTCATGTTGATGTGATTGAAATGTTGAATAACATGGCGGTGACGCAAACATTCAACAATCCTTATTATCATCGGGTAACATGCTAGGGGCTTTAATGTCAGCCCAATTAATAACTTCATGTGAATTAGGGTGTTGATGCCATTGGTTGTGAGCTAGGCGAAGATGGAGCAAAATAATAGGGTATTTGACATAAATAACTTTTAATTTTTAGTTATTGGCAAAAATGCTTGCAACTATTACATAATGTCAAAAGTATATTTATCCACATAAGAAAGGCTAACACATGTCGCATAAACTGATCCAATTATCACCCTCTTTCTTCTTCAACTTAACCTCTACCAACCACCTATGTCACGCTTTAGTATCTGTCTGACCTGAGTTAAATCTGGTTTAAGGGACGGTTGAAGTGCACGAGGGCGACATGGTTGGTTTGTTTAACATAGAGGAAGACTTTAGCCTCTCTATTGGGTGAATTTCATATACGGAATTGCACACTTTTAAACATTTGTGCAAGAGAAATAAGGAAAATAAAAGAGGACTTTAACTTTGAATTAGTCCATAAGTCATGTATCTACATACTTAAAATACTGAGCCAACACACATGGTTCTAATCAGAAAGTTTTACACAGATTAAAAGAATAAGATATACACGAGTCTGAAACAAGAACCACCATACATAATGTTCTATAATCATAACAGCATAAATCAGAAAACATAACAAGGTCCAAACGCATCCACGCCTACTCCCAAACTCTCTTCGATCATTCCTCATACAGAGGGTCATGGTTAATTGTATGTCGCACCATGTAGCCCCAAAACAAAATATAAAACAAAGAGGGATGAGTAAAACTTAGTAAAGTTTTGGATATGGAAGCGGTAAATCAGAAAACAACTTCGACACATCAACATGGTCTATCCGATTTACATATCATATAACATCCCATTTTTTTTACTCTCCTTACCATAATCATACTTGCACATAAGTAATTACCCTGCATGCAGATATCTCAAGCATACCATTCATATCTATGCACAACTATTCTCCTTCATAACATTCAACCCGCATGACACGTGTCTCCAACACACAATCACATCATGTATATCCATAACTATTACCTTGCATGAGAAGTGTCTCTACCACACAATCATACCATGCATGATCATCAAATTTAACCTGCATGAAAAGTGTCTTTACCACACAATCACATCATGCATATTCATCACAGATAACCTACATGAGAAGTGCCTCTACCACACAATCATATCATGCATACTCATCACATTTAACCTACATGAGAAGTGTCTCTATCACACTATCACATCATGCATAATCATCACATATAACCTGGATGAGAAGTATCTCTACCGTACAATCATATTATGCATAATCATAATCCATCAACCTACATATCAAGTGTCTCTAACACATAATCATAACCATGCAAGTTAGTAAAAACAACCCTGCTTAATCGGCTAAAGCATAAGCAGTCCCTGCTCACTCCGAACAATCCCCAATTGGAAAGAATAAAAGAATTATGCAGTTGGGGTAAATTCCCTAATGGGGAAGAATACCCCCTAGTAAGCCTATGCATTCGGCTACACTAGCCTAGATTCTCAGGGTCCAGACAGTCTCAATAATTTTATTTCCTTATAGCATTGCTGCTTTTTTCAACCCGGAGAGGAAAACTCATCCCAGTCCATTCAGAAGTAAAACCCCATTGTTTCAGACGTAAAACCCCGTCCTTTCAGACGTAAAACCCCATCCTTTCGAATGTAAAACTCTGTCCTTTTGGATGTAAAACTCTATCCTATCGGATGTAAAGCTTTGTCCTTTCAGACGTAAAACCATGTCCTTTCGGATGTAAAACTAAATTGATAAGCCTCCAATCGATTAATTCGACAAACAATATCACACAATTGCATCCAATAGATCAACACGGCTAATCTCGATAAAATCTCATTCGCAAATTCATCTCATGATGCATGTAGCATAGTACATACATGAGCAATAACTACATGAATTCTAATTCATGAAACGTAGGTACTAATTTCTAATCATAAGCATTAACAATTACCATAATTACCCCCACATGTGTGTGTACATGGTAGAAACATTTCATTCTAAGCATATGAACATGCATTATAAACACCCCATTAACATACTATACACATGCTATTTAACATTTAATTATAGCTTCCTACTGAATTCATGAACGAAAATCATAAAAAAATAAAATTCAAATCAAGTGCAATCTCATGCTATACTTAAGTAAGCATAATTATTTTCACACTTAAAGCTAAACATAGCACCATCATTCACCCATAATTTAGTCATAATATGTAAAGACTAATTTTTTTTGAAAAATTAAAGTAGAGTATAATATAAACAAATTCATACTATTAAAAGAAGAGGAATTTAAGTTTCTAAGTTAAAACAAATCTGACTTTTATGCCCTTAGTTTCTAAGCAAACAAGACTTTTATGCACTCACCATGTTCACCGCTGTCGACTTACAAATGTGCATGAAATACGTAGAGATTGTTTGGGTGTTGAATTTTTTAGAAATGGAAGTGAAATATTTTGGAATTACTTTTAATAATTCACCGCCAAATAAGAATTATGTTTAGTAATGAAATTTTTTAGTTTGAATTCGGATATTATATTAAACCTATTTTTAAAACTTTAAACTAATATAATTTTCTCTCTTAAACTCGGATATACACGTTCTTAATATTATAGCCCTATCAAACAAGATCCCACAAGGGCAGTTAATTTTAAAATTTTAAAGTGGGCCTCACTTGTATGATACGCTTATCGAGGCTCAAATTAATATAGGATGTGTTGAAAATTAAAGGACTTTGTAATTCCAAAATGGGGCTTGGAATTGGAATCAACAGAATCACCTCATGAGGTGATCTAGTGATTCCAGCTTAATCTTTCTTATAATTTCTTTGTGTTTTTTATTGTAAATGGCTACATTTACTATTTCCTAAGTATGGATTTCATTAGTATGATGATTGGGAATAAGATTTGAAAGTTTAAGATGTTTATGTGAAGTTTTGGTTTTGGTTTCAAAATGGAGAAGACGAACCAAAATTTATATTCTGGAGCTCAAACATCCCGTTTGAACGGACTTGTAGGGCATTTGAATGCCAACAAAACAGTTTTGTGGTTTTGGTTATTTTGCTCATTTTCATGATTTCCTCTTAAATACTATTTCTTATGATTAATATGAATAAATTATGTTAGGATGACCTACTAGAAGAGTATGAATTTGATGTTGGAAGCTATGATGAATGTCTAGGTATCATGTAAATTATATGTTATTCGATTAAGCATGTTAAATGCGTGACAGAGGGACTATTCCACATTTGGGCTGGCCTCATAAAGATAGAAGAGCTTTTTATACTTTCCACATGTAATGAGCCGAGTGTAAGTTATGTATGAGAATCCCTCATCCACGAGATTGACAACGCACATACTAGAGTATATTAGAATCAATATCACTAATGCTAACATATGTACTATTTATCTTAAATATTAAGCGCTCTTATACATAGTTTATGTTAGGCTCATTTGTCAGTGAAAAAACTCTTTATGTAAAGACTTTTTGGTTCATGACACAAGTCAATGTAAAGGAGGAGTTTTTTGTGCTTATAATTGAGAATGAGCCCAACGTAAGTTATATATGAGAACTATTCATCCACAAGATCAATAATATACATGCTAGGGTATATTAGCTTAATATTACTAATGCTAATATACATTAATATATATGCCGTTAATCTTAAATATCAATGGCTCATTTTAGAATTACTAATGCTAATATGCACTAAGATATATCCAATCTTTAATATCAATGACACTTTGGGCTCACTAGGAGCATAAAAAACTTAACTCAATATAATATAATAGAGAAAAGTTTATATGAGCTCGGGTTCATATACGCCTATGTGAGCCCGGGCTCTATAAGCCGTCGGATTTATATCCGGCGGCCGATAATATTTATAGATTTTAAATCTATAAATATTATAGACCGCCGATATAAATCCGACGGCTTATAAAGCCCGGGCTCACATAGGCATATATAAACCTGAACTTATATAAACAAGACTCTATTTATATATAACTCAAAGGCTCGTCCTAGACAGTGTTTTAAAAACTGGACTGGACCAGCCGGTCCGACTGGACCCGATATAAAAAACGGGCCAGTTCGAGTAAAAATTAGGGTTGGTTTGACCCGGCCGGTTAAACTGCAAACCCGGCATTTTGGGCCGGTCCGGTTTTTTAAAAAAAAAAACCACAAATTCGGGGTGAGTCGGGCGAGGCGAAGTGCACAGTGGTGATCTGGAGCTCGGCGGCCGGTAGAGAAATTCAGGGCACCGCCGCTACTGATAGAGGTGATCTCCGGCCGTCCGGTGACTCATCTGCGTTCTATCCATCCGGCGTTTCCACAGCCGATTGAATCTCATCGTCGTCGTCCGTGGCCTAAAAGGGAGGAAATTTGGGCGATTTGGGCCGGCGGCTTCCTCTCCGGCGAAAATCCGTCTCTGGCAAAGATCTCTCTCCGTCGAAAACCCATCTCTGATAAAAATCCCTCATTACTCTTCTCATTAATTCCTTTCTTTCTCTTCTACAGCTCTGCCCCGTCTACCTTTTTTTTTCCCATCTACCTCACAAAGACGTTTTTTCTCATGGAATTCGCCTGTTCCAGTTTGAAATAGAAGGGTCGAAGGTGATCTTATGTTTTTGTTGATCATTTTCATTTTTTATCCATCTGCCTTGTGTTTTTCCGTCTGGATGCTTGCTTAATAAATAATGACCAGTGCGATTCATTTTAGCAACTGGAAAGTAATTAACTTTTTGTCTTTATGGTTTAATATATGATGCTGGATTAGGTTTGAGGTCTTCTTGATATCTTGCGATGTATTAAATAAATTATGGCTTGTTTCCTGCTGTTTTGGAAATAAGTAATTCAAATTGTGGTTGATCTATCAGAATAGTAATGCTACTTCTCCTTAAAAAATCACACTGTTAGAACTCACTGTCTGCATCACCACCGTTGATTTTTGGGGCCTACCATGTCAAAATGTTTACACTGGGTTCTAGCTTGTGATTTTTGAAGGAGAAAAAAGAATTTTTCTATTAGAATTACTTTCCCTTGTTGTTACCTCCATGTTAACAATGTAGCCTTTTCCATGTAGTATTATCCAACAACCTTTTTTCAAGATATTTTGGTTGCAGAGATTGTCAAATCTCCGAATCCATGCAAATTTTAATTGCGATTTTTGCCAAAATGTTGCCAAGGCATGTGTTCGTTCAGGTGCCATTGATTACGGTATATGCCCTTCCAGATGTTAGTCAGATAGGGACTTAATCTTTTCTATTCTCTTGTCCTATAAGCTAACTTTTAAATTTTAAGACATCTCATTTTTAGACTATTGGAATATACTAGTATATTGTTACATCTTGAAAAATGGTAATGGGTCGGGGCTTGAGTTATGGTGATGAATGCATAGAGCTATCTGAGGGCTTCTTGTACAAGTAAAAGTTGTGAGATTCAAATCCTTAAGAAAATTCTGAAGTCATCACTCCGTTTTTTTTATCTTGAGATATTTTGGAGGAAGATGTCATCTTTATTTTAATCTTTTGACTTGGAAACACTTTGTAACCTTCAACTAATCGGGATATGTAGGATGTTGATAATTTCAAGTCATATATAATTGGTTTGCCATGGTCGAACACATTGCAAATCCCTTTATAGCCATTTTACTTGCACATATTATATGAATTTGTTTCTTCTCTGCAGGAAAGAAGACACTCTGGAAGCATAATGTTTATGGATTAACTCCCAGCATTGCCTCTGCTCATCATTTACTTGTAATGTTATGAACATCTATAACTATTATTCTGCTAGCATCTGCTCATCATTTACTTGTAATGTTATGAAAACCTATAATTATCATTTCAGTTAAGTTTCTCAGACTCTTGGCACATTTGAATTGTTGCAACTTGATAATGTAGTTGTATGCTAAAGAACATAATGATGTCAAATGTATGGTGGACACTATGAAGTTTTTTAAAAAGAATGATTTGCCTTTGCAACCGGGAACAGCTGACATAGTTTTTAGGTAACGGTTGTTGAATATGTTATTTCTGGTTATATTTTTTCCAGTGCTTACAATGAAAACGTCCAAGTTTATTGTCAACTTACTTTCATTTTTTGAAGCTTCTTTACCCCATTTTTCTTTTGATTGAATTGTTGTGCATAGTCGTCATAAAGAGTGTTATATTTGTGATGAGTTTTAAAATTTGCAGTGTTTGCTCTGCTACAAACAAATGGGATTTTATCTCAAAATATGCCAAAAAATTCATTAAGGCAGGAGTGAAATTATGACCAATGTCATTTGGTACATGGATGGAGTTTGCTACTAAAAGAGGTAATTATTCCCATTCTTGGTTGTTGTATAATACTTGGATGGATTTCAAAGTGGTAGTTTTCATTATAAAAGCCCTTGATTCAGTTTTTTTCGACCTAGAATTTCTTTTTGGTTGGAATGAATAATATTTTAAATGGTTAAATAGGTTTAAATAAGATTTTGAAACAGGTTTAACTAATTTTTTTTAGTATTACGGGGAAAATTTTATAATTTTTTTATGATGATGTCATCACCCGGGTCAATTCGGGTCGACCTACGGTTCAACCGGGTCAACTCAGCCCAACCACTAATCCGGGTCGGAGTCCGGGCCGAGTTTTAAAACATTGGTCCTAGATGAAAACGCGAACCCGTTTTATGTTTTCCCGCTCTTTTCCGCCAAAAATAGAAAACGTGAGTAAGCCGGTCCTCGACGCGGGGACCGGGGGCTCTCCCTCCTCTCTTCCTCCTTCCTATTTGCCGCTCGCTGCTGCCTCCTCCTTTTCCTTTCTCTGCCAGGCCGGTCGGCTAGCTTCACTCCAGCCAACCATCGGCAAACCGGATCAGCGCACGGTCCGGGCTCTAAATCCTAGGCGGGAAGAGCTGCGAATTTCACCGCGTTTTGAATTTCTGAGACACTTCTCTTCCCTCTGATCTGCAATCGTTCTTTCTGCAAATCTGCCTAATTTTAGTGCTTCGTGCTTCTTTCGTTGAAATGAAAAAAGTTCTTTCCTCTTATTTTGGAAGTTTTGCATAGTTGCATTTCATACTATTTGGTGATTTTAAGCGAAAAGTTGGAGGGATTTCAGAAATTAGGATTGAGCCATTGGGGTTCCTTCTGAAACTAGCTCACTAGCCCGGAGGAGTATTTCCATTTTCGAGAGCTCAACAATGCAAGCCAAGATCAGTGTTTTTTTCAAGCCTTGTGCCATTTCCAGAACTAGAGGTGCGTCTCGCTCTTGTGATGGAATTAGTGTAGATGAAGTGACTCTTGTGGACAAGGGGCAGGAGAATTTTGTGCCTTACAAGCGCCGTGCCCAGGGAACCTCTCCAAAAAGGTATTATTTTAATCGCTGTATTGATAGGCTTCTCAATGTTGGAAGCTAATATATGATTAAAGAGTCATGAACTCAGAAGTGCAACTGAATTATTGAGGTGATGTTTCTTATCACTAAACAGATTTGTTTTTTGTGAATTATGTTAAGATGATGCTTCTTTATATTCTTATAAAGAACCAGTTTTAGGAGCTGCATGAAATTGGGTTTATTATGTACAACTGAACTATTTGGTAAACAATTATATTTGTTTGTTATCTTGTTCCATTTTTGTTGAACCCATGTTAAAGAATTCGCTGATTGTAAGCCATGACGTAGAGTGCTATGTGTCCATGAAGTAGTAGAGCAACTTAGCGCTCTTCCAAAGGGAATATAATTTCTACTATATAATTTTAGCCAAGAAAGAAGAAAAACATAATATATATGTGTGTGCAGATTCTAGATGAATGAAAATTGATATGGATTTTATTCTTCTTTTCTGTATCTCGTCATATATATTTAAATATGTTCGTATATTAGTGTTAACAGTAGGCAATTTAAGATTTTAACATCTCTGCTATTTACCCTGCATATCTGGCGCAAACCAACTTCTAATCCTTGTGGCATCCTCCCTTTCCCCTTTTGTTTATACTCTCTTTAAATTATTTTTCCCTTATGTCACAGTTTTGATGAAAGTGATTGCAAGATTGGCGAATCAGTGATTGTACCATATTCAGAACAAAATGATACTCTTTCAAAAACATCAAAGAAAATATTATCCCCTCAGATGATAATCCCAAATAAGAAAAGGAGCTATGCTCAATATCATTTGGAGTTAGGGCAGTCTGATTTCCTCCTTCATAAATGTCTTACATGTGGCTTTAAGTATGCATGTGGGGATAATACGGATGAGAAGGTTCACAAGGAATTCCATAAGAACTACTGTCAAGGAATACAATTCAAGGTTTCAATTTTTATCATTTTCTCTACTAGCGACATTAAATATTTTCTGCTTCCTGATTACTATCTACAAAGATTGCAGGGATGGCATAATGAAAGAGTTGTATCTGTACCTCACAGTGGTGGAGACCGTATTATTTTGGTGTTAGAGGGTGATCCAGCTTTCCAAAGAAAAAAGGTTCCTCCTAACTCAACTGTGTCAAATTTGAGGCCAACATCTCGTTTCTTCTCGGATTAGACAGTGAAGGTTTTTTTTATTTTATTTTTTGTTGGTAGGTTGATGAGACAGTAAAGTTAGTGGAGAGAGATCTTGGTTTAAGTGAAAAATGGCTGCTGCATACACTCTGCAAGGTTCTTTTGACTTTTACGCTAAATCATCTTCATGACTATTAACAGTAAAATGTTTTTTTATCAAATTAGACTTAGTGTTCAGTCTCTGAACAAATGCCCAGGCGTACCTATTCATTTCGAGTCAGAGAATTGTAGGCATACTTGTTGCAGAACCAATAAAAACTGCTCACCGAATTATCTCAAGTTCAGATGCAACGAATGCTCAAACAACTAAAACAGTCTTACCTGGTTCAGATGGTACCAGCTCAAGATTAAATAACTCAAATTCAAACAGACTATGTTTTGGGGACATTGTTTTTGAGAGGCAAGTTCAGAGAAAGCCTTCTGTTCCTATGAATTCCAAACTAACCGTGAAAGATAATGTTGGGGCCATCATTTGTGAGAAGGAAGCTGTGTCAGCCATCTGTGGTGTTAGAGTTATTTGGGTGTTACCATCCTGCAGAAGAAAGCACATTGCTACCAATCTACTAGATGCTCTAAGGTAGTTGCATTTCCTACTATTTTATGCAGACCTAAGTTTTGAACGTGTACTATTGTTTTTTTGTTTTTTGGTTTCGGTTGGTTAATTTTATGGTGTCTTTATTATCTCGTATATACAAGTGGACTTCATTAGAATTCAACTAATAATACAATTTAATTTCTAGCGCAGAAGGAGTTTTTGCAAGGGTTACATATTGGAGCCATCTGAATGTGCATTCTCTCAACCAACATCTGCTGGATGTTTGTTGGCATCTAGGTACTGTGGTACTGATGCCTTTCTGGTCTATCATGTCAGCGTGTAGTAGTCAACACATCATTAGTTTTAGAAAGTTCTATGTTTTCTGGAAAATATAGTCAATCATTTTTCTTCAACTTCTTCCTTTGTAGAATAACTTTTGTATTTGTTTACTGGAATCCCCTATGTGTTAATTAAATTGACTCTGGAATTAAAATTGCCGCTTGTGTTAAACGTATGATGCTCTTGTGTTGTAGTATGCTTTATTTCCCCTGTTCATTTTTTTTGTGTGAACTTTCAATTAACTGTTAAAACCTGTGCGTGTAAACAATGCCAGATCTCTTCTTTGTTCGTATTAAACCTTGTTTCAATGCTCATGTTCGTCTATCTATCACATCCTGAAAGCTTTTCTATTTAAATTTTTTATAAATTACAAATTTGGTGTGTAGTTCATTAAATTGACAGATGAAACTTTAATATCTAATGTATAACCTCCATTGCAGACCCCACATTATACTTTTACTCGGCAAACTTAAATTGCATAGTATAGTTTTACTTTGCAAAAATTATACTACATCGTCTTCCTTTTTTGCCGTATTAATGGCTCTATTTGGAAAAAAAACATTCTCATATTAATAGTTCTATGCATAGAAAGTAGTATCGATACGAATGTAGAGGACTATGAATACGGGTGCACGTCGATGATACGTTTGGTACGTATCAAAATGGGCATAAACCTTTTTATAAACATAAAAAAATATTATAATTAATAATATATCATTATAATATTTCTTTTAAAGCATAATAAGACTGTAGGATGCCGTAGCAATCAATATAGGTATTCTAAAATTAGTTCATTTGGAACCATACATTATTATGCTTTCCGTCCTATACAAATTATTGTTCCCTCTTTCCCATATTATGTGATGTGAAATTAGTTTATTTTAAAACCAAATAATATGCTTAATATGAGTTACGGTTATATGTTTAAATAAATACATAATTATGGAGCACTATATGTAAAAAAATAATTATATAAATTGTATGGATCTACTCATTGATCTCATATAACTTTAAAAATATTAATTTTAGTATAACAAAAATTTAAACTTTTAAAGAAGTTGGGTTTGAATTGTGTTTTTGTTTTTAAAGAATTTTTTAAATGTTGTTTTAAAAAATTATTTTTTAATATTATATTAATATGTATCTATCGTATTGATATAGTACGGCCAATACAGCTAATACATATCAGCTTTTGGTGTGGGGGGCGTACCACCCTTGTACATGTATTGGTCTCAATCGATGCGAGTACGTATCAATCGATACGGGGTCGTATCAACCGATACGGCCTTCCATAGTTCTATGTGGCTCAATTTAAGTGGCTAGGTACTTCATAAAGTGTCCCATAAACTTAGTTTCTATTCTCTTAGTCGTGCTTATCATCATTTAATAAAAATTGTTATTTTTCCAAAGATGAAGGGAGTATAATTTTATTGAATGAAATGGACTTAATACTCATTTTGACACTTTTTGGGTGTCTTGATAATTGCAAGAAAACTGGCCAATTAGTTTGTTTAATTCCATTTTGTAAAAAGGTGGAGCTAGTGCATACATTAAAAATCAATTTCTATCCCACATTAATTATTTGCATTAGAAATTAAAAACAAAGTAAAATTAATTTATTTATAATTTCTAATTTAGATGATTAATGTGGGACAAAGGGAATAATAGAGTAGATTTGCCCAAGAGGCCAAGACCTCTGCGAGTTCTAATAGGATGATGTGAGGAGGCCCAATGAATGAGTGTCTACGTAATGGTCCTTGTGGGCCCTCTTAACCAGCTTGGAGCTTCTAACATATGACTCCCTTTGTCCTATATTAATAGCTCTATTTTCAATTTTGGTCATTTTTATCAAGATGATAGTTACATGAGTCTAATAATAGCATATCATCTTCTCCCTACCTTGGCCGAGATCAAGACTTTAAGATCCCTGAACTTGAACCGGTTTTAAATTCATTATGTTTGATTAATTTTATGTGGTTTAAACGGTTTCTGATCAATTTCGATGATTTTTTAAAATAAAAGAGATTTCCAAAGGTTTTAAAGAAAAATAACTTCATATTTATGAGTTTTAAGTGAATCCAACCCATTTTTGAATTTTTGGAACTTTTGCATATTTTTCAAAAATTAGGGTTTGACGGGACCCCCCGTGGGCACAATGGTCAAATTTAGGATTTTTGGTCCAAAACGTTGCAGACATCAAACAAAGTCACTACAAAAATTTTCATAATTTTTCTGGTCATAATTTTAGTTTAAATGACCAAAATTCCTAATTCTAGTTAAAAATTCTATTCACACCCCAAATTTTAGTTAGGCTTACTTTCATTCCCTCATATAAAAGGAAAGAGGCTGAGCCATTTCTAAATTGGGAATAGGCTGCGTAAGGGTGTTTAGAGCCTAATCCCCAATTAAGCAAAAGGAGGAAGTGATTAGAGGTATGTTCTTCTCTAATCCATGGTTAATCATTAGAGTTTTTCCTAATCTTCTCTTAAATCTGTATACCTCTATTGATTCAATCCGATTTCAAACCATTTAATCATTATTTTACTCCTCTATTTTAAACCCTAACCTTCAAAATTTTATTTTTGTCTCTTAAACTCTAGATTTAGGGTTTGCTTTATGATTTTTAAGGTTAAATCGAGTTTAGATGTGTATTAATATAAAAATCATGCTTTTGGAAGGTTTAAGAGGTGATTGAAGGTTTAGTTCGACTCAAATTAAGTGGAGAGTAATGAGTTTTCAAATATCAACCTTGTAATGTTGAAAATCTTGATTTTTATGGGTTTTGTTTGAATGGGTTTCTTGATTAGGGCTTTAATGGTAAATTTATGAAATGTTAATCTTTTGACTTTATTACTTAGGGTTTTGTTTTGAAATGTATTGATTTAATGTTATGGAAGGTTTAATTAAATTTTGATGATATATGAGGCTTGGGATGAAGGTTTTATGGTTCAACAATGATGTTTTGGTTTTAAATTTTGAAAGGAAGAAGAAGGCTCGAATTGCTCATTAGCGATCAATCGGGCCAACATACCGATCGATCAGCCACATAACAGTTTTTACCCTTTCTGATTTTTATACTTATTTCAGTGTTTTCTTCCTAATTGATGCTTCTAATGCTTATAGGGAGTGTTTTATACTGGAATTAAGCTGCTGGAAGGGTATAAAATTTGTGATGGAGATTTATAAAGTATTGTTAAGTACTTGTTATGTGGAATTATATGTTGATAGTTATATTTGTTAACATTAAATTATTTTTAATTTAAAGATGATAGAATTCTTATGATTGGAGCATGTTTCCAGCAGGGATATTACATGGTAAATGATAAGATATGTCAACATATAATGAGAATGGATTGTGGGTGAATGATGTTATTATGTTATAGCTTCATGTGTAGACTAATCCGTTCATGTGAAATCAAATGCTTAAATCCGTTCATGTGAAATCAAATGCTTCACATGAACGGATTTATAGTTTATGGTAGATTTCACCCTAGATTTCAGTTGTAATCATGATTTGAATGTGTTCAAGGATGCATGTTTTGCCTTATGAGCTTATATTAAAGCATTGGTCACGTTCTTAGGAAATGCATGAACACACATGTGGGGAATTTACTATGAAATTATGGTTGTTTATGATTCGATTATGATGCATGTGGGGACTGATGGGAGCACGTTCCATGTGTTAGAACTCACGTAGATCTTGCTCACAGATGTATCATGATTTCATGCATCATGGAACGGACTTCATGAATGAAATTTTACCAATGTTTAGTCATGATTGATCGATTGTATGTAATGATGTAAGATTGCATGCCGGATTAATCAATTGTTGACTTAATTGGAACTTGGCTATTCCGAAAGGACATGATTTTGCTTTGAGTTCCTGTGTGGAACATGTATACTCCCTGGGTTGAGTTGATTTGAATTCTTAATGCAGTTGAGATTTATTTATTGAGACAGTTAAACTTAGACAATGAGAATTTATAGTGGTATGCCTTTGTGTACCGGCTACCACATGTTCTAGGTTTCCCTTGAGGAAATCGGACTCTCCCTGCCATTGAGATGTCCAGAGTGAACACATTGCTCTAGTTAATTCAGATGTTCTTGGCCCGAGCTGTCCAGAGTGAGCATACCTGCTCTAGTTAATTCGGGCTTCCTGTGTGGATTGTCCAGAGTGAGCAGAGGGGCTGATTGCCCATACACCTTAGTTTTTCGTATGGAATTCGAGCCATGTCCAGAATGGACAATGCCCTAGGTTTCTAGATAGGAAATCGGACTACATCCAAAGCGGGTGATATGCTTGTATTTCTGATATGATTGTATTCCTCTCTATGATGGAGACATTGACCATTTGATGATAATGCATGTGTATGAGATAATATTATGCCTAGATTTACACAGGTTGTGTAGGGATATTTGAGATTATGTGATACATGTGGATGTGATTTATTATACATGATCTTGATATCGTGTGGTTTAGACACTTGTCGTGCAGGTGAATGAGCTATGACATGTATGAGATTTATATGAATGCATGATCTAAATTATGTGTTAGATACACTCCTCATGCAAGTTGATGTGATATGAATACACGATCTGAATCGTGTGATTGAGACTATTATACAGGTTTATTTGATATGTATGCATGATCTGAATGGTGTGAATGGGACACTATTATGTAGGTTTATGTGATATGGTCGCATGATCAGAAAGTGTGTGAAAGACACTTCTCATGCTGTTTATGGTGATATTATGCTTGATTTGATTAGATGAAGATCATTACTTATGCAAGATGAATGCTAAGTCATGATATAATTATTTATTCCCTGATTTTGATAGGTGTTAGCAAGGGAATGATCAGAAAAGGGTATACTATGTCAATTATGAATCTGAATTGCTATGCTGCCATGCCATGATGGTTTTCTGATTATTATCGCTATATTCAAACCTTACTGCGTTTTACTCACCCCACTTTCTTTGTTTTTATTTTGGGGCTGCATGGTTTGACATGAAGTTGGGCAGGACCCTCTATATGAGGAACGGTCAGGGAGATCATGGGATTAGGCATGGATGCCTCTAGGCGTTGTTATGTTTTTCTGATTACTCTGTTATGACAATAGAAAATTATGTATGGTGGTTCTTGTTTCAGACTTGTGTTTATACTATGTTTTTAGATCTCTTTGAGACCTTGATTCGAGCCATGTGTATTGGCTCAGGATTCTACGTATGTGGGTATAAGACTTGTGGACTAGTTTAGAGTTAAATTCCTTTTTTATTCTACTTATTACTCTTGCTAAAAGGACGTAAGGTACGTAACTCCACTAGTTAAACCGCCCGTAGGAGGGACTAAGTCACCCGCTATCCAGTAATCTCTTTCAATTTCGTCGCCCCTGTGCGCTTGACCTGTCCTTAGACCAGGTTCGGCTTGGGTTGAGGGGTGCAGGGGCGTGACAAAGACCATGAAGATCACCTTCGACACTTGGGCCTTCATCCTCCTCGAACAGTTAGGCTTTACCCACACTAGCCACGTCTCCATCGATCTCTCCCATGTTTCCTACTCCCTCACCTCTCCCAACCTTTCCCTCTTCGCTTCTTGAGGATTCCCTCCACCTCCTCCTTGAGCAGTAGAAGTCCTCAGCTACTACTGGCTAGTTCTGCCCCATCCACTCCAACTGTTAGGGGGCGTAGCGGAAGCTGAGTGGTGAGCCCGGCTTGTGGATGTGCAAAAAATTCCACCTTTATGTCCCTCTCAAGCAATTTACATGCATTTACACATAAACACATATATAAGTAGTAGAACAAATTCAAATTACTTTAATTTTGTTTGAATTAAAGCAGGAATTAATTACTATTGACTTTTAGGGGCTGAGCCCCAAGGATGTGGCCAATCATGCAGAAGCACGCATGACCTCTTATTTATTTTAAGTATCAATATGGGGAATTAGAATTGCCTCTTTAGATGAATTCCTTCTCTTAAAACCAAGAGAGAAAACCCTTCATTCTCTTGCCAATTTGCTACGAATAATTAGATTGAATAGGGTTGAAAGAAACACAAATAGAGATAAGAGACTTGATGAAGAACGCCCTTCATCCTTGAGTCGTCACACAATAATGAGGAATAAAACTTTTGCTTTTTCTTGATTTTGTCTCTTGCAACTCAAAACCCATGAGAGAGAGGAGATGAGAGAATTTCGTTCTTTGGTTCTTTTTTTTCTTTTGTTTGGGAGAGAAGACAATTTTTTTTTTGTTTGCATATATTGTGATGAGCAAATGGTTTTCAATTTTACAATTGCCTCATGAAATCTACTTTAGATAGGACTTGTTAGTCCTATTTTTAATTGGATTGTGGAGCCCACCTTATTCACGTGTCTTTCAAAACCCGACTCTCTCGTTTTCAGGTTTATGTGGGTATGTTACCCACTACCCAACATCCCCCACTTGGGTGAAATGCCCAAGGACCAAACAACAACTTGTGGACTTAGTTCTGTCTTAGTCTAACTTGTAGGAAAAAATGTTAATACTGAACTCCACAGGAGCTGGCACCCTAACCCTATTGAAGTCCTATACTATGAACAAGACGTACAAATTGATCCATTGTTAAGGCCTTAGTTAACAGATCTGCCTACATCTCAGAAGTAGGAAGATGGTTTACTACCAACTTTTCTTTCTGTAGCATGTCAAACACAAAGTAGTAATGTACTTCGATGTGCTTACCTCTAACATTGATTTCTCTATTTTTAAGTGTCGACATGATGGCCAGATTATCACAAAATATATGGATAGGAGAATCAACCCAGCTCTTTAGCCTAAGCCTACCTGAAAAGTCTTTAATTCACATTGCTTCTGAAGCTGCTAAACTGCATGCATAAAATTCAGCTTCCATGGTTGACTTTGCTATGCTCTTTTGCTTCTTACTAGCCCAAGCTATAGCACCACCTCCAAACATGAAGACATAAACAACAGTGGATTTCCCATCATATGGGTCCCTAGCATAGTCTGAATCACTATACCTGGCTAATGACAGTTCCTTAGCCTCATAGGTGAGTCTCATACACTTGGTTCCTAGGAGGTACCTAAAAACTCACTTCATTGCTTGCTAGTGAGGCATACCTGGGTTTGCCTGGTATCTACTCAAGAGCCCTACAACTCACTCGCCAACGAAAGAAGCTCAGATCTCCTCTTCTACTTCATCCGCCATCGCGCAGCCTATGCATATGCTCAGTCTCTGCATATGCAACTGTTGTAGTCAGATGTTGGGCTTGAGCTACAAATCGAAGCTGGTATATTGGGCTGGAGTATTACGAGAGGACTGTGAGCATCAAGATCATGCCAGTGGGGGTCCACATGGCTCAGCTACATTCGGTGCTCAGCCTGCAAGAGACGGAGGAGAAGGTAACAGAGATTGTGAAGCAAGTTGGGGAAGGGAATTGGATCATGCTTTTGGGGGTCTACAACATGGACATCTTCAAAGGGGAAACATTGAAGCTCCTAAGCCATGGGGCAGCTGTTGGTACAACACCCGAAGTGGCGGGGCAAGGTGGTTCTAGTCTAGAATGCCAATTTGGTAAGGGGTCGGGGGTTTGCTTCATTTTGTATAAAAAGCATTAAAGACCGGTCTAATGGTTTAAATTAGGCCAAATAGAGCAATTAATATGGAATATTATTAATTTTCTATTAAAGCTATTAATACAAGATGGAGGAGTACTATATTGACCCAATAAGCCTTGGGGTGTAAATGGCATCCGTTTGTCCGATGTCCATTCGTGTCCGCGTCCGTCTGCACTAAAATGGACAATATTATTTTTTGTCCGTCCCTAGTATGGACGGACATGGACAAAGGGTTGGCCGTGCCTGTAGCTGTTTGTGTTCATCAATTATATATTTTATTATTATTATTTTTACTTTATACTAAATTACTAACTTATGTCACATAGTTAATCATACATATTATACTCTCACATGTCTTCTATAATATTATTATTTATTTATTTTTTAGATTAGACTAGCTTACTATTATTATAACTTATTTTTTAATTAATTTTTTACGAACCACCCTTAATTTGAGAACAAAGTAGTATATGTTAAACTTTCACCTTCAATCTGTTTGTGTATGTCAGTTTCCATATGTGCCTGCCATGGACAAATGCGGACGAACAAGCATATGGTCCACATAAAAATGGACGGCTGTGGACATGTCCTGTCCGCGTCCGTGTCTGTCTCCATCCATTTACACCCGTAATAAAAAAGTACTAGTGACCCTGACCTTATTTTGGGTCGGGGTCCCACGTATTACATCCTTATGTTGATGCTGAAAATCCCACCGATTAGTGTTGCCACCGGGCCGGGTTCGGGTAGCATTTTGTGATACATGAACCCGATACCACTTAAGAAAACTGTAACCCGATACCACTTAAGAAAACTGTAACCCGAACCTGACCCGAATACAATAAACAATATTTTTAATTATTTTTTCAATTCTTTTTCAATTATTTTAAAAATAATATTAAAGAATACATAAAAATATAACTTTTATATTTATAATTATATCCAGGTTCAGTTGGATCACCTAAAACCCAAACCCAACCTGAATAGTTAATCAGGTCAATTTTCAAAAACCAAACCCAACCCATTAGGGTCGGGTTTTACTATTTACTCGAGCCGAGTGGCATCTCTACCACCAAACTAACCCCAGTTGTTGCAGTGATTCTGTACTAGCGAATCCGCATGGTCTGAAGGTTTTTGTTTGTCGAAAGCGTTTTCTCGCAAGTTTTAGGTAAATAGCGGTGATTATGGGCCCGCCCTTGTCCGTTGGTCATTTCAAGCAAAGAGCTTGGGTGGTTTCCTTGCACATGTAGGGATTTGCACTCGAGGGGGCACTAAGGTGATTGCAGGAGGAGCCACGGAATCAAGTGTACCATAGTTTTGAATGTTTTTTATTGTTAGGAGCCGGAGCATGAAAATGTAGTGAGTTCATGGAGAAGTTGATCAGATGTAACTGGACTTAGCCTTCCCCTGTTTATTTCCAACTTCTTCTTAAGCACATTTGTATTTGTTAGTCTGCTAATGAAGTTTATAAATTTGGTCAAGTGAGAGATATTTACTTTCTCAGTTTTATATTAATAGTTACATTTAAAAAATAGTAATTTTTATTAAATGGTAAAACCTAATTCTATGAGGAGGTGAAGTACCCAATCACTTAAATTGAACAACATGGAGCTATTACTATAGAACAAATTTATTGCCAAATGGAGCATAAATATACGATGGAGGGAGTACATTTTTTATGTTGCTCAGGGTTGTTTTAAGAAAAGTGCTTTAATGACGTGAAGATTCACATGTCAAAACACTACTTCATTACTTTCACATCATTAATGTGTGGGGCCCACACATCAACAGTGTGAAAGTGATTAAGTAGCATTTTGACGTGAAAATCTTCATGTTAGAATAGCATTATTCTTGTTTTAATTGGACCTTTTAGTAGATTGTTGATACTTGTACACGAGATATGTATACAAAACTCAATCAAGTTGCATGTTTTGTTGATAAATGAAAGGGAACCTCACAACCACTTTTTCACGACCAACTTCACCTTAATGTGTCAGATCCATGAATTCTCTTTGATCTCACAAACAAGCTCACGACCAACTTCACCTTAGCAAAGTCCTTCGTGATTATTCCTGATAACAAGACATGATTTGTGTGTGGGAGTGTGTTTGAAACTCAATCAATCTAAGTTCAATTTTGCCAATATAAATGACGAGTTAAAATAGACGAAAGACTCCCTCTTATAAAACTCACAATTAAAGCTCACTAATGGCCTCTTTTTGGGTTTACTATGTCCGTAACTCTTATATGTAGGTCTAGAAGATGTGAGCATAGAAATACTAAAGTTAGAATTCGGTTACGACTCAGGTTCAGCAAATTCTGTAAAGGGCATAGTGATCAATAATGATAGATGCCTAATAATAGTGAACAATATTGAACAATGACAATCACTACCATTTGAAGATGTTGAAAACTACTTAGACTGTTTATGTTTATGAAATCCAAACTTACTTACAGTACATCAAGATCAATCGAGTTTGACTCTATCCTTAAGATAAAATTTCATCATCCCCTATGTACTTGGGATCCACTGGATGATCTATCTGGATCATACGCACATGGTAGAAGTACCACAAACCATGCGCCAGACAAAACTAGAATTGTGTTCTTCCTCTCCTAGTGTAGATGCAATGTCACACCCCCCAAATTTACATGTGCACTTTTATATTTTCGTTTTGAAAAATATGCAAGAAACCTCTAGTTGATGCAACAGAATAATTTTATATAAGGAGCATTTGGAATAAACAATTAAATCATTTGGAAGCATAATTACTCATTTTCACAATCAAATACAAGTGTGTAATATAATATTTACATCAATAAATATCTTAGTTAAATTAAAATAGCTATAAGATCTACTATTCGGCACTAGTTTATCAATCCACAACTTTTATTAATAATAGAAATAAATGGCACTCATGTGCCTACAGAGCCAACCTAAAAGAAAAGGTGAAACCTAAGTAGTAAGAGGAGTCCACACTACAGCTTGCTCGACCCTAGGTGCAAAGGACATCTATCTGCAATACTTGTACCACAATGGAGCTGAGTATACAAATATACCTAATGGGATTGCAAAGCAAGAACCACAATAACAAATAAAACAACAGAATATAAAATCTGGTTAAGACAATCATACCTTCCAATCTTTTATGGTCACATCCAAACCAAAAATTAGAAATACAAGGTTTTCTAATGAATCAGTAGCCTCATCTAAGAGTTCATCCACCCTCACTAGATGATGATCTACCACACAATTCGACTTTAGACTTTTGCTGAAAGCCATCGCCCAGCTCCATCCATGCTATGAAGCGAAATCCACATGGGCCTAAGGACCCAAGTTGACAAAAATTTTGAATTCCGTGGTCATCAAGATATCTTGTATTGCGCTACGCTCGAACACTCATTTTTTTATGTTATGATCCGTTCCAACCAACTTCCAAGCTTGGGGAGAGGGGCTCTACATATAAACTCTAACTTTTGGAGAGTTGGAAGACATTAAACCCTAAACCCGAAACCCTAAACCCTAACGATTATCGAGGGGTAAGTGTGTACTTCACATGTGTTCGTGAAGGCGAGGTCAGGTATGTAGGGGAAGGAAGAGATTTTCCTTTTTGTTTTCTCTTCACCTTCCACTTGTTATTATAAAATATGGTATATGGATTACTTCCTTGTTTCTTCTTAACATGATACAATATGCATTTCATTTCTTGCTTCAATTAGAAATGATTGGTCTGCATGTCATCTCTTACTTCCTCCTGAAATGGATAGAGCCATGGTGTTATCCCGTCCATCTCATTTTGTCATAGGAAGTTAGCCTATTTGTCTCATTTGTTCATGGAGGGATGAAGTAAGATTATGAAGTGAACCAATTCTATCACAGATGGTTAAAGTAAGAGATGAAGTGCTAACCACTTTTATCATGGATGGTTGAAACAAGATTTTAGTTTGTTAACCTTTTGTTTTATAATAACAAGTGTTTTGACTATTTTGTCATCGTTTTCACTGGTTAGAATTACTTCTTGAAAAAGGAGTATCCAAATCTAAAAGTGCATATGAAAAAAGGAAAAAAGCAGAAAAGTTAAAGAGAAAAATAAAGAGGTTACTTGTTATGAATGTAAACAAAAAGGTCATTATGCGAATAGATGCAGAAATCCTAAACCTGTAATTAATATAGGACATAATAATCTTAATAAAGAAAGTAATAATCAATTACATATTATAAAAAAATTCACTCATCATAAGGGGGTTACAAATTAATTATAAAAAATAAAATTAATAATAATATGATAAATTTAGAAATAGATATGAATTGTATCAAAGAAGGGTTAATTCCAACCCAATATTTTGAGAAAATAACTCGAAATCTAAGTACTATAAATGATAGTAAAATGGATATAGAATATGAATTATATAATTCCTATATTGGCAACCAAGGAGTATGTATTCATACAAAATATTTAACTCATTATATGACTCTAGAGACACATTTCCTTAACATGATCCAACAAATTGATAAAATCATAAAGGAATAAAAACCATCATAAATGGTAAAGAAATATTATTCCAATTTATAACACAACCACAAACTAAATTAATCAATCAAATCAAAGAAACTTTGATATTCAAAGAAAAAATTAAATTCTTCAAAAGAAGAATTAAAACAAGGAAATATTTCTGATCAACTAAATATTTTAAGAATAAAAAACATAATTAAAATTTTTGAAGAAACTATGAAGAAAGAAATTTGTAGTAATTTACCTACTGCTTTATGGAATGGAAAGAAACACATAATTAATTTACCATATATTGATGGATATAATGAAGAGTCTATCCCAACTAGGGCTCGAGCCATACAAATGAATAAAGGTTATTTAGTTCTTTGTAAAACTAAAATTCCATCTTTTTTTTAGATAAAAATTTAATCAAAAATTCTTCGTCTCCTTGGAGTTGTGTTGCATTTTATGTGAAGAAACACTCTATAATGGAAAGAGGAGTTCCTAGACTAGTTATAAATTATAAACCCTTAAATAAGGTATTAAAATGGATAAGATATCCAATTCCTAATAAAAAAGACTTATTGTCAAGATTAAATGAAGCAACAATATTTTCAATGTTTGACTTAAAGTCAGGATATTAGCAAATACAAACTGCAAAAAACTTTTACTGTTCCTTCTGGCCATTATGAATGGAATATAATGCTTGGATTGAAAAATGCTCACTCAGAATTTCAAAATATCATGAATGAGATTTTTGTCCCATATAGTGGTTTTTTTTATTGTCTACATTGATGATATTCTAATTTTTTTCAAAATCAAATGATCAACATGTAAAACATATGAATATTTGTAGAAGAATGATTAAGAAAAATGGATTGGTAGTTTCAGCCCCAAAAATGAAAATATTTCGAGAAAAATTAAGATTTATTGGCCATGATATTTACATGGGAAATCTTACCTATTAGTATGAGTATTGAAATTACCTCTAAATTCACTGATGAAATTAAATATTAGAAACAATTACAAAGGTTTTTAGAAAGCTTAAATTATATCTCATATTATTATAAAGATTTGGCCAAAGATACTACTATTTTAAGAAAAAATGCTACTCTTTCCTCTTTTGGAAAGTCAAAAACGCAATTTTGCGGACCTGTCAGCAATGACGCATACAATGTAGGAAAATACTCTAAAAACTACAAGGACTTGGATCCTCAAGAATTCCAAGTTGTTCCCGAGAGTTTGGCTACAGGTAAAGACACAACAAATCTGGTGATGGTTGTGGCTTTGCCAAAAAGCCAAGTTGTTTGAAAAAATAACAAAATTAGGATAATTCGTGACCCAAAAAATTGTTTTCAAACAAATAAGTAGTTATCTCTTTTCAATAGTCATATTAGATAACTTATAATATAATTTTGAAAATCAATCATATAAATCATTTTTGGAACATATGCAAATGGTTTCAAATATTTTTTCAACAGTTCCAAAAGAAAAGCAAAAACTTGTTGCTTTAAAAATAAAAGACATTTTATGCTTATATATAATTGAAAAAGATGTCAAAAATTTAGTATCAAAACAAATATTTGCTAGATGGCAAGCAATTCTATTTGTCTTTGATTTTTGAATAGAACATATAAATGGAGAATATAACTCTCATCCTGATTTTTCAACCATTGAATTTGATTAATGCAAGCCTAGTTAAACCCGAAGGCTAATTGCCAAGAAATGAGTAGAGGTAGAGGCCAATCTCTGTCTCAAATTCTCAATCCTAATAAAATTTTTGAATAATAATGAAGTTGAAAGCTCTAAATGAGTGAAGGAGGTTCTTATGTTAGAACCACTGAATTCCTTCTTAAATAAGTTAAATTTTTTGCCCTTAATTTTTTTTTAAAGTATTAGTATGTTCTTCATTCCAATTTGGAGTATTCTTTCTAAGTCTATTATTTAAAATAGCAATATCTTTGGCCAGATCCTTATAATAATAAAAGATATAATTTAGGCTTCCTAAAAACTTTTGTAATTGTTTCTTATCTTTAATTTCATCTAGGAATTTAGGGGCAAATTCAATGCTTCTACTAATAGGTAATTTTTTTCCCATGCAAATATCATCGCTAAGAAATCTAATTTTTTCTTGAAATATTTTTATTTTTGGAGCTAAAATTACTAATTCATTGTTTTTAATGATTCTTATGACAAATTCATATGTTTTATATGTTGATCAATTAGTTTTGAAAAAAATAAAATATCTTTAACATAGACAAGAGAAAAGTCAATATAAGGGACAAAAATATCATTCATGATATTTTGAAATCATGAAGGAGCAATTTTCAATCCAAAGGGCATAACATTCTATTCATAATGGACAAAATGAATAGTAAAAGCTATTTTAGAGCGATCAAATTCTGCAATTTGTATTTGCCAATATCTTGACTTTAAGTCAAACTTTGAAAATATATTTGCTTCATTTAATGTAGACAATACGTTTTTTTTTATTAGGAATTGGATATCCATGGTCTCATTCATAGATAGCCACACTTCAAAATCTTAAGCTTTAAATTTTGATTGTTTTTTCTATTTAAAGGTTTATAGTTTATAACTAGTGTAGGAACTCCTCTTTCTTTTTAAGAGTGTTTATTTACATAAAATGCAACACAACTCCAAGGCGAGTAATATTTTCTAATTACACTTTATCTATGAAAGACTAAATTTCAGTTTTGCAAAGACCAAGATATTATTTATTCATTTGTATTGGTCTAGCCTTCGTTGGGATAGACTCCTCATCATAACCATCAATTTATGATAATGTAATTATCTGTTTCTTTCTATTCCAGAAAGCAGTAGGTAAATCACTACAAATTTCTTTCTTCATAGTTTCTTCAAGTTTTTTATTTATATTTTTTATTCTTAAAGTATTTAGTTGTTGAGAAATCTTCTCTTATTTTAATTTTTCTTTTAAAGGATTTACTTGTTTTTCTTTGAATATCAAAGTCTCTTAGATTTGATTGATAAATTTGGTTTGAGGTTTTTTTATAAATTGGAATGATATTTCCTTACTATTTATGGTAGTTTTTTTATTCGTTTGTGATTTATTTTATCAATTGGTTGGATCATATTAAGGAAAGGGGTCCCTAGAATCATATATTGAGTGTATTCTTTAACCAAGATTAATATTGTATGAATACGTACTCCTTCATCACTGATGAGAAATGGAAGAGGCGTAGCAGGTTGCACCAAGAGAGAACAAATGAATAGAATCTGATTCCACGAGGAACTCCGGGTCACGAATTGTTGGAGACCTCCAAATGCAAGTGATGGCGCTCACAAGCAAATGGGAATGTGAAACTACCTCCCACAAGAGTGGAGAGATGAGCCAGGGATAAGTGGTTTGGAAGGGCACACCTTCAACAAAAACCTGATTTTTGGAGTGGCACACACTCAATAGACAATCACCATATTTTTGGAATTCAAAACAAAACTTCTATTACAATATAGCATAGGCTTATTTATAGGCTTACAACATTCAAATTCGGAATTGAGAGGGAAGTACAAAATAAATGCATCTCACCAACATACTAGGTGTAATAAACGTTAAAATAACTTCTCCCAACCATTCTTAGTAAAGATAGGAGGCCAAAACATATTACTAGGCCATATTTAAGACTTGTTTGGCCTTAATTTCTGCAAGCCACCAGTTGCAGTACTTAGATTTTGAGTTGTTTTATCAAAAATATTGAGTTGGAATTAATCCTTGTTTGACATAATTCATGTTAGCCCTGAAATTAATTAGGGCAGTAGTTTCTAAATTGAAGTAATTGTTTATGACTAATTTAATATTGATAAACCACTTTTGATAAGTGAGATTATTTATAATTTATAAATAACCATTGTTTCCTCTATTGATAGGTTCCTTAGGATTTTTTATTTTTATTGTTTGATTATTTAAACTTTTTATTTCTCCTTTTAACCTTTGAATTTCATGGTTTAGATCCTCTTTAGTAGTTTTTCTTTCTTTGTAATTTTGAGAATCTTTTAGGATCTTGGATTATGATAGGTTGACTATTAGTCAAAACATTAACACTTAAATTATTTAAAGTATTTTCATTTTGTTTACTTGTGTCATTTATTGGTTTATCTTCTTGTATATTAGAAGATATAACTTTGTCATTACTGTTTTCAAGGTCTTCTAAATTCTTGCTCTTTTCTTTATTAGATTCATCACATGGGAGATATCATTAATTTGTATATGATCTTCATTTAAAGAGTTAGACTTTTAGTCTCATTTTCTTTTATGATGTTATAAACTTTTTCAGTCAAATCTTTGTCTTTTAAGATCTCATTAATTTTCTCCTTAATCCCTCCATCTTTTTTTAATTGTATCTTCTCTAGTTGTAGGTTTAGGAATATTATTAGGAGATTTATATATCTGATTTTCTTGAGGAAAAGGATTATTTTCTAGAATTTTATTGTTCTTGGAATATATTTATTTATCTTCATTGTCCCAATTTTTATAGTAATCATTAAAGCAAATATATTATTTGTACTAAAAGTTAGGTTCCATTCTTTGAAAGTAATAATTATTTTATTATCATTCAAATATTCATAATACATATCTTTGTATTCCATAATTTTTGTTTTATTAAAAGTTGTGAAATACCATTCCCTAAAATTTTTATTTTTGGGTAAATAAATTTTTTAATTAATTTTATTTCTATCAACCTTGAATTCATATTGGATAACATTTATTTGAAACTCCATCTGAGTAGGAGAGGAAGAGGAATTTTTAACATTCTTATAAATCCCATGTGAAATATTTAGATTAGAAGTTGTAACTTCTTCAACCTCATTAAGTGATAATTTATCTAATTGATTTTTTTAAATAGATTTTCTTGAAGAAATACTTCCTTTATCTGATAATTAAGTTTTGCACTTCTATTTTTAGAAAACCTTATTTCAATATCTCCTTATGGAGTTTGAACAATTTGATCTAAATCCCTATTTATTTTAGGTTGTTGTGGAGTAATTCCATGTAAATTCCATCTTTCTGGGAATTAAATTTCATCCCAATCAATAGTTCTTCGAACAACAATATTAGAGTTTTTAAGATTTGTTTCAATTAAGATAGTTTACCTTTATTGCTAATTAGCCTTATATTAGAAGTTAAGATATTCATGACCTTATAATAAATTATGTAAGCAATATTTATATGCTCAGATCCTTGATTAAAATTATAACCCATGGATTCTAGATCTAGAGTAACAACATCTAGAATGTTATTATCAGACAAGGTTAAACATAAATTTGAAAATAGTTAAAATAAACTGGACCATTAGATAAACTAGATTTAATAACAACTATAATAGATTGCTAAAAATTCAATCATCTAGTATCACACAACATAATATCAAGCAAGTATTTCAACCTTCCAAAGTTAAAGGTTTTAAAGTAACTTGGAAAAGGCCAATATGTAAATATTGATATTTATCTGTATAATGGAAAAGATCTTGCTCTCTTAAGAGCTAGATAGTCTTATTACTATCATCAATAGGAATAGTTTGTTTAGTAGTTTTTACTAACATACTAGTCTTGTAATCAAAAGTTCTAATATTATAAATCTTTTTAGGATCTACATTAGGTAGAAGCCAATTTTTGAGATGATTCTCAATGTTGGAAAATTCCACAACTTCAGAATTCTTGATAAAATTTTCCGGTTTATGAAATATTTTTGAAAAAATTAACGATAAGTTGAAAGTGCTCACAAGTATTCAAAAAACTCAATCAGGTTCATGGGAAAAATTGGAAAAGAGGTCAGAATGCTCCTTTTGCAAGAGGTAATTCTAACCGGTGAAAAAGATAAGAAAACAAATGAAACACTTGTTATTATAAAACAAAAAGTTAACAAATTAAAATCATGTTTCAACCAACCACTATAAAATTAGCTAGCACTTCATCCCTTACTTTTACCATCCATGATAAAATTGGTTCACTTCATAATCGTACTTCATCCCTCCATGAACAAATGAGGCAAATAGGCTAACTCCCTATAACAAAATGAGATGGATGGGATAACGCAATGACTCTATCCATTTTAGGAGTTAGTAAGAGATGATGTGTAGACCATATTATTTCTGATTGAAGTAAGAAATGAGATGCATATCGTATCATGTTAAGAAAAAACAAGTAGTCCATATTTCATAATAAGTAGAAGGTGAAGAGAAAACAAAAAGGAAAATCTCTTCCTTCTCCTACATACCTGACTGTGTCTTCACGAACACATGTATAGCACACACTTACCCCTCTATAATCTTCATGCCTCTGCTACCATTTCATAAATAAATAAAAAATTAAGGCGGAGAAGTAGAAGATGAAGTTACATAAAAGAGAAACTTTATTAACTAAGAGAGAATTTGAAAAAGAGGTTGATCAAAGAAAGAAAGAAAGGAAGGAAGGATTACAAGTGAAAAAGATTTACAAGAGAGAGAAGAGTAGGGAAAGAAGGACTTAGCTGAGGAAAGCTTTTCCTCCTGATTACAATATAACCTCCTTATATAGAGACTTTGGGTAGTAGACAAATAAAATAATAAACAAAGAAAAGTAGGATAAGAATTCTTATCCCTAAAGAATCTTCTTTAAGAGTTGATGGCAATAATGCATAAAGTTTGATTATTTTATACTTTTTCAGTCTTCATCTTCATCTTTATAAAGTAGATTACTTTATAGTCTTCTTATCTTGTGGTCTTTAATTATGCACAAAGATATATTTCTTTATGTTTTCATTATCTTGTCATCACCTAGAGTCTTCTTTTATCTGTAGTCTTCTGTTGTTAAATTTTAATTGTTTTCTTGCAAGTACACGAATCTATAGTAGTTGAGCGGGTAAATTGAGTGTCGCCTACAGAGGCTTGAAATTGGAAAACAAAATTTAATCTAACACAAGTAAACTCTAATCTAGTTAACAACTTATAACAAAAGTTAATAATCTAACTAAGAAGAATTAAAGCAAATAATAAACAAGAATAAAATTAAATTACTAAAGCTAACTAAGTCACAAAAGAAAGAAAAATTCAAATAAAATATAAAAGCTAGAATTTAATAAAACTAAGAAAGCAATTAAAAGTGTAAAAAATATCAAATGAAAAAGAACTAAGGTTTAATAATCCCCTCTTATTAACTTGTAAATTATCACGTCTATGATCATCAATTTACTTCCCAAATATAATTCACAATAAATTAGAATTCAATTTTATTTATCATGGAAATTTTCATCTTTTAAGTCTTCAATCAAAATACTAAAAATATGTTCTTCGTAGCTTCAAAGGAATAAAATCAAGTCATAAGTTGTATCCATATGAATAAATCCCAACTCATACCCAATTCTACTAATAATCAATCTTAAACCAAGCATTTAATTATTGAAAACTAATTCAAATCATGAGAAAAACATGACTAGACTCATATCCAAATTAATCTACTCATTAAATTGAGATAAGAACAATTAACATAAAACCTTTTTTAAATTAACCAACTTACATAGATTAGACATCTCTACAAAATTAATAAGAGGTTCATCTTAACTTTAGTTAAGAAAACTAGCCACTAATTAACATAATCTCTACTAAAAATTAAATAAACTTACAAGTATTGAAGGGAAAAAATAAAAAAAATAACTTGGATTGCTCCCTCCTTGAGCAACTTGAATTCTGGAATTTATTTTCACACCACAACAGCCTAGCATGGAGCCTCTCTAATTTATGTCTTTACTGTGTTTCTATGATTTTTTTGTAATTTTTTTTTGCATTAGAGCAACTTATATAAATTTATGGAATTTGTAGTCCTAAGTTGAATAGCAATTGTTATTTTGTATTATCTAACACATTCTTCTTCTTCTTTCCCTACTGGTTGTTGGCCGTGGGTCGCACTTCTATTTTTGTTCTACTATTCATCAAACACACTCCAGTTCTGCATGCCTCTTCACAACACATCTCCAATTTCTACAGGCCTCTTCTCCTCTAAATCAAACTAACGTATAATTTTTTTCTCCATACCTTGTAGATCATCTTCCAAACTCTTCATGAACATGGCCATGCTCTCTAATTTCATTGTCTTCAACTACTCAACTCACTTAGCACAATCAAAGCTCTATAACTTGGCAATGCCCATTAGTGGGGGACTGATTTTTTTCTCCTTTCGTTCCTTCTTCCACTTGTTAACTCAAATCTAAGCTTTATAACAAAAACAAACATATTTGATCATAACATCAATATACACCATTAATTTCGACCAAATCTAAGAACCTTCTTTACAAATTTCCTCTATGAAATTCTATGATTTGATTTCAACGAATTTCCTCTATGAAATTCTATGATTTGATTTCAACAATGGCAGCCATGAAAATCTCTTTTTTCCAATCAAAATCAGCTCCCATTCTTTGATTTTAAGATTCAAACATGTTCTTCATTGATTTAATTGAAATGAGTTTTCAAATGCGCAATTTATTTGCTTAAATTTGCACTCAATTCCACCCAAAACCAAATCTCTGTAATCTGAACATTTCTATCCAATTTTGTGTCCAAAAACTTGTCCAGGAAGATGAAGTTGTTCATTAGACAGTCCACATTACTGTTCAGTACTATTATCTGTTCATTAAGCTTTTTTGTTCATGTCCATATATATATTTCCAACGTGTCTGCAACTCCAAAAAGTTGTCCAAATCACTTGTAAGCATGTCTAGAGTATTGCAAATTTTTTTGAACATTGTTTATATACCTTAGGAAGCGTATGCATAAACAGTCATATTTCAAACGTATAAGACATATGTAGAACACTGATTTTATTCAAATATACTCCGAAATAATTAATATTGCCCAAATTAACTAATAATTAAATCTCACTACTAATATCTATTTTAGCATAAATAAACTCTAATTATCCTAATCATACACTAGAAAATAAGGTAAATAGGTGTATAAAATATATCAAAATCATGCATATCAAATACCCCCAAACCTATATTTTGCTAGTCCTTGAGCAAAACCAAAAACTAAAACAAAATAAAACAAAACTAACTACTCTACTTATGTAGGAAATCTCGATTGTATTTAGCATATGCAACAAGCCTTTAATCCCCTAGCTTACACTAGTGGATGAGATATAATCTTGTGAGGATTTGTAGTGAATCTACCCAAAAAATATAAAATAAAAAAGATAAAAGAAAATTAAAATTGAAACCACATAAAATTTACAAATCAAATCCTCCTAAACATGTGACCTAATTTAATAAAATCAATCATAAGTAAATGTAATGCTTAATACAACTTTTCTTCTAAAATAATAATTCCTTCTGACGACTTCATATTAATGGCAAGTACTCATACATTAATAATAATTTTTTTAAAAATATACATTGCCAAGTAATTATACAATCCCAATCTCGTGAATCGAACAACTCAATGCATCTCATGTCCACTTAGCAATTTCAATTTAACACTCACAAAATAGACATTGACATCCATTCATTTTCAAGCAATCATAATAGAGAATCATGCAAAACCTTTTGAAAAATAAAACACCCTAGATCACCTGACAACCTATTTAGGATAAAACTACATAATGTCCTACTAGAATTTTATGCTCATCTCATATGACATGTGTAAGGCTTAGCCTTCTTAAGCTTTCTATAAGATCCAAGTAACAAGTGTTAGGCCAGTGACTCTCAATCCAGTTGGCTCAGGGAACAAGGTGTTAAAGCACCCCTTAGGCTTAATAACTTGAACCAAATAAGCTTGAAGGCTATGCATATCATAAATTAGTCAACTCTACCTTTTAACTCGAACACCCTATGCTTAGTGAGGCATGCTGAGTCCCAGTCTACTTAATTGAGAGACTATAATTTTTTAGCTCTTTACAATATTTTCATTCTTTTTTTTCTTTCTTGAGCACATTATACTATCAACCTTAATTGTGATTACAAAAAGTCCTAGACTATTCTACAAAAGAAGAATAGTCAAGCCCAAAACTCTATTATGATAACCTGAATAGTACTAGATCATACCAAAGTTTTACTATCATAAGAAAAACAAATTACTTAGATTCAATGATATCCACCAAGATGTAAGACCATAAATAAGGGCTCGAATTCTCACTTAGACAAATGTCTTTCTAATTTTTTCAAAATACGAGCACAATAAACCAATATGATGTAATCAGAATTAAAAATCATTGAATGCATCAAGTAATATAAGCATATTCTTAATAGTATGATATCATTAAATAAAGTCACATGTCTAAAAGAAGCACAATGTAAATAAGGAAAAAACCTAAAGTAAAAAAAAATCTATTTTTTTTCATTTTTTACTATGATATCATTAAATAAAGCCACATGTCTAAAAGAAGCACAATGTAAATAAGAAAAAAACCTAAAGTAAAAAAAAATCTATTTTTTTCATTTTTTACTTAAACTAAGACACATACTCTAAATAATAAAACAAAAATCTCTTTCTACACCCCCAAACCTAAAATAAATATTGTCCTCAATGTATAAAATAAATAAATATAATGCTTAAGATAAGAAAAGGAGGAAAAAGAAGAGATAATACCTCTGTTGGCATGCTCATGTACATAGATATCAAAAGAAAAATGGTCAATAAAGCATAAGCATAATCACATAAGGGTAAATCAATAATGAATCATATAAAAACACCCTCATAATGATTAGAGCAATCAACATGGATAATAAACTGAAAACTAACTAAAAAATATAAAAACACTAATGACAAAAATAAACAAAATAACTATCAAAACCTAAAATTGGGTTGCCTCCCAAGAGCGGTAAGTTTACTGTCTTTAGCTAGACACACCTTCATCTAAAGCCATCCAGGGTCCTTTAAAGAAATTATCTTCTCTTTAGCAATTCTCCTTATCAAATCAAAGTGAGTTAAACAAATATTTAGTGGATCATCAGAATAAATGATGGCAAAAAATAAAGACTCGCAATGAGTCAGAGGGTATACCTGAACCTATGAAAGTTGATCTTCCCATGGAAACAAGTGCCATCTCCAGGAGCCATCCATCACAAACCTGCAAAAGCCTCCCAAACATCGGGGCTAAAAAATAGGAAAAATGAGTATTTTCATACTCAGTAAGGAAGTTCTAAACAACAACCTCCCTAAGTCCATACATGAATGTATTCATGCAACTCAAACATGAAGCATAAAAATACACCAACACATCAAAGTCTCATAATATAGCAATCATGCACAACATATACCATCTTGCTAATCTTACACTTACAATATTAAAATATTCTTACAGTCTTACTTGTACCATCTTACACAAATTCTTACTCATATAGTATTGCTAAAAAACATGATCTTACAGTCTTGCTCAGAATCATACACTTACAGTCTTGCTAAAAAACATACGCTTACAGCCTTACTCAGAAACTTACACTTTCAGTCTCGCTCATAATCTTAGAAACTTACTCAAAAACTTACTTACTTATATTGTTATACATATATTATCGACCACTGAAACTCATTACAATTAATAAGCTCTAGAGTCAAAATGAAAAGGAATTCTACTGGGGTGTCACCTTAACCTCTAGGGAGTAACTAAATGCCATTGACTTTTTCGAAGGCAAGCACACCTAGCTCATGGGGCACATGATCAAACAAGTAAGAGCAGTTCCATGATACTACTTACTGATCATGCAAATGCCCACACTCTAGGGGCCATACAGTGCCAGGGCCTTATAGTGGCACTCTTGGATAGAATCATACAGTGCTGACTAAGGGTAGAAACATATTGAGCTATCAAAAGAGAATCAAACGTCTCGGCTTATTACAATACGCAGACAAAATAAAAATATATATGTTGCTCTCAGCAAAGCATCATACATCTGGGCTTATATACAACACAAAGACAACATCTTGTAGGATAAACACCATGACAAGACATAAAAAATGCTCAGTTGACTCATCATTGGCTAGCTCAAACAAGATCTGAATACGTTGAAGCCCTCAGGTGTCAAACTCATAGTGCTATCATATTAGCTTTGATTATAATTCAAGTTTGAATTAAGTAATTTATGTGGTACAATTATGCCATAAAATATATAGTTTTATAGTCTTCCACTGATCATCCAATGCTGAGCCTATTTTGAAACCGTAGTTTGTTAGGGCAACAAACTTCACTTAACCTATCCATCTCACAATATAACTCATCATACACCAAATTCTTACATATTTATACAATCTTTGCCGTCCACCTTATGGCTAAAACAACTTACTCAGATGTCATCAAACGAAGCTCCTCAGAGCCAACCACAATTGTCACCCTCTTACTTATACCTTATTGTTCTTACTTTTTAGTTCATACTATGTACGTTATGCTTGTACAATTATGTTGTGCCCTCTTACTATCTAACAATCCCCCATAAAGTTTCAAACCTAAGTCCGCTTACTTACTGAACCCTTAGCGTATGCTCCAATCCAAACCAAACTCATGCACTTCAGTCCTTGCCTAGCAAAATTACATTCTCTGTCTTATGTCATACGAGTACACATCCATAACAAATCCATGCAGAACCCTCAATCACCTCTTACTATCCATTTATGAAACCTATGCCCCACTCATACATATATTCATCGCATAGGCGTATAGCCATTATACATACTATGTCTATCACATATATGTATAACATACACACAAATTCATCCATAGCTTACCAACGTACTTGCTAGCCATCACTAGCACACAAGTATTCCACATACATAACACATACTCATGCTTACATGTACATCATATTCATAAGTAAACTTACCATATTTCATTATCTTGCCCTCATACATCATGCAATCAGATTATTATTTAGCATCCAAAGTATTGAATCATACAATCATAGTATGCTACTACACATTCAAAGCACACTATCATGAAATTATGAGTTCAATGCTCCCCTACCTCATAATCCATGATGTTTGATGGCGAGCACATGACAACGTTAGCAATAGAGTTGGTAGCAAAAAGCATCACCTAGTTGAGAGAGCTATTGTCCCGAGGATTTAGGAAGTGCTGGAAGTATTCACGGTAGGACAGGGGTGACCCAAGCATGTGCGTAAAAATCTGTGATCCAGCATAGTGCACTAAGGGCGATCGGGAGAAGGGTCATGCCAACGAGAAGTGGTAGTGCGACCGAAAGTCGAGGGCATACTAAATAGAAGTCTACTGGCAGCTATGAGGCACTCGACTAGCCGCAAGACACCGAAATCGGTTGTAGACAACACCCAATGGCGGAAATTTTGTAATGACTATAGCCCACATAAGGGGTGGAGGGCATAAGGCGATGCTAGAAGACAGAGGAGAGGTGGATTCTAGTGGTAAACTCAAACAATGATGAAGCCATCCAACAGTCAGGCGGCGCAAGAGTGGCCCCTATACCCTAAATTGCATGTACGGCCACATGAACATGCATAAAAGAAAACCACTTGAGGGGAAGAGGGGCTAGATGGTGGCGGTCCAAAGCGCAAAAGGCGATAAAGCTAAGGCTCTGCATGTGGTGGCTGACCGAAGCAGCGACATCACCGTTAGCCACCCACAACCAAAACAATTGGCACAGATGGTTGTGCATCTCACATGGCATAGGGCAAGAGGAAAGCGGCCCATTCTGGGTAGAGAAGGCTAAGCAGTTTCCGGCGACAGCCCCTAGCCATCACTGGTCCAAGGTGGAACAAAGGAGGCATACTGAGGACCGGTGGCCTGGTGGCATCCATCAGAACACAAAATGGGAAGTGGGAGATGTTAGTTATCATGCGGCTTGGTGAGGAGTAGAGGGGTGAAATGGGGCCAACATAGGTTGGACTGAGATGGAAGTGGAAGCCTCCTACCATTGCGGGGCCATGACAAAGTCAACCGAAGGCTGGATGGCTACTGTCGGTGACTAGAGACTCACCTACAAGCTTTGCAAAAAAATAGGGGAGGACGTTACTGTGACGGCTGAAAAGTGGGGTGGCGAACTGGTGCAGCGGGCAGCATGGGTATAGTGATAGGGGGGCTAGGCTAGGGTGGTGTCCATGCCTTCGGCAACCCATGGGCAGCCGGAATAAGGTGGTGGAGAGGCTGGACTTCAGCTGGCAGCACACTAGTGGCTCAAAATTGTGGTAAATAGTGAAAAAAAAGGAAAAATAGCAGTAGCTCGAGGAGGAACAAGGAGGGTGGTGGTGGCTTTGGCCAGCAGAATTGGGGTCTTGGCGGTTGGACGAACCTAAGTCCAGTGAAGAGCAGTGACAATCGGCAGCGAAAAGCTCTCCAACAACCCAAGACCAATGAAATAAGGTGAAAAACAGGGGGAAACACCAATAGCTCATGGAGGAGCAAGGAGGGAGTGACGGAGGTCATAGTTGGTACCAACAGACTCATGTCGACAATGCAAACTGGATTCTAGCAAGAAGCAGCAGAATCCGTCAACGGAGTAGGCATGACGGAGGGTCTAAAATTGTCCTTGGCTCTCTAGGAACTTTTGATGTTCTAGACATCTGGAATGCATCATGGCTTTCAGCCACGACCCATTCCAGACTTGTCCTTTTTTTTTGCTTTTATGTCCCCATCATGTTCCAACCTCTTATTTACGCATTGTATATCCAAAAGTTATGCCACAAATATTTGTGACGCATTGAAGCTCAATGGCCGCAACTAAGTCCCACACCCAACTCTAAAGCTATAAATACCGAGGTTAAATACACAAAATAAATATGCAAAAGCATCACATTTTCTCATGAAAAAATGATTAAAAATAGCAAGAAAATCAAAGAAAGTCATAGAAAAATTAGGAACATTACATTCTTCCCTTCTTAGAAAAATTTTGTCCTTGAAATATCAAGATCAACTTTCAATGTATAGCTGAGACAACAAGTACCTCAGGGTACATATCTCTCATATCCGCCTAAACATCTCAAGTTGCCATCTCGGGAGTATGATATTTACCATAATATCTTTGCCACAATTATCCTTCAAAGGATTCGATTGAAGTGTTCCTCAACTCCCGTTAGAGATCCCTTTGCCTCCAATTAGCATAACTCTTTCATGATCTTTGGAGCTGCCTGAAGCCCTTGCCTATATAACTTCAACCTGTTTTCATAGTGCCAATTAATTTACATTTGAGCATTTATAGCTCACTACTTTAGCCCAACAAGTCTATGAACAAAATGTCCTTTCATACAAGGCCTCACAAGGCCATTCAAATGCTAGAGTGAGTTGTTATTAATAACAAACTCAAATTAATTACAAGTGCCACTTCAAAGAGCCCTTCTCAATCTAAGGCACATGCTCATTACAATCCTTTAGCATATGAATCCTCCTTTTAGACCATTCATTAGGCTGAAGGTGGAAGGAAAAACAATAAATTGTAATTGATCCACAATGACATCAATGGTCTCATGCCTCATTCGTGTACAAGGTAACTTACAAAAAAATCTCACTTCCACTATGGAATCTCCAAGAATGTAGGGATCATGGCGATTTCTAATGCCTTGACTTAACAAGCTGACAAGTCAGGTATTAGACAACATATTCACCAATGTCCCTCTTCATATTGCTCAACCAAAAACCACATGCATATCTCATTCAATGAGTCTATACTCATGCCTCATTATATGACAAAAAAATCCTTAGATTCCTACTTATCAAATCCAACATCACATTTACCTTTTTTGAGTGGTATAAAATGAAGTTATCATAACCCTTCAAATAGAGTTTGTGTTAGAATCCTTTGCAAGTGTCTGTAAGAACATATGAGTCATATGTCTAGTTTATTGGCTAATTTTTTTTTAAAATTATTTCAAGAATGTATGGAATCTTAGAATTTGATTTGAAGTTGTTATGGTCGAGTCAAATTCAGAATTGACAAACTTGAAAAATAGGAGCAGACATGTTCTTATTGATCAAGCCCGAAGACTGAAGAATATTGAAGGTGTTTGAAACTTATTCAGCACATTTGCATACAAAAATCACTTAGAGAAGTTTCATAAGTGATTTTAGAGGTTTAGAAAGTTATAGGATAAAATAGGGCAAAATAGTAAAAAGATAGGCAGAACAACCAATCGGTGCACATAAAAAAGAATCAAACAATCGATTGGCACTTGATTTCACCCTATATAAAATAAAGGTAAGAGTTATCGATCAATTGCTCTTGTGAATTGATCACTTCAAGTGTTGTGCACAAAATAAATAGTGAATGATCGATTGGTGTTTGGAATAATCAATCACTTCAAGGAAAAGTTACCCTAATTAAGACATTGTGATTTCAACTTCAATCCTTATTCAAGTATAAGTCTTAAACTGACTTGAGTAGCTATATAAGAGTTATGAAATCACTAAATTTTTGAGAGAAAAACCAAGAGGAGATTAGACAAAAAAGGGTTTGCATCTTTACTTATTATTATCTAAAGGAGAATTCATATAAAGCTTTGAGTTGAAGATTTATTGTGAAGAAGATAATCCACAACTAAAGGAGTTAGAAAATAGAGTTTTTAAAGGACTTGTAGCATATCTTCAATGAGAGATTGATGATTCCACAAGGCCAAAGTCAATACAACAAAAGGTGTTTGTTGAATACCAGAAGGAGGCAGAGACAAGGTAAGGAGGAGAAAGTTTCAAGTGCTTGAGGGAGAAGACTTGAAAGCCAGTAAGAATGATCTAAACAAGAGGAGCTTTTGTTAGAAAACAAGGTTGGTGTTTACTTGTGTCAATGTAAATTCTTAGTTTCTAGTGCAATGATTTGGTTCCTTTGGAACTGCTGTAGTTTTACCCATGTTAGGGTTTCCAAGTAAATTGTTGTGTTCATGTGTAGATATAATAATGGTGATTGATTGATGATGATTGATATATCATGAGTGAGATTTGAGAGAATATTAATTTAATTCCACTATGTATAAAAATTTTGTGCAAAGAGGCTAGAATTCAAAGTCTTTATCCTTGTTGATTATTGGACTAGGGGCAATCTAGTGATCCACTAGGTAATTAGATGGATATAAATTCACAATTGATGTAATGGTCTTGCTTTATTAGTGCATTAATTTAGCCGTTGAGAGGTTGCTGTGGTTTCTTACCATAGTTTGGGTTTTCAACGTAAAAATCATGTGTGTGCTTGTGCTTTGCATGTTTATGGATTGGTTGATGGTGAGCATGAATATGAATTCATAGTTGTTTGGGTTAATTGGTTTTGTTGCTTAATAAAAATTCCTGCACATGGAGGCTAGAAGTTTTAATTGCTTATTTATAAAGTACTAGGGTTAGTAGAAATATACTGACCTGTAAAGCCATCTAGACAGAAATTAAACTCTCAAGTGGTAGCTAAGAGTTTAATATCCAACTAAATGACAATAGTGGATTACTAGATTTCTCTTAAACCTAGTAATTTCACATGTAAGCTATTAAGAGTTCTAGCCTCTATGCGCAATAATTAATTTTTAAGTGGAATAAATACTAAACTAAACCTAAATTTTTAATCGTCATTCATGATCAATCAATCATTAACCCAAACATGAACACTATACAATCACACAATGATTTATGCGTGGAAAACCCCGCTATGGTAAAAACGATGGTAGCCTCAACCTAGGCTAAATCAATGAACTAAAACGATATAAATCTTACAATACATAAAACATCTAACCAATCTGTAAGCTTGGCACAAACTCCTTTATTAACTCTTTTCTTGTATTAATGTTGGCCTTTGATTCTACCCCCTTGAATCCTTGAAGCTTTCCCTCTTCATTCTTTGTTCTTCGTCTTCTTCTAGTAACTCAAACAAAGACTCATTCTTTGTTTGTTGACCCACCTCTTGAGATTCGTCAATCACTCCTTGATGATGAACTTTGCTGACTCTTGTCTGAAATTTGTTGTGTGAAGTCTTATCACTTTAGTTGTATATCATCATGAATTCAACATGAATAATTTCTTCAAGCTCTTATAGAATTCTCTAGGAAAGTATTGTGTAAAAGACTTTCCTTTCTTCTTCAATATTTTCTAGGTTTTTCTCTTTTCAAATTCGTCATAACCTAGCTTTTATATAGGCCTCCAGTTTTGAATTGTCTCTTTGACTTCAACTAGGAAAGAAAACTCTTCTTGAAAGTCTTTTTTAGGGCAACTAAAACTGCTAGCGATCAATCATTTCAAACAATGATCGATCGTTCATTATTTTCTTAGAACACAACTCCTTGATCGATCAATCTATCGACAAAGCGATCGATCAATAAAATCTTGGCTTCATTTTACAAAGGTCTGTTTTAGGTGTCGATTGATCGTTTCTCCATGTGTTATGTTTAGCGATCAATAGATGACACTATTTAAAGATAGTTTTACCTTTTTGACCTAAATCCTTCTAAAACCTCCAAAATCACTTCTGAAACTTCTCCAAGTGACTTTTGTATGGGAATGTATACTTTATAAACCTCTTCTACCACTAATATTCTTTAGTCTTCATTCTTGATCCACAAGAACACGTCTACTCCTATTTTTTAAGTCCATCGATTCCAAACCTAACTCGACCACAATTGCATCTAATCAAATTTCTAGGACTAATTACATACTCAAGGTTTCTGATATAATTTTGAAAAATATGATTAGTTAATTAACATTATGTATGACATATATGTTCTTACAATCTCCCCATTTGACTACTTCTTGACAAAACACTATAAGATTGAAAATCAAAATAAAAATTACAACTCATGAAATAGTGCATTGACTTACAATTTGTACAAATAATTTGACAACAATAAGATTTAACATAGATACATTGGAATTGATCTTGAAAAGACTTGTATAATCCTATACTTATCCTACAAACATAAATTCACTAAGACTTATCATAGACAGATTGAAATTGATCTTTAAAAGCCTTGTATAATCCTTTACTCATCCTGCACACTTAAAATCAAAATGATTTGGATATTGTCCAAATAAGTATGAAAATAAGCACTTTGATTTTAATTAATTATTTCTCTCATTTTTGACACAAATGGACAAAAACTGAAGTAATTAATTAAAAAATATGCAATTAAGCACAAGCAGGTCACACATATCACCTTACGACATGTAAAATAATTAATCCACTAAGTAAAACCATGTCCATCAAATATCGATCACATAATCAGTTTCAAAATACATCTCATAATCCAATGAAACATAAATTGAACTAAAACAAGTTTATGAACAAGACTACATGACAAATTGATAAAAAAATAACATCAAGCATCTCCAGCATCATCATCCACATCAAAATATTGCCCCTCACTCTGAGCTAGTGCTAATTTGTCATAAAGCATCCGTCTGAAGTATGCAAAACCCTGAAGTCCTGCATCCTGAAATGCACTAAACTCTACATATGTAACATGTTAGTCTAGCAAATCATGCTAGGCTAGCTCATCTAAGGGTGCCTATAGCTATTCTAGATCTCTATTTGTCCCCTGTGATGAGACATCATACGTTGAACCAATGTAACATCTATAGGACCCATCCCAACCATCATCGGCTCATATTGTGGGATCCTAATAAGAGCTGATGTGAATATCCTACACAAAATGTATGGGTAGGTCAGGATCTTGTGCATAAGTCCATGGAGGTCATGATACGATAGAAAATGATCAACGATCGATCTAACTCCAGCTTTGACTGTGAAAGATGGTATAAAATCTTGGCCATCATGCGATCAACTTTCTCCTTCCTAGCACTCTAGATGTCATACTGAACAATGACATGCAGTAGACAAATACCGACATTCATAGAATGTGCAAGAAGTGAAACATCTAGCTCTCTGCCTCTAGAAAGTCTCGACAATGTCCCAATCAACTTCTACTCCTAGATACATGAGTGGTCTCCTCTCACACTGAATAACCTTGGCAATGACTTGAGGCGAAACCTGCACTTGTGTGCCTACTACTACTCCTACCAACGAGTTATCATCATCCAGTCTAAGGGATGAATACCACTATCTAACTAATCATGGATAGATAGGCTGATTAGATGTAGAAATCATCCTAAAGTAATTCATCCAATATGGAAGACCCTCTATCCAATCCATAGCAGTCTCTAAAGGGACATGAAGATGCTACGCACACAACATATAGGTCTAACTCTATCTCCCCACTCGATGATGCACCAGGGTGAACTAGGCCTGAATCATTCGTCATTTTCTGCTTCTTTGCCCTCCCCATCTAAATTTAATGCAAATAAATGAACCTTGGGCTAAAAATCACTGAGAACAAATCAAAAGACATAAATAAAGTCCTAGAATTTCAAAACTCATTAAAATGCGTGTTAAAAATCAAAATTGGTGTTTCCTAACTCACTTTTCATGACCTTCGGAAGAGTTTGGAGTGAAATGAGGGGCTTATGGGCTTAAGTTTTTTAAAAAATAGTGCTTTGGTAGGAAACACTACCATCGATCGATGGGTAAGGGAATCATTCTTGAGAAAATTGAATTTTATATTTAAAAAAAATTTAAAAATTGAATAAATCCAAAACAAATTCCAATAAATTCTTAAAAATATCTTAAGATATTTTCCAATGAAATAAGATTTTTCTTATAGAAAACTCAAATAAGAAATCAAACATTAAAAATAATCGTAGTTAACTCCTTTTCACAATTTTTTAATTAATTTCCTTTTAATCTAAGTGCATCATATATTATGCTTATATACACCTTCCCTTAGATTAGTCAACTCTATTGGTATGTGATTGCCAATTTGATTTTCTTCAAATTTTTTTATTAAGGTTTGAAGAAACAACCAATGTTTTTATCTCTTGTCACTTTTAATCTTGAATGTCGCAAAATCAATCTTATTCCAACTAAGACAAATTTGTTCAAACCCTAGTAAAGAAAAAGTTTTCTTTTTTAAACTCACTTTAGCTAGAATCTATGTACATTATCTTGTAAAAAATAAAAAAATATATGCTCAATAAATAAGTTTTCTAGGGCTTGGTTTTTTCTGAATCCTCTCTACTTACATCATTTATTTTTATTCTTTTCTTTTTCTTTCTTTTTCATTCATTTTCCCTAAGGTTGAGTAGATGAGAGCTTCACATTAGCCTAGGCTAACCTAAATAGGTAACCCTTCCCCATCATCTTTACGATGACAATTTCATTTGAATAAAAAGTATTGAAAATGCATAAGACATAAAAATTTTGAAGTACATTACATAAATTTTTCTCCTTTTGATTTTAAATAAAATCTAGCAAAAGATCCTCTGATTTGATCATTATTACTCCACTAAAATCTAAACACCTAAGTAAGCTTATATTTAAGAATTTTCTCTTAATTTTTATACATAAAAGTGATTTGAGTCTCAATATAATGTACACAATTTTTTTTTAAAAAAATTGCAACATAAAGAAAAAGAAAATCAAATTAATTTTCACTCTCCTTAGTGTATCCTCCTCTTCATTAAGGTATCTTTGACCACAAATCATGTTTATTTTTAGTTTAAAAGAAAATAAAATTTTGTTTGTCTTAAGAGTTGAACTAATAAAAAACAAAATCATAGCCAATTGCAAAAATAAGCTTAAGTTACATTATTTTTTTGTGTTTTTATCATATTCCATTTTTTTTATCTTTTTCAATTCAAACCTATGAATTACAAACGTGAAAACAAATAAAATGCGATAAAAACTAAAATATGTGTGTCCAAAAGACCAAAAAAATTAAATCATGGACAAAAATATAAATCTCTTTACTTGGATATGATAAGCTCATTAGTTTTGCCTAACTAAACTATCCTAAGGCAGTCTAAGGTGTTTTTGCTCCCCCTATCTTGGGAGCTAGGGTCCTTTAAGATATATTTTCTAATCAAAAATTTTAAGTTTTTTTTTGTCATGAGTATCATTTTTAGGTGTGAAAATGTGTGGAGAATGCTTCTTGACCTAAATTTTCTTGATTCTTGGTTCATTATCTTGAGAATTCATGTAGGTTCTTGTAGACTTCTTAGGCAATCTATTCAAGTTAGAAGATATCAAAATTACCTTAGTATTAGATTTTTTTATGACTTATTTACTAAAGTATTTTAGGTTGTACTGCATAGCTTGAATTTTTCTAATCAAGGAAGAAACATAATTTTCTCTCTTGTGATGTTTCCTCCTATGATTAGACTTTGGACTTTAATTTATGAGAATTTTTTTTGGTTTTACCATGTGGTCATCTTTCCTAGAGTAAATGAGTTATTTAGCCTTAACAAACTTAGTGACACTATTAGACTTTATAGAATTAGTATAATTAAATCCTAGCCCTCTTTTATCACTACAATCATTTCATATGTTCAACATCTTGTCAAAAATTTTTGCCCTAAGGTGAAAGTTTTCAATTTTCTTAAGAGACTTTTAATTCACACCCTAGATCGTCAATATTTTTGAAGCATGATTGATTTATTTCTAATTTCTCATGAACTTTATTCTCTAAGAATTTTATCTTGTCTAGAAGATTACTTTTTTTAGATTTGAAGGCATGAACTTCTTCATTAGTAGACAAGAGTTTATCTTCTATAGACCTAGATTTTCTCCACTCTTTTACAAGTTCACTTGTCAAGTTTTTCACCTCTTTCTCTAGTGATTCTTTATCTTCAACAAATTGGAAATTTTTTAAAAATAAATTCAATTGTATCCTCATTCAATTTGACAATCTTCTCTAACTTTTTACTACTTTCAATGACTTGTCTAAGAAATTTTTTAATATAAAAATCTTCATCATCAGTAGAACAAGAACTAGTCATGGTGAATCAATTAGGCACAAGAAAAAAAGTTGAAATAAACACACAAAATCACCAAAAAATACACCTTTTGGAAAGTAAGCGAATCTTAGAAGAATTGAGCAAAACTAACACAACTAACTTGAGATATGCATGCAAAACTTGATAGATAGCATGAATTGAAAAAAAATTTCAAACAAAAAATTCTCAACTACCAATTGAGAGTTTAATAGACAAATAGATGGCTATAGTGGAATACTAGATTGCTCCTAATCCTAATACTTTCATAAGTAAGCAATTAAGAGTCCTAGCCTCTATGAGCAAGAATTTGTATTGAAGCAAAATAAATAATAAACGAACCTTGATTTCTAATCACCATTCATGATCAATAAATGATCAAACCAAGCATGCACACCACACAATTACACAAGAATTTTCACATGGAAAACCCCAAATAGGGTAAAAAACCTTGGCATCCTCAACCTAGGCTAAATCAATGCATTAGAATGATATAGATCTTACAATACACAAAATAACCAACCAACCTCTAGACTTGACACGAACACCTTTGTTGAATCTTCTCTTGTTGTTAATGTTGGCCTTCAATTCTTCCTCCTTGAATCCTTGAAGCTTTCCCTCTTTATGCTTTGTTCTTCATCTTCTTCTTCTAGCAACTTAAATAAAGACTCATTCTTTGTTTGTTGATTCACATCGTGAGATTCTTTAATCACTCCTTGATGAAGAACTTTGTTGACTTTTATTTAAAATTTCTTGCGTAAAATATTCTCACTTTAGTTATGCATCAATATGAATTCACCACAAGTAATTTCTTCAAGCTTTTTGTGAATTCTCTAGGTAAACAATGTGTAAAGGGCTCTCCTTTCTTCTTTAATATTTTCTAAGTTTTTTTATTTTTAAATTCATCATAACTTAGTCTTTATAGAGGTCTCCAAGTTGAATTGGCTCTTTGACTTCAACTAGGAAAGAAAACTCTTTCAGAAAGGCTTTTTTAAAACTAAAACTACTAGTGATTGATCATTTCAAATAGTAATTAATTGTTTCATGTTTTCTTAGAACACGACTCCTTGATTGATCTATTTATCGATGAAGCCATCGATCGATAAGCTCTCAGCTTCATTTTTCAAATGGTCATTTTAGGTGCTCATCTATAGCATTCAGGAACTTGAGATATTTTTTTGATTTTTTTAAAAATTTCCATATTTTTTTGGATTATTTTATGGAGAAATACTTGTTTAGAATTTTTTAATTGAAAAGCGGTGTTACCCTTAGAGGTGGGACCACCTAGTGGGGACCCCTAGGGTGACTTGGCATAAGAAAGAAGGGGATTGCCCAAGTTACGTACCATGCATTAATCCTATCAAAATTCCACTCATACTAAGATAGGCCCTACATTCCTCTTCTCGTTTATCTATTTAATCCACCCCTTCCAACCCTAGCCTCCATCTCTTTTTAAAACTTCTTGAAGGAAGCCATTTAACTTGAGGGCTTAGAGGCTTCCAATGACCGAAAATAAGTGCGTAGCCAGCTAAAGAGAGAGGTAGGATCCTTGTTTATAAATTCCGTCGCTGGGAGTTTGCATGCATATAAATGCTTGGTTACTAGAAACTTATCATAATTTAATTTGAGGAGCCATTGCACCATGTTTCTGAAGTGAGAACATTAGTGCCAACACCCTCTCTTCTCCATCATTGTTACCGATTGCTATTAACAGATTTTTTAACTATGTATACCCCGCCCTTCCTCCCTCACAGCTTCACCCCTCCCTCTATAAAAAATTTCTTGCAATTGCACCGGAAGGACTCCTTCTTCGTCACTGGTTAGCGTATCCACCGGACGGACTCACTCTTTGTCATTGGTCAACGCATCCACCAGACAGACTCCCTCTTCGTCACTGGTCAGCGCCTCCATCAGACAAACTCCATTTTTGCCGATTTTTTCGTCAACGCCTCCTACTCCAGTGACTCTAGATCTTGCTGTCAGCACCTCCACCAGAACCCTAGCCCCTACAAGCGCCTCTAGATCTCCTGCTCAAGTGAATCCAAATCAGCATTTGCTGTCACAAAAAAGTCATTTTTTTTCTTTTCTCTCTGTTTTGTGAGTCATATGTGTAGGTATTTTTTTAATGCTAACCTGCTTAGTGATTTCGTGTTTGTTATCCGTCTTTATTGCATATATGACATTATAGTTCTTTAGTGTTCTCCGTCTTTAGTGCATATATGCATAAGTTCTACTGAACTCATGAACAAAGAACAAGGACAACAACATGTATGAATTGAAACAATTTGCTGAACACCTATACTAACTTATTCCTAGGACATAATGACATGAATAGAAGTGTAAAAAGCATCCTACCTTAAGACCTCTACCAGTGTTTCAAGTTCCCTGACAATGCACAATTCCTTTCTTGGAGATGATGAAATTGAGCTTCCTTACTTCAGCCAGGAGCAACCAGTTTGTAGGGGAAGAAGTTCCAGGGAGAAGAATAATGGTAACAGAGAGGAGAGGCCATAAAGGTGGTTTTCTTTTTTCTACTGTACCTATAGCAAAATCTCCTAATTACTAGCAATCTTCAAGAGTCTATCTACAATAGGACTTATCACAACCTTGGTAATCCATGATGTAAGTTCAATTCCTTCAACCGGAGTCGGGATACTCCATACTTGTCTTCCTTTCAACCTACTCAATGCCATCTCATATTCCCTAAAAAACTAGGAGCAACCCCACTTGACACAATTGGAAGTATGTGCATTAAATTTTACTCATCCACTCCTCCTAAATATGCTAACTTTACTCCTGCCCTTCCCTAAATGCCTTCACATTTGTCTTCCTCCCCTCTTCCTGCACTCAAAGAAGGACTTCTGAAAGATAACAACTGCTCAAAGCTTTGCCGGCCAGAAATTGAATGCAAAAATGGATATATTTTTTTTGTTTTTGTTTATGCATATATTTGTACTAATTAAAGAACTATGAACTAATATTGAGGCTAGCCTTTGCTTTTATTCACCATACACTAGATGACAAGGCCACACCCAACAGTAACATACAGGAGACGACGAGCTGAATCAAAAGATGTAGATGTTGGTGAAGATGTACTTATAGATGATGAATTAGAAGGAAATGCAAGTGCACAAGAACAAAGACTAGAAATTGACAAAGAAACTAATGTCATTGAGAGAGAACAAAAAGAAGGTCATGCCGGGGAGGAGGTAGAAGAAGGGCAAACAGTGGATGAAACTTATCCATTCCCTGGAGGCCCTATAGAAATGACAGTTTTAACTAGTTACAAGACTCATGTTTCAGTCACTTAGACATTTTAGAGTTTGTTGAGACATTTTAGCATTTGTATATTTTGAAGAGTTTGTATATTTTCTGCTACCAGGAACATTATTGTCAAAATGCAGAAACCATGTTGGAGTCTTGGACAGGAAAATTATATTGGACTCTTGGACAGGAAAATTATGTTGGAGTCTTGGACAAGAAAATTATTGTCAAAATGCAAAATAACTTGTGCTTCAACGGGGCTTTAATATGTGGATATGTATTTGGTTTTATGTGACTAGGTTTTATGTGATCAAGATTTATGTAGGGGGCTTAGTAGGTGGTACTTTAAGCTGCCTCTTTCATGTTGTTTTTATGTTAATTTGGATATGCATTGTTTTACAATAAAATGAATGTTTACAAGTGTCATAGGATGCCCCCTGCCAGGAAACATAAGTTATTGTCTTGGATTTGGCGGGGGGTGCCACCCGCTCAATTGTGCATGAAGTGGCGAGGTCTTCGACCCTATCTAGTTCTTCAAAAAATGGCGGGGGGTGCCCCTCACCACGAAATGGACAGTAACTCTATGAAGTTATTGTCTTGGATTTGGCGGGGGTGCCCCCACCCAATTGTGCATGAAGTGGCGGGCGGTCTTCGACCCTATCTAGTTCTTCGAAAAATGGTGGGGGGTGCCCCCCACCATGAAACGAACAGTAACTTTAAGAAGTTACTGGATTGGATTTTGCGGGGGTGCCCCCCTCCCAATTGTGCATAAAGAGGCAGGAGGCCTTCAACCCCATCTAGTTGTTCTAAAAATGGCGGGGGTTGCCCCCCGCCATGAAACGGATAGTAACTTTAAGAAGTTACTATCACGGATTTGGCGGGGGGGTGCCTCCCGCCCAATTGTGCATGAAGTGGCAGGGTATCTTCGACCCTATTTGGTTCTTCGAAAATAGGCGGGGGGTCCCCCCGCAAGTATACTAACAGAAGCTTTTACCTAGTTAATACATGGCGGGGGGTCGTCCTCATGAAGTGAAGAACAATGTGGCAGGGCCTACCCCCAGCTAAAAAATTTACAGAAGCTTTCTTGCCTCCGATAACGTTCTTACAGAAAATGTCCATGGAAGTGTAAAGATGCCATTGATGAATAAATAATACTATAAGGTTCAACTTTTTGGTTGCCACATCTTTTTTAGCCACCACCAGAGCTTTTTAATTGTCGCTGGATCTATAGTGTATGCTGGACTCGCAGGCGGCTACAACGTTCGTCGGTGGCTACAGTGTTCGCCGGCAGCTACAGTGTTCACTGACGGCTATAGTACTCAGCCTGGAGGAGGAGAAGAAAGTCTGAAAAAAAAATCACGTTCTTTAGGTTAACTCGTGGGGGAAAAAAGAAAAAGGTAAATGGGGAACTAAAGATCAAGTTAGTGGGGGAAAAATGGGGTATAAAAGTAAAAAAAATCTAACTTTTACTTTTGTTTGGGGGATACAGGGAAGAAATAGAGGTTCAAATAGCCACATTCTATATATATATACAATTTTTTTTAAAAAAGGTAAAATAAATAAATAAATTTGTTAAATCATACTATAGGATGGGAGGGGTATGGATCATTTGGAAAACACCCATATCACTATGGTAAATTTACTAAATAGCCCATGAGGTTGTTTGTGGGTTGATTCACCGTGTGAAAGCGGTCATGTTCCTTCAAACAAATGCTTGACCTAATGAGATCAATATATTCTATGTTATGATTAATTTGAATCCTTAGCCATATGGTCTTAAATTCCTATGGGCTAAAAAAGTAAAGTCTTCAATTACTTACTTCTCCCGGAGTTGTGGATGGTGGAGATTGTGATACACTTTCTTCATGGCCACGATGGTTTGAATATTGGCCTACAGAGGTATTTACCGCGGGTTTCCCAGTGGTCTTCACAGGACCATAGTACGTAAGAAAAATGGACTTTTATGAGCATCATGGAAGGCTTGTGTTTCTTGTCAATTTGTGTTCATGAGCAAAATTGGAATTCATGTCTCCATATTCGTGGCAAGCTTATGAGAGCCTTGTAGATTTAGGTCAAGCTACTATTCAAGCAGTCTTACTCCAAGGTTGGAGTTGGTCATTCAAGGATAATTGTAGATATTTATCTCTGGGCCAATTTTAATTATACTTGTGGGTTAGTCTCTAATATTGAGATTTTAATGTTTAAATACCTTTAACGCTGTGAGATGGGGTTAAGAGCTTTGTTGTGACAAAACTGGGTAAGGGTAAAATAGCCAATGGTGGCGCATAAATATTGATTTAAACCACTGCTTAGTCCCACTATGTGTTTTATAAATTTGTTTGATCCTATTGAGCATAAGTGGTTATACCTCAGAGAAGGAGTAATCGAGTAGCTAGATTCGAGGAGCTGGGTAACACTGCTTCATAATAGGATTTGCTTTATTTTCATTAGAATATAATAAAGCACAAAAGTTGGCATCTCATACTTTATTTATTATTCTTAGATGGTTATCAGATTTGCACATGGATGAGATCTCGCTTGGTATTTAATGGATTTGAATAACTATTATCGATAATCATGGTTTTATATTATCATTATGTTGAAAAATGACAATCACAGTTTGGAGTTTATTTCATTTGTTGGTTTAGCATGGTTTGTTTATAAAAAAGTTATTCGTGTTCTCCTCTACATTTACTCAGAAAATGTTATTTAGAAAACCCCGGCCATGACACAATCTATCATTTCTCCATGTTTTAAAATGTGGCACTTGATCTAGCTTCTATAATCAATGGTGAACCAAGCATACACACTAAATCAACAAATCAATTAGATGACAAGAACAGGTTTTGTGCCCCTTTTAGTTCCAAATGCTTAAATGAGATATGAGCATTTCAAGCACTCAAGTAGTGAGCAACAAATTCAGTTAGTTGGTGCATATTGAAACTCCAAAAGGCACAAATTAAATGAAACCATTGGTCACATGTTGTCAATGAATGAATATGAATTTTGCAACATCCACAAACCAAAGTAAGTAAATGAGTAAAATAGAAAGAGAAAATATGATAAGATGGCTAAATACATACAAGGAAATGTGGATAAAAAAATGTGCTCTTTAGGATGCCCTTCATCGTCCAACTCCCCTCCTACCACATACTTCCATAGCAACACTACATATGCATCGACAACGAAGTTATCAAACCAGCCAGCACTGTCCCCCATGTCCTCCTCATCAATATGACCTCTCCACCTAATGCTCTGCATGTTATCCACACTGACTAGTAAGCCCGCAGCCAGCCCTGTGTTGTGGAATCGTAACTCCTGAGGGATTTTCCATATGAGATTCACTAAGGTCTCATCTTTGTCAAGGATGTCAAACTCATCCTAGGTGCCATCCTTAATCTTACACTTCACTGCAAGATCACAATAGAAATGGCTTCTTGAGCTAGGCCCTAACAATGCCTCCCTCGCATATAATGTTTACTTGGAAGAATCTTTCACTTGTTCCTCATGTCCATCCTTCAACATAAAAAAAGTTGTTAAAAATTAGAAATTGATGCTTATTACAAGTGCCTTAGGATGCATAGGTTGTATGAAGCTTACCACAAGTGCCTTAAGGTTCATGATGGGTACCACAGCTGGTTAGGCATATGTAGAGTTCGATAGAATTGCAATAACCGAATGCAAGCCAAGAATGGCCTCACCCTCCACCTCCCAAGAATCTGCTTAGATTGGTAGATTTTTTAGCCACTACTACAATGTCAACTATATGCTTATCTAATAATTCGAACTCCTTGCCAGTGGTCCTTGATGCCTCTTTTGGAGAGACCATATCCTTTTGCCCTTCTTCATTTTGGGGGATGGTAGGTTGGTCAGTGGGAGAGAATGCTACTATTTCAACTTTACCTGATTGAAAGACTAGAATAGTAGGGAGGTGAGGGGAGGAATTCATCTTGTTAATGTCCACAAATAATATCCTCCACTACAACAATGACTTTCTTGCTTTCGTTTTGAAGTGGGTGTTGGACATGAGATGCGAAATAGGCTCATTAGCTTGCATTGGCACATGTCAAGGTGTCACTGCTCTGGTATCCATCTTCACTTCAAGTGCCTTCTCAAGCACCCTACACCATTGCTTTAGGGAGTTTGATTTTCCTTTTCTACTTGTACTTCAACTTTTTGTTTTCCTCCATCAACCTCAACTTGACTTTATAAATGAGCTAAAAGTTCTGCAGCATCTACTGTATCATCTCCTCATGAGCCTCCAAAGTAATTGCCCTCCTTTTCAAAGTGGGGCCCACATCTATGTCCTCCTTGGCCTCATGTCTCCCCATGGGCTGTGAACTTTGGGAAGGCTCCTGCTGCATCCCTTGTAGAGGACTATGATGTCATGGAGAGCTCCGTTGTAGTTGAGAATCATGGGATGGTTCCCCATGCTGCTGGGTGGGAGGGATCATGGCTTTGGGCAAGGTCCTATGTCAAGTGATGGTTCCCCATGCAATTGGGTGGGAGGGCTCATGATTCCAGTAGAGGTTCTGCGCGGAGGAGGGCTCATGTCTCTTCATAGGTGAAGGAGGAATGGATGATGCCTCATCATCCCTCTCCTCTAAATCTTGTGCCTCCTCTATCTTATGCTATGATGCCAGTGGCCTTGCTGCAACAAACACCTAGTCCTCTTCATCAGTGACTTCAATGGAGTGGATAACCTAGTCTTACGTCATTTAGATGTTTTGCTTTAGGTTCGGGGCTATATACACACTTTATTGCAGGAATCTGGGCTACTCATCAGTGCACCGTTCGATCCTCACTATAGAAGGAGATATGTTGAAATATCTACTGAAAAGGAAACACATACATAAAGTTTGTGAGAAGTATAATACATATGCAAATAATTAGTAATAGTATTATGTTATACATATTTTTAAGAAGGATATAGTTACAAGCAAAAGAACTGAACATGCGAATAAGTTCACCCTATCTTTATATAGATGATCACTTGCATTCTTCATGGCTTGCCTCAGGGCCTCATACACCATCTCCCCCCTTCTCAACCAATAGCCAATAATTCACGTAAACTATCCCCCCTACTATGGGGAGTAGGAAGACAACTATGACATATAGAAGAGCAGCATGAGCATGTCCTCCATTAGAGTCTTCTTATCCTTGATCTTATTCAAAATGTCACTGTCTTTGAACCTAATATTTTTTGGAAGAGCATTTATTTCAAACTAGACTTGAATGCTTGTTCATCTATGTTTGCATCCTGCAACTCAATGCAATTCATGAATTGGCAGCCCAAGGATGAGGGCAACATCTAGTGGCCTAAAGGTGACCACCTTATCACTGATGTTGAATGTGAGGTCTGATTGCCTCATAGAAAGTAGGTTGGCTTGCGTCAATGGTAGATGAAGAAGCTTATTAAAATAGGTCTTCATAAATAGTGCTCCAAGATCCCTAGTCACAACTCAGTTCAATTCTGCTAGTTTAGCAGTTGACCACCTACCGTCTAACTTGCCAATTTGCAAGTAGAGAAATACGAAAGTTATGGTCTAAAGTAAAATTTAAATTATAAATTAAATAAAATTAGCATACTTGCAATGGACTTTGGTGGGTTGTGATGGCCCATGGGTGAGCAATCCTCGATACCCATCGCAACAGCCCCCTGCCCCCATCGTAACCCTCCTACACCATCAAAATCCCCACCCCTCCTTCAAACCCATCACAGTACACAAACAAAATATAGGCAAAATAAACATGAAAATACAGGCGTAGATGGAAAGAGAACTTGCTTGCCGGACGCCATTCGTACGGGAGAAGAGCTAAGAATGCAACTGGCCATGGGAAGAGTGAAATGCCGGGACACAGAGCACAGTAGAGCCAAGAGACACGCATAGTGGAGCCGAGAGGAGTGAAGAGGCAACTAGAGCATAAAGGAGAGAAGACAAACAGAGAAAAATTGACTGGCGGATGTGTAATGGTGGCAAACAGGTGATGCGACCCTTCAGAATGGAGGCAACGGGGTGGCAGTTTGACGTCCAAGGGGTTACTTTCACCCTTATTTTGAAATATGCGATGTGGGAAGCATTTAATGCTCTATAATGAATTCATTCATAAACCCCATCCCTATTCCGAATTTCTTCTACAAAAATAATGCTCATTTTAGATAACTTTCGAACTTGATGTTTAAAAGAAAATTCCCAACTTTTGTATTGATAACGAACAACAGAACCCAGTTAGACCATTTAGTTGGGCAGATTCATTGGCATGGAAACAGACAAGGGAAGCAGAGCCATTACGGACCGCACTGGCTCCTTTTTCTTGACCCATCCAACAATTTAGCACTGAAGCTCTTACGCTTCTCATGGGCCTCCAGTCCTCTTTCCCGTTTCTTGGGCCTCTTGTTGTTCTTGTCCATGGGGCCTTGTACCCTTAGCATGTCTTATGTCCTGCTTTTTGTTTGTTTTTTGGTAAACTGGGCATCTCTTATTTTGAAGGGTCCAGAATTCACTGAATTACTGTTTCACCCCACAAGAGAAGATAGTGGCTTACATACTTGACCAGATCTCTTAAGTTTGCTCTCTCTCTCTCTCTCTAGTTAGAGGGTATCCAGGAGGGAATGGGCAACCGACTTAATTATGAGCATTTGATTCTCATTGACAGTACATGTGTTAGCACACCTTGACGTAAGTGAGAGTTACCTCGCATTAATGTGCGCTAAATATAATCCATAAAAATGCTTAATTGACGTGATTTGGTGGCTACTCATGATCCGGAATGGTCATCCTGCATACCATTTAATATCCGTTTAGATAAGATAATGCATTGCCCACTCTAAATCTTTCTAACCGAACCCTAGCTATACTCGAGAAAATAGACCTCCTATTATCATATGTGATCCATTTAAAAATTAGGTACAAAATTTTGTTCATCAAATTTGGTTCAAGGTTAGCTGCCTTTAGATTGTGCACTCAAAGTCAATACATACTATCTATGGCTGAGAAGAGTTTTTATGCTTGCTTTTGATAATGAGCCTTACAATGAGCCTTGCGTAAGGTACATATGAAAACTATTCATCTACAAGATTGATAGTGCACATGTTAGCACACGGTAATGTCAATGTCAATATCACTAATGCTAACAAGAGTTAGTATATGTACCGTCAATCTTAAATATCAACGGCTTTCATACATAATTTATAATAGGCTCATTGTTGAGAAGAGTATGAAAAATACTTTCCCGTAGCTGCAACTTCCCCACGTGAGTCCGTTCAGATGGGATGGGAAGTGATATTAAGTGGTAGTAGTGGATTTCTAATCCTTCCTGAACTCATGCACTGTGCATAGCACAACTCATAATCCATATATCCATGTGTGGCCAACGAAGTAGGTATTTGAAGTTAGTGATTATGTTTTTGGATGGTCCCAGCCAACTCACCATACTCTGATGGTTTCTCATGTTTGCTTTCAATTCTTCCATGCATTCTTTTCTCCACCTTTTCACTTGTGGGTTTTATTTAAATGCCCCAAAATATAGGGTATTATTCAAAGAGATTTTTGCATATTACTTGGCCGAAGAAGTTAATATTCCATATTTCCTGGTTTTTAAGTAAAAATGCAACAAAACTAAGACTTACACAATATTATAGAAAAAATAGACTGAAATACTCTTTTCTTAGGGTTTAGGGTTTTATATCGTATAAACTTGTCAAACCATCACATTTACCCATAAACAACCCATTCGACTGGCAATTTCCAGTCTGACTAGTGAGAAGCGAAAATGAAATGGGAGGTCTAATTTCCTGCCCATCTGACCAACAATTTCCAAAACCCGACCAAGGAGAAGCAAAAATGCCATAAGAGGTCCAATTTCTGACTTATCCTACAGGCAATTTTCAAAGTTTCCGCCATGAAGTGATTTCCGACTATGAAGTGAGGTTCAACCTGAGTGTATATTCACGTGCCCCTTATGAAGAAGTGATATTTGGCGAAGATCAATGGCCCATCTAGGGGTTAATCCAGCGAGTCTCATCGGCATTAACCAATCGTTGACTTCCGTGGTAATGGCATATTATTCAAATTCTAGTTAGAAATCGTATATTCATATACACGATTGTTCATATATCGTGTTATGAAGCACAAGATAGGAAGTACTTGCATATACACAGTATATAGTCGTGTTGTCAAATATTATGTTATTGACTTTATTGTATTATTGATAATGTGATACATGACTTTGAGAAGTTGTCTTATCATGTATTGGTGGCATACATATCGTTTTATCAATAACACGATATGCAATAGATGATATTCATTTGTTGTGCCATTGTGTATGAGAAGGCATCCTATCGTGTAACTGATAACACAATATATGAATTTCGTATGTATTTGAACATTAGTTACATAATGTAAATCAACACGACTATTTGATTTTGGTCACAAAAAGTGTTCAACATTCTGGAAAAAATACTACCCCTCACGGAGGAAGAAGTTGCATTGATCACAGGTTTGAGGGCAAAAGGAAATTCGTTAAAGTTGGACAATGGCGATGGGAAGGATGCTTAAGGCAAGGGACAATTCTTCAAAAGTTTTTTCGTAGGGAAGCGGCCAGAGAAGAATCTTAATAAATAAAATTTGAATGAAGTGGTAGACAATAGGCATGTTGTCTCCAACGAAGTCTTAGCACGCTTTGCCATCATGCACACGGGGGCCCTCATATTATTCACACATAGCAACACATCCATCTTCCCATATTTGTGTGACTTCAACAATGAGCAAGCTACTCAGAGGCCGTGCATAATATATTGCATCGAGGCATATCCTCAACCCACCTCTACATCAGGAGCATAGAAGATGAGCACTCACAATCGGTATTTTCAATGGGGCTTCATTTGTGCTATAGGTCAATTTCATATTATCAATAATGCGATAACTTATATGAGTGTAGAATTGATAACACGACAACATATTAACATTTTAGGTATATCATCTTATCAATAATATGATAGTGTAATTAGCGTAGTTTAGATAACAAACTAATTTGATTTCCATGTTATTGATCACATGCTAGTTAGGGTATCATGTTTTTTTCAATTACATGATGTGAGTATTTTGTGTCCAATGACACGATTAGTTTAATAAACATGTTATTCGTGACACGACATACATGATATAGGATCACTATTAATGGGATTATTTTGCTAACGTAGGTGCTATTTTTAGCATACTTCTATATAGGCTCCAAGTTCTCCTCCATGTACTCCAAGGTGTAAGAGGTGGCCCAGGTTTACTCAATTGTTGACATACATGGAGAAGGCCGCTAAACTTGACCTAGCCAATGAAAAGTCGAGGAAGAAGTTGTTGGCTCATCACAGGAAGAGGAAGCAGTAGGAAGGGATTCTCGTATGGCACAAGGTAGATTCAGAAATAGTTTTTCAAATAACTCCAATTGCCGAAGAGGTGCACTTGATTAAGGACCAAAGGCCGGCCCAAATGGCAAAGAAGATGTCCACACATTCTACGATACATAAGAAAATGATTGTTGTTGAATCACATCATGGTCAGATGTAAGGACAATATCACTCCAGCAAAGACGTCATTGAGAGCTTTGTCATGCCACAAGATGTCATGACTGTGATTGTTGACATCATTTTGGAGAAGGCTGTTTCATATGAAGAGTAAGGTTGGAGAGCAGACACTACGCAAATTGTGCTGTGGAGAGTTGAAAATGCTTTTGAGGTGACAATAGGGTTAATCAAACTGGTGCAGCCCCCACATGAAGGATTATCTCATCCGAAAACTGAGCATCCACATGAAGCCCCTCAGTTGGAGAAACGTCATGCAACACAACCCCTTCGCCGACAACTGAAGGAGAGAAGTTGGTTAGGGTCAAGACTCGAGCTTCCAAATCAAGTGAAGTTCATCATTATGCTCATGAAGTGCAAATAAAATCTATTCCTCAATCTATTGATGGAAACATCATTTTGTGTAAGTATTATCATATTATATTCAATGATATGACTGATCGTTTATAATTAAACCCTTTGCAAGTGTACAAGGTAATTGTACTAGGATAAGTATTTAAGGGTTGTCAAACCTCAGGGACGGATGGATTATCACTAAATCTAAAGAAGAATTTGCTGATTAAAAATTAAAACAAACTTAAACTTAAATTAAGCAAAAGAAAGAAATCAACTAGTTTAAAAGCAAGAGATTAATATGATGGAATTTACTTAGGAAATTGAATCCACTATAGAACTATAACAATTCCTTAACTTTTAATCTAAATCTAGTGTGAACATGAACAAGTATTCTCAGCTACAAGCTAGAATTACTTTAGAAAGAATCATTAATTAAATTCCATGGCATGAACTATCTTCGACAATAGCACAGATCATCTACACTAAACTAGCTATAGGCATGACCCATCTAATCTTAGTATAACTCATCCAAGTCATTAATTATCTAAACATTAAAACTATTGTATGAACATCTTATCTAAATCACAGAAATTAGAATCGATGAAAATATCAAAACCACATCAATCTATCATCTACAAGACAATAAATCAACATAGAATTGAATAAACATTAAAAGCTCTTCATTAAACAGGAAATTCATATCATACAATTGTCATCATTCACTACTGAGATCTAAATTAAAAAGAAAAAAAACTGAAACTTATCTATAGCTTCATCAACTCCTAAGTAAAAGAAAAGTTTAGCCTTCCATTGTAGAAGAAAGCACTTGAATCTCCATTGAAAGCTTTGAGTTCTCTTCCATCTTCTTCTTCCTTTTTCTCTTCATAAAATCTACTGGAATCCCTTGATTTTAAGCTAAATATGTCTTTTTATAGGCATAAGATCCATAGGAAGAAGTCCAATATGAAAAGGATTAAAATTTGGGTCAAACAAGGAAATTGCGCGTTATGTCGTTCGAACGCCCTGCATGCCCGCTCGAATGCTTATACTGAATTTTTCTTCAAAATCACGTTATCCTGTTCGAACACCCTGCAGCCCGTTCGAACGGCTACAGTGTTTCTGCAATCTGGACAGTTTTCCTGGACAGTCCATATTCTGTTCATTAAGCTTTTCTTCATGTCCATATTAGTTTCCAACTTGTTTATAACTCTGAAACGTTGTCCAAATCACTTTAAAGCATGTCAAGACTATTTTGAACTATTTCAAACATCGTCCAAGTTCTCGATAAGTGCACTTTTCCTACAAAATATAAAATATCATACTTTAGATATGTATAATGTAATTAAAATTCCAACTTGATTTAAATACACATCTAAACTACTAATAACTACAAAATTATTAATAATTAAACTAAAATACTAATATCTATCTTAATCTAAATAAACCATAACTAACTCTTAATTAACCTAATCTATACTAGCAAATAAGGTAAAAATGCATATATAATAGATATATATTTCATATTTATCAATGACCTACTTGGAAAGGTGTGTTATCATGTAAACACGGCTTTTTTGTATTATCATGTTAGATTCCAAATGTCTTTGACATTGTCGTGTCATCAATAACACACAAATATACAATATTGTATAACATAAAAATGACTTTGTAGTAGTTGTGTGATTGATAACACAACCGTTTGTATTAGCGTATTAGATTCAATTCTACTTTTGGAATAGACTTGTCAACAATAACATGCTTTATTTGACTTTTGTGTATATACTCATATGACTTGCTACATGTATTATGCAGAGAAAGGGGAGCCCAAAGCTAGTGCCCCAAAGAAGAATAAGGGCCCCAAAGTTGAACAGACCGTTATCACTAGATTCCTCAAAAAAATAATGAGCAAGTTGTGCAAGCCTAGGATGAGGAAATGGTGCATGCCCGAGAGGAGGAAGGGGTGCATGCCCAGGAGGAAGAAGTGCAGAAGTGGTGCCACTGAAGCAAATGAAGCTGAAGATAAAGAAACAAAAAGCTTTAGATACTGGCCCCTTTGCATCCCTACTACCACCCATACCTAGGAGGACGAGGTATACAATGGCTAATCCACCTGTGCATGTAGCCAACAGCCAAGGGGGAGGCAGCTAAGGAGGATCTAGCCCCACTGAGGCTGCCAAGGAGGATCCAGCCAAGAAGGAGCTAGGCCTAGTTTGTCCAAAGGCAATTAGCAGCTTCTTGTCCAAGAAGATTGGAAAGCCGACTCGGCTAGCATGGGAAGAGGGGGTGGCGAGGCCAGGGGATGAAGTTCCTTTGGCATCTATCCTTGCCACATATGTTATCCTTACCCCAGATGAATTTGTGCAAGATCTCTTACCCCTACAACTGAGAAATTTGCTTTTAGCTCGGCCACTATATCGAATACTCCTGAGCTAGTTGATTCAGAACTACTAGAGTGTATCAAAAGCATGATAGACGTTGAAGAGCACGTTGAGAAGAAGCAAAAGGACAAGGAGGAGGTTGCATTGGTTTTTTAACTACCTTGATCTCTAGCTTGTGTTCCACATGGAGATTTTATGTGGAGAAGATTGGGAGACAATGAAGGACTTTATGGCCAACCCACACAAGCAATGGCATATAACGACGCTTCTCCTTACATATTATGTCTACTTAGACAGGAGTGCGTAATGAATGAGGTAATAATTAGTTTATAATTTTTTTGTGTTATTGACCACACGATTCTTAACAATCGTGTCATGATTAACATAATATGTGAAATCACGCTCCAGCAACATCTAAAGTTTGCATTATTGATATCATGAAAATGCCACATGTCATTGTACTAATAACATGATAAGTAGAAAACAAGATTATTGTGTGTACTAAGTGTTTTTGTCTTTACACGAGCTAGTATATGTCATGTTATGGATTACATGATGAATTACCATCTCGTGTTCATATTTACACAATATATCATATGTCATGTTATCACTAACACATTAATATTTTGTTGATGATTTTAGGTCACAGACGTGTTCAAAATATAAGATATATCGGCATTTATCCGAACTATTTTTTCAAGAAATTTGCTATCTAGCACTACAAAAGTGTAGGGATGCAGCATGACCAGGTGAAGATGCATCCCAAAATCATTAACAACTTGATAAAGTGGCTTAATGTAAACATTGAGTATGGTTTCATTCCAATCTATGTCACTGGCCATTTCCTTCTTCTCATTGGTCGATGCAGGGAGAAAAGGTTTAGGTAATATAACCCGCTAAAGGGTGACCACAAAAACCAGTTTGCCGAGGTCGACAAGGTTAGAAGACATCTTGCACAACCATGGAGAAGACCCTTGGCATGAAGGGAGCAATAAAGTGGCCACTGATGAAGATCCAAAAATGCCATATCAAGAGACGAATGAAGATTGCGGGGTGTTCCTAATGTATTATGTTACGAAGCTGGCTGGAGGAGTCATTCAACCATATTTTACCTAAACAAAGATCACTATGTTGGTCAAGCTGTAGATATGAGCGATAATTCTTTGTGGGTGAATTGCTCATGAATTTGATGCTTCATCGAATGAGTTGTAGTAGTCTTTTTTTCTCTCTTAAATGCACAATTTATAAAGTAAAAATTATTTTTTTAAATTCATTCAAGGTGGTGCAATATATGGTTGTAGATCGTGTTATCAACAACATACCGAAATGTTGGTCGCATCAACAATAACACGAAGTCATGTTAGGTCATTTAATATAGGTTGCAGATCGTGTTATCAACAACACACCTAGATGTAGGTCCTGCCAACAATAACATGAAGTCATGTTAGGTCATCTAATATAGGTTACAGATCGTGTAATCAACAATATGCCTAAACGTAGGTCGTGTCATTGATAACATGAAGCCATGCTAGCTTGTGTAATATATGATTGCAGATCATGTAATCAACAACATGCCCAGACATAGATTGTTTCACCAATAAAATAAAGTAATGTTAGGTACTGTAATATATGGTTGTAGATTGTGTAATCAACAATATGCCCAGACATAGGCCGTGTGAACAATAACACAAAGTCATGTTAGGTCGTCTAATATAGGTTGCAAATCGTGTTAGCAACAACATGCTCACCCCGTAGGTTGTGTCACCAATATAGTGTTGTAGATAGTGTGGTATGAAAAACTTTCATGTGTAGCAAAATAGAAATGTAGATCGACAAATTTATAGGGAAATTTTCTCTTTCATTAAGATGAGTTCATGAGTATATTGTATAAACATAACAAAGGAAAAAGTACATTAGACCAAAATTACAAATACGAAAATAGAACATCAGACACCATCTATTTCCATGAGAACAACCTGGTGAGCCATTAGAAAAAATATGATTAGATATTTGGGACATTGAAATAACGTCCGATTATGACTTGTCTACCTCTGAGGTAGATGAGAAGACTGGTGCGAATGATTAATGGGGTGAATTGGCAAATTCATTTGATAATATGTGCCATTAATCGTCTACACTGCTCTTCTCATCTGCTTTGGAGGGGGACAAGTCATAGTTATGCATTATTTCAATGTCTCGATGGCTGGCGCTTTTTTTGTGAAGGCTCACCAGGCTGTGCTCATGGAGATAGATGGTGTGCAATCCACTCATAAGCAATCTCCCAGTGATAAAGTTCCTTAGGCGAGCAGGAGGTGGGCACCGAATGGTCACTTGATCTAAGAGGAGGTGTAGATTTATATTTGCTGATTCGAAATTGGATGTGAAGCAAAGTCTGTGTTGGAAAATGGGATGACAATTTGTTTTTCTGCACCAAAATTTAGTTTGCTACACCAAAAATTGGTGCGACTCTTTAGAAATTGGTGATGTGTTGGACATTTGGATCATTTATTTATTTATATGGTCGTGTTATCAATAACATGAAGTACAATTATCATGTAATTGGTAACACATAGTGAACAAAAAAATTGTAATATTCATTGCAAGTTTTTTATATCGTGTAATTCATAACACGTAAACCCTTTGATTGTGTTTTCGATTACTCGATGTGTATACAATAGACAATATTAACAATACATATATCAACATATCATGTTATCAACATCACAAACTTTATCAAGGTCGTGTTATAAATAACACAACGTACATACAATATCGTATATGATAAGATGACACTCATAAAAAATCATGTTTCTAAGAAATGACTATAAAATGATATTTCCTCCAATCAGCTAAATAAAGGGGGTGGAAAAAGGCAATCTTGATCAATGTTCCCCATGTTTATGTCATTTTTCTACTCTTTTCTTTGCCATCTTTGGCTTGTACTTTGACCAGCAACCCCATTCGGAGGGTCCTCTTGTGTGCTGCCGCAGCGTTTGTAGTTGTGACCCAACTGCCTGCATGCTCTACATTTGTGTAGGGCTTTGACCTTGGCTTATGACTATTCAGTTTTTCCTTGGATGTCCCCACTGCAAGAGTGAGATAAGTGCATTGAATATAGATAGAACTCCAATCAGTGCCCACTGGTGCCTATCCGTCAATTGGTATGATGTCTCTCGATATGCCATTTCATATATTTCTGTGGAGTACCATTTTTTGCATTAATCAGACACATAGAAATGTTTGTGATCACTTGTTGTAATTGTATATTTACACGGTTGCCCTAGATGCTAAACTTTCGGCATGTGTAGCTATGTTCAACCAGATTCACTAGATCTTGTTGAATGAATATCATGTGAATGAGAACACGAGAAGTGATATTACAGTGTTATAAAAAACACGACCCATCAACGCATGTTGTATGCTCACAATTATCAAGTTATTTTAATGGCTATACATACTGTTATTGTTGATATTGTCTACCCATACACATGACATTAATTAGATGATACCTAGTGATATAGCAAGTTAACCTGGAACTCATATATTAATACCAGTAATACATGCACATTCCTTGCTTCCTTTCTTTTGCTTTCATTGTATTTACGAGCAATGGGTTACATCTTCAATCATATTTTGTCTATCTGACATTTCTCAAAGAGTGCGGTTGTGTGCTCCCTTATATGCTTAATTAACCGAGTAATAAGCATTGATCTAGCTTTTTGGAATATTTTATTAGAACTTTTAGACCTCTTTGAGTTAAGTGTTTCATATTTTTTGCCAGAAAATGCAACATTGGCCTAGTGCTCTGCACCTATCTTATTTAGCTAAGCAAATGCTTCAAGATTATGTTATTTAATGTTGTTCACTGTGTCATCATACATATTTTGTCTGAAAGCTTTAGCTGCCACATGGAGCTAGTTCTTTAGGTAGTTGTCTTTGAATCTATCCAACATATTTGCTACCATGTGATGGATTCAATATCTGTGGTGTGTAGAGGGAAAATATAGCTTAGCAACATTTGTCAAGCCCTTCATTCTATCATAAACAATTGTATCCAACTCAGCTGGAGGATCAAAAAATAGATAATTTCTAAGAAATTCAAAAAACCATCTCCATGTTTTCTCACACTCATTCTCAACCATTGCAAATGCGACACATAATATATTATTGTTCCTATCTAGTGCAGTTGCTATCAATAACTAACTAGGATACTTTCCCTTCAAGAAAGTTGCATCCATGGTTAGCGATGACCCGAGTGTTGTTCTAAAGGCTCTTGCAACCGGCCCAAATGCTCAAAAGACTTTTAAAACCATGTCCCCCTATAGGTTAGGGAATATTACATGATATAATTGGAACTACTATAGTTCCAAGATTAATCATTTCTATCTGAATTTTGTATGCATGAAGTATGGAATAAGATTTGTCTGGGTCCCTATCTATTAAATCACATAATGCTTTGCCTGCATGACTGTATTTTAAGTAGTTAACATTAAAAAAGATTAAATGGCAAGTTAAGAGGTCGTGTTATGACAAGATTAGTAGTATTTTCATAAACCTGAATTGTGTAATCATCGTGTTAACACGATAGGTAAACCGGTCATGTTTTAATAAAATGCGACTATAACAGTCTCGTGTGACTAAAAATACATTCAATTATCGTATTTTTGAAAACACAATTCAGGGAATATCATAAGTTTGCTTTACCTGCACATCATCATTTCTTATAGTTTACAGCTATACCCCAGTACTTCAAAATATATCTTGATATGCTTTTTGGTGTAATGTCTATTGAATCTTTAAACAACCAATAACATTTTCTCGCAATCCAAAGGTGTGATGCTAAAGGATGGTCCGTTGACTTCCTTTGCATTCCACACAAATGGTCAGGCACTAACCTTACAATAGTCACATGATCACCTATATTTGAAGCCCTTATGAACCGATTACGAGACTGGTCAAAGCACGTTGCAGCATACGTATTCTTGTTCTCATCCACAACATGATCTATGAAATTTGCCTTTATTACAAATTCGATTAAAACAATCTTGAAATGTACCAGGCTTAGGTAATGTGCACCCAAATGAATTAGATTCTGGTAGTCCTTTTCTTGCAAACTTTTAGTCATTAGCTCACAATCATCAATATTCGGTTCCAACAAGTTGAGATCATCAACTGTCTCCCACTCCGCCTCAACATCAACATCAATATTACTGGGTACCTCGTTGTATCCGAATTCTTCATGGTTAGATATACTTTCTATGTCAATTATATCATTCTCATTCCATTGATCATCACCCCAAACTTCTTCAAAATTTTGGCTATCGTAATTCCTAGGGTTGTATGGGGGTTTATAGTTATCAAATGAAGTCCTTATTGCACACATTGTTGGCGACATTTCTTCAAATCCAGTTTGATTAACTTCTTTAATAGGTTTTGTAGGCATTGGATTGTTGTATGATGTGTGACATGGATTTGTTGAGTTGAAATTTTCCAGTTCTCCTAATCTACAACGGATATTAACATGTTAATCAATATGCGATATAACTTGACATCGTGTACTCGGTAACATGCTTATAAATTATATTATGTTATCAATGACATGATATTTATACAAGTCGTGTTATTCAATCTATGCTAAAAATAATTAGTATTATATCACTTTTGTATTTGGCATCATTAGTTATGCGATATTATAAATATCGTGTTTTTTCTTAACACAATATTCTTTTTACCGGGCACGGTAGGTTAGATATCATGTGCTCGAGTATACGATAAAGTACACTATCATGTAATCTAAAATTCATTGTTACCTGATAGTTGCACAAGTGAATTGTGTATCACTGACTCCCATATGCAAATACCAATCCTCTCCATTATGGGGGTTAAAAGGTAATAAATCCACCAAAATTATGCCTTTTTCACACTATACAGCTTCTTTCATGGAAAAAATAGAGTTTTTATTGTCTCCAGTGACTTCTAGTGAGTCACTACCAGTCACCTCCTGCCAGTGAATTCTGACTTTCCACTGGTCAATCCTCTCCACAGGAACGGTGCTGCACTAATATGGTGTTTGTTTATGTGGATATGTGTGGGCATTTGTATGTAAAACCAAGGAATTGGAATATCGGCTTCTTTGGCTAGGTAATATGGAAAAAAACTCTTATACAAAATATCACACATTTCACTATAATACAAAAAATGGCCCTACGCACGTAGTTATTCCCCCAATTGTGCCATGAAATGACATAATTATTTCCAACCAAACATAAAACCCAAAAAGCACTATGAATTTCCATTTTCCCTCAATCTACTCACTCCCAAAAAGTAGTTATACCTCTTCCAACCAGTTTGCACCCATTTTCACTCCAACACTTCCATTGTCACCAATATCCCCTTCTCAACTTCATCCCCTTGACACCAGCAGTGAGCCTTTCTTTTTTATCCTAACCTCTAAAATCCCCTCAGCTAAGCAAAAACCCCTTAAGACAGCTTTTGATCCACTGGCTTATGGTTATTCGGTGCCTACCTCTAGTCCGTCCAACTTCATCTTATCAGAAGTTTGATCTACTCCATATTTCAATACCTCTTATGCCTAACCATCCTAGATTTACGTCCCAAATCCACTAGTGAACATAAAAGTGGGAAATGGAGTAAGGGTTTCATCATCAGTTCTCCACCCCTGTCAACTCATTGCTAGCAACAAGAAAGGTAAGGTTTTTACTTATATTTAGGCATTTTGAGGGTATAGTTTTTTATATGACTTCAACGATGGCCACAATTAGATATTTCATCACAATAGAATAAAAAAACAATCTTAAATACATAAAACTAATTGTTCTTCTTCTACTTCCATCTACACCTTTGTATTCGAGGACAATTGACTATTAATAAGTGGCAGTAGATAGTTGATAGTCAAAAGATGACAATCGATAGCCAACAACTGAGTTGCCAACCAACTATGCACACCTTTAATGCAAACCTTCAGTGAATCATCAGTATTAACCTTTTTGAACAATCGAAATATGAATTATACATCTTTATTTCACCATACCACTCAATCCTACTTCACATATTTCGACAGTGACCTAAATGTCGCCAATATCTATATTTTTAAGATATAAATCTTATAATGGATCCCAGTAGTCCTTCATTCTGCCTTTTATGCATGAGAAGGTTGGTGTTGTGACGAGTTATAATGTTTAAACCCTAAAAGATGTCGCTCTTTACTAATGCTTCAAGCTTTCTCTATTGGACAAGCCATGACTCTTCAATCTTTTGTACTAAGATGACATATTTAATGATAAATGATGATCAGTTTCAGAGGATAAGGGGAGGGGGAGAAAACCTTGCTAGTGAGGCGAAGGAAATGCCCTCTCGCAAGCTGATATGACACCATTCAACTTATATAAGTCAAGGCATTGTATAATTTCAAGGCATATGGGCGGGAGTAGCCACATGCACATGGATGCCGTTTGTTGGCTGTCACTTGTTAATTGTAAGTTCACATCGAAGACATAAGTGTAGATGGAAGCAGGAGAAAATCAATCAGTTATATGTGTTTAGCATTGCTGTTTTGAATCCTCTGTGATGAAGTACACTAACAATAGTGCAAAGTATAGACTAATATTTATTCCAAACAAAATTAGTTAGAAGGAGATGATGGATACTTTATACTAGATGAAAGGATTATTAAGAATGGAGTGTTTATTGAAATTGAGTTTTATATATCCTACTATCATTCAAATGAATATTCCTCCATTCGAAATAACTGATGACGTGAGTCTTAATTTTTTCCAATGAGTAAATAGGATGGAAAAGATTTTTAGTTGCATTCATGACATAGATGATGATACTATTCATGGTCTATCAGATGGGCAACAAGAATTTCGTTATGATGCAAACTTGAACGAGCATGTTCCACATACATTCCAAGAGTGTGAATTTTTTGAATTGGATAGACATGAAGAAAAGGAGCAAGTGAGTCACGACTATTTCCCTCAATGGATTGCGTATTCTCATGCAAGGTCTAAACAAGTAAACTATAATAAATAACACATTTTATGCAGTAGAAAATATGTAAAAGTTGTCATATACAATGTTTATAACTATAAATTTCATTTTTTACCGATGGTCAACTACCTAACTGTTGTCTCTCAACTATATGACTCAAACTTTAGATCACCGAATTAATTTTATTGTTATGCCTACCAAAAGAACACAACAAACATAGGAATATAGTCAAATTTGAATCAGAGGAAGGCGTAGGGGAGAAAAGGCAAGAAGTCACTTCTAATCTAAGTTGAACCAAACATTTGAGGGTAACTTTTCCTTTACATAATTTTTTATACTTATCATCAGCTTCTCTGATTAATAAAAATAATAGTATATTTGTCAAAAATAAAAAGGTCGTCTTATTCAAAATCTCAATTAAGACATCCTTTCTCTCATACTTTATTTAGGGTAACTAATGTCAATGGAAATCATAGTATACATTTCTCCACAAAGGAGGATCTCATCAACCACCAAATTAACTTCTACAGCTATTACATGGACGTTAGCCTCCCCAAGGATTTCTCTTCCATGGGGACATTCAAATCATGCCCTATTATAATTCTTAGAAAAATAGCATTAATGGGTAGAGGTGTCACCATGCGGTTTGGTAAGGTCAATGTTAAAATATCCATCTTCTAGACTGATGTGAAAGGTATTGTGAATGAGGATTAGGTTGAAATGACATTTATTTGGCTGGAGTTGATTACTCTCATGAACAGCTTGAATTTCTACGCACTCCACATGGGGCCAAACTTTCCAACAATTGGGTCTTCCAAGGGATATGTACAGAACATGAAACACTCTCCCTGGACGTCAATGTATGAACCAAACACTTCGAAACCGTATCTCAATCATGCAACACTATAGTTCCTATAAGGTTGAGATTGAAGGAGCCTATTTGTGGCTCAACAAGTTATGGGATCCTTTATTTTTTATTTAATATAAATCCCATCGTATAAGTGGTAGTAGTGAGGGGTGGGGACAAAAAAATAAAAAGAGTTAAAATTGCTTCACTTACATAGCTCCGTCCAATGTTAATAGTTATATTTTAAAAAATTATTATTTTTAATAAATAAAAAAATTAACATCTAAGAAAAAAAAAGCTTATGATACTCTTTTTAAGTACCAAACTACTTATATTAAATAAAATAAAGTTATTAATACCAAACAAACTTTTTTCTTCCTAAATAGACATATTAATATAGGAGAGAGAAAGTATATTATAAAAAATATTACTCCTCTTTAATACAAGACACCTACTTTCTAGCTTGACGATGAATGATTTTAAAGCAATATTCAAGAAGCTGCTAGCAAGGGGGTATGCACAGTTTGAAAATACAAGGTGGGCCCAATCATAAATGCAACCTAGAAGGTGTAATAAAAGTAGTATTCTTTATCGTATGTTGATAAAACTTGAAGTCACAGTCATATGGGTACATGAAGAAGATTCAAGCACAACAAAAGCAGCTTTTTAGGAGATGACACCATTAAAGCAACCAATCAGATCATTTGAAGTCATATAAAAAAACCTCATTTTTACAAAGTTGCTCAAATATGGTCCTCATTCCACTTAGCAACAAAATTTGTGATATAGAATAATACCATATTTAATATACTACCAAATAATGGTCCATTCATGGCCACAGAAAATAGACAACTGTGCTAATGATCTTCAAGTGCCTACCTCCCCACCTTTCCTCATTACATTGAACTACATTTTTTACAATTAATAGATTGAAAAGTAAAGTCCCTTTGCTAAATTGCTCATTACTCTTTCTGTCTGTCCTAAATTAATAGCTCTATTTTGTTTTAAAAATAAATTAATTTTAATCTATTTTGGAAAACCAAAGAGAGCTATTAATGTGAGATGCAGGGAGTGTTAAAAAAAATATCCCATGATGCTATGCTTAATAATAATCATTAAACATTTATCAACTTGCTTGCAGTGGACATGGCTCGGAGAATAGATGACACGAAGAAAACCTTCAACGGATCAAATCAATGGCCGAAATTGAAAAGAAAAGGACTTCTTTTTCCGAAATTGGCCTACAGCAATAATAATAGGTCATTCTCTTATAAATCTTGTTATAAAGCAACATATGCACTTAAATAAAATATCTTTTGCACAGTTTCTCTGAAAATTACCTCCCTAACCAAGACAGCTAGAGAGAGAAAAAAAACTCCAATTCACACACGACAAAATTAATTAACTTTTATCAACTTGCTGACCCTGAATAGGATTAGAAGAGTAGTTGACACAAATGAAGAACATTTGGAATTGTATTTCAGACACAACTATTACATAGACACAATTCCACCATTTATACAAAGATACAAGTTAGTATGGCTAGGCTTACGCGCATCAACCTAAGGTAGGGCATCGGGGGCCATCGTATTTCAATTTGACATTCCAAATTACTCAGGGGGTAGGTAGGTTTAAATCACGAATACACCATCAAAATTTGATGGCTCGCGATGCTGAACTCACCCCGAATTCACCTTAAATTTTTTCTTATACAAAACCTATATTTAGAGCATACCCTCATGCAGCTGTTTAAGACTAAATAACTATCAGCTGAAATTATGGAGATTCGTTTTATGCATAATGACAAACTATACTATCCTTTGACATTAACACCTTCAATAGATCAAATCAATAGCGAAAATGAAAAGAAAAAAATCCATAATCTCTAATCGACCTTCTCCAATTAAATTACCTCCCTGTTGAAAAATCAAAGAAAGAAATATCAGCCCCACAATAAAATTGATTGAAGTATTTTTTTTCAATAATTTCAAAATCATTTATCAACTAGTATTAGAGCTCATATAAAGAGCTGAAAGATACCCACTTTCTAAAACTGGACGTGATTCATCCCCCTTCCCAATTATACTCATCATAAAACAATACTCCCTTCTCTCATATTAATAGTCACGTATGGATAAAAGGTGATATTTAAGAAAATCATCTTTTCACTCCATCCACTAACCCAGTTGGTAACCAAGGATAAAATTAAATGGTACTATTTATAAGGGATAATTAATTTCAAAGTGGACTATAAATATTGGACAGTGCACCCTACTAAAGAAAACAAATTAATTCAATAAAAAAAGGGTGGTGGTTCTACATCTGTGTCCTATATTAATAGTTGTATTTAAAAAAATAATATTTTTCATTAAACAGTGAAACCCACCTCTAATACAAGAGAAAATAAATTTATTATATTTTTTTAATGTAGAATAATTTTTTTTTCCAAATGCAGCTATTAATTTGGGATAGAGAGAATATAAAATTTATATCTATAAATTATTTTTATTAAATAAATAAAATAAATCATCCATAAAACACGAAAAAAAAAGTTTTTCCCTCTAAAAGAGGTTGCCGACAGTTCATGCCTTTTCACTAACCGACAATTAAAATCTACAAAAAACCACATGAGTTTTCAGCCTTGCAATCAGCTAATCATCATTCATTTGAATTGCAGATCCGGTACATGTTATTCGTAAATCACATGTCATTAAGATAAGAATTATCAATAGTATAATAAAAAAGACATTGATAAATATTACACTTGCCAAGTACTATATAGGAGTATTAATTTCCTGCAATCTATTTGAAATTATTTATAATTAAAATATACAAAGCCGAGGGCAAAAAGAAAGAAATTAAAAATCTAAGAGCACTGTTCAAGGAGAGAGACACAAACATGAGAAGGGGAGGGTGTCTCCATTACCATCACATGATCATCAAATAGCCGTTGACTCAGACGTCCACTGAGCAACCCACGGGTGTCTGGAGGCTGACGACGGCGCCGTCGGCAGGGTGGCTGTTGAGGCGAAAGTAGGTGGCACAGTTGACGTAGAGATGATAGTGTCTAGAGATCCAGGTTCCGACCTTCCACCGGAAGCGGCCATCAGCCTTGACGTTGATGACATAGTAACCCGCGGACTGATCTTGCTGGATGCTGAGAGTGAGGAACGGCGAGATGGGGAGCTGAAGCCGTTGAGATATGGGGACCAGACGGTAATCTCGTTGTGGCCCTAGTAGGAGGGGGGGAGGCATGTGGCAAGGGTGACTTGCTGGTTCTGGAAGGCGGTCGTAGTAGACGCCGATGTGGTTGTTGGGGTTTCGGGAGACGAGGGTGACCTGGATAGTAGTGGAGAGGGAGGTATCTCCGGTGGTGTTGAACTGGTAGACGGCGGCGTCCTAGAGGGCGAAGCGGGGGTAGGTGGGGCGGAGCACCAGCCAGATAATAAGGATCATAAGGAGGATAAGGATGATGATGGTGAGGAAGCATGCGAAAAGTCGTGTATGATATGTTGCATCGAGGCATATCCTCAACCCACCTCTACATCAGGAGCATAGAAGATGAGCACTCACGATCGGTATTTTCAATGGGGCTTCGTTTGTGCTATAGGTCAATTTCATATTATCAATAACATGATAATATATATGAGTATATAATTGATAACACGACAACATATTAACATTTTAGGTACATTGTCTTATCAATAACATGATAGTTTAACTAGCGTAGTTTAGATAGCACACTAATTTGATTTCCATGTTATTGATCACATGCTAGTTAGGGTATCACATTTTTTTCAATTACATGATGTGAGTATTTCATGTCTAATGACACGATTAGTTTAATAAACATGTTATTCATGACACGACATACATGATATACAATCACTATTACTGAGATTATTTTGCTAACATAGGTGCGGTTTTTTAGCATACTTCTATATAGGCTCTAAGTTCTCCTCCATGTACTCCAAGGTGCAAGAGGTGGCCTGGGTTTACCCAATTGTTGACAGACATGAAGAAGGCTGCTAAACTTGACCCAGCCAATGAAATGTCAAGGAAGAAATTGTTGGCTCATCACAAGAAAAGGAAGCAGTATGAAGAGATACTCATATAGCTCAAGGTTGATTAATGGTTTTTTAAATAATTCCAATTGCCAAAGAGTCGCACTTGATCGAGGCCCAAAGGCCGGCCCAAATGGCAAAGAAGATGGACACACATTCTACAATACATAGGAAAATGATTGTTGTTGAATCACATCGTGGTCAGACGTAAGGACAATATCACTCCAGCAAAGATGTCAATGATAGCTTTGACATGATATCTAACCTACCGTGTCCAGTACAAAGAATATTGTGTTAAGCAAAAATATAATATTTATAATATCGCATAACTAATGATGCCAAATACAAAAGCAATATAATCCTAATTATTTTTAGCGTAGATTGAATAACACAACTTGTATAAATATCGTGTCATTGATAACATGATATAATTTGTAAGCATGTGACTGAGTACACGATGCCGAGTTATATTGCATATTGATTAGCATGTTAATATCCACTATAGATTGAGAGAACTGGGAAATTTCAACTCAACAAAGCCATATCACACATCGTACAACAATCCAATGCCTACAAAACCTGTTAAAGAAGTCAATCAAACTGGATTTGAAGAAATGTCGCCAACAATGGGTGCAGTAAGGACTTCATTTGATAGCTATAAACCCCCATACAACCCTGGGCATTACGATGGCCAAAAATTTGGAGAAGTTTGGGGTGATGATAAATGGAATGAGAATGATATAATTGATATGGAAAGTATGTCTGACCATGAAGAATTCGGCTACAATGAGGTACCTCATAATATTGATGTTGATGATGAGGCGGAGTGGGAGTAGTTGATGATCTCAACCTGTGGGAACCGAATATTGGTGATTGTGAGCTAATGACTAGAAGTTTGCAAGCAAAGGACTACCAAAATCTAATTCAAATGGGTGCACATTACCTAAGCCTGGTACATTTCAAGATTGTTTTGATCGAATTTGTAATAAAGGCGAATTTCACAGATTGTGTTGTGGATGAGAACAAGAATACGTATGCTGCAATGTGCTCTGACCAATCTTGTAATTTGTTCATAAGGGTTTTAAATGTAGGAGATCGTGTGACTATTGCAAGGTTAGTGCCCAACCATATGTGTGGAATGCAAAGGAAGTCAACTAACCATCCTTTAGCATCATACCTTTGGATTGCGAGAAAATCTTATGGGTTGTTTAAATATTTAATATACATTAAACCAAAAAGCATATTAAGATATATTTCGAAGCACTGAGGTATAACTATAAACTATAAGCAATGATGACATGCAAGTAAAGTAAACTTATGATATTCCTTGAATATTGTTTTCAAAAATACGATAAATGAATGTGTTATTGGTCACACGAGACCGTCACAGTCACATTTTCTAAAACATGACCGGTTTACCTATCGTGTTAACACGATGATTACACAGTTCAGGTTTATGAAAAAACTACTAATCTTGTCGTAACATGACCTCTTAACTTGTCATTTAATCTTTTTTAATGTTAACTACTTAAAATATGGTCATGTCGGCAAAGCACTATGTGATTTAATAGATGGGGACCCAGACAAATCTTATTTCATTCTTCATGCATACAAAATTTAGATAGAAAGGATTACTCTAGGAACTATAGTAGTTCCAATTATATCATGTAATATTCCCTGACCTATAGGGGGATATGGTTTTAAAAACCTTTTGGATGTTTGGGCCAGTTGCAAGAACGTTTAGAACAACACTCGGGTCATTGCTAACCATAGATGTGACTTTCTTGAAGGGAAAGTATCTTGGTCAGCTATTGATAGCAACTGCACAAGATAGGAACAATAATATATTATGCATTGCATTTGCAGTGGTTGAGAATGAGTGTGAAAAAACATGGGGATGGTTTTTCGAATTGCTTAGAAATTATCCATTTTTTGATCCTCCAAGCAAGTTGGATACAAATGTTTCTCATAGAATGAAGGGTTTGACAAATGTTAAGCTAAATTTTCTCTCTACACACCACATATATTGAATCCGTCACATGGTAGCAAATATGTTGGATAGATTCAAAGACAACTACCTAAAGAGCCAACTCCATGTGGTAGCTGAAGCTTTTAGAAACGTGTATGATGACACAGTGAACAACATTAAAGAACATAATCCTAAAGCATTTGCTTAGCTAAATAAGATAGGTGTAGAGCATTGGGCAAATGTTACATTTTCAGGCAATAGATATGAAACACTCAACTCAAATAGGTCTGAAAGTTCTAATGCAATATTCTAAAAAGCCAGATCAATGCTTATTACTTAGTTGATTGAGCATACAAGGGAGCACACAACCACACTCTTTGAGAAATGTAGGACAGATGGACAAAATATGACTAAAGATGTAACCCCATTTACTCGTAAACACAATGAAAATAGAAGAGAAGAAGCAAGGAATGAGCATGTATTGCTGGTATCAATGTATGAGTTCTAGGTTAACTCGCTATATCACTAGGTATCATCCAATTAATGTCATGTACGGGTATACAATATCAACAATAATAGTATGTATAACCGTTAAAATAACTTGATAATTGTGAGCATACAACATGTGTTGATAGGTCGTGTTTTTTATAACATTATAATATCACTTATCGTGTTCTCATTCACACGATATTCATTCAACAGGATCCAATGAATCTGGTTGAACATAGCTACACATGCCGAAAGTTCAGCACCTGCAGCTACCATGTAAATGTACAATTGCAACAAGTGATCACAAACACTTCTATGTGTCTTATTACAGTAAAAAATGGTACTCCATAGAAATATATAAAATGACATATCGAGAGACATCATACCAATTGACGGATAGGCACCAATGGGCACTGATTGGAGTTTTGCCTATATTCAACCCACTTATCCCACTCCTGCAGTGGGGACATCTAAGGAAAAATTGAATAGTCACAACCCATGGTCAAAGCCCTACATAAATGTAGAGCATGTAGGCCGTTGGGTCACAACTACAAACACTGCAACAATGCACAAGAGGACCCTTCGAATGGGATTGGTGGTCCAAGTACAAGCCGAAGGATGGCAAAGAAAGAGTAGAAAATGACATAAAGATGGGGAACATCGATCGGGATTGCCTTTTGCACCCCCTTTATTTAGCAGAATGGAGGAAAGATCATTTTGCAGTCATGTACTTTGAAACATGATTTTTTATGAGTGTCATGTTATCATATACAATATTGTATGTACGTTGTGTTATTTATAACATGACCTTGATAAAGTTTGTGATGTCGATAACACAATATGTTGATATATGTATTGTTAATATTGTCTATTGTATACACATTGAGTAATCAAAAACACAATCAAAGGGTTTACGTGTTACGAATTACACGATAAAAAAAACTTACAAAGAATATTACAATTTTTTTGTTCACTATGTGTTACCAATTACATGATAATTGTACTTCGTGTTATTGATAACACGACCATATAAATAAATAAATGATCCAAATGTCCAACACATCACCAATTTCTAAAGAGTCGCACCAATTTTTGGTGTAGCAAACTAAATTTTGGTGCAGAAAAACAAATTGTCATCCCATTTTCCAACACAGACTTTGCTTCACATCTAGTTTTGAATCACCAAATATAAATCTACACCTCCTCTTAGATCAAGTGACCATTTGGTGCCCACCTCCTGCTCGCCTAAGGAACTTTATCACTAGGAGATTGCTGATGAGTGGTTGCACACCATCTATCTCCATGAGCACAGCCTGGTGAGCCTTCACAAAAAAAGCGCCAGCCATCGAGACATTGAAATAATGCCTAACTATGACAATTCCCCCTCCAAAGCAAATGAGAAGAGCAGTGTAGACAATTAATGACATGTATTATCAAATGAATTTGCCAATTCACCCCATTAATCATCTGCACCAGTCTTCTCATCTACCTCAGAGGCAGATGAGTCATAATCTAATGTTATTTCAATGTCCCAAATATCCAATCACATTTTTTCTAATGGCTCACCAGGTTGTGCTCATGGAAATAGATGGTATGTGATGTTCTATTTTCATATTTGCAATTTTGGTCTAATGTACTTTTTTCCTTTGTTATGTTTATACAATGTACTCATCAACTCATATTAATGAAAGAGAAAGTTTCCCTATAAATTTGTTGATCTACATTTTTATTTTGCTACACATGAAAATTTTTCATACCACTATCTACAACACTATTGGTGACACAACCTACCGGGTGAGCATGTTGTTGCTAACACAATTTGCAACCTATATGAGAGACCTAACATGACTTTGTGTTATCGTTGACACAACCTATGTCTGAGCATATTGTTAATTACACAATTTACAACCATATATTACACTACCTAACATTACTTTGTGTTATTGGTTACACAATCTATGTTTGGGCATGTTGTTGATTACATGATCTGCAACCATATGTTACACAACCTAACATGACTTCATGTTATCAATGACACGACCTACGTCTAGGCATATTGTTGATTACATGATCTGTAACCTATATTAAATGACCTAACATGACTTCGTGTTGTCGTTGGTAGGACCTACACCTAAGCGTGTTGTTGATAACACGATCTGCAACCTATATTAAATAACCTAACATAACTTCGTGTTATTGTTAACGCGACCTATGTTTCGGTATGTTGTTAATAACACGATCTGCAACCATATATTGCACAACCTTGAATGTATTTAAAACAATAATTTTTACTTTACAAATTGTGCATTTAAGAGAGAACAAAAGAGACTACAACAACTCATTCGAAGAAGCATCAAATTCATGAGCAATTTGCCCACGAAGAATTGTCGCTCATATCTGCAGCTGGACCAACATAGTGAACTTTGTTAGGATAAAATCTGTTGAATGACTCCTCCAGCTAGCTTCACAACATAATACATCAGGAACACCCCGCAATCTTCATTCGTCTCTTGATATGGCATTTTTGGATCTTCATCAGTGGCCACTTTATTGCACCCTTCATGTGAAGGGTCTTGTCCATGGTTGTGGCAACATGTCTTCTAACTTTGTTGACCTTGGCAAACTAGTTTTTTTGGTCACCCTTTAGTGAGTTATACTACCTAAACCTTTTCTCCCTTCATCGATCAATGAGAAGAAGGAAATGACCAGTGACATAGATTGGAATGAAACCACACTCAGTGTGTACATTAAGCCGCTTCATCAAGTTGTTGATGATTTTGGGATGCAACTCCACCTGGTCATGTGTAAGGTCCCTGATTTTTTTACGATTTTATGGGATTTTTTTGCTATTTTTTGGTCATTTTCGGCGGGAAAATGTGACGCTATGGTGTATTCATATTTATGTATATTTACCCCATATTTATACCCGTAGAGTTGGGTGTGGGGCTTAGTCGCATGTTGCGGGCCTCGCTGCTCGCTTACGGCATAAATTTTGGAGCTACAATGCGTAACAGGAAGTTAACATGTATTAGGGACATGGATGTAATAAATTGAAAAGATTATAAATATCAATCCGAAGATCGGATTCCAGTAACTTTTCGACGCCCAAAAACTTTTTCCAGACGTCCAGTGAGTTGGGAGAGAAACCCGAGCCCATTTTCGGTTGCCCGTTCTCCCTCCTCCATCGTCGGATTCCGGTGGTTCTTGTCTCTGCTTTGCCTCACCGCCATGAGTCCATAGTTACTGGCTATGACCGCCGCCACGGCCTTTTCGCTCCTCCACGAGGTACCGAACCTTTTTTTGGGTTTTTCTCTCCTTCAATCCCGTTTTTGAACTATGGGTGTACGATTTTGATGTCATTTGCGGCTGCCCTCAACTAGACTTATGAGGGTCAGCCCCACTTGGCCCAATTATTCTTTCGCTCGGAATGGCCCACTTGTCATTGCCCTATACCGTGCGAGATGCACAGCCGCCCGCACCATGGGTATTGGTTGTGGGTGGCGATCGGCGATGTCGCCTCTTGGATTGGCCACAGCTAGGGCCTAAGCCCAGTTGGCCTTTTGTGGGCCTTGGGTCGCCCCCTTTTAGCACTCTCCCCTGCCCCTTTGGGTTGTGTGTGCATGTGGCCACGCATGTGCTTTTGGGTTTAGGCACCACATTTGTGCCGCCTGACCATCGGTTGGCTTTGCTATCGAGTGGAGTTGACCACTAGAGCCTCCACCACCTCTCCTTTGTTCTCGAGCATTGCCCCACGCTCTCCGCCCATATGTGGGCCCTTGTTGACACAAAATCGTTGTCATTGGGTGCTGTCCACGGCCGATTTCGATATCATGTGGCCAGCCGAGTACGTCTTAGCCACCGACCGATCTTCAGTGAGTACATCATCGACTTCTGGTCGCTCTGCCATATATGTTGGCACGACATTTCTCCTGGCCGCCCTTGTGTGCCGCCGTGGATCGCGAATATTGCCGCATTGATTTATGACACCCCGTTTGGCCGTGATTGTTTCCAGCACATCCTAAAACCCTCGAGACAGCAACTCTCTCATCCAGGCAACGGTTTTGGCCGCCAACTCCGCTACCGACGCCACCACCATCGTGTGCTCACCATCAAACGTCATGATTACGAAGTAGGGGAGCTTTGAACTCATAATTTCATGATAACATGCTTGAATGAGTAGTAGCATGCTAGGATTGCACGATGTGCATATAAGCATGATTATATAGTATGTTTATATACATATGGCATGCACATGAGCTGTAAGTGCAGTTGATGTATGTGTAATACGTGTACTAAGTATGATTGATATGTATGAGATGTATGCACGTTTTATGGATGTGGATTATGTATGCGCTAGCAATGGCTAGCGAATATGTTAGTATGCTACGTATGTATGCATGTGCTAGTGATGGCTAGCGTACATGTTTGGAGTATGTATGAATTATGCATGTGCTAGTGATGGCTAGCGTGCATGTTTGGAGTATGTATGGATTATGCATGTGCTAGTGATGGCTAGCGTGCATGTTTGGAGTATGTATGGATTATACATGTGCTAGTGATGACTAGTGTGCATATTTGGAGTATGTATGGATTATGCATGTGCTAGTGATGGCTAGCATGCATGCTTGGAGTATGTATGGATTATGCATGTGCTAGTGATGGCTAGTGTGTATGTTTGACATATGTATGCATGTGCTTGTGATGGCTAGCATGTATGTTTGAAGTATGTATAAATGTGTATGAGCACGACTGTAAGCGTATGAGTATGAGCACGACTGTAAGTGTATGTGTATGAGCACGACTGTAAGAGTACGTGTATGAGTACGATTGTGAGAGTATGTTTCAGAGTAAGACAATAAGTGTATGATTTTGAGTAAGATTGTATGAGTAAGGTCGTACGAGTATGATTGTATGAGTAAGGTCGTACAAGTATGTATAAGCTATATGAGTAGGCATATGATTGTACAAGTAAGGTCGTACAAGTATGTGTAAGCTGTATGAGTAAGCATATGATTGTACGAGTAAGGTTGTACAAGTATGCGTATGTTATATGAGTATGCGTATGGTGGTACGAGTAAGTTTGTATAACCCTAGATAAGGGTGTTTGTGTAAGTTTAATTTGACGGCATGACTTTGGGACGATGGTGTATTGGTATGTTTGTATGCGTATGAGCACTATATTGAGATGCCTACCTGCTTCATGTTTGAGTTGCATGAATGCGTGCATTTATGAACTTTGTGAGTTCATTGTTTTGGATTCCCCTACTAGGTATTTTCCTACTGAGTATGAAAATACTCATCACCCTACTTTTTAGCCCCGTTGTATAGGAGGTTTTGTAGGTTTGTGTGGAGAGCTCCTGGAGATGATGCTCGTTTAAGCGGTGGATTGATTCCTGTTGACTCAGGTATATGCTTGACTCACTGCGAGTTGATTTGTGCCACGATCCGATGTATTGGGTGAGATAAGACGTTAAGATGTTTATATATTCTGGACTTTCATTTGGATTAGTCTGTGAACTGTTATGGGATTTGCACTCAGGGATGCCTGAAAGAATTTGTACTTAAAGTCTATAATCATAGCAATTTATTCGTACGTGTGTTTTCGAGTAGCGCCTGATGATATTTGCTTTGGCCGTACGATGTTTGACCATATGATGAAAATATTTAGATGAAAAATGGATGTTTAGTGTTTTAAATTATAAACTGTTTTATCAGGTTTTGATTTCGTCATTTTTCCTCTGATTTACAAACATTATATTGCAAAAAAATTTCATGAATTTTAAGGAAAATGTGTGCAAAATCTCTGGCGTTATAGTTGGTATCAGAGCCTAGGCAGTCTGACTACAAGTCCATAACAGTCGCAAGTCCAAAGTCGTGGCATGTAAGAGTAAGTTGAGATTTGGTTTTGGGAATGGGTCAGGGTGAATGTTTTCCCTTGATTCCATTTGTTTTTGATGTTGGGCAGAGTTGAGCCGAAGTGCCTCCGCCGCCGAGAGATTTGGTCGGTTGGATTGCACGTTTATTGGCTAAGGAGAGCCATTGGCTGCTTTTGAATGTGTTGAGTTTTGGAAAGGTTGGCTACCATCTTTAATGGCTGTTAAGTGAGCCAGAAGCTGCTAGTGTTTGAATTGAAAGTACGAAGCACCTCATTGAGGTTTTGTAAGCTCCGAATGACCGGAGAGTGGTTATGGCCACTTACATTCTGACTAGTGAAAATCTGTCAGACATAATTTCTTCCTAATTGGTCAGCTTGCGACCTAGATGGAGTGTGTTCTGTGACCTTTGTTGTCAGAAGGTTTTGAAATCCCTTTTACTAAGAGGCAAGGGAGTTTGTGAGTGGCAGAGTTTGAGACTCTTTGCACCTCCTTCCGGAGATTCGTGTTTAAGAGCGGTTTAAAGGATGAGATTTTGAGCCTCCAAGACTGTGGATGGCCTTTGAGGTAACTACTCGACACTAGTGAGTGTAGTGGTTACGATTTTGAGGAAGGAGGGTGTGAGTTCGGTGTGGTTTTGTTGATTGGTTGACCGCTCAGAGAGTAGTGGTAGACCACCAGAAGAAATGTGTGATGTTTGTGTGCCCTGAAGGTTCGAATGTTGTATCCAGGGTGAACCATTAAGGCCAGGCGATGCACGACTAAAAGTCTGCAGAGCCTTTTGGTGAGTTGTTTGAGAAGCTATCTCAGGGAATTAGTCTAGAAGAGCTAGACATTGCCAGTGATTTCCTGACATGTTCCCTGATGACTTATCATGTTTTCCACCGAAGAGAATGGTGGAGTTCGTTGAGTTAGTGCTTCGTGGACTCTACCTCTAGGGCATCGTGCGGGATGACCTGCTAGAGTGGAATGAACTCAAGGATGAGTTGTCAGAACTTGTGATTAAGATGATTGTTTGACCAAGAGTATGATCTTGGGGGTACATCAGATTTGTGTCGGTGAAGAAGTAGGTTGTATTCCTATGTTTATGCATCGATGTTGTTGTGTAACTGAGCGACTTTTGAGAATAAGTTTCTTGCTCAGGTTGGATGACCCTTGGGAGGTCTTGTATTAAAGGACATTTTGATTCGCCGACATGTTGGGCCGAAGTAAGTGAGCTGTAGACGCTCAAATGTGAATTGTCTGGCTCTGTGTGGACAGGTTGAAGTTAGCTAGGCAAGGGCTTCAGACAGCTCAAAGTAGATAAGAGAGTTATGCTAATTGGAGGCGAAGTGATCTCCAGTTGAGTTGCGAGCATTTCAGTCAGATCCTTGATGGACAAGGTAAGTTGTGGATGACAAAGGTCATTTATGTGGCAAAGTCATGGCGAATTTGAAGCTCCCGAGATGGCGACTTGGGATGTTCAAGCGGATATGTGAGAGAGATACCCCGAGGTTTTTGTTGTTTCAGCTATACGTTGTAAGTTGATCGTGAAATTTTGGGGACGAAATTTTTTTGAGGAGGGAAGAATGTAAGGTCCCTAATTTTTCTACGATTTTTTGGGATTTTCCTGCTATTTTTCTGGTCATTTTCGGCAGGAAAATGTGACACTACGATGTATTCATATTTATGCATATTTACCCCGTATTTATACCTGTAGAGTTGGGTGTGGGGCTTAGTCACGGGCCGCAAGCCTCGCTGTGCACTTTCGGCGTGAATTTTGGAGCTACACCACTTAATTAGGAGGTTAACGCACATTAGGGACATGGATGTAAAAATTGAAAAGATTATAAATATCAATCCAAAGATCGGATTCCAGTAACTTTTAGACGCCCAAAAACTTTTTCCAGACGTCCAGTGAGTTGGGAGAGAAACCCGAGCCCATTTCCGGTTGCCCGTTCTCCCTCCTCCATCGTTGGATTCCGGTGGTTCTTGTCAGGAATTGCTTTGCCTCACCGCCATGAGTCCGTAGGTACCGGCTATGACCGCCACCATGGCCTTTTCGCTCCTCCACAAGGTACCGAACCTTTTTTCGAGTTTTTCTCTCCTTCAATCCCGTTTTTGAACTGTAGGTGTACGATTTTGACGTCATTTGCGGCCGCCCTCAACTAGACTTATGTTTAGTTGGCCGCTAGGAACCCATAGACGCTGGCTAGAGCCACCACCATGCTTTCTTCGCTCCATGGTGAGCTACCGGCACTTTGGTTGGGTTTTGTTTCTATTTACATCTCACTATCCGTGGGATTTTTTTGGATGCCGGTGTGTTTCCGGTCATTGTCCAGTCACCGGTAGGACTCTGTCCAGCCTACCTTGACCCAGTGTCGGTAGGGGTTTGCCGTTTCCGACCCCGCCTCGCCCCTATTGCCTTGCTCCACCCAATTAGACGCTTTGGGTGCGTCTCAGGTCATTGCCATCGGCGAGCTGTGGGCCATTTCGTCATCGTGGGCTCTGCCCCAGCTCGGCGAAAGTAAGGGTCAGCCCCACTTGGCCCGATTATTCTTCAGCTCGGAATGGCCCGCTTGTCATTGCCCTATACTATGCGAGATGCACAGCCGCCCGCACCATGGGTATTGGTTGTGGGTGGCGATCGGCGATGTCGCCGCTTAGATTGGCCACAACTAGGGCCTTAGCCCTGTTGGCCTTTTGTGGGCCTTGGGTCGCCCCCTTTCAGCCCTCTCCCCCGCCCTTTTGGGTTCCGTGTGCATGTGGCCACGCGTGTGCTTTTGGGTTTAGCCGCCGCATTTGCGCCGCATGACCATCGGTTGGTTTTGCCATCGAGTGGAGTTGACCACTAGAGCCTTCACCACCTCTCCTTTGTTCTAGAGCGTTGCCCCACGCTCTCTGCCCATATGTGGGCCCTTGTTGACACGAAATCGTCGCCATTGGGTGCTGTCCACAACCGATTTCGATATCTTGTGGCCGGCCAAGTACGTCTTAGCCACCGGCCGATCTTCAGTGAGTACACCATCGACTTCTGGTCGCTCCGCCACATATGCTGGCACGACATTTCTCCTGGCCGCCCTTGTGTGCCACCGGGGATTGCGGATATTGCCGCATTGATTTCTGACACCCCGTTTGGCCGTGATTGTTTTTGGCACATCCTAAAACCCTCGGCACAACAGCTCTCTCATACAGGTAACGGTTTTGGCCGCCAACTCCGCTACCGACGCCGCCACCATCGTGTGCTCGCCATCAAACGTCATGATTACAAGGTAGGGGAGCTTTGAACTCGTAATTTCATGATAGCATGCTTGAATGAGTAGTAGCATGCTAGGATTGCACGATGTGCATATAAGCATGATTATATGGTATGTTTATATACATATGGCATGCACATGAGCTGTAAGTGTGGTTGATGTATGTGTAATACGTGTGCTAAGTATGATTGATATGTATTAGATGTATGCATGTTTTATGGATGTGGATTATGTATGCGCTAACAATGGCTAGCGAATATGTTAGTATGCTACGTATGTATGCATGTGCTAGTGATGGCTAGCGTACATGCTTGAAGTATGTATGGATTATGCATGTGCTAGTGATGGCTAGCGTGCATGTTTGGAGTACGTATGGATTATGCATGTGCTAGTGATGGCCAGCGTGCATGTTTGGAGTATGTATGGATTATGCATGTGCTAGTGATGGCTAGCACGCATGTTTGGAGTATGTATGGATTATGCATGTGCTAGTGATGACTAGCGTGTATGTTTGACGTATGTATGCATGTGCTTGTGATGGCTAGCGTGTATGTTTGAAGTATGTATAAATGTGTATGAGCACGACTATAAGCGTATGAGTATGAGCATGACTGTAAGTGTATGTGTATGAGCACGACTGTAAGAGTATGTGTATGAGTACGATTGTGAGAGTATGTTTCAGAGTAAGACAGTAAGTGTATGATTTTGAGTAAGACTGTATGAGTAAGGTCGTACAAGTATGATTGTATAAGTAAGGTCGTACAAGTCTGTATAAGCTGTATGAGTAAGGTCGTATGAGTATGATTGTATGAGAAAGGTCATACAAGTCTGTATAAGCTGTATGAGTAGGCATATGATTGTACGAGTAAGGTCGTACAAGTATGTGTAAGCTATATGAGTAAGTATATGATTGTACGAGTAAGGTCATATAAGTATGCGTATGTTATACCAGTATGCATATGGTGGTATGAGTAAGTTTGTATGACCCTAGATAAGGGTGTTTGTGTAAGTTTAATTTGATGGCATGACTTTGGTACGATGGTGCATTTGGTATGTTTGTATGCGTATGAACATGATATTGAGATGCCTACCTGCTTCATGTTTGAGTTGCATGAATGCGTGCATTTATGACTTTGTGAGTTCATTGTTTTGGATTCCCCTACTGGGTATTTTCCTACTGAGTATGAAAATACTCATCACCCTACTTTTTAGCCCCGTTGTACGGGAAGTTTTGCAAGTTTGTGCGGAGAGCTCTTGGAGATGGTGCTCGTTTTAGCGGTGGATTGATTCCTGTTAACTTAGGTATATGCTTGACTCACTGCGAGTTTATTTGTGCCACGATCCGATGTATTGGGTGAGACGAGATGTTAAGATGTTTATATATTCTGGACTTTTGTTTGGATTAGTCTTTGGACTGTTATGGGACTTGCACTCAGGGATGCCTGGGAGAGATTTGTATTTAATGTCTATGATCATAGCAATTTATTCGTACATGTATTTTCGAGTAGTGCCTGATGATATTTGCTTTGGCTGTATGATGTTTAACCGTATGATAAAAATATTTAGATGGAAAATTGATGTTTAGTGTTTTAAATTATAAACTGTTTTATTAGGTTTTAATTTCGTCATTTTCCTCCGATTTACAGACATTATATTGCAAAAATTTTCTGGTGAATTTTCAGAAAAATGTGTGAAAAATCTCAGGCGTTATATCATGCTGCATCCCTACATTGTTGAAGTATTAGGTAGCAAATTTCTTGAAAAAATAGTTCAGATAAGTGTCGATATATCTTATATTTTGCTCCTCTAGTAGTTGGCAGAACACATCTGTGGCATAAAATTATCAACAAAATATTAATGTGTTAGTGGTAACATGACATATGATATATCGTGTAAATATGAACAAGAGATGCTAATTCATTGTGTAATTGATAACATGACATATACTAGGTCGTGTAAAGACAAACACACAGTACACACGATAATCTTGTTTTATACTTATCATGTTATTAGTACAATAACATGTGGCATTTTTGTGATATCAATAACGCAAACTTCGGATATTGCTGGAGCGTGATTTCACATATCATGTTAATCATAACACGATTGTTAAGAATCATGTGGTCAATAACACAAAAAAAAACTATAAACTGATTATTACCTCATTCGTTATGCACTCCTGTCTAAGCATAAACATAATTTGTATGGAGAAGCGTCGCCATAGGCCAATGCTTGTGTGGGTTGGCCATAAAGTCCTTGATTGTCTCCTAATCTTCTCCACATAAAATCTCCATGTAGAACACAAGCTAGAGATCAAGGTAGTTGTGTGGCACCACTGCGGCCTCCTCCTTGTCCTTTTGCTTCTTCTCAACATGCTCTTCAACGTCTACCACACTTTTGATACACTCTAGTAGTTCTGAATCAACTAGCTCAGGAGTGTTCAATATAGTGGCCGATCTAGAAGCAAATTTCTCTGGGGTAGGGGTAAGGGATCTTGCACAAATTCATCTGTATTAGGGATAACGTATGTGGCAGGGACAACTGCCAAAGGAACTTCATCCCCTGGCCTGGCCACCCCCTCTTCCCATGCTAGCCGAGTCGGCTTTCCAATCTTCTTGGCCAAGAAACTACTAATTGCCTTTGAACAAACCAGGCCTAGCTCCTTCTTAGTTGGATCCTCCTTGGCAGCCTCAGCGGGGGCTAGATCCTCCTTTGCTACCTCGCCCTTGGTTGCATGAGCAGGTGGATTAGCCATTGTGTACCTCGTCCTCCTAGGTATGGGTAGTAGTAGGGATGCAATGGGGCCAATATCTGAAGCTTTTTGTTTATTTATCTTCAGCTTAATTTGCTTCAATAGCACCACTTTCGCTCAAGCTTGCACCACTTCTTCCTCGTGAGCATGCATCCCTTCCTCCTCTCAGGCATGCACCATTTCCTCATCCCGGGCTTGCACAACTTGCTCATTAATTTTTTTGAAGAATCTGGTGATAACGGTTTATCCAACTTTGGGGCCCTTATTCTTTTTTGGGGTACCATCTTTGGGCTCCCCTTTCTCTGCATAATACATGTAGCAAGTCGTATGAGTATATACACAAAAGTCAAATAAAGCATGTTATTGATGACAAGACTATTCCAAAAGTAGAATTGAATCTAATCGTACAAACGATTGTGTTAAGTCACACAACTACTACAAAGTCATTTTTATATAATACGATATTGTATATTTGTGTGTTATTTGATGACAAGACAATCTCAAAGTCATTTGGAATCTAACATGATAATACAAAAGGCCATGTTTACACGATAACACACCTTTCCAAGTAGGTCATATCATTGAATATAACATGATAATACTTACGCAAAATGATGTTTCCATCAATAGATTGAGGAATAGATTTTCTTTGCTCTTCTTGAGCATAATGATGAACAACTTCACTTGATTTGGAAGCTCGAGCCTTGACCCTAACTGACTTCTCTCCTTCAGTTGTCGGCGAAGGGGTTATGCTGCATGACATTTCTCCAATTGAGGGGCTTCATGTGGATGCTCAGTTTCCGAATGAGATAATCCTTCATGTGGGGGCTGCATCTGTTTGATTAACCCTATGGTAACCTTGAAAGCATTTTTAACTCTCTGCAATACAATTTGTGCATTGTCGGTGCAACAACCCTATGTCTTCATCATCTTCTAATTCATATATAATGGATGATTATGAAGATGAAATTAAATACTTCAAAGTCACATTACCATTGACAACAAGTCTTTCTTTGACTTGAAGCAGCAGCTCGTTGAACCTCATCAACGGATTAATGTTCATTAACCGTGCCTTTCCACCTACATACACGTCATCATTGCCTACCTCTCCATTGTAATGTATGCAAATACCAATCCTCTCCATTATGGGGGTTAAAAGGTGATTAGATCCGCTAAAATTAATCCTTTTTCACCCTATACAACTTCTAGCATAGAAAAAATAGAGTTCTTATTGTCTATGGTGACTTGCCAGTGAGTCAATACCGGTCACCTCCTGCCGGTGAATTTTGACTTTCCACTGGTCAATCCTCTCCACCAGAATGGTGCTGCACTAATATGGTGCTCATTTATGTGGATATGTATGGGCATTTGTATGTAAAAACCAGGGAATATGGAATATCGGCTTCTTTGGCCATGTAATATGGAAAAAAAAACTTATACAAAATATCACAGATTTCACTATAATACAAAAATGGCCCTACGCACATAGTTATTCCCCCACATGTGCCATCAAATGACATAATTATCTCCAACCAAACATAAAACCCAAAAAGCTTTATGTATTTCCATTTTCCTTATGTATTTCCATTTTCACTCCAACGCTTCCATCATCGCCGATATCCCCTTCTCAACTTCATCCCCTTGACACCAGTGGTGAGCCTTTCTTTTTTATCCTAACCTCTAAAATCCCCTCAGCTAAGCAAAAATCCCTTAAGACAGCTTTTGATCCACTGGCTTATGGTTATTTGGTGCCTACCTCTAGTCCGTCCAACTTCATCTTATCGAAAGCTTGATCTACTCCATATTTCAGTACCTCTTATGCCTAACCCTCCTAAATTTACGTCTCAAATCCACTAGTGAACATAAAAGTGGGAAATAGAGTAAGGGTTTCATCATCAGTTCTCACCCCTGTCAACGCATTGCTAGCAACAAGAAAGGTAAGGTTTTTACTTATATTTAGGCATTTTTGGGGTATGGTTTTTTATATGACTTCAATGATGGCCACAATTAGATATTTCATCACAACAAAATCAAAACAACAATCTCAAATACATAAAACTAATTGTTCTTCTTCTACTTCCATCTACACCTTTGTATTTGAGGACAATTGACTATTAATAAGTGGCAGTAGATAGTTGATAGTCAAAAGCTGACAGTCGATAGCCAACAACCGAGTTGCCAACCAACTATGCACACCTTTAATGCAAACCTTCAGTGAATCATCAGTATTAACCTTTTCGAACAATCAAAATGTGAATTATACATCTTTATTTCACCATACCACTCAATCCTACTCCACATATTTTGACAGTGACCTAAATGTGGCTAGTATCTATATTTTTAAGATATAAATCTTATCATGGATCCCAATAGTCCTTCGTTTTGCCTTTATGCATGAGAAGGGTGGTGTTGTGACGAGTTATAATGTTTGAACCCTAAAAGATGTTGCTCTTTTCTAATGCTTCAAGCTTTCTCTATTGGACGAGCCATGACTCTTTAATCTTTTGCACTAAGATGACATCTTTAATGATAAATGATGATAAGGGGAGGGGGAGAAAACCTTGCTAGTGAGGCGAAGGAAATGCCCTCTTGTAAATTGATATGATACCATTCAACTTATATAAGTCAAGGCATTGTGTAATATTAAGGCACATGGGTGGGAGTAGCCACATGCGCATGGATGCTATTTGTTGGCTGTCACTTGTTAATTGTAAGTTCTCATCAAAGACATAAGTGTCGATGGAAGTAGGAGAAAATCAATCAGTTATATGTGTTTAGCATTGTTGTTTTGAATCCTCTGTGATGAAGTACACTAACAATAGTGCAAAGTCTAGACTAATATTTATTCCTAACAAAATTAGTTAGAAGGAGATGATGGATATTTTATACTAGATGAAAGGATTCTCAAGAATGTAGTGTTTATTAAAATTGAGTTTCATATATTCTACTATCGTTCAAATGAATATTCCTCCATTGGAAATAACTGATGACGTGAGTCTTAATTCTTTCCAATGAGACAGTAGGATGGAAAAGATTTTTAGTCAGATTCATGACGTAGATGGTGATACTATTCATGGTCTATCAATGGGCAACAAGAATTTTGTTATGATGCAAACTTGAACGAGCATGTTCCACACACATTCCAAGAGTGTGAATTTTTTGAATTGGATAGACATGAAGAAAAGGAGCAAGTGAGTCATGACTATTTCCCTCAATGGATTGCATATTCTCATGCAAGGCCTAAACAAGTAAACTATAATAAATAACACATTTTACACAGTAGAAAATATGTAAAAGTTGTCATATACAATGTTTATAACTATAAATTTTATTTTCTACCAATGGTCAACTGCGTGACTCAAACTTTAGATCACCGACTATTAATTCTATTGTTATGCATACCAGAAGAACACAACAAACATGGGAATATAGTCAATTTTGAATCAAAGGAGGTTGTAGGGGAGAAAAGGCAAGAAGTCACTTCTGATCCAAGTTGAACCAAATATTTGAGGGTAACTTTTCCTTTACATAATTTTTTACACTTATCATCAACTTTTCTAATTAAAAAAAAAGATAATATATTTATCAAAAATAAAATATAAAAAGATCGTCTTATTAAAAATCCCAATTACAACATCCCTTCTCTCCCACTTTATTTAGGGTAACTAATGTCAATGCCAATCATAATATACATTTCTCCTTGAGTCATCAACCACCAAATCAACTTCTACATTTATTACATCGACTTTAGCCCCCCCAAGGATTTCTCTTTGATTGGGACATTCAAATCATGCCCTATTATAATACTTAGAAAAATAGCATCAATGGGTAGAGGTGTCACTTTCCGGTTTGGTAAAAATATCCATCAATTGTGAATGAGGAATAGGTTGAAATGACATTTGTTTGGCTGGAGTTGATTACTCTCACGAACAGTTTGAATTTCTACGCACTCTACATGGGGCCAAACTTTCCAACAAATGGACAAACCTTGTCTTCCAAGGGATATTATACAGAACACGAAATACTCTCCCTGGACATCAATACATGAATCAAACACTTAGAAAAGGGACCTACGTTCTTTATAAAAACCCTATCTCAATCATGCAATACTATAGTTCCTATACAGTTGAGATAGAAGGAGCCTATTTGTGGCTCAACAAGTTATAATGCCCTCTATTTTTTATTTAATATAAATCCCATTGTATAAGTGATAGTAGTAAAGGGTAGGGACAAAAAAATAAAAAGAGTTGAAATTACTTCACTTACATAGCTCCATCCAATATTAATAGTTGTATTTTAAAAAAATAATTATTTTTAATAAAAAAAAAATTAACATCTAAAAAAAGAAAAAATAAGCTTAAAATACTTTTTTTAAGTACCCAACTATTTATATTAGATAAAATAAAGTTACTAATATGAAACAAACTTATTTTGCTAAATAGATATATTAATATAGGAGAGAGAAAGTATACTATCAAAAGAATTACTCTTTTTGTATGACACCTACTTTCTAGTTTGCCGATGAATGATTTTAAATCAATGTTCAAGAAGCCGCTAGCAAGTGGGTATGCACAGTTTGAAAATAAAAGGTGGGCCCAATCATAAATGCAACCTAGAAGGTGTAATAAAAATATAAGTAGTATTATTTTGACGTGAAGATTCTCACGTCAAAATGTTACTTCATCTTTCTTACACTATTGATGAGTTAGGCCTAAAAGTGGGCTCCACTCATCAATGGTGTAGGAGAGATAAAATAGTGTTTTGACCTATGAATCTTAATCTAAAAAAAACATATTTCTAAAAGTATTATTCTTCATCATATGTTGATAAAATTTGAAGTCACAATCAGATGGGTATATGAAGAGGATTCAAGCACAACAAAAGCAGCTTTTTAAGAGATGACACCATTAAAGCAACCAATCAGATCATTTGAAGTCATATAAAAAAACCTTATTTTTAAAAGGTTCCTCAAATATAGTCCTCATCCCACTTAGCAACAAAATTTGTGATATAAAATAATACCATATTTAATATACTACCAAATAATGGTCCATTCATGGTCACAGAAAACAGACAACTGTGCTAATGATCTTCAAGTGCCCACCTCCCCGCCTTTCCTCACTAAATTGAGCTACATTTTTTAAAACTAATAGATTGAAAAGTAGAGTGCCTTTGCTAAATTGCTCATTAGTCTCTCTCTCTCCTATATTAATAGCTCTATTTTGTTTTAAAAATAAATTAATTTTAATTTATTTTGGAAAAAAAATCCCATGATGCTATGCTTAATAATAATCATTAATCATTTATCAACTTGCTTGCAGTGGACATGGCTTGGAGAAGAGATGACACAAAGAAAACCTTCAACGGATCAAACAATGGCCGAAATTGAAAAGAAAAGAACTATTTTTTTCCGAAATTGGCCTACAGCAATAATAATAGGTCATTCTCTTATAAATCTTGTTATAAAGCAACATATGCACTTAAATAAAATATCTTTTGTACAGTTTCTCTGAAAATTACCTCCCTAACCAAGACAGCTAGAGAGAAAAAAAAAACTCCAATTCACACACGACAAAATTAATTAACTTTTATCAACTTGCTGACCCTGAATAGGATTAGAAGAGTAGTTGACACAAATGAAGAACATTTGGAATTGTATTTCAGACACAACTATTACATAGGCACAATTCCACCATTTATACAAAGATACATGTTAGTATGGGTGGGCTTAAGTGCATCAACCTAAGGTAGGGCATCGGGGGCCATCATATTTCAATTAGACATTCCACATTACTCAAGGGGTAGGTTTAAATCACAAATACAGCATCAAAATTTGATGGTTCACAGTGCTGAGCTCACGTATGCGCTGACATGAGCCCGAGTTCACCTTAACTTTTTTCTTATACAAAACCTATATTTAGAGCATACCCTCATGACAGCTGTTTAAGACTAAATAACTATCAGCTGAAATTATGGAGATTCGTTTTATACATAATGACAAACTATACTATCCTTCACATTAACGCCTTCAATAGATCAAATCAATAGCCAAAATGAAAAGAAAAAGATCCATAATCTCTAATCGAGCTTCTCCAATTAATTTACCTCCCTGTTGAAAAACCAAAGAAAGAAACATCAGCCCCACAATAAAATTGATTGAAGTATTTTTTTTAAATAATTACAAAATCATTTATCAACTAGCATTAGAGCTCATATAAAGAGCTGAAAGATACCTACTTTCTAAAACTGGATGTGTTTCATCCCCCTTCCCAATTATACTCATCATAAAAAATACTCCCTTCTTTCATATTAATAGTCACGTATAGATAAAAGGTGATATTTAATAAAATCATCTTTTCACTCCATCCACTAACCTAGTTGGTAACCAAGGATAAAATGAAATGGTACTATTTATATGGGATAATTTTTTTTCAAAGCGGACTATAAATATTGGACAGTGCACCCTATTAAAGAAAATAAATTAATTCAATAACAAAAGGGTGGTGGTTCTACGTCTGTGTCTTATATTAATAGTTATATTTAAAAAAGTAATATTTTTTTGAAAGGTGAAACCCACGTTTAAGATATGAGAAAATAAGTTTATTATATTTTTTTAAGTACTTAATTATTTAAATTGAACAAAATAAAATTATTAATGTAGAATAAATTTTTTTCCCAACTACAAATATAGAATTTGGGAAAGAGGGAGTATAAAATTTATATCTATAAAAAAATTTTATTGAATAAACAAAATAAATCATATATAAAACATGAAAAAAAAATATTTTTCCCTTTAAAAGAGGTTGCCGACAGTTCATGCCTCTTCACTAACCAACAATTAAAATTTACAGAAAACCCACATGAATTTTCTGCCTTGCAATCATCATTCATTTTAATTGCAGATCCGGTACATGTTATTTTGTAAATCACATGTCATTAAGATAAAAATTAGAAATCAAGACATTGATAAATATTACACTTGCCAAGCACTATATAAGAGTATTAATCTCCTGCAATCTACTGTCTTGAAATTATTTATATTTAAAATATACAAAGCCGAGGGAAAAAAGAAAGAAATTATAAATCTAACGGCGCCGTTCAAGAGGAGAGACGCAAACATGAGAGTGGAGGGTGTCTCCATTACCGTCACATGACCGTCAAATAGCCGTTGGCTCAGACGTCCACCGAGCAGCCCACGGGTGTCTGGAGGCGGACGACGGCGCCGTCGTCGGGGCGGCCGTCGAGGCGAAAGTAGGCGGCGCAGTTGACGTAGAGATGGTAGTGGCCAGAGATCCAGGTTCCGACCTTCCACCGGACGCGGCCGTCGGCCTTGACGTTGATGATGTAGTAACCCGCGGAATGGTCCTGCTGGACGGCGAGAGTGAGGAACGGCGAGACGGGGACGCCGAAGCCGTTGAGATACGGGGACCAGACGGTAATCTCGTTGTGGCCCTGGTAGGAGGGGGGGAGGCGGGTGGCGAGGGTGACCTGCTGGTTCCGGTAGGCGGCGTAGACGACAAGGCGGTCGTAGTAGACGCCGATGCGGTCGTTGGGGTTGCGGGAGACGAGGGTGACCTGGATGGTGGTGGAGAGGGAGGTATCTCCGGTGGTGTTGAACTGGTAGACGGCGGCGTCCTGGAGGGCGAAGCGGGGGTGGGTGGGGCGGAGCACCAGCCAGATAATAAGGATCGCAAGGAGGATGAGGATGATGATGGTGAGGAAGCAAGCGAAAAGCCGGCGGAACAGCCGCCGCCGCCTGAACTCGTGCTTTCCGCAGTCCTTCGCCGACATGGTGCTCGATGGAGTGTCTCTGAGACTGATGCAAAGAGAGAGAAATGGATGGGTGGAGGAGAAGGGGAAGTTGGGGATGTGATATGGTGGGTGGAACTTAGGCAATGAATATAAGGTTGGTAGAATTAAAAAAATTAAGGTTTGGATCCCTAGCAAAACTGTTTGAATTGCTTAGATTATGGACAAGATTATCTTATTAAGTTATTTATAAGCAAAAAGGTAAGGAAAAGTTAGTTTGAGCTGAGGTATTATGTGCCTTGGCAAGAGGCATCAAACTAATCTGCTGCCGTCAAATTTTAACCTAATGGCTGATAATGCTCAGTCTCACCTCAATTTTTTCTTATTTTGAATATGTGACGAGATTTAACAATGTGTTAATGATTTTAGCTTCTAGTAAACTTTCACAAGCGTGTGAACGCATATAAATGGGATCCTTGTATTAATGCCATACGAGGGAGCTGGGTCCACAGGGTCATCAATACTTAAAATGGATTTTGTTCATCGGAGTAATCAAATTTGGGAGAGAAAAATGGTATATTTTGCTTTTCTAGAGTCACACTCCCCTGGCCGCAAGTGGTCTTTTTTAACATTAAGTTCAACAGTGGCTACATATCCATGATACCAACCATGAGGTCACTGTTGATGACAACAATTAACTTCAGTATTTGTTCATTTTAATCATAGTTATCTAATTATGGTTATAAGCCTTAAACTACTTTACAAGTACTTTCATTGGCCTGCATTAATAGTTATCTTTGAAAAAATAGTAATTTTTTTAAATAGTAAAACTCACATCTAAGAGAATGAAAAATAAACTTATAATACTCTCTTTTAAGTAATTAATTATTTAAATTTAATAAAATAAAACTATTAATATGAAATAATTTTTTATTTTAAAATAGAGTTATTAATCAGAGTTATTTGCTCTCGTGGCTTGTGGACATGGTGGTCTCCTTATTTTCCAAGCCCCTTCAATATCTCCCTCTAATTCTTATAGTAAAAGGATAAAAATTCTCACAGATCTCCGAACTCTTGTCTTCGGTGTGATTTTGTCTTTTTCATTGGACGAACCCTTATAAAAACCCAAGTCAATGATCACTTTCATGCCGGGATTGATACATAATTAAGTATTGAAATTACAAGCAATAAACTGGGGGTAAAGATGTGTTAAAACCCGGTTATACCGGCTCCATTTACTTTTGCTTCGTACTTGTCCAAAGAAGGACCACTAGATGTACGAATGACTCAAAGCATTTAATCTTTTTGGTCGGTAGGTAATTTATAAGAAGAAAAATGATATTTTTACTTTGTTTATATATTAAAAGTCTACTCATACTTTCTGAAAAAAGTGAATATCCCTAATATCATGTGTGTCTTACCTTCTCTATTTAATTAGATGAAGGATGTATATTATGTTGAACCAACTTTGAATGGCTTGGACCGCACTTTAAGAAGTAGAGGTCTTAGAGTTTAAAGCCCTAAAATATTATACATGTCCAAAAGAATTAACAATAAGATATGGTATTGTAAGATATTAGTTACCATTCCCCTGCTGCTTAGGTTTACTTATGATTGATTCTATGGAATGCCACTTCAGGGTTTTTCTTCACCAAGATTACCAGCTTCTTCACCAAGATCCCCAGTTGGTACGACTTTGGCCTATCTCATCTGGTTAAGATGTTGAGGGTTTTGGAGCTTATTTTTAAGGATTGAATCTCATCATCCCCGACAATGCCTATCATATGTTATGGCATAAAATCCTTGAAGGTATGCAATTCGTCAAATAACTGCAAATAGTAGTCCATATTTTCCAATTCAAGAAAATTAACATGTATTGTAAGTTATCATGAACTAGTGCATTGATTTTCCCATTAACCATTAGATAATAAGGTTGTTTTCACTGATAATCACTCACTGTTTGATTATTTGTGACGGCCAATGAAAGTGTGCTCTTCCTAATTAGTAATAGAAACTAATTAGGTTGCTATTTTTTATTGTAAGGCTCTACATTTCAGCTGGCCATGCAAAAGAGAAGAATTTTTCTATTCCTTCGTGTCAATGTCGTCATGAGGGACATTCATCCACGAGATTACCCACGAGGAGTTAGCTTATGCTCGGCTCATTGCCATGAAGGGAACCGAAAAAACCCTTCCTATGCGAAGAAGTACCGTATAACGTAATGGTCATTGTGGTGTGCGTCTGATAGATGTGATGCCTCTCAGGAGCTCGGTTCCATCCTTCCTAGAAACATGGTGCGTGCAGTGCCCGGATCTGCTGGAGGCTCGACTCCACAGTCCACATACACTATTGCAAGTACATGGTGGTGGCAGTTTAAGAGTTTGGTCAAAAAGAGAATGGCATTTTCTCCTACTTTCCCTTGCCCTGCTATTCCACACGGGCCCCAACAAACTTTGGAACCACCGACTTCTTTCACCGTATAAATTTCAACGTTAGTCGTACGTATGCGCGATCTGATCAGAACCTGGTAGGTGCCGACCTGCCACTCATTCCCAATTACAAACTCTTGAGGCGAGGTTTTTTTTTTTGGTACAGACAAAGATAAAGAAAAGAGACTATAATACACAACATCTAGAGAAGTAACATATCCATCTATATATATAGTCTTTATAAGCTCATTGGGGGGACGAAGAAACCAATATCCTGAACTGTTGTTTACAGCAAAGTTAGCCGATGCATCAGCAACCTCATTCTGCTTTCCATATCTGATATGCATAACTGAGCAACTAGCAATTGTAGACACAATTTCTCTAATTCCATGAAGAATTACTTTGAGCTCCCAATTAGTCTTTGAAGAGTAGTAAAAGAGAATATAAGATAACCCCAGAATGAAAGGACTGCAAGACTTAACAATAAGTTATCCATAAATATAAATTAAAATGAATAATGGCCGTAGCAGAAGCAATTGTCCAGAACTTCTTCTGGTTGCTTGCTGGTTAACATCCGAAGTGCATGTTTAAAGTCGACTGTAAGGGTTTGTGAACTGTTAAATCATGTGGGGTTTACTCAACACCAACTGGGGACGTAGTATCCGGGCATGTTTTCTAACATTACCCACAAAGATTAGTCTTTTGGTGCTTAAAGTATTCGACCCACTCAGGAAAACTTAATTAATTAGAGTGATCATTATTGCCTAATGGAGTTTGAGCACACAAGCGAAGGTTGAGAGCAACAAAACGTAAGCAGGACGCAAAATGTCACTTTTATGTCATTTCTAACAGTACATTTAAATTTTATTGTAAGGTACTCAGACAATCAAATCTGCTCCCAAAAAAAAAAAACACAAACCTGCTATACTTACCGATTGTCAGAAAAAATGATCCACTCGGCCAGTGCAGGATCTTTCGAGAACTGAAAATATGCTAAATTATTCGAATAAGAAAAAGTTTAGAGTCCATCTGATTCAAACCCACTTAGTCGGTTGTTAGATCGACCTTGGTCATGAAAAAAATCAAGATAAGTTAAAGTCTACGTCCAAATAAAATTATATTTGATTTTTTTATAATAAACTAATTTTAATTTATTTTAAAATATTAAATATAAGTATTAATATAGAAAAAAGCTACACTCTGGTTTCTAAGCGTCAGATCATAGTCTAGACTATGATCCTAAAAGCTTAAGGGGGCCAAAACTCAGTAGAACTCTGGCTAGGCCTCCTCAAATTTATAACTTATTTAATAGGAGTTTGCACTAAGTTATGAACTGCAATTAATCGGGTATAAAAAATTTACTGCAATTTGGTATATCTTCCTTATTTGTCACAAGGCAACAAAAAACAGACTCAGTATACATGTTCACTAGTGCCTTTCGCTATCACACTTTTGAGTCACATGCAACAAATTGCCCATAATATCATTGATGGTGTCCCTGGCTGAATTGGGTATGGTGGTTAGATGGATGCGGACTTTGGGTCTTGGGTGGCACAAGTTAGTGGATATGCATGAAAGCAACGATTTTAGCGTTTATTTTTCAAGTGGCGAGAGTTTGAGGCCGTTGATTTTCTTCAACAGGGAAAAGCAGTGTTCCACTGCCCTCCCCATTATTGATTGGCCTACCCAACGTTGTCTGCTGCTTCCTACTAGCTTCCACCGTCCACCACTTCCTTTATCAATCTGTCTTTACCCCAAGCTTGTTTTCATTGTATTAGCCTCTGGGAGAAGATAAGGACCATGCACTGACTCTCCTATGTTTGTTTCTCCATCAATATCTTATTATAGAGTCCAGCTAAGAGAGAATTCGCACAACAAAGAGTTTCAGTGTTATCTTCCATTGTTAGTACTATTAAAAATGTGACTTACTCATCTGTACGTTGTATTCCAAAATTTACAACTGTGATTGTGAAATTGACTACTTTTCATCAAAAAAAAAATTATTTTTACCTCTCTGATGGGAACTTCTCACCATTTATCTGCTGAAAGATAAGAGCAGTAAGTGCTGATCTTGATAAAATTAGACATCCTTTTGAACAATCAATTATGAATGACAAATATTTTAATTTGGTAAAATAACAAGAGTTAGGTAATCATAGACTTTAATTTCCTACAACGCGCAAGGATTCAATAGTTGAAAATGACACAAACAGTTCTATTCAATAAAAGGTTTCAATTCAATTCTACAAATCCGGGGTTACTCACAACTGTGCATGAATAGGAAGGTTAATGATTTTCAGTTTATCTTTTTAAGTGCTGAGCCTTCATGGCTAGTAAGCTGGACCCTGGAAAAGGTTGTTGGGAACCTAGCAAACCACACAAGGCAAGGATATCTCCCTTGGGAGATGCGCAACAGTCTAAACCCCAAAAAGGACAGCTTTATCTAAGTTAGTGTTAGCTGGACACTTATCATCTGCTTGCACTCATGGGATCTTTCTTCAAGTTTGAGGAGCTCTAACATTCAGAGGGGATTTGACTGTTAAGTTGGGATTCCATTGTTCAGCGAAAAGGAAGGGGGATATCCACGAGTACCATAATGGAGAGGGAATAAAGAAAGCTAAGAAGGCTTCATGTTTGGGAGATTCTAAAGTGCAGAAAATTCCAAAGAGATAAATGAGGAAATATATATATAAGTGATTGGAGAAGATGGAATAAGGAAAATGGGTCCCTGGAATCTGTAAAATCCACCGCCCCTAAGAAAAGGGGCAGAAGAGCTTTCTCAGTTGTTTGAATGGGAGGAGAGGCTTGAGGGTGGAGAGTTGAATGGAGATAATGTGGTCAAGAAACTAGATAAGTGAATCATTAATCTTTATGAAAAAGGAGAGAAGAAGAAGACAAGAGGGGAAGCAGATTGTAGAAGGCAATATGAAAGAATACTTCTTCCTTTCCTTCATGCTTTCTTCTTTATAGTGAATGCTGAAAGTCTTGGTTCAAGCAAAAGAGAAAGAAAAAGGAGTGGATTAAATCTAATTGTTTAACTTCTGTATATAACTCAAAAATTTTCAATTAAAGACCAATACAGTTATCCTGCAACCAATTTTGGCGAAACCGATCAACACACATTCATTCTTTGAAATCAGCGAACTTCACAGAAGAAACATGGATAATTAAAGCTAATTAAATGTGAATCAAGACGTGGTAATTAAGAGTGAAGCATTTCAGATTTTGCAATCCAATTAGGAGTAGTTTGATGTCACTTTGCAGGTGATTGCCATTTAAAAGATGTGAGTTTAAATCCCTCCAAAAAATCAACATAAGTTTAACAAGAGATTTGAAAATTTTACTCTTTCTAGTGATTGATAGCTTTTCAGATATGAATTTAGATCAGGGACTCTAGGATCTCCATTAACCACATGGACAACGTCGAAGTTTTGAAGCTAGGAATACCAAGTAAAACCGAATTGTTTTATTTGAATTATCAAACTGGCTTGTGCAACCATGTGAGCTTGGGCATTACGAGCTATTAAATCTTGATTCAATGGTGCACATTAAGAAAGGGGCAGGCACCTAATTCAAATGCACCCTTGTCCTGTGAGTGATGTGTATTGCTGGATCAAAATCCAGGCTTAGCTCACGTATTCACGCATGAGTCCATGCTCATATAAGTGAGACTGTTTTAAAATTCTTTGTGAGCAACATAAACGACCTTGGCCCATTTGTGGCATCATTATGATAGTGATTGTAAAGCCAAAGTTTTTACCAAAGTTAAGGTCACTGTGTAAAAATTTTGATTCTTCAATTTTTTTGCAAGAATTACCATTTCTTGTATTAGCACCGTTTTTTGACCTTTTTTCCCCTCACCTTCGTGTCTCCCTCCATATGATCGACTAACCTCATAGTGTCTTCTATACAACTTCCTGATTAGCCCAATCATCATTAGAGCCAAACCATCCTTAGTTTGTTCTCCCGCATTTCTTCCTTGTATCCATGTTGTGAAGGGTATTTCGCTGACACTTCAGTCCCTTTCTAACTGCAACTTATTCTTCTCATTTTCATAATCTTCTTCATATCTACCTTTAGTCCATTGCCCATCTTCTCTCCCGACTCCCATTTCTACCTGATTCACAACACATTGAAGATGCTTTCCACACGAAAAAGATTTTTGGGCAAGAAGGCTTTCATTTCTTGGTTTGGGGTTTCCCATCTCAACCTACCATCACCATCTTTTTTATATTAACAACTTTTTGTTTCTTATAAATATTTTTTTAAATGTTTCTTATGGTTTTGTTCTTTGTTAACCCTATTTATACATCTATCTCCAAAATTATCATTTATTCAAATCTTTTTTCCCTTCTGGTGTTAAAATGTGGTGATACACTTGTTTTGAAATAGTTTTGGTACTTTTTGGTGTCATAAAGTGTTTTGGCACTCGTGTTAAAACAGTTAACAACAATGTTAAAACATTTTCACATTGTTGTTAAAATATTATTATATCTTGGATTTTTTATCTTTGTCTTTATATCTTGGTTAACATGTTATTTTTGTAGGGGATAAGAAAGGGCCAATCACGCTATGTTATGATAGTCAATTCACTTCTGACAAGGAAAACTATAAGGGTGGGAAGACAAGGATAATGATGGTTAGTAGGCAAACGACATTGGTAGAACTAGTCAAAGAATGTTTGGGATACAAGGAGCAAGGAGTGTGTGTTGCTATGAAAATAGTTGCAAGTTGAGCCAAATGTCATTATCAACTATGAGCTCACCAATGAAGAGAATTTGTAGTCTTATTTTGGCATCCATGAACATAGCACAAGGCATTCATTAACATTGTTTATTGTGCCAAAAGAAGTAGAGTAGGAGAATTACCGAAGCAGCAAAAGAGAACTCAGGTTGATCACACATTGGCATCTTCCATATTAGCATTCAGCATGAATGTTTAAGTATGACCTAATAACTCGAATGCTAGAAAGAGAAAAATGGGAGCAACAAAACCTAATGATACTTATGAATGCATGAAAAACCCTTGTATGGAAAATATGGAAGGTGGAGACATCAACCTATGTCAAAATGTATGTGCTGAAAGTAGATGAACAATGTGCATCTTTGCATAATTTTGGTACATATCAAAACATTTGAAACAGGTGTTACAACATTTTGATACATTTGTCAAATTGTTTTAACACAATTTTTAAAACATTTTAATATATACTTAGAGAATTATTTTGAGGTATGTACTGAAAGGAGATGAACAATGTGCACAAAAATTTTGAGAGAAAAATAGAAACTTTTTGACAAATATATGTAAACATTTAACATATGATTAAAAAGTATGTTATGCAGTCATCCAAAGATTAAGTAGGTTATGCATTCATCCATCCAATGATTAGAATTGTCACAATCATTCAATCTCATTCATTCTCAACAATCTTGTGGACCTCTTCACGCCACTTGATTTTGTAGTGGTGCCCTTTCCATTAGTGGTGTCCCCATCCAGCACGAGCCCCTCTATGGATGGCGGAAAGGGATCCTTTGCATTGCATTGATAGACCCCTGTTCAAGACTTACAATTAGTATTTCAAAACATATAATTAACACTTGTTTGACTTTGAGTTAATGGTGAATCAATATTATCTTACAGTTAGATAGTAAAAAAAGATACACAAACATGCATAATACTTTCAATTAGTAGTTCACGATTCACATTTACCATAATTAGTAGTTAGCAATACTTTCAATTAGCAGTTAGTGGTATTTTGATGATCAAAATTTAACACCCCATCCATTATTACTCAAAAGTTGGAACTTTATATTAATGCGTATGGCAATCTAGCATCTATAATCATCATTGTCTTTCAAGTGTGATTCCATTGAGAAGTCCTGATAGACCATTACTTATCATGCAAGCATCGCCATAGCACTCAATAGGCTTCAATTGGTTTGTGGAGACATCTCTTCGCATATCTATCACCATGTGCTTCCTCACATGTAACACATGTCCTTGCAAATGTTGTGGCAATAACTCTACCACCGAGTCCAACCACTTCAACTTATAATAATTTCTTGTCATTGGATTTTTGTTTACTAGAGGAAGACAATAAGAACCATATGTTCAAGACAAACGGCCTTATGATTTGGCCAACAATTTCAAGGAAGAAGTTTGTATGAATGTATTATTCCATACATTATTGATTAATGAGCTTTGCATCTTTAATCTATTGGACTGGTTATTTGATGACTTTTTACCCTTTCCAAAAAAAATTATGTTTATCATGTGCTTATATAATTGAGAAAAGTAATACATTTTCCGTTTTATGGTCATTCTTGTCAATGTCAATCATCACACATGGTTCTTTGGAGATTATTAATAGACAGAGAATATAATCCATATTGACAATTGCGTGGACATGAGACATTCTATAATGACTTTTCTTTCATGCACTCTATCTATTTTTGAAGACCCAATCTTGATTGTATGTCAAACTTGAATATTCGTCAAGCTTGCATATATGCCAATTTTGAATATATGTCAAGCTTGAATATATATGTCAAGCTTGAGTATCTAAAAACTGATAGGGTGCATGAAAGAAAAGTCAAAACAATATGATTCATGTACATGAAATTGCCAATATAGATTATGTTCTTTTCCATTGGATCATCTCCAAAGAAGTGTGAAAGATGATTGACATTAATAGTAATAACCCCAAAATGGCAAATATATTACTTTTATCAATTGGATAAGCTGATGATGATAAATATGAAAATTTTTGTGAGGGAAAAAATGCTCACAAATATGTAGAGCAATAGACTAAAGACTCAAAGCTCGCTCATCAAAACTTTATGGAAGAATGCATTCATACATGCTTCTTCCTTGCACTTGTTTGCCAAAACAAAGGATTCTTTGTATCTTGAACTTATGGTTAAATGTCTCTTATTGTCTTCTATTTATAATAATAATCTAATAACAAAATATTACTCAAAAGGTTGAAATTCTATTTAAAAAATTTAGCACTTTCAGTTGGTTATTGCTGACTTTCAATGTTTAGCCAGAAATGTCAAGTACCTATTTGCTTCTCAAACTTATAATTAAGTTTTTCGTTCTTTTATAAATGATCTTTTGTTGTGTGTTATGTGAGAGTTTAATATCCTTTAATATGTTAAGGGTCACCATAGTACCTCTAGCCCAAATACCTAGCGAAGGCAATGAATTACTAGTTGTGGTCTCATTGCTCAAAAAATTAAAGCAAAATAAACTAGCACAATAAATCATGCATGCAAAACACACAAGAAATTTTACATAGAAACCCAAATCATGAACAAACTATCGTAAGCCTCTCCCTTCGGCTGGATCAATGCACTACGAAGCTTAGAACTTACCATATTCAAACTACCAACCTCTATCCAAACTAGAAGCCCCGTCTCTAGATAAGTGTCGGCCACTAATGTCCTTAATATTCCTACCTTTGAGCTTGATCTTTGTTTTCTTCACTATCATAACTACCAATCAAAACCCTTTTTGATTGTGTGCTGAAGCTCTTCAAAGTCCTTTCTTGAGAAGCCTCCAATAAATCCTTTTGTGTTATGTGCATGTGAATAAATTGTCACCAACTATTCATGAATTTAACAATTGTATGATCCCTTTGGCTAAGTAGTTTTCTTCTTCAAAGCATACAACCAATAGAAGTTCTAATCACTCAATAGAGTAGATTCACTAATCAATATCTACCTTAACCACGGCTTCCTTGTCATTTTCCCATGTCCAAAATGCTCCTTATATAGAGCCCAATGCCAATTTAGGTGTTATCCTTGAATAGGATTCAAATTCCATTTGGAATAACCTATTTTAGGAAATTGCATGTTGGCTGATCAATCGCTAGAATAACTGTTCAATTTCTATAGTAGCTTCTATAGTATATTATTCACAAAGTAAAGTGATTGATTTCTATAGTATCCCTATCAATAAGTGATCAGTACTTCAATTGTTCTGCTATAGTAACAAAAATACAATTTTTTCCCAATCGATCCCATTTCAATCCTAATCGATCATAGATGAAAAAATTACATGCTTATGTAAATTTTCACTCTTTCCCCCCTCTTTTTTCCACACTCTTATATGATAAACCCTATCATTCTTAAGTGTGTATGTGTGTGCGTTTTACTTGTCAAAAACACCTTTTGAGCCTTTTAATTTGCTTCATATTCACTATGTGTTCTTAAGCAACAACCAATAGATCTCAAATTACACATCAATTTGACATTGTTTTTTCACCAAAATAAACCAACACTATACATATAACTCTCTATATGTACATGAAAGTTTGCTAAGGAGAGCAAAGTCTGGGGGTGTGAATAAGACTACTTACACTATGAAAGTATTTGCAACTAATTCACTAGCAAACTTACATGCGAAAACACTTACTATTTAGATATATTGTATTCAATCAAATAAGCACATGAGAAAATAATCAAAGCTATACAAATAATCAATAAAAAGTAAAACACATAATGCACACAAGTTTTATAGTGTGGTTCAAATGTCGAGAACCGGATGATGCCTACATCTACACTCTCGAAACACTCAATCCAAAGATGCCTTTATTTTCCATTAATTGGGGTTTTGGTTCACCCACAAACCATCTACAATCGGTTTCCATGGATAACCAAAAACACTACAATTTGGTTTTTCCAAGGGCTCACCAACAAACCATACACATTTGGTTTTCTTAGGCTAGCCAATAACCTTTCCTAACATGGCTTAGGCTAACCATGAACCTTCACAAAGATTTTTCAAGTAAAAATAAAATATAAAGAACTCATATGAAGATTTGCTACTCAAGAAAGTTGGAGTTCTTTGCTTGAATAGAACTTCAATCTTTTGCCCTTCCCACTTCATCCTTAGTTTTAACTAGATGCTTTGAAATTGTTGAGGCTTTTTAGACAGGGAATTTGGATTTTAAGGGGCTATTTTATTTAAAAACTCACGGCCAAATATCCTTAAGTCCCTTCCAGTGATTTCTTGAAAATACTTTAATGGCCCTTTTGTACAAAGGGAAGAACAATAATAAAGACATAATAATGTTTCAAAAGATATTCATTTGTGGAAGATGAAACCTTAGCCAAGGGGTCCTAAATCCCTTCCTAAGATCTCAAGTAAGAGACTCAATGTCCCTTGATCTCAAGGGAAGGAGGACAATCATAACCTTCTCAAGGCTTTGCACAAGTTTGTGAGGTTGGGGATAAAATCTAAGAGTTTTTAGAAGGGTGTAGTGTTTTTAACTTCAACCCCGAGAGGGAGGTATATATAGTTGAGAGGAACCCTTTAAAAATAACTCACCAATGTGTTCGGCTAGTAGAATCTGCTCACCAAGCCACTTAGTGAGGAACCACTCACCAACGTCTTGTTTTGACACATTTATCTCATTGAAGTGCTTAGAGAAGATCCATTCACTGAGGGCTCAGCAAGTCAGAAATCACTTACCTAAGGCTTGGTAGTAAGGATCCACTAACAAGGGCTCACAATAAGGGTTATCCATTTGTTCAACAGGCATGTGGAAAATGTTTAACTATATGTTTGGCTTTCTAAAGGCTAGGTAGGGAGGATTGACACCATTATACCTTGGGTGGGTCATATGATGAGTTGACGAAGGAACTTGATCTTGAGCTTGATGTTTGATGTTGTACTCCTAATCTTGAGCAATTTTTTAAAATCTGGATCAAGCTGCTGGTTCGACTGGGTTCAACCAAGCCAGTAAAAATTTCGGGTCAAGTCATATGGGTTACTGGGTCAAGTTGTCCCAGGCGGGTCATTCAAGCCCAACTGTTCGAACCTGTAACGTAGATGACCGAGAAGATCCAGGTTGCAAAAAAAATCAATTGGGGACTGAGGATGAGAGGAAGGCAGAGGGAGGGTTGTATTGCCTTGCCAGAGTCAATGTCTGTGAAGCTTTGGTGGCAAGATAGGAGGCACGATGAAAGGGCAGAGAGACGAGAGGGGAGGAGGATCTACCGATCTAGGTCATCTAGCTGCCAGGGTGGGGTGCGACTTCCTTTTCCTCACCAACCTCATCGCCTTTGCCTCTGTCCATTGCAATCCATTGCACCAAAATTCGTCAATCTCAGTTTTATACTTTTCATGATTAGGATTCTCCATGCAAAGGCGAAGAATCTATAGTAGCTTTGCTTGCTATGACAGGTGAGAGCCATTAAGGGTGCCACCATGGTGGAGGAGTTGATGCCCACAAAGTTGGCTATCATGCGGGAAGGAGAGGAAGGGGTAAGGGCCAATGAGGAAAAGGGTTGGCCGTAGAGGCAGGGAGTTGGGCTGTTAGGGTAGGGGGCCGGCCCGCCGAGAGGTGAGGGGGAGGAAGGGTGGAGAGGGGAAGGAGGAGGAATCATTGCCATTTGGGATTAGGATTAGGGTTCCTAGAGGCTGAAGAGCTCTTCTTTCATTTTATACCAACTGGTTCAATCTGGGTTGACCCTGGTTTGAACTCAATTGAACTAACCCAACCACGAATCTATGTTAAGGGTTGGGTTGGGTTTTAAAACATTGGTCTTGAGCTTGTGTTTCATGACACATACATCACTTGTCACAAAAATAGACAATACATCAAAGGGAGTATACAATCATTGACCATGGCAGCAGCAATACAAACAATCTCCCCCTTTGACCATATCGTGACAAAATATTACAACTCATCAATTGAAAGAGAAAATTACAACTCCAAAGTGTATAATTCAAACTCTAGCAGTTATTTTATTTGACAACGCCTCTCTCTCTTAATATATGACACTCATATCCTAAGATGGTTTGGTCGTCCACTTGTAATCCACCTACACATCATAAATAAAGAACTTACTCGCACAATATTGTTCTAAGAAATAAGTTAATATAGAACTTAAATGTTCTAGTGATATATGACATTCAAGTTTCATTGAGTTTTCTCCATACTTATTCAACATTTTCACATATTCTCCCACCCTTTCTCATAAATGACAAAGGTGAAGACATATATACATTGAAAACACATGATTTAATTAACCACATAAAAAAATCAGATTAAGAAGAATTCTATCAGTATGACTCTTAGATAAAATGTGTAAGAAACATATCTATGTCTAAGCAAAACATCAGCTTTAAGATGCATCATAATAAGCATGAAATATTAATGTCTCAAGCTGAAATCTATAATGTCATAAAAAACATTAAGTGAAACTTCAACTGAATAACAAAGTTATCTAATGACAAATATTACTCAAGATAATCTAAGATTAATCAGCAAAATTAAAACAAATATAACAATGGTGAACAATCCTAGAATTTTCTAACAATTTGTTGTGCCCTTAAGAATATGAATTATGATTCATGAATTTACCAAATATAATTGGGGAACAACAATCTTAGAATTGTCTCAAATTTAATTTAAAACGTTAGAAATCAAGTTTTGAAATCAATACTCTTAGAGTCAGTCAAAATATATATCACCCATCAAAACTCTCTTGGTTCACCAAGTTCCAAATCAAATCAGAACTTCCAATTCATGAAACTAAAAGTTTAACCAATATAAATACATGAAACCAAAGTCAATATAAATCTAGGCTAATTTCTTAGCCTAGTGAAAACATCAATAAAGAAAACAAATTAGAATTGTCTGAAGTTAAAAAATAATAAAATAAAAAACAAGTTGAACTCATAGTCTTATACTTATCAATATCATGACTTAATTATCAAATATTTATGTCCTTTGTTCCCTTACTTTGATTATTCAGCTCCCTTTGTTAATTTCAAGTTTAACCTCTTCATATTGATATTCTAAAATCTATTTACTAATTTTTTAAATGCTTCAATTAACTCTTGTCTCTATCAAAATAAAAAATCTCATGATCAACCTAATCAAGATGAAACAAAGTTATTTAAACTCTAGCATAAACAAAATTCTATTTTTCAACTCACTTACTTGACTCCATTACATACAAGCATAATGACAATTGTGTAAACAAAAGTTTTCATTCATCATTTTTATGCCCTTGTCTTTTTCAATTTTGGTCTATGTTGTGCACGTTCACCCGGTCTCTCTTTCCGCTCTATTGAACTTTTATTTGCTTGCATTAGGTTACTTTATTTCATATTTACTTCTATAATAAGTAGGTAGTGTGCACATTATGTGTAACGGACCAGCTAATGTCCCCACGGATTAGCCAGGCCCACTAGTTGGCATGACTCCTAAGGAGAGAGAGACGACTTGTCATGGCCTGGATTTTTAAAACCCTTTTTAAATAAAGGACATGCGATAAATTACGATAATTTTTTTTCTTTCTTAAACACAAAACAAATCATCCGATTAAATATCCAGGTTGTGATAACTGGGGTTCACAAATATAAATATCAAAACATATGATATTATTATACGTGTCAAATTTCGTAAATAATAGGTTAACCCTCTAAGTACAAGTCTGTCATATATCCGAAAATAAACAACCAAGTAAAGTTGACTCTCACGCTAGTAATTACAATTACTTATAAGATTGCAAAAGTAAGAAACTAGATCCCACTAATGCAACGTCGTCCTCAAATGCCCACCAATGCCCCTATCTCTCAACGTCCCTAATCTAAAGAACCTGCAAGTAAACAAGACTAAACAGGCAACAAAACATCTCCTCCTCTGGAAGGAGCATTCAAAACAACAAAAGTATTATTTAATATTTTTCGGATCGGGCCAACATCACCCGATGTTAGTTGCCTACATACTCATCAGACAACATCTCCAATGTTTCCAATAAGATCTGATCCTGACGTACTTCTGCCTAATACTATACTATAACTAAGAAGCATAGCATCACACATGCAATGCTTAAGTATTTTTAAACAACCTACACTTTATGCAAGTCCTTGAATCGTTCCACTTGTTCTAATTAAACAAGCAATATCAATCAATATTATTAATTATCTTTCGAACCATTGTTTGATAATAAATATTCTCGTCTAATCCCAATGACAAACAGACTTATTAGATGTCAACCTAAGTGACAAATGATAACAAAATACCCTGAAAACCACCAGGCCCCTTCAATCTACTAGGAAGTATCATCACCCCTCCTAGCCCACGAAGGACTTGACCGGAGTGGAAGGGAATGACCCACAACTGCACCTGAACAGAAGTGGTGGGAAAAGACAACCAAGCAGGATGTCAGCTAATCCAATTGCATGAACACTAAAAGATCCTCAATAGATCTATGGTGAGCCCGGCTCATGTAGAGCTTTCTCCAATAGGGAGGTGCAACTACACGGTCAAATGAACGGCTCCTCAATAGAGCTAAAACTCAAGAAATCATTCTGAACCCTATCTTGCTCATCTATAAGCTAGGATTCTGAATAACTATCTCAAACCCTATTAGTCCCTTCTTGACTAGGGTTTAAAATTCGAAACTGCCATCGGCTCATCAACCATGTGTTATCGTCAGGTCAAAGGCTTTGTTCACTGTATGAACTAGTCCCATACCCCTCTAAGGTATTTTAGTCTTTATCTTGATTAGGCGTTCTCGCCCAATCCAAAGCTATCAAACCCCATCAATTAATCTTTCAATAATCTTAAGATAGTGATAAATTATTATCATAACAACAATAGCAAATATTGAAACAATAAATAACATAGCAATAAGAACCACACAGGTCCAAGCAAATCATAATATCAATAATTAAAATCAATAATGATATTAGAATTTAAATCTCTTTAAAAATTGATCATATGCACTCGAGGGTATTAAAGTATTTATCCAACATTGGATAAGGTCCTCTCTGCTCTAGGGAAAGATGTTAACCTCTCAAAAGGTTTCAGTATCACATTGGCCTGTGAACAACATGCACGCGAATGCGGGCCAATCCACTCACTAGGGTATTTCTATCTTTTTGTTCAGGGCTTCCCTGAACTTTGATGGGTCCAAAACTAATCCCATGGGTTAAACCATGGCGTTCATAACCCGATGTAATTTTCTTACTATTTAACGGAGTTGTAAACCCCTTAAAACTACCCCGGTTCAATTAACCATCTTACCTTTACCCTAGGGGTAAAATAGTTAATTATCTATTTACTAAGATTTTTCCTAACTTGAAGCTTCGTCCAAATTTAAGGAACCCCCTAAAATCTCACATATATTTTTATCAATTTTTGAATCCACTCATAGGCCCCTGAACCGGAGCCCCTAAGTTTGATCATTAACTATTACTCTATGCTTAAACTCACAAGGGTAAATTAGTCATTTTAAAGACATTGGGATTTTTCCCCAGTTTGAAACTTGGTCAGTACACTAAGAATATGCTCATGGTAATTTATAATTTTTTCCAAATTTTTAATACTACTCTAACGCATTGAACCGGATCCGGTTCAGAGAGTGTATATATTGTTCTTTTTTAAGGACCGGATCAGGACGGGTTACCCGACCCAGTCCAGGGAGCAAACTACCCGTGAGCGGATAGTCTTTCCCGTGACCGGCCAGAGGCCGTTTGGTCTTTGGTGGTGCTGACCTCCTACCTCAGTGGAGGGATGGGCGGCTCAGCGCCTCCGGACCACCGGCGGATGGTGGAACCGATAGGGTCGGTCCCGCTGCCGTTTGGTGGTCGATCGGCGGCCAAAATGTGGTTTTTTTCTTTTTCTTTTTTTTTTAAAGACAGCAAAGCCACCGCGGCCAAGTCCGCCGCAGTCTAGGCTACCACATCTCAGGCCGCTAGTCGGGGCCGACACAACCAGGGCCAACGCGGCCAAAGGAGGCGCGACCAGGACCAACATGGCCAAGGGTAGCACGACCCTTTATTTTTATTTTGTTTTTACAATGGCCCACACAGTGGTGGCAGAACCTGCCACCGGCGGGTCGGCCCCCGGTCGCATCCGCCTGGTGACTAGGGTTTCTGGCCAGAAGAAAACTAACCAGCCGGCTAGCCGGAAAAAAAGAAACACATTGCCTTATTGCAATTACTGTTCATACAACTTACATAAAAACAAAATTGCATAAATCCATATACACTCAAATTTATTTAATAAAATCTTTATTAAACCACTATCGAAGACATCGACAACGATCTAACCTTGATCGCTGATTTGTTGTCGATCCACTGCCGCCGGAGCCTCACCGTTCACCACCTTCTCTACCCTTTCGGCCAAAGCCCCCCCAAATTGTGCCCTAAGAATGCCTTTTATAAACATGGGGATTATGGTTGCTAATCCCTCCAAAATTTTGGCCAATCCTCCTTAGAAAATTTTGGCCAATCTTCCTTACTTAGAGACCCTAATTAGGCATCTAAAAATTAATTTTAAAATTCTAATTAACTGGGCCCGCAACTTAAACAGGCCAAATACACGACTAAATTGGGTAAACATGCCCTATACGAGATGTTCAATTTTGAACAATCGTATCTCCCTCATCCAAACTTCGATTCACATATTCTTGGTGGTGTTTCGAAGCTCTATCTATCTAGTTTCTAATAAAATTAGTTGCAGACACAAACTCTATCTAAGGAGGTAGTTATTCTACCAAGAATATCAATGGGTCAAACACCTTATTTTCCACGTATTTAATTTTTGAAACTTAGGAAAATTCGGTATATACACGACTCCCTATATGGGTCGTCTCCTTGTGTTTTATTTATGCAATAAAATATTCAATTCATTCCCTCTCCTTCCTTCTTCCCTCCTTCCTCTTTGCGTGATTCATGCGAGGTACCACTTGTGCCCAATCCGGGCACAACAGTCTGTTCATTTTTAAATCTTTGGTCTAGGATTGGATTTTTATAAATACTCTCTACTTGCATCTTTTTTTCTTTCTTTTGTGCCAATTTTACTCTTGGATGTCAAGGGGATGGAACTTCACACTAGCTTAGGACGGCCTAAGTAGCCCTTCTCCATCATTTTTACAAGGACAATTTTTATTTTTTATTTTATTTTTCTTTCTTGTAAAATAAATCTTCAAGGATCTTGAAAGAATTATAGAAAAAATGCATCAATTTCTTTGTAGAGTTTTAGCAAGTTCTTCTAATTCATATTTTCTAATCCATACTAAACTTTAAAATTTCAAGTATTCAAGTTTCTTAAATTTCACATTTTAGTTCTTCTTTTGAAATTTACTTGAGTCTTATGATGCATGCAAAGTGAATTGACGTCTAAGTTCTGAAACCAGGCATACCCAATAAAGCTGAATTGTTTCATATGAATTATCAAACTGGTTGTGCAACCATGTGAGCTTGGGCATTATGAACCATTAAATCTTGATTGAATGGTGCACATTAAGAAAGGGGCAGGCAGCTAATTCAAATGCACCCTTGTCCCCTTAGTGATGTGTATTGTTAGATCAAAATCCAGGCTTGGCTCACTTATTCACGCATGGGTCCAAGCTCATATAAATGAGAGTCTTAGAAAATTCTTTGTGAGCAACATAAGCAACCGTGGCTGATTTTGTGCCATCATCACGATAGTGGTTGTAAAGTCGAAGGTTTTACCAAAGTTAAGGTCACTATGTGAAAAAAAATTTATTTTTTAATTTTTTGGCAAGAATTTCCATTTCTTGTATTAACACCATAATTTTACCCTTTTTTCCCTCACCTTCATGTCTCCCTCCATCTGATCTAGTAACCTCACAACATCTTCTGTAGAACTCCCTAATTAGCCAAACCATCATTAGCTTGTTCTCCCACATTTCTTCCTTGTATCCATGTTACGAAGGGTATTTCACTATTGCTCCATCTCCAGCCTCCAGGCCCTTCCTCATTCTCTTCCTAATTGCAACTCATCCTTCTCATTTTCATCATCTTCTCTATATATACCTTGTCCATTGCCATCCTCTCTCCTAACTCCCATCTCTGTCTTCATCACAACACACTGAAGATACCTTCCACAGGAAAAAGATTTTTGGGTGAGAAGGCTTTCATTTCCTAGTTTTGGGTTTCCATCTCAACCTACCATCACCATCTTTTCTATATATATTTACAACTTTTTACTACCTATAAATATTTTTTAAAATGTTTCTTATGGTTTAGTTTTTTGTTAACCCTATTTATACATCTATCTTCAAAGTTATTATTTATTCAAATCTTTTTTTCCCTGCTGGTTTTAAAACACAGTGATACACTTCTTTTGAAATCGTTTTCACACTTCTTGGTGTCATATAAATCATTTGGCATTCATGTTAAAATGTTTTAACAATAATGTTAAAACATTTTCACATTGTTGTTCAAATGTTATTATATCTTGGATTTTTTATTTGTGTTTTTATATCTTGGTTAATGTGTTATTTTTGTAGTAGATAAGAAAGGGCCAATTACGCTATGTTATGATGGTTAGTTCACTTCTAACAGGGAAAACAATAAGGGTGGGAAGACGAGGGTAATGATGGTTAGTAGGTAGATGACATTGGCAGAACTAGTCAAAGAATGTCTGCGATACAAGGAGCAGGGAGTGTGTGTTGCTATGAAAATAGTTGCAAGTTGAGCCAAATGTCATTATCAACTATGAGCTCGCTAATGAAGAGAATTTGTAGTCTTATTTTGGCATCCATGAACATAGCACAAGGCATTCATTAACAATGTTTATTGTGCCAAAAGAAGTAGAGTAGGAGAATTACTGAAGCAACAAAAGAGAACTCAGGTTGATCACACATTGGCATCTTCCATCTTAGCAGTCAGCATGAATGTTCAAGTATGACCTAATAACTCGAATGCTGGAAGGAGAAAAACTGGAGCAACAGATCAGAATGATACTTATGACTGCTTGGAAAAGCCTTGTATGGAAAATATGGAAGGTGGAGACATCAACATGTATCAAAACGTATATGCTGAATGTAGGTGAACAATGTGCACCTGCAGAATTTTGGCACATATCAAAACATTTTGAAACAAGTGTTACAACATTTTGATACATTTGTCAAATTGTTTTAACCCATTTTTCAAAATATTTTAACATATACTTAGAGAATTATTTTGAGGTATGTACTGAAGGAGATGAACAATGTGCACAAGAATTTTGACTAATAAATAGAAATGTTTTGACAAATATATGTAAATGTGTTAACATATGATTAAAAAGTATGTTAAGCGGTATCCAATGATTAAGAAGTAGGTTATACATCCATCCATCCAATGATTAAGAACTATTACATTCATTGAATCTCATTCATTTCCAATGATTACGTCAACCTCTTCTTCATGCTACTTGATTTTTCAGTGATGGACCTTTCCGTAGTGGTGTCCTCATCCCGCATGAGCTCCTCTATGGATGGCAGAAAGGGCACATTTGCATTGATGGTCCATAAACAACCATAAATGGCGTGTTTTTAATTTACACACCAAGATGAAGCAAAAGCTCAAATAAACCTACAATCATAACATTCCAATGAAGAAAACCATTCAAGATTAAAAACTTTTACCTCTAACAAGCTTGTGGATCCCTTGGAAGAGCTTCAACCTCAAGAAATCTTACTCAAAAATCAGGGTTTTAGTTAAGCCTAATCAAAACTAGCTAATAGACTCAAATCAACTTGGGAAGAGATAAATTTAAGACCTCCTTAGGTTAAAAATGAAAATAACCTAATTAGGGTTGTAAATTGGAATTAGAAACATGATTTTGATAGAAGAAAACTAAGAATCAAAATAGGAGTTGTGAAGATAGAGATGATAAAGACAAAAAATGAAAGATTAAGGGTGATTAAGTTTAAAAACCTTACCTTAAGAAGGGTTTCTCCTTTTAGGAAATGGGGGTAGAGCAAGTCTCCCTCCTATTCACAGCTCATCTTCATTTGGCAAGGGTTTTTCTTTATATAATAAGGCTTATGGGCTTGATATTAAATTATTAGGCTAGAAAATAGGTAAAAGTGCCTAAGCAACTATTTAAGTGCACTCTTGACCGAAAAAATAAATTTAATTACACCCAAACCCATTTAGATAAATAATGAAAGGTTGGAGGCCAAAATAGATAACACACCATCCCACATAGACATGGGTCCCACGGTGGGGCCTACTCCTTTGGCCAAAGAAAAATAAAACAAAAATACCTTTAAATAAGTAAAAATTTGGGTGAGTCAAGCTTGACACTAATACTCTTTAAATTAAATTAAACCCTAAGAAATTTATAATTAAACTAACCCATTACCCCAAAAATTAAATTAAACTAACAAACAAGCACAATTCATACAATTAAAAAAAATAAATTCAGAGATCTTACAGTTATAGGTATTATGATCCTTTCTCCAATCAGTTATTTTTGTTTTGTCATGTTTTTTCGGAGCATATTGTTTATCATTCTCTTCCTTATATAACACCAAATATTAATAAATCTAATTTTGTAGTCATCAATCCTTTTCCTGCAGATGTTTTATAGGATTTTAGTTGGTTTGTTGATGTGCCTAAGTTGTGTTCTGAGAACTTATGTTTATCAGCATGTGATGAACAACACTCCAGCTTCATTGAAGGATGCATCTAACTTTGATACCCCTCAGCCTACCCTTTTGCTTCAGTACAGTGCTCAATTAGTTAGGAGTTAGGTTGCCTCCTACTTTGCTGGCCCCACAATCTACATCCTTGTCTTTGTGTTCTCCTCAGCTAGATGTAGGTTCTTCTCCTCAGTATGATTTCTCTTCTTCTTATTCCTCTATTTTTATTCACTCTTATATGCTCTTCACACATATCATGAGCCTTAGTCCTATAAAGAAGTGTATATTGATCCTCATTGACAAATGGCAATTCAGGAAGAACTTCACATTCTACATAAGATTGGTACTTAGGACCTGGTTTCCCTTCTTTATGATAAATCTGCAATCGGGTGTAAGTGGGTGTCTAAAATTAAGACTGTATCTTATGGCTCTCTTGAAGGGTACACGAATGGTTGGTTGCTAAAGGATATTCTCAAGAGTAAGGGTTGACTATGAGGAGACCTTTGCTACTGTAGCAAAAAATGACCATTATCCATACTCTTATTTCTTACCTCTATCCGTCAATGGCCCTTATATCAAATGCATGTGAAGAATGCTTTTCTCAATGGAGATCTTGAGTTGGAGGTTTACATGAAGCCCACCTTGGTCTTTCTCAAAAGCATGGCCATCTTTGTAGATTATGAAGTGCCCTTTATGATCTCAAGCAGGCATCTTGAGCTTGTTTTATGTAACATTCGGGAATTTTCTAAATTCCTGAAATCGACTACGTAGAATTAGGGTATTTAACCCCTTGACCATCTCGTAGTAATAACTTGATCATTGGTTGGAATTGGTGGGTGATACCTATATGGATGGAATGTAGACAAAAAAATCTTTGAAACACCACTAAGAATGAGCAAATCAAAGTTCAGATGAGGGAGATATGACTATTCGAAGTTAAATATAATGCGCAGGGCCCGTTTACCCGAATTGGGTGCGCAAATTGGCCGTTTAAGTCACTCTACGGGCCCGGTGATGGAAATTAATAAAAAATAGGCCCAAGTAACCTATTTATCCCAACTCCTAAGAGGATTATTTATGGTGATAGAACCCTAATCCCTATGCCTATAAAAAGGCTAATTAGGGTTAATGGAAGGGGGGGTTGTTGTCTTTGGACCGTTAAGGGAAGGAGGAGGAGACGCCAACAGAATTTTCCTGTGAAGCTCCAGCGAGACTCAGGCAGTGGTGGATCGGCAACAACTTGGCCATTGAGTTATGATTTCAAGTCAATTAGGATAGTTTTTATTAAGTAACTTAGAATGTAAATTGTAATTGTAATTTAGATGAACAATGATTTTCTGCATTCACTATTCATCTAATTTTGGTGAACAGTCGGCGGCCACCAGCTAACCACTTGCCGTTGGACCTGTCGATGGTTGGGGCCACGCTGACCCTATCCGTGGCTGCTGATACTTAGCATCTATTTAGAAAAAAACAAATAAAACAAAATAGAAGCAGACCAACAACTGGAGGAGCATAGTGCAGGCAGCCGCTGGCCGGAGGTGGGACTGGGGTTTCTGGAATTGCTAAATGAAGGTGATACCGGTTGAGCCAGCCCATTGTTGGCCGTGGTGGCCTGCCGTCATAGCACCCCAGACATATTGCATAGGAAAAAAAAGGGTGGCACTTTGCTGCCTTGGCAGGCCACTAGGCGGCAACCAGGCCAGGGCAATCATAATCGCCACATGATGGTGATCCCGTAGGCCCTGGCTACCACCCCGCCATGGTGGCCAAAAGCAGCACCGCCAGAGGCAAAAAGCACCTTTGGCTGGATGCAGGGAAGACGACCCGCATCACGGGTTGTCTGGGACGGTTCGGGCCAATTAATCCTAGACCCGAACCGGGTCAATATATATAAAAAAGGAAGGGATGTGAACTGGGTCCGGTTTAGGGGGGTATAAGTGTCCACAAAATTATAAAAAATTTCTAATATATCTACACAGCGTTGGGAGTGTCCTGACCAAGTTTTTGTTCGGGGAAAAATCTCAAAGTATTTGAAATGACCATTTTATCCCTTGTAATTAAATTGTTGTGTGAAAACCACTTACCCGACTTAGGGGCTCCGGTTTAGTGGCCTATGAGTGATATTAAAAATTGGAAAAATTCTCAATGATAGTTTAATGAGTGAAATAAATATAAGCCAAACCACTTAGAGAGTAAAAAGCCCAATTAGTGGGTAGTAGACCATTTTGTCCCTAGGGTCTGGGTAAACCATTAAGTAAATCTGCATTGGTTCAAGGGGTTCACGACCCCATCACATGCCAGGAAAATTACACCAAGTCCATGAAGTTAAGTATCACTCTTGAGCCCAATTTTAGACCCATTGAATGTTAATAAGGCTTTGAACAAAATAACATAAATACCCTTTATGAGTGGACGCCCACATTCGTGTGAATGGAAGCGCAAGTCAATTTGAGAGTGCAGCCTTGGGAGAGGAAAATGACTTAAAATCAATAGAGGGGCAATGAAATGACTAGAATAACCTCAGGCACGGTTTCATACCTCAAGTGGTAAAATTACCCTAATGCCCTGTAACGCCCGAGATTTTTCATCCCTTTTTCTCAAAACTCATAGAAATTTTTTTTTTCTTTCCATAAATCGGAGTCAAAACGATAAAATCAAAACCTGTTTATAATTTAAAACATCATACGGTTAAACATCGTACTGCCAAATCAAATATTCTCAGGCGCTACCCGAAAACACACGTACGAATAAATTCTGCTATGATCATAGACTTTTAAATACAAATCACTCTCCCGGGCATCCCTGAGTACAAGTCCCATAACAGTCCACAGACTCATCCAAATGAAAGTCCAGAATAAACATCATGATGTCTCATCTCACCCAATACAGGAGATCGTGGCACAAACAAACTCGCAGTGAGTCAAACAGATACCTGAGTCAACGGGAATCAATCCACCGCTGAAACGAGCGTCCATCACCAGGAGCTCTCCGCACAACCTGCAAAACCTCCCGTACAACGGGGCTAAAAATAGTAGGGTGAGTATTTTCATACTCAGTAGGAAAATACCCAGTAGGGGAAATCCCAAACGGTGAACTCCATAAGTTCATAATCACATGCGTCAGGCAACTCAAACATGAAGCAGTCAACATAATAATCATAACATGCTCAAACGCATACGATCATACCAAAGGCACCAACGTGCCAAAATCACACCAAGGCACCATCATGCCAAAATCATAATATCCAATCAACTTACACAAACACCCTTATCCAGGGTCATACAACTTACTCGTACCACCGTACGCATATTCATACAGCATACGCATACTTGTACGACCTTACTCGTACAATCGTATGCTCACTCATACAGCTTACACATACATGTACGACCTTACTCGTACAATCAGACTCGTACGACCTTACTCGTACAGTCTGCACAAAATCATACTTACTGTCTTACTCAGGACCATATTCTCACAATCGTACTCATACTCTTACAGTCGTGCTCATACTCATACGCTTACAGTCTTACTCATACTCATACGCTTACAGCAGTCTTGCTCATACTCATACGCTTACAATCTTGCTCATACTCATACGCTTACAATCTTACTCATACTCATACGCTTACAGTCTTACTCATACTCATACGCTTACAGTCCTGCTCATACACATACAGTCGTACTCATAATCGTACACATATCAACGACCACTGAAGCTCATTACAACTAATAAGCTCCAGCGTCGAAATGGAAAAGAATGCCACTGGGGCAACACCTTAACCTCCGGGGAGTGACTAGACGCCATGGACTTTTCCGAAGGTAAGGCACACCAATGCTCATGGGGCACTGGATCAAACAGGTAAGAGTAGATCCATGATACTACTTACCTGAGCGCGCAAACATAAACACCCACACATAAGGGGTCATACAGTTGCCCACCATAATGGGTCTTATAGTGCCATAGAATCGCCCACCATAATGGGTCTTATAGTGCCAGAGAATTGCCCACCATAATGGGTCTTATAGTGCCAGAGAATTGCCCACCATAATGGGTCTTATAGTACCATTGCCACTCTTGGGCAGAAAACATACAGTGCCACTTGGGCAGAAACGTACAATGCCACTCTTGGGCAAAATCATACAACGCTCTCAACAGAGCATCAAACGTCTGGGCATACACAGCACACAGACCAAATCAGAAACATACGTCGCTCTCAGCAGAGCATCAGACGTCTGGGCTTCATACAGCACGCAGACAAAGTCAGAAACGTACATCGCTCTCAACAGAGCATCAAACGTCTGGGCTTATACAGCACGCAGACCAAATCAAAACGACATCGCTCTCAGCAGAGCATCAGATGTCCGGTGCTCTACATAGCACACAGACAACATCCCGCAGGATAAACACCATGGCAAGACCTGATAAATGCTCGGCCAACTCATCAGCGGCCAGCTCAAACACGGAACTTAATCCGTCGAACCCTCAGGTCTCAAACTCACAACGCTATCATTAGCTGTGCTTATAATTCCAGTTTGAATTAAGTATATTATGCGGTACAATTATGCCACACAAACTCACAGTCCTCAACTGATCACACCGAAGCTGAGCCCGATCGAAACCCCAGTTCGTCAAGGCAGCAGACTTCACTTACCCGTCCACATCATGGACAAAACTCACCGTACAACAAACCCTTACAGTCTTACACTTCGCCATCCATCTTATGGCCAAAACCTCTTACATTGACATCCTCAAATAACGCTCCTTAGAGCCAACCCAGTTGTCGCCCTCTTACTTATATCTCACTTATTATACTTACTTTTCACTTCATAATCTGTACGTTATGCTTGTACAATTATGAACACTCTTACTGTCTGACAAATGCCCAACATACAATCCACCCCAAACTGATCCATTCTAATCCTTGCCCGTCATACTCATATCCTCTGCCATCCGCTTACACAACTGTATCCAAATTCAGACAGAGCTTCTGTCACCTCTTACTGTCCATCGCCCATACTTCTGCCCACAAACACATATGCACATCCAAAGCGTAGGCAAAATGCCATCATACATACGTATGTCCCACACATACGTATAACATACACATACGGCCATACATACACAACCTACAAACATGCACGCTAGCCCTCACTAGCACATGCATACACACATCAAACATGCACGCTAGCCGTCACTAGCATATGCATACATCAAACGTACACGCTAGTCATCTCTAGCACGTGCACACACACATTCATACATCCTTCAAACATGCACGCTAGCCATCACTAGCACGTGCATAACCCATACATAGCATACTGACATATTTGCTAGCCATCGCCAGCACATACATAATCCACATCCATAAAACATGCATACATCTCATGCATATCAATCATACCATACAATCATGCTTACATGCACATCATGCAATCGGATCGTTACTTAACATCCAAGCATGGAATCATACAATCCTAGCATGCTACTACTCATTCAAAGCATGCTTCATGAAATTACGAGTTCAAAGCTCCCCTACCTCGTAATCATGGCGTTCGATGGCGAGCACACGACGGTGGCGGTGGCGGCGGCGGAGTTGGCGGTCAAACCGTTGCCTGGCTGAGAGAGCTGTTGTCCCGAGGATTTTAGGATGCGCCGGAACTATCACGGCCAAACAGAGTGTTAGAACTCAAAGCGGTAAAACCCGCGATCCACGGCGGCACACCAGGGCGGCCGGGAGAAAAGTCAAGCCAACATAAGTGGCGGTGCGACCAGATGTCAAGGCTGTACACCCTGAAGATCGGCCGGTGGCTAAGACGTGCTCAGCCGGCCACAAGACATCGAAATCGGCCGTGGACAGCACCCAACTGCGACGATTTCGGTCAACAAAGGCCCACATATGGGCGGAGAGCGTGGGGCAACGCTCGAGAATCAAAGGAGAGGTGGAGGACGGCTCTAGTGATCAACTCCACTCGGTGGCAAAGCCAACCGATGGTTAGGCGGCACGAATGCAGCGCCTAAACCCAGAAGTACACGCGTGGCTACATGCGCACGCGGCCCAAAGGGCGGGGGAGATGGCTGAAATGAGGCGACTCAAGGCCCACAAAAGCCAACAGGGCTAAGACCCTTAGCTGTGGCCAATTTAAGCGGCAACATCGCCGATCGCCACCCACAACCAATACCCATGGTGCGGGCGGCTGTGCATCTCGCACGGTATAGGGCAAAGGGGAGGGTTCACGGTCGAGCAAAGGCCACGAGGCCGTCACTGGCCAAGGCCTGAGCAGGTGAACTCATCCACCTTCTGTCAAGGTAAGACATACAAATTCTTGCCCGAGGCCGTCCGGTACCGACGGCGTAAAATGGGCAAGAAGGGTCAACGGCACACATGCCGGTAAGGCGGACTAGCTGCAGCTACGGGCCGCAAGGCTGAACAAGACCCAGAGGGTGGCCCACTGGTGTCACCGGGCTGGGGCGGAGCCGAACTACGGTCCGCTAAATCAAATCCGGCGTCCGACTGATAATGTCAGTCACAACGTCCAAAACGGACGTAGGCCAAAAATAGGGGATGACTGGGGAAAACTCGTAAGGGTGGAGCGGCCATGGGGGCGGCGGCTGAATCGGGCACGGAGGTGTAGTCCACTGCCTTCGCCGGAGCAAGGCGAGGCTGGGGGAAGGCCGAATCGGCCGCAGATCACCGCCGGCGGCCACTGTTTGCCCAAACAGTCCGTCGGCGGAACAGTGAACAGAGGGGGAAAGAGGGTGGGGCGGCGGTGCTGAGGCCCACCGGGCCGGGAGGAGGGGCTCCTCACTGTCGCCGGCCCAGGGCGAAGCCGTGGCCGGCCGGTCGGGCCGTGCCGGCCCGTGGCGGCGGCGGAACGGCGTGAATCAGTGGGGGCGGAAACAGGGGCAGCAGAGAGAGGGAGCGGGACGGCGGAGCTGGGGCCGTCCGAGGCCGGGGGGAGTGTCCTCCCGCCGTCGCCGGCCCATGGTGGAGCCGTGGGTGGCCGGCCGGCCCTCGCCGGCCTACGGCGGCGGCGGAATCCAAAAACACAGTAAAAGGGGCGGCTAACTGGGAAAAGTAGGGGCGGACGGCGGAGCGGCCGTGGGGCCGGGACGGCGGCTCCCCTGCCGTCGCACGGCCATGGCGGAGCCGGCGCGGCGGTCCAGCGGCCTGCCGGCGGCCGGCGGCGGCCGGGCACAATGAACAGGCGGAAATGGGGGGGGGTGGCCACTGTTCACATTTTTTTGGATCGGGCCGAGCCCGATCTTTTATCCGTTCTCCTTTTTTTTCCGCTTACGTCCCCAATGCGCGTTAACCTACTGGTTACGCGTCAAACCTCCAAAATTCGCGCCGTAAGCGCGCAGCGAGGCCCGTGGCCCGCGACTAAGCCCCACACCCGACTCTATGGGTATAAATACGGGGAAAAGACACAAATACCCATACGCTGAAACGTCACATTTTCCTGCCGAAAATGACCAGAAAAATGGCAGAAAAATCCCAGAAAATCGTAGAAAAATCAGGGACCTTACATGCCCTTAGGGAAATATCTCCCATTTTTGCCTAAACGTGTGACCTAGATAACCAAGCATTAGAGTACCCTAGATTGACATTAAATGACTTTGAGAGGAAGGGGTGTGACTAGTTAGTGACACGAAGAACTTGAGGTAACAGTGTCATGGGAAACAAGGATAATAACCCTAATTCTAAAGGTTTAGGGTAATGTATTACACATGTCCACAACGAAGCACAAAAATCTACTAGGGTATTGTATATGTAACTCGTGTGATGCGTTAGAGTTATTTACACTCTCGGGCTTAAATTCGATGAGCCCTAGCCCTGCAAATGAGTGCAATGGATCTTCATTTATTATTTATTTATGCACTTGTGTGACTGCATGTTATTTATGTTGCTTAATCTGCTACATACTTTTATTATTGATGTGTTAAGTTATATAAGTAACTTAAGGTTAATAAAGATTAATCAAAAGATATTGGTTGTCATTGGATTGGGGGAAGAATAATTAATCAAGATAAAGACTAAAATACCCTCAATAGGGTTTGGGACCGGTTCATGGAGTGATGAGGGCCCTAACATAGAATTTTACTTTGGTTAATGAATCGAGGGTGGTTATCGGAGTTTACCCGAGTCTCAAGGAGACTATTTAGGTTTAGGTCATTCACTGCGTCATAGCTTAGTGGATGAGCTATTTATTGGGCTGATTCACAATGTGAAGAGGACCCAAATGGTTTGGCAAATACTTGACTGGATGAAAATAATCTAGTTTAAGTTTTGCATGTTTGAGGGAGTAAATGGTCATAAAGACTAGAGGCTTCTATGGATACATTAGTAATGTCTTAGAAGACATTTTCTCCCTGAGTTAGGATGGTGGAGCTTGTGATACGCTTTCTTGACTGCCACAACAATTTGAGTGTCAGAGAGGCCTCTACTGCGGGTCTTCCGCAGAGTTGGGTATTGGCCAGAAAGGTCTCTAGTGCGGGTTTCCTGTAGGTCTTCCCAGGACCATATAGTACGTATAAAAAAGTAGAGTTATATGAGCATCATGGAAGGCTTTTGTTTCTCGCCAATATGTGTCCATGAGCACAGCTAGGATCCTCTTCTCCAAATTCATGACAGGCTATTGAGATCCCTGGGGATTTGGGTCAAGCTGCTATTAAGCAGTCTACTCTAATGTTGGAGTCTTTTATCTAGAGATTTCTTCAAGATTTGAGTTATCTTGGAGTGAATACATATTGATAGTATTAATTATTGAAGAAGGGTTGTGAGATAATTAATAACATTGTTTAATATTTCTTGTTTAATTTAGACAAGTAAAATGATTAAAGGACTTACATAAAATATAGGTCAATTAAAAATACTTAAGCATTACATGTGCGATGCTATGCTTCTTAGGATAATGTAGTTTCTAGGCAGAACTACGTCTACATCCAATCTTGTTGGAAACATTGAAGATTTTGTCTGATTAGTACGTAGGCAACTAACATCGGGTGATGTTGGCCCGATCCAAAAAACATTAATAAAATATTTTGTCCTGTTGGAAGCTCTTCTCCTAATGGAGGAGAGGTCCTGTTGTTGCTTTGTTTGGTTGGTTGGTTGCAGGTTCTCTAGGCGACGACAAATGAGACCAAGATTGTCGAGTATAGGATGAAGTCCTTATTTATGCAACTCCGGTACATAAGTGTATCTTCGGCATGAGAGTCAACTTAGTTGTTTATTTTCAGACAAATGACGAACTTGTACTTAGATGGATGAGCTGTTCTTATTGAATTTTGAGGTGTGTACTAATATCATTTGATTTGATATTCGTATTTGTGAACTTCTGTTATCATGACCTTGATATTTAATTGAATGGTTTGTTTTGTATTTAAGAAAGAAAGAATATTTTTTTGTGACTTACCGTTCATGCTATTTAAAAAGACTTTTAAAAATCCAGGTCGTGATAGTTTAAGAAGTTTACCCTTGCTTTGTCATAGTTGGGCGGGTAATGGTCATGAATTTGCCATGCTCTTTAGAGATTTTATTGCTAGTCTTATAATACTATTATTATATGTAGATGACATGATTGTTATTGGTGATAATTTTGTTGGCATTTGCTCACTCAAAGCTTAGCTTCAATATCTTTTTGAGACAAAGGATTTATGTTTCCTTTTTTATTTTTGGGTATTGAGGTTGCTTCTTCTCCTCAAGGATATCTTCTGTCTCAATCTAAGGGGTTGTTTGTGTACTTAATTTTTTGTAAAACTTAGTTGATTCAACGTCAATTCAGGCTTGAATTATTAGAATCCTATTTGTGTGTATAAGCTAAGCAGAATTAAAAATTCAGCCCTGATGTTGATTCAAGCCGTTTCGAGTCTGAATCGGCCTGAATCACAGAATCACATCATGATGTGATTCAGTTGATTATGTCTCCTATCCCTCACTTTGAAAATTATAGATTCTATTATTTTTCAATGGTTATGTCTCATATCGATTTAAGCCTTGAGAAATGTGTCATATAACTAGGGCCTAATTTAAAAGTTCAAAATTACCTACCCTTGTGGGATCTTGTTTAATAGTGCTCGAATTTAGAAACATAATGGGACCAAAAACGTGCATATCCAAGTTTGAGAGAGAGTAAGAGTTAATTAGCTTAAAGTTTTAAATTGGGTTTGACGCGACATCTAAATTTATTCTAACAAATTTTATTACCAAACGTAATTCACATTCGACGGTAAATTTTTAAAATTAATTCTAAAAACTTCTAATTCTTTTTCTAAAAAATTTAATACCCAAACAACCCCTAAGTATGCTTCAAAGGTCATTGCTCATTCTAGGTTGAGAGATTCTCTGCATGTTGATAGTCCCATAAAAGTCAGCCTGAAACTCAACCTCCTTGATGATGTTCCTTTAGATAACCATATGCTTTATCTAGAGGTGGTTGGTTCTGTAGTCTATCTCACAGTTACTATGTTTGATATTCAACATGCTATGTACATTGTTAGTTAGTTTTTTTCAACTCCTCACTCTCCACTTGGGTTGTCGTTCTTTCAATTTTGTGCTGTGTTTGGAACCATGGATCTTAGTTTGCTTCTCTCTTCTATTTCTGATCTCACTTGATGTGTTTACTCTTGATGCTGACTAGGCTGGTGATGTAGTGGATCACAAATCCACTACAAACTATTATCTCTTTTTACGTAATTCTCTTATTGCCTAGAAGAGTAAGAAGCATGATTGTATTGCTCATTCTAGTATTGAGGTTGACTATAGGACTATGGCTGCTACTGCAGCAAAAATCGTTTGGCTTCGATGGCTTTTTTTCAACATGGGGATTACTCCTACTAGTTCTACTCATATGTATTGTGATAGTAAGTGTTATTCAAATTGTACATGACCTTTTTTCCATGAGTGCACAAAATATATTGAGATTGACTACCACATCATGCGCCACCACCTCCATGCAAGGACTCTTACACTTCCTTATATTTCCTTTGCTCATCAAATAGTTGACTTCTTTACTCAGTTTTGCTTGCTTCTAGTTCTTATTGAGTAAACTCATAATGTTCTCTCCATTTAGAGTTTGAGGGGGGTGTTAAAGGAGTATATTTACTCGTCTTTGTATTTAATTATTTTTAATAGTATAGTACTATGTAAATGGGATAGATTAATTTTTAATTATTATTCTTCTTATATGACTAGTCAGCCCTTCATTTAAGTGAGGGCAATAGTAATTTTTTTATTGGCAACTCTAAGCCTACTTAGAAGCTGGACAGGTCTTGTAATTCTCTTCTTCCTTAATCCAATTCAAGAGAAGCTCTTTTAATTCTCCAAAAACCGTGTCTTCAATGATTCTAGCCTATTGCGATCCAACTATAACCTCCCTCCCAGACTTCAAATCCTCGGTCAAACCTCCCTTTTCGCTCTTTGTACATCGTACTTACAATACTTCTATTACATAAAATACAATAAAATATTATTAAGATAGGGCATACTTAAATAAAATACAAATAAGACAGACCGTACTTATTTTTAAAATAATACCATTAAGACAGGGTGTATATCTCATTCTGAATAAAGTAGCATATCGTTCCGAATCACGATAAGAATTTGAGTCGTTCCAATCACTTTCGTCAATTTTCATTTCTTACGAGAACCAAGAGCTGATTATCATCAAAATTTTCATAATTATATAAACCAATGTTGTACAAGCACCTAGGACTACTGCCTAAAACGGACTTGATCTATTATGCAGTCTTCCCTGCCGTTTAAACGTTTATCCAATGGCCACCTATTAAAAAAAATGGCTAAAAGCTGTTTAAAAAGATACCCAAAAATGAAGCACACAAAATACAAAGTTGAGAGCAATGAATAGAATAACCATCAAACGTTTATTCGTAAGGTGAACACTTTTTCATACATAAAAATTGCTCCTAATTGGAAAAAGGGGAAAGAGAAAGAAACCAAGGAACAAAACTATTCAAACTTGTAAAGAAGAGTTTTATTTACAATTACGTGAACACTATCGCTTCTGATCATTAAGCATCTTTCCTTCGAACAAATTGCCTAGCATTGCTTCAACCTCTTCCGGTGTATATTTCATATATTTCTGAGGAGACTTGCCACCTTCAATAAGCAACCTGAAATATATGCACAAAATTATAATTAAAACAAAAAAGGTCATCCAATGGTTAATTGTGTGTTATGTACCAGGGTACACAATGAGATAACTGGATGGAGAAGTTTGGAGGAATGGGGTAACAAGGCCATTGGGTAAGCACATGGCATGCAAGCCGTTTGGAGAGATAAAAGGGGTAAACAGCCAGACGAAGGAGATGAGGAAGACATGAGAAGCTTAATTCATTCTATAATCCCAATTAGCGCTAAGCCCTAATGTTATATAGAGAATACTAATGTGCCTCCTAACAATAACCCTAAAGCACATCATTCATAATAACCAAAAATTCTCTCATAACATAAGCCTATAACTAGTCCACATGGCGCGACCTGTAGGTGGGGTGGAGTCCCTCATATTGGGACATAACACCGTTCCCATCCATGCTAGCAATCCATTAACAAGTCCAAGAAACTAAATTGTGGATATATTCACTACACAACAGCAAACTGCTGTTCAAATAGAAGAATTTGGCTCATGCTAAGTATGAGGAGCATGCCATGTAACCTACAAGTCCAGTTAGATAGAATAAATAAAATATCCAAAGAATACCCGAATCTCTTAATGAAAGATCTGTAAGCAGGCAAAAGAACTTCTGCAATGGATAGCCTCAAATGTTCCCGCAATTCATTATCAGGAACCGCCCACTGACATTGACGAAGATGTAGCTCCTCAAGTTGCATATTGAATGACTTGAATCTGATCCAAATAAAAGCAACAAATTTTCAATATGGACAGCCCAACAGTAGTACAGTAATATGATAGGAAATAATTACCAACAAAGTTCAAAGAATAACAGTACAAATTTCAGACCTGTCCTTGACCATCGCCCTGGAAACACCACTGCTATTGCCTCCATCACCTCCGGGTGCACTACCACCGCTTGATGAACTCAAACCTTGAGCAGAAAGGCATTGCAGAATCTGTGGTGACAACAATCAAAATTTAGCATAAACTTACAATTTTAAAACGTTGGCAACTAAGCATCATCAAAACATTAACTTTGTCCCCTGGGGTACGTTAATAATACAGGAACAGAAGGCTATCAATCGTTAATGACCTCAAATGAATAGTGAAGAGCCACAAGTTTAAATTAAGACATTCCACGACAAACTGCAGGGTAAACTGAAGTTTTAAGGAACTAAAGAGTATGCATCAGTTCAATTTGGCTCTAAAGGATTAAATCTAAAGTCCTAATGGAAGTAAAATGAGCCACCAAAACTGATCCCATCACCCCCAAACATAGTTTGCTTTCAAAAATGTAAACAGAGAGGTCTCACTCTTCAGTCACCATGTACATGACAATGTAATTGATAGACATGAGTGCTGATTCAACAATATTGCAAATCAACTAAAAAATGGGAAGAAAAACAACAGCGCATGGCATATGGTTCACTCCATCTATCATTCAGGCATAATTAATTTAACTGATAGACATGTACAGCCAAATACAATGCATACTGACTTAACAAAACTGCAAATCAACTAATAAATAGGAAGAAAAACAACAGAAAATGGCATATAATTCATTCCATTTATCATTAACGCAAAAATACTTCAGAACATCAACAATTGAGTAGAACAGTATATGAAAAGTCATCAAGCTGTGCCTTAGTTCATTTGGCTTCTGCTGGAGGTTTTTCGTTTGTTCAACTCAACTCTTACAAGCTAAAAATAGTCAAACTCATCCATGAGAACCTGCTGAGCACCTTCTATCGTCTCAGTTATACAATCATCCCCATTCTCCCTCCTCAAACATAACCCATGACTCCAAGATTCAAACCTAAACAATTAAGTTCATTGGTCTTCTTAAAAGACTTATAGATTCAGAGGCAAAACACCTCTATCAGTAATTCATGTTTACTCCTAATGAACAGATTTGCATAACATTTTAAAGTTTCCATTAAAAAACACAACTCATAACATTAAAGTTCAGAAGGCATCAACTTAAGAATATCAAAATTGGACAATACATTTTTTATTAATATCACACATTTGTTGGGTGTCAAGCTGCAGTTGGTGTGGACAAGAAACAAATCTTTATCAGTTGTAAGAAAGAAAGTAACAGGATCGCAAAAGAAGTTAACAACTGTGATTACAAAGAATGCATAGAAGGGAAAAGGGAATATATGAGTTCAAGAAACATAGAAACCACCTTTTGGAAAAATAACAAGACCTAATCAAAAGCAGCATGATTATCAATTTGATATTCAGGTATTACCTTCCCCCAAGCCACCCTTTTATATTGATTTGCATGCTGCTGAACAACTCTCCGGTGTCTTTGCACCCAATCATCCCCCAACAAATCCTTCGCTTCTGACCTGAGAAAAAGCCAGAAAGTAGAATTGTCAATAGAAGTTGCAAAAAGAACAAAACAAGACAATAGTATACAGACAAGCATAATATAACAAATTTGATCATGTATAGAGGTAAGAGCTCACTTTCTTACAGATCTGACCATATAGTGAATATTATTCATAAGGAATAGTTGTGTCAGTGGAAGATCCCTATACTGCTTAGATTTTCCATCTAGGTTGGTTTGAAGAGCTTGCATTATCCGCATTGTCAAATCTGCCAACTGGGTATTTGAGTCCTTGCCACCGCTATCAAACTCTTGAAAAAGTTGCTTTAATGTTGACTGATAGCTGCATACAAGATTAGCACATATAAGTAACAGAGAGCTCAAATAAAAAATACGATATCAAGATTCAACAAGGTCTACCAACCGATTTGGAAGCCTATATATTAAAAATGAATAATCGTTTCCACAATTTCAAATATCCAGCTTCATAAGGAATGCTAGAAAATCTTACACCAAAAAGAATTATAAGATATCACGACACAGTAAAGAACCATCAATAAACAAGTAATACCATTTCATTAATGATTTGGACAATTAAATACATGAAATTTGAGAATGTATTTCAACAAGACAGACAAGGCTTTGCAAATGGTAGAACGCCAGTTTTATTAGTAGATATAACACTTACCAAACATTCTGGAAACCCAGAATATGACACCAAATTGGAAGAACTTCATCCACAAGATTATTGTAAAACCCTCACGATGTAGCAGGACAAAAAATTCAGAAAATAAAAAAAGTACAATTGCCATGGCTAGTAATGCAACTTACTCAAATAGAAACTTCACATAATTGATAACATAGCTTGTGAGAGGATGAACAGTGCCATCCAGCACAGCGGTCTTGGTGGCATCTTTTTCAACTGCCTCCTCAAAATCACCAAAAGTTTCTTGGGCTGTCTGTGCCAGCCGTTTCGTCAACGCCACTACAGCTTGTCGCATATCCAAACATGGTCTTCCTTCAAAAATATATTCAATCTGCCAAAGAAAAAATGGTACGCGGTAGATAAAGTGAACCATCATAAAAAATCTGACCATCCAATGCAGCTTTCCTCAGTAGTCAAATGTCATTAGCTCCTCAAATCACATGAAAATTTAGAAAATCAACAAGGCAAAAAAACAAAAAACCCTGCAGACCACATGCTAGCACAAGAGACAGACAACACTATTTTATTTACAAACAACACTTGTAATAGCGAAAGTCAAAGACAGCGGGAATAGGATATTGCTGTTCAGCAATATTTCATACTCCCTCCTTCCTGTCAAGATTGTCTGCATTTAAAAATTATTAATATTTAAAGCATGTGACCATGTGAAAGGGTAGTCATCAATGCGCCAGCCAAAACCAGTATGTATAAACTTCCACAATGGTTCTTAAGGTCAAGGCACGTGATATGCATTAGCTTTTGTCCAATTAATGTGAAATCAGACATTTAATAGGGAAAAGGATTTTTTTTTTAATCAAGACACTCTTTATGAGGTGGAAGGAGTGTAATGCAGTCAACAATCACCATCCCTATAGTCATCCAATCAGATCAAAAGTTTGCCATCTCACCAAGATCTCGGAATTTGCCAAGGTGGCGAGATATATTTCCAAGGAAAGAATCTTGCTGAGTTCCTCTCCAAATAATCATACATCAATCTTTTTTCAAAAACCTTTACATGATCGCTTAATGTCTCTAATGTCGAATTTTTTGTTTCAACAAAATTTCCCTTAACTCTTAATTTAAGATCCTCTTCAAGCAAATTTTTTTTATGAATTAAAATTTTCCTTAGATATCATAAACTTTATTCACGCCAAAACTTTCTTTACTGAACCTAACTTTCTTATAAAATATGTAATCAATCTCCACAATATCTAGGATTTTTAAGCTACCAAAATGGTGGCCAGGACAGAGATGGCTTACCTTGTGTCATCATGATCACACCTCTGCTTTCTGCCAAACCAAAACATTTTGTAGTTCTGGTCTTCTTTCATAATCTTTTAAAAGTTGTTACCCCAACTGGACCAACTTCTATGGCTTTTTGGTACATCTTTTCATAACCCCCTTTGTACTCACCATAGCCTGTTACTCTATTTCTAGTTTTTTTAACAAAAAAAAGTGCGAGAGAAAATCTCCCATCAGTCTGACTCACAACCTGATCCCTCCCTCCACCCACCCCCTCTTCCTATGCCACGACCTTCTCCTCCTACTCTGCTGAAGCCGCCTCCTTTTCCTCCTCCTCCCCCTCCCCCTGCCCCTCCCCCTCCCCCTTTTTCCTTCCAATTTTCTTTTGCCCAGGGTAATATGACGGCAATTACCCACCATCAAGTTTTGGGTAACCACTGTTAGGTGGTGGATAGAGGGACAGGGGATTAGGGTATGGGTTAGAGTGTGGGGAGAATTTTGTTTCAGAAAAAAAATATATTTAAAAAGAGTCAAAGTTAATGGTGAATGAAAAGGGGTTACGAAAAGATGTAGACAAAAATAGCATCTACCAAAATTAGTTATAGCTCCCTAGCTATTTCCATCCAGAATTAGTTTTTCAATCTTTTGAACAAAAATACAAGTAAAAACTGACAAAGAACACAGACAATTGGGCTCATTTCCATAGTTAAGCATCTCCACTCAATTAAAGATGATCACTTTAAAACACCCTCACATGCATGTAATCTCCAGAGTTGCAAAAAATCTCAATTAATTCCTTATTTTCATGAACAAAACGACTATATCTTGAAAGATAGTTAATTTGCACGACACAAGTACCTATTGAATGGAACTAAATGTGTAAACAAACAACATCACTAATCCAGCCATTACCTTTAGCAGGTTTAATATTATGTTAGATTTTTCTGATTTCATTAGATTGCAATATTTAGCAATAAAAAAAATACTTTTCTTTTAAATTATTAACAAAATGCTAACATAGTAGAGTAAATCTTAATTATCCAAAAAATGCTTCACTAGTATTAAATGTCTAAAACTCTGTGCTAGCTAATCTACTAATTCATACATGTCCACTGAAACCCTTTTTTCCTGAAAGAGCCAAAAGGGACAGCAGAAGTCGTAGTAGGTTTTTCACATCTCTCTTTTCGCACAACCAACAATTGCTCCACCTTTACCTTATAAGCGTCAAATTTCAAAAGCTAATTAACACTTTATCCTCTCAACTTCATCAGAAAGATAACAGAAGAAACTTAATGTTTATGATTTATAGTACAAAAGGTAAATTAACACTTAACCGCATCAATTTATGGACTAAATACACGACTACTACTACATTTCAATACCAACTATTAACCCATATCTGTTCCATCCACAATTCCCCGTAAGTCATGAAATCACAATTCCTTTCAAATTTTCTAAAACAGAACAATGCATTCTATCCTCAAAACGCCATAAAGTTTGAAGTGCTAGAAAACAAACATACATAAGCCAAGAAAAATAGTTTGGTGTAGAAGGTGTAGAACCAATTCATCGTTGCTAGTTATATTCATGCAAGCTAAAGAACGTACAAACTCTACCATTGCCGGATTAGGTTCCAAAGCAAACAGAACATCAGCATGATAATTGTCATACCTCTGGTTGAAGCTCATGCATTACTTCATACATATCAAGAAGCACAAACAGCTTTTCAGGTGATCTTTTGCTTTTGGCTATGGCCTCTCCAAAACTTAATAGCATTGCTACACTGTTTGCAGTTACTTCAGAAAAGCAGGCATCCCTGAGTTCAATGCCTTCAAAAATTTGATCACAAACTTTCTTTTCTGCTGCAAACAGCAACTTGACCTGTTAAAAGTATATTAATAAATTAGTAATGACAAATATACATCTATAATTCACATGCTACCAAATCATGCTAAGTGTTCTTACAGCAATTCGCATATAGTGAATCCAATTCCCAATTTTAGCCTCCAGAACTTCCCATTGCATTTTCTGCACATCATCCTTACTGAGTCTTTCCACACCTAGTTTTCGAAGGCTTTGTTCCAGTACAGAAGAGCGTGTGTCCCTGAACATTTTTTAATATATGGACTACACAAAATTACAATATACTCATGTTTTGTTGCACAACCAACAATTCATTAGACATCCAAAAGCAAGCATGTACATGTAATTACCTTTTCACTAAAAAAAGCGCCATTCTGAATCAGAAGCTAATAAGACACTGAATTTTTCATCAACATATTCATATCATACTACTATTAAAAGTGAGAAGGTGGTCCGATAGAACTACTGTAATATTCTAGACTACCCTAACAATTACGATAGAATTTTGGCACTATTTTAATAGTACCTTCACAATTAAGAATATACGTGAATGCAATAGAATTTTAGCATTAATCCAACACTGCCCTCATAATTACGACCTCACAATTAGGAATAAAGATTGCATTAGTAAAAACTGCACATCTCCTAAATTATAGCCACAAATTAAAATATTTACGACATACAACCTTGCAATTTGAAAGAAAATATTCCAAGTATAATCTCCCATTCAATTACACCTGCACCAACAGAAATGGAAGTCCAACACACACCCAGTACCCTCCTATTATTGCTACTCTTGCTACTGTGAACATAGTAACTATTGTAACATGAATATGGGCCCACAGTCACACGCTTCTAGGAGATGATGTCAAAGACTCATGTTGTAATAAACCCTAAGGTTTACAAAGATTTGCAATAGAGAAAATAGATGAAACGAGGAAGGGAAGCCTCTGCTAATGGCTGTCTTTAGCAGGAATGAAAAAAGGGACAGAGGGAAGGGACGACAAAGAGGAGAAGGAAGAGGATTAAGACTTAACGTTTCTCATTAAACTGAAAATGAGGGCAGTCGCCCTTACCTATACTCAACCTAACTCATGGGCCTGCTTTTATTAAGGAAATTACTACTAATTAAAAGCATAAATCAAGGCCTAAGCTTATAAATGAAAATTGCTTAATGAAACATAAAAATTGCCAAACATAAAAACTGCCTAATAAAGATCCATAATTACTCAACAAACTTGGTGAGTTCACGCAATGATGTGAGAGAAAACGCTTAAAAACTGAACTCAATTTTTGAATTTCTAATAGGTACTAAAAATAATGATCATATTATGGGTTTAACTTATTAATTATGATTGTCACTTTGAAAAAGGGTAAAATTAATGACTTCATTATGCTCTAAAAGAATTTCATATTCATTAAAGCACGTCCTATTTGTTGTAACCCCTAAGGTTACATGGGTAAAATTAAGGAGAGTGCATGTGGGAAAGGAGAAGGGAAAGAGAGTTAGGGAGAGACATAGATAAATTAAATTATTTGGACTAAGCTCAATAATTCATAACTAATGAGTATAGAGGAGTACATGTATTATAGGCTTCAGCCTGGGAAGTAAATCTAAACTAGGAAACCAAGAATAATAAGAATCCTACCTTTAATAAGAAATTCTAACCTAAAAAAGCAAACCTAAACTAAGACATACTTATATAAAAAAAAGTCCTAATTTAATCCGAATTCGAAATCATAACAATCCACCACAGCTTCCGCTGGGCCTTATCCTCAAGGCTCGGAAGGGCTAAGACGCTCATCAACAAGAGGCGGGAGAATCCAATTATCCACCAGCAGAGGACACTAAATGATGTGCAACTTATCCGGTAGTTGGGTGGTAAGGAAGCGTTTGACCCCATCATGCACAAAACTTATCTACATGCATTCAAAGTCCCATTTGACCTTTTGCAATGTGCGCAACCGATCTATGCCAAAAACATTATCAACTCCCTTAACTGAGAGGACATAGAAATCAAAGTTTATAATAAGGCCTTAAACAAGAAGGCATGTCTTACAACAAACCACCATGCTGCGAAGCTTTGCACCATCCCAACCATAAAATCAAAGTTAGGACAATTAGAGATTTGCAAGTCCAACTCTTTAGCAACGTCTTCGTTAATGAAGCTACAAGTGCTACCTATATTAATAAGAACCATGACACATTTTTCCATTTGCCAATTAATATGCATAGTATTGGGAGCATTACCACCTCCATATGCAAGAAAGGACAAGTATGGGTCTACATCATCCACCAAGACAACGAGGGTAGGTCAAACTCAGCGATAAGGTCAAGAGAAGTCATGAGTTCAGGTGAACCTTCAAATACATAAACATGAAGAGTCGCAACAATGGCCAAGAGTATACTTTTCATTTAATTGTAGCATAAGTCCTAGGAGTGGCGAGCCTCCATTTCAGCCTGAGATAATTGCTTAAGAGATAATCGCTTAAGAAAAATAAGAGTACGCCCTATAGTAATGATCAGACCGGTAGAAGACTGTGACGCCCATGAAACACGCCGCTGATGCTGATGCTGATGCTGAAGCTACCCTTAACACATACGAGCCACATGGATTGTCTCTGTCAAGGTGCATGGCTTGAAGATATGCACCAAAGCTTGCAAGTCAAGCCTCAACCCACCCAAAGAATTGCCAATCAAAGCACTTTTTGCGAATTAGAAACCCGGTTCGACATTTTTTTAAATTCATCGGGATAAACTTTGACAGTAGTAGATTCGCAAACACGGGAGAGACAAAAATTATAGTTCTCATAATCAATAGGCCCAAAAGAGACAAGGAGGGCTCGCTCCATGTCATCTCACATAACATGCAGAGTATGATATAGAAAGTGCTCAAGCGCACGGCCTTCCATGTGAAAGGATGTAAGATCAATATGCTCGTAGTTCATTGCTAATGGAAGTGAAAAAATCGTCGAGCATGTGAGGCCCATTCCTTTGGTTCATCACCCTTGAAGATTGAGAAAGTGAGGCAAACCGAGCAGGCTTGGACAGCTCCATCATAGTCGCAGGTTGCGGCATCATAGCCCAATGGACGGCCACCGGTTCGGGGACCGCCACACCTACGGCCTGGCATAAAGTGGTACACTCTAGAAATTGGGCTGGCTATAGTCTAAGGGCTGCATGAACATCACCTGCCTCCACCAAATAATCGTTAGCAACAATAAGTTCCTGGGCATCAAGCTGCATATTTGGGCCACGAAATGGCTCATGAAAGCCTTCTCATATAGGGCCATGGACAGATGGAAGGGGGTGTGGGCCATGAAGATTGGATGTAGAATAGCGAGGAGGCATATCAAACCCGGTTCAGGTTAGTTAGGGACTGTGACCTGATTGGGAAGCCCAAATCCATGATCGAGAGACCTAGGAAATGGGTCCACTTAGACCCGTGTGAGGTTCACCCAAATAAAACAAATCTGGGGCTTCGGGTTGCCCTAATCTCTCTGGATAGTGACTGGGGAATGGCAAGGGCAGCAATGGAAACCAATGGTGCTCTGAAAACTCGACGACTAGGCGAAGTAGGGAAAGGCAAAACTGGCAACAGCTGAACCAGCAGGTAAAGGGCTCAATGGGGCAACCTCTGTCGTGTGCGGCTACTGCAGGATAGTAGCATGGGCTGCAAAAAGGAGATATCAGTTGGAACTGAAGGGCGTATGGAGGCAGTGTTGATGAACAAAGCCAATGGCACACCGAAGGAGGCCGTCAGTGGCGGAAATGACCGGAAAGCGACGACCTTGGCAACCATGGAGCTGAGCAGCGGCTGGCTAGAGATGATCGGGAGGGCGACACAGCTACCTGACCATTGCAAGCTAGGTGCCATAAAGTTGCATTGTAACACCCCGTGTTCCGATTATGCTTAACCCGAAAGGTTAGGGGTAATCATGTAATTTTAATAATATTTTAGGGGGTTTCAAGGGATGAAATCTCCGTATTTGGTGCGAGCTTGATGTAACAAGTGTAACGAACCGAAGAACACATGAAATGGAAGTCAAGAAAGAAAGTTACAACCTTGGGAAGTGTGCCACATAGGCGGCACCAAAAAATAAAGTGCAGAATTACCCACCCCACCTAGTTTCGAAGGGCTCGTCAATGCAAGTCCATCGGTACTAAGAACGTGTGATTCCGACTTTAGGACCAAAAGTTATCCCGTTTTGAAATTAAGATTGTATTGGAATGAAATAATAATAAATATGAATAAATGACATCAGCAAGCTGAGCCGAGATGTCGACGCACAGCACCACACAATTGCAGCCTTCTATGTAACTCAGGGCTGCGTGATTGCACAGCTCATCGCACAATGCGCATGGGACACGTGTCGAACGCGTGTCACTCTGCAGACATGCAGTGTCGCCACTCGTGACGAATGCATCACACAAGTGTCAACCACGCCGACCACCAGATTCAATCGAATGAGGACATGACACATGGCGCACGTCAATGCACGCGTACCCACTTTCTGCCATACAATTGCATGCTTTCTTCTATAAATTCCGATTTTTGTTTAATCTCCTGGAAGAGTTTCCAAAGTTGTTATAAGTCTATTTTCTTCCGTTCAAAAGCATTCTTAGTTAATTCAAAGGTGTTCTAGGCAATAAAACATTCCTTAAGTTAGCGACTATGAGGGAGAAACGCACCGGGGCAAGAGGATACTCTGCTCATTGCCCTTAAACCCCAAAGAGAGCAATGGCATGGAACGAGAGGAAGCTCCGTCCTCGTTGGGCCACCACGAGGGACGTGGCCCCGAGTAGGGGAGACTCCGTCCACCGAAAGGCCATGTAGTATGAGATACGTCCCAGGTTAGAGTGTCTGCCTGCCACCTTCAGACATAATGAGAAAGATGTTTCAAAGCTTAAGGAGGTTTTGCTCGCTATCTCCAGAGGACGCTGAGGAAACAAGCAATTCCGAATGTCATTACTTCTAGAAATATAGGGGAGTAAGCATCTCTGACATTCTTTTTTAATATGATTTATATACATGCACATCTTACTTAGCGTTATTAATATACTAAGTAGGATATATGATTTGTTATGATATGATATATGGTGATATGTTCTGATTCGATCTACTTTAATTTACTTTGTTGTGATCCGATTTGTTCTGAAATGCTCTATTGAGATATGATATACTTCGATTTGATCTGATATGGTCGGATGAAATCTTATATGATCTATTGGCATCTGATGTGATCCAATTTACTCTGTTGGGTGTTTTGCTCTGCTCTGTGATAGTAGGATGGGTGATTCCGCTGATTTATTGGCTTCTATTCGACTCTGATAATTTATGAGATTTTCGTTTGACTCTGAATGATTTATTCAGATATAAGGATATAAATATATATATATATATATATATTAACGTATATGATTTTGTGATGTCTGATGCATATATTATCCGTTAGGTAGAACTACGTTCAAATCCGATCATATTAGAAAACATCGTAGATGTTATTTAATATGTACGTAAGCAACAAACGATACAACAGTGTTAGCCCGAGCCAAATTAATAATAAAATAAAGTTTGTTCTGACCTACACACAACAAAGCACTAAGGCTCCGTAGTGCATAGAGAAATGTTACAACTCTCACACAGATTCTGCCACTCCTGGTTGGTCTCATTTTAATTTTTTTGTTTAACTTAATGAATTTCAATCTTTATTTTCGAATAACCCTCAGTTAGGGTCGGGTTTCCTGGTCTGGGTGTTACACGCATAGGCTAGTAAGCGCGGCCAAGGAGTCTTATTGGGCTTTCACGGCTACGACAACCTCACTATGTGACTATACGATGACCGCGAGGGTGTCCGAGCTTCTGAAATTGCTCTGCGTCTTCTTTAGGGCTTTTGGGTGTCTTGGTTCACATTAGAGCTCGACAACGTCCATTTGAAGGTGGGAGACGACCGCATTTGAGGTCTCGGTAGCAAAACCAGAAACCACTTTTTTTTGGCGTCCCATTGTGCCATTGAAGCGATGGTGCTGGAAAGGTACACTTTGATACCAATGTTGTAACCCCTAAGGTTACAAGGGTAAAATTAAAGAGAGAGTGTACGTGGGAAAGGAGAAGGGAAAGAGAGTTAGGGTGAGGCAGATATAAATTAAATTAGCTGGACTAAGCTCAATAATTCAGAACTGACTGTGGAGTACATGTATTATAGGCTTTAGCCTTCTCTAACTAGGAAAGTAAGAATAATGAGAATCATATCTATAATAAGCAATTCTAAACTAGAAAATTAAACCTAATCTAAGGCATACTTATACAAAGAAAGTCCTAATTAAATCCTAATTCAAAATCATAACACTAATTATATATTCACAACTTGAATATGATTAAATTAGTTGATTCATATAACTTGTTTCCACATGCAGTGTGTGTGCATTCTTGCTAGTATCTTTTAAACTGATATTTACAATTGACCTCTCATACAAAAAGCATATATATAAATGTTTTGAGGCCATTTACTGTGCTAAATTGGCAGCACTTATAAAACCATAAGGTGCCAATGATCACTGTACGACAAGAACATAAGCATCCTTACCTGTAAATTTTGAGTAGTTGCTGTTGATGACCGGCCTGTACCATTTGCACTGCTAAATCATGCAGGAGAGGCATAATTCTTGGTGGAATCAGAGTTGGTGGGGTGTATACAGTATTTTCTGGATTTTTTGCATGAATATGGTCAGAATGGTTGCTCTTATCACCAACTTGACCAGGAGAGCCAGATGACTGCTGTGGATTATTAGGTAGGCAGTCAAAAAGACGATCAGGCTCCGTTGGCTTGCTGGCATGCAAACAAAGAATCAAACCTTTGATTATATTCTCCTAAAGAAATCCATATTATCATATCTAACAATGCAAGTTCGTCAACCTTTTCAACTCACTTCTAATGCTATAATAAAAAAATTAATAACGACAAACATTTAGTATTTCCCTAAAGTCCACTTGCAACCAAAAATGAAATCAGTATAATTATACCACACCAATCAAGATAAACATGATGGAGACCTATGTGTTTGGTTAAATGAGTATAACAATAAGTTGAAAAAGCAATAGCAAAAACCTATTCTACCTTTCTCGACACTTATACAAAGCTCAAAAATAGTGTTCGAACTTACTCGGATATTAGGGGCGGGGGGTGGGGGGGGAAGCTATCACTTACATAAAACATCTGTAGTATGATGTAAAAGTCTAATATAAAAAAAACATCAGAAAATTCCCAACCGTTCGGAACACCACACTTTGATTGCTTGCACAAAAGAATTAAAATCTTATATCAGCCACAACAGCACTATTTCAACAGCAGCCAAAGCTTTGTACTGAAATTAGAAGTTTAAACAATACATAGGCAACAGAAGCAGTCACATTAGCATGAAAATGTTAGGTTGCCTAAACAAACCTGTACGAGTTCAAAAGCTGTCTAAACTCCTCCTCTAGTTTTAGTATAGCCTTAGCCAACAAACCATTAGCATGATTAAGTACTCCATCACTACTCTTAAAACTTTTGTTGGAGTTGAAGAACCGCACATTGCTTCTCAACTGATCAACTGCCTCTAAATAGCTTTCTAGATCTTCATGAGGTCCTTTCAGAATCTTAGCCTCAGCCTGCATAAAACAAATAGTTCTGTCAAAAAAGCATTAAATTTTAAATTATTCAATGTTTTCAATGCTGTGAACGCCAATAACCAAAAAAATATCAATAAGCCAAAAAAAAACTTTGCTCTGATTCAAAACCAGAAGAATGAAAAAATGAATTATGGAGTGATATAAAAACGATAATATAAGCGTTCACCTTCAGTACACATTATGAACATGGTATTTTCAAACAGTATGCTGGAATTTTCCTTTCAGAAATTAAACTCAAACTGCAAAAAATTGATATTACACCATTTGAAAACAAAACATCGCAGGTATTACATCCTATATAATCAAGTTGGACAAAAAAAGAAAAAGAAGGCGAAGTAAACCAAAAATAGAAAACAACTCAGCTCCATTACCTGGTGCTTATGACTATCGTGTAAGGTAGTGCTAATACAAACATTCCAACGACTCAATTCTTAAATTCCTCAAACAGGATATCCCTTCCTTTTAAAAAAAACATGGCAAAACTGTAAGCAATTAATCTACGACTAAAATAGCTCAAGTTCCCCTCACTTAACACTCAAGATCGCAATAGGACTAGTCACCTCAAGTTTTGCCAACTTAAAACCCATAAAAAAGTTGCAGATCTCTTTTTATACACCCTAATTGGATGATGTTTAATGCTATCCTCATCAGAAATTATGACCCGATCATTCATTTACCCATCACCTTACATCTGTACATCCATTCAAGAAGCAAACTATTTCTATACATCTATATGTAAAATCAATAACAAAAAACAGAGACAATTCAGTTGTCTCACTTAACATCCGTGTTCAGAGTTGCAGAAATTGAGAGTTTTATGACCTTTAACCTACAGGCTAAAACACTAGAAAAACAAATGCCAATTGTCGCCTAAATTCATCAAAATATACCTCAATAACAGGCATGAATCCGCCCAACCACCAACCTTACTTCGAAAGTTATACGAGAATAAATTAATTTAACAACTATCAAAATGAAACAAAAAAAAAACAGAAATAAATCAACAAACCTGGCGGGAGAGATCAAATTGCTGCAGGATCACCTCGGCCGCCTTGTGCGTCTTGTCGATGTTCTCGTGCGCCCTCCGTATCGAATGTGTCCTCACCTGCAAACGTGATTAAAAGAAGCCTCAACATTAAGATCAGAAATTAAGGACTAGAAGATCCCAATTTGTAACAATCTTAGCCAGAAAGGGACGGAATCTGAGAACCTGAGTGGGGCGCATGGCGGCGTCGAGGGCGGAGAGGCGGTGGTCGAAGGAACCAAGGATGGTGACCATGCTATCCGTGTTGCCCTGGCTCCTCGCCAGCGCCTCCCGCATCGCCGCCGCCCGCTCCGCCATCAGCCCCAGCGTCCGGTCCTCCGCCGCCACCCGAACAGCCCCCATCAGAACGTGGCGCCGGCCGATTCGCAGCCCCAAGCTTGGGAATATGGGTTTTCAAACGCGGATTTGACGGCGAAACTTTCCAATTTTTTTCGTTTTTTTTTCTGTCGGATTCGATATTTGGTGGATACGAGTCGGTTTCCTCACCTGCCACGTAAGGAGTTTTTTTGTTTTTCATTTTGCTTAATCATGGCCAACTGTATGGAACAAATCAGTGTTTTTAAATTGGACCCGGTGGGTCCGAGTTTTCCGGTTCGTCCAGCCAAAATCTAGTGTCCCGGATCGAAATGTCGGCTTGGTTTAATCAAACCCAATCCGACCAACTGGATTGGGCCAGGTTTTAAAAGTTACAAAATTGTTGGGTTTTTATTGGAGGGCCTCTTTGTCCCATATTAATAGTTTTTTTAATTAAAATTAGTTTATTCTAATAAACCAAATAAAGTTATTAGTATAAAAAAAAGGAGTATAGTATTTGCAAGGATATTTTGGTAAGTTTTAAAATTTGACATGTAGGTGTTTATTCTAAAAAAACAAGGTGAAGGTCGACCTTGTAAGAAATATCTTCTTGCCACCTAGGTATGTTACTTGGGATATTTATTACCGGGAGGGGAGTGGTCGATCTTGTGATCTTTGACACGTTAGATGGTAGCCAAAGCTTGGTAGTGTAGCTAGCCTGGTGGAGGCGCCAATGAGGAATTTTGACTCTTCTAAGTATGTGATTCACATATAAAAATAAAAAATAATATTTTTACATCAAAAATTTATATATGAGTTTTAATTAGTTTAGATAAGTGAGCCCATATAAACAGCATGTAGGACCCACTTATGAAGTTTAATTAAAATTCTTGTGTGAGTTTTTGTGGGTATTTTAGTTGTGAGAATATCACTATCCATATAAAATACATATAACAAAATGTTATAAGTAATAATCCAACTCCAACCAACAGTTAGTATATAATAATCATATAAACTTGAAATAATACATACTGTAATTAAGTGCTTCGCCCCTAGGGTGTGGCCTTGTAACACCTTTGATATATATACACCCTTTCTATATGTATTGTAAATTAATAAAGTGGGGGAGTACCTTATTACAAAGCAATATGAATGAGACTACCCCAAGCCTGTACTCATGGAATTATGGAGTGATCAGCCCACAAGAACGTCCACACAACGTGCACAAGCTACATGCAGCATGAGGAGCTGCCAGTGTGAATCCTAAGGAGGGGGGGAAGAGGAAGGCAAAACTCAACCCAAGAAGGGAGTCACAACCAACAAAAGAAAAGGGAGTGGAGAGAGGGGTGGTTAGGGCTTTGATACCCTATTTAAACCTAATCTCTTTTCTATTGGGGCTTGGACTCCATTATAAACACTCTACATGGGCTTTTACATATGGTGCCTCATTCATGGGTATAGACTCAAGCCCATGGAGGCCTAGCACACCCCTCATGGTCATGCCTATTGGGGGGGGGCTACCCCTATGTAAGTTCACATGGGTCTTGCACATTTTGTGCACTCTTTTGGGACCACAAGGTGATATACATGGATGAATGCCTATTAACATATACCTAATACATAAGTGCAAATGTGTATATGTGTAATTCAGACCCACAATACATGTGCATCGATAGGTGAGAAGTCGTAGGTTCAACCAAATTGGTAAGTGAAGTGCTCATATTGGCTCAACAACAATTGACATCTAATATTTTTGTTCCCCAAACTATGAGCATGAGGAACAAAAAAGATCAATTTGTTAGGCCTTAGCTAACATATCATCCAACAACTAACAAATAGGATGATCACTATAATTGTCAACTTTCCTTTAGCATGTTAAAGATGAAATAATAATGCACATCAAACTACTTGCCCTTGGTACAAATATCCTTATTTTTTAGTGTTAACTTGCCAAATTATCATAATAAATATTGATCGAAGCATCATGCTAGTTTTCTAGCCCCAACCTATTTAGAAATTCTTTCATCCACACTTCTTCAAAAGCTACTAAGTTGTATGCATAAAACTCAACTTCCATAAAATAATTAGCAATATTATTCTATTTCTTCCATAGGTTCCCCGCATAGTCAATCACTATACCCAAGTAATAATAGCCTTTTAGCCTGATTGGTAAATTTCATACCTTTAGATCTTGGTAGGTACCTAAATACCCATTTAACAGCTTGCTAGTGTTGCATACTTGAGTCAACCTCATTTCTATTGAACAAGCATACTACAGAGTTCAAATTAGGTCAAGTACAAGTTATGATATACATCAAGCTATCAATAATCTGTGCATATGGCACTTATTCCATCTTAAACCTTTCCTTGCTGGTTGAGGGTGTCATTCTCTTTAATAGTATTATATGCTTCTAGGTGATGGAGTCAACGATTTTCCAAATAATGACACCAAAATGCTTTAATATGCTTTTAATATAAGCTTCCTGATATATACTAAACTTGTCACAAATTCATCTTTACAAATTTATACATATATTACAATCAATTCCAAGGAAATATAGTAGTGAGTTTGAGGCACACGATCATTGAGCAATGAAGAGTCCTCAACATCCATCTTCTATAGTCTCTACACATACCTGAGCATACAAAATAAGTGGGGTTAAACTACTTATAAGCTAATGCTTGGTAGGCTTTCCTGCATCTATTCTAGGTCACGACAAACATGTCATCCAAAGCATATACATGCAACTACATGTGTTGTACGAAAATGAATGCAATTCATTTATACCCCTAGTTTAAGTGGCATACAGCATATCATGTCATGCTATGCACAGAACTAACTTAGTCTCATGATATTCAAGTAAAGCAAAACTTATGCATATCATAAGAAATATAAGTGTATCCTAATTTCCTTGACATAACAAAATTATCATCACTAGATAAAACATAGATAACCATCGATTCAATCTAACAAGACAAATCATATGTCATAGTTAGAGTAAACATCAAAATAGAGATAAGGCATTCTGCCTTTAACCGTATTTTTTTGAGTTTAAGAAAGGGCAATATTGTGGAGAGAGATAAATCGTTTTAATGGCAAAAAAGTAGAGAATTGTGAACAAAATTTTTATAAGAAGTCTCATATACATCATGGTACGAGCATGACCATGAATAGAGTAAACAACACAAATAAACTAGAAGATATTCCATCCTCAAATCATTTCAAGTAATCACACCAATTAACAAGTTAGACATACATAAACATATCTACTTTTCCCAACACCCTTGGCCAAAGGTCCTATAAAGTGGACCACCTGTCTATTGCTGACATTGGTTTTAAAGGCATTGCCCATGTGTAACGACCAATATTTTGACTCAAGTACCTTTTTTAGCCAAACTTCTCCTTATGCCTAGCAAGTTTGAGAGTGAAACTTATTTAACATAAAGTAAATTTCAAGCCCGTCATAGGAGTACCAAGAACATGAAAAATATAGGTTAGATGAGTGATATGTGAATTTTTAAATATTTATTTTAAACTTAATTATGACTTTTTATTAATTTGGTTGTTTTAGCTTTAATCTAAAAGGCTAAATTAAACTAGAAATTACCCTAATTAGGAAGTTTAGATAGAAAGGAATTTTGATGAGGATAAACTTCTCGGAGTCCTAATTTAAGAGGGAACCTTATAAAATAGAGGAGACCCGGTTGATAGTGGGGAAGAAATACCAAGAGAAAAGCAAAAGAGAGGAGAAAGAATAGCATTGGGTTGTGAGTACTGTAGCAGCTACAGTAACTATTATTGTTTCTTTCATCATCTAGTTGAGTGAAGGTAAGATGTTTTATTTTCAGTCGTTCCCACCCTCTTGCTAGATACTGACGAACGTTTTATTTTTGAATTGTATTCACATGATATGGATTGCATAATCTAGGAGATTTTCATGGTTATAGTATCTCTGTAACTGGTCCTTGCTATGACTCTAATCAGTGTGTTTAAATTCATTTTTACTATGTAAAATTCACACTAAGTTGTTGCTTGATATCTTGTGATTGGCACTAGAGGTTTCAATTTTATTCACCATTATCTGCTCTTGGCATCTCAGTTCATAGTTCTTACTGGTTTTCATACCACCAACGAGTTCAAAAAATTGTTTGTCTGATTTGAACTATACCCGGAAAAACCTTTACTAAATACTCCTAAAGATGTGGTCTATTTGGGTTTGGTTATACTCATTCATATTTTTGTGGGAGTTTCTGACTTCGTGTATCATAGTGTTCCGTAATTGTTGGGTTCGACAAAAGAGAATGTGGGTTGTGAGGGCTAGTGCATATAATGTTTTAAATTATTGCCCATGCTCATTGAAAATCATGTTTGGATTAATGTTAATAAGCTTTTGAGGGATATGGGGTAATTTTATTTGGGAAAAATCTGGAACTAATTTAACAATGAAGAGAGCATCCGCTGCTCTATTTTATGCGGGCAGAGGTTGAAGACGACAAGCTGGTTCAGGATTTAATTTATGGACTGGCCTAATAAAAAATAAAATGATGAAATCACGTATCTAGACCCAGTTCACACCTATATAATTTTTAATAAAATCTAATAAAATTATGGTAGTTTCTTGTAATCCAAAGCTGAATCTCTACCAAGTTTCAAGTCAAAAATAAATCTAAAAAAGTGTAAACAATTATGTTTTTGCCCTTAATAGTGTATTTCAACTTACCTACTAAACTAGTCATGATTATGGGGAAATAATGAAAGGTAAAATTTAATAATTTTACTATAGTATTATGACTCTCTTAGGAAACTATATTTAAAATTTCGGACTTAATGAAATTGTCAATAAATCACAACAATTCAGGCAGTACCCTTAGGTTTGGACTTTTTTGTTATATTTATGATTTTGGCTTAATACTTAAGTAATAAACTAAGACTATTGTTTATTTAACAACATACTTAGAAATAATCAAGTATAATATGTACCTTATATAAGTCACTAAAAGGCTTTAAGAGTATAAAATTGATTAAAATACCTTTAATGGAAATTGAAGTTATGAATAGTGAACTTATTATCTTGGGAGGTGTAATAAACTCTTACTACGTAATAATATGAGCTAAAGTCTCAACTTTATAATTAAAATATAGATAAACTCAGGGTCAAGGCTCAAGTGTGCACAATATTTGGGAATTAATGTTAAGCCTTATCATTTATTAAGATTAAACTATGTCTATGAACAGGATCATATGTGCATATTGATTAGGATGTTTAGCATTAGAACCTCATGAATATATATTTACAAATCATGCTCACATTACATAGTTGATAATAATTTTATGTGTCATAAGCATGAGAATATGTTTGATAGTCATATATATCAAAGGTGCTTTATGTTGCATAAAACTCATATTTAGGATTATATAGTCCGTGTTATACTTGTCTATTGTAATGAATGCATATATTTGTTTGAGGAATTGAGCACATGTTTCACATGCATAATGGATTGTAAAGGGGTATGTTGAGTCTTAACTTGGTAGAATAATTATAGTTTATACTTAGGAATAATGAATCCTAATTTCTTATTAAGGATTCCTTGATCTAGAGAGCAAATTAAAGTGATTCTTTGTTATTTGGATGTAAATGGTTTTTGTTTTGAGAGTGATTTATTATATTAACACCTTAATTGATGTCGTTAAACATATTTTTTCTATGAAAAATAAATTATATGTATATTTTATAAATATATCCTCATATTTTTTATGCTCTTTTGCACATAGTAAGTTATGTATGATTGAGGTACATTAGTGTTTCTTATGTAAACATATGTCTAAGGTTAATTTAGTGAATCCATGTTACAGGCATGTCTTAGCATATAATATCTTATTTACTAAATTATCTCTTACATGAAGTAGCATGATTACTTTGGGTTGCACATGTAAACATGTTTATAATTCATTATATCATGAAAATGATTTATAAACTATAGATTAATCTTGGTTAGTTGAGATTTCTATGGTTGTCAGATTAGTTGTATTAGAGGTTTATCGAATTATTTTTCTGTCCAAAAGGGCAAGTTTTTGCCTCCCCAAGTTAATATGACTGAGATGTTTATATTATTGAGAGTTTTGGAGTTGGAGTTCATGCATTAGGTATCAGGTAACATGTAAAAATATTTCTTGTTGGTTTGATTTTTATCATATTAAGACTTATTTTGGATATAATTCTAAGTTTAAATTACACCAGTATGGTCTTTATGACTTTTTATGCTTTTTTGAGATATATGTACATTATGGTTACTTAAGAAATTTGATTTAAATGTTGATGTATGTATTAGGAGGTTAATGCAAGTATTTTCAAAACCTTACTGATTTTATAATCACCCTTGTTTTGTTTTGATAATCCTTCGGGATCCTCTGTGTGATAGTGTCATGCATGTGCTTAGGATGACTTGTAATTGATAGCAGGATGATAATTGAGAAGCCTAAGTAGGGGACAAAGCTTTACTAAGGTCTAATTAAGAGAAAATAAATGAACTTTAAGAAACTCTATATTATATTAAACCTAGAGTTGGGTTAAAACGAGGATGGGTGATTAGTGTCATATGTCATTTTAGTTTGGCATATGATGTGTTTGTCTGACCACGAGATTAGACATGGATATTAATTATTGAACAAGAGTTGTAAGATAATTAATGACATTATTTAATATTAATTGTTTAATTCGCACAAGTGAAATAATTAAAGGACTTTCATAAAATATATGTTAATTGAAAATACATAAGTATTGCATGTTGGATGTTATGCTTTTTAAGATACTATAGTATCTAGGTAGAACTACGTATGGATCCAATATGTTTGGAAACATTAGAAATGTTGTTTGATAAGTACATAAGCAACTAACATTAAATAATATTTATTCGATCCAAAAAATATTAATAAAACCTTTTATTCTTTTAGAAGTTTTTCTCTTGAGGGCGGAGAGGTTCTGTTATTGTTGTTGTTGTTTGGCTTGTTTGGTTGTAGGTTCTCTATGCGACGATAAGTAAAACTAGGATTAATGAGCATGAGATATAGTTCTTCACTTATGTAATTCTAGTAAGTATATCTTTAGCATAAGAGTCAACTTAATTATTTATTTTTAAATGGATTACGGACTTGTACTTAGATGGATAGGTTGTTCTTTATAGATTTTTGAGACGTGTAATGATATCATATGATTTGATATTCATATTTGTGAACCCTAGTGATTATGACCTGGATATTTAATAAAATGATTTGTTTTATACTTAAAAAAAAATTTTCTTGTGACTTACCGTTCATGCTATTTAAAAATAATTTTAAAAATTAAGGTTGTGACACTTACACATAGGGGAAACATTAACCTTGTGGTCCTTACCGATACCTATGTCTCATACCAAAGGCCCTAGTAGTTTTTCATAGAGTTTTTTTTATATACATATTACCATGTATATAGGTAAGTACAACCTACATTCTAACAGTCCACATTTGTAGTCTTCATCATATGTACATCAGACATAACTCACACACATAATCCATGCATGTTGTATACTCATGTCATGTTATACAAGCACAACACCACATATTATATACACTTGCCACATAACATAAATGTGCACATACTTAGCATTTATGACATGTAAATTTCAGCAAGCATTTTAGTATATGTTAGAGAATCCCAATCATACACGCATCTTACATAATCTTTTATGCTTTGAAACCCACATAACCACATGATATCAATAAACTACCCTTACATGCATGGTCCCTTCTCAAAAAGATCATTTCATGGCTTCAGCCTATGTATATGAACAGACATTGTAATGGAAGATTTCATTCTTCAAGTAAAATAGGTGATTGGTATAGGCAATTTACTCATCTTAAGCCTTACATATGAAAAAACCCAAAATAGTCATTGTTCAAACTTCTAATTTTTAGAGAAAATATCCAGGGTAATCCAATTTAAATGAAATTTGGATCACTGAAGGTTTAGGGGTCTAGGACATAAAATTTAATCTAATGGTCTAAGTTAAAAATCATTTTTTTTGTAATTATGAAAAATTACTACATAGTGTAGAATTTACTAGAATTTGTCTTTTATATTTTCATTGCCTCAAGTTTTCTACCTAGAACTACTACTTTATAGTTCAAATAATCTTCTTCACTGAGATGATAAACTCCTCCCTTAGAACTAGGTGCAATTTTTGCTTTTTTAGTCTTATCCTGATCTTCCCCATGTGTGTGCTTTCTCAGTCAATATATCAAAATATTCTCATGCTTCATCATGGTCCTTCTAAGCACGAGTTCTGACACATATTAGATGTTAAGTCATCATAAAAGAACCCAATAACTCTCCAAACTTCATATTCATGATGTGGACAAGCAAGTAACAAATCCTTGAACCTATCCCATGTCACGACCCAAATTTTTAAAACCCTTTTTAAAAGAATTATATGTGATAAGTCACGATAATTTTTTTTTCTTAAACATAAAATAAATCATCCGATTAAATATCCAGGTCATGATAACTAGGGTTAATAAAGATGAATATCAAAACATATGATATTATTACACGTGTCAATATTCAATAAATAGCAGGTTAACCCTCTAAGTACAAGTTCGTCATCTATCTGAAAATAAACAACAAAGTAAAGTTAGCTCTCACGCTAGTAATTACAATTACTTACATAATTGCATATGCAAGAAATTAGATCCCACTAGTGCAATGTCATCCTCAAACACCCACCACGTCTCAATCTCGCAATGTCCCTATCTAAAGAACCTGTAAACAAAAAAGACCAAACGGGCAACAAAACATTTCATCCTCTTAGAGGAGTATTTCAAAAGAACAAAAGTAAAATTTAATGTTTTTTGGATTGGGCCAGCATCGCCCGATATTAGTTGTGTAAGTACTCATCAAACAACATCTCTAATATTTCCAATAAAATCGGATCTAGACATAATTCTGCCTAAAACTATACTATACTAAGAAACATAACATCATGTATGTAATGCTTAAGTATTTTAAAGCAACCAACATTTTATGAAAGTCTTTTAATCATTTAACTTGTTCTAGTTAAACAAGCAATATCAAACAATATTATTAATGATCTCTCGAACTATTGTTCGATAATTAATATCTCTGTTTAATCCCAATGACAAACAAACTCATCAGATGTCAACGTAAGTGACAAATGATAAACTCACCATAGACCACCCTCAAAGGTAAACCCATGATGAAACACCATCGAATCCACCAAGAAGTACCATCACCCCTCCTAGCCCATGAAATACCTAATCAGAGTGGAAGGGCATGGCCCACAACTGCACCTGAACAGAAGTAGCGGGAAAAGCCAACTAAGCAAGATGTCAGTTAATCTAATTATGTGTACACTAAAAGATCATCAATAGATATGTAGTGAGCTTGGCTCATGTAGAGCTCCCTCTAATGGGGAGGTGCAACTACACAATCAAATCATGGGCTCCTCAATAGAGCTAAAAATTAGAAAATCATTCTAAACCCTATCTTACTCATCTATAAGCCAGGATTCTGAATGACTATCCCAAACCCTATTAGTCTCTTTTAGACGAGAGTTTAAAACTCAAAACTGTCATCGGTTCATCAACTAAGGCAAATCGTCAGGCCAAAGGCTTTATTCACTATATGAATTAATATCATACCCCTCTGAGGTATTTTAGTCTTTATCTTGATTAAGTTTTCTTATCCAATCCAAAACTATCCACCCCATCAATTAATATTTCAATAATTTTAAGCTAGTGATAAGTTACTATCACACATCAATATTAAATATCAAAATAATGAACAACATAAACAATTAGAACCACACAGATCCAAGCAAATCATAATATCAATAATCAAATTCAATAATGATATTAGAATTGTTCGAGCTTACGTGCCCTGACCCTCCTTGGATTAACTTATTAAATTTTTATAAAAACTAATCATAATGCACCTAAAGGGCATTTAAGTAATTATCTAACATTAGATAAGGTCCTCTTTGTTCTCAAGCAAGTCATTAACCTCTCAAAAGGTTTCAGCATCACATTGGCCTATTAATTTCATTCACGCGAATGCGGGCCGATCTGGATAGGGGTATTTCAATCTTTTTGTCCAGGGCCTCCCTGAACCTTGATGGGTCCAAAACTAATGTCAGGGATACTCCATGACATTGTCAATCCAAGGTAATTTTCTTACTATTTATCGGGGTCGTAAGCCCCTTAAACCGACCGCGGTTCAAATTAAATAGTCTTACCTTAACCCTAGGGGTAAAATAGTCAACTATCTATTTTTTGGACTTTTTCCCTAACTTGTAGCTCAGTCCAATTTTAGGATACATAATAAAATCTCACTGAGAATTTTTTCTCAATTTTCAAATCCACTTATAGGCCCCTGAACCAGAGCTCAGAAATCTGGTCACTAATTATTATGTCTACAAGTCAATTCACAAGGGTAAATTAGTCATTTCACATACTTGGAGATTTTTTCCAAACCTGAAACTTGGTCAAGACACTCGGAACATATTCATAGTCATTTATAAGTTTTTCCAAAATTTTCTCACTACTCTAAGTCATTGAACCGAACCAGGTTTAGGTTGAGTATAAGTTTTTTTTTTAAAGAGCCAGACTGTACAGGGTCAAGTGACCCAACCCGGTATAGGGAGCAGACAACCCGCATCGCGGGTCTTCCCCACGGCCAGCAAGAGGCCGGTTGGCCTTTGGCGGCGCCGCCAACATCACAGAAGAGGAGGGGGTGGCCCAAGTGTTTCCGGACCACCAGCGCATGGCAGAACCGATGGTGTTAGTCCTGCCTCCGTTCGGTGGCCAAAAGCCCCTTTTTGTTTTTGTTTATTTATTTTTTTTAACTGCGCGGTGGCGCAACGACGGCCGGCCGATGGGCCTGGGCTTTACTGGATCGCTCACTTTCGGTAATTCTAGGAAGTCGGGTCCAGCCTCCGACCTGGGTTGCACTATGCCACCATAGTTTTTTCGTTTTTTTTGTGTGTTCTCTGTTTAACCCGAATGACTGAGCGCACACACCAGCTGGTCTTTCCGACGTCCGAAAGTTTGGTCGGTAGTTACAACAGGTTGGCACCTACTGTCAGATTGCCAGCTGGCGGCAGTCCAGTCACATATCACTGTTTCTCATAATTACGGGAACAATGATTTACAGAGAACACTGTCCCTCGTAACAGTACACAAAAATTAGTAAATTGCAGATATTACCAATAATATAATGTATATCTTAATTTATTCAACAAACTACGCAGTAATCTCAACTTAAAAATTAATAGCCATCCTACCTTGATAGCCAGCTTGCCGTTGATTCATTGTCACCGGAGCCTCGCCATTCACCCCATTCTCTCCTCCCATCAGGCAAAAAGTGTGACGACCCGACACGAGCCGGGCCCACAAAATCACTAATAGGAAATTTTCTCTTTCCTTGAGCCAGGGATCAACGTCTGAGTGCGAGAGGTACAACGTTCATCTACGCACTACGGAGCTTTAAGGCTTCCTCGTACGTAGACTTAGGTTGTAACGAATACGTACACACAACGAAGCTTCATAGTTCGTCGCGTGTAAAACAGAATAAAACATATTATTATAATGATTTGGATCGGGCCAACGTTGCCTTGCCGTTGGTTGCCTACGTACGTATTAGATATTATTCCAATACGATCGGATCCGAACGTAGTTCTGCCTAATGGCTACTACATACTACAAACATCACAAAATCATACGTATAAAATACATATCTCCGAATATTTAATCGGAGTATACAAACACTCATCATATATCGGAGTGAAGCGGAAGTTAATAAATTAACGGAATCGTACATCTCGCTCTACCATAGAGCGGGATCGAAATCTCATACACGTATCTCGCTCTATCACTGAGCCGAGACCGAGAACACAAATTACACGTCTCGCTCTACCCTAGAGCGAGACCACACACGTCATATAAGTATACATCATGGCATCTAGGCACATAACATAGTATATAGGCACATAGCATGACATATAGGCACATAGCATGATATATAGGCACATAGCATGGCATATAGGTACATAGCATAGTATATAGGCACATAGCATGACATTTAGGTACATAGCATAGTATATAGGCACATAGCATGGCATATAGACACATAGCATGACATATAGGTACATAGCATAGTATATAGGCACATAGCATGGCATATAGGCACATAACATGGCATATAGGCACATAGCATGGCATATAGGTACATAGCATAGTATATAGGCACATAGCATGGTATATAGGCACATAGCATAGTATATAGGCACATAACATGGTATATAGGCATATAGCATAGTATATAGGCACATAGCATGGCATATAGGCACATAGCATGACATATAGGTACATAGCATATAGGTATAGTAGCGGGATACAGAGTTGCTTACTGCCCTTATGTCTCGTATAGTAGAGGTATACGGAGTTGCTCACACGAGCATCTTTCCCTTCAGATCCGAAGATATTAGATGGAGCTTCCTCTAGCCTTCATACGTTCCTCGTCTTGTACAGGAAGACTACGTATAAATGTTCTCCTTGCCGGAGACTCTTCTCGTTTCCTGTGCCCGTGAGTGGCGAACAGAACCTCCCCTAGTCTAGATTACTTCTCTTGATGTAGTTTGGCAACTTCGGACAAAATTCCATCTTGCTCCGGGCCCATATTTCTTGTTCATTGCTCGAGGATGACGGGTGGAGCCTCTCCTTGTCTCGGGGCATTTCCTCCTTATACGGTTGCCGAATCAAAGAACGGACCTCTCCATCGCGTAGAACATACTTGATTTAGTCAAGAACACCTCTTGGACTGACTAAATCGGAATTGAGATGGCCAGAAACAGAGAAAACAAAGTTTGTCGGTACGGGTAGAACCTTTCTTTGTCTTGGGGCGTTTCCTCTTCATACGATTGCCAACTCAGAAAACGGAACCCTCCACCAAGTAGAACATACTCGATTTAGTCAAGAACGCCTCTTGGACCGACTAAATCGGAGTTGGGATGGCCAGAAACAGAGAAAATGAAGTTCATCGGTGTATGAAGATAATGGACATGACCTCCTCTTGTCTTGGGACGTTTCTTCATCATACGGTCTCCAACTCGAAGAACGGACAGCTCCATTGCGTAGAGCATACTCGATTTAGTAGAAAACGAGTCTTGAACGGCCTTAATCGGCCTCAGAACGGTCAGAAACGGGGGTAGAGAAGTTCTGGTCCAGAATGAAGCGAAAATGGGGGTATAAATAGCCCCCGAGCCGCCGAAACCGCGGCGCTGCGCCGCCAGAAACGGCGGTGCCGCAGTTTCGGGTGGCGGCGCCCGCGGAAACGCGCGGCGAGCCCGCGGCGCCCGCCGAAACGTGCAGCGCGCCGCGGCGCCCGCCGTTTCGCGTCGCCCGTGCGCAGCGCGACGGGCGCGCGTACCGCGCGCGACAACCGCACGTCGCGGCCGCGCGTTACGCGCGCCGCGGTCGCGCGTGCATCGCGCGCGCACCAGATATTTTTCTTTTTTCTTTTTTATTTTTAAAAGAAATATTCAAATGCGCATATCTCCCTACCCCGGATTCGGATTCGCGCGTTCTTGGTACCGTTGGACTCGTATTGGCGAGCCCTTCGATACAAGCCCACTTAAAGTAGCAAAATACACTATTTCCAAGTGGGTCCTACCTATATTGCATGTTTCTCAAATATCGTAATTTCCGGTCCCGACCTCTGCTTCGTGCGTTCTTCGAATCGTTATGCTCATTATGCCAAGCTCTACCTGGCTACGGGTATTTCATCTAATGAAAACCCTTAACATTAATCTCAAATTACTGAATTACCCTTAACCCTCCCAGGTTAAGCGTAACCGAAAAATGGGTCGTTACAAAAAGACCCCCAAATTGTACCCTAAGAAGGCCTTTTATAAACATAGGGATAAGGGTTCTTAACCCCTCTAGAATTTTGGTTAATCCTCCTTACTTAAATACCCTAATTAGGCATCTAAAAATTAATTTCAGAACTATAATTAACCAGGCCCACAAGACAACTTAAACGGGCCAAATACACGTCTAAATCGGGCAAACAGGCCCTATACGATATGTTTAACTTTGAAAAGTCGTATCTCCCTCGTCCAAACTTTGATTCATGCGTTCTTAGTGGCGTTTCGAAACTCTGTGTGTCTACTTTCTAATAAAATTAGTTTCAGTCTCAAATTCTATCTAGGGAGAAAATTATTCTACTAAGAATGTCTATGGGTCAAATACCCCATTTTTCACGTATTTAATTTTTAAAACCTAAGAAAATTAGGGATATTACATCCCAAGCATGGTTAAATGTCTTAATAGGCACATAGGTGAAATTCTATGTAACGAACACTTGTTTCTATTAGTAGATGCATCGACACATCGATGGCACTTTGGTGAATTAGAAAAGTTTATCATTTAAAAACAAAAAATTTTAAATTAATTCCAATATGTAACTCCACCATTAATTTGAGATAATTTATTAAATAATAAAATAACACCTATAATTTCTTATCTAACTCTAATTAACTTTAACTAATCCTAAATTAACCTAATAGTATGCTAGAAAATAGGCAAAATGCATATATAGTGGATATATTTCATGCTCATCAATCAGCCCACAAAAGCCTCCCTACAATGTGCCCTAGCTGTTTGTTTACTCCCAAGCCTATGAGCCCATGGAGCCCTTAACACACCCCTTGGCCCATTGGGGGGGGGGACAGAAATTAAAGCCAACATTATTTCCTAATAGTGGTAGTGCTACCACTTACACTTGGAACATCGAGGGGGGGGGGAAGGGGGGGAGACAGAAATTAAAGCCAACATTATTTCCTAATAGTGGTAGTGCTACCACTTACACTTGGAACACTGGTTGACTCGTTGTTTGCTCGCCACAATATACAGTCTCATGGGCAGGACCCACATCACCATGGCAAGTCATGGGTGAGAGTATTACACCTGAAAAAAAAAATCACCTACAAATGTTTACATATGAACAATGCTACTACTCACACAACAAGTGGCAACATATGTTTCAGAGTCGGCGGTATACTATGCCCCATACTCATAAAATTGTATCTTTCTTTTGCATATAAGTCTTATATTAAGCCTCATACTACAAAACTGTGTCTTTCCTTTACATGTTAAGTCCTCTCTCGTGCTTTTGAACCACCGTGAACTGTAACATCTAGCACTTGCCTTTTTGTTCAATATTTCAACACTTATGAGCATTAATATTCTAAAATTGTGATAGGATTTAGGATGTAATTTATATAAAGCGCCATCTTTATTCATACAGATCACATAGGCGAGCAGCTAAGGTTGGATAAAACGTTTCTGGTGACTGAGATTGTACGTGGAGATCATATCTTTTTTTTTGGTTTGTTTAACTTACATTTATGAGCGTTAATCTTCCAGACTCATTATACTTTTCCTGTCGTAGAAAGAGTATTTAGATTGTAAAATAAGTAAAATTTAAGGCAGAGCGGAGCCCACAACTAAAACATGGTAAAAGAAAACTAAATTTACTTCCTAAAGCATGTTCATTGAAAACGAACATGTGAACAAATCAAACACTCTTCATAGGACACAATTTTTTCTAAATCTAGACACAATTTATGAGTAGCAGGGAGAACATAATATGTACAAATAGTATGACCCAAACGCTTACCTAATGCGCAAACATGACTTTCAATTAACCCCACAGATATTAGCAACAATGATACTAAAAACCAATCCAACCATGAAAAGAAAAATGCCACACGCTCTCGGTTCTCACCACCAAATAGTGTCAAATTATCCTTCATTGACTGAGCACACGCCAATCCTATCCCAATTTTTAATCCTGCACAATGGATACCCTGTAGCTGTACTCATTCCATAGTATCAATGAAGTACCAGTTTGGCTAAACTTCATAATCTCCCAATGTCACAGGCCAATCGGCTGTGGCATGCAGTCATGTACAAATACATGCACATGGACCACCACAGCCACACCCGGACCTTTTATAGCACACTCACTTTTTAAAGGTACTGGCTGCAGGTGCCTTCAATGAAGTGCACTCCAAATACAGGGCATGGGGTTGCTCCATATTCACAAGTTAACTTCTCGGAGGAAAAAGAACTACAGGATATTTACTTTGTCATTTCTCTTTCCATGTCACCAGAAGGGGACACTCTTCCCAAACCCTATAAATCCCCAAGAAAAGGAAAAAGCAGGGTAGCCCGTCACATCTGGCTGAACATTTACAACACAACACAATGAACCAAAAAAAACACAAAGAGGGGTAATAATCCATTTGATAATTGACTAAAGACAAGCTTTCTTCTGGGATTCCACCAAAACCTTCCAAAAGCCATTTATTTATTTATTTTATACAATAACAGCTCCCCACAAGAACCCCTACTGCTTCTTCCCTGCCTACTTTCACTTTATTGCTTCCTCCATTCTAGACCACCTTTTTCCTTTTCGTTTCCTAATTGTTTACAGGCATTGGCACCAGAACCAAAAAGATTATTTCAACTACCCTTCCCCCCTTCAGTCAAGCTATTTTCACCTATTATGGTCTCTTATCACTGGAAACACAAAGAGAGCCAGCTACTTCTTTTCCCTTCAAAAATAATACAGAAGAGCCCCCCTCTCAGTCCTGGGGTATAAACTTAAGAGCTTAGTAACTCCAGTCCTGGGGCAGAGCCCTCTCAGAAGGATGTTGATATGGCATTGCCTGCCTAGCCAAATGCAAACCTCTCACAGGCTGCTGATTTTGCTTCTCCCATACACCACCTTGCATGCCTGACAGTACCAGACCAAATACATGATGAGTGAAATTTTAATGATGGCGGAGAATCAAAGACCTAACACAAAGAGTATGTCAGACTTTCACAGAACCGGAGTGGAGCTGCTCAAGAAAATTTCAAAATAAAAAAAAAGAAAAGAATAACAAAATCAGGAGGTATTCCCTGAGTCCACCTAATGGAATTCAAATTCCACTTCCTAGCAAAGGGTTTGAGGAGCATGCGAAAGAATGGCAAGTGAGTCATGGTTGGGATGCAAATCAGCAACAAAAATTTCAAATTCCACTATATATTAAGATTATGAGTCAACCCAGTTTCTGTTAACTGACAAATAAGAAACAAATGAAATCCAGAAAAGATGGAGGCCAAAAGAGGATATAAGCATTAAGAAGAGTCACATGCAACAAGCAACATCAGTTTCACTACATTAAATGCGAATTATATATAAAATTCATAAGACAAAATGGATCCAAATATAAAAACCCACCATGAATATGACACAAACACGGTGTAGGTGAAGACGACTAATGCAGATACTGAGCTACCAAAAATAAAAGGGAAAAAAAAGAGAACATAATGCAGATACTGAGCTACCAAAAATAAAAGAAGAAGAGAACATGGTTAATGCAGGATAGCAAGAACCCACATTGCCAAACCCCACAAAGAAGCAGATTAAGTCTCACCAGCCCATCAATGGAAAACTTCAAAACATGAAAATACATCAATGTTCTACCTGATTTTCTTCTACCGGTGCCATTATCGACAATGCGGGGGAGGAAGACCCCGGTTCCGCCATAGTCTCTGGAGCCAGTCCACCCGACGCGGCCCGACATGGCCCGGGCCTGGACTCTGGCCCTCGCTCTAGCCGGATAACCGCTTTCCTCCGCCTGCAAACATACAACCGCGCCGGCTCAGTCGCCAAAATGAAGCCCAGAAAAGGGAATGCTGCAAAAAGAACCCGATCTCACCTTGGAAATACGAACCGGTTTCGCCGGCGGCTGGAACCGGTATAATGGCCGACCGTCAACGTGTTGGTGGCTCACAGTGAAATTCCCGAAACACCCTTGGCCTCGAACCTCGCCATCCGTGGGCGGGGAAAACAGAGCCGGCCCCTGAGAAGACGGCTGAACCACCGGTCCGTACTGGAGAGCGAACGAGAAAACCCGGTTCAAAGAGCCAGATAGAAAACAACAAAAAAGGAACAGAGAAAAGACGCGACAGAAACGAGCTTTTTGTTCCTCGCTACTACCTCGAAGAAGCTGTGGGTTTGGTCGAGGCGGGGCTTGGCGGCCGCGGCCTCCACCTTGGCTGCGCGGCGGAGGGTGAGGGCGGCGGCAAGCTGGCTGGCGAGCTCGGCGTCGACGGCGGGGGGGAGATGCGAGCGGAGGGGGCGAGATTGTCGGTTGGGAGGTGGAGGGGGAAAGCGGAGGCGATGGGGGAGGCGGGGGGGCTGGGGTAGAAGACATCGGAGAAAATGTCGGAGGGGAGGAAGAGGCCGGCGTCGTCGAGGGTTGGCGCGAAGTCCGACATCTCCGGAGCGGATTTCGGAGTAGACAGAGGGGAGTGGCCGAGCGGAGGGGAGTGACGGGGTTTTTATGGAGTAGTTTTGGAAGGGGTGGGGGCAGAAGTAGGGGAAATGCTATACTTACGTTGTTCTAACTACGGGAGAACCACGTGGCGTCATTTATAGCCGTTGATTTGCATTCGTATGTTAATAAAAGGTCACAATTAGTTTATGTAGAGCCCGTGGAGTATCCCGTAGGTAGTGGAGCGTGGGAGGATTATTGGTTGGGGCTCGGGGAACGAGGGAAAGGAGGGAGAGTGGGATTTGAAAAACGCCGTTACAAATTTTGTAATTATTAAAAATTTTAACGCCCTTTACCGACAATAAGCCATGTGTAATCCACGCACCGACGCTAACGTACATTAACACCGTCATTTTAAATATTAGATTTTTTTTTATAATTTATATTTAATTTATTGTCAAAATAAAATATTAAAAAAAATATTTTTTGAATAAATTGTTTTTTTGTTAAAGGTGGAGTATGATTTATTTATTTATGATTAAAGGGGAAGACTTTTAAACTCCGTGTTTTCCTCTTTTTTGTCACGATTATATTAAGTTATTAATTTTAAATAATTTGTATTAACTTTTAGTAAAATACTCTATGCTATGCATTTCAAAAAATAAATATAAATCCCTTCTTGTTAATATATCCATTTTAAAATTTTAAAATTGATTAAAATATGTTTATATTTATAATATTGTCAAAGGTTAAGAAATTAAGTGAATAAGGTTGTTTTTACTTTTTTAAATAATTAGTAATAATTTTGTTAACATTAGGGGAAAATGCCAAAAAATGTCTCTTTATTTTTTTAATAAGTCAAGAGATCTAAGTGTAATTTTACTTAAGGAATGACGGGTAGACCAAACTGAAATTCTTATAGCATTATTTACCATAGATGCATAGTTGGGATAAGCGTAAAAGGTTCTCTGTAATAAGGTAAGAGGATTAGTATATTTTTTTTATAACAAAGTGATAAGAGTAGTTAAAAGATAACTTTATGGATCCTTTACCAAAGTATTCTATTAAGGGGCTTTTTGGGTGTTAAAATTTTTATAAACATAAGTAGAAAAAATTCCTCGAATGTGAGTTACGATTGGTAATAAAAATTTTTAGAATAAATTTAAATATTACATCAACCTTAATTTTAGAATTTTAATCTAATATAATTCGCTTTCCTAAATTCGAATATGCACATTTTAGGAATTATTGTACTCTTAAATTTGAGCTCTATAAAATATAATCCAACAAATATAGTAATTTTAAAATTTTAAAATAGGCCCCTTTTATATAATATATTTTTTTAGGCTTAAAATAATATAAGAAGTAATTATTAAAAATTAATATAACTTATAATTTTTAAAATAGGGGTTAGAAGTTGAAGTCAACAGAATCACCTCACAAGTTAAGGTAATTTTGTCCTCAAAACAACTTCAAATTAACTTAACCGTAGAATTTTTAGTTCAGCAACTAAATTAACTCAACACTTCTGAAGTGGCTTTCTAATCATTTAAGTTGAATGGTCTGGCGTTATCATTCAAAGTTTTATCACTGAAAGTAAAAACACAGACACGGATGAATTTATTTTATCCTTCCCATACTCCGTTACATTCAAACCAGACATGAATTGTTTGTAACATTTTGAATTTGCGCGCTCTAGTTGACAGGGAAAGATTTGTGATAGCAGCGCAACAATGCCATCTCCAGCAAATGCTTAGTAAACAGTTGACAGACTTTTTCATATTCAGTTATGGAGGTAATATGTGATTAGTTGGATTTAATAAAAATATAAATCAATCTTGACATTATTTAGGCCTGTTTTTAATCATCTCAAGTAGGGATGAAAAAAAATATTTCTAAATGGCATCCACACTCGCTTTTTTAAGTAAAAGAAAAATATACCCTTGAGTGCTAACACAAATATGTGACTAATGTCACTCACACAAAAATAAAAATACAGCTCTACTTCATCTTTTCAAATTAGACTCTTATAACTAACAAATTTGGCCGCTATGTAGCACCTTAGATCCTGAGCTTTGTACATCTTAAATGAATATCTTTTATAATACATTTTGAGTTTTGACATGAAACTTTAGGGATTCGTAGTGCTCGATTAGACTTTCCTAATAAATCCAAAACGTGTAAATCCCAATTTGTAATTATGTCATTTTGAAGTTTGTTACTCCTCAAATATTATTGCATATAGTGCACTCTAGGGCCCACACATGTATGTGGGTCCAAAGTGTAGAGTACGGGTGAGTGGACCTAAGGGGGTATAGATGGATGGAAGGCCCGACCCATGCTTAGGGGAGTTCACTAGGGTTTCTCTAGCAAGGGGTGAATAGCGCATTGGAGGAAGGCATCTAGATTCAATGAATCCTTAGGGGAGAAGGAAGATTGGAGTTGTTCAATTTCTTTCCAAATTCTAATACATGGTTTAACCAAATCTCGCTCGATATTGTAAGAAGGATATAGGATTTGACCAAGAGTAATTACAAGTATTTAATAGTACCATATTTATGCTACATTGATTGTCTTATGTATGTGTATAATGTTGTATGTATTTGTTACTAAGCATATTAGGCTCACTTTTATTGGGGTATCCTTTCAAGGAATCCTTGTCACTAGGGGCAAACAAATGATTTTTGGTAAATGAGGTAATAAGGTAACAAAGCTTTAATTTTTTCCCCTCTGTATTAAAATAACTAGTCTTATAATTAAGAGATATTAAAGTAAAATATATGGGAAAACTAAAAAAAGAGCAATTATTATAACTATTAACATAAAATAATAAGTGTTAAACTATTTACTTAAAATAGGCTGAGTAGAAGTTGTTTTCTAATGGTTTAATAAGAATATATAAATATTGGATCAAATTATTGAGAGCATATAGACCCAACCCAATAGGGGTCATTTAGTTAACCCATTTCTTTCTTGGCCCAACTTAAGAGGCATATTTATTAGGGCTTAGTAATAAAACTTAACATTCAAGGGGGTCATCCAACCCCCATACCCAAAACATGGGTCCTTCATTTCCCGTCACAACATGAAAATTTTAAATTCATTTTAGATATTCATTGGGTTGCTAAGAAGAAAGTAAATATTTTTTTATGACACCAAATTTCAACAAAGTAGCAACTAAGCTACTACCCAGCTACCTGTAATGACCGTTATTTATTTATAATATAATAATCATAATAATCCTATTGGACACACATAATTAGTATGTACATGATCGAACATGATTGTCATAGGTACATAACAATCACAAATTTCTCATCTCCTTATCACATGATCATCATAGAATATATCGGAGTTGTTGCATAGCCAAAATATAGAAACATCATTACTAAATGTCATAGTCAAGAAAAACATAAGATTAACACACATACCAAGGATTACTATATATAGAGCTAATAGTTATACAAAATTTATAATTCTTTAGGCACATTGTGCCTTTACACATTGGTCATATGGATAATTACATAGTTTTTCTAATGCACCAAACACATAAATTATTTGGAAATCTTTTCTTTTTTCACTTATGCCCTTGCTACATTACCTCCATTATTTGGGGCTGGGTGAGTATATTTATATTCAACAGGTTGATTTAAATTCTAAAGGAGTACTACGCAGAACATATAAAAAAAACTTGTAATTCAGTCAGTTCAAAATCAAAACAAATTCATAAATCCAATCAAATCCACAAGCTATGATACCCGATAGCATACCCCCATGCTCATGGGGCAATAAAGGCCACTTACGGAAGGAGTTACCCCATGATGCTCCACCCTGTGCATGCCACTTGCTAATTATTTTTCTTAGCGGGCATCAAAATAGTGTACGTAACCAAAACACTAAGTGGCATGTATAAAATTATTTCACATAGGTATACATAACGAAAAACATCACATAACACTAGCAAAAATCCATTTGTTGATTAAAACAAGTCTCATACACACACTTGAGTAAAATACTTCAAAAAAAACTAACTTTGAACAACAAAGTCGGTATTTAGAGTTTAAAACCCCTACCTTAACTTTAGGTATAAAATTTGTAATCATAGAGGCCTTAGACTGTAAAAATAACCTTACCACAACTTCCAACACGTTCGATTAGTAGAGAACGCCTCTTCAATAGACAAAATTAGACTTAAAATGACCCAAAAACAATAAAAATGAGTTTGGGGTTCAAATGAACCCCCTTCCCCTATTTATAGGCCTAGGAGTAGCGAAATTGTGGCTCCACACTGCAAAAACTGCGACGTTGCTGAAATCGGCAATATGTGCATGGCATCTACACCTCATGCATGTGACGTCCACACATGCTACCATGTGGTCCGGTCACGTGTCGTGCAAGTCTGTGCATCTCACCCAATCATCACATGCTGCGTGGCCACATCACGCACGCAGATTTTTTTTATTCCTATATTCAAACCCACATATCTGTTTACCCCGAACTAGGATTTGTGTATTCTTATTACCGTTGAGTTTATATTGATGAGCTCTACAAAACTAGACCACTTAAGGTAGTTTAGCCTACTCTTTTTAAGTGGGTCTCGCCTATAAAATACATTTTTGAGGTTGTAATTTTCTCTCCTAACCTCTGTTTCTTGTATGTTTCTACTCATTACGCTCATTTCTTCGAGCTCTACCACAATCATATAAAATATTATCACATAAAAGATAAATTGAAATTATTAAAAACTCTAAAAATAACTTATTAAAGACTAAACATTTACCACAAATTTAGAGTCGTTACAATCTACCCCCCTTTAGGAAATTTTGTCCCCGAAATTGAACCTTTTAATCCTCAAATTTTTTTGGATATTTCTTTAGCATTTCACTTTATAATTCCCATGTTGCTTCCTCAAATGAGTACTATTGCCATAACACCTTATCAAATGGGATCCTTTTCGTTTGAAGAATTTGTTCCTTACGATCCAAATTTTGATCGGTTTCTCTTCAAATGATAAATTGGATCTCGCACATACTTCCGAAGCATGAATACGTGAAACACATTATGAATGTTGTCAAGCTGAGGGGGCAAGGCTAGTCTATAAGCCACTAGCCTTACCTTATCCAAAATTTCAAACGGTCCTATAAAGCGAGGATTTAATTTATCTTTGATTCTAAATCTCATAACTCTTTGTATTGGTGAAATTTTTAAAAGTACTTGATCGCCCACACAAAAGTTGAGATATTTTCTTCTTCAGTCAACATAGTTCTTCTGACGACTCTGAGGTGTCATTAATCGATTTCTGATGAGCTTTACCTTATCTGCACATTGCTGTACAAATTTTGACTTCACCAAATTATGCTCTCCCACTTCACTCCAACTAGTTGGAGTTGGACTTGGTCGGCCATAGAGAGCTTCATAAGGTGCCATATATAAGATTCCTAAACTTGAACCAGTTGATTTTATTTTATTTAATTGTTATTGTGTGGTTTAATGCTAATTTTGATCGGTCTTGACTATTTTTGAAATTAAAGTGGTTAGTAAAAGTTTTAACCTAAATTTTCTTCATATTAATGGTTTTTATGTTAATATAAGTCATTTGGAATTATTCTGGAATTTTTAAAAATTTTGTTATTTTTTTCAAAAACTAGGGGGCATAACACACCATGGGCCCACATGCAAAATTGGATAATTAATCCCAAATGACCCTAAAAACATACTAAGACAGTATATAATTATTTCAAAAAATTCAAACTTCAATTTGGGTTTAAAATGAGCAAGTTTTCTATTTTTAGTGTAAAACCCTATTTATAACCCACTTATTTGTTCGGTTTACCCCAACTCATACTATAAATAGAAAGGATCAGCCACTTTCCCAATTGGAAAGGGCTGGAAACATGGAGTTAGGAGTCCTAATCTCCATTTCCCAAGAAGGAAAGGTGATTAAGTTACAGATTAGCCTAATTTTTCTCTAATTTCTTAGGGTTTCTCCTAAACTTTTCAAATCCCTTCTTTTGACAAAGTTTGATCTTGATTTCTACCTAAAAAGCTACTGATTTGAAACTCTATTTCAAACCCTTGAGAAAGAAATTTCGTTTTTGAACCCAAGGAACCCTAGATCTACTAGTTTTTGAGAGATTTAGGTGTTTTAAATCGGATTTATGAAGGTATTAACAAAAGCCCTATGTTGGGTAGGATTTGAACGTGTTGGAGGAGCGATTTCAAGTGAAGAAGCTTGTTGAAGGTAAGTGTTTTCATCCTAAACATGGCTGTGATTTTAGATTTGAGTTTTTATAGAGTTTGAAGTGGTTTCCATGGATTTAAGCTTTAGTGGCAGTTTTAGGAAGTTGAATTTTTCTTATAATTTCTTTGTGTTTTTTATTATTAATGGCTAGATCTACTTATTTTCAAGCATGGATTTAATTATGGTGATGTTTGGGAGTGTGATTTGGTAATTTTAGATATTCATGAGAAGTTTTGGTTTTGATTTCGAAGTGGGGAAGACGAACCATAGATCCCAGTTATGGCAATCGAACGGCCAAACAGTTGATCAAATGGCCAGAGAGGCCGATCAAATGACCCTCCAGGGTGTTTGAATGCCAACATTGCGGTTCGACTAATTTTGTATTTTTTTCTCATTTTAGTGCTTTTACTCTTGTGTATAATTTTTTATGACTTTGATGAGTAATATATGCTATGATAAGCTACTAGATGTTGGAGGCTGCGATGAATGCTTAAGTGGATATTACGTGATTTGGTCGAGCATGTTATAAATTCTTGCATTGAATCCATGATTGAGTCATTCATTATATTTTAGTATGATTCCAGAAAAGTTTATAGCATGAGAATAGAATTATATGCCTTCACATATCATGAATAAATTATGGGTGAATGATGGTGTCATGTCTAGCTTCAAGTGTGGTATGAGTATGCTTATATAAATTTAGTATGAGGTTGCACTTTATTTGAATTAAGTTTTTCCAGTGGTTTTCACCCATTATTTTAGTAAGAACCATGATTAGAAGTTAATGAGCATGCGTGTAGTATGTTGATGGTTATTTACGATGCATGTCTATATGCTTAGAATTGAATGTTTCTACTATGTACACACACGTGGGGGATAATTATAATTATGCTTGATATAGTGATTAGAAATGATGCATGAGGGGATTCATGTATGGACTGCCCATGTATGTACCATGTTGCATGCATCATGAAATGGATTTTCGAATGAGACTTTAACAAGATTAGTCATGGTTGATCGATTGGATGCAATGGTGTGAAATTGCGTGCTGGATTAATTGATTGTTGGCTTATTGAAAATTGGTTGGCCCAAAAGGACATGATTTCGATTTGAGTTCCTAAGTGGAATATGGATCCTCCCAGGTTGAGTTGAGTTATTTTGATGCAATTGAGATTTATTTATTGAGTCATCTAGACCCCGAGAATCTAAAGTGGTCTGCCTTCGTGCACCGGCTACCACGTGTTCTAGGTTTCCTTCGTGGAAATTGGACTCTCCCCACCGCAGGAGATGTCTAGGGCAAACACACTGCTCTAGGTCTTCGTGAGGAGATCAGACATTCTTGACTAGGATTGTCTAGGGCGAGTAAACTGCGCTATGTTTCTGTAAGGAAAGCAGACCTCCCATTGTGGATAGTTTAGGGTGAGCAGAGGGGCTGACTACCCCAAACACCCTAGGTTTCCTTCTTGGAAATTGGATGACGTCCAAGGTGAGTGATATGATTGCTTTCCTCTCTGTGATGGAGACATTCACCTTTGATGATGATGCATATGTGTGAGCTATTATTATGCCCAGGATTAGACAAGTTTTGTAGGGATAATTGAGATTATATAACACATGTAGATATGGTTTATATGCATGATTATGGATTAGTGTGCGAGACACTATTATGCAGGGTGAATGTATGCTATGAGTATGAAACATGAATAAGATGATATTGTGATATACTATGAATCATGAATGAGATGATATTGTGATATACTACGTGAAATGGTATGCAAGATAGATGAATGAATTGAAAATGAATCATGAATGAGATGATATTGTGATATGCTATGTGAAATGGTATGTAGGATGGATGAATGCATTGGAAATAAATCATGAATGAGATGATATTATGATATGCCATGTGAAATGGTTTGTAGGAGATGTGTTGATGATCTTATGAGTATATGAATGTGATGAGTAGTCATGCACAAATTATGCTAATATATCATGATGAATGCATGATATTTATATAATTATTTCTAGGTGAAATATTTGTGATTATCTTGGATTTACTCTCTTGATATATAAAACCTTACTGAGTTTTACTCACACCTCTTTCTGTGTTTTATTTTAGGGCTACATGATGTGACATACAGTTAACTAGGATCCTTTGTATGAGGAACGGTTAGAGAGAGCATGCAATTAGGCGTGAATGCCTTTGAACATTGTTATGTCTTCTGATTTACGCTGTTATGGTTATTGAACATCATGTATGGTGGTTTTTATTTCAGACTCGTATATATCTGATGTTTTTAGATCTGTCTCAGATTTTTTGATTCGAGCCATGAACAGGATTTTAAGTATGTGAGTTTATGACTTACGAACTAATTCATAGTCAAAATCCTCTTTTATTTTCCTTATTTCTCTTGCACAAAGGTTTAAAGGTGTGTTACTCTATATGTGAAATTTACCTGATTAAGGGGTTAAAGTCTTCCGCAATGCATTAAAACCAACAACTGTCATCCCCGTGCGCTTCAACTGCCCCTTGGATCGGGTTTGGCTCGGGTCGGGCGGGTGTCAGGGCATGATAACATACCTATGCTGACATGATAACTATTATTATATGCGAACTCAATCAATGACAAATGTTCATCCTAGTTACCCCTTCAATCCATAACACAAATTTGTAACATATCTTTCAATGTTTCAATGGTCCTCTTGAATTGACCATCTGTTTGCAGGTGGAAAGCTGTATTGAATCTTAGATTAGTACCTAACTCCTCCTAAAGTCCTTTCCAAAATCAAGAAGCAAATCGGCTGTCCCTATCCGAGATTATTGAAATGGCACTCTGTGTCGACTCACAATTTCCTTTACATATATTTTTGCCGAAACATTTAAAGATTGTGTTTTACTTAGAGGTAGGAAATGTGCACTTTTGGTGAGTCGATCTAATATTACACAAATAGTTTCATGACCTTGCGATGTTCTGGGTAGGCCTGAAACAAAGTCCATCGAAATGTGATCCCACTTCCACTCAGGAATTTCAAGCTATAAGGTACCAGAGGGTTTTTGATGTTCAACTTTGACATGTTGGCGTGTTAAACACTTAGAGACATATTCTCCTATATCTCTTTTCATCCCATCCCACCAAAAATTCCTTTCCAGGTCCCCATATATCTTCTTTCGTCCTATGTGAATGGCGTAATGAGATGTATGTGCTCCATACAACAGATCTTGCCTTAATTCAAGCACTGTTGGAACCACTAATCTTTCTCAAAATCTTACTCCTCAATCGGAGCCTTTGCTGAAGCCAGGCCGTCCCAATGAAGCTTGCACTTCTTCGCCTTCTGTTTGAGCTTCCAGAATGCACTCAACTAATTTTGATTTCACTTCCAGGTTGGCCATAAAAGAACTTTTGTTTTATGATTGTAACCCAGGTTGAAAACTTATCACCTCTTCCATCAATTTCCATTTTTGTGCCATCATTTGAGCAACTCTTCGGTTAGCTTTGCGACTCAAAGCATCAACCACCACATTTGCTTTTCCTAGGTGGTACAAAATAGAAAAATCATAGTTCTTAATGTACTCGATCCATCGCCTTTGTCTCATGTTATGTTCACTTTGAGAGAATATGCATTTAACCCTTGTCTCATGTTATGTTCACTTTGGGAGAATATATACTTTAAGCTTTGGTGGTCTGTAAAAACTTCAAACTTTTCTCTGTATAAATAATATCTATAAAATTTTAATGCAAATATTACTGCTGCCATCTCTAAATCATGAGTGGGGTAATTCTGTTCATGCTTCTTTAGTTGTCTTCAAGCATAGGCTATTACTTTCTCATTCTATATCAGCATGCATCTAAGGCTTATTCTAGAAGCATCACTATATAGCCAGATGGTAATACCATAATTGGTGATGTGGTTAACTTTCTTTTTAATTCTTGAAATCCATTTTTGCATTCTTCATTCCACATAAACTTTACCCCTTTTCTAGTTAACTTTGTCAAGGGCAAAGCTATACTTGAAAATTCTTGGCTGAATCTTCAATAATAGCCGACAAGACCTAGAAAACTCCTAATTTCCATAACTATCTTAGGTCTTTCCCACTTCATTATTGCTTCGATCTTGGTTGGGTCTACTAACACTCCATCCTTTGAAATAATGTGGCTAGAAAAATAATCTGCTCTTGCCAGAATTCCCACTTATTCAGTTTAGCATATAGTTGATGGTCTCTTAAAGTTTGTAGAACTATTTGTAAATGCTCTCGGTGCTCTTCTAGACTAGGAGAATAGACTAAAATGTCATAAACAAAACAATCACAAATTCATCCAAATACGTTCAACAAGCTTGATTCATCAAATCCATGAAAGTCGCAGGAGCATTCGTTAATCCAAATGTCATCACTACAAATTCATTGTGACCATAACGAGTACAGAAAGCTGCCTTTGAAATATCTTCATCCTATATTCTCAACTAATGATACCCTAACCTCAAATCTATTTTTGAAAATACATTAGCTTCTTGTAGTTGGTCAAATAGATTATCAATCCGAGGTAACATATACTTATTCTTTATGGTTATAGTGTTAAACATTCTATAGTCTATGCATAATTTCATAGAACCATCTTTTTTGCATACGAACAGGATTGGAGCTCCTCAAGGTGAGATACTAGGTCGGATAAATCCCTTATCTAGTAACTCCTATAATTGACTTTTTAATTCTTTTAGTTCTACAAGAGCCATATGATAGGGTGGCTTAGATATAAGACTCTCTCATGGTAGTAAGTTAATGTTGAAGTCTATCTCTCTTCTTGGCGGTACCCCAGGTAGATCATTAGGGAATACAACAAGAAAATCCCTGTTCACATCCATATTTTCTAACTTAGAGGCTAAAGACTCTTTAGATATCACATTGGTAAGATACACATGACATCCTTTAGATATTAATAGTTGAGCCTTAATGGCAGAGATGACAAATGCCCCAATACGTTCCTTTTTTTCATAGAAGGTAAAGTTTCTCTCTCCTTGCTTATGGAACATAACTCTTTTTCTCTTACATTCTACCAAGACTTCATTCTTAGCTAGCCAATCCATTCCCAGTATGACATCAAGTCTATCATGCTTAAAAGTATAAGATTAACCTCCCATTTTTGTTTTTCTATGGACACAGACACATCCTGCAAAAACTCTTGAGCTAGAAGAGTTTTTCCCATAGGAGTTGACACTTCTAATAGATATCCAAGTTTCAAAACGGGACAACCAGTACTCATTACAAAATCATAGGATATAAAAGAATGCGTTGATCCTGGATCTATTAAAACTTTAGCAATCTTGTCCAAGATCAAAAGTGTACCTTGTATAACTCCGTTTGACGTTTGAGGTTCTTCCGCCGTAATGGCATAAACTTGCCCTTGTGCCTTAGACTTCTGCTCTGTCTTGATCTCCTCTTAGTTGTTCTTCTTGGGGCATTCCTTAATCTTGTGTCCCAGTTCGCCGCAAGAAAAGCATCATCCTTTAGCCTCTTGGCTCTTCATTTTAGGGCAATTATTCGGTGTCCCAGTTCACCACAAGCAAAACATCGTCCCTTAGCATAAAAATAGACTCCGAGTGGGTGGAACCAGTTGCATTTGGAACACCTTTCTAATTTTTTCTCCCTTTGAGCTTGTGTTTGAGTTCGAAAAGGCTTTTGAAATTTAGAATTACTATTATGAGTAGCAAAATAAATTTCCTCTTTCTCTGATCAACCTTCGAACTACTATTTTGCCCATGATCCTTATGCTATGCCAAGAACTCCTGGTATTCTTGTTCCAGTAAAGAGGCCAGTTCCACTACCTTGGCAAAAGTAGTAGGTTGAAATCCTACTATTCTACCGCGGAGTCCATTATTTAATCCCCTAACAAACTTTGAAGCTTTCTTAAACTCTATAAGACAGAAGTGAAGAGCAAAATGTTGTAACTGTACAAATTTTTTTTCATAATGAGTCACTGTCATATTTCCTTGTTGGAGGTCCAAAAATTCTTTTTCTTTCTTCTCTTGAATATGAGGAGGGAAATACTTATCATATAGTACGTCTCTGAACTCTTCCCACTTAATGTTTTCCTTATCAGGAAAGAAGTTCGTTTCTAATGTAGGCCACCAGAAAGGTGCTTCCCTTGTCAAAGTAAAAGTAGCCACATCCACTTTCCTATCCTCTAGAATTTTCATAGCCTTAAATATTCTTACTACCTCAAATATCCATTTCTCAGCCTCCTCTGGACCGTCCTCTCCTGTAAAAGTTGGAGCAATTTTCTTGAACCGTTCAAGCAAATTATCCTTCTCACATCGACTACTCTCAGCCAATCTATAGTGTTCTTCCAATGGTTAGGGCTAGGCTGAAATCCTTGAGTTTGCAGTTGTTGGGTCATCCTTTGATTAATCATATCAAAGAAATTTTTCATATGGTTTTTTGATGCTGCTACACCATGTGTTGCAGTTTCAACTTGGGGGGAATTATCAGATAGATGTACCTTAGAAGTCATCTTGGGGTGCTAATAGATTGTAATAACCTTGAATCCACAAGAAGTTGGTGTAAATAGATAGACATTGTTTATAAACATTTTCAAACATACACACATATTCATACACATTAATAAAAAGAAGTGTATTTAGAACACCAAGCTCACATAATCACAAATCACCTAAACTACATAATTTAAAGTAAGAGAAAAAACCAACTTCAAATAAAAGCATCAACAAACTTTTCAAACCCAAAAACACATATTTCCACAAAACACAACATCAACCAGATCAAAGGAGACAAAATATTAATTATTTATATGATTGATTTTAAAACTACTGCTCTCAGACAGTGAAACCTTGGGCTCCGATACCAAATGCAACAGTTGCCATTTATTTATAATATAATAATCATAATAATCTTGTCTGACATGCGTAATTAGTATGCACGTGGCCGAACATGACGATCGTAGGTGCAAAACATTCACAAATTTCTTATCTCATCATCACATGATCATCATAGAATATAAAGGAGTTGTTGCATAACCAAAATATAGAAACATCATTACTAAATGTCATGGTCAAGAAAAACATCAGATTATTACACATACCAAGGATTACTGTGCATAGAGGTAATAGTTATACAAAATTTATAATTCTTCAGGCACATCGTGCCTTTACACATTGGTCATATAGATAATTACATAGTTTTTTTAATGCAACAAACACATAAATTATTTGGAAATCTTTTCTTCTTTCACTTATGCCCTTGATACTCACCTACATAATTTAGGGGTTGGTGAGTATAATTATACTTAGAAGGTTGATTTAAATTTTAAAGGAGTGCTAAGTAGAACATCTAAAAAAAATTATAATTTAGTTAGTTCAAAATCAAAACAAATCCATAAATCCAACCAAATCCACAAGTCGTAATACCCGATGGCCTACCCTTGTACTCATGGGGCAACGGAAGTCACTTGGGGAAGGAGTTTCCTCATGATGCTCCATTCGGTGCACACCACTTGTCAAATATTTTTCTCAGCGGGTATCAAAATAGTGTACGTAGCCAAAACACTAAGTGGCACGTACAAAATCACTTCACATAGGAGTACATAACGAAAAACATCACATAACACTAGCAAAAATCCATTTGTCGATTAAAACAAGTCTCATATACATACTTGAGAAAATACTTCAAAAGAAACTAATTTTGATCAACAAAGGAGGTATTTAGAGTTTAAAATCCCCTACCTTAACTGTAGGTATAAAATTCATAATGGTAGAGGCCTCAGATAGTAAAAACAACCCCACCACAACGTCTAATACATTCGATTCAGTAGAAAACGCCTCTTGAATCTAAAAATTGGACTTAAAAAGACCCAGAAACAGTAAAAATGGGTTTGGGGTTCAAATGAACTCCTTCCCCTATGTGTAGGCCATGGAGGAGTGAAACCATGGCTCTATGCCGTGAAAACCATAGTACTGCCGAAATCAGTGGTGTGTGCATGGTGTTCATACCTCACACGTGTGACATCTATGCATGCTGTCCCGTGGGGTACCTGACCATGTCACGCATGATTGTCGCGAATGCGTGGATTGTTTTTAATCCCTATTTTTGAACGTGCATATCTTTTTACCCCAAACTTGGATTCATGTGTTCTTAATACCGTTGAGCTTGTATTGATGAGCTCTACAAATCTAGAGTACTCAAGGTAGTTTAGACTACTCTTTTTAAGTGGGTCTTGCCGATAAAATATGCCTTTTGAGGTTGTAATTTTATCTCTTGACCTCCGTTTCTCATGTTTTTTGACTTATTACACTCGTTTCTTTGAGCTCCACCACAATCATATATTTTAGGGAAAATTATTAAAATAATAATTAAAAAAATATTTACCGAAATATACCACTTTGGGAAATATTTCCCAAAGTGGTGTTTGTTTTTGCCACGTAGGTGCCAGCCAAACAGCTGGAGCCAGCGTGGTTTTTTTTTTTTTTTTTTAAGTTGATTTCATCATTTAGAACGGCGAAATTGGTTTTAATACGATTTCGTCATTCTAAACGATGAAACCTTTTATAAAGTTGACCCGGTTTCATCATTCAGAAAGACAAAATCAACTTAAGCTAATTTCGTCGTTCTGAACCACGAAACTGCCGCACTTGGCTAATTTCGGTCTTCGGTCTCGGAACGACACTGATTTCGTCGTTCTAAACGACGAAATCAAATTAAGTTGATTTCGTCGTTCTGAACAACGAAATCATCGTTCTTATAATTCCCGATCCGCTCCGCCTCCAGTCGCCTCAGTGCAGTGATCCACTCTGCTCTGCCTCCGTCGAGTGATCCACCGCCACCTCTGCCGACATCCGGCCCGTCGCCGATGTCCAGCCCGCCGTTGCCCACGTCCAGCCCGCTCCCATTCAATTTTTCTGGTGCGATCCTTTGCTTTTTTTTTTATTTTCCTCTTTTTTAATCATTGCAATGGATCTTTTGTATGTTACATTGAAGAAAATTATCTTTTGTATGCTATATTGAATAAATTTGAAGTTTTGATTGTCCCATCATTGAGCCCTAGTTTTAGAAGTATTGTTCTCAGTCGTTTTGTGTGTTTTTTTGTTTAAGATTATTGAATTGAGATGGATTTTTAATTAATGAGTTTTTGTTTTTTAAGCTGACAAGTCTCTCAAATTTTGGAAAATGAGGAGGATTTGAGTTTTTGAACATGCTTTTTTTACAGCTTATATGGTTTGTGACATTGCATGCGTTAAGCATCAATTGTGCAATTTTATTAATTAGAAAATTTACTCATTAATATAAAGTATTCATGATATGCTTATATACTTGGTAAAGGTATTAGTTTCTATTCGTATATATTTTGAAAATATATTGGTTAGGGTAGATATTAGTATTAGTTTGCTTAATCTAATATTAATTTAATTTATTATTTATAAATTAATTGAATAGAAATGGCAGAAGAAATGGTTAGTTTTTTCATTAACTACGACAGACACATAGAAGGATTATTAATGAAGAAAGCGTCTACATTTGATGAATTTGAGATGCACGTAGCAAGTAAGGTTGGGTTGGATCGAAGAAGATGGAAAATTACTATCAAATGTAATCTTCCATCCTATGGATTGAGAATGATACTAATGAACATAAATGATGATTCATCAATGGCTTTTATGTTTCACCACTCATGTGACAAAATTTCTTTCGAGTTATTTCTCGAAAAAGAGGCCCGAGTGACTAGTGAAAGGCGAAGTAGTTCACGTAGGAGCTCTCGCAGAAGCTCACACAGGAGCTCAGATAGAAATGTGAACAATGAAAGTCATAGGCAAATGCCAGTGGAGGACGAAGAAGAAGGAAATTTATCTATGATAGTAGCTTCAAATAAACGTCATAGGTCGTCTGCCCCTATTTACGATGGAAGTGGACCTAATTGGAGGTAAGGTTGATTTAGTTGTGAATACGTTTTCAATCTTATTATCCTTTAATGAAAATACGTTTAGCTAAATTTTGAGATTTTGTGTGTAATATGGAAGGTCCACGACGCATGCACACGAGCCATTTAGCGTTCAAATGTCTCAAGGCGGTGCATGGTATGAAACTCAAAGTTCGATGGGCCTTCTTACCCCTACACGTATGTTGGCATACCGATGCTGGACCATCTAATCAGAGGTGAAATATATATTTGGAGGTGAAATATATATTTGGAGGGCCTTCATTACCGCAGAACAATGGAAAGAGATGGTAGAGGAGGATATAAATGCGGGAGGTGTAAACAAAGTGGGCATAATAGTAAATCATGTAGAAACCCTCCTGTTGATTGGTAAACATATAATCAACCTATGTATTTATTATATTTTTTTAGTTATGTACGTATGTATTCCTTACGATTAATGATATGATCTTCATTTTCCACAGATCATATGGATCATGCAGAGCCTTGTTACGGGCCAGGCCCAAGTGATGCTTCTTTACTCGTAGAGCAGGAGTCACATAGGTCTACTGCTATTTGGAGAGGAGAGGTATGATAACTTTTTTTAAAATTTGTTTCATTTTTTTGGTTGATATAGTACGACATGTTATAATTTTAAAATTTATTATAGGACCCCAGGTACCTTGAGTGCATAGAACATTTTAAATATCTCCGCCATTGGCCCATAGATGAGCGTATGTTACCTTATATCGAGCGAGCAGGATTTGGCCATTTCATTCATATACAGTATGTCCATCTCGATCGGCCTCTATTGACAACTCTTGTTGAGAGATGGAGGAGGGAGACACAGACGTTTCATTTGTCATATAGAGAGATGTCCATCACGCTCATGGATGTGGCAGTTCTATTAGGACTCCGTATTGATGGATGTCCGGTGACAGGCACGACAAGAGGAGCTCATATGGATATATTAGTTAGACTTCTTGGTAGAGCTCCTCCTACTACAGTGATGCGTGGTAGTCGAGTGAGCCTATGATGGCTCTTACAGGAGTGTCACGAGCTCCCAGCCGATGCTACAGAGATAATTATCGAGCAGCATGCACGAGCCTATATATTGCATTTACTTAGAGCTACCATATTTGCAGATACCATGAGCAGCCACGTGCATGTTTCGTATCTCTCTCTCCTTGCCGACTTTGACATGGCTGGCACTTATTCATGGGGCAGTGCTACTCTCGCATTCTTATACCGAGAGTTAGGAAAGGCATGCCAGGCCATGACCTCGGGGATTGTGGGCTGTCTGACCCTTCTTCAGGTAATTAATTGTGTAACTTTACTTGGTGTTTTAGTCACGTATAATTTTTTAATTTTAATATTTGTTATCACTATTTTATGACATAGTTATGGTCGTGGGAGCACTTACACGTCGGCCGACCAACTGCTGAGATGGGTCGCATGGTCGAGGGTGCTCCATTAGGGGCGAGGTAGGTTGTATTTATGTTTACCCCATTACTTTTTAAGCAACATTTTATGTACATATGCTGAACTCATTTCTTAAATTTAACTCCTTAAGGTGGAATGTTCAGAAGAAGAGAACCAAAAATCCACAAGGAGTCCTCTGTTTGTATAGAGGAGAGTTAGACCACCAACGGCCATACCAGGTAATTTTATTACCATGTTGAACTTTTTATGTAATGATTTTAAAAAAAATTGTCGTTATTTAAACTAAATTATCTTTATATATTGTATAGATTATTTGACAGTCGTACTCAGAGGACTTGTTGGTTGTGATACCTCCACTCTGCACTGACGGTTGAGAGGTGTGGCTTTCTCGAACCCCTCTCATATGTTACGAGATTATTGAGATGTATGTGCCAGATCGTGTAATGCTCCTGTTTAACCTGGAGCAAGGGGTCCCACCTTCTATTGTCGAGTTTGTCCATCGCATCACTCGACAGGGCCGCCATATTACCGACTGGGCTATATATCATGCGTCGTATATTGCTCGATGGGAGGATAGGAGAGCCACTGTTATTAGAGGGGAGATGGCTACGACATTGCGAGATGTTCGTAGTACTTATATGCACTGGTATTTACCGATTACACGATGATATATTTTATCGCGCGATGATGTAGAGGAGATGACATATCAGCCTAGGGGAGCATCTGAGGCAGCTCTAGTAAGTACAACTTTGTTAATTAAGGCATACATTATTTTCTTATTTTATTTTAATTATTTATCTAATATTTAATTAATTTTTTTATAGCTTCGTCAGATTCGACATACTAATGCGTATTTGTGTGATGCACTTGTCATCTGTACTTCACGAGAGGACTTAGCAGCAGCATGTGAGTTGGTGATTAGAGTGTCTAATGATGTCCTTCGTAGCTTGCCACTACTTCATTCGGTGATCATGGATGTTCATCGAGATTATCCTGTCAACGAGGCCGCTCAGCCCTGATATTCCATCATCATCAGTAGCATATAGCTCTCCTCCGGGTTCATCATTTCCAGACACTGCACATGTCGCTCAGCCAGATCCTATTTTATATTATAGACGACATCGGCCAGCTCGTATTGTACCATCTATTACTTATGCTGAGCCGGAGCTGGAGCCTGACATGGAGTCGCAGCCGGAGCCCCAGCCCCAGTCGGAGCCAGAGCCACAGCCACAGCCACAGCCAGAGCTAGAGGTAGATCATGAGGAGCTCGTACACCACCGTCGAGGACGAGGACGTAGGAGATTATGATATTACTTATGATGTATTATATTTGTTACTCGTCTATTGTTACGTCCAAACTAAGACTATGAAGGAGTCTAGTTCAGATTTCTTTTTTTTTTACTTGTCAACTATAGTAAACAAGGTCGATCCACAGGGAAAGCCTTGTGTGACACAGAAAACTATTACGAAGAGAATCGAATAGAGAAGAAAAGTGAAATAGATGATAAGAGACAATTCAAAGAGAAAGTGCTAAGGCATCAAAAATCCACTTGCAATAAATCTCTAATGTTTACTTCATTCAAATGATAACTCAATCAAGATCAAATGAAAATTTATCTTAATCGGAAAATTTATCTTTTAAAGAACTTTGAAATAAAACAATAGTAATTGATTGTTTACTACGTGAAAGCATTAAGTATATAATCACAGGGAATTATAAGCATTCAACGTGCCTTTCATCAACGCTGAATCAAATAATTGTATAGATTATAAACTCTTTAAATATGAAACATCAATTTAAAATGATAAAGAACTTACTTGAATCAAAGTATCCATTAAACATCAAGTACAAGCTTCATTCCTAGCCTTAGCTTGAGAGATTTAGAAAGCCATTACAATAAAACTAAAAACAAAGATGCAAAATAAGAGAAGGAAATAGGAGAAGAGATCTCTAAAGAGGAGAGAATGCCCCATCTATCACGTCCACCCCTCTATTTATAGGAAAAGAAAGGGTTGCTTCAAAGGGTAAAATCAAATCATATCTCCAGATTTCATCATGATTGATTGCCTGATTCGACCCCTATATCTTGGGAATTTGGAATTTTTTCCTGAAATAACACTTGTAGCCACGGAAGTCTTCTTTCCATTGCCACCAGAATCGTATCAATCCGAATTATACATAAAAAGATATGATCAAAATACTAAGGCTGTGTCAATCTATCCGAATCAACTTCTTTCATAATTTAGTTCTATTCATACAAATCTCAAATCAAATGGGTCCACAAGGTTGTGTTCGACCATTCCATGCATGTTAGACCATTATGAGCCCATTCTTGACTTTTAAATAGCTTTGGGTAGTTGGGCTCAACTTCCTCTTCCAGTTGTATCTTGTTGAAGCCTGTTTAGACATGTAAACTCAATTAAGGTCCAACTAACTTATTCAAAATATAAATAGCCCAAATCAGTAATGAATTAACACAAAATAGGATTGCGAATAGAAATTTGAAAATATTTTATTAAACATAATTTCAGTGCATCATCTATGATGTACTTTACTTATATTTTTTTTGGTGATATTCGTGATAGTGATATTTGTTATGGGTGGAATGAATGAAGTCGTGCATGTACATCTGTGTTTTGAATGAATGAACAGGGACATGTGATAAAATTAGTTTTAAATAGTAATTTTAAAAAATTTTAATTTGATTTCGTCGTTTAGAACGATGAAATCAGCTTAATTTGATTTCGTTGTTTAGAACGACGAAATTAGTGTTGTTCTGAGACCGAAGGCCGAAATTAGCCAAGTGGGGCAGTTTCGTCATTCAGAATGACGAAATCAGCTTAAGTCGATTTCGTTGTTCTGAATGACAAAACCGGGTCAACTTTATAAAAGGTTTCGTCGTTTAGAACGTTGAAATCGGATTAAAACCAATTTCGTCGTTCTAAACGACGAAATCAACTTAAAAAATAAAAAAAAAAATCACGCTGGTGCTAGCTGCTTGGCTGGCGCCTGCATGGCAAAAACGAACACCACTTTGGGAAATATTTCCCAAAGTGGTATATTTCGGTAAATATTTTTTTTAATTATTATTTTAATAATTTTCCCTATATTTTAACTAATTAAACTTATTAAAAACTCTATAATTAACTTATTAGAGATTGAAAATTTACCAAAAATTTAGAATTGTTACACTACGATTGCTATTTCTCACAAATACAAGTATCAGACCATATATTTATTATATGATGCTTTGCAACCCAAAACTGACCTTAAGTACAAGTCTATAACTATGAATGACTTGATTTTGGCAATTCAAATTGAAAAGAAGTAGAAACAAAGAAAATTATTGGAAACTCTTCCAATAAAGCTAATGGAAACATTGTGGGAGGACATGAACCTAAGTGGTTTGGCGAGAAGATGAACAAAGAGAACAATGATAGTAATAAATGTAATATCAAGGAATTGCTTAATTTTCTTGTACTGGATTCGTAAAAATTAGAGGGTTTGCCTTTGACGTTATTATTCAATTATTTACTAAATATATGGAATATAAGGATGAGACTAATAATTAGAAAGTAGATAGAAAACACTTTGAAATGCCACAAAGACCTAGTGAATCAGAGTTCAAATGAGGAAAATATTACTACTTAAATTTGAACGTAATATGCAAAGCATTTTTACCAAAAACCGACAAGCAAATTGGTCATTTCATGCACTTTGCAGGCCCGGTGTCATGATCCAGATTTTTAAAACACATTTTCCTTTAAAGATCATACGATAATGCATGAGATTTTTTTTCCTTTAAATCAAATCAAATGAGTCAACTAAATATCTAGGTCATGATCATTGAGGTCCATAAATACGGATAACAAATCATATCATAACATAAGAGTTACCAAAATCCAAAATAAGTAAATCATCTAAGTGCAACTCTTACATCTATCTAGAAATGAGCAAGTAATCAAAGTTGGCTCTCACGCCATTAATACAATCATGTAAAATGTACTGAAATAATAGAACTAAAACCTACCAGAGTTAAGTTGTCCTCCATTCTAAAGTCCTATCTTGATCGTGCTAGTTCTCACTAGAAGAGCCTACAAAACCAGGTCGCCGAGTATACTAATACCCAGTAGAAAAGCTGAATAACATGAGTGAAAAATGTTATTATATTTTATGCAAGTCTATTAGGTTTTCACTTGAACCTTTTATCAAGAACATGGTTCACCATCTTGGCAAGATCTTGTTAAGATCTCTAATATCTACCGGGCCGCGAGATCGGGTAGAACTGTGTTTACGTAATTTTGGCAAGATCCTAGCGAGATCTCGCCATGATATCTGAGATTCGACAAGAGGTAGTACCGATGGGAGGAGGCAAAGATCCAAACCAAATCCGAAAGCTCTTCGGCGGCGTTGCCATCTCAGGTGACTTGTCGGTAGTTATAAGCCAACAGTAGCTATGGGAAATTTTTTTAGAAATAGACTCAATAAATGTCGGAAGTACAAAAATAGGCCAGGAAAAATGAATTTGCACAATTATACTTATGCACGTTCAACTTTCCCACACGCACGCTTGAATTGCCGATAGTACCCTTAGGCTATATATATAAAAAGAGAAAAGCCCTCATGGGAGATGAAAAGACCCGACGGCGGCTCCCTCTCTGGGAGCCACCGTCCTCCTCCCCCATCTCCTCCATCATCTTCTCCTAGATACGGGAGCTGCCATCTTCTCCTCGTCATTTCCACGTCCTCTCCTTCTAGTCGAAGAAGGTCCCTCATCCGCTTAGATCATGCATCGGCAAAATCAAACTCAGTTTGTCAGTTGTTACAGGGTGATTGGAAAATGGCTGCAAAGTGAAGACTCTTGGTGAGTTTGAGGTGTGTATTTTTTGAAATATTGCTTTGTTAGAGTCTGAATATAGGCTACGAAGATATTTCTTGATAATGAGTATATGTAATATGTGTAGTTTGTGATTGTGCAATGTTTAGTTAAAAGCAGTGCGATTTGTGTTTGGTTTGATTTTCACTAACATAGGGGTGTAGATCCAGGGTCTTGTGACTTGGCTGAGTAATGTTAGTTTGTGCTGAAAAAAATATAGTTTGTGAAATGTTTAGTTATATAGTTTGTGCTAAAAAATATATGAGAGAAAAGGGATTCAATATTTATTTTCACTGGGTCTGGTTGTTTGCTACAATTTCCCATCAAATGGGTAGTCATATTGTATCAATTGGGTTTGTAATGTATGGTTGTATTTTGATAGTTTATGATGGATTATATTTTTTTGGGGTTGTATAATAAATAAAGTAATGGTAAAAGTAATGGATTATGTATTTTGGTTGTATGTTTAGATTAACTAATGATTTAATATGATATCTAGCGAGGAGGAGACAATTGGACCTAGTTTACATAGGTAGTACATAGTTATCTGATACATCCTAACTATTGTCTGGTAGATGGTAGGAGGGTATTATTTGTTGAAGTACATTGCGTGGTCATTAGATTTAAGCAAGATAGGTTGAAAAGGTAGGTTTTCATGATGTGATCAAATATCTATCAAGGAGGGGACCATATGACCTAGTTTTTATGGGCAAATCAAAGTTAACAGATACATCCTAGCTGTTGACTGGTATTTTCAGGTAATTAGACTTGAGGAAGATAGGTGTAGAGGTAGGTTTAAATGGTGTGATCTGATATCTAGCGAGGAGGAGACCACATGACCTATAATATACGGTTAAAATAAAGTTAACTGATCAAACAAATTGTTGACTGATAGATGGTAGGAGGCTTTTTATTTTTTGAAGTACATTGTGTGGTAATTAGATTTGATTAAGATGGGTTTACAAGGTAGGTTTGAATGATTCGATATGATATATAATGAGTAGTATACCATATAACCTAGTAGATGGAAGAAAACAAAGTTAACTGATACATCCTAATTGTTGACTGGTAGATGGTAGGAGGCTTTTATTTTTAGAAGTACATTGGGAGGTCATTAGATTTGTGAAAGTTACGTTTACATATGGGTGGATAAATAAGAGTGGTATTAAGTAAAAATGTCAACTTTATCTTGTGTTTGTTGCTTAGTTAGTATGCTTGTAATATATTTTAATAGATGGAAAGTAAGTAAATGAATATATATGTTTTGTTGTTAGTGTAAGTAAGAAGAATATATGTAATTAGTTTTACTCATGAGTATGATGTGATTTGATATAACTTAGTTTATATAGTTAAAACAAAGTTAACTGATGCATCCTAACTGTTGATTGGTAGATGGTAGGAGGCTAATATTTTTCAAAGTACATTGGGTGGTCATTAGATTTGCACAATTTAGGTTTACAAGGTAGGTTTCAATGATGTGATCTAATATTTAGCGATGACAATACCATGTAACCTTGTTTATATGGTTAGAAGATAGTTAACTCATTTCGATTAAATGTTGATTGGTAGATGGTAGATGGCTTATATTTCTTGAATTACATTTTGGCTCATTAATTTTATTATTGATTTCAAGAATGTCATATTGCTTGCAACTTGTTGGAAATATTTAGTGGCTTCTTCACTTCACCGTAGTACACTTATATCTCCACCTCCCCGAGGCATGAGAGGGGCAACAAAGGAGAAGGCAAAGAAGAGAACAAGTCGGTGGAGGCCAATGTTGAGGTACTAGATAGCTTCACAGTATAAAACGATGAGATGGATTTGGAGAGAAAACATTCTGCACATAACAAAGTTTCTTCATTAGGCATTGGTGGTGGTAGGTGGAAGTATAAAACTATCATTATTATTGACTCAGACGATGAAGTTGTTAAATCTAAGGTGGGGAACATAAATATGGTGCTTCCCACCTTAGATTTAACATCTTCATCGTCTGAGTTGAAAGGAATGATTGTTTTATACTTCCTCTTGACACCATTGCATCCTAATGATTAAATTTTGTAATGTGAATGACCAATTGTTCTCCAAATCAATTACATTATCTGATCCAGAATAATCACTCCGTATAATCAACAAAAGAAAAGGTATGAAGATATTGCCATATACTGCCAACATCGAATCATATGCCACACATGATAGAGTTAATGATATTTGTAAGAATATATGTAATTAGTTGATGTATATTGTGTGTTCATTAGTTTTGAGCAAGATAGGTTTACATGGTAGGTTTCAACGATGTGATATGACATTAGTGAGGACGAGACCATATAACCTAGAGTATATGGTTAAAAGAAAGTTAACTGATATTGGCTAACTGATGATTGGTAGATGGTAGGTGGTTGATATATTTCGAATTAAATTTTGGCTCATTAATTTTATTATTGATTTGAAGGGGTAGCGAAGGAGAAGCTAGCCGATGAACAGGTTGTTGGAGTCCGACGTTGAGGTGCTAGCCAGCTTCGTAGTGGATAGAGTGATTATGCTAGATAAAAAGATGGGATGGACTTGGAGAGCAATTATTCTGCACATAACAAAGTTTCTTTGTTAGGCGATGGTGGTGGCATGCAAAAGAAGAAAACTATAATTATCATTGACTCTAATTCTGGAGATGCTAAATCTAATGTGAGAAATGATATGTTATACAATCATGAAATAACTTAGAGATAGTATAACATATCGGTTCTCACATTAGATGTAGCATCTTCAGAATCTGAGTTAATAATAATTATAGGTGTGTACTTCTTTTTCTTGCCACCACCACCTCCTAATGATTAAACTTTGTAATGTACATGACTGATTGCTCTCTAATTTAATTACATGTAATCACATGCCGCACATGATATAGTTAATGATATTTTGTATCTTCAGCATGTATGGGTACAGTGGATAATGTATATGAGATTGTTTTTAATGGTTAGAAAATGCCTTCATATACAGTTTAGTTGATATTGTACAAGCGAATGTTTCTCAGGGTTAGAACTTCCTTTATTTATTGATTATGTTGATTGGATTGGTGGAAATAGATATAGTTTTTAATGCATTCATATAAAATTTAGTGGTTGTTATAATCTTGAAGATAAATATTATTTAGAAAATATTAAAAATAAAATCAAAAGCTACAACTTCCCATATACATCTTTAAAAACATAGATAGAGTTAAATAAATTTAATATCGATGGTTAGAATTCGCCATGGCAAAGAGATATTTTGACGGAGTGAAGGCTTTGATTTAAAAGCTTCATTTACTATTATTATACTGTATTGGAAAGTAACCTCTAACATGAGAGAGGAGTAAAAGCTTCATATTCGGTAAAGATACAAAATTTGAAAGTAAACTAAAAAATGAGGGAGGAGTTTCCGTCACAGATACTTCAATTGCCGAAGTATCTTTAGTTCGTGCATACTCCTTCGGAGTTTCACAAATGTTATTTTTAACGACTAAGGAATTTATAATATATACATTTAGCTACATATTTCCATTGTGTATCACAAGAATCAAGATACTTCACCACGTTTGAGTTGTCCACACGCGCACTGCATATAGCAAAAATGGGCCATCCCTCGTTGTAAAGGTGAAAACTGTGAAACACCCCTACCAGTTCTTAATAGCCGAAGGTTTCTTCCCAGGCTAACTTTTGAGGTATTCTCTTACAGACCTATATTCTCGTCTCCCTACAGGCAGATCATGGGACTATAGGTTGGTGAAGGGTGGATGCCCAAGAGCATCCTCCCCATATATACCCTAACTCATGGAGGAAGACATGGATAGTCGTGTTTCTACCTAAAGGTGGCCGTACCGGAACAATGGTAATGTTGGAAGTGGAGAATATGTTAATGTTTTTACTTGTGGATGAACTAGTTCTTACCTGCTATGCTTTGAAGATGAAACAAGAAAAGCAGCAAATTTTTGGGTGTGGAGAAGGTTGGTGAAAGCTTTAACTGATAACTAGTAGTGGCTGACATAGGTAACTCTCGGGTACATTTAATCTTTACTTTTGGAGGCACTTATAGGGTGGTTGTGCCACATGTATTGTTTAAATACAGGAAAGAATGATTGAGGTTAAGAATCAAATGGAAGAACATAAACACAAACTTCTCAATTTTGAGATGGAAAGTATTGACTGATAAGTATCAACTCATAATTGCTAGGGCCTAACTGACATAACTCTCGGGTGTATTCAGATGGATACATATGAGTAACCTTTGTTATGTGTGTGGGGGGGAGAGTGGGATGCAAGTTGACACAAGTATGATAGCTCCAATGCCAAGTTAGATATCATATTTGTTAGAAGCTTATTGACATATGAATCCTTGGTGACCATGGTTTACAAAGTAATAGGATGTTGTAGCAAGGAATACTCGTTGAAGATGAGTTTTGTATATCCCTTGACAATCCCCTTGGGCCTACCTCCAATGGAAATACATGATACTTGGACTCTCCATTGTTTTCTGCGCGATGCCAAGACAAGGCACGATGGTCTCCCATTGATAATAACCAAAGTGCAACATGTACATGTGAGCCGAATTTTGATGTATCTGAGCCAATAATTAACTAGTCGATTATGTTGAATGATGCCGAAGTCCATAGTAGACATGCAAATGAAGTGAACCCAAAGGTGGAAGTGAAGGAAGTAGGAGTGAGGGATGCAAAAGAAATAAATGATCATTTGGCAAGTGGTGCGGCGGATAGGGACATTTTGTACAAGAGCACAATGAATTTAAGTGACGACACAGAAGTAGATGACTTATTGCGTTAGGCCAGGGAGTTGGAGGCAAAGAAAACTCCTCATGTTTACTTATATTTGCAATCCGATTTGGATGAAGAACTAGTAGATGTCCCCATTGCAAGGGTTGAAGTTGATAAGATGAACATCTCAAATATTGAGGAGATTGTGGCCAACTCAAATGAGGGTAATGATGCCGAAGGAGCTAATGGTGAAGAAAGTGGGCCGAACACAATGTATAACATTGATGAAGAAGATGCCATCTATGATGGATGGCAAGTGTATCACGAGGAAGACATTAAATAGGATAAATTTGAATTGCATGATTATGATGAGGATGTCTACATTGTAGGAGGAGATGATGACATTTGGTATGGAAATGGTCAAAATGCGATTGCCGTAAGTACGGAAGGTGGAAGAGGTTCACATCCGAACTTAAATAAAGTGACGAACATTGACATGGCTGAAAGAAAGTAGTAAGAAATATTAAATCATTATTATTATCTATTTATTTGCTAATTTATCAATGTGCAGTAAATTTGTAGTGGTGTTAAATGTAGGGATGATGAAGTTCCAACAAGAGCAAATAGAACAATGTCACTCATAAATGATGGAGATGGTGGTGGGAGGGGGAAAGCACCATCATCATGTAGGAATTTTGGGAAAACTTTGGCACCAGAACAACTTTGAAGGTCATATCATATCTTACGTAGTCAGTTAGCTGATTATACCAAACTTATAACTGTTTGTCTCATTCTAATACCAATATAAATATAATCGTTCAGTAGATTAGATGTGGAGGTGTGTGTGAATGAATAGCACATGGCTGTGGAGGTTGATTTGTATGACTATGGTAAAAACCTAAAGGTAGTTCTACTTGGCCAAGAGTTTATATATAAGGATTCTTTGAAGCTACATGTACACAAGTATGCTATGCACAACAACTGTGAGTTCAAGGTAAAATATTCAAATAAATCTTGATTCACAGTTGTGTGCAATGTGTCGGTATGCCCATGGAGGTTACATGCTACGATAACTAATGGGTGTAGTATCATCAAAGTGAAAGCTATGAACAATGTTCATACATGTGTGAAACCAATATTTGGAAGAGATCATAAATAAGCAAAAGTGGGTATTATTGCTGACTCAGTGGTGAAAAGACTTAGCCAACATGTTGCTTATACTATAAAGGATATTTAAGTTGATGTCAATTTGGAATATGGAGTGAAGATGAATTATTCGAAGGCATATAGGTTGAAGGTTGCGGCGTTTAACAAGTTAAGAGGATCATATGAGTCATCATATGCCGAGTTGGCTGCTTACTTATATGAGTTGGAGAAGGCAAATCTAGGCACCTCAACTGCTCTCTAGTACGACTCATCGGATTTGACCTTCGAGAGATGCTTTGTTTCCTTTGGAGCAGCCATAGAGAACTTCAAGAAGTATATGTGACGAATTATATGTATAGATGGCACTTTCTTGAAAGGAACGTACAAAGGGACTTTATTTGTGATATCTACTTTGGATAGTGGGAACCATATATACCCAATTGCTTGTGCTATTGGAGAAGGAGAGAATAATGATGCATGGGGCTGGGTCCTTGCACATTTGGAAACCCGCTTTGGTTATTTGGAGGGCCTAGTGATACTTTTTGATCAACATAAATTAATCACATCATAAGTAGCTCAAATGTTTTCGTATGCCGCACATAGATATTGTGCATTTCACATATCTTAAAACATGTTTGCACATTTCAAAGACGGAGGTTTGAACAGTAACTTCTTTAGGGCGGCAAAAGCTTTTAGGACGGAGACATATACGGAAGAAATGACTATCATTGAGGAGAAAAACCCCGAGGCCTACAAGTGGTTAACGAGAATTGATAAGTCACGGTGGGTTAGTACTTACTTTCTATTGTCTAGGTATAATATAGCCACATCCAACCCATGTGAAGTCTTCAATGGAATGCTCAGGGAGCAGCGACACTTCCTCATTGTCATGATCATTGAAGCCATCCATTTGAAGGCTCAAGAGATGTGGTACATGCATAAATTGGAGGCACAACATTGGAAGGGCTACTTGACGAAATATGCCGAATACAAGATTGAGAAGTGTAATGAAGTAGCTAGAGGTATGATGCGTTATGCCATAAGTGGCCATGAGGTCTTAACTAGGTCCGAAAGAGGGGATGATCAAGTTGACCTTATCGCAAAGACTTGTACATGTAGAAAGTTTCGACAAATAGAGTTGCATTGTGAACATGCATTGGCAGCATGTGGCCACAAAAGACTAAATTATGTTGACTATTGCTCCCCGTTCTATACAACAAAAACTTATAGGCAAATCTATAGCTAGGGAGTATATCCAATCCTCGAACATAAAAGATGGGAGACTCCTGAAGATGTGAAGAGCCTTAAGTTGAGGCCTCCCAAGGAGAAGGCACAATCGGGCCAGATAAAGAAGAAGTGGATTCTCTCTCGAGGTGAAGAAAAAAGGAGAGTACAATGTCGTAAGTGCAAACAATATGGTCACTATCACAATACTTGTACTGCGGTAATTGGAGAGAACCTAGTCGGGGGCCCTACTCCTCATCCATCCACAGCTACACCCCCTGCTTCTCTTAGCCTGTCCCCATCACCAACTCATGCTAACCAAAAGTTGTCAACATCTACACAAGTCCCACATCTAGTTGATAAGGTGGAAGTTAAAGAAATGAGAAAGAAGTGTCAGATATGTCCAATCCAGTTGAAGATCAGCCCTATAACACTAAAGGGGAAGAGAAAGAAGAAAATGAGACAAGTGGTTGAGCTTAATGCATGTACACTTGAGGATAAATTGTGCAAGTGAACAATCTCAGTGGACAAAGTCTTACCATTGTACTATGCTAGACCTTTATTTTGGATTAGAGCACAGTATTTTGGCAAATCAACTAGAAATTCTAGGTGCACATACTTCAATTCTCAACATCTTTCTGTTGTCTAAGTTGTTATCTTTTGACAAATTGTTCTTGAACATGTAATGTAATGCACAAAGAGGACGAGTTTAATGGTGCAATGTTGTGTAATTATGCAATCAAGTAGAACACACTTTTGATATAAATAAACTTAACAACCATATGCAAATGGATGATTTAACCACAGTTGATGAAATCATTTAGCATATTCAAGGATGTGGATTTCTATGTGAAGCTAGGTATAAAATGATTTTTGAGCTCTTGTAATGGACTTGTTGTCGCGGTGTATGTGTGTTTGAAGTTTCTCATATCTATGGTGTTTTTTAGTGATATGTCTTGAAGCAGCCAGTGATGAGTTTTTGTAGTCTTCTTTGTATAATATAGCTATAGGAGGCTTTCAACTTTCCGACATTATCATTTATATTTGGATTTAAGTATTCAATGTTTTGCCACTTATCAATGACAAATCTTTAACTGCTCAACGTACTTCATTCTTGTACATGCTAAATTTCATTCAAATCTAACTAATGAGGAACAATATCTCAATCCTATCTTGCCATCAAATACCGCAATGACCCCTGGCCATTATCATCTACAATTTCGGTCCTTATCAGACCAACTTCATTCAAAGAATGTTGATATCTCACCATTCAACATCAGCCAAAAACTTACAAAAACCATTAAATTAATATAGTCAAGCACCAACACAAATATATTCAAGATTCAATCACCATTAAACAAACTGATTTGCCCCCATAAATTATTCCTATAAACAAATAGTCAAATACACACCAATCACATAGTCAAGGACCAACACCATAAAGTTAAGCCACATCTACTGAAAAGAAAATCGCTGTTACATGGAATTTTGCAGAATGTGGTATGCAACCTATTGTGAACTGATGTCCACAATGGCCCGGGAACCCGGTAATGGGAAGGGAGTGGTGCAGGAAGGCCGGGAAAGGGGAGAAGGAGCAGCATGGCCTCCGGACAGGAGGGAGAGCAGGGAAGGAGAGAAGAGGATTAGAGAGACAATAATTCATTCATTCCATAATCCCAATTAGGGCGTTGCCCTTACATTTAAATAGACTAGCTAAGTGGGCTCACTAACAAGAACCTAAGGCCCATTAGCATAATTAAAACAAACCACCAATACCCTAATTAATCTATTGACTTAATTACCCTTATTACATAATTAAAATCTTAATTACCCTAGTATGTGGCCCCAATGGTAGCCCCTAGGACGTTCACAACATTCTACCACCATATAAAACTCCAAGCATTGGGCCCACCATAGGTCCGCTGTGAACAGCCAGTCCAGAACCATGGGTGAGACACATAGAATGATGGAGATAGTGGGTCACTACACAAAAGCAGTCATGTATAAGCTAGCGCATGATAGAAGTGCAGTTAATTGAACCCAAGGGCAATGTATAACTGTGGTGGGTAGAGAAGGAAGATGAAGGAGGTGGCAAAGCAAAGGAACATCTCAACTTGTTGGGTGCACGACAACGTGGAGTGCTTGCACAGGTCACCAACAAGCGGGATCACCATAGGGGCTATAGGGCACCCCCAAGACTGCCCACAGAGGGCATTAGACAACAGTAGTAATAGGGTCAAATAAGTGTAGCAATCGATTAGAGATGATGGTGTAGGGAAAGCCATCGACCAACGTGAAGTAGGCAGATGCATGGAGCATGAACTTGGACCTGGCCTTCTATGAGGCACCAAGTATGGGCTTTGTCTTATTATACTTGAAACCGGACCCAACCAGGCCCATTTCATCTGAAAGCAGCAGTGTGCAAAGTGTAATTGAGGACTTGCAACTGGTTCATGACCATGTGGATAAGTAGGATGGGTGCGTGCATGTCCCAAACTAATCTGTGCATTAGTGGAACATTTAGGCAGCTGGCATAGAAGGGCTGCATAAGGCAATCTCCCGAAGAGGCTTCGGTCCGTCACCAACTGCCGATGGAGCATCAGTGAAATTAGATCCAAATGGGAAGGGAAATCCCATGTGGTTAGGACTTCTAGAGCAAGCCCGATGGAAAGGAGCATGATGCCTCTAGCCCAAGAGATCTACAGCGGACTGCCAGAACAATCTTGTGGAATCATGCAAGATTTTCTCCACAACGACCGACATTTTCTCTAGCCAGGGAAAATAGATCTAGAAAATCCCATGTGATTAGAGAGGCATCATCTCCAACAAGGAAAAACCGCTGGCCTGGAGATTACGACGGTGAATGCTCATCTGGTGCTACTACAGTGGCTACAACGGTGGCAGAGGTGAATGGGTGGAGGAGGAGGTAACCTCCCTTGTTTTTGACAATAAAATAGGAAGTTTGGGGCATGTTCGCCATTGACGTCTTGAGTGGCAACTAGAGTGCAAGCCTCTCTGGTGGTAAGAGGGCGGGGCCAAGGAGGCAGCTTTGTCTATGGTGACCAAGTTTGATGTCTGGCGTGCTCCCCAGAAGCACCTCTTCCTTTATCGAACAAGGAAATCCAATGAGTTAGAGGACATTCTGGCTACTATGGCTAGAGTCACATATTGATTTGCACTCACTGGTGAGAGACCCACAGTTGAAGCCTGCCCCAGAGAAAAACCAACCCAACTAGATGCCGGCGGGGCCGATTCCAACCCTTGGGGTCTCCAGTGCCAGATCTATCCCAGGTGACTGGCTATGTTGTGATTCTGGGACACCCTGTTGAACGACCTGGCGTGCACTCTCAATCACCAAAAGTAGATTGCTGCAGGAGTGGCTCAAGTTGAGGATAGGAACATTGGATGCCATGGAATCGTCGGAGTCAAGGCCTCCACAACTTGAACCCGATCATCCCCTGCTTTCCCCTGTGCTCACTAGAGGTTCTACCCTACGAAGGAATCGTTGTCCTCTAGAATAAAATCGGAGCTCAGGTTGGTGGTGCTGTTAACGGTGAGATTCTCCGGCCCAATCCTCTCTGGTATGCTAGACATCCAGTAGAAATCCATGTCCACAATTGGGCCTTTGGTAGGAGCCACTATCGAGTTTTGCCTACCCCGGAAGGCGATGGTCTTGGAAATAGCCCTCTTGATCGTCTGACTCAGGGATGCCTTCCTAAACTAGGGCTGGCAACAGTGGAAGCCATATCCATTGTGTGAGCGGCTCCTCTGACATGGACTGGACATGAACCCTCTCTCCATTGTACCCAATAGAAGAATCCCAGCGCTAATGATGGGACCAGAGTTGGTGTGCATCGCAAAACGGGGAATGGAGTGGAGGGGAATGCTTGGTGATTGGCTGGTCATTGTGCAGAGGTGGTGGATCTGTTGATGGTGGTGACCATGCTAGATTGGTTGCTGCAGATCGGTTGATAAAGTGAAGGCAATGATTCTAAAAATTGATTGCTCTGATACCAATGTTGTGAACCGATGTCCACAATGGCCTGGGAGCCCAGTAATGAGAAGGGAGTGGCGCAGGAAGGCCAGGAAAGGGGAGAAGGAGCGACATGGCTGCTGGATAGGAGGTAGAGCAGGGAAGGAGAGAAGAGGATTAGAGAGACAATAATTCATTCATTCCCTAATCCCGATTAGGGCGTAGCCCTTCAATTTAAATAGACTAGCTAAGTGGGCTCACTAACAAGAACCTAAGGCCCATTAGCATAATTAAAATAAACCACTAATATGCTAATTAATCTATTGACCTAATTGCCCTTATTACATAATTAAAACCCTAATTACCCTAGCACGTGGCCCCAGTGGTGCCCCGAGGATGTTCACAACCCATGCTCATGATGCGCAAGTCCTCTCTGGTAAAGCTAAATCGGTACCCATGTGATAGGTACCTCATATAAATCCATATTTAGACACCTAATCATTTTTATTGATTTGTTGTGGGTGTCTAGTTATCTCTCTCACCGGGAGACACAAGGTAGTAGTTGCTTCATATCCTAACTTCAACAAAACTATTGGCAAAACATGTCTGAGTATCACCAATTTCTTGTAGTACTGCTCTACCTCATTGCTAGAGTAATATGGGTCTATTATGTATAAGACATCCTTCCTCAAGTCAAGTATAATGAGAGTCCAGTGCTTACCATTTACATGAAGAGGGAAGTGGTGGACCTCATATTCCCAGAAGTCTTTTTCATTCACCTTTAGCAACTTCAACATGTTATTGGAACTTTTGTTCATGCTTTTGCAACGGTGGCCTTGGAGACATTTGCTTCCTTTTCCTTCGTCGATACGTATAGGCTGAGGAGCGGAGATGCATCCATCCTCACAAGCTCCTGTTGAATTAGAAATAGACATCAGTCAAGTAGTTGGCAGTTAAATATAATATTAAAAACAAATGAAGACCTACCATAAAATGGACAAGATGGAAGGCTTGCTTAGTAGTTGGGTTACAAAGTGCCTTCTTCCACAAAGCCAACACATACGCATCAATATGCTAGATCAAAGTAAGCGAAAATCGAATGAGTATCATATTTAATATCTATAAAAATTAGAATAACGATTATTGTGTACAACACAACGAACTACTAATACAACTCAAATTCACACATACATTATCCCAAAGCCACCTATGCTACTGCATAATGGACCGTATAAACTCGGATGTCAACTGGATTCCACCAATTGCCGGCCAGCTAATCAATAATGAATGTCATGATTGTCAACACATATTTATGTAAATGAAATTGATCAATATGAAATGAAATGTGTATCAAACCTAATACTATACTATGAACTCACTTAGATTTCCAACCCTTCTTGAGGCTCTTTCAAAGGATTGTATTTTCTTCCGCTGTTAGGGAATGGGATTTAGGACATGCCAACTCCAGCAAGGCTATCTCTAAGAGTGCCACGAGTCCACATATCTTGCTTCTATGGATTTCTTTCCCTGCTAGAGTTTGTCCCTTAGGTGGGATGGCAGTAGCTGAATCTCCTCCATCTTCAATTTGATCCAGTAAATGGTTTGCCATTTCAATGTTTGCCTGCCCATCTTCTTCTCCCTTGCAGTGAACATCGCCGTCGTTTAAGGGCCTGCCAGCAGTATCTTCCTCTTCAACATCACTTAGGCCCCTCACCAATCTCCTCTTGCTTCTCCTTGGTGCCGTATAAGGGGTCTTTACATATTTGTTGGTAGTCCTCTTCCTACCTTGGACATCAGGGGGCACAACCTCTTTGACTTTTGGGGCATCACTCCCAATGTCGACCCCTACCTCCCCAACATCCACACTAGTTGCACCATCAAATGGGTGAATTTCATATGTGATGATTTCCTTTGAAGACATGCATGTATGAGTAGAAGTGTAAATCAAAATATAACAATATTAGGATAATGTGGGATAATTAAGAAAGAAAAGTATAACATTTAGGCAAGAAAAATATGTCCTTCATATGACAAAAGTTTGCATTCACTAACTTGCCGACAAGATGATTCATTGATGGGGTTTTGATGGGCTTCATCTTCATCAACAAAATCATCTCCAACATCCTCCCTTCCTGGTCAATATTAAATATTGTGAATCTTAGTATGATTATTGTGGAATTATAAGAATAATAAAACTTAACAGTAGTAAGAAGTCATAATAATTAATATAATATAGTAAACCTCAAATGGGTCAGCTGACCTCCCATTCATGGACAACAAAGTTGAAACATCTTGAGACAATTTGTCTACCTTGGCCTCCAACCGATCAAATGCAACCACCTTTAGTTGAATGAGGTCAATTGTGCCAACAAGCTTGACTAATGTGTCCTTCATCCTGTCCAATTGGCTATGCATATTTTGTCCCATTGCAGCATGTGGTTGTCCACTACCATGTTGTGGCACCTCATCAACAAAAGAAACAATTGATGCATTAGCTCTTTGAGGCTCCTCTCCATATATACTTCTACATGTTCCTTTGCCCCTTGCTGGGCACCACCAACTAGGACATCAGATTTATAAAAAATTATCTGGTCCCCCTTAAGAAAATTCTTTAGCCCTTTGGCTAATTAGACAATCTCCTCATCAGACTCAGCTTAGGTCAACTCTAAGCGCCTGTGCACCAACACCTAAAAGTCAAAATATTTTTATTATTAGCCATCATATATGTCGTTTGTAAATTAGAAGTCATAGTAAGATGACAAATGACAATATATTACCTTCTCCCCTCCGAAAAAGGCTTTGTCAATTGCATTATAACTGGGCTTCTTATAGTTAGCCCAATTCAGCAATCTAGGATAAACATCCTATACACGTCTCACACATAAGTCAACCAGCAGAGGAATCCTTTCCATAGCCCAAACCTGCATATTCAAACCATGGACATAAATGTCATAATATCTTAGGAAGCATATTACATTATATCCTCAATCAAATTACCCAAACAACATACCAACAGTGTTGGTACAAATCTTTGCACAATGTAAGTGGTTTTGGTTAGGGCCTTCCTTGCTTCCTCCAAGACATGGTGGGTGTCCCAATATGCAATGTTACCCCAAGGATATGAATCAAACTCCTCCACATCATCAGCAAACAAAACAACCCTCCGGTCCACCTTATGCTCCCACCCTCTACCCACAATGAAAGAAGCCAAAACCAGTATGCGGGCCAACTTCACTATGTCATCATCACTTTTGCTTATGATGATCTTCTAGTGTATCTGCTCCTTTGTTATGTGAAGCTTCTCTTTGCTGAACACCTTACAAAGTAGGGAGTCCTTTCGTAAAACTTTTGGCAGTGTTGGGAGGGATGGGAGCATATTAGCCATACACAGACTGGTTACTTCGGCAAATTTGGTGGGAGACAACTTCATCGAATAGGCTTCTGCCACTTGAAACCTATACTCTCCTTGATGCATTTTTATTATGTGGTGCAAGGCTTGAAGGGGGAACATGAACTTCTCTATGTCTAACTGCAAGTATTTTTTGAAACATGAACCTTCAAAGAGTGTTGTCTATCGTCTATGCTTATTGAAATGGTCTTTCAACCTCCTTATGTAAGCATAGGTTGATTTGGGTTGAGGATCACCCTCATGGGCTCTACCCTTATCATCATCCATTGGCTTTAAGATCACTGAGGCATTACTTGGTATCTTCACCCTGCAATGTTTGACAATTCCATTTTGCAAATGTGTTATACTTTATAATAACCATCTATGCAAATATATGGTAATATACATAACACACACAACACGTTCATACCAATCAGAGGAAGTAATTTTCACATCAAGCTAAGCATGGTCATAATTTGGCATGTAACTGACATGTACCACATACCTATAGGCTAATATTTATGTAACTAGCTCCTATTTTGCATCACACAAATAGAATTTGTAGTATATCAAATGCATGCACACTAAGCACCAAACACACAATATAAGTTTGAGAATATAACTTACATACACTCTTCAAAAAATCCTTATCTACCCTTATGTAAACCTCACCTGATCAAATTAACTTACCACACAATGTAATATTAGTCAAACAAAAAAAATCAAGTCTAATGCCCTATCAATTAACTTTGTAAAAACGTTATATCATATGCCATAGAGTAGCCTACTATCAGTTCATCTGCCTATATATAGACCTAACTATATCAAATCTAATGCCATCACAATGTACTTTGCAAAAAAAAGACACCTAAAGTCTACCAGTCAACTGTTAGGCCCATCAGTTAACGTGGTCTATAGCATATACAATTGCTTAAATGGTCTAGCCTTGTTTTTCATCATATCACATGAGCAGTACTCGTGAACAATATTGCTATAGTAAAATTGGCTTAAAATATATTTTCTCTCTACCCCCTTGTTTTGGACATGAATTTCCTCTAGTTATACTCATTAACCTCCTAATCCATCAATAATAAGGACATTTTTCTTCTCATAATCCGACCTATTAGAGAGAATCCTTTCTTTTTAGTTCAATTTGTTTTGTTTTATGCTCTATTTCCTAATCATGTTAGAGTTCCTTGCATGTCACAACTCTATCTAATAAATCCTTTAGTTTGTTAGTTTTAGTTTACACGTGTAAAATTTGATTCTTTTATGTTTTATAGGTAAGACATGCTTTTCAAGGCCTTTAGACGACGTGTTAAACTATTCATAACACTCTTGGCATGATTACAAGTGATTTGGACAGCTTTCCTAAGTTACAAAAATATTGGAAATAGATATGGACGCAAAGAAAATAGCTTAATGAATAGAATAGAAAGTTGGATGAAAACTTGGATAGTCTAGTGAACAATAGTCATCTTCCCAAACAAGAATTTGGACAGTTTGGATAGATTCGTTAAGCAATTAGGAAAAATGATGACACCGAAGTCTAAAGAGTCTATAATCACAAAAAATGATTTAGGGGTTTTGTTCCTAACTTATTTCTAGACAGGAGGGTGGTTTCAAAATTTATTTTTGGCACCTTGGAGAGGTCAAAATTTGGAGTTGACAGTGACAAGGGGTTTTGAGCTTTCAGATTGATTCAAATACATGCCTAAATTACTAATATCACCCAAATTTGCTAATAATTAAACTAAAACTACTAATTTCTATCCTAACACTAATAAATTATAATTAACCATAAATTAACCTAATCCTATACTAGCAAATAAGGTAAAAAGAGTATAAAATGAATAAAATCCCTGTATATCAAAATGTGGCATGCCAACCTACTGATTTGTGGGTGGAGACTAGAGAAATTGTCCATATTTGTATTGGTATTTCTACTTTTTCTTCATATCAAGAAGTATTGTGATGATAGGAAATTCCTCAGTGGCACAAGTATATGGAGAAGGATGAGTGGCATTTCATTTTACATTGGGAAACACTTTGACACTTAGATGCTTGGAAGAACCATGTTAGTGTAGTGCTTCCGAATCAAGAGGGGTTTTAGTTAGTATTTGAGCCAAACAGAGTTGTAATTTCCAAGCATGGTATGTTTGTTGGAAAAGGTTGTGTGTAATGGCTTGTTTAATTTAATGTAATTTTTTGTAATGACTCTTCTATGAATATTATGGATTCTATGTTATTGAATGTTGAATGTCATGACATGTGACATATGAGGCTTAGACATATGAATTTACAAACTATTAAGAGGATGTGAATCTTGACTTGATATCAAAGTTAAATATAGAGATTCCTGATAGATGTGAGATTTGTGTTCAAGCTAAGCAACCTACAGAACTGTATAAATCTAGTCATCATACTTCATCACTCTTAGATGCCATTCATATTGATAAATGTGAAATGGATGGTAATGTGACAAGTGGAGGTAATAAATATTTTATAAAACAATTTTTCAAAATTTTGCCATATTTTTGTGAGGGTAAATATATAGTGCCCCTAGTTCAAAACATCTATTTAGAATTACGAGATCTATGCCCTTGTGTTGCAAAAATTTCAAAGGTACTATGTTAACAAAAGTACAAAATCCCTATATTCTAGCATATAAGGGAAAACATAAAAACCATAAGGCTGAGAGTTTAATACCTGTGTCCATCTAAGTGGATCACTAGATTGCACCTAACCCTAGTACTTATTAAAGTCAAGAATCAAGAGTTCTAGCCTCTTTGTGTAGGAATTTCATACATAGCAGAAATAACTAATCAACCTTAAGCATATATCATGACTATTCTATCAATCAAACATCAAACCACAATCATGTAAATTCACATATTAAATTTTACATAAAAAACCCCAACTAGGGTGAAAAATTGACAACTACTCTTAGTTGAATCAATACACTAGCAAGGAAAACTTTTTACATAAACCAACAAACCACCAATCTCTTTAGAAGACTAAAAAATAACACCTTATTTAGTTCTCCTCCTTTTGTTGTTAGCCTTTAAGGCTTCTCCTCTAAGTCTTGAAGCTTTCTCCCTCCTTGTTTTTCTTTGTCTTCTTCTAGTCTTCTTAATCAAACTACTCTTGATTATTGATTTAGCTTTGAATCTCTTCACTCACTTATTGAAGACTTAGCTAACACTCTCCTCAACTTTGTGTGTGAAAAATAATTTTTGTCGCGTCTCTCTTATGATTCAATAACCTTTAAAGTTATTCACTCAAGAACAATAATGGTTTTGATGGAAAACTAAAGTAATAGGACTCTTCCTTTTTCTTCTCTCAAAATCTAGGTTTTCTTCTCTTCAATTATGTGTTTACCTAGTCTTTATATAGGTCAATAAGACGGTTTAGGTAATAAAGTTCTGTATGGAATGGTCTCTTTTCTAAAATGCTTAAACTAGGAAATTTTAATACAATCGATCAGTTCCAACAATGATCAATTGATCGTTATTTCATTTTGTATGAATTCATCAAGTGATCAATCTCTCTTTTATATCAATTGATTGAAAACTTCTCATCCAAAAATTACAAATATAGTTCCTAGTATCGATCAATACTTGCGGTATGCTCATCAGTAACTGATCGATAAAGAAGATATTTTTCAATTTTTTCTTATTTTTTCAAAACTTTTAAAATCACTTTAAATAATTATTCGTAATCCAAATCAAGTGTTTTGTGTACGTAAGTGTATAAAATTAAACATTTTATCTATAGCACTCAACATAGTCTTCACTCTTGATCTTTCATAACACGTCTGCTCTTATTTTTCAAGTCCTTCTATTTCAGATCTAACTTAACCAAAACAACATCTAGTCATAATCCTAAGACTAAACCGTACATGAAGTTTTGACAATGTTTTGATTATCAAAATCAGCCAATTACATCACATATGCTTCGTATGTTCTAGTAATCTCCCCCTACATCTTTTTCACGACAAAACAATACAAGTATGAAAATAAAAAATATCAAAACTATTAACTCAATGCATTGCTTTGACTTCCATAAGGCTTGACCTTAGTGACAAAGTTTGGGTATAAAATACATATAAAATGCGTTCTTCACATTTTTTCCTTCCTAGCATAGTATACGACATTTTCTATGCATGTTTTAAAAAAAATGCTTACTAAACATTTAGTATGTGTACCATACATTTTATATGCATTTCAAAATTGCGTCCAAAGTTTTGAATTGAGCCCACTTCTACAATACTGCAACCTAGTCCAATTGCCTATGTGCTATGCAGTGTGCCTGCCTTACCAATTCATCATTCCAAAAGGGCTCTAGTCACTTGACACTAGTGCCAATGACTGTTGCTCCCCCTTTGGTCCTCCATCTAATCTCCTTAGCTGTTCTAGAAGGGCTCAACTCTGGCTTAGTTGTGACCAGTACCGAACTTTGACGTTCACCCCTCTAGTTCTCCATCTAATCTACGTAGCTACTCCAAACGGGCTCCACAGTCAACACTGGCTGAGATTGTCGCCCCCATAGTCCCACCTCTTACATTCTCAAACTCTCAAAGACAACCCCATTAAGTAAGTCTTGAATGAGCTTTTTCTTTTTACACTTTCTTCTGTAGGTTCATTTTTTTCTTTGTGTGTTGTTTTTCCTTTGAAGATGGACACTTTGATGGATTGTTGTTATGATTAGCCAATGTGGTGTAATTTAAGTGATGGTTTTGTATGGATGATATTGTAGAGTTGCAATGTTCAATTTGTACTTTTTTTTAAAAATCATCTTTACTTCAATATTTTCAATTATTGAAAAGCTATTTGATGAACTAAAATAATGTTCAATTAAATATTTTAAAATCTTGAATTAAAACCCTATTTTGTATTAATTCACTACTTATTTGGGTCATTTATATTTTGAATAGGTGAGTTGGACCTCCATTGTATTTATATGCTCAAATAGGTTTCGATAGGTTCCAAGTGGAAGAGGAAGTAAAGGTGAACTACCTAAAGACATTTAAGGGTCAAGAATGAGCTCTTAATGGTCCAAACATGCATGAAATGGTTGAACATAACCTTGTGAGCCCATTGGATTTCAGATTTGCATTAAGAGAACCAAATTTCTGAAGAAGCTGATTTGGAGAGATTGATATAGCCTTAGTATGTCTATCATATCCTTTTATATAAAATTCTTATTGATATGTTTCTAGTGGCATTAAAAAGAAGACTTTCGTGGCTACAATTACTATTTTAGGAATCAATTCATAATTCTGAAGATATATGGGTCAAATTTAATATTGAAAGGGACAATTAGTCAATTAACCCGAGTTAAACACATGAAGGATCTTTTCACAGTTGTGATTGATACACATAAAGAAAGATAATGAGACTTATTGGATAATTAAAGTAAGACTAAAAGATACTTATTTATTAAATAAATTATTAATTTATTTGATTGATTTAGAATATAATTATTATCAAAGAAGTAACAATCAAGTAATCAATTAAGAAGCAATCAAGGGATATGATTGGACCTTCCCCTTTGAAGCAACCCCTTCTACTCTTATAAAAAGAGGGGTGGATGTGGGAGAGACATCATACCCTCCTCTTTGGAGCTCTCTTCTCCTAGTTTTCTCTTATTTTGTAGTTTTGATTTTTAAGTTTTATTGTAACAACTTTCTAAGCAGTCTAGTTAAGGCTAGAGGTGATTTGTAACAATTTAATGAAGTTATATTAATGTTTCATAAATGATTTCAAGTAAGTATTAGTTATTTGAAATGATGTTTATTTAATATTGTTATTCTTCTTTTATCTTTGTGATATTAATACATAAGATGTTTGAAGGCTCTCCTTCTTGATCTTTTATAGTTTTGATACATAGAACTCTTGAAGAAATTTTTTTTACTTCATCTATCTAAAGTATTTCTTATTTTTATTTTTGATTTTACTATTTAGATCTTCTAGTTAGATAGAATCTTCATTCAATTCTAAGTAAGATAATATGACACATGAAGAACATCGCTATATGTTACAATGACCCTCAATTCCTTAGGATTTTATCTTATTGATTTCTTAACTCCTTATTACCTCAATATTTTTCTACTCTTTTTCTCTTAATTTTTCTTTATTCCTCTTATTTTGTAATCATTGCCATAGTCATACAAAGGCAATCCTTGTGGATTTGACCTTGCAAGACTTTAATCATTTGGGCAAATAAAATAATCCTAAGCTTTGGCTCAATTTAATAAATTAATAGTTTAGGTGTAACAAGTTTTTAGCGCCCTTACTGGTGATTGCAACGTGTGACAATAACGTTGGTTACAAAATATTCTCCCTATTTATTTTTTTCTTGTTTTTTTTGTTGAAAGTGAGAGTAGTGGGAAGAAAAATCATTAAAGAAGTTCAACGAGAAAGATCTCTTGGACTTGTCATTTCTTAAAGAATTAAAGAAGACAACTTAAGGCATTCCAGGTAGTTTCATTCCACTTCCTTTACATCAATTCTTTTAGTTCTCAAACTTTTTTTTTAGAATTGCATTCTTTAGTTATCAAGTTTGAATTGCAAGCTTTACTTTAGTTAATTTATAGATCATATTTCTTTTAATTTTACTTGTTGATTCTTTTGTTTTAGATCTTTCTAAAAAAAGTTTCTTCTTTTATGTGCTCATGGCTACATGACCAAAGTGGTCGTTTAAAAAGTGTTGATATTCCTCTTAATATTTTTGAGTTTTATTTTTCTTTGAACACTATGGATGATGGTACAAGTAATAATGGTTTTAATAAAGTGCAAAATAATCAACAAGTTAAAACCTTGCGCGATTATTTGTAACCAACTAGATCAAGTTGTCCATCTTGCAGGATTTTTTTTCAACCAATAATGGTTTTTAATCTCAAGACGGGAGTAATTCAATTACTACCCAAATTTCATAGCTTAGATTTAAAAGACTCATATTGGCATTTAAAAGAGCTTGAAGAGGTTTGTGCAACCTTACCAAACCAAAATATTTCTGATGATGTTATTAGATTAAAACTCTTTCCAAATTCTTTAAAAGAAAAGGCAAAAAAATTGGTTGAATTCTTTTAAGCCAAGATTCATTGGAATATGACAAGAAATGCAAAGAGAATTTTTGAAAAAGTTTTTCTCCATTCATAGAACTAATACACTTAGAAAGAATATCATAAATTTTTCACAAAAAGAAAATGAGACTTTCTTTCAATGTTGGGAAAGATTGAAGGAACTTTAGTTGTTGTGCACACATCATGGATATGAAACATGACATATAATTAGTTTCTTTTATAATGACTTAAGATTTCAAATGAGGCAATTTGTTGAAATGATGTGTAATGAAGAGTTTTTGAGTAAAGAACCTGAGGAAGCATGCGATTATTTTTGATGTATTAGCTAAAAATGCCCAATCATGGGAAGATTCTAATAAATTTGAAAGTACTAATATAACAAAATATTTTGTGACAACTAAGGGGTCATTTACCTTCTTAAAAGAGGATGATATGAAAGCCAAAATTGCAAGTTTAATTAGAAAGGTTGAGGCTACAAAAATTAATGAGGAAAATATGTCTAAAGCTTCTAAAAAAGAACAAGGTATTTGTAGTATATGTGACAGTGATGGACAACAAACATAGGATTGTCCAGCAATCCCTGCTTTTTCAGAGGTGTTGCATACTCAAGCAAATACTATGAATACTTACAAAAGGCTTTTCTCTTTTTCTTATTCTAAAATTTACACTCTTAATTGGAGAAATAATCCTAATTTTAGTTGGAGAAATGAGTCTAAAAAAACTCATTCTTCTTCAACTAATGTTTCTCCACATAAAAAGACTTATGAAGAAACATTGCAAACATTCGTGCTAAGTCAATCAATAATCAACAACCAAATAATGCAAGCCATCAATGACTTGAAGACTTCTATCACTTAGTTGACCACAACTATGAGTACTCAAGAAAAAGGTAAGTTTCCTTCTCAACCTCAACTAAATCCTAAAGGTCAATTTGTAATTGAAAATTAGAATACATCAAGTTCACAAAAGGAGCATGCTAAGTCTATCACCACTATGAGAAGTGGAAAAGTCATTAACAAAGACATTCCAAAGAAGGTTGTTGAACCCAATGAGTGTAATGCCCTTAATATTTCCTACAATTTATTGTAATTTTTCTGCTATTTCTGATCATTTTTGGCAAAAACATATAATGCTTCGGCATATTTGGCCTCAGTAATTGTACCCGCAGTCGGGTATGGGGTTCAGTCATAGGCCATGGGCTTGGATGCGTGCATATGACGCGAAAAATCGATAAAGAATGTATTATAGAAGTTAACAGAGAGAAAAAGGAAAAGAAAAAAAAAGAAGAGAACAGGCTCGGGCTCGGCCGAGCCTGATCCAGACATTTCTGGAAGAGAACAGTGAACACCACCCCCCCTCTCATCTATTCCAGCCGGAGGAGCACCACCGGCAGGCTGCCAACCAACCTCAGCCTGATGACGGCCATGTCGCCTCCTCGACACCGCCCCAGCCCGATTCGCAGCCTTGTGAGCTCTTCCCCGGTTTGTCCTCTCTCTGTGTTTTGTATCATTCCGTCGTCGCCATGGGCCAGCAAGGCCTGGCCGGCCAGCCATGGCCTCACCTCGTGCCAGTGTTGGCAGGAGGCCACCCCTCCCGGCCTAGTGGGCCTCCACTCCGTCGCCCTGTCCCTATTTCCGCATTTGCCCTATTTTTTCCGCCCCTTTGGTCTCTGATTCCGCTACCGCCGTTAGCAGATGAGGGCCGGCCAACGGCCCATAGCTCCACCCCGGCCCGGTGATGGCGATGGGACACCTCTCCCGGCCCCACTTGGTCCCCTCCTCCGCCCCACTCCATTTTCCCTCTCTGCTCTATTTCTGCCGATGCACTATTTTGGTTAAACAGTAGCCGCCGATGGTGAGCCAGGCCCGACCTGACCTCCCTCTAGCCTCATCTTGGTCCGGTGATGATGATGGGCCACCCCACCATGCCTGGTTCCTCCTCCTCACCCTCCATTCTTCCTCTGTTTGGTCCGAACACCCCTTTGTTTCGTTTGTTTGGGACTGCCGGCGCTAGAAGTTACTGCCTTTTGCCGAAGACGGCTCCGCCCATCATCTGTCCGGCTAGCCACAAGCCGGTGACCTCATGGTTAGCCCCCAACCAGCTTTGCCACCCCCATGGCTGCTCCACCCTTACTGGGTTCTCCCGGCCAGTCCCTCATCTTCTCTATTTTTGGCCGTGTCTAGGTTCACTAGCTGCCATCGGTAGCCGGATGCTGGACTTGACCCACCACACCTTTGTTCGGCTTCTCTCTGGCCTGGCAACAATGGTGGATGTTTCCACCCAACCTGGCAGGAATTCAAAATTCCTAATAGCAGACTTATTCACTCGTCCCATCCATTCCATTGGAACGAGATCTGTTGCTCATTTGTTGATGTGCTCGTCCACAAAACCCGAGCCTTTGCCTTACTATAGTTTGATTCTCCAATGAGCTGACGAAAATTGTCATCTGCCATTTGGCTCCACCTTGGACAGGCGATGATGACATGACCGCTCCGGCCTAGACAGTTGGCCCTATCTACCCCATCTTAGCCACTGCCCGAAATGGGCTGCTTTCCCGTATGCCATTTCCTAGTGTGTGCAGCATGAACCGGTTGAACAAGGACCGTTCCGCTACAACTGTGGGCCATGTTTGGCCAACCTTGTCTTAGTGATGGCCCCACCTAGGCCGGTTCGACCTTGTTTGACCCTTACTCCTCCTTGTGGCCCTAGGGTTTTTGTCACCCGTTTTGGGCCATAGTAGCATCTCCTCTGAACCCTTATAGTTTGGTAGATCTTAGCCTAGAGATGGCTGGTCGCCCTAGTGCGGCACTGCCCCTCTTTTTCTGATGTGAGCCATGCATCCCCTCTGCCGATTATGTGTCTGACCGCACTATAGAGAGTGTCATGTTTTGCCCTCTTACCGTCCTACCTCCACCGGACACCGTATGGCCTCTAGTCAGCCTACCTTGATACGACAATGGAAAAGGCCATCTTTGTCGGTCACCATCCTTGGTATGGCCCTACCGGCCTTATGAATTTTGGGCTGACACCATCTAGCCCTCTCTCCCCTCCCATTGGCTGCGCGTGCTGGTTAGGGTTTTGGTGCCGCTTTGGCGCCACCTGACCGTCGGATGGCTCTTCCATCATTTGGAGTTGACATCGGAGTCGTCCACCTCTCCTCTATCTTTGAACGTTACCCCATGCCCTCCGTCCATATGTGGGCCCTTGTATACGCAAAATCTACGCCATTGGGTGCTGTCCATGGCTGATTTCGACGTCTTGTGACCGGTTGGGTATTGTTCAACCGCCGGTCGAATTTTAGTGAGTACACCCTGCCTTCCGGTGGCACCTGCCACTTGTTGGCACAATCTTTCTCCCAGCCACCCCTAGTGTGCCGCTGTGGATCATCGATTTTTTGCATTGATCTGTGTCACCCCTGTTTAGTCGTGAGTAGTTTCGGCGCTTTCCTAAACCCTTGAGACAACAACTCTCTCAACTTGGCAAAGCTTTTAGCCGCCAACCCCGCCACCGAAGCCGCCACTGTCGTGTGCTCACCATCAAATGTCATGGTTACAAGGTAGGGGAGCTTTGAACTCATAATTTCATGATAGCACGCTTGAATGAGTAGTAGCATGCTAGGATTGCATGATGTGCATATAAGCATGATTATATGGTATGTTTAGATCATATGGTATGTATATGAGTTGTAAGTACGGTTGATGTATGTGTGATACATGTGCTAAGTATGATTGGTATGTATGAGTTGTATGTATGTTTTATGGATGTGGAATAGGTATGTGCTAGTGATGGCTAGCGATTTTGAGTAAGTTACGTATGTGGACTGTGTGTGTGGACAAAGGTATGGGCGATGGATGATAAGAAGTGGCAAGGTGTTTGGTAAGGATTTGGATGTGGAGTTGAATGTGAATGTGTGAGTGTGTGATAAAAGATGCAGATGTAAATTTGACAGGCAAGGATTTGAGAGAATTGGTTTGGTTTGGTTTGGAGTGATGTTAGGAGCTCGATAAGTAAGAGGACTTAGGCATAGAGCCTTATGGGGTTTGTTAGACAGTAAGAGCGTGCATAATTGTACAAGCATAATGTATAGATTATGAAGTGAAAGGTAAGAATAATAAGTGAGGTATTAAGTAAGAGGGTGATAATGGGGATCTGCTATGAGGAGCTCAGTTTGATGATATAAGTAAGATGTTTTGACCGTAAGGTGGATGTCAGAGGCTGTATGATTATGTAAGGATTTGATGTACGGTGAGTTGTTCATGATATGGATGGGTTAAGCGAAGTCTGTTGCCCTGCCGAACTAGGGTTCGGATATGGCTCAGCTTTGGTTTGATTAGTTGAGGACTGTGGGTTTGTGTGGCATAATTGTACCGCATAATATACTTAATTCAAACTTGAATTATGAGAAAGCTAATAATAGCATTGTGAGTTTGAGACCTGAGGGTTTGAGTGATTAAGTTGGGTATTTGAGCTAGCCACTAATGAACCGGCTGAGCATTTCTTGTGTCTTGCCATGGTGGTTATTCCTGCGGGATGTTGTCTATGTGCTATATAGAGTACCAGACGTCTGATGCTCTATTGAGAGCGATATATATTCGATTTGGTCTGTGTGCTATATTAATCTCAGACATTTGATGCTTTTTTGAGAGCGTTGTAAGTTTATGCCCTTTGTGGGCTCAGTATGTTTTCTGCCTACAGATGACACAGTAAGATTTCTACCCAAGAGTGGCACCGTATGTTTTTTTCGCCCTTAGTTGGCACTATATGGGCCTTGTTGGCACTGTATGGCCCTAGAGAGTGGGCATTTGCGTGCTCAGGTAAGTAGTATCATGGACCTACTCTTACCTGTTTGATCCTATGCCCCATGAGCATAGGTGTGCCTTACCATCGGAAAAGTCCATGGCGTCTAGTTGCTCCCCGAAGGTTAAGGTGATGCCCCAGTGGCATTCTCTTCCTTTCCGACTCAGGAGCTTATTAATTGTAATGAGCTTCAGTTGTCAGTAGTATGTGTACGATAGTAAGAATATGTTGTATATTTCAGATTTTGAGTAAGTTGTACGTGTAAGAACCAGAGTAAGTGTAAGTTTCTAAGGAAGACGTAAGAGTACGTTTATGTGCAAGAGTAAGATCGTACGATTAAGGTCATACAGGTAAGCTCGTATGAATAAGGTCGTACGAGTATGTGTATGTTGTAAGTGTAAGTTTCTGAGTAAGACTGTACGTATATGATTCTGAGAGGACTATAAGTGTAAGATTGTACGAGTAAGGTCGTACAAGTATGTGTAAGGTATTGAGTATGCGTACAATGGCACGAGCAAGTTGTAAAACCCTGATTAGGGTGTTTGTCTAAGTTTGCTTTCATTGGTGTGTTATGCATTATTATATGCATATGTATATGATTATTTTATGTTGACTGCTTCATGTTTGAGTTGCATGAATGCATGTATTTATGAACTTATTGAGTTTACTGTTTTGGATTTCCCCTACTAGGTATTTTCCTACTAAGTATGAAAATACTCACCCTACTTTTTTAGCCTTATTATTCGGGAGGCTTTTGCAGGTTGTGTTGGAGAGCTCTTGGAGATGGATGCTCTATTCTATAGTGGTTTGTTTCCCCTTTTAATTCAGGTATATTTGACTTAATGTGAGTATCCTTTGTGCCACGATCTAATGTATTGGGTGAGATGAGATTTAAGTGTTTATACCTTCTGGACTTTTAGTTTGGATCAGAATGTAGACTGTTATGGGACTTGTACTCGGGGACGCCTAGGAGTTATTTGTATTTAAAAATCCATGATCATGGTAATTTAGTTATACGATTGTTTTCGAGTGGCGCTTGAGGATATTTGCTTTGGCCATACGATGTTTTGACCGAATGAGGAAAAATTTGGATGGAAAATTGATGTTTAGTGTTTTAAATTATAAACTACTTTTACAGGTTTTGATTTCGTTTTTTTTCCTCTGATTTACCGTCATTATATTGCAATTTTTTTTTGTGAATTTTAAGGAAAATGTATAAAAAATCTTGGGCATTACAATGAGTCTTTGAATTCTAAACATGATGATGAACTTGATAACCCTGATTGTGTTTATCTTATTCCTCCTCTTTTTCCCCAAAGATTACAATCTTCTTTTGAATTGGTGTAAAATGGTGATATTCTTAAATTTTTTAAACAAATTAAGATTAACATTCCTATCTTAGATACCATTAAATAAATTCCATCTTATGCAAAAATTTTGAAAGACCTTTGTACAATAAAAAATAAGCCAAATGTACAAAAGAAAACATTTTCGACAGAATAAGCAAGTACAATTTTGCAACAAAACACCCCACCCAAATATAAAGATCCTAGTTGTTCAACCATATCTTGTATAATTGGAAATTATAGAATTGAAAAAGCTTTGCTTAATATAGGGGCAAGTGTTAATCTCTTACCTTATTATATTTATCACAATAGGGAGTGGTTGTACCCAATTGATGTGGATCAAATGTATGTTAATTGACTATGAAATACATAAGGGCGTAATGACTTTGTACTATGACAATATAAAATATGGTTCAACATTCACATTGATATTAGATATCATTTTATTTGAGATTTAGTTGAAGATAAATTTGTGAATTGGAACATATTTCAATTGAGTATTAACTTGTTGATTTGTTTACCAAACCCTTGGATTTCACTAGGTTTGTTAACTTAAGGAAGGCTATAGGGATTTTTGACCCATAGTAGTTCCAAAGAAAAACCTTGTCCCTTGTTTTTGATTAAAAATTGTTTTGGGGCACAACCAAAGCACTTTTTGTTTGTTTTAGATTTTTTAATTGGTTTTTAGGTGTTTGATCATTGTGTTTTTGAATAAATAACATGAGTATTATGAACAATACAATTGACTTAATTGATTGTGGGTCACATATACTATGCAAAATATTGAAAATATTAAGCCAAAAAGATTACTTGCAAACCTATTGAATAAAGTTTTAAGATTCATGCTATTACTATATTCATTGTTGATTTGCTAATTGTCTTAGTATGCACTCTGAGAATTCAAAATCTAGTACTGGGTTATATGTATAACAATGTGGATTTACTTATAGACTCTAATACTATGAGGTATTATAAGGTAGTTGAGCGATTATGATTCCTTTGCAAATTGTATGAGATTTACTATGTTTATGTTTTCGTTAAATATCTTATGTAAATATTTATAATAATAGTTCTCATAAAGATGATAGAGAAGGTTGCCTGCATGTGTTGTCTTGTGATAGTTTGAAAGCTACCATCTCTTTGACACTAAAAAATATATTGAATTGAAATATTTTGAAAAGTGCAAGGTCATGAGAACTAAAAAAACTAATGATAGTCTTTTGAAACAAACAGAAAAAGCCATATATTGAATTTGGTAGAAGGGTAAAATCATAAATAAAAAAAGACAATGTATTGACATATTGATACTTTTTATTTCATTATGATTCTAGTAACTTAATGATTAAACAATGAGCAAACATGAGCCAAGTTTCTTGAAGGACTCATTTTTTAAGGAGTTGAATGAAAAACTTGTTTTTGACTATATTATCTATCCATTGATATCCTAAAAAGAGTGTTTTTAAATGATCATGGTATAGTTTTTTATTTTATGCAAAACACCTTGGCATATCTTACTCCTATGAGTTTTGGTGTTTGAAATTCTAATTCTTTGGTTAAGTGGCTTATGAGATTATATTATGCATAATGTGGGATATACATCTTGTGTAAGAATGGAGCTTACTTTATTGTGTTCACTCATGATAGTGCTACATGATTTTAGCACATTATGTTTTTTTGAAAATATTTTTTGACTTTCCTTGATTTTGAATTGTGAATGTGGTTTGAAACTTTGATTTTTATCTTACATTGTTTCTTCTTTTCTCCATCACTTTACCTTTGTCTATTCATGACAAAAAGCGGGATCAAGAGTTATGTAACCTAAGGAGAAAAACAATAGACTTGAGGGAAGAATTAACTAATAGATAGCTTGAAAAAGAAGAATGATGTTTATTGGTAGGGAGAACATTGAAATTAGTTGACTTGTTTAATCTCAAAATTTACTTGAACATTTAATTGCTTTTGGATAGTATTAAGCAAGTATGTTCTTGTTTGGTGATGAGTAGGTTGATTACAGGTTGAAGACCACACCACATTAAGATTTGAGTGTCGTACATTAAGGGGAGAGTCATTGTTAAGTTTGATAATTTGTTTAGTTTGATAATGCACTATTGAGTTGTAATTTTTTGTTTCATATTGATGGGCTATAATGTTGCGTCAAATAGCCTAAATGAAATATCACTTTAGTGCAGGATCGATTGGACTTCTATGAATAGACTCCAATATCTTTATCGGTCTATCATTCTAGTAGAAAGATCAATCAACAGGGTAACTATGTTCAAACAGAACAGGGAATGATCAACTGCAAAGTGGATCAATCTGATTGTAGTTACCTTAAATAAGCTATTCCAATTTGGTTTAGATTCCGATTCATATTAGACTTCCTTAGACGACTTTGGGAGCTATAAAAGGGGTCTAAAATGTGTGAAAGAGATGGAGGAAGGCATGAAAATGGAGAAAATGGGTGTTACTTCTCTAATGAGTTTAAGAGAGAATTAACCTCCTTGTTTATATCCAGAATAAAAAAGAGTTGTTAGAGTTGAGTGGAGATCACATAACTCTAGATGGAATATTGTGTTTGCTAAAGAAAATTGTTGAGAAGATCAAAGGGAAAAGAGATTCATGCTGAAGAGACTTGTCATGAAGATCAAGATCTATCAAAAGTAAAACAACATTGAAGATCAACACTATTAGAAAAAAGAAGAAAAGCATAGCTAATGACTATTAGTGACACTTAAATAGTGTTACTAATAGTCTCATAGCAATTGCTCATTAGCGACACAAATAAAAAAGTGTCAAAAGAGTCACTGATAATATAGTATTAGCGATGTTTTTGAAGCGTTGTTAATACAAAAACATATTTTCAAAAAATAAAAAAAATTATTAGCTATGTTTTTAAATGTGGCTAAAACTTTTTTAGCATGGTTTAGAAAAAAAGTCACTAATAACATAAAAATCCTTATTTGTAACTAAGTGCCTCTAATAATATATTTATTAGCAACGCTTTTAAATAAGTGTCGCTAGTTATATATTATTAGTGGCACTATAATAACCATCACCAATATAGAATCTTTAATAAAAAATATTAGAGACACTTGTTTGAGTCGCTAAAAAGAAAAAAAAGAAAAAAAATATTAGTGACGCTTTTTAAAGCATTGCTGATAATAATAAAAATTTAAAAATAATTTTACCTCCTCCCCTCTTCTCCTTCTCCTTCAGCAGTTGGGAGGGGGGGTAGATCTGGCACCCCCCTCTTCTGGTAGTCAGGAGGGAGGGGCAACAGTGGAACAATGGAAGGGAAGGGGAAGGGGGGGCGGATCTAGTGCTGCCCCCCCCCTTCAACTCCTCTTTTGGAAGTCAGGAAGGGGGGTGCAGTGGAAGGGGGAGACGGGAATGGGAGGGGAGCGGGAGGATGACGAGAATAGGGGATAGTGAGGGAGATGGGGGTGGCACATGATCTCCTCCTCCTCTGTAGCTAGTGGGGCAGTGCAACAAACAGGAGAGAGGGGGGAGCCACTTGGCCTACTGGGTGGCAGAGGAATGAAGGTAGCGGCGGAGTCGGGCGATGGGTAGGGCCAGTGTAGGGGCTATGAACAAAGGGAAGAGAGGGGAAGAGAGTAGCTGGGACAGCTGGGCAGCGAAGGCAGCCAGGATAGTGGTAGAGTCAAGGCTATTGGCTAGGCCATAGCAAGGGAATGTAGAGAAAAAGCAAGGGAGAGGGGGTAGTGGGGGAAGATGGGTCGGCGACAGAGGCTGATATGTGGAAATTGGCCAGCCCGGAGAAGGGGAACAATAAGGGAGAGAGGGGGAGGGGGCACTGACGGGTGAAATTTTGCCCGCATTTTAATTTTTTGTGACACTTTCAGAGCGTAGCAAAAATAGCTTTTCACGATGTTTAGAATAAACATAGCTATAAATAAACACAAAGAGAGACAAGAGAGGGAGAGAAGAGGGAGAGAGAGGACAGAGAGAGGGAGAGAAGAGGGAGAGAGAGGGAGAGATAGAAGAGAGATGAGAGAGAAGATAGAAGAGAGAGAGTAGAGAGAGAAGAGAGGAGAGAAGAGAGAAGAGAGAGAAGTGAGAGGAGAGAGTGAGAAGAGAGAGAGAGTGAAGAGAGAGGGGAGAGAGAATGGGGAGAGAGTGGTGAGAGAGAGTGAAGAGAGAGGAAGTAGGAGAGATATATATGAGAAAGTGTGTAGAGAGAGAGGAGAGAAAGAGAGTGGAGAGAGAGGTGAGAGAGTGAAGAGAGAGAGGAGAGAATGAGGAAAGTGAAGAGAGAAGTGAGAGAAAAAATTTAAATTAAAAAATAATAATAGTAGCGACACTATATTTACGATGCTTATATATAAGTATTTCTATTAGTAGTGATTAAAAAAATAATTAGAACTATTTGCGATGCTCCACGAGAAGTGTAGCTAAATTATCTATATTTGCAACACTTCTCATGGAGCATCGCAAATAGTTCTAGTTACTTTTAAAAAAACTATAATTAATAGCAACACTTCTTTACGAGTGCAAATACTCTTGTTTATATGTGTCACTATTATTAATTTTTTTTAAATATTTTTTATCTCTCTCACTATCTCTCTCCTCTCTCTACACTCTCTACTCGCTTTCTTCTCCCTCTCCTCTCTCTCTACACTCTCTCCTCTCTCCACCCCTCTCTCTCTCTCAAGTGCGTCAACATGAGTCCCTGGGTAGAGAGTAGGGGAATTTAAATTTAAGTTTTTTATGATATATTATATTTTAAAAATAATAAAAATAAAATATATGTATTAACGACACATGAGTTTGCATCCCTAATGCATTTTATTTTATTTATTATTTTTAAAATATAATATGTAATAGAAAATTTCAAAAAAATTAAAATTAAATTCACACGCTCTTTTCACTCTCCACCTCCTGCCGGAGTTAGGTGACCCTCTCGCTCTCTCTATTTTGGTCCGCATCAAATTTCTTATATTCGTATCTCCTCTGTCTCTCTCTTCGTTTTCTCTATTTGTCTCTCTCCCATTCTCTTATCTCTCGCTTTGTCTCTCTATTCTTTCTCCTCTTTCACTTATCTCTCTCTTCGTCTCTCTCTCTTCTTTCTCACACGCGTCAACATGAGCTGTGGCTCCGAGGAGAAGGGAGAGAGTAGGGAATTTTATTTTAAAATTTTGAGATTTTTTATTATATATGATATTTTAAAAATAATAAAAATAAAATAAAATAAATGTATTAGCAACGCATGAGAATCTGCCTCGCTAATACACTACGTATTAGTGATGCATCTTCCTATATGTCACTAATACCTTTATATTTTTGTATTCGTAAAATATAATATACAATAAAAAATTCTAAAAAAGTAAAGTTAAATTCCCATGTTCTCTTCCCTCTCCTCCTCCTCCCATTGGAGTTTGGTGACCCAACTGCTCACCTTATTTTGGTCCATGTCAAATTTCTTATATATCGCGCATACTTAGGGTTGTTAATGAACTGAGCTAGATCATTGAGCAGGCCTAGCTCAGCTTGAAATACACTCGACTTGAATCATGCTCAGCTTGAACTAAATTCGAGCTCAAATAGGCTCGAGCTGAGTTCGAGCATACTCTTCTTAACTCAGCTCAACTCGAATAAAACTCAAACTCGACTCTACTCAACTCAAGCTTGAGCTCAAACTTGAATATAATTTAAAAATTATATATATATATATATATAATAAATAATACATATCTATATATATGTATATTTTATATAAATATAATTATTAATTTAAAAATATATTTATGACATACTCCTTCCATCACATATTAATAGCTTCATTTTATTAGTTCATTTTAAAAATCAAATGAAGATTAATCTAGGATGGATGGAGATATAAAGGGACATATAATCACATATATGTACCAATACTATGTATTATATATGATTTTTAAAACCAATTTATATGACTCATGATTACGTGAGCCCTAATGTTGTGCGCCGTTGGATTTCAATCCAACAACACATAACTCAGGAGGCAGATTGATTTCTGTCCCCTTACACCCTTGGATCTCAATCTGATGGCCCATAATGCCTTTACTCATGGTAATGTGCGTGAGCCCAAACTCATAAAATTTTCTATGATATATATCTTCATTAAATTGTAATGGATGTATAACGTCTATGTATGATATATATATTCTGAAAAGTAAAAATATTAGAGACACAAACACTAATACACTCCTTTTGTCCCTAATCAATAGCTTCATTTGGTTTTTTAAGATGAACTAAAATTAGTTGAATTAAAAAACTAAATGGAGTTATAAATATAAGACAGAGGGAACATGATGTCACACTAATATACCTAAAAACTATTATAAAAGAAGCATGACACTATGGGGGACAATCTTGGTTTCGAAAGGAATAATTAGAACATTCTTTCAAACATTGAAGCATAATATGGGGACAAGCCTTAGCTTATAGAATGTTTCTCTTTTTACATGTACTTAGGAATTATTAAGAGGCATACTAAGGCTAAAGAATAGTTCTCATATGAGTGATTTATAAGCATGCAAAGAAAAGAAAATACGAAGAAGTAGATGGTAATGCTGTCTAAGTGAGTTTTTATTTTTTGCATCTTTTAGTGATTATATGCACATAAAGAGAGGCAAATGGTAATGCAGCCTTTTTCAACACCTATAACTAAAATTCATTTGTCATAATTTTTCTTCTTTCCTCCTGACTTTAGTCAGATGTTCGAGGTGTAGTCACAATACTTATTGAAGTGTATTTATTAATATTTAATATTAAAAGTATTTTAGTATGTGTGAGCTTAGGCTCATGATTCAATTATTGCAGTTCGAGCACAGCTCAATCATCTCCTCTCTCCACTCCTTGTCTTTCTCTCCTCTTCCTCTTTCTCACACTTGTTAATATGAGTTGTGGCTTCGAGGAGGAGAAGGGAGATAGTAGGGGAATTTAATTTTAATTTTTTTTGGATTTTTATTATTTAATATTTTTAAAAAAATAAAAATAAAATAAGAGTTTTTCCATTTTGCTTGGCCAAAGAACACAATATTCCATATTCCCTGGATTTTAAGCATAAATACCATATAACCTTCTTATGGACTAAACTGCCCTTAGGTTTGATTCCCCCATTTTCTCTATTTCTTTTTCTTTTTAAAAACCCGACCCGGGCATGGGTCGGTTTGGGTTGACGACCCGCAACGCGGGTCGTCTTCCCCACGTCCGGCTAGAGGCGGAAACGCCTCTAGCGGTGCTGCCCCTGGCGGTGCTGCCCCTGGCCACCATGGCCCCCGCCGTCGCCCGATGGCCGACCGGGCCAAAGTCACCTTCTTTCTCTTTTTTTTTTAAATCGAACTATTCGGCGCGGCGGCCAGCCGCCACGGCCGGGCAGTCCCGGAACCAACCTGATCGCTGGGATCTAGCGATTCTAGAAGCCCAGGCTTGCCGGCCATCCCCTGCCGTCTTCGCCCTGCCGAGAGCTGGAAAACTTCCTTTTTTTTAAACCAATGGTGGCCTGCACAGCGGCAGGCGAATTCGCTGCCGCTAAGGTCGCCGGAGCTAGGGCCGCCGCGGTGGAAGCTAGGGCCATCGCGGCTAGAACTAGGGCCACTGCGCGGCCCTGATCCGACCATTGTTCCAGTGACCAAAAATCGAAGTACTGTTCATGTAATAACATGAACAGTATTTGCAAAACAGAAATTACTATAATTTTCATACAATTCAGTTAATAAAATCTATAATAATAGCAACCTGAAATCCTACCTTTGTGGCCGAGTTGATGTTGATCCACCGCTGCCAACACCCTGCCACGCCTCGCCGGATTATCGCCAAAATATTCGAACGACCCCTTGGTCCAAAGAATCCTCCCTCCCTTCCACCGTCTCCAAAAAAAACCCCTCTTCTATTAGCCCTAATTCGCCTTTTATAGGCATGGGATTAGGGCTACTAATCCCATGAGAAATTAGGCCCTAAAAACACAATTTCAGAACAGTGATTGATCGGGCCCGTATAGTGACTTAAACGGACAATTCGCACGTTTAATTCGGGTAAACTGGTCCTACACGATATGTTCAACTTCAGATGGTCGTATCTCCCTCATCCGGACTCCAATTCGCGCGTTCTTGGTGGCGTTTCAAAGCTCTTTCTATCTACTTACCATCCATTTTAGCCACTATTTACAACTGATGATCAAGTTCTAATGGGAAGATCAAGGGGTCCTTCACCTTAATTTCCATGTGTACGACTTCAGGAATTTAGAAAATTCCCAGACGTTACAGTCAGTCTCAGTTTTAATTTTATTTACTCTAATTTTTTCTCTTGAATAACCTCCGGTTTGGGTTGGGGCGTTACACTGCTGCCCTAATCAAGTCTGTTAGTGTATCATTTTTAAACTCCTTAAAATTTGCCTTTATGTGATGGATGTAGTAACGATGGTAGCAGTACTGCATAGGTAGAATCTTTGGCACGACCTTCTGAAGCCCCTTATGTCAATCTAAATTAACTAGGACATTCGTCATACCCATAAGTACATTATCCCTCAGTTCACTTAAGAACCATTTCCAATTTTTAGAATCTTTCTTTGCTACTATCCCAAATGCAAGAGGAAATAACCCATTGTTTCTGTCTGTAGCCGTTGCAGCTAGAAGAGCTTCGCGATTCTAGCCATACAAGTGAGTGGCATCGACACCAATTACATGGATGCAATGTAAAAACCCCACTATAGACGACCCAAATGCCCAAAACATCTACTTAAATCTTCTATACAGGCCACCATCTTTAGCAATTACTTCATCATACTCCAAGTTGTAGTAGGCGTTAGGATTAGCTCCATGCACTGACCTGAGGTACATTGACAACAATTTGTATGGTTCAGCCTAGTCCCCATAAATGAAGTTTATGGCCATATTCCTTGCCTCCCATGCTTTCTTATAAGAAATATCAATGTGGAACCTCTCCTTCATTATTTGAATAATATCACCTGGTGTGAGATTTAATTCGGCTTAGATGGCGGGCATTATGACCTTTGAAACAAATGATGCACTACACTGCCTATGATCAGTGCTAAGTTGGACATTCCAACATGTGTGGTCACCTCCATATGTCTTCAATTTAAAGTACCCTACACCCTTCTTCATTGATCCATAAACTCTCCAAGGGCAATACTATCAATGCACTTTACTGTATACTGTGACATATTTGTGTGTAGAACCTTATATTGGACATGATTCTTAATTGAAAACAACTTCAAGGTTGTGACAAATACCTCATTATTCTCAAAGATACACCCAACAGATAACTCTTCTTCAGTTTGTTGGTCCATATCCACGGCATAATTAATTACCGCATCTATCTCCTCATCTATGATATGTGCACAGAGTGGCTCCTCCTCATCATAGTATTTGCGACAAATGCATTGTCTACCACATCATCTCCCTCACCATCAACCATATGTTGAATGCTTTCTTCACCTATGACACCTTCTTCGTTCATGTCATACTCTTCTTCACTTGCTTCGCCAATATTATCTTCACCTTCATTGGCCTCATTTATATCAACATCTTCATCATGGACATAAGCGTCCCTACAAATAAATATTGCATATCTATTAAAACCTAAAAATATTATATTCGTTTATGAATATGTATTTCACCTTGCATTTGATGGTCCAACATTGGTATGTCTAACACCTGTGTATGGGTAATGAATGCCCATCGAGCTTTAAGTTCCATACCATGCATTGCCTTGAGACATTTGAAGGCAAAATGGCTCATGTGCATGTGATGTGTACCTTCCACATTACACACAAAATTCATAATTTAACATCCTAATTTTCATCGACAATTATAAGATTTGATTGGGTTTACATCTTAATAAACCTTGCTTCCAATTAGGTCTACTTCCATCATTAATAGGTGTAGACGACCTATGATGTTCATTTAAAGCTACTGTCATCGATAAATTTCCTTCTACTTCATCATCCACTGGCATTTGCATATGCCTTCCACTGTTCACATTTCTTTCAGAGCTCCTGTGTGAGCTCTTTTGTGAACTATTGCGCCTTTCACTAGGCACTCGGGCTTCTTTTTAGAGAAATATCTCAAAACAAATTATGTGAGCTGAATGGTGAAACATAAAACTCAATGATGCATCATCATTTATATATATTAGTCCTGATCTAGATCCAAATACCATTATATTACATTTTATAGTAATTTTCTATCTCCTTCCATCCCACCCAACTCTGCTAGCTACTTGCATCTCAAATTCATCATAAGTAGACAATTTCTTAATTAATAATCCATCTGTGCATGCTTCATAACGAATCATAATACTAACCATTGCTTCTGCCATCTCTATTCACTTAATTCGTAAACAATAAATTACATAAAAAATACATTAATCTATTACTTTAAAATATCTACTTTACTTAACTAAACATGAGATTAATCGAGCTTAATATAAAAACTAGCAGTAAATAAATCAATTGCATACTATTAAAATCAGCTTTTTAAGATAAAAATCAACATCATAATTAAAAAAAAAATCACATGTTTTCTCGCCCCTTCCCCCCAACCCACGTTCTATCTCCCTCCACCCACCCATCGCCAGCCCCTCTCCCCGCCACATCTCCTTCCCAACCTCCCTCTTCCTCATCACCATTTCAGACTCCACCCAAAACCAACCCCTCTCCCAGTGAACCCCCTTCCCGGCCTCCCTATTCCCCCTACCGGCCCCCTTCCTCCTCCACCCTCTGCCCCACTTCCAGCCACCCATCACCCCTCGCATCTTCCTCCTCCCCATTCAGACCACCCATCCAACCCGAGCACCCCTCCCCACCTCCACCCCATTCGAACTCCACCCACCCACATTTCATCAAACATCATATAAATAAATTATACTCACATAAAAAATCACATCAAGGGAAAACAAATGAAAAATAAATTGGGAATCTATAGATTAAAGAATGGAGTCAAACTCACAAATAATCTAAATAAAATGCACTACAAGCATCCAAATTTCCTCCTAAAAAATTCGTATCTACTAGCTATAACAGAATCTAAGCTCTATAGGAAAATAAATCTCACCTAGATTTGGGTGTTTCAGTGAAGGGGATCACGACAGATGGTAGAATGGCACACACAAAAGGAGCATGGCAGACATTTCTGGGCGGAGCACGGTGGCGGATTTGGGTGAAAACGAAAGGGGCACGACGGCGGTAGATTTGGGAGGGGCAAGCGTAAAGACAAACTGGAAGGGGAGGTGGGGATAAAAAGAAGGGGATTTTGTCCTTCAAAAAGACAAAATCAACTTAATGTGATTTTGTCCTTTGAAAGGACAAAATTTATTGAGCATGTCTGTGCATCCATTGGGATTGCGTAAGTGAAGAGATTTCGTCCTTTGGAAGGACAAAATCACCTTAAGTTGATTTTTTCCTTCTAAAGGACGAAATCACTTGAAATTAAGGATTTCGTCATTTGGAAGGATGAAATCAACTTAACGATGATTTCATCTTTCCAAAGGACGAAATCAATTAAAATTTTAAAAAAAAGCCATGCAGGCGCTAGCGCGTGGCTAGCTCCTATGTGGAGAAAAGTAACACCACTTTGTGAAATATTTCCTAAAGTGCTTTATTTTAGTAATTATTTTTTTAATAATTTTCCCAAAAAATAATCGCAAATAGCATAATTTTTTTTAAAATTTAAGACTATTTGTGAAAGTATTTTTAAAAAGCATGGCAAATAGTCTTAATTTTTTAAAAAGAATTGAAATGCTTTTTTGTAAGTGTAGCAAATAGTTCTAAAGTTTTTCTTCTTTTCTTAACTCATTTTATTTGTAATGCTTTTAAAGAAGTGTCACAAATGGTTTTTTTTGTAATAAAAGTATTGCTAATAGTCCTTTTTGTTGTAGCACATGATAATAGAAGTAAACAACTAAGGAGTGGTTTATTTGGAGTTTCAAGCAGTGTGAAGGGATAGCCGAGTGAAGAAAAAAGGTATTTTGCCTCTATAAACCGGTAACTCTATATCTCCGTTTATATAATGCATAGTCAATATGGATAGAGTGTCATGTGGTTTTTCATATGTTGGGTTTCCACATAAAAATTCTTATATATTTGATTGGTGTGATTTATTAGCATGATTTCGCAAGAACACAGGAGTTTGGCACACTAGCTTATTAAAATATGAGTTTTGATTTTAATTTATAAGAGAAAGATATATCTTACAACTTAATTACAAGTTAGAGCATTTCCACAAAGGCACTTTATGACTTTTTTAGCACAAGTTCAAATTTAAAGGTGATTTGTTTTGAAAATGTGGGGAAATGATTAATATGGGTTGCTGAATTAGAAAACAATTACCATCTTGGGAAAAGAAATTTGGCATAAAGTATGGTTTCTAAACAAGATTAAGAGGAAAGTAGCAAATATTAGCCACATATGACGGGGAAAGTGGTTGCTAAACAAATTCCTTAGACTTAGAGACAACCACTCCTCGTTCTTTCCCTTCTCATCATATTCATTCATCTAATTTCTTCTACCAGTCAAAATGAAGTTCAACAATTTCGTCAAGTCTAAATTTGCATCAAACGAAGTTCACCAATTTTATTCATGCAAAAGGAAAGTCCAAATGAAGTTTAGTATGATTTCCTCTTCCGGTCTATATCATGTGAGGGAAAGTCCAAATGATGTTCATCAATTTCATTCATCTAATGCATATACCTTGCAAAACCTCCAACTCCAGTGAGGTAATATCTCTATTTCCTTCTCGATAATGTCGTAATTTTTTTTCTCTTTCTCCTAAGCTCAAGCAGCAAGTGTCTTTTTTTTTTCTCTTCCTCTAGCTCTCAAGTAGCAAGTGATATTCATAATTGATGCATGTGCCTGGCAAATATGCCAACTCTATCGACAATTGACATTGGTAATTTCTCCATTCCCTTCTCATGTTTGGATCTCTATTTATAGTGCGAACAGGTTTTTCTGCAAACAAATCAGGTTACACTCTCTACAAATCTCCATTAGTTTTATCAAATTTTTTATCAACTATATGAACTTCACTTTTTCTTATTTTTTCTTGATGGAATAGAGCGATCATAATGTTGAACTATTTGCCTTTTTAAACAAACTATTTGATAAGTTGTATGTAATGAATAATGCATATAATTTTTTTATTTGTATATTATGAAAGACCGTCTACAATTAATCAATTTTTCAAAACAAAGAATGAAATTTTTTCTAAAGTCAATGCTTGTGATGCATCATTGCAAGTTTCTAATATCCCAAATTCTAGAAGTTTTTGAACAAAATCTAAAAAAACTAAAAATAATGAAAAGAATATTAGTTCAATTGAGTGGGTTCATGGATTGTGTCAGCAGATTTGGGATTATAGTGTTAGTCAGTGTGATGAAATTTCATGAGTATATTCAATTTGGCCATTCCAACCTATATTTTTCTAACTATCCAATGTTTGGATCAACAACTCATCTTCGTAGTTTTCAATCTCATGGTTTGAGATATTTCCTTCACGGTAGTAGGAATATTCACTTGTGAAAGATGCAATTTCTTGTTTACCATATTTTCTCCTTAATAAGCCATTTGGATCTATATTTTATGGGCAACAAGCATTCAATATTGATGAATTTTGAAACTAGAAGAAAGTTAGATATTGAAAAGATTATGCTTTTCTGAATCATGTAGGGAAGGATCATAATTCTTTTCATAACATTTCTAAGAGATCACGTGAGGATTTGTTTAATCAATATCAAAATATGCAAAAGGTGTTGGATAATTTCACTTCTAAACAAATTGCATATAATCGACTAAGGTTAAGGGCCTCAAATGATTCAGTTTAATGACTTGCATTTCAAGGTTGTGCCTTTAGGGTTATGACAAAAATTTAGAATCAATTGACAACTAAATTTTTCTTCAAATGTTGCAACTTTTGAGTGAATATAATGACAAAGTTGCTAAAATGATAAATGATGCCCTAAAAAATGCTTTATACACATTACAGAAGATTCAAAAAGAAATTTTGCATATTCTTTCAACAAAAGTGAAAAAGGTAATTCATGAAGATGTAAGTGATGCAAAGTTTTGCATAATTGTTGATGAAGCTCATGATGAGTCAAATAAAGAGAAAATGTTTATAGTCCTGAGATTTATAAAAAAATGTTTTTTATGCAAGAGTGATTATTTGGGCTTATTCATGTGGATAACACTACAGCATTGACACTAAAATATGAGATATATTCTTTATTGTCTTGTCATAATCTATATATTTAGAATATTTAAGGGCAAGGGTATGATAGTGCAAGTAATATGTGAGGTGAGTAGAATGGATTGAAAGCTTCGGTTTTGAATGATTGTCCTTATGTTCATTATTTTACCCACCCTTGACAATTGCCATTAGTTGAAACATCAAAATATGTTATCCCTTTTCAGCATTTTTTCACTAAATCAATATTGTTGGTAATTCTTGCAAGTGTACTGATGAACTACAAGTTTCTCAAATTGCACATACGATTGTCATTGATGAGCTGGAGATGAGAAATGTGCTTAATCAGATTGGAACTTTACAAAATGTTGGAGAAACTCATTGGAGTTCTTAGTTTAGATTAGTTTCTAGCTTGATAAAAAAAGTTTAGTCAAACCTATGAAGTTCTACTTAAGATCATCGATGAAGGGACTACTTCTTCCCAATGAGGAGAAGCAGATTTTGCTTATGAAACTATAACTTCATCTGAATTTGTCTTCAATTTGTATCTCCTAAAAGAATTGCTAGATATTACTCAATTCACTTTGTCTAGATTTTCAATGTCAATCTTAAGACATTTATAATGCCATAAATCTGGTTTCATCCGTAAAAGCAATTATGTAAAAATTGAGAGTTGAAAAATGGGATGCTTTACTAGCCAATGTGAAATCTTTTTGTGTGGTATGCAATATAGATATCTTAGAAAGGAATGCTCATTATATTATGAGGTGAGGTCAAGCGTGTAATTAACAGAATGACATTACAGTTGAGCACCATTACTGAGTAGATATTTTTTCTGTTTCGATAGATTCATAATTACAAGAACTAAATGACAACATAGCCTTAGCTCAACTCTAGCTAGATCCTCAAGATGCTTCTAGAATTTTAGAATTGGTGACATTTGTAGACAAGTTCTATCCATGAGATTTCGAGATCATGAGAAAGTACAATTGCAAATGCAACTTCTCCATTATGAGCATAATGTAATTCAACATGAGGAGTTTAAAAAGTTATCAACTAATTTTGAATTGTGACAATAGTTGGTAAGAAGTTGAAGATTAACGATCTATTACCTTGTATATCAAGTGGTTGAACTTGTGCTTACTCTTCTAGTTTCTACTCCAATTAAAGAATGATCATTTTTTGCCATGAATATTATCAAAATAAGGCTTTGAAACTAAATGGAGGATGATTTTCTCAAAGACTATTTGCTTGTCTACATTGAAAGGGAGATTGATGAAAGAATTAATATAGTCAATTATGGAAGACTTTAAAGATTTGAGAGACCGTCAAGTTCCATTGTGATAGATAATGAATCAATTTTCATGTAAATTATTTTGACAATAGATTTTTAAGACTAAATAACAATATTTTTTACATTATACTTTATTTTTCTTACTTCTATTAAAATAAATTTTATTTATTTCTTGCCTCCTCCCCCCGAACATGAAGTTCTGGTTTTGCCCCTGCATATGCCCAAATGCTTGAGCCGTATGCCTTCATTTTAATAATGTGAATTTTAAATTGCTCATTTATAATGCTATATCAAGACCAGCAAATATTTTAATTTGCGTCTTTCGCATATTTGACTTGTCATAATGAACTTGTACCAAATATTTATTGAGAATAATCAAGTTGGATAATACCCTAACATTTGCTAAACTTATCAATTGCGAATTCGAAGTTCAGACAAATGTAAACTTATCAGTTAGGAGTTCAAAGTTCAGACTTATATGATAGGATTTGGATTCGATATAAGTGCAGTTACAAGTTATTTTCATGATATACATTACTATTGTGCACTTATAGTGGGTATGAATCTCCTATAATACATAGTATGAATTGTTAATGGTCTCCTCAAATTCTAAAAGAACATTGCTATTTCCCCCCAGGCCCCAACAATGTTTCACTTCTCCATATTTTTGTCATTTTTGCCCTCTTTTTTCACTTATTTGTATCATGTCCCACCTTATTCACTCCCTATTATACCCTTTGTATCTGTGCCCTACTCTCCTTCCCTTTCTTTTTAGTAGTGTTGCCAATGCAACACCAATCATTCCTCAGACAATGGTGTTGGCACCAAAATAATCATCAACCATGCTTCTACCCCTCTCTACGACACTTCCGATTCAATTGGCTGAGGAGAAAAAGGAGGATGGATAGAGAAAGAAGGAAGAGGAAGGGGTGCGCATGGCCGTGAAAAAACTTGACCTTTTTTGCCATGCTAGTTGGCCAGATTGTAGCCAAATCTAACTAGTCACAGCTATGATTACTTTGACCTTTCTCCTTGCCAACTGTCGGGAAGAGGAGGAGGAGGCCATGATGGTGAGACAAGTGTGGATTGGGAAGAGTATGTCACTGTTGTGCAATGCTTGTGACAATTCTAGAGCAAGTGACGACACCAACACTGGAGTGGGGAGAAGAGAAGTTGGGTAGATATATAAAAAGGTTAGTTTTACTTACCCCCTTCACCTTTGGCCAAATGACATTTACACCCTTAATGTTTCAAAACTTACACAAACACCTCCTAACATTAACAAAACCGTTAGTAGTTATTTTCAGATAACAAAAATACTCTTACCCACTTAACCCCTAAGGGAGCATGACCGATGGGAGCGTGGTAGAGGATTGGGTGGAAGAAGGGGAGTGTCTATCACATTTTCCATTAGCCACAACCCCCTATGACGCCCCCAACAGTTAAGTGAATATGAGTATTTTTGTTAATTAAAAATAACTACTAAAGGTTAATGATATGGGGTGTATGCACTACATTTAAAATATGAAGGTGTGTAAATGTCATTTTGCCGAGTACAAATTATCCCATATAAATATCTTTATTTAGTTTGAAAATAAAGAATCAGATGGGTGTGACATATTTTATATTATTTAATTGTAGGAGTAAGTAATGGGGAGTGAGACATTTTTATCAGAAATAGCAGCGTGCATTCTTAAAGCTTAGAATATCTACTTTGTACATGTTCAAAATTGTTCTCAATATCTGTAGGGACTTGACATAAATAAAATTGTCATAGAACCTGGTCTTCATTAAGTTCAGATCAAAATCAAAAACTTTGTATCCAAGTATGAACATAACAAATTGATACTAGACCAAGTCGCCACCAATGTACAGGGTTTGCTAAACCTATATTGAATCATCCTGGAGATGAATGCCTCTATTTTCCCCCAAGATTTACTTAAGGCTCCCACCTTTTTTACATCGCAATAAAATTCAAAAAGTTACTCGTACATACCTCTTCCGACTCCAATTATATTTAAAAATAAAAAAAATTATTCAACATCGGCCCATGAAGACGTGACAGTGGCAACAGTGACAATAGCTGGCAATAAAAATACCCGACCAAAGGCCATCTTTTAGGCACCGACACAGGAAAATAAGTGGAAAGGAAGACGTGTGGTGTTGGTGTAGCCAAAAACAAAATTGTGGGGACAATGAGGGGCTGGGCAATAAAAAGACCCTATTATTTTTTCTTTTGAGGGATACCGAGTATATTCATTAGGAGATAAATAGCAGTGTTGTTGATAAAGTGCATACGAACAAAGCATATAAAGCATCAGCATCACTGATAAAGGTAAAGGTCCAGCACAAGAGGAAAGAGTGCAAATGAACCATTTTTCGTCTACCTGAATTATCACTTCACTCCTCATCGTCGCACTCCGCCGGACTCACCTGCTGGCCTATGCCAACGAACGAACTGGTCAGATTGTAAACAACAACCTTGATTTCAGCTACGCATTTCTTTTTGATGCGATACTTGCCGGTGATCCAGCCGCCGAACTTCCAACGGAAGCGGCCGCGGACCTTCAATTCGACATCCACCTGGTTGTCCACGCTTACAAAGGCCAGCTTCTTTTTGAAATAGAGGGTGGCGTTCATGGCTATGGCCTCTCTAGGGCCCTGGTGGGTGGCATTGATCAGGGATGAAGTGTTGGTGATGTGGCTTCGGCCTGATTTGGCGTAGGCGTAAATTTGGTCGTAAAGGACGCCAACACGGGCGTTGGGGTTGTGGAAGTAGAAGGAGACGACGAGGGTGTTGTTCGTGAAGTTGCCGAGGACCGGAAGGCCAGGGGAGATTGGGAAGCCAGAGGTGTCGTTCAGCTGCTTCACCAGGAAGAGCGAACGCTGGAGGCGGATCTGTGGAACGGCGGGGCGGAAAATAAGCCACATGAGGAAGATGCTGAAGAGAAAGAGGAGTATGCAGACGAGGGAGGCCTCGAACAGCCGCCGTAGGAGCTTTCGGCGACTGCCCTTCTTGCTTCGGCTGTCTCTGCTCGACATGACGGCGACAAATTAAAAAAGAGACGGGGCAGCGATGGTGTTGAGAATATAATGGCCTTCACTTTTTTTTAGAGAGTAGGTAAGAGAAGCTTTGCTACACAATGCCCGTTGCCCGTTCGTCCTTGCGCAGTCAATTGTCATGTGGGGACGGAGGTGCGGCATGGCTAGTAGGATTTATGAGAGCTTTTTTGTCCATTATTATTCATAGTTATATCATATTTCTACTATATTAAAATTAAAAAGTAAGAAGAGATTACTGTACAATGTTTTTTACTATTTTATCCTCAGAATCTTATCTTCTTTTTTAGATTACCCCCACTCTTAAGCACTGTTTTCATGGTGAGATTTCATACCCTGCAATACAGGCGCTTGCTTATATGGGTGCTTCTCCGGGATAAGTTATGCCGCACCTTATGGCCGGAAAGATGAACAGTTAACAGGAAACTCGATGGGTGATCACAAAGTTGCATCCTGCTAGAATTCACCTGCAGCAGACTACTGAGACCATCCATGTGAGGTTCATAGAGTACAGAAGTAGGCAACAAGTTGTTGATGCCTTCCATCGTCTGTGGGGTTAATACCTACTTCATCTGGCCGTGGCGATCATTCATGCAACCTCCAGCGCATCATAACTAACCGCTGGACTCAAAGTCAGCCATTCATGGCAGACTAAACTTGACATCTAAAAACAAACGCCGCCTCTCACACTCTAAACTGAAAATCACTTTGTTTTGTTCTAATGAATGAAAAACCCTTAAATGATTCTGACGTGAATTTGTTATAACCCACCTTAGGGGTTGGGCTCGGCTTAAAAGTTTACTTTAGTTAAGATTATTAAGTGCTTGAGAGTTTAATTTTATTAAGCTAGGCTAATGTTAAAGGTCCATTATGATTATGAGTTCTACTAGGATCACATATCTTATTTGAGAGTTTATAATTAAGGGTCTATAAATATGTAAGGGTCATGCCTTATTCATTAATTAAAGTTTAATAAAAAATTGGATTAGTTAGTTAATTTAGCTTCCTCGTATCACCTTTCTCTTTGATTTTGCCTGTGTAGATGTGTGTCTACAACAAAATGAAACTTATACCGCATCCAATATAACATTGCAATTTTTGGTTCTAAGAACAATGGGGGATGAATAATGTGAAAACTCAAATATGACCTTACATAAACCTAAAAACTAAATTTAAAGTCACCCTCTTGTGAACATTTGATTTAATAATGACACCCCTAAGGTAATTTCTATATTACATTTGATTTATGCCATCAATTTCATCATTATTTACAATTAGTTGCATTTTATGCATTCTAGACAAAACTATTCAATTTTTTGTACAAATTCTACTCACCAAAGTGGCCTCTGTTTACTAGATAGTCCAAATTTTCGTCCCATTTTTTGCTTTGTTCATTAAGCCCTTTTGTATGCATCTATATATGTTTCCAACATGCCCATGGCTCCAAAAAGTTAGCACTTAGAAGCATATTGAGACTCTTCTAAACTATTTCATACATTGTCAATACTTAGAGAAGTGTGTCATACCTATAAAATACAATGCTATATTTTTAGCCTTATTGAAGTTTGGAAGTGCCTTGGGGGCATTGGCTCAACTTGGTTGATTAAGTTATTTAACAATATTTGGAAGTCAAAGAGGATGTCAGAGGAAGGGAGGAGAAGCACCCATATACCGCTATATAAAAATAAAAAGGATATCCAAAGTAGTATAAACTATAGGGGTATAATATTTATAAGACATACTATGAAGTTATGAAAGACACTGGTTGAGGGACACTTATGGAAAATAACTAAAGTAACTAAGAACTAATTTAGTTTCATGCCAGAGAGGTAAAAAATCGAGGTCTTCTTGTTACGGCAATTAGTTTATAAGTATAAGGATATGAGACAAAACTTCTGTATGACTTTTATTTATTTGGAAAAAACTTAAGATATAGTACCTTGAGAGTTTATTTAGAGTGACTTAAAGAATAAGAGAGTTATAAGAGTTTACATCGGTATTATTAAATATATGTATAATGGGGTAGTTACTAGTGTACAAATAATTGGGGAGAAATTGAGGAGTTCTCCCTCACAATAGGTCTACATCAAGGATCAAGTTTAAACCCTTATTTTTTTGCTCAAATTATAGATAACGTAATTGTACATATTTAAGATAAGATACCTTGGTGCCTGCGTTTTGCAGATGATGTAATTTTAGTTGATGAGACCAACAAGGTTAAATGTCAAACTAGAAATGTGAGGGGAAGCTTTAGAATTAAAAAGTTTTAAAATAAACATAATGAAGATAAAGTATATGAAATTTAACTTTAAGGATAATAGAACTATAGATAGAACTTTTGTAAAAATGGATGGATAAGAAGTGTCAAGATGTGAGAAATTTTGATATTTGAGCTTCATTATCTACAAAGAGGGAGATATCACTAGTGATGTAGTACTTAGGATTAATATAGGGTGGGTAAAATGAAGGGTGGTGTCAGGAATTTTGTTTGATAGGAAAGTTCGAAATAGGCTTAAGGTAAGTTTTATGGGACTGTTATTCGGCCTGCAATACTTTATGGATAAAATGTTGGGCACAAAAGAGAAATCATATAGATAAACTAAATGTAGCAGAAACATGGATGATAAGGTGGATATGTGGAATAACCCGAAAAGATGGGATTAGAAATGAGTACATATGTTAGAACTTAGGGGTAGCACCTATAGGGGAGAAACTTAGAGAGTGTATGTTGCATTGGTATGAGCATGTATAAAGAAGACCAATAGATGCCTTGGTAAGAAGGTTGGAAGAGTTCTATGTGAATAATATCAAAAGAGGGAGAGAAAGACATAAGCTAACTTGGATAGAATCAATAAGAAAAGATGCGATTATATTATCTTTTACAAAAGAGTTGATACAAAACAGGCTAGAATGGAGGTGTAAGATCTATGTCGCTAACCCCAAGTTGTTGAAAAAAGGTACTACTTGATTATGATTATGAATACAATAATAAAATTCTATCTAATTCAAAAGCACATCTAAACTAATAATTTTGGGTAACTTAATAAATAAATAATTAAACATCTAATTTCTATCTTAACAATTACAAATTATAATTAAACTTAAATTAACTTAGTACCATGCTAGAAAATTAGGTAAAAAATATATAAAATAGATATATTTTGTACATGTCACTTGGCACTCTCTCTTCTCTTTCAAACTTTCTATTCACTCCATTTCCCATAAGACTCCTAAACTCTCTGTTTCCCTTAGAACTCTATGTTCCCTTTATTTCCCACACATCCAAGGACTCCTAAATGGATAAGGATTTATCTCTCAATTTTCTTGCTAATGGATCCTAGTCAAATTAGGATTCTAGAGACCAATTCCACCGAGTTCCTTTTGCTTGGTCTTTCTACCCCATGTACTATGTTCTCCTATTTTTCATCATTCTTTTCTTTTTTTAACAATGGAAGTATTGGTTGTAAGAGCGCCTTGTTTCTTTGAATAAGAGAAAGGTGTGGTTTTTTTCTCAAGCTCATTGTGTACCTCAATAATACACGTTAGACCAGTTCCATATGAAGATTGGCTTAATGGTTTTTGCAGCCAAAAGGGTTGAAGGGAAGACTAACAAATAGATATTGAGGTCTATGCAACATAAGTGGAAGAGTTTTGTGTTTGATGAGCAAGTGTTTTTGTTGCCCATAGAATGAGTTCAGCAACAGCTCTCAACCTTGCTGGCTGTAATGGGTATTCCTCCACAAATCCATGACTTGGTGGCAGAATAGATGATAGATTAGGGATGCCAGTTAGTGGCCAACTCTAAGAGAAGGACAACATGTTTTCAGTGAATGCATAGATTCAAGTGAACGTGTTAAATGGCGATGAGGGCGGGTTATCAAACTAGTTGTTGAGGAAGCTCCGCAACAAGAAACCAAAAGAAGAGTACTTGTTAAAGAGGCAGTCAAACAAAAAGAGGAAAGCTTGCTAGAAAGGGTAGCCAAATGATTGAAACTTGCCCATGAGCTTCTTAACATATTGGAAAAGTTCATTTCCTATTTGTAGTCATATGGATCTTAATACAAATAGTACTCTATTATGTAATAATTGTTTTTTGTTTTTCGTTGTTTTCTCAAGATTATTAATGGTATTCACTTTTATTTGGAATCCTATAACTACTACATTCCATGTGATGAAATTTAATTTTGCAATGGTATTGTATTTTTTTAATATTATAAATCAATTTATACATTGTTATAAACACTTTCAAAAGCAAATAAGACCTATAGGTGCTCTTAGGAGATTTTAATTTAGTAGAAGGTCAATGTGTTTTAGGTGGGTCTAACAAGCTCTAAGTGTCAACTAATGAGTATTCCAATCCAAACAATAATATGCTAATAAGCACAAGGCTGCTATTTCCCCAACAATGTCTAGCTTCTCTTCTTGCTTTTTTATGACTCTATTCTCTATGTGTTTCATCCTTATTCTCTCCTTATTACCCTAAATATCCCCCTCTATTCTCCTTTTATTCTCTAGTGCTAATAGTGGCGCCAACAACCATGAATGGAGCCTGAATTTTATATCTAGGTGCTAATAAACTTAATTAATGTTTTTTCGCATGTTAATGTAAAAGAATGAAAACAAAATAATGATTTAAAATAATATTTATATTTAACCTCAAAAAATTAATAAAATAAATGATAAAATAAACTAAAAATAAAGTTTGTTAAATATAAGTATAAAGAAAAAATATGACAAAAGGAGAAAACTTTGGCTCCCATAACTTTAGTATATTAAAAACTTTTAAAAATATTGGGACATAGCTCTCATGGCTCATAACTTATTTTTATCTGTTCCAATGGTAGTGCGAGCAAGGACTCCATTGATTATGTTGATGTCAAGATTGTCATTAATCATACTTCCACCCCTTTGAGAGTTCAATATTCGTATGGATGACTTAATAGATCCCCACATTATCCCTAGTTCGATTGTCTTAGAAAGATAAAGACTACGGGATATGACCTCATTATGTAGTATTTTCTTATATAACGAAAATAATAAAAACTAAATGTCTATGCACATTCATGATCAATCTATCAACCATTCAATTAAACCAAACATGCAAATCACACATGTTCCACATAAGAATTTAATGTGGAAAACCCCATCTAGGGTAAAAAACACCACAATAGCCTTTCTTGGCCTAAAATCAATGTACTTGATAGTATGACATTACATAGATATAAACAAACCACCAACCTTTGTTATTTGACTCTAAGCTAAAAACTCATTTTTGTTTGTATCTTCAACAAATTTCTTTCGTTGTTGGCCTTTAAGTCTTCTCCCCCAAGCACTTGAAACTTTTCCTATACTTGTTATGTCTTTACCTCCTAGCCACAACAAGTTCCTCTTATCCTTTGACTTTAGCGTTGATCATCTCCAACTCCTTTGAAGTTTTTTTGGCAACCACTTTTTGAATTGGTGTATGAGGATCTTCTATTTCAATTGTGTGTCTTCATGAAATCACCATTAACAAAAGTTTAAAGTTCATGGATGATCTCTCTAGGAAAACAATGTAAAAAGAACTCCCCTATCTTCTCTATGAGTCTTTAGGTTTTTCTCTATTCAATTTCATAATTCCCTAACTAGTAAATAGGACACTAAGTTAATTTAAGAGATAAGCAATTAAAATCACAAACTAATAGAATTGACTGATCTACGACAAGGTATAACTTAACATAATTTGTGGATGCACTTGGTTAAAAGATAATTAATGAAATTTGTCAAGAGAGCTAAACATTGTTTAGTTGAATGTTTTATTTTCTTTTGATTTTTCAAATTCAAATAAAAATGTTTTCAATGGAATTCAAATATTTTTTTGCATTACAATTTATCGTGATTGTTTTTTGGATGTTTTGGAAAAAAATTGATTACTAAAAGAGTTTTAAAGCACATTTGTCAAAATGAGTGCTTTAGAATGAACCAATAGTTTTTGAAATACATAAGTCAATGGATTTTAAGACATGGTTTGAGATCTATAAATGATATATTTTGTGACATATTCGGTTTATTGTTTCTTTTCTAAAGCACATTTTAAAAATATTGTGGGACATAATATGATTGTATATGATGATTACTTGATTTGGATGTGTTTAATTGAACTTTTCTTTAATTATTTATTCACTTTTTTCTATTTGTGTCAAAAAGTGGGAGAAATAGTTATAGAAAATCAAGTGCTTATTTTTATATTTAACTGACTAGTGCTATGCAAACAAATTTTTTGTAAGTGCATAAGATAAGTGCATGTTTTATAAGGCTTTTCAAGATCAATTTTAAATGGTCTTAGTTGAGTCTAAGTTGATTCAAGTTATATGTATAAGTTAAAATTAATGCACTAACTCAAGAGTTGTAGGTTTTGTTGATTTTAATTCTTGTAGTGTTTTGTCCTGAAATAACCAAGAAGGGTGATTGCATGAACATATGAAGTATATATTATGTAACTACCTAATTTCTATGATAAAAAAAATGTCAAAACTTCATATATGTTGTAGTTTTAAGAGTTTTACTAGATGTTGTGATCAAGTCATAATTGGAATTGAAGGACATGAAAAATAGAAGCAGATGTGTTTTGAAATTTCAAAATTGAATACTATGTTCAGTGCTAAAGGTAAAAGGTAAAATTTCACATACATACAAATATCACTTAATATTGATTTAGAATAATTATTTAAAATAATTTTGGAAGTTTTGGGGGAAAAAAATGGAAAATCAGTGCCTCATCAATTTTTTGCTATTTATACACTAAGAGGATTAATCAATCGGCTTTGGAAAATGTCTTTTTAATTTTTCGACTCATTGATATCTAGGAGAGATTGATCACTTGATAAATTTTACTTAAATAAAAATAGTGACAAATTAATCATTGTTGCAACCAATGAATCATTGTCTATCAAAGTTACCTCATTTAAGCACTTCTGAATAGAGACCATTCCTAATTAGACTTTATGACCTAAATTGCCTTAATGAGCTAGGCAAACACGAAATTGAAGAGAGGAAAATTTTGATTTTGATAGAAGAAAAGGGAGAGTCCTTTTGCTATAGTTTCTATCAAAATCATTATTGTGCTCAAGTGAATAGTTTTAATGGTGATTAAATTTTAAGAGAGCCATAATAAAGAGTATTCTTCACATACAAACTTGAGGAGATTTTTAGCCTGAAGTCCTCAATGGGAGATTGAAGAGACTTAAAGTGAAATCTACACTCTTGAGGACCTTGATTGAGGATAGTAGAACAAGACAAAGACAAAAACAATGAAGGAGAAAGTTTCAATACTTGGGGAGAAGACTCGAATGCCAAGATTGGCTACTTTGGTTTTTTTCCTTAGGTTAGATTTTCCATGTTATAACTCTTGTGTGAATTTGCATAATTATAATTTGATGTTTGATTAGTAGAATAATCATGACATATGCTTAAGGTTGATTAATAGTTTCTGCTATAAAAGAAATTTTTGCATAAAAAGGCTAGAACTCTTAATTCTTACTCTTGTCAAGCACTAGGGTTAGGAGCAATCTATTAATCTTCTTAGTTCAAGACAGATATTAAACCGTCATCTCCTACTCCAACGATCATTCCACCAATTGCCGTGAAAGAGGAGGAAAAGGAGTACGAAAAGTAGGTGGATGAGGAGGAAGGGATTGCATTTGGCTGCAGTCAATTACTATGCAAGCATTTTAAACACTAAACTTTTAACTTCAAAGATAAAGAATACTCTTATCCACCAGTCCTATGAGAAACTAGCAATGCTTGTCGCTAGGTTTGTGTATGTACATAACTATAGAACTTGGACTCCTCATAGAGTATCTATACTATTAAAGTGAAAAGGAGGTAGATATTTTTATCATCAAAGTCCTAAATTAATCCTAATACACTTGAATTATTATTTTTGAACTACGTAAAAATGTCAAACTTGAAGCTCAATATCCATATGGTAATAAAACTCTAAGCCTCTAGAGTGCATCACGCACATTCTACACGTGTACTTCTATTAGTTTAGTATAAAACAAACTGGTGTAGTATAGAACTTTAAAATTTGGACTATTTGACCCATAGTTTTTACCATTAATCCCTACTTTACCCCTATTTGACTCATGTTGATCCCCAAAAGTCAAATATTTTAGAATCATAATCCATAGTTTTTAGGTAGTTAAATTTAACTTTATATTATTATATCTTGCACTCCCAAACTTGGATTCATATGTTCTTGGTATCATTAGAAAGATCTAGATGAGCCCTATCAAATAAAATCTCACAAGACTCTATTTTCTTGAACTTTTTTAAAGACCCAACACATATAGCACACGTCTCAATATTTTCTTTTTATATTTTTGAATATATTATACATATTTGTTTATGCCCTTAGAAAACATATGAAGAGATTTATCAAATGAGACTTGCTACCAAACTTATCTTGAATATAAATAAGACGCTACACTGCATCAAATCTTTGATCCCATTCTCTTGACCGACTTATAACATAATATTTAGCCTATGAGATTTGGACTCATAGTATCCTGTGATGAGTGTATATGGGTTAATATTGAGCTTGTGTGTATAACTAATGATCATTGTGAGCCTCAAAGCAATGTAATGTAACTATAGCATGCAAGGGAGACCTTTGTTTAATATTTGTTTTTTATAATTTATTTTAAGTTATATGATATAATTTATATTCACAAGTGTCATGCGGTACAATACTGCTAGTTATTAATAGCTTAATTTGGATTTTCAAAAAATTATTTGTTTGAAAATTTTAAAAAACCTATTAATGTGAGATAGAGAAAATAAGCCTATGGTGCATGTGCATTTACTCATGTACCCAATAACTCACAGCTATCCATCATGGTGTTCAAAATATGTACTAAGCCTATGGACATTTTGAGAGCTTAATATCTGTTTAATCAACCTAATGGATATCGAAATTGCTCCAAAAACTAATACTTCGATCAAACTGAGAATTAAGAGTTTTGGCTTCTATGCGCAAGATTTTATTTATATAGCAAAAACCAAAATCTAATCACTAAACGTTATTCATGATTAATTAATCTATCAAAATCAAACCAAGCATGCAAGATCATACAAAGATTTTTTATGTGGAAAACCCCGACTAGGGTAAAATACTACGATTGCCTAACAAGATCAAATTAGTGCACTAGCAAGCAAAAACTTTCAAGATTCTCTAACTGTCGAATCCTTGACGTTTTCCCTCTTCATGTTCTATCTTTGTCATCTTATATAAGATTTCTTATTTGATTGCTAATTCTCTTTTGAGCTTCTTCAATCACTCATTGATGAAAAACTTTGCTACAACTCCTTAAGTTGTGTGTGATGTTGTGAATAAACCCTCAACAATTATTCATGAAAAGATCAATTGAAAGATCCCTTGTTGATCTTTAAAGCATGTAGCCAATGGAAAGCTCTATACTTTCAAATCTAAAGAGTAGACTCACCAATCTCTATCTATTCTAACAATGGATTGCATCACCTTTTCCTATGTCCAAAACTCCCCTTACATAGATGACTATGTCGGTTTAGGTGTTAAACCATGAAGAAAACAAATTCCACTAAAAATGACCTATTTTGTGAAACTTTGGGTTGATGCAATTGATCGCTTGAGAGAGCAATCGATAACCTTGTTCCCAGCCTAAAATATGAAAATTGCTAGAGTAAATGATCGTTCACTACGTTAACCAATCGATTGGTGACAAATGCAAAGAAAATAACTTGCTATAGTACTGCTACAGTGGTTTCTATAGTACTGCTATAGTGGTTTCTATAATACTGCTATAGTGAAGATAATTAAAATTCTTTCTCAATCAATCTTGAATGAAAAGTTTTCTTACTTATGCAATTTTTAACTAATTTTCCATGCATTCTTTTTACCAAACTCTAATATGATAAACCTTTTATCCTAAGTATGTGAATATGATCCATGTTCATGATTTTACCTGTAAAAACACTTATGAGTCTTCTAATTTGCTTCATGTTCATCATGGTTTCTTAAGCAGCAAACATTATATCCTATAACTCAAATTACACATCACTTTGACATTGTATTGTTCATTGAAATAAGTCAATACAATACATATGGCCACATACATTCTAACAATCTCCCCCTTTGGCTATTTTGCAACAAAAGACTACAACCAATCGTCTAGAAAGAAAATTACAACTCATTGTACATCGACAAGGCTCTTGACAGTTGTTCAATTTTGACAACGACTATCCCCCTTAAACTATGACACTCATATCAAATGTGGTATGGTCTTAAACCTATAATCATCATGCACATCACAAACAAGAACATATCCTAATAATACTATTCCATGAAAAGTAATTACTTAATTTAAATGTTCAAGTACTTGTGACTTATAACATTCAAGGTCCATTAAAATTTCTCTACACTTAATAAATTAGTCACATACTTTCCCCCTTTTTGTTTGGAAATAGACAAAGGTAAGTATATAAAAATGAGAAGAAAACATTGTTGAATAAACCATATCAAAATTTTACATTAAGAAGAATCATGTTAGTGTGAGTTATAGATCGAAAGAACATGAATAATCAAGTCTATCTCTAATTGGAAACATCAATTTGAAGCTACATCAAAACAAACATGTGACATTCACATATCAAAATGAATCAACACTAGAGACTCTACTTACATAAACTCATCATGTACAATGGTCTCGATCTCATGTACAAACAATTTAGAAACATATACAAGCATGTAGAAAAATCCTAGAATTCGCTAAAAGATTTAATATCTCTAAAATTATGAATTCAAAGTTTGATTGGATAGAAGCAATCTTAGACTTGTCTTAAATTTTCAAATGTTGTTTGAAATAAAGTTTTGAAAAACCACATTATTAGGATCGGACAAAATCTATATTAGAAGAATATATGTGGCACATGTAATGTAATTAGTTAATTTCATGGATCAAAACTATGTTGAAACTTTGAGTACATAATTAGTCTTAAGAATCCAATTTGTTGTAGTTGTGGTTGAGTTACATTTGGAGTTGATGGACAAAAGAGATGAATCAATCAATCACATCAGCAAGAGATCAACTAGGATTTGAATTAACCCTTTGTAAAATAAAACCAAGTGTTTATTAATTGCTTGATGTATCATGCCCTAATAAAATAGTGAACGATCAATCCCTAGCAGTTTTAATTACTTAAGATAAGTCTTTCCTAAAAAGATTTCATTCCTAATTGGAGTCAATAACTTAAACCTACTTGGAGACTTATATAAAGGCTAAGTTATGATGAATTTAAATTGAGGAAGTCTTAGAAAATATTGAAGAAGAAAGAAGATGTCCTTCATCATTGTTTTCTTATGGAGTCTAAAAAAAGCTTCAAGAACATGTTAATGGTAAATTCATGGTGATGCACAATTGATAGAGAGAAGATTCTCAAACAACAAACATAATAGAATACAACAAATTCTTCAAAGGAGTTTAAGAATCTGAAAGAAAAATCTACAACCAAAGAAGTATTTGATTGAGTTGCTAGAAGAAGAAGAAGAGAACATAAAGAGGGAAAGCTTCAAGGATTATAAGGAGGAATAATTGAAGGCTAACAATGAAGAAGATTAAATAAGAAGGTATTCTTATTTATGTCAAGTATAGAGGTTGGTTGTTTTATTTCTTGTAAATTTTGTCTTTCTAATGAATTGATTTGACTTTGTTGAGGTTGTCATGGTTTTTCACCTAAGTTGGGTTTTTCATGTTAAATCTTTGTCTTTATGTGTGGATTGCATGGTTGGACCGATGAAGTAGCGTTCAATTATGGAAGACTTAACTCCTACTTGGGTAGTTTGTGAGGGAGTTGCGAATATCAACTTTGTACGAGAGCAAAATAAGAAAATAAAGGACTACAAATTAAGTATTAGTCCACACAAAACCCACACACTTAGTTCAACATAGCCTACACATGGCTCAAGTAATAGAGTCTAAGCCCACATAGCTAACAAAAGTCTAAGCCGATTTCAACTAAAAGAGTATGAAGCATAATCAAGTTGATACAAGTCTCGATACAACAAGTGATGTAAACAATCATAGAACTCAAGTTCTCTAAATGGCCCCTCCTAAGCAACATCATCACCCATATGCTCCTCATAAAGTCCATCCTAATCACCTTCATGACACGACATGTAGCCCTAAAACAAAACATGAGAAAGATGGGTGAGCCACAAGCTCAACAAGGGTTTTTAAATTATGAAAAATAAATCCAAAAGACATCATAGGTAAATTAGATGATGTTCATCATATCATCAACCATCATACCCATTCATCATGGGATATCTACATAACCTGTGCATTCATATCATAATTTACCATCTATATGCATCTACGCATGATCACATTCTCATATCACCTGCATACCGTACTATATGACATATCATAAAATCACATAATTCAAGTCACCTGCATATTATGCTATAACCCATCACATCTCATTATAAATGTTATATGCCTCCAGCGCATCATGGGTTAAACATTACATCACAACAATCATTATACCTCATGTCTAACATAATCACATCCTACATGAGTGACTTTCCAACATAAACATATCATGTATATCTATTCTAAAAAAAAATATTCACCTTGTGTGAAAAGTGTCTCAAACACACTATCCTACATAACATACAAATTAAACCATACCTACATGTGTAATAAGAGCTCCCTTATCTCTATACAATAACTATGTAATTGAGCATAAAATCATATACACATGCAACAACAACAAGTGGGGAATGTCTCATACATCGAGAGAAATAAACTTACTCATCAAGGCCAAAGCCCCAACCACGAATTGCTCATCAAGACAGTCTTGAGCACTACTGCTCATCAAGACAATCCCTAGCACAACTGCTCATCAAGACGGTCTCGAGCAATTCTGCTCATCAAGATGGTTCAGAGCACTATATGTGGTCAAAACAATAGGATGGGTTTAGATTTAAATAATTACTTTACTACCCCCTTCGCAAAGCCTACTATATTTGTAAAAGCCAAAGAGAGTGATAAAGAGCTTAAGATACTGCCCAACTAAACTAGAACAAGAGGGAACGGGAGTGAAAAAAGGTAATAGTATCATGGGAGTACATGACATATGTTGTTGAATTTTAATTGTTTACTCATAAGGGCACGAATCATACTAAAGTATAATTAGCAAAGAAAGATCGATCTCTCTGAGACTTGAAATTGGAAAAACTAATTTTAATTTAAATTAAGTAAACCCTAATCTAGTTGACAACTTATAAATAACTAATATAACTAAGAGGAATTAAAGTAAATATAAAACAAAAATAAACTTAAATTACTAAAGTTAACAAAATCACAAAAGAAAACAAAATCAAGTAAAAGGTAAAAGCTGAAATTTAATTAAAGAAATTAAAAGTGTTGATAATATTAATGAAAATCAACCAAGTTTCAAATCCCCTCTTATTAACTTGTAAACTATGACATCTATGTTCATAAATTTATTTAGCAAATATAACTCACAATAAATTAGAATTCAATTCTCTTTATCATGAAAAATTTAATCATTTAAACCTTCAAGGAAAATAGTAAAGTTATTTCTACCTTGCTTCAATGGAATAAAACCAAGTCATAAATTGTATACATATGAATAAATCACAACTCATACCCAATTCGATTAATTAACAATCTTAAACCACACATTTAATTAATAAAAAGTAATTCAAATCATGAGAAAAATATAACTATTCTCATATCCAAATTAATCCACTAATCAAATTGAGATAAGAACAATTAGCGTTAACAACCTTTAAAAATTTAACCAAATTACATAGATTAAAAAACTCTACAAAATTAATAAGAAGTTTATCTTAACCTTAGTTAAGAAACTAGCCACTAACTGGCATAATCTTTTTAAAAAGTAAATAAACTTACAAGGATTGAAGAAGAAAATAAATAAATAGAAGACAACTTAGGAAGCTTTGCTCCACTTTAGCCTTAAGCCATTCTAAATTCTGGAGTTTTTTTCTTGGCCCAATAGCCTAATGTGGACTATTGTCCAATTTTTTGTTTTATTTTTCCTATTGAATGTTCCCCATTCTCTTTTCCTTCTTCTCAATTTATATGCACAACACAACAATTATCTCATGTCCTAATCACATTGAATCTTTGCTATCTTGGATAAGAGATTTCCTCCCGTGAGAGTTCTCTAATTTTGGGCATCTTTTTCTTCTTCTGTCTTCTATTTCTTGGTGGGTTTTTCTTTTGGTCCCACGTAAGTTGCTATGCTTTTGAAGTTTCTTGCTCTTGATTGGTTCAAATCTCCCCATATGACTTCAATTGTAATCCTTTGTGTGTACATTGCTACAAATTCGGTTTCATGCAAGTTTATCTAGTGGAGAGACCTATCTATTTTAAGTTTTTGCGGTTGAATCACTCCCAAGTCCACTTCTTTGTTGGACTTTCCTTTATTTCTAGGCTTCATCAATCCTGCACAAACTAGGCTTTGCAATTTTTTCTTTCTTTTTGTTTCTCACTTTGAAGAGCTAATTGACTCTCAATCACTTATGTTGTGTCTTCGAATGAACTAAGCACTTGGCTAGGGTTTCATTTAGCATAATCGGAATCACTAACCATCTCTCATTGCATTAATCTTACAATTTTTAAGCCTTAGAACTATGATAGAAAGCATTGATGGTGGACCCGAACTCCACCATGACAGTGAACTCAAAAGTCCATCTCCCCATAAATCAAAAATCAAATTTTAACATAACCCACTTCTTCATCTTTGAGTTAAGAACAAAAACCCCAAGTTAATTTTTGTGATTGAATCCAAAGAAGGCATCAATTTTATCAAATTTTCTAATTGTTTCAAGTTTTTGTAATCTGGACAATTTTGTCCAATTAAGTGTCCAAATTAGTGTTTGGGAAGATGACTTTTGTTCACTGGACAATCTACATTACTGTTTAGTTTTCTTCTTTGTTCATTAGTTCTTCCATTCACGTCCATATATATTTTCAAAGTGCACATGTCTCAAGAAAGTTGTCCATATCACCTATAAGCATGTCAAGTGTGTTGTGAATTTTCTTGAACATCATCCAAGTGCTTCAAGAATCGTGCCTTACCTATTACACTTAAATAGTCAAAATTTAGATGTGCAAAACATAAATAGAATACTGACTTTATTCAAATAAATGTATAAATCGTTAACATTGCCCAAATTAATTAATAATTAAATCACACTACTAATATATATCTTAACACATAGAAACTCTAATTAATGCTCAATTAACTTAATCATATACTAGCAAATAAGGTAAATAAACATATAAAATGTATAAAAACTATGTTTATCAGCATATGTCATAGAGATTTCCATACCAGAAGAAAGTGACCAAAGAATGATCCATTCAAACTGAGGTCAATGAAGAAGGAGGAGAAGCACACTACCCATGTGACCCTACCCCACCAAGTTTATGAAAAGAAGCTAAAAAGGGTGTGGCTGAGGAAGATTGATTTTTAAGCACTGAAGGATCAATAAGGAAAAGCAAGCAAAAGCACCTTAGACTGTCTTAAGATAGATTGGCTAAGCAAAACTTAGGAACTTGTTTTCTCTAAGTAAAAAGATTTTTTGTCCATAATTTAACTCTTTGAATCTTTTGGACAAAACATGTTTTATTTTTTATTGTATTTTTCTTTATTTGCATGTTTTTTAATTCAAAGTTTTGAATTAAATATGAAACAAAAAATAAAAAAAAGAATATGATAAAAAACACATAAAAAATTATTGTAACTTTTGCTTATTGTTGTAATCTACATGGTTTTTGTTTTTGCTTGGTTTAGCTCTTGAGACATAATGAAGTTAATTTTCTTCTAAGCTAAAAACATCTATATTTGTGTTCAAATATGTCCTAACAATGAAAATGATACACCAAAGAGAGTGAAAATTAATTTGTTTTTCTTTCACTTGTTATTGTAATTCTCTTATTTTTAAAATATGCATACATCATGTAGAGACTCAGTCACTTTTATGAGTGAAGATGAAGAGATTACTCTTAAACATAAGTTGACTTAGGCATTTGGATTCTAGTGCAGTTTTAGTAATCAAATTAGATGATATAAAGCTAGATTTCTATTTAGAATTCAAAGGGAAAAGAAAATTTGATGCAACGTAATTTAAATTTGTAAGTTTGGATACTTCAATATCTTTTATTTAAATGAAATTATTTTTATAAAGATGATTGGGAAGGCCTACCTACTTAGGTTAGCCGAGGCTAGTGTGAAGCCCTTATCCACTTGAATCCAAGAAAAATGAATGAAAAAGAAAAGAAAAATAAAAAAAAATTATGATGTAAGATGAGTATTAAAAAAAAGACAAGTCCTAGAAAAATAATTTCGAGGAAGAATTTCATAATTTACAAAAAGGCATAGTGTTGTGCACGTTCACTAGACTCTACTTTATTTCCTTTATTTTTCTTTTATTCTAGTGCATTAGGCTATTTTCTTATGTATTAGCTGAGTATTGGCTTATGTAATGGGATGATAATTGTTATTGGACTAGCTAGTGGCTTACAGGATAGCTTGGCCCACTAGTTGGTGCGATCCCCTAGGAGAGCGGGTTGGCTCCCTATATGGGTCACCCCTTTCCTCTTTGTTTGGTATGCAATTGAATATTTAGAAATCTCTTCTCTTTCTTCTTTCTTCCTTCCCTTTCCCTACGTGAAACTCCAAGGTGCTGCTTGTGCCACTTCGGGCACCACATTGGTATTAGAGCTTTTACGATCCATGGCCATGGCATGAGGCAAACAAGTTGTCGCGGCCCTAGAAGTTCCATATGAGATGGAGGCCCCTGCCTCAGCGAATAGCCCAAATATGGTTCAAGAGACCACTAGCGAACCTACCCTGGCGCAAATCATGGCTGAGATCAAGTCCTTTATCATGGGTGTGGCCAAGGTTGACGCTCTGGGCCTAACTGTAGCTCAGCTCCAAGCAGAGCGCACAATCTATTGCCCAGGCAACCAACAGTCGTCATGGAGAAAGGAGGGCTGTCCCAGGCTCCCAAATCGCATGGCTCTAAACCGTTGGCACCGGCTGAGAGGGAGTTGCATTTTCCCCAAGGTCCAGTATGTTTTGGCACAGTCAATCAAGCTATGGATATACGAGGCATGCCAGTTATTTGGGAAAATGACCCAATGATGCCGCCTCCCAGAAACCTAATGGAGGATGTCTAGGAGGAGTACCTGGGACCCTATGGAGGACCACGAGGAGGGGCTGAACCTCGTTTGGCCAGCCTACAGTTCCCACGCTACAATGGGGATGACGACCCAGTAAAGTGGTTGTACAAGGCTGAAATATTTTTCGCCTACCAGGGAATGCACTCGGAGGCCAAATGGCTGTGCCTAGCCGCCTTCCACCTAGACGGGGATGCTTCCGTTTGGTTCTAGAGCTTCGAAAAGGTGGTGTGTTACCCCACTTGGGCTGGCTTCTCTAACGAGTTGTGCATATAGTTTGGCCCCAACAGATTCTAGGATTTCAATGAGATGCTCTCCATGCTATGCCAAACCACTACCATCCGAAGGTGATCAAACCACCTTCCCAACTAGCTGGTGGAAGCCTTGGTGGGCACGTTCAAGAGAGGTCTCAAACCCGAGATTTCTGAGGAGATATGCCACTTTCCATGCGCTAGTATGCGGGACATCATGCGGCAAGTATGAATTGAGGAAGAGAAGTTGGACCGACAGCGAAGAGGGGGGCAGCTTGGGCCCTTCCCATGTCCCAATGTCAATGCTAGCCCCCTTGCCGCCCTGACCATCAGCCCAATGCTAGGCCGACCTGGCCAACAACCCCCTCTGTCAGTTCAGATTGTTCGTCGTCTTACACCGGCATAGGTGGAGGAGCGTCGGTCCAAGGGGCTATGTTTCTGTTGTGATAAAAAGTTCATTCTAGGACATCGTTGTTTTGTCAAAGGCAGCATCCTCATTGAGGAGATCAAGGAGGAAGATGTGATGGATAGGACAGACTCTCCCTACTATGACGACGTGCTGCCCGAGATTTCTGTACATGCCTTTTCGGGGGTATTCATTCATTGTACGATGCAGGTACAAGGCCATCTCAAGAGACAACAAGTGGCTATCTTGATCGACAACAGTTCTACCCACAGCTTCATTAATGACAAGGTGGCTTAGTGTCTTGGCTGCTTCATGTCCGATTCGAAGCCCTTCGATATGTTGGTCGGTGATGGGAAGCATCTCTGGAGCTTCCGCATATGTGCTTAGGTTGCCCTCACTATCCAGAGCCACACCTTCATCACCAACCTCTTCTTGTTGCCTATGTGGTGTTAAGGGTTCAGTGGCTATAGGAGCTTGATGACGTGGTCTGGAGCTTCAGAGATATGGTTATGGACTTTGAAGTTCAGGGGCAACGAGTTCGGATTGAAGGATCCTGGCCGGGCACCCTTCTCTCAGCCCAGTCGGTGAGTTCTTTCTTCTGGTTCGCACCCTAGGGGTTCCTCTTGCAGTAGCAGGCAACAGTCGAGGTGCCTCAAGATGAGCCACCTCCGGATCTTCTTGATCTATTGGCGGAGCATCAGGATGTGTTTGCTAAACCGAAGGGTCTTCCACCATTGTGGCTTTACGACCACCATATCGCCATCATTCCTGGGGCATCGCCGGCCAATGTCCTCCCTTACCGTTATCCTCACATCCAGAAGTCGGAGATAGAGCACCTTGTGGCTGACATGCTTCAGTCCAGTATCATCCGCCCTAGCACAAGCTCCTACTCTTCCCCGGTGTTGCTAGTTCGTAAGAAAGACAGCACTTGGCGGTTTTGTGTGGACTACCAAGCCTTGAATGCTATCACCGTCAAGGAAAAATATCCCATACCCATGATCAAGGAGCTTTTGGATGAGCTGGCTTGTGAGACAGTCTTCAGTAAACTCAACCTTTGATCGGGTTACCATCAGATTTGGGTGCAGTAAGACTGCCTTTCAGACTCATGATAGCCATTTCGAGCTCCTCATCATGCCATTTAAGCTGACCAACGCCCCCTCCACCTTTCAAAGCCTCATGAAAGAACTCTTTAGGCTTTTCCTCTGCTGCTACATCTTGGTCTTCTTTGACGACATCCTTGTCTACAGCCAGTTGTGGGTGGAGCACTTGGAGCATCTCAAGTTTGTCTTCTTTGTTTTGAGGGATAAATCTTTATTTCTTAAGTGTTCAAAGTGTTCCTTTGGTAACCCACAGGTTGATTATTTGGGACATATCATCTCTCGGGACGGAGTCGCCACTGACCAGTTGAAGGTGGCCGCCATGTTCTCTTGGTTGCCGCCCACTTGTGTCCATGAACTATGGGATTTTTCGGGCCTCACTGGCTACTGTAGGAGGTTCATCAGCCGATATGGAGAGATTGCTCAGGCCCTTACAAATCTTCTAAAGAAATGGGCATTTGGTTGGAATGAGGTTGCCCAAGCGGCCTTTGACGAGCTGAAACAGTCAATGGCATCAGCCCCTATTCTGATTTTACCCAATTTTAGCCGCCCCTTCGTGGTTGAAACGAATGCTTCATAGATGGGCCTAGGGGCTGTTATAGGAAAAATGCCCCATTGCCTATTTCAGTAAGGATTTGGCTAGCCACTCCTTGTCCCTATCCATTTACAAGAAGGAGATGTTGGCTATTGTCCTCACCGTCGACAAACTGGTGGCCTTACTTACTCGGCCGCAGGTTTCTCATCCGCACCAACCACCAACCCCTAAAGTACTTCCTTGAGTAGAGGGTGTCCACTCCAGCATAGCAGTTGTGGGTTAGTAAGTTACTTGTGTATGAATATGAAGTCGTTTACAAGAAAAGGTCAGAAAATACAGTGGCCAACACCCTTTCTCACTGCTCTACCTTCGGGTTTGTGCTTGGCCATGTCTACTCCGTCCTGCCCCTTCATTGATGAGTTGAGGTGGGCATACCTTGATGATCCTATGACCCAGACCTTGATTATAGCTAGCTAGGCTGAACCAGCTGCTCGCCTCTTCTTTTCATGGCAAGATAATCTTCTCTTTTGGAAGGACTGTCTTTGGGTACCGGATGTTGATGATCTTCACAAGTGCATTCTCTCCCACTTCTATGACACTCCAGTGGCCGATCATGAAGGAGCTTCCACACTTATAAGTTGGCCAACCAAAGCTTTATGTGGCAGGGTATTCAACGGGCAGTATAGGAGTATGTTGCCGCCTGTGATGTATGTCAGAGAGCAAAAGCTGCCACAACATCCCCTGCCGGTTTTCTTCAGCCATTATCCATTCCTGACAAGGTTTGGGAGGATGTTTCGATGGACTTCGTGGAGGCCTTACCCATGGTGCAAGGCAAGTCGGTGATTCTGGTGGTGGTGGATCGGTTGTCTAAGTACGCTCATTTTTGTGCTCTGGGCCACCCATTCACCGCCAAGGCAGTGGCCAAGCTCTATGTTTGGGAGGTGGTCAAACTCCACGGCATGCATCGTACTATTGTTTCTGACTGTTATAGGAATTTCATATCTCAGTTCTGGCAGGAGTTCTTTACTTTACAGGGCACTTCTCTTCACATGAACACCACTTATCACCCACAGTTGGATGGTTAGACAGAGGTGATGAACCGTTGTTTGGAACAGTATCTTTGTTGTTTCACTATGTCTCTGCCCCGCCGCTAGCTTCAGCTTCTTCCTTGGGCGCAGTGGTCGTACAACATGGCCTTTCACACTCGCATGGGATTTGCTCCTTTTGAGGTGTTGTATGGCCGTCCTCAATAGACTATGTTATCCTATGTCCCTCACCGCTCCTTTGTGGCCAAGGTGGATTATATGCTATAGACACAGGACGAGGTTCTTGGCCAACTTAAGGAGAACTTGTCCTCTGCTCAGAACTGGATCAAGCAGATTTATTATGGCTATCACACTGATAGAGAGTTTGCAATGGGTGACCTGGTTTATGTCTATGTCCTCCCGTAGCGCTAGACATCCTTGTTTCAGCCCAAGCATTCCAAGCTCGCCCCCTATTTCTATGGTCCATACGCTGTAGTGGAACGTATTGGCCCGGTGGCTTACTCTCTTGCTCTACTGCCTGGCTCCTTAGTCCACCCTGTCTTTTATGTCTCTAGGCTCCGTCGATGCATAGGTGACTCTTCCCTTGCCACTGATGCTCCACCACCTCCTTTGATGGGACCGGACTAGCCTTCATATCCTATTCCAGCCTCGGTACTTGATAAGTGTCGAGTTCGTCATTTGGGTCGTATTACTACAGAGGTGCTTGTTTCTTGGCAGGGTTAGCCCCTTGAGGATGCCACATGGATATCTGAGGACGAATTCATGACTCGCTACTGGCTTGGTCACCTTGAGGTCAAGGCAAATAGTGGAAGCATAGTGGAATGTTGTGCACGTTCACCAGACTACTTTATTTCCTTTATTTCCCTTTTATTCTAGTGCATTAGGATATTTTCTTATGTATTAGCTTAGTATTGGCTTATGTAATGGGATAATAATTGTTATTGGACTAGCTAGTGGCCCACGGGATAGCCTAGCCCACTAGCTGGCGTGACTCCCTAGGAGAGTGGGTCGACTCCCTATATGGGTTGCCCCTTTTCTCTTTGTTTGGTATGAAATTGAATATTCAAAATTCTCTTCCCTTTCTTCCTTGTTCTTTCCCTTTTCTTGCATAAAACTTTGAGGTACCACTTGTGCCACTTTGGGCACAACACAGGCATATTCTTTATGATCTTTTATGTTTTATATTTCTTTAGGAGAAAACATATACGTAGATTTTAGCCAAATTGAGTTGATAAATGAAACTTTTTCTTTACTAAGGTCTAAACAAATTTGTCTTAATTTGAATAAAAGTGATCTCACAACATTCAAGATTAAAAAAGACAAGAGTTAAAAACATTGGTGGTTTCTACTAAAACTTCTGAAATTGGATTAATGTGCCAAAAATAAAAAAATAATTGACAATGATATACCAATAGAGTTGACTAATCTATGGTAAGGTATGAATGAATGTAATCTGTGTATGCACTTAGATTAAAGAAAAATTAATTAAAAAATAATCAAAAGGAGCTCAACTTTGATTGTTTTTAGTGCTTGATTTTATTTTGATTATTGATTTTTAGAAAAAAAAACTTATTTCGATGGAAAAATAACTTTAGGAATTTATTAGATTTTTTCTAAAAAAATTGAATTTTCTTATTTTTTTGGAAAATTCAAAATCATAATTATTTCAAGGTTATATCAGCCAAATTACTAGATTCAATTATATTAGCCCATTAGATATGTGACATATTTAGAGTTTAAAGCTTTCTGAGTTGAGGAAAGTTGAGGTTTTGCATACATCAAGAATATGCTTAGAGACATATTTCCTTGAGCTGATACTAAGGGGGAGCATTATGATGCTACATATGTTTTGACCTTTATGTTTATTTATCACTTTTTTATGTATTCATGTGATAGAACTTGTGTGAGAATATATGAGTCATATGTCTAAGTTATTGATTAATTTCTTTGTCAAAATTATGTTAATAAACCTTGTATATGTATTAAATCTAATAATCTGACTTATAATTATTATGATCGAGTTAGATTTAGAATTAGTAGACTTGAAAATAATTTGTTTAATTTTATGTAGAATTAGTCTACTTTCCCCACTACTATCTCTTCATAGCTCCCCACCCCCATAAAAAAGTTACTCATACATACCCCATCTTCATCTTTTTTTTTCTCTTTCTTCTTTGTTGTCAGCTAAATGGGGCAAATGCAGCAGTTGGCCACCATACCAAAGGGTCGGTTGGCAACTACAACCATGGTCGCTACAGGCGGCTCTGGTACTACAGCAGTGGCCACCTTGACCATATATTGTACTTGTATCCATGGCTGGAGTGGGCAGCTCCATGGATGCTTCATACAACACTAAACATATATGGCCAAAGTCGCCATAGCCTTGGCCAATGGCTACTCTAACAGTCACAGCCATGGCTACTAGAACCATAACAACCAACGCCATGGCCTTTGTAGGTGGCTCTGGCTAGATATGGCATCAGCCACCATGGCCCAAAGCTGTGGCCGTGGCTGCCTCTATCATGGAAGCCACGAGAGTGGCTGCTGCAGGTGGTTACAACTATGGTTGGTCACAACTTTTGCTAAAACTTGCCAAAGTCTCCTGGCCTTGGCCTGCCACTGCATTAGCCGCTCTAGCCAGATTTGTGTCGACTACAGAGAAGAAGAAAAAAAATGTTGTGACTAGCAATGAAGGTTAAGATAAAGCATGGTGTTGTTAGGGATGGCTAATAGCAAAATAGTGGAGGACCTTGGGTGGGCTGAGTAATAAGAAATACAAAAAAAAATTACCTTTTTGGGAGGTATTGAGCATATGTTTTGGGGGAAATTGACGCATTCTTTTATGTATTTAAATACGAAAGTTTTTATCAAACACAAGCAAAGGAGAGAACGCACCTCAAACTCAACAAGCGCTCAAACAACACCGTACCATATAGAAACCCACAACCAGGTTGTCTATCGAGGAGTTTGGATTGCTTAGTTCGGGTCGTGCGGCCATCATCAGGCATGTCTCTATTTTTAAATAAGGCATGCCTACTAATGGTGGTACGATTGGAGCAATTCTCTGGATAATCTGTTGACAATCTACACCAGGTGAACAATGAAGAAGCCGACCTGCTAACCTGCATGGTTGATCGATACAATATCGCTGCTCAGTCAACACAATGCTTGACCAATAAGTGTTGTATAATTCAATTTCTAAGTGACCTAGTGGTGTGCGAACGGGCAATACTTAATTTACATACATTTCTTGCACCACCAAAAATGGTTAACTTGTTACTAGACACATGACAGTGATTTTGCTTACTAAAGATATTGTTGTTTCAGTAGTTTTCTCTTCCAGAAGCAACCTTAGAAAAAGCTCGGACAGAATCTTCCTTCTGGGTTCCTGCATACAACCACCGCAGGCGACCAATATCAAATGTTTTCACCTAAAAAACAAGAATCCCAACTGCAAATTTGCCAGACCATATTACCCAGGCAATTTAAATTTGTAGTCTCTTTCCATGCTTTCGTGCCTCTCCAACACAACAAAACAAATACTTCACGCGCATGTGGCCTATTTTATTAAATTTGCCTATTGTTCTTCCATGCACTATCTTGCTGACGTCAATAATTAAGCAGATAGACATAGACAGGATAACCTGTTGGAAGGAGAAATTATTAAATAATCTCAGGGTATATCCTGGAATTTATTTTAGTCGTCAATCTTCAAAATAAATGATGTACAAGGCATGCACTAGCGTATATTAGTGTAATTAAGAATTTCTTCTATTTGTGTTAACGTACATTAATATGTGCACCATTGATCCTAAGAATTAAAGACTTGTTTAATGGATAATAATTTGGGAGTACTCAATAATGTTTACTTTAGAATGGACTAGTGTTGCGACAAAACTTTGCCTCATTTAGAGCTTTGATCCCACACCTACAAACCACTGAATTTCAACCATGACTGCTTCCCTCAGCCGTCTCATGCTATCGGAAGTGTTTTTTTATGCTTCCTACTCTTTCTTTGTTTAACGTGAAGAATTTATATAAGAACTATTAATATTTAAGATAGATGATACATATATTAATGCATATTAGCATCACCACCACCTAAGCTAACATGCACTAATGTATACCATCTCTCGATGAGGATGAGCAGGACTCGTGATAAGTTCTATACTTCTCAGCTATCAAGTAGGCCTCACACCTTCATCGTGTCAATCAAGAGTTAAGCGAGCATTTATCTTGGCAAGAGCAGACGTAGCATTTTCGTATAAACCATTGGCCTCTATTAATCACAACCATTGATTTTATCTTCCTAAAAACGTACGGTCGAACCCACAGCTCCAATTTTATGGGTCCTGTTGCTATAGTCCTCTATCTATAAGTGGGACCCCGCCGAGGTGGGCTTGTAAAAGGCTGTCTATTATATTATGACGCAATCTTTTTATATGTATAAGGTATGCTGGTAGACGCTAAGTATGCAACTAGCTAGCAATTAAATAATGGGTGCGAGTTGAAATTGTTTCGTAAAAAAATTCCATAAGAATCAGCTGCATGACCTCATGTTGCTGGATCACAGTTAGAACTCATTTTGCAATAGAAATTCTTCTAACCTAATAAGCATTTGTTATCTTAAAACTAGTTCCTCAATTCTCTATTAATATAATTATATTTAGAAAAATAGTGATTTTTGTTAAACCTTCATCTAAATCTAAGACAAGGAAAAATAAGCTTATGATACTCTCCCAACTATTAAAAGTGAACAACATAAAACTAGAACAAATATTTTTGTTAAATAGAGTAATTAATTTGGGACCAAGAGAGTACATTATTAGGCATTGTAGGTTCTTTGGCGAATTCTCTAATAAGAAATTAAAAGAAAAGTTTTTTATGATTAGCTTGCTGAAAATTAAGATTGTCCTACATTAACAGCTCCATCATGATTATATGGTACACAATGAGTACTAAATCAGGTTAGAGGCAGGCTATATACTAGATATCAGGCTATTAATATCATTTGTTCTAGATAAACTTGATTCAATATATTATTGAAACCCCGTTTCCTCGAAGATCCATTGAATCACATGCAGATTATTGAGGAGTCAATTGGCAAGTCAACAACCTTTCTTGCTCTATAGTGTATGTTGAAGTTAACTTTGCACCTAAATGACTACAGTGCTTCTTGCTGTTTATATATAAGCTCAACATGCATATCATTGCTCAAACACACTCTTCATTTTTCTAGTTTCATCTTGAGACAATGGCAATTATGGTTCAAACGTCTGGAACAATCGGGTCTTTGCTTCTTCATCTCTTTGCCATGTTTGCCGTTGTTCAACTGTCATCGGCATCATTGATGGTGGGCTACTACAAGAATTCATGTCCAAATGCTGAGGCAATTGTGAGACAAACTGTGAACAGCGAGGTGGCTCGAAACCATGGATTTGCAGCTGGACTCATCCGGATGCATTTCCATGACTGTTTTATTAGGGTAAATTCCTTGTTCCTTCCATTACCTCTTGCTTCATTCAGCTTTAGCACATGCACAACTTTGTAATATGAGTGTTTGCTAACATCACCACATCTGAAAGCCAATTGAAAGACATAGTCAGCCCGTTTGTTAGAGTCTATTTCAGGTTTAAAGGTCTCTCGTGGTAATTAGTTGGACATTTCAATGGTTTTTACGTCCGAATGACCACATCTGAATGCAGAAAAGTGACTAGAAAATGCAGTTAGACATTTTGTTTCGGTCCGATTCATGTCTGAATGTTTTGTGCGGTTGGTCAGCCAATTAAGTGGTTTATAGTTTATACGTCTGAATGGGTCAGGACCACTTGAGCACGCTTTTGATGGCTCACGCTAAATAAGATTCAGTGTTAACAAACAGAGCCTAAATTCACATGTAGCAAATATGCATGCAAGAATCCAAATATGCTTTGTAAAGCTTTATCAGCAGAGCCCCTTTGATGGCTTAAGAATCAAGATCCACAGACACAAAAATTACGAAAAATCACGATCTATGTGAACATTTTCTGTTCATCTATTTACTTTGTTGATCCTGAGCCGTCAACGATCGGTGAAACTCCAACTCCGTGAATCTTCACAAGAGAATTTGAATTCTACATGCAATATTGCACATTACATGAACAATTTTGCCCATACCCATAGAATTTACTCTATAATACCCGAAATGTATCGATACTTAGCCATGTTGCTAAATACGATCAAACATATTATGTGTATAAAATGACATCCTATGTTAGGACATTTATGAAGTTTTAATTTGCATTTCATACAGGGTTGCGATGCATCTGTGCTTCTGGATCCAATGCCAGGGAAGGGGCGGGTGGAGAAAGTTCACCCTGCCAACAAGCCAAGCCTAAGAGGCTTCGAGGTGATAGACAAGGCTAAGGCAGCCCTAGAAGCCCACTGCCCACAGATCGTCTCCTGCGCCGATGTCATAGCCTTTGCCGCCCGTGACGCCGCCTACAAGCTTGGCGGCATAGACTACGCTGTCCCCTCCGGCCGGCGGGATGGAAGAGTCTCCCAGTTCAGCGATGTAGCCGCAAACCTTCCTGCTCCGACACTCACCGCCGAGCAGCTGGTGCAGAACTTCGCCAGGAAAGGGCTGACGCTTGATGAAATGGTTACACTATCTGGGGCCCATTCTATTGGAGTCTCTCACTGTTCTTCCTTCACCAAACGTCTCTACTCCTTTAATAGGACCCACACACAAGATCCTTCAATCCATGTTGAATTTGCAGAACACTTGAGAAGCGTATGCCCCCAAGGATCCAACCCTAACAGTGGACCTGACCCAACAGTGCACCTTGACATCCGGACCCCACACGTGCTTGATAACAAGTACTACAAGAATCTGAGGAAGCACAAGGGAGTTCTCACCTCTGACCAGACACTGTTCACCAGCTCCTCGACGGCCCATTTGGTGGAATACAATGCAAAACGGCACTCCGAGTGGGCTGCCAAGTTTGGTGAAGCTATGGTGCGTATGGGTGGCATTACTGGAAGCCAAGGGGAGATCAGGAAGAACTGCAGGGTTGTGAACTGATTGGCTGGGATGAATATGTTTATGTATGGTGAGCTAAATATGCTATGTTGTTTGTTGTTCTATGACTGAATTGTGTTTATGCAAGTGTGTAATAATAATATAGGATGATAAGCACTCTTTCTTGTTTGTCATAATACTATGAGTTATGTGTAGCTTGTATTAGACTGTTAGTGTTGAAATTTTCATTCAATAGTTTCTTGGGTTAAATTAGACTGAATAGTCCGTTCACTGTTTTTCCTTTCTTTTCGTTTAACTTGTCCTCTAAAACGGTAAAAACTATAATTTTACAGAGAAAAATTGATAGCAAAACGACTGCTAATATAAGGAAAGGAAACTATGCAAGAAATCAGAGTTAAAGGAGGAAGGAAGAACGGTTTGAGCTCTCAAGAAAGTTCAATTTCGAGTTGAGGAGCCCTGCCGGTTTAGGCTTACGAAAATGCCATAGTCATGGCCTCCTTCTCTACCTTGACTGAGCAATCTGTTTCGCAATTCATCATCCTCTTCTACATCCCTAATCCCTCCCTTCCTAGAGACCTACGCTCAGCCCTCCATCAAGATTCTTGCCGATGTACTCAACGAGGAAACCTAGAGACCGAAAACACATTGGTAGATAGTGTGCTTGGTAGGAGGCCCTATTTTCTTTGGATAGGGATTCATCTAGTGCATTTAGTCTGAAGAGGGCCGAATACTTTTTGAAATGGGCGGAGTATCCCAAACAAAGGCCTCTGCCAGATCAGAAAATAATCAATAGAAAAAAACTATGGAGCTGTGCTTTTGGGATGCAATCTTGCTTGCGTAGTTCCTATTGCGTTTTTATCATAAAGTGATTGGTCGGTGTGGTGAACCAATCAAGTGGTTCATTAACCTATCAATCAATAAAGTCTAGACTTGATTTTGTGAAAGATTTGTTTTATGAGTGATTGATCGATTCTTCATCTTGAAGTTAGAAATAAAATACTCCTTAGTTTCAATCACCCCTATCATGTTAGTATGCATAATTAACATATTATCTACATACAAGTACGTCATCATAAAATAGGCATTAGTATAAATATACTTATCAACATAATTATAGTTAAATCCACTAGATATAATAACTTAATCAAACTTCTGATCATATCATTGCTTAGATACTTGTTTAAGTCCATATAAATTTTTTTTTGTGAATGTTACCTATGAATGTTGAGTTTTAAGCTCTTAATGAAGTTCAAGTAATATGCCTGAGTGACAGTGACATAAAAGAACTTCACCTATAGGGACATAGAAGTGATGTCATTTCTTAGCGAAAGAAAGGGTTTATTTCCTAGAGTGTCTTTAAAGAACCGGGATAGCACATAGCTAAATAAGTGTTGTGCATATGATTTCTTTCCTCTCATAGAGGCTTTATGTTTTACTCTGTATGGAGTTACTAACTTTGTATCTTGAGTGGGTAGTTCAATTCCAGCGGTACACCACATACTTTTACTTAGCTTTGTAATTGTTGTACTAATTAGAGGTTTAATTCGAAATAAACCTTATTATATTAAATAAAATGTTAATGGATTTGTTGGCTAGTTTTGTATTTTTTTTATGATAAAAAGTCAAGGATTGTTTATTTTTTATCATAAAGTGATTGATCCATGTTGTGAACCGATCAATCAACCAAGCAATCGAGTGGTTTATTAACCAATTGATCAATAAAGTATCAGCCTGATATTGTCAAGGATTTGTTTTGTCAATTATTGATTAGTTTTGTGAAACAATCGATCGATTGGTGAATCAATTTTGTATTATTCTAAAGCGATTGATCTCTATATATGGGTGATCGGTAGCTGCACTTATCCCTTTATAATTTAATAGTAAAAAAACTGTTGTGTACCAAAGATGGGCCTCCCTAAAGGAGCTTAATAGTTGTTTCTTATTTATTAGAGAGTTTATTTTTTTATTACTAATTTATTATTGGGCTTTATGACTTTTGTTAGTAGGCCAACTAAAATTCTCTATTATAATATAAGGGCTATACCCTAATTATATTTAGTGAAGAATTAATCCTCGTCTTATTCCTCTGGTCTCTTTCCCTCTTCTCTCTGCCTCTCCATTCTTTGAACAGCCATACTACTGCCCACTTCTCCTTTTCTAGCCACCACGCCCTTGTATTCTCCACCAGAATAAAATAATAGTATCAAAGTTGTCAATTTGAGGAATTGGAGTGCTTGCTACTCCATCTGGCAATATGATGCGTGTCGGCCCTTTGGGTGTCCGCCTACTATTTGCGTGGAGGCATCCATACTGGCCTAAACACCGCCGAAGTTACAAAATCCCTCACTTGACCTCCCATAGCCGCTGCTAGATCCATTGCCCCCTGCTGCTTGCATCTATGTTGGCAGGTCTGCATCTCCACCCAGAACCCTTTCAATGGCCTTCCCGTATTGTCGTCATTTGTCATCCCAAATAATCATCCATGGCAACTCCACCATCATTGCCAACACTGCCTTCGACTGTCTGCCCGATCAGTTCCTTTTTTGCTGCAACACGATGACTTGGTCTACTCGAAACATATTGGCCATGTTTGCCACTATTGAAGGGTATACTTTATCAAAGGGGAAAGAGGGACTGAAGGAGAAGAGAAATCTATCACCGCTAACAATCAAAGCTCAAGGCCTCGCGGGCCTCTACCATCCTCTAGTACGAACAATCATCACCAGCCTCCACGCCTCCAGACTGAGTAGATCCTTTGTTTCACTGTCAAAAAACCTTTGAGCGCTCTAGGCCTTGGAGACTTCCACCATGGCCATTTGTGCTATGCTCACCACTAGATTTTCGACCTCCTCCACCGCCCGATCATGTCCCTAGTGTTGGCTTGAGATACAAGGCTATCCATAATTTAAGAAGGAAGCAAAATGGATTTTCATAAGAAAGTTGCAATTTTTCATAGCAGGCAACAAGGTTCTTTCTAGGAGAAGAGGAAGGGGTTGTTTTGTTCAAAAATAGAGTATATTTTTGTGCCCCATGAGCCTTGCATATTAGAGCATTACCCTAGAGAGTAGAGTACCCAAAATGCCCTCATAAGTCATTACATTTTAACACTCCCCCTTAATGACATATTTGAACGCCTAACATTTTTCTAAAATAATTAAACTTATCTCTTGGAAGTGCTTTGGTGAAAATATCCGCCACTTGATCTTGTGTCTTACAAAACTTGAGCTCTATTTCTTCATCTTCAATCGCTTCTTTAATGAAGTGATGCTTAATTGCAATGTGCTTTGTTCGACTATGGAAGATAGGGTTCTTTTCCATTACAATTGCCAATTTGTTGTCACACATAAGTGAAGTAGCCTTATCTTGTTTTCCCCCCACATCATTCAAGATTCTTCTCAACCATATTGCTTGAGTAAGTGCAATTGAGGTGGAAACACGGCCTCAGCGAAAGATAATGCAACACTATCTTGCTTCTTTGAAGCCCATGAAAAGACACCTAATCTAAGAGAGAAAGCATATCTGGAAGTGCTCTTCATGTCATCAACACCTCCATCCCAATCACTATCACAAAATTCAATTAATTTAGCATTGAAATTTTTCTCGTAGAAAATTCCATAATCAATAGTACCTTGAATGTATCTCAATAGTCAATACTCTCATGGCCACTCAAAAATGAATTTTACTTGGTTTAGCCATGAACCATGCTGATAAGTTAGAAGCATATGTGATATCTGATCTTGTAGCCCCTAAGTACAATAAACTTCCAAATAAACTTTTATAAAGAGTACTATCAACTTCTTTGTTTCCATCTTCTTTTAAGAAATTTTCATTTACAACCAACGGTGTATCAACCGGATTGCAATCTTTCATTTTAAATTTTTCAAGAAGAATTCTTGCATACTTCTTTTGACAAATAAATACACTATCAACATTTTGATTGATTTCCAACCCCAAAAAGTAATGCAATAATCCCAAGTCACTCATTTCATATTTGCTCATCATATCTCTTTTAAAATCTTCAATCATTTTACTATCACTTCCGGTAAACACTATGTCATCAACATAAAGACAGACAATGAGAATATTATAATTACCTTGAGTCTTCACATATAGGGTTGGCTCCTTGCTTCTTTCAAATCCTCTTTCTTTGAAATAAGAATGATTCTCACTATACCATGCTCAGGGTGCTTGTTTTAAGCTATACAAAGCCTTTATCAACTTGTATACTTTGTCTTCTTTACCTTTTACTACGAAGCCTTGAGGTTGTTCCACATAAACCTCTTATTCTAAAACACCATTCAAGAGAGCCGATTTCACATCAAGTTGGTTAAGGACCAACCTTTTTGTGCCGCCAAACTAATGAGAACTCTAATTGTCTCAAGTCTAGCAACCGGTGCATATATATCTTGAAAATCAACTTCGGGTTGTTGAGAATACCATTTAGCTATTAATCTTGCTTTGTTCTTTTGAATTAAACCATCCGGATTGAGTTTTGTTTTGTATATCTACTTCACACCAATGACTTCTTTTACTTTAGGTCTCTCCACCAACTCACAAGTTCCACTTTTTACTATCACATAAATTTCCTCTTCCATGGCTTTTGTCCATTCTTCTTCTTTAATTGCTTCTTCAAAGCTCTCCAGTTCAACAAGGCAAAAGTTACAACTTGCATACACATCACTAAGTCTTCTCATTTTTGTTGGTGTTGAACTAGAAGATGAATTTGTAGAAGTTGAGGATAGTTGAGAACTAGCATTTGGAGAAATTTGTTGTGGAGTATCTTGAACATCTTCATTTTCTTGACTCCCTAATTCTTCATTGATAGGGATAGTTTGCTCTTGATTATTCTTCTCTTTCCAATCCCAAGAGCCTTCTCATTAAATATAACATCTCTACAAATAATTACTTTGTTTCTCTTCAAACTAAAGAGTCTATATAGCCCTTTGATTTTGAGCTATAAACCACAAAGATGCACTTTTCACTAGTTTCATCAAAATTTGTTTGTAATATCCTTAATTTTCCCGGGTTTCAAAATTTAAATACGTGGAAATTATGGTGTTTGACCTATTGATATTGTTATTAGAATAACTTTCTCCCTAGATAGAATTTGGGGCTGAAATTAATTCTATTGGAAAGTAGACGGAAAGAGCTTCGAAACGCCACCAAGAACGCACGAATCGGAGTCTGGATGAGGGAGAAACGATTGTCTGAAGTTGAACATATCGTGGAGGACCTGTTTACCCAAATTGAACGCGCGAACTGTCTGTTTAAGCTGCGATGTGGGCCCAATAAATTGCTGTTCCGAAATTGGGTTTTTGACCTCATGGGATTAAGACCCCTAATCCCATACCTATAAAAAGGCCTTCTTAGGGCACAATTTGGGGGTCTTTTTGCCCGATTGGGGGAGCTTTTGACGGAAAGGAAGAAATTTTCCGGTGAGACTCTGGCGAAGCATTGGCAATGGTGGATCAACAACAACTCGACTGTAGAGGAAAATTTTCGATTTGAAAGCAATAGAGATGTTTTAATTAATTTTAATAAAAATTATATTGGTCTCTGCAATTACTGTTCACGTAATTGTGTGAACAGTAATTGATTCCTTTTCCCGTCGCCGGAACAGTAGCGGCCTGACAAGGGATGCGACAGCCCTCGCTTTGGCCGCGGCGGCCTGGGCTCCGGCGGCTGAGGCGGCGGTGGATTTCCGCTGCGCAGACCGCCGGATCTCTGCTTGAGAAAAAAAGGGATATGTGCGGCGGATTGGCACAGCTTCGGCCGGAGGCAAGCCCTGGCTGGACGGAATCACCGGAAGGTGGCGATCCGGTCAGGCCAGGCCCATCGGCCGGCTGTGGCAGCCTGCCGTCGCAGCACCTCCGGTGGATTAAAAAAAGAAAAATAAAAAAATAAAAAGAGGCCGCTTTGTCCCCGGCCAGCCACCGGACGGAGGCAAGGCCGAGTCCGTCAGATTCGCCGGGCGATGGCGATCCGACTGGCCTCGGCCTCGCCCGCCGGGATGCCTGGGGGGAAAAACTGCACCGCCAGAGGCCATTCAGCCTCTGGCCGGTCGCGGGGAAGATGACCCTCGTGGGTCGTCTGCTCCCTGGACCGGGTCGGGCAACCAAACCCGATCCGGTCCGGTCCTATAAAAAATAAACATAATTTATATTCTCAGAACCGGGTCCAGTTCAGGGGGTTAATTGTGTCAAAAAAATCCTAAAAAATTATTATTGGTCCTGGAGAGGTTTGGGATTATTCTGACCGAGTTTCAGTTTTGGGGAAAATCCCAGAGATTGTGAAATGACTTTTTTACCCCTGGTAGTTAAGTTATTGTGTGAAAATCACTTACCTGATTTAGAGGCTCTGGTTCAAAGGCCTATGAGTTGATCTAAAAAGTGGAAAAATTCTCAGTGATATTTTAATGTGTAAAATAATTATAGGCCAAACCACTTAGTGAGGAAAAATCCCAGTGAGTGGATAATTGACCTTTTTATCCTTAGGGTTTATAGTAAACCATTAAGCAAACCTGGGTCGGTTCAAGGAGTTCATGACCCCGTTACATGCCAAGAAAATTACACATAGTCCATGAAGGCCAGTAGTACCCTTGAGTTGAATTTTAGACCCATTGGATATCATTAAGACCTTAAACCAAATGACAAAAATGCCCCTATGCAAACCTGCCCGCATTCGCGTGGATGTTGTTAACGGGCCAAGGTGATATTAAAATCTTTTAAGAGGTTAAAGACTTACCCAAGTGCTGAGAGGACTATATCCTATATTGGATAATTACTCTAATGCCCTTAGGTGCATTACGACCAATTTTATAAAAATTTATTAAGATAACCCAAGGAGGGTTAGGGCACGAGAGCTTGAATAATTCTTATATCATTAATGAATTTTATTATTGATATTATGATCTGCTTAGACCTTTGTGGTTCTAATTGTTTATGTTGTTCTTTGTTTCAATTTTTGATATTGAGGTTGTGATAGTAATTTATCACTAGTTGAAAATTATTGAAAGAATAATTATTTGGGGTTTGATAGCTTTGGATTGGGCAAGAACACATAATCAAGATAAAGACTAAAATACCACAGAGGGGTCTAGGACTAGTTCATACAGTGAACAAAGCCTTTGACCTAACGATTTGCCTTGGTTGATGAACCGATGGCATGTCTCGAGTTGTAAACCTTAGTCCAGAAGGGACTATTATGGTTTGGGATAGTCATTCGGAATCCTGGCTTATAGATGAGCAAGATAGGGTTCAGAATGGTTTCTTAAGTTTTAGCTCTATTGAGGAGCTGCTGATTTGACTGTGTAGTTGCACCTCCCCATTGGAGGGAGTTCTTTGTGAGCCGGGCTCACCGCAGATCTATTGAGGATCTTTTAGTGTACACGCAATTAGGGTCGCTGACATCCTGCTTGGTTGGCGTCTCTGACCACTTCTGTTCAGGTGCAGTTATGGGCCATGCCCTTCCACTCCGGTCAGGTCCTTATGGGCTAGGTTGGGAGATGGCAATTCCTGGTGGATTCCAGGGGCCTGGTGGATTCCAGGGTGTTTCGTTGTCATTTGTCACTTAGGTTGACATCTGATGAGTCTGTCTATCATTGAAATTAGATGGGGATATTAATTATCGAACAATGGTTGGAGAGATAATTAATAACATTGATTAATATTGCTTGTTAAATTAGAACAAGTGGAACAATTAAAGGACTTGCATAAAATGTAGGTTGCTTGAAAATACTTAAGTATTGCATGGGTGATGTTATGCTTCTTAGTATAGTGTAGTTTTTATGCAGAACTACGTCTGGATCCAATCTTGTTGGAAACATTGGAGATGTTGTCTGATGAGTACGTAGGCAACTAACATCGGGTGATGTTGGCCCGATCCAAAAAATATTAATAAAACCATTTGTCCTTTGGAAGCTCTTCTCCTGAAAGCGGAGAGATTCCATTGTTATTGTTGTGGTTGTTTTGTTTGCTATGTTGCAGATTCTTTAGGCAATGACAAGTCAGACCAAGGTAGGCGAGCTCAAGAAGTTTCCGCATTTTTGAAACTCCGATGCGTAAGTGTACCTTAAGCGTGAGAGTCAACTTGTTATTTATTTTCAGACGGGTGACAGACTTGTACTTAGATGGATGAGCTAGTCTTTACGAATTCTCAGACGTTAAATAATATCATATGATTTGATATTCGTATTTGTGAACCCCAGTTATCATGACCTGGATATTTAATTGAATGGTTTGTTTTGTATTTAAAGGAAAAAAATTTTGCTACCTACCGTTCGTGCTATTTAAAAATGCTTTGAAAAATCTGGGTCGTGACATTGTTTCTCACCTCTTTTGGGACATGAACAAAACAAATAGAGCCAAATACTTTTAAGTGATTTACCAAAGTTTTTCTTCCACTCTAAGCTTTAAATGGTGTTTTATTTTTCACCACCTTTGTTGGACATCTATTCATTAAATAGATCGCCGTATACACCGCTTCTCCCTAAAATGATTTAGGCATTTCCTTCTCATGGAGCATTGATTTTGTCATCTTAATAATTGTTCTATCCTTTATTTCTACCACCCCATTTTATTGAGGGGTATATCCAACACTCAATTGTCTATTCAAGCCAATATCGTCAAAAATATGTCAAAGTTATGAGAATGATATTCTCCCCCTCTATAACTTAACACTTTCATGAGATATCCACTTTGACTTTTAACAAACTTTTGAAACTTCTTAAAAATAACAAAGACATCCGATTTATGTCTCATAAAATAAACCCAAATCATGCTAGAAAAATCATCAATAAAAGCTATAAAGTACTTGTTACCTCCATTAGTTGGGGTGACCATTGGCCCACATACATCGGTATGAACAAGCTCCAAGGGTGCTTTAGCTCTCCATGTCTTTTCTTTTGGAAATGGCTCCCGGTGTTACTTTCTAAGAGCACAACCTTCACATGCTTCCTTTACTTCTTGAATAGGTGACAACCCATAAACCATGTTATTTTGTTGTAAATTCTTCAAACTTTGAAAATTCAAGTGCCCATGCCTTCTATGCCAAAGCCATGATTAATCAACCACATCCATCTTGAAAGCTATATTCTTTGAATATTGAAAAGTGAGTAGGAAACTTCTATTTTTCTCCATCTTAAGTTTTGCCACAATTTGTCTTCTATCACCTTTATCATAAACATTTCAATAATTATCTTCAAAGTAAATAGAATAACCATGTTCTACAAGTTGGTCAACACTCAACAAGTTTTGCTCCAAATCTGGAACTAGCAAGACATCTTTAATATATTTCCTTCCTATCTTTGTTTCTATGGCAATAGTTCCCTTGCCTTTTGCTTGGACCAAGGCACTATTTCCCATCTTTACTAGAGAATTTGAGGAAATATCTATGTCAACAAATATGCTCTTGTCACTAGTCATATGATTGCTACACCCACTATCAAGGAACCATACATCATTTTTTTGTATAGATGCCAATTGACAAGCATAAAACATGGTCTCATTACCTTCTTGTTCTTCGGAGTAATTGGCTTGTTGATTGTTTTTTATCCTACATCCTTTTAAACATGTCCAAATTTCTTGCAATTGTAACATTGAGGTTTCCCCTTAAACCAACATTCATCATCAACATGACTACTTCTTTTACAAATTCCACATTTTTGTTGAGTGGAATCATTTTCCCTTCTTTCAAATTATTTCTTCTCTTTCCTCTTGCATTTCTCCCTCTTCCTCTTCTTTGTCCACCACCTCTAGAAGAATCACTTTTATGTTGAGTACTACTAGATGACATTTCCCTTAATAATCAACCTTAAGCTTGCATTGGAAAGCACTCTCAATTGATTTTTCTAAGCGCTTACACAATTTTTGGTCAAAAACAATAATTGATCCCATCATTTCTTCAATGCTTAAAATAGAGGTATCTTTCATCCCCTCAATAACGGCACAATAGCATCATATTTCTCCAGCAAAGTAATAAAAAAAACTTTCTTATCACTAACATTATCCCCATAACTCTTCATTTGATTCACAATTTCAATAACTCTAGAGAAATAATCATTCAATAACTTCATATCTTTCATCTTAAGATTTTTAAAATCCTTTCTAAGAGCTTGAAGTTTAATAGATCTTACCCTCAGTGTGCCTATATTCTTTTTGTAGAATGTCTTATGCTTTCTTTGTCTTTGTAGCATTGATGATTCTTGGAAAGATTGTGTTAGAAATCCCTTCTTGAATCAAGTAGAGGGATTTTGCATCTTTCTTCCTATATTCTCTTTCAAGAGTTGTTTTTGGGCATTTTTCAAGCTTTCCACACATTATTGGGTTCTTCAAACCCATCTTCAATAATATCCCATAAATCATAAGAAATGAACAAAGTTCTCATCTTTACACACCAAAAATCATAATTTTCTCCATAAAAAATGGGAGTGGGTAGATTTTGGATGCCACTTATATGATTGTTTGAACTTGCCAACTTCTTCTTCTTTTTCTTCTTCTTCTTCAAAGGGGCTTGTTTTCCCTTCAAATAGCTTTACATTCAACTCTTGAAGATAATCCAACCTTGCTCTGATACCACTTGTTGGCTTGAGATACAAGGCTATGCACAATTTAAGAAGGAAGCAAAATGGATTTTCATAAGAAAGTTACAATTTTTCATAGAAGACAACAAGCTTCTTTCATGGAGAAGAGGAAGGGGCTGTTTTGTTCAAAACAGAATATATTTTTGTGCCCCACGAGATTTACATATTAGAACATTACCCTAGAGAGCAGAGTACCCAAAATGCCCTCATAAGTCATTACATTTTAACACCCAAATTACCTCTTTCTTCCTCTGAAAGTTCCTCTGCATCTCCTTAGCAGGCCTTCCATGCTCGGGCCACAAGCCGCCGCTTTAGTCACCTGGCGACTGATCTGCCTCCACCTTGGCCTGCTATGACCATCTTAGCCATCAGTGGAGATGATCAAAACCCATTTCCGCGGGCAACCACCACTCTCCTCTGAATCACAGTTGGCCCCCACTTCTAGTGGCAAACGTAGGAATTTTACTCAAGGGGGTCAAAAAATATATGTATATAAAATAATTTTTCTTTCAAATAAATTACTAAAATTTATAATAAAGATGTTGTTGGAAAAATTAAAAACATAAGTAATCATAACTACTATAACAAGAAAAGCAGGAGCTTCTCCATGTGCATTAAATGTTGTTTTCATTCTTATTCTTTTTTATAAGCATGTCCCCCTATTGTCTAACAAAGATTAAGACTATTGCCTCCTACAACTAAGCCTATTAATAAGAGTTAAGGCAATTCTATGTATGGTTAGTTAATAGACTTGCTTTTTAGTGGGTCCCAATGAAACTCAATGTATAAATAAAACTAGACATATCTCATAAGTCATGAGGGTCAGCTGACCCCCTTGGCTTTAATGTGGATCCACCCCACTTCACCTCCTTGCTCTACAGCAAGGCACATTGGGCCCTTGCCGCTACAACCACCATCCTCCAGAGTCTCTGGTACAAGATCAAGCATGACTACCTTACCTCTGTGATCCGGCCACCAGTGCCTCAAGATTCAAAGGAAGGCAGCACTAGGGCTTCTTCTAAGCATGCTCTACACACAATGGGTGTTATGCTTGTCTAAGCAAGACCCACATGCCTATTTTGTATGGAAAGTGCAATGCAGATCTAATTCAGACTTGCACACTTCCTTTTTATGGCAGTACCCATAGACCATCTAGTAGGTCTATTATGGCCCACTACATGCCTGTATTCACACTTCCACTTGTACTTCCTCCAAGCCACATATTCCAGTTAAGACGGGTCTGTTTGGGTGTGCATCTGAGCGAAATGAGCCAAAGCTCATCTTTTAATAATCACTGGAGACTTGGGTCTAGTTCTAACCCCTTTGGTCTGCCTTCATCACATCTATTCAAGGTCGGCTTTGCATCACTGCTACCTATGTCGATTGCTATCTTTGACACTTATTTAACTTTGTTATTGATGTTGTCTAATGCCCTCTATGGGCTATCACAGGTACCCTATTGTTCCATTGGTGACTCATTGCATGTTGGGGATCTTCGCAGACAGTTCGCTATTGTCCGACGCCCAATAAGATGTGTTTTCTCCATTGCTTTGCCACCTCTATCATCTATAGTCATCCCTACCGACCACATAGATGCTTTGCCCTTGGATTCTATGTCCATGAAGTTACTCACCTATTCCCTTTCTTCTTAGCCATTGTCCACCGACTCGCCATCCTAAATGTTTCTGCTAGCTTCTTCATGTCAAGTTTTGAGCATGGGCCACACTGCCTTGCATCTTCTTCATGTCTTCTCCACAGTTTCGGACATGTTGTTCACAGCGGAGCTACGGTGGACTTGATGCTAAAAGTTTTTGGGCCACCTCGAGGATAACGTGATGCGCAAGCGAAGCGTGGTAGAATGTTGTGTACCAGAGATGGGCCTTGTTAAGGGAGCTTATTTGTTATTTGTTATTTTTTATTTATTAGGGAGTCGATTATTATTTTTATTATTGATTTACTAGTATGCTTTTAGGCTTTTGTTAGTAGGCCCATTAGGATTATCTATATAATTTGGGGGCTATGCCCTAATCATGATTAGTGAGGAATTAATCCTTGTCTTATTCATTTGTCCCTTTCCATTTTCTCCCGGCCACTCCCTCCTTTTGGCGGACATGATGCCCTCTCTCCACCTTTCCGGCCACCATGCTGATGTATTCCCCGCTGGAATACAACAAAAATGTCCCTTTGTGAGGGGTTTTTGTGTCTCTTCCTTTGGGATATCTTTTCTATGTGTTCCTACATAAATATATAAAGATTGTATGTTTATATGCAAGTTTTATGTGTTTCTCAAAATCAGAACTAGCCAACTCTTTCAAAAAAGCCTCAAGATAAGAACAAGGGGAATCTTCACTTTTGTTGAGTGCAAATCCCATAAGGCTCTGATTATCTTAGGATGAGAGTTTGCTTATGAACTCCACAACAATTTGGTTTACTAAAAGGCCAAATACTTCCTTAAGGAAAGTTGTACTCTCACTACAAAAAAAAGACCATTAGCAAGGCTTAAAAGCGTCTCTAATAGTCATAAGAGCATTACTAATAACTATTAGTGGCTCTTAAAAAGCGTCACTAAATGCGTTGCAAAAAGTCCTATTGCCACTGCTCATTTTTTACACATCGAAAAGTGTCACTAATAGTACTACTATTAGAGACACTTTTTTTGCATTACTAATATCATATTTTTTGAGACTCTTTATTTAATGTCACTAATAATATATTATTAGCATCTCTAATAGATGCTTTATAAAGCATCACTAATATGGATAAATGTTTAAAAAAATAAAGAAATTGTTAGTGATGCTTTTTGTGCACGTTGATAAGAAAAAAACTATTATTATTGATGCTTTTAAAATTGTCGCTAATAAGAAAAAAAAATTAAAAACTCTTATCAGTGACACTTTTAATTTAAAAGTGACGCTAATAACAAATAAAATTAAATGAAATTCCACCTCTAGCGGGATGAGGGGAGGGGGGCTGTCGAGGCGGCAGGGAGAGCTAGGGTAGGAAGAGTGGGAGGAGAATGGCGCAAGGGGCAAGGGGGATTATAGGCAGGTGCAATTTCGGCCGCTTAATTCTTATTGTGATGCTTCACCAAATGGATCACAAATAACATACTATTTGCAATGCCTTTGTGTAAGCATCACAAATAGTAGACAAAAGTGTTGTAAATACTATTTTAAAAAAAAACTAAAAGGCTACTACTTAAAAAGCTTCTTCATAAGCGTCGCAAATAAGAGCCTATTTGTGACACTTACACAAAAGTGTCGCAAATCCTTTTTTGAAAAAGAAAATCTCTCTCTTCTCTCTCTCTCTCTTCTCTCTCTCCTCTCTCTCTTCTCTCTCTCCCCTCTCTCTATTCTCTCTCTCCCCTCTCTCTCTCTTTGATCTCTCTCTTAATAGAAGCTTGTGCAAGTCCAATTTACAATTATTTACAGCTCGTGCATGTCCTTCCGCCATGAGCTATCAAAAACCTTTATTTAATATAATTCATTGGACAAGCCAAATGCGTGCCCCCATGCCCTGAGCTCACACAAGCCAATAATAAATAAATTATTTTACATTTATTTAAAATATAAATCATGGGATAGGTTAGGTGCATGTCTCTATTTGTTTTAAATTTTGTTGTGACTATTTAAAATATAAATCATGTTTTTGATGAATTGAAGATGCTTAGAGTAAAATTTTGTGCTATGAAACATGAAAATTCTCAACATGTGCATGATAAATCCTTGTGTGATACCAAAAATCTTAAATTTAGTACAAAAGTTCAAAATCATAGACATAGGGCTCCAACCCATGATTCACTAAGAGACTCTTATAAGTTTGATCATAATAGTTATCACAAGAAAAAATAAAAGTCAAATGAAAAAACATTTGGGAAAGAGAAACATGATAATAATTTGAGTGATCTTCAAGAATTTGTGAAAACATAAACAATTTGGTTAAGAAAGAAGATGTGAAATGCAATGTAGTGCACACTGCCATGAAAACGCAACATTCTAACATGCAGTACTTAGTGGTTGTTCAAACATATGACAATTTACAAATCTAGGTTTACTAATTTGATAGAGAAATATGATGGAAAAGTTACTTTTGGAGATGTAAGTACCATAAAAATGGATGGGACATAGGTATTAAAAGCTTCTAGATTACATGATTCTAATAATGCTTTATATGTTAGTAGTTTAAAAATAAATCTTTTAAACATTAGTGAAATTAGTGATTCAGGATTTACTGTGAAGTTCACAAAGAAAGCTTGATATATCATTGATAATTTTGGAATGACTTGTGTTCAAGGTTTAAGAGCACATTATGATTGCTATCTGATTGATCTAATTTATTTTGCAAGCTTATCCTTACTTAATAATACTTACTTTTGGCATTAATAATTAGGACATGTGAATTTCATAGATTTTATAAAGATAACAAAGAATAGGAACATTAGAGATGCCCCTATTTTGAAAACCCCCGAAAACTTTGTATATGGTGCTTGTCAAAATGTAAACAATGAAAATCCCATAAAAAAAACTAAAACATGTAAAAAGTGAGGGACCAATGGAGTTGATACATATAGACCTTATAGGACCAATGCAAATAGCCACTTTAGGTGCTAAAAGTACATTGTGGCAATGGTGGATGACCTATCAAGCTACTCAAGTACCTAATTAAGAAAGATCATCCTGAAACCAATGTAATTGGTGACATCAATGCAGGAGTGAGAATAAGACATCATTTTAAAAAATAAATAAAAATTTCTTGTTATGTATCTCTTATGGAACCAAAGAAAATTGATGAAGCAATTTAGGATGAAATTAAATTAATGCAATGCAGGAGAATTATGTCAATTTACCAAATATCTTCTTCCTAGACCTAGACAATACAATGTGATAGGTACAAAGTAGATTTAAGAGAACAATACATATTAATAAGGTAATTTGGTAAGAAATAAAGCAAGATTGGATACTTAAGGCTACACACAAGGTAGAATGCATTGATATTGATGAAACATTTGCTCCTGTTGCTAAACTTCAATCTATTAGATTGATTCTTGCAATGACTTGTCATTTAAAGTTAAAAGTATATCAAATGTATGACAATAGTATTTTTTTGAATGAAAACTTAAAAGAGGGAGTTTATGTCGAAACTTGTCATTTAAAGTTAAAAGTATATCAAATGTATGATAATAGTATTTTTTTGAATGAAAACTTAAAAGAGGGAGTTTATGTCGAATAGTCTAACGGTTTTGTTGACACTCATCATCGTGACTATGTGTTTAAGTTTAAGAAAGTTTTGTATGGATTGAAACAAGTTCCAAGAGCATGGTATGATTGACTGACATAGTATATAACACAGGAAGGCTATACAACAGAAGGTGTGGACAAGACATTATTCATCAAGAAATTTGGGAAGATTGTGGTGATTAATCAAATCTATGTGGATGATATCATTTTTTATCTACCAATGATAAGCTTCCCAAAGATTTTGTAAAAGAGATGAATAATGAATTTGAAATGAATATAGAAGGTTTACTAACATATTTTATTTGTTTGCATGTGCAACACACTGATTTAGGAATTTTCATCTCACAATAAAAAATTACTAAAATTCGTGAAAAAAGTTGGACTTAGAGATGCAAAATATGTCAAGACACTGATATCCCCTTTCGTCAAGTTAAGTAAAGATGCCTCAGATAAATTTGTTAAACAAACCTTGTATAAAAGCTTGTTTGGTAGTCTCTTGTACTTAATTGCTAGTCACCCAAATATTTACTTAACTGTAGGAATGTGTGCAAGATATTAATATGATCCTAAAGAATCACATGTTTGTTGTCAAAAAAATAATAAAATATGTTAGCGAATCTATGGGATATAGCTTATGGTATCCATTTGATACTACTTCTAAACTGATAAACTAAAAAGATAGTGATTGGGCAGTGAATCCAAATGAAAAGAAGAATACCTCGGGTGGTTGATTTTATGTAGGAAATTATTTAGTTTATTAGCGTAGTAAAAAATAAAAGTGTGTTTCTTTATTAATTGCAGAGGCTGAATATATAGCTGCTAGTAGTGGTTGTACACAACTATGGATGAAAATGATGCTATTTTATTATGGAATACGTTAGGGAAAAATGACTTTATATTGTGAAATCTATATCCTATAAAAATTTCACAAAATCTTGTCCAACACTCTCATACTAAACACATTGATATTAGACATCATTTTATTTAAGATTTTGTTAATTATCAAATTATTAACTTAGAACTTATTTTAACAGAGTTTCAATTGGCTGATCTTTTAACAAAACCATTGGATTTCAATAGGTTCATTAACCTTAGAAAAGCCATTTGATTTTCTTGCCCAAAATAGTTTCATAAAAGTTTTATTTTCTTGTTTTACTTGATAATTGTTTTAGAAATAAAACACCGCAAAAACATTTTTTATTGTTTGTTAGAAGTTTTTGGTAGTTTAGTTTATTTTAGTTTGTTTAATTTTAGCTTGATTTGTTTCAGAATAATTTTAATAAAACCAAAAGCAAGTTTTGTGTTTTTAAACATATAGCCGAAATAGAAAAAAGTATTTATTCTTTGTAATTAGTAATTTTGTAATTTCAAGTTTCCATATTGCATAGTTAATTAGGACAGAGTGCCCCTAGTTTTCTCTAGTTAAGTTTTCACATAAAAATTCTTGTGTGTTGCTTTGGTGATTTGATTGAAAATTTATCGTTAAAACACATAAGAATTAAGCACGTTAAATTAAGCAAAATCTATGTTTATTATGTTTAAAAAGGGGAAGATAAATCTTGTAACTCAATTACAAGTTAGAGGCTTTCATTTTGGATGAGAAGTCTCTCACCCCATTCTTTAGCTGGCCCACCCCCTAAACACAGTCAGTGGATATCTACCATCTGTATATAGGTGAGGTGAGCTTACTAAAATGGGGGGTGGTAAACTCCTTATCCCTTTATTTTTCTCGGTTTGTGTATGTCACACATATTGATTATAAACCAACTACCTAAATCCTCTTCTAGTGAACTGCACCCAGCACTAATACTTCTATCACTTGTTATATTAAAAAATTCTACATTTAAGGTTAGATCGACCTTTTTGTTCATTTATAAAATGTTTTTTCAATAGATATTTGTTGTCATTGTCCACTAATTTTAAATGAGTTTCGTTTATATGCACTCATGTGCATGCTCCATATGTTTTTGGGTCACATAATTTCAATCATGTGGCCTGTGTAACTCATGGGCCAAATGGTTATAGATGCACCTGCCTACCTCATGATACATAAGCACCATCAAATCTTGATCCAACAAAGCACAATGCATCAGGCTATGATGCTTGTGCAACATGCCATATATTAACTTTTTCTTAAACTACATGACTTGCTTCGCCACTTTTTACCCTAGTAAAATTTTGCTTCAATTAATTGAACAAATTGTTCTACATATTTTTGTTTGAGTACCAATAAGATGACAATATAACTTTTTGTATTTATCACATTTCTATGTGCTAAGGAGACTTACATTAAACATAATTTAAATGAAGTTGATATTCCTACCTCACTTTCTCTACACCAAAATTCTATTTTAGCCTTTGATTAGAGTTGGACTAAGAATGGTGATTCTAACTTGAAAATAGGGGAATCCACTTTTCTCAATCTAATGAAAGGCTAAACTAGGGGTATTAGTGTAGAATAATTGGAGTAGGAATATCATTTTCCTACTCTGAATAATCATGTATATTAAGTAATAGAAGTTGTTTTTTATATACTCCTTTTGTCCTAAATTAATAGTTACATTGGTTTTTTAAAATAAACTAAAATTAGTTCATTTTCAAAAACAAAATGTAGCTATTAATATAGGGTAGAGAGAGGACACAATAGCAATGAGAATTACTATTAAATCAAATAGGTCGTTTTTCTAGTTTTGAATTGACAAAATTCTTATAATGGTAGAAAATCTTTTATGATAGCCGTAAAAGGGTTCATTATCGATTTTTAATTTGACTATGCTCACTTACAATATTTTTTTAACTATATACTTCTCATAAGTATTAGAATGCTATTTCATGGGTTTCATAAAGTTTTAATATTCTCTCTCCATCCTATATTAATAACTCCATTTCATGTTTTAAAATATATTAATTCAAACTTATAACTCCATTTACTTTTTAAAACAAAACAATATTAGTTCATTTTGAACCAAAATGAAGCTATTATATGGAAAATAAGGAATATCTTTGGGGTTCCACACTTGTTTGGGTGCATACCAAATATATCAGTTTTAATAGTTATTGATTATTATTGACACTAATATGGCCTTCTGTGAGTATACCATTATTATTTGCTTAACCCCATTCATACTGGATGGGCCTTGTATTCAAATCTCAATTTCATCTTATAAAAGTTGAGAAAATTCTCACCAGAACCTTAAGATAACCATTATTTCCCATTAAGTCCTCTTCAAAAATTAAATCCTCAATTTAAATTTCTCGTTTTCATTTATTCTTAAAAAGTCCTTATCCCACTGATTAACCTCTAATAAACCAAAAATACCCCTCTTATTGTGCTTATGCCCTACTTTTATTACTCCTCTCGCGTGTTGTCTTCTTAGCCATCTCTTCCACCAGCGTCTCCTCCCTCCTCCTCTTCCCCTCCCTTCTCTTCAACTATGTAAATGATTTCCTTTGCTGGAACTCATTCCCCGTTTGAGGCATTTTCTCCCTCCCTCTCTTTCTTCCAATCTCAACCCTGAAACCTTTCCAGAACCCTCTGCCACATCACACGCTCTTTGACACTACCTACGATGGAGTTTTGGGTGAGCATATCATGTCCCTTGAGTTTTAACAGAGGGGAAATCTAATTTTTATTTTCTTAATTTGTTTTTGGGTGAACTGCAGAGGGGAGAAGGCGTTTTGTAGCGCCAAGTGCTAGTACCAACAAATTATAATTGATCAAATTATAATTGATGAGTACCAGGAGACATGCAGATCTAAAGTCTCAAGGGCATCTGATGTCACTGTTTTGGCTCATGCTCATGGCCAGTTCTTCCCTCCCGGCTTAGATCACCTAAAGCTGGATCATAAGCTAGCTGGGAGGCGGACTGGTGGTGCTGTTGATTATTTACTTTGTGGGAATTTAGTATGCATATGAGAGAGAGAGAGAGAGAGTTATTCTAAAAAGATTTTTTTTGCATGTAACTAAAAAGTTTTGTGTTAAGTTGTGAACTACTAAAATGAAGCAAAAGCTTTTGACATGTCGATTATGGCCATCCCATGTGTTGATACAAGTTTGAGTAAAGATGAAACAACTTTTAAAATGGGGAATATTTTCTCTCGAAACAAAAATCAAAATTTGGGCATTTTTGTTTCGTTGACTTCCTTTGAATTCTGCTTTTGATTTTTTTTCTCCGATTGGTGACTTGGCTCTAATATTTGGATTACAAGTTTAGCTTGAATCCTAGAACATGTACTTTTGCAATAAAGATTTGGTATGTTTATTTCTTTTCTAATTTCAGTCTTTTCTATGTCCTGTGTGTCTGCTTAACGATACATTATCTTCGTGTTTGGTTTATGTGCTTCTTCTAGGTCGTTATGTGCTGTTGTTGTTTGCATGTGGTCCAATTCTATGTCTCTTTTGCTTGCTTACTTGCATGTAATAGCCTTTTTTAGATCTATGCTTAGTGTTGGGTGTCATGCATTAATTAGATGTTGTTTATTAAAAGTCGTTGTGTTTCACATCTTTTTAAGAATATCAAATGATCATGCAAACTCATATTTGTTGTGGATGATGCTTTTTCCCAACTATTAGCTTGCTGGAATGCCTTTTATATATGCTTTTATGCTTATAACTTTTTCAAAAAATATTCTTGCACAAATTAGTTAGTAATCGGGCAAGCAGCTAGATAAGTGTTCTTTGTCCAATAATGGAGAAAAAATTGTTTGATAATATCAATACTTGCATCACTTGGGTGGTAGTTGGTTCTACTCCAAATGTGTATGAAGTTATGTCAACCCCATCTGCATGTGTGAATATTGAAACTCATGAGTGCTCATGTTTCCGTTTGCATATAGATAGTTTTCCATGCTCACATACAATTGTTGCGTTGATGAAGAGTGGAAAAGATCCTCATTCTTATTGTGATGAGTACTTTACAAAAGAGTTTTTTTAAAACACTTACTCTCAGCCAATCAATCCTATTCTTACCTTTAAAAAACCAAATGAAGAAACTTTAGTATTGCCTCCATTAACAAGAAGGAAACCTGGGAGGCCCAAGAAAAATTAAATGTAGTCGATGTGGTAAACTTGGTCACCACAACAAAAAATCATGTAAACAGGTTTTGTAGTCCCTCACATATAAATATTTTTTTCTTATTTTTGTTTTAGGAATACAAAATTTTCAATTTTTATATGCAAATTATAATTTCATAATCAAAAGGCATTGTTTAGTTGACATTTTAATTTCCCTTCCTGTACTAAATCATTAATTTAGTGTTACAATAAATTTATACTCTATCAGGATCATAGTATAAATCTACTATAATTCACTTTATGATTTTATATTGAAAAGTCATGTATCACAGAAAATTTATACTCTGTTCTGATTTTATATTGAAAGGTCATGCCTTACCATAAATTTATGCTGTTGTAATTCTTTTCGTATTGAAAAGTGATGTACCACAATAAATTTATACTCTGTTTTGATTTCATATTGAAATGTCATGCCTTACAGTAAATTTATATTGTTGTAATCTTTTTTATATTAAAAAGTCATGTACCATAGTAAATTTATACTATGTTCTGATTTCATATTGAAAGGTCATGCCTTACCATAAATTTATACTGTTGTAATCCTTTTTATATTGAAAAGTCATGCACCATAGTAAATGTATACTTTGTTCTAATTTCATATTGAAATGTCATACCTTAGAGTAAATTTATACTATTGTAATCCTTTTCATATTGAAAAGTCATGCACCATAGTAAATGTATACTTTGTTCTAATTTCATATTGAAATGTCATGCCTTAGAGTAAATTTATACTATTGTAATCCTTTTCATATTGAAAAGTCATGTACCATAATAAATTTATACTCTGTTCTGATTTCATATTGAAATGTCATGCCTTAGAGTAAATTTATAATATTGTAATCATTTTCGTATTAAAAAGTCATGTACCATAGTAAATTTATACTCTGTTCTGATTTCATATTAAAAGGTCATGCCTTACAGTCATGTACCACGGTAAATTTATACTCTGTTAGAATCATAGTATAAATGTATTCTAATTTACACAATTATAATTTCATCATGAAGTTAGGTCTTACAATAAATTATGTAAAGGCCAAGTTTATGATAATCCCTTAGCCAATTTTTATTTTTATGGGTATCCCCTAAAATTAGCAGCCAGGATTAGTTTGACAAACGATATGTTGTGGCAACCTAACATATATAGCATATGGTTTTTTTGGCTAATATGGAGACACAACCTACTAAGGCATGTTGGGATATGATCCTTTTGGTCGTGACACACCATTCAGATTGCCTCTATGCCTTAACATATCATAATGCTAAAAATTTGTCAAACATTTAATCAAATTACTAGCATAAGAGACCCAGCCTTATTTGAAACTCAGCACATATTTTAGGTTGTCCAAACCTGCTCTTCCTTTAACTCTTTGGAATACTCAAGAAAAAGAAATGCCACCCAACCCCATGTACTTCAGTCACATTTTTTTGGCAAATATTTCATTCACATTTATTGGAAGGAAATGTTTTTTTACTTTACCTTTCTTTGTTTTTTTAATAGGACTCATTCACTTGTATCAATGTTTCATCAACCAATCTTCAGATAATGTACCAAAAATAATTATTTAGATATATGACTATATAATATTAATTGATGTGATTTCTGGTGGAAAAAATATAAATTAAAGAAACGATGATGCTTTGAATAGTCTTTCCAATAAAATGGGTCCTGATGAGCCGATAGCCCCCATATGTGTTAGCAAATAGTTGCTATAATAATTTCATCACGAAGTCATGTGTTATAAAATACATATTACAATACAAAATCAGTTTTCACACAAAGTTGGTTCTGCACTTGAATCGTTCCCCTATGTGATTCACCACAAGAGGCTTCTAGACAATCGTCATCTAAGTGGCTCCTGCATATATAAATGTCACACTTAGGCACAAGACATGACAGTCACCTCAAGGAAGAAAAATGCTTCAATTCTATAATCTACACCAACATATAAACATGAATCATCAATGTAATTTAACAATATAATGAATATATTACCAGTTGACCATTCTTCAATGCATTCTTACTCACAATTTATTCTTTTTCGAGTTATACAAGTGTGTATAAAAACATTTTGTATACCAAACAATCACAAAATTCATTAGTGTAGAATTTAGAGCAGGTGCCCATAGGGACCTCTATTTTGTTTCTTCCAACATTCTAATTCTAATTCATGGAAGAGTTTTTTTAGCTATCTATTTATAATATTATTCTTAGTATAAGTTGTGTATTAGAGTCTCGTTTATGTACTAGATTGATGATGGTGCATGTGTTAATGTGTGTATCATAAATTTAAATTATCAAGAGCTTTACATGCGTAGTTTATATTAAGCTTAGTCAAAAGAAAAAGTAAATATATCATTAGAACCGTCAATTCATACTCTATTGAAGGCATAAATCACATATAAATCACAATCAATTTATACTATAATTACATTCACATAACAGTAAATATATACTATGTTGTTTACGTCCACCACAGAACAAAATAGTAAATATATACTCTGTTCACATATATGGAACAACAAAATTATACTTTAATTTCGTATATGGAAAAATAAATTTATACTTTGTTCACATGTATAGAATAATAAATTTATACTCTGACCTTATATATGGAATAGTAATTTTATATTTTACATAAATAAATTTATAAATTTATCTTAAGGTTTATTAGTGGAATAATAAATTTATAAATTTATATAGAATACCAAAAATAAGAGAAATGTCTTTTGAAGTTAATTCTACTAACTTTGTGCCTAGCCTAAATCTACCCCTATCTGCTTCATACATACCCAAGACATCTCATATATGTTCATCAACCTTTGTAACCTTATTATATTTAAAATTTTTATTTTAAAACGCACTAAAAATTCCCCCAAAAAGAGTCTCTCTTAAAATCTCTCTAGTCTCATCTCCAAATAGCCCTTTATACTTGTTGAACAACAGCCACATTGAAATAAGATTAGATCTATATTGAAGAACCATGTCTAAAATCACAAAAAATAGAAATAAACTTGTTTAGATTAATATTCCTTAAACAAAGGAGGAGCAGTCAATTCATACTCTATTGAAGGCAGAAATCACATATAAATCATAATTAATTTATACTATAATTACATTCACGAAACAGTAAATATATACTCTATTGTTTGCATCCACCACATAACAATAAATATATACTCTGTTTACATATATGAAACCACAAAATTATACTTTAATTTTATATATAAAAAAATAAATTTATACTCTGTTCACATATATGGAATAATAAATTTATACTCTGACCTTATATATGGAACATTAAATTTATACTTTGTGCATATATGGAATAATAAATTTATACTATGTGCGCATATATGAAATAATAAATTTATACTCTGACCTCATATATGGAATAGTACATTTATACTCTATATACATATATGAAATAATAAATTTATACTTTGTACACATATATGAAATAATAAATTTATACTCTAACCTCATATATGGAACAACAAAATTATAATTCAATTTCATATATAGAAAAATAAATTTATACTTTGTTCACATATATGGAATAATAAAGTTATACTCTGACCTTATATATAGAACAATAAATTTATACTCTACATATAAACATAGAATGGTAAATTTATACTATGATTTCATACATAGAATATTAAATATATACTTTGATCATATATATGGAATAATAATTTATACTCTGATGATATATAAAAAAATATATCGTCAGAATAGTAAATATACACACTGTTGTTTGCATCCACCACAAAATAGAATAGTAAATATATATTCTATGTTGTTTACATCCACCACAAAATAGAACAGTAAATATATATTCTATGTTTTTTATATCTACCACAAAAAAATAGTAAATATATACTCTGTGTTTTTTGCATCCACCACAGAACAGTCAACAAGTAGAATCCAACCATATTTATCTATCTATAGCAACAATCAATCAACAAAGCAACCACACATTCCACTAAACTATATCAAGCAGCTATAAAACAAGCGCATAAATTACCCAGTTGAGTTGCCTTTATTGGTAGCTAACTTTCATTATCAAAAACACTAAGCAAATTATGTAGTTTAAATGTTATATCCAACCACAGAAACTGAGATTCCCCTACAAGCACTATAAAGCACAAAAAATAAAACACACATTATAAATTACGTTTGATTGCCTCCTTATCGGGGTGGAACAGAACTGCAAAATCAACACGAGTGGAGCTATAAATGATTGATCAAAACTAATATTCCTTCCAGGAAGAATATCATCAACATGTTCAAATTGCGTGATCAACATCACAAATACATATAATCCAAATCATCAAAAAAGGAACTAGATGAAAGAAGTGAACAAGGGAAGGGGATCACAACTAACATAATCAGAAACTGGAATTTCAGGACTGAACCGGTCTGGTTAAGGACGAGCTCCCACGGCGCAGATATTTCGGATCTTGGTAGGCGGAACCCCATAAGCTGACAAGAGGGAGGAGTCGCGGTGAGTAGAGGAGGCCCTAATGACCTGCGCCACAAGGGAGGAGGCCGAAGGCAAAGAAGAGGAATCCTAGTAGGACGGTCGGTACCCGTCAGAGGGGGCGGAGAAGGTGGACACATTCGACAAGGTCGGTGGGTGTCCTAGGAGCAACAACACTCAATAAGGAAGACAACAAACAATGAATCACAGGAGCATGAAATTATCGAAACTTAAAATATTCAAAGCTTCAAATCGCTGGATCTTTGATTTTAGTAAAGAGCAAATGGTAAGCACGCAGTCCCTCAAATTTGGGTGGTTAGAGTTTTAAATTTGGAATTTAATACAGAAAGAAAAAATAGTATTTTAAAAATTTTGTATACCTCAATTACTTATTAGTCGATTTATAATCATGAGGACTTAACTATAATTAATTGTCAAACTTAGTCCTAATCGTAACGCGCCTAAAAATTTTTAACAACTGCAGTGGGGCATTCCTATCGTCAAATTTTAATTGTGACCCGATTCCCAACGTCAGTCTGTCTCCGGGCAAAAGCGGAACCCGTCTCCACCTTCAGAATTGGACGGACCCGTCCCCGGCCAATGTGGAGGCTTATCCTCTAAGCACCAACGGTCTTATTTCAACGGTCACATTTTATCTTCACCTCTCTTCTTTCTCGATCTCAGACAAACCTCTCTCGTGCTTCTTCCTTCTCAAATCTCTCTTCTCCATCCTGCTTCTTGTTCTGATTTCTCCTGAAACCTGTGACCTCCGAGTTACCATTCCAAAGCTCTTAAGATCATTTCACCGGTCTTTCTACATCTTTCTGAAATCTCCATTTTTTATCTGAAATTTGTGGTAATTATCTTCAAGTGCCAATATATGGCGACCCAGCTTCTGGGCCGCAGGGAATTCCGCACTGAACAAGAATCTGAAGAAGGCTCCCCAACGCGCGATCCCGTTTGCTTCCGCTCTCTGTCCCTGCAGGCTCGAGGGTCCGATCTCTGCTCGGGATCTTTACTGCCAAACTCAGAGTCGATCCAGGTTCACGTCTTCATCATCCAGCGTGATTGCTTGAGGATAATCACTGCCTCAGACCCGTCTACCTCTCAACCGGCCCCGACAACCACAGCCATGGATGAGGAAGTTCAGCCCGTGGGTCGGTGGTTCTCACTGGAAGTCTCAGACCATCTCGTCGAACCCGTGGAATGGGAAGAGGTGGTGCTCGAGATGATCATGGGTTTCAATCTCTTCCCGGAGGTTCATCGACGTATGAGGCAAGAGCTTCCCACTTTCTTGGACGAAATGGCAAAGGAGGCGCGGGACAGGGGATTCGGGGCATTGGCCGTGACTGCGCAAGTAGAGCAGTTGGTGGCTGTCGTTCAAACATCAGATGAAGAAGTCACTAGTTCTGCTCCGATGTTGGGCTCGGGTGATGAGGAAGAGAGCCGGTTTTTTCTTGCGGTAATGGCTTGTAGGCCGATTCGAAATGTGCAGTTCGAGGCTGGGGAAATGTGTGTCATCTGTCAAGACGAATTCACAGATGGAACAGAAATCTCCCAGCTTTGCTGTTCGCATGTCTTCCACTCTGGCTGCATCAGCAGATGGCTGCAAATAAGTTCAAGGCTGCAACATGGTTTTCGGTGTCCAAACTGTAGATACAACTTACTAATTTGAATAAGGTATTATATAGGAAATTTTTTTATTAAAGTATATCAGTAGATGAACTGATGTATAGCGTGAGTTATAAAAAAAATAGTATTAAAAAAAGAACGGATGTAAAAACAATATTCTTTCTGGCATCTCTCTAATTGTACACATTGTAAATGTAAATTCATTTATTAAATTTAACCTTTCCTTGTTCATAAGTTTTCACTTGTTGATTTTTCATTTAATCATCTGGGTTGTCTGTGATCATCTGAGATTTCATGTGTGGATGAGGAAACACTGTATGCACAGTTAGCTCCCCTGTCTTTTTCTTGTAACCGGTGGATAGCCATGTTTATTACGGTTAAAGTTCTTCAATGAGATTGGGCAAAATATTAAAAAAAAAAATCTTTTTCAATTACAGTGCTCTGGGCATCCTTCTTGGTATTTTAAGTTGTTTCTCGTACACTCAGAGGATTGGTAGTGTTAATTTAACATATTTGATAGCTGCAGGGTGACGCTTAAAATATCTTAATTCTGTTGCAAATTTCTAGTTTGCAATTGTGCATTTTCACCATATAAGTGAGCAGCCTTCTTTACCGTGCAGCTGAAGGACAATAAGAGCTTATAACATTGAAAGTTATTAAATGAAAAATAACTGCCCACAGAACTTTTTTTCAGCTTGATTTTATTTAAGGGTTTAGCAATACATTGATGAATGATGAGAGTCCTGGAATCACTATGAAATTCTAGCCAGCGAGTCCAGTGCCATTATCTTCATGAAGAAATCTAGCCAGCGAGTCGTATCTCAGGGAATGATCTGACAGCTGCTAGATCATGACATCTTGGATCTGACGGACAAGGGCTATAACTCTGGCTAAGATAACCTTTTATCTTCATGAGTCCAGTCCCACAAAAGAATTTCACAAGGAAGATTTGCTTGAATGCACCATGTACTGAGGTTTTTCTGTCTTGTAGATTTTGGGACAACCTGGCTAACAAAACTGCCTAACATCTCTTCCTCACATGCATCTCTTCCTCACGTGCCTTGTCACTAGGGCTTAATGGTTTTAATCTCACATATAGAAGGCTCCACCTTATTCCACACTCAATACGGGATTGGTTTTCTTATTTTATCACTTATAAGTTGTCATCCATGAATTGTGATTATGTTGCAGGTCCTCTGAATTTGATGTGGCTTATGCAAAATTCAAGGAATGTGAAGCTTTTTTGGAATAGGCAACTTCACATTGAAAACTTATTACAAAATTTTCATATGATACAAGATTGATACTCTCAACATAATCTAGGTTCAAACGGTAATACATGTGGAAGTATGCTGAAATTTCATTGCTTGGAGATTTTCATCCGAAGATTTTTGCTATGAATTTTGGTGGAAATTCAAGGTCTTCTTCAGGGACAGCATATTGGGTTCTATTATTGCAGTAGTTTCCCAGGAGCCATTGCCTTGAACATTAGTTCCACCTACTCCCTGGCCGAGGCCCATGTAAGCCCACTGCTGTTTCTGCAGCCAGATAGTTGGACATTCTACTAAATTAAGATTTTTTAGAAACAGAAGTAGAATTTTTTTGAATTAATTTCAAAAATTCTCCACCCTATGTGAATTATGGTTGGCAATTAAAAAATTTAGAATAAATTTGGATATCGCGTCAAACCTAATTTTAAAACTTCAAACTAATATAACTCTTTCTTGAATTCAAATATGCATGTTCTTGATATTATTATACTCCTAAATTCAAGTTCTATCAAACAAAATCCTACAAGGGTGAGTAATTTTAAACTTTTAAAGTGGGTTTCACCTATTTATAATATATTTTTTAGGCTCAAATTGATATGAGAGGTGACCATTGAAAAAGAACATAATTTGTAATTTTTAAAATGGGGGCTGAGATCTAGAATAGACGGAATCACCTAATGAGGTGATTTGGTAATTCTGGCCGATTACAACTTGAAATAGCTTGGAATCAACTTCTGGGCTAAAATTTTAATTCTACCCACCTTCAACACACAAACATAATTTCAATAATTCGAGCAAAAATTGAGGTGAAATCAATGAAATCTTACAAAAATTCAGTACACAACCGGGTGGTCCCAAAATCTACAAGACAGAAAAACCTTAGTACATGGTGCATTCAAGCAAGTGTTCCTAGTGAAATCCTTTTGTGGGTCTAGACTCATAACATAAAGCTAAAAATAGACATAAGATGAAGATAAAGGTTGTCTAGCCAAAGTTGTAACTTTAGTACTAGCCAATAAGTTGGAACTCTTGTCCGTCAGATCCAAGATGTCATGATCTAGCGGCAGTCAGATCATTCCTTGAGATGTAACTCGCTGGCTAGATTTCTTCATGAAGATAATGGGACTAGACTCACTGGCTAGATTTCTGCACCACTGAATATTTTTAGTCTTTACCCTTTCACTTGAACAAGAATAGTAACAGTAGTGAGAATTATAACTGAAGTCATATTGGTACCCTCTTCAGCCATTTCTATTTTAATGAATAGAAGATTGTCTCAGTATTGAAGTAATAATACATAATAGTATAGTACAAAAAAATATTTAAGTATGTCTTAAGATTATTAATTTTTGTACCTTAGTAATTGTTGTGATAAAGAAAATTTACAAAAAATTGAAGACTTCAAGATCGAATTAAGTGTTTAATATTCCATCCTTAAGACAGATACGTCATCCCTAATGGTGCTTAGGATCACTTAGGTGTTATCTCTTAAGATAAGATGATCTACCTACTTTACAAACCACTAATGTGCAATAAATCTCATTGAAGATGGTAGGAAAATCATGTTTTGGGTGGATTCAAAAAATTAACTTTTAGTATTTTATAGAACACAAAAGAAATCTCATTGAAGACAACTTATCTTATTCAAATGGACATGTTTGCCCATTGAGGGGCATGTTTGGGTTAAATGAAAACCGGACCTATTTTGGGTTAAGAAGAAACAAAAAAAAGTCCAAAAAATAATAAACTTGTTAACCCAACCCAACCTGGTCAGCCATGTGTGTAAACAAAACCAGCCATATGGTGGCAGCGTGCATGCGATTAGCCCACTTAGATGCATAAATCTAACATGTATCTCCCCACAAAAATGTGGTGGCCTAATAACTTATCATGCAAGGCTAAACTTTATGTATTATATACCAACACTATCACTATTTTCTAAGCCATATAAAACGATTCATTCACTTCAACTAATTCAAATATGTAATTATTCTCTTTCACTTAAAAATGTGTTTTAACCCACTTTCTAACAAAACTGCATTATACATTCCCGACTCTACCTATGTAGAAGCCTAACGTTAATACCCATTATCAGTTAATACCCATTATCAATTAGATATTATTCTACAACCATCGGTTGCACACCAGTATTTTAGTAAAACTCGCCCAGAATGAAGAGCATGTTTACCGGATGATTGATCCAGCAGCGAGGTGTCTATCAACGTGAATTTTTTTCCTAAAAGCAGAGATGTTAAGAAGACAATCATTTGTTGCATTTTGCAACCGAGATACACTTGATACCTTTTCTAAACCATGAAATCTTTATTTTATTTGTGAATACACACACAAATGTAATACAAAATACCAGTGGTAATATGATTGCCTCAATTACATGGTCTACCTGTCTACAAAACATAACTTATACAATCGATTATATTGTCCTTTGCTACAACTTTGTATAAGATGATAAAACGTAAAAGTGGATAAATATATACATTCAATGTCTGACACAAAAATATATAGACCAACACTATGTGTTATGCTATTCTAAATATAGCTTTTCAAGCACCATATCCACCCCTAAAGCATAGGAGGGATCTTTAGAAAGCATTATATGATCTGGTATCTTCTATCCAATTACTTATAAATCATCTAACTATGGTCTATACACATGTAACCGTCCAATATGCTGCTTCCTTCAAATCTGCAATAGGTCAAGCAATGTGAAGAATGAAGACCATTAAGTAGAGTCAGGGGAATAAGTTCAGACCACAAAGTCATGCAATAATTGGGTAGCGAACCGCTTATTGTTCTGAATGTCAAGGTTCTGATAGGCAGTTGCAGAAGCATGAGCAGGTGATTGACTGCTCACACTGAAGAAGTCTGTCCCTTCATCGCCCATCTCAACTCTCCTACCCATTTGCATGTTATGATTGGAAAGGTAAGGTTGTTGTGCCACTGAAAGCTGTGGCAGTCCTAGAGTGAGGGAGAACACATTGCCAGTAAATCTAGGTGCAAACTGCTCTGGATCAAACCTGCCCATGTCCCCAATCTGATAGCTGTGGAAGCCACCTCCATCATTGGATTCCTGATTGCCAGCCCCAATTGGCTTCAAGTCCATTTCAGTGCCACTATTTATCAAAGAGATGAGGTTGGAGCTTTGAAACTCGTTTCTTTGTTTCTTGAGATTCCCCTGCATATCAAATTCCTCATCAGAAGTGACCAATCGAATGCTGTCAATAGGCGGCGCAGTAGAATCTGAGAGTGCCGATGGAGACTTGTTGTGGTGACTTAGTATGTCTAGTTTGGATTGGGGGTTGTTCATCTGCTCTGCTCCTGATGGACTAGTATATCGAGGGGACAAAGTTGCAATTGTTGGTGCTGACTCCTTGTCATTGGAGCTGTTTTGTTCCTCTTCTTTGATTTCTTCCATGTACATCTCTTCCACCATTGGCTTCCACAGCCGGACCCGGGCATTTATGAACCAGTTAGAGACCTACATCCAGAAGATTCAAATACTTCATTAAGAGAGATGATTGAATGGGCATGGGCTGTGATAAACCCCTTCGATTTTGTAAAAGAATGTATGATTTATGCCTGTGGAGAACCCCTTTTGATCTTTGAAATGACACTTCCAAAATTTTGTTCACTATGGCATAGTTGAAACATACACCCTTCCAGCTTTTATTATGAGAAAGTTTTAACCAAGTAAAAGATACAACGAAAATATGTGATAACATTGATGATACCTGGCTCCTAGTAAGACCTGTTTGCTTGGCAAGCATGTGTTTGTCCGTATCTTTTGGATACCTGCAAAAGCACCAGAAAAACAAACACGAAGAACAAGTATTATCGTTTGTCAAGATAATATAACATTTACAAGGATAAAATGTAAGAAAAAGTTTATATGAGTCCGGGCTCATATAAATCTATGTGAGCCTGGACTTTATGGGCCATCGGATTTACATATGGTGACCCATAATACTCATAGGTTTAACCAATGAGTATAACCCATTAGTATTACAAGCCGCCAAATGTAAATCTGACGACCCATATAGCCCGGGCTCACGTAGGATTATATGACCCGGGGCTCATATAAATGGGTCTCATAAATATAACTAATAAATTTGCCTTCTCGTTAGCATCCACTTCAAAGTAAAGCTGTCATGATTGGGTTGGGTTTGGCAAACACCCCACCTGTTGGATGGAGCCCAACATGGAAATCCTATTTTTAAGTTATGAGCCCTCACATGCAACATGGTATGGGTACTGGGCTTATAAAATTGAGCCCAAGCCCATTATGAAAGACCATAGGAATAGTCAATTGCATAGTTCTTACATCCAAAGTAAAAAAGAAATTACACGACTATATCATAGCATTCTTATATACCTAAGTAATTTCATTATCTCACTTTGAATAATGTGAGACTAGTTACCTTTCCTTTCTTTACAATTTATTATTCTTATTTACTATTACAATGCGCTTAGGCTTAATTCTACAAACTCAATAAGGCCCATACTCATGTTGCATGGTAAGGCTCATAACCTTCCAAGGATTTTAATGTTTGGGCTCCATCCAACACTTATACTCCATCCTAAAATAAGTATCCCCTTTAATTTTTTAAACTAAATTAAAATTAATTTATTTTAAAAAACTAAAAAGGTCACTTATTTTGAGGCCTAGTTAAGGAGCGCTCCAACTCCTAACTAGGCCACTTCCCTACTTAATGAGAACTAAGTATAATAAAAATAATACTAGTAATAGTAGTAGTCTTGTTAGAATGCGTACATGTTGAGACATGTGCACCGCGCATAATTTCAATCACACTGCCAGCCCATAGTGCTTAAGGTGCAAGCGGATTTTAATCACATAAAGTGAGATCAAGATCCAATTGCTCACGTCATGCCAAGCTCATATTTTTCAATATGCAACCCGCTCTTATTGACTTTTTCAACCATTAACAACAATAATAATAATAATAATAATAAGTAAATATAATATAATATAATAATAGAGAGTAGAAAAACTCTTATTAGGGGCAAAGAAGGAAAAGTCGTGATTTGAGGAGACAATATGGTCCCACCAATGAAGAAGAGTCAAGGGGTCATGTGGTCCACCGCAAAGAAAAAATGAAGTGCGTGACCTGATGGCCCTTAGCTCCCTCTCTTATAATGATAATCATAATTATAATGATAATGATAATTATAATATTAATATTAATAATAATTATAGTAGTAAATTATTTATATAATCATAATCTATGTGTTATCCCTAATATAATCAACATATTAGTGATACCTATAAATGGGTCGTGGCTGGTAGTAGCAATGTTGACAAGGCTTTTTTGGCATCCAACCAGGCAGGCCTCTAAGAGGCTGATATCTCAATAAAATAAAACTGACTGAAGTAATGCTAGAAATCTAAATATAAAGTTGAAAATGGCCAAACATACGGGTGTAGAAAGTGCTCAAACAGCCATGCCCGGAGGACTGAGACGGACTTCTCCGGCAAGCCCCGCTGTGGCCGCCAGGCATTGTGCTGGGCCATGCCGATCTGCTGCAGCGCCCTCTGCTGCCGGTGGTGCTGATCTACGATCTTCAGCCTGGAAGGCCCCACATCCTCGCCAAGGCTCTTGCCGGTGGTTCTAATTTGGCCTGAGATGGCGTCCCTCAGGCACCGGAACTGCTTCGAGATGGTCTGAAGGGCTAGCGCTGTGTACGCCTTGGCCGACCCGAACCCGGCCACCTCCTCGAAGGCATAGATCACTGTCTGCATTTGGTGGTGGTAGTGCTTGTACCTCTGCTCAATCTGGAGGAGAATAGGAAAGAAGTTGGAGTGAGGATGCCTGAATTTAGTAGTAACTACAAAGTAAATTGATTAATCAAACGTTAAATTATTTGTTGATGGAATTAAAATTGATCAAGGATTTGTATTTTTCTCATAATGGGAAACTTTAACAATTTGAAATGGGTTTTAGCATAAGGAAATATAGGAAATCTGGCATCACAATATCAAGCAAATTAGCTTATGAATTGAATTGAGTTATCCTAAAAAAATCATTGATTCTAATTCTATTGAAATCTTTTAACATTTGAGAGCTCATTCAAATTGTGGGGAGAAAGGTTTCTTCAGAGGCGTTTCTGCAAAAGAGAAAAAAAATTAAGGAAATAAAAAAAATCCAATTTGAAGTAGATCACAGCAAACTTAATCTCAATTGAAATTGAAATTGCTTCTGCATTGAAATGTCAAACCATTTGAAAATCCTCCAAGCATACACAATTAAAACTCATCTAAATTGTTGAGAAAGAGAAATTTTCTTCATATAAACGAACCCTCATACAATTAGTTCTTCTTCATCTTAGCATACCTCATCTAACATGTTCACCAGCTTGGCCTTCTTTATCTGCAGCTCTTGCCTCTCCGCCGACGTGAGCTCAGAGGTGGAATTCTCCGCTGCCGGAGCCTTCTCCATCTTGTTGCCTTTCAACTTCTCCTCACCTATTGCGCTTCCCATACTCACCACCTCGTCCAGCAGCTCCTGCGCCGCCCTCAAGTACTTGGACCCCAACAGACCACTCCGAACTCTGGCAATTCCGTTCGGGACTCCGGCATCAGACAGTGACGAGGTTGAAACCTGCGCCTCGTCGCCACTCCCAGCCGAAATCACCGGTGCAGTCGTAGGAATCGCCGGTTCAGGGCGGTATACAGAGTACTCTGGCCGCTGCGACGACAAGCTCAGCGACAGCCCCCGTTGTAGCGGCTGCCGGACACCCAATTGGGTGCCATAGTCGGTGGCCATAGCTCGAATTGGGTGCTGCGCCGCCACTCCAGGAGCCATGGAAGAATCCACCGGGGTCCAGTTGTTGAAGTGGAGGCGGGATATGAGCCCATGAACACCGGAGAACTCATGCAGCGGTGCCAACAGGCGGCCAGAGTCCATCATCTGCCGTTGTTCTCTGTCGGAGACCGTGAGGGGAATTCCAACCAATTGCTGGCTCTCCTGATTAAGATGGCCAGAGCCACCGCCATCCATCTGATTCCCGGCAGAATTCAAGAAGGCCATGTTCGTTGCAGTCAGCCCTCCCACCCCGGCCTGGCCGCCTGAATACCGGCCAAAGCCAGGGTTCATCAGGTAAAGGGTCTGCAGTCCCTCGGCTTGGATATCAGAACCTCCATGACAGTAAGCAGCCATATTCAAATCACAGTATAAAATCAGGAAACTTCCAGACAGTTATAGGTCCAGCAACACATCTTCTACTGGAAAACCTTATTCAGTCTTCAACAGAAATCGCCCAACGGCCTCACGTTCTCCAACCTCCTGAAAAGTCAGTTCGGAAATCTGTCATTAAATCGAAAACCCATGATCCTTTGTGAAGAAGACAGGGTGACATAGTAAACAAGCTCCTCTCCATGTCCTATATGCAATAAAATACATGTAATGATTTCATCATTCGTTTCTATATAACCGAGATAGATTCTCACCCACGTGCAGGCAGAGTGAGATTTTCTGATTTTCAGATGGACTGATCTCAAGAACCTCTGCTGGATCCCAAAAGAGAGCTTTCAGTTCCAGGCCTGCACTTTTTGTGTGTCAGACTGAACTTCTTCCTGCCAAGTCTCGTCAGCTGAAAAGGAAAAGAAACGAAATTAAGAAGATCAAACTCTCAAAGAAAGAAAGGGGCAAAAACAAAGACACCCATCTTTCACTTTCATCACCTCTGGCTAACTTTCAATACTAATTTATTCTTCTCTTTCTCCGTGCTTCGTCTCTGAGGTCAATACTTGGGGCAGAGGAGGATCAAAAAGAGGGGAAGTTGTTCAGTGATTTGACGCTTGTTTCCTTATCATTAGATGCAGGCACGTCTGATGATAGAAGGGATGAGAACATGCAAGGGGGTTGGAGACGGAGAGGGACACACGGGGCGATGATCAAATAAAATCTCCACAAAGCATCAGAGGAGGCAAGCAGCTGAAAAACGAGGAAACGTCTACTTCCAATCTTCTCCAATTTAATAACGAATAAATGGCAAGTAGAAGGAGAGAGAGGTTCCAACGCCTTCTGCCATCAGTTATCATCAATTGGCTTCATCCTCCTCCTTCTTTCTTTTAATAATATTTAATTATTTATTTATATTAATTAAATTTTGGTGTGATTGGCTGCCAAGACAAGATAAAAGGGTAGCCAACTACCCCAATTTGATGGCACCCAGCTGCATAATGGGCCAAAATCAGCAGGCCAATGTGTCAGTTTCCATCCGGTACCAACTTTTATTAATTCGTATCGATGCCAGATTGGCAATACTTTGGCTTTGTTTGTACAAATAAAAGGTGGACAAAAGAATTTTTAAAAGGCTAAATAAATAGATAAAAACATCCAGAATTATCTACTCTCCATCCTATATTAAGAATTTAAGAGACACATTTGGAAAAAAAAAACAATGATGTTTAAGGAAGCCAATCAATTAATTTGTGATTCTATTTATTAATCTTCTTTCTGTTGTCCACTAATTACTATAAAAAGAATAACATGAAATAGGACTTTAATAGATAATTTTTTTTTTAAAGAAAATAAGATTATTAAAATGGGATAGAGGGTGTAATTGGGGAAGAAGGGTAGACAAAAAACCACATACATTTGTGCATAAAAGGATCCTCAAATGTGAAATCTATGATGAGAGCAATGAATTATATTAAGGGAATAAATAACCACTTTATTATTAGACCGAACGTACGCACTAATGCCATGTTTACTAGCTAGGAAAAGATGGATAAGCATTGCTGTTGTCTCGAGTGTGTTAACATTAACAGTCGGGAAATTAGACAAATGATGTTTGCTTAAGCACTTATAAGATTGGTTACCGGCTACAAGGCTTGGGTATGACGGAAAGCAATAAATTGCCAGGTAAGTCATTGGATGTTCATCACAATTTGACAAAACAAGGAGATATTTAGCTATATATTCATAGGAAAGAAGCAAAGAATAAATTAATGCACCAAAGACACCAACGAATAAATTTATACTGGATTAAACAGTAGTTAGACAATGACTTGTAAAAAGATGAATGAGGGCATCATTTGGTCCTTACAGGAAACCTGGATGCTTTTTCCAATTTGCATGAGAACATTATCATCATCATCATCATTATATCATCGCCCTATTCAGCCGTAAGTCCTTTAAAAACTTAAACCTGATGGCCCTACTATGCATGCTATGGATAGAGAACATATGTTACTCTCCAAATTTAAGATTATAAAATTTAGTCCCCTAAAACATTTTGAACTTCGATTACAACTTTGGGACTTAGCCAAATCAATCACTTGAAAATGATGTGTGTTGCCTGCCAACATGATGCATGTATGAAGCTGTTGCAGCTTTGCTGTTGTTGTTGTTGTTGTCACTTCGTAAGAACCACAACAATTAGAACTATAGTAAGAAAGTCTATGCAAATGACTCTATACAACAGCATGGTTGAAGCTACTAAAGCATTGTATTCAGACAATCTTGCACACCTACTTCCTAAGTCCTTCAAAAGTATCTACAAATTCAATGACTATGATCCATGGATTAACCGTCGATCATCTAAAACGGATCTATATTTTATAGAGTATCTACCGTGTTTGTGGTGTAATGAAATGTGGTATGGATCCTGATTTGCCTTTTACATGAGAAATAACTCTTCAATGTTTTTTTAATTTTAAGGAATTGACCAATGTAGACTCTAGGTATAGTAACTTACCAATTACTTAACAAGGTTTCCCTTATTCACCAAACAAGACTCCTGCACATGTGATCTTTTAAATGTGTGAGAGGAGAGGACCAACCTAGCCTATCCTCTTATCCTTGTGATAGTTCTTAGAGTACATCCTCGATCCCTTTCCATGCCAATAAAAACTCTGCTCTGTTTCCTCCTCATTTGGCTCATTCACTTCTAGTTACCCTCCACCTCCATATCCTTGACCTCTTATTGCCCTCTACCTCTAGTTCCCCTCTACCTTTGGCTGTCTTGCACTACCTCCTCCTCCCATCCTTCTCTTCCTCCTCTTCTCTACTCATCCATTGATTCCTCCTCCTCCATCTCATTTTCTTCCTCCTTCCCAAAATATGGTGGAATAGATTGTGAACTAGCCATTAAGCAATTTAAAATCTATTTTTTTTATTTATGCAAGAGAAGTATCCCACATCCATCCCTCTTAAGAGGGTAGTGAATATTTACCGTCTATGTGAATGGAGGGTGGGCTACCTAAAACAATGGTGGTAGACTCCTCATCCTTTGTAAGCTCAAATATTATAAAATCGACTCATAAACATAAGCAATTATTTGATAAGAAAAGTGAGTTTTATTTCTATATGATTTCGAGCTTCAAAACTAAAAAACTAATAAATTTAAAACTAAAATTTGTAAAATAGCAAAACTTTGGCCCCTCTACCTAAAGTACCTAATCTTCCGTCATCCTCCCCCTCTTTCCTCTCATAAAAGTTTAAAAAATTAGAAAACTAAAAAAATCAAAACCAAAAAATTAGTGTCGGGAAGTTTTCCAGACTTCATGTTTTCCACCCTTCTTCCTTCTACAATGAGGAAGTTACACCATTATAATGATCTCCAAACCTTGGTGAATAACATGCTCCTCAATATGTGTAAATAAGAATTATATAATACATAACATAGACCCAAGATCTTCATTTTCAATACTAAGCATCTACTTTTCCTCATCAATATAATGTCATTAAAAAATGGAAGCAACTGGACAAGGAAGACAATGAGGAAGATAATAGCTTCCACCCTTTCATGGCAATGTGGACCTAAACAAAGCCCAACCCACAGGAAAAAATAGAAGATCGAGGAGAGGGCAGCTAGGGAGAAGGAGGCTACCGGGATGTAGAAGTGAGGAGGAGACAGATGGAGAGTTTCCTGTCGGGGTGTTGTAAAATCTCTTCAGTGAGCTTTACCAATTTGGGTCTTTCTTTGTCATGCATTTTGAAGTTGCATGCGCATAGTTTAATTTGGTAAATAGGAGAAATGATACTCCCTCTATCCTATATTAATAATTATATTTAAAAAAATAATAATTTTGATTAAATGGTACAACTTAAATCTAAGAGAAAAAAATAAATTTATAATACTCTTTTAAGTACTCAACTACTTCAATTGAATAACATAGAGCCATCAATATGGACACATTTTTTGTTAAATAAAATTATTAATTTATGATAAAGAGAATATTACGATACAAAATAGGTACCACTATACCTACAGTGTACTTTGTACATTTCCTCTCCTTTTTATTTTCCTTTAACATAGCAACCATTTGCACCAGGTTTGTGTGCGAAGTGTAGCAAGAAAACGCCAGGGAAGCTTTTCGGGTGAAGCCACCGAATGGGGCCAGGTTTGGCTGCTGGTACAGCTGTTCCTTATTGAGTATTGATTGTTTGGTCTCTGACCAGTTACAACTGTTAGCCTCATCTTCGAGGGAAGACGGTGGTTCAAATAGAATTCCTTGGCTATTGCCCACACGAGGTTTACACTCGAAAGTGGTCCGTGCAGGCTCAGTTTGGTCCACATCACTAGAGCCGGTTCAGTTTCACACGCCCCTGAGTTAATCATCCATCTTTGTTTTTTGAACTACTTAGGAAAAAAAAAAAACTAAGTGCGCTCGCTCAAACACTCTCAATGTTTGCAATAGTGCTGTTAAAATTGACTCCGTCACCAACAAAAAAAAGTAGTTGGATCACGGTTTTCTTTGTTCAACTAAGTAAAAACCCGGTTCAACCCCCTAGGGTTGTACATCATTGGGAGCGTACATAGGCCTGTAACATATTATTTGGAGAACTAGTAAAATGAAAACTAATTTAAATGATAGAATAAGGCTATATGCACTCTAATAATTTCTTTAATACTTTATTTTACTTATAAATTTATGATGATGTTTTTATGGGTTATTAGGGTACTGAGGAGATTATAGGGTGCATATAGCCTCATTCTAAATGGCAATACAAAAAATCTACACTTTATGTTTTATTAATTTATTTTTTAAATAATAAAAATGGTTAACAATAATTTTTTAAAAAACTAAATTTTCATAGTAATAACATCTTCCCTTTGATCTTAAATTAATGGCTCCATTTAGTAAAAAAAAATTGTTTCATATTAATAACTTTATTTTATTTAATTTAAATTTTATTGTATATTTAAAAAAAGTATCATAAGTTTATTTTTTTATCTATTAGATGCGACTTTTACTATTTAATAAAAAATATTTTTTTTTAGATATAACTAATAATATAAGACGGAAAGAGTATGCTTATGTTTGAAGGGGTGAAATCTTGGTTCATTTCGAAGGCTTGGCCCAAAGTATCATAGAGTCATGAGTTTGATAGGATGCCTAATCACAAAGTTGCATTCCACTTTAACCTCCGCCCCCTCATATTGTGGAACAACAAGGGATTGCACATGTGCTAGCAGATCCTGGTCCTATGAACGATTTTAGAAAAATTATGAGTACCTGTATACCATGAAAACGATACCACTGATTTGAAGCAATAAAATCATCATGGACTATTTTCTTGTTATAGTAAGAAGATTATAGGTACATTAGCTTTCTCTCTACCTCAGATTATTTTTGTACTGACTTTGTGTTCTTGCTATGCACCAAATATAACGCAGGAAATTTTAGCAATCAAGTTGGTCATTGTCCTATAAAGTCCCAATTATATTCGCAATTTGGGTGTGGTATATTGTGTATCCAATGACCCAAGTTAACTTCTGGTCAATTGATCCCAAATTTGCAATGAGAAAGTGGAGCTGGATCAGAAGGAAGAAGACAAAAAAAAGGTCCAGTGGAGTCCGACCGAACGTGATCATTCGGGCGAAAAGCAAAAGAGGCATATATGGGTCCTAGGTTTGAAATCGTCTGCGACCGATCACCTTCATCCGAAATCGATCACACGTCATGTAAACACACGCTTTATTTCTTGTTTTAGGACTTCCTTACCCTGTTTGGACTTCTTACGAGGGTATTGACTTTCCTAACTATTACTTGTATTCTGGCCTTAAGGAGTGTTTTGGAGGTACTCCAAAGTATTTGTACAAGAGAGGTAAGCATTGTGAGACTGCTTTGTTCTTTCTCTTATTATATGATCCTTCAAAGCTAGTGCATTGTCCATGAGTCAAGGCAGAAAGCCATCCTCGATCCGTGTAAATCCTTGTTTTGTGTGTTTGTTCTTTGTCTTCTCGTGTCAAAGCACATTATCCTTGTTGTGTTTGTTTTTTGTCTTCTCGTGTCAAAGCACATTGCTAGACTTGAACACTGTGCATAAGCTACAAAAACCAGTAGTTGAGGCTGGCTGAAGGAGGTCTAGCAACGGTGGAAGGGAAGGTGAAGATTGAGAAATTTAATGGCATGAACTTTAGGCTTTGGAGGGTGCATATAGATGACTATTTGTACCATAATGATTTGTGACAACTAATCTAAGGAAAAAAGCCGGGCAGATGATTAAAGATCATTGGGTTGTTCTAAATTAGAAAGCCCTTAGAATTGTACATTGGGCTCTAACGTCATCGGTTGCGGCAAACATTGTAAAGAAGAAGACAAAAAAGGTGTTAGTTGATGTCTTCCAAAAGATGTATGAAAGGCTTCAACATCCAACAAGGTGTATCAAGTGCAAAGCTCTTTAATTTGGAGACGGAAGAAGACGGCAGTGTGGCCGAGAATCTTAACAATTCCAACCCAATGGTAAATCAGTTGGAATGTATTGGGATGGTGTTTTTAGGAGTATGTCTACAACACAGCTTTATTCTTAGGTTTGCTAGATAGCTCCAATAGTTTGTTGTCATACTATAAGATTTTCAAAATGCATATTCATGATTTAAATAGTAGAAATATTTTTTTAATTAAAACATTCGTCAAGATATCACAGAGCGTGTGTCACTCATTTTCTGAACAGGGTCTTACCCGAATACATGTCTGAATATTTTGATATACATAATATAAACAGATTATCTATCACGTGCCTTAAGTTATCTACCTTTAAGTAAAATAACATTTATACATATCAAGTGGCCTAACAACGTTGTTCTTGCCACATAACTAGTTTCATAAATGAACTTTAATCTTGTGAGGTATTTACATAATACGAATATTGAGTATACGTAATAGGATGGCTAAACAAGAACCACAACATATAACAATGAGATGAATTATTTATAATTATAATCTAAAATCTACCATTAAAGACAAAAAAGGGGTCACCAAGATTCCATTATAACATCAAGGAGATCTCCAAGACTCCTTGAAATGTATATCACTATACTATTCGGCTTTAGACTTTTGCTAAAGACACATGCCCGCTCCATCCACCTAAGCCTACCCACAAGATAGTTTTTTAAGAGAAATCGAGTATAAAGGGCCTCAAAAAGGTTTTTATAACGGAAAAATGATTTAATTTATTTATAGCCATCTGAATGATTTTTTACCCAATCAATGGAACTACATTAAGATGAATCAAAAGCACAAAATAAACCGATAATAATGACATTTCACTATTACCCATTAAGATGAATCAAAAGCTCAAAATAACTATAAATTATATATTTTTAATAAATCACTATTACTCATTAAGATGAATCAAAAGCGCAAAAAACCCCACAATAATGACATTTTAAGGAAGAAATCCTCTTAGAAAGGAAACCTCTTACCTCTAAGAAGTCCTTGGATAAAACATGATGCATTAGTCCTCAAGAAACCCTACCCAAAATTAAGGTTTTAGTTAATACTTAATTAAAATCAACTATTAAGCTTAAATAACCTTGAAAATAAGTAGGTCTAGATTTCCTTTAATTAAAAATAAAAACCACACATTTAGGGTTTGAAATTGAGATTAAAAATAATATTTTTAATGAAAGAAATCAAGAATCTATTTAAGGGAAAGTGAAGATAAGAGAAGTTAAGACTAGAAGATTATGGATGATTAGGGCTAAAAACTCACCTAAATCAGATTTCCCTCTTTGGGCAATGGGGTTAAGGCACCACCTTGCCTCCTAACATAACCATTTCCCAAATAGAAAATGGGCTATGGTTTTTCTTTATATAGTAAGTTGTTGGGTTATGTGTACAAACTGTTAGGCTGTAAATATGAATTATAATGCCCTAAGTGGCTAGTTGAGGTCATTTTTGGGTTAAAAATGAGTTTAATTAGTCCAAAACTCATTAATACGAAATGATTGATGTCAAGGGTCTTGTGGGACACTCGTTGTCTAATTGTGAACGTAGAGCCCATAGTAGGGTCCATACCCTTAATTAATGAAAATTTTCTATTAAATCCCATAAAATCTCTAAAAATAGGATAAATCAAGATTGATATTAAAACTTATAAAAATACTATCAAACCTTGTTAAAACCATAATTACTAATCTTTAACCCCAAAATCAAGTCAAACCATCAAATTTAAGCAAACCACAGAATATCATAAAATTAAATAGAAATTAAGCTAGGTTAAAACTAAAGATCTTACAATAAGCATTATTAGAGTGAAGCGCCCCAACTTTTTAAATTATTTTAAAGGTTGGAGTGCCGCCAATTCGTAATTAAAAGTGGGCCAAAATCAGCCATGCACAGAAGAGTAGTTATTCATTAATGTAGGTAATTACAAAAAACTTTACAAAATAAGGCCTATCGAGCCTTAACAAAATCAAAGTCATGCACATCCAAAATTAATATATAACAAAAGAATGTGATAAAGCATAGATCTTTCAAAGTTCTACGGGCAATCTTCATTTATATAGTCTCCTTCAGTTAAACCTGCAGCATCTAGGTGTGGGTGAGTATAATTATACTTAGTAGATAAAGTTAAATTCTATTAGTATGCTAAAGCATAAAGAATAAATAAATATATCATAATCATTTATATTCAAAAATTGACTCGGAACAATATTATCGATTAGCAAAATCCAACACAGTTTTTATACGAAAAGTCAAATAAAATAGTTCTTCACAGAATCCAATAAACTCGAATATAAACTCGAATAAATCATTCGTAAGTAGAATCCGACAAATTATTCAAAATCATATGAACATTCATAGAATTCGATAAATAATTCAAAACTAGATAAATCATCATTCATAGAATGTCGTTGATATCAGAGCGACATACACTCGTACTCATGGGACAATGGGATCAAAATGAAGAGGATCTTCTCATGATATCCAACTTCATGGGCACGCCATATGCCATAATAGGTCATACCTAGGAGTCATAACTCTAATAGCTTTTGGGCTTTATACCAAATTGATACCCTTCAAAAATCGATAATTTTTGGGCTTTATAATAAATAACTACCTTTCAAATCCGATCAAATCATTCGTAAATATATTTCAAATGATACTAATATTTTAAAGTACGTATTATGATGAAAACCCACAGAGAGGCATACAATACGCTATTATTCAATGTATGTCTGATACCATCTTTTTTGAAATAATCTTTTATAAAAGAATTATATAATCATATGGTCTAGTCATAACACAAAATTAGAAATTAAAGCCACCTACCATTCATTCTTTAAATTAACTAGAGTAACGACTAGCAGTCAGATCCTTTTCATGTTTGTGGGCTTAGGAGCAGTAGGAGGAACCTCCCCTCGTACTAAGATAGTCTCCTCGTCTGGCTCGAGTGAGGTGGGCAGAACCTTCCCCAACCCTGGGATAGTCTCCTCGTCAAGCCCGAGAGTGGTAGACAGGGCCTCCTCTCACCCCCGGTCATTCCCACCTTTTAGAGAGGCTAACTTCAAAAACGAACCCTCTCATGACATCGGGCACCCTTAAATTAGGTAGGATAGGTTTTTGAATGGGTGAGAAACGGTGAAGAAACATGTGTTTAAACCTTAAAAATGTGTTTTATACAAAGGAAATGAGGGGCAACAGGGATGGGGCGAGTTGCACCTCCCCCTTCCCTCCACTTTTATAGGCTTAAGGGCCTCCCAGATGCGTGAATGTGTCATGCATCTAGTGACTTCAGGAGCCAGAATGGGTCATGTGTGACATGTGTCACTCATCCGATGACTGCAGGAGCCAGAATGGCTTCTATAGTGAAAAGTCAAGCAAGCCAAAGGCTTTCCTGTGGTAATAATAAACTACTGCTGCAATGGGCAATTTTACCCTGCCACAATGTGGCAAGGTAATGACTGATGCAAAAAATATTTTATTATTATTTTTTTAAAATTTTGTTTTTAAATAAAAATAAAATTTAAAACTTAAAATGGGAGTATCCCTTTACCCTAAACTCAAAATCACAAGTTCTTGGTACCATTAGTGTCACGCCCCGGCGATGCCCGACCCGAGCGAACCCGGTCCAGGGGCCGGTCAAGCGCGCGGGGGCAACGAAGTGAACATTTAGAAAACGATCTAGCGGAAGACTTAACCCTAACCACGGGCGATTAACAGCAACACGGAGTGCGCACAATCCTTTGAGCAAGAGTAACTAAAAGGGAAGAAAAAGGTGTTGCTTAACACAAAGTCAACAACAAATCTCAAACCCACAAGCTTAGTTTAAGTAAAGCCCACACCGGCTCAAAATAAGTCATAAGCATCACAACTGTAGTATACGACATAAATCCAAAACAAGAACCCTACACAAAGGTTAGAACATAAAGCATGAAATAAACGATGATAAGTCACGCAACGATCTCCATCATCACACCCAAGCTACCTCTGACCTTTCCTCAAAAAGGCAATCCTGTCCGTCTGCGTGTCGCACCACGCAGCCCCAAATCAAAACACAAAAGAGGGGTGAGTTTTAACACTCAGCAATGGTTTTTAATATCACTGTCAACGTAGAAAATACGATAGCTTAGAAATGAGATTGTTCAGATCAAAGATTTACATGGTGCATCACTTTCTGATCACACATTCATATCACCTAACACTGCATCATCATGCATAATTCAACCTGCATGGATGTATCTCTAGCATACATATTCCCACATGCATTCACATCATAACCAATCCCGCATGGATGTATCTCTAACATACATATTCCACATGCATAACATCAAAATCAACATGCATGGATGTATCTCTAACATACATATTCCCACATGCATAATATCATCACAACCTACATGGATGTATCTCTAACATACATATTCCACATGCATAACATCATCACAACATGCATGGATGTATCTCTAACATACATATTCCACATACATAACATCAAAATCAACATGCATGGATGTATCTCTAACATACATATTCCACATGCATAACATCAAAATCAACATGCATGGATGTATCTCTAACATACATATTCCCACATGCATAATGTCATCACAATCCACCTCCATCAAGGAGTAATCACACGTTAACGTCACACAGACGGGAGCATAGACAAGGCCACGAAGGCGTGTCAGGGTACAAAATTCTACACAAGAATTCAAGAAAGATCGGGGTTGTCAATCCCTAATACTGCTCGCCACAGACGATCCTGGCCAAGGATGTCCCATTCTCACACAGAGAATCTAGAGCAAGGGTGTTCGCCCAGGGACATCTCCTGCGGAGGGAAGAGCCCGAGTTCTCACACAGAGAACCCTAGAACACGTGGTAGCGGGGTGCACACGGCATACCACACTGGATTCTCAGGGTCCAGATGACACACATAATAACATTCTCACATATCCGCAAGACAAGTACACAACTCGTCCCCACATCATTCCATTAAACAAGACTCAACCCGGGGAGTGCACTCGTTCCACACAGGAACTTCAAATCGTTCCACACAGGAACTTCAAATCAAAATATGTCCTTTCGGACCAATCAACTTGCGATTAATCTACGACCGATAAACCCGGCACACAATTCCATCACATTGCATCCAATCGGTCAAATTCGATTAATCACGATGAAGCCTCAATTGGAAATTCTATTTTTATGATGCGTGCAGCATGGTACATGCGTGGGCAAAGCATACATGAATCCTAATCATGATAAGTGCTCTCACCAGCCCCTAATGCATCATTCATAATCACGATATTAAGCTTCAACATCATCATTTAACCCCCACATGTGTGTGTGTAACTAGTAGAAGCCTTTCACATAATGCACATTAACATGCTTGAAAAATCAACTCACTACCACACTACGCATGTGAATTTCTACCAAAACATGAATTCCAGCGGAAATCATAGTAGAAGAATCGTTGAAATCATAGTTAAATGCAAAACTCAACCACAAAGGCTAAACACCTATAACATCACTCATTTCATCATTGAGTCATGGCAATCACCAACATTCACACACCATTAATCACAATTCTTCATGACAAATCAGTCCAACAATGATTGTAGTCCTACTGAAAATATATGCTTATCCAAAGGGAAACAACCGTTCATAATTTCAAGATAACGATTCCAACATCATGCCACAAACATAAGTCATCCCACCATCTCTAAGCATATGTCTCAACTCTATAAACTCAATAGCATGCATTTCCAGTAGCCTAACATAGCTTAAAACACTCCACATTCATATAAAATTGGCAAGCCAAAGTGGAATCATCAAAATAGGCATCATACACACAACATAAAATTTTCTGTGTAGCCGATCGATCGCCCTTCAGGCCGTTCGATCGGTTACACGCAAAAATTTGAAATTTTCAGTTCAGCCGATCGATCGCCCTGCAAGGCCGATCGATCGCCAACACGGCAGAACAGTCATCTTCTTCCTTTCGCAAATCCAAACTGAAACACTATAGAATACACTTCAAATCCACATCTAACACCCTAAACATCATCAAAAGTCCTCCTTGACTTCCAGAATATCAAACCAAACCATAATAATACAAAACCCTAAGAAATCGGGATTAAATAATTCCATTTTCTAATCTTACCATTAACACACTAAATCAAGCAAACCATTTCGAAATAAGCCAAAAATGAAGAGTTTTACCATGGATAAACAGAGATTTTGAAGACCCATTACCTCAGCACTTGATTAAGCTCGGATTGAAGAGTCACCCTTCTTGAAATCCTTGAAAACACAATGAGTTTGAATTAAACTCTAATAGAAATCGATTTACCCAAGAAATCCCTAATTAAACCTTAGATCTAGGGCTTGTTGGTAGTAAAAATCGAATTTTAAATGTTAGGGTTTGTAGTAAAACACAAATGAGTAGCTTTTGATGGTCAAAAACGAATTGAATCAAGGGTAAAATGGTAGATTTGGAAGAAATTAAGAGAAAAGTCATGGATGAGTACTTAATTAGAGCAAGCTTACCTTAATCGGCTTCTAATTCGGGCCTAAGTGGGGATTAGGCTAGCCCTCCTTCCTTAGCCTATTCCCAAAAATGGAAATGGCTCAGGTTTGCCCTTTTATAGTAAGGGTTGGGGTAGGCATAGGTATGTTTTGGGGTGTAAATATGAAAAGTAGGCTAAAAGTGGGTATTTTGCGAATTTAAGCACAATTTAAGCCTAATAAAATTCTAAAAATTTTTGTGGGACCTTAAATATATGTCTAGGTTCATTTGACACAAAAATAAAATTTTCAACGGTGGGGCCCACAGGGGTCCCGCCGAAACCTTAATTTTTGGGAAAATAGTGAAAATTCCAAAAAATCTCAAAAATTCACATTTGGTTTAAATCACTCAAAACCACTAATATTGAAGTTAATTTTGGTTAAAACTATCACAAACACTATTTATTTACGAAATTACCGAATAAGATCAGAAAACGTGTAAATCTCACGATAACCCATAATTAAAGAAAAACAAAACTGGTTTAAAGATGAGGGTCCTTACAATTAGACTCGTATCAACTAGCCCTTTGAAACATGACCACAAAAGGGTACATTTTCTCGCAAAATTAAAGTGGGTCCAACCCATGGCACACTTCCTAATGCCATAGCTTACTATCCTGGTGTCTGTTTTACACGTTCTCAGGCTTGATACGTTTGTCTCGCCAATCCCTATCAAATGTCTTAAGGCTCATTCTAAGCTCAAAATGGTCTAATTTTAAGAAAAGTCATTATTGGTCTTTAAAACTCGTTAATGGGCCCAAACTTTCGAATTTCAAAACATTGAAATCCCAGGGCGTTACAAAGAGACAGAAAATTACCTTCAAAAATAAAGGTCGTTACAGTAACCTAAGCTTTATTGTTCCTACACAACCTGTGTCAATGAACATTATCTCTCATACACATGCAACAATAAATGGTGAATGTCTTATCATTGATATAAACAATTATACCACTCACCCTGGCTGAAGCCTAAGAGGACCTACTACTCACACTGATTGTAGCCTAAGCAGACCTACTCCCCCTAGGCAATCCTAAAGAGGAAGCCCTAAGCAAATTGAGTAAGTTCCCTAGTTGTAAAGACACCCCCTGGTAAGCCAGTGCACACGGACAAACTAGCTTGATTCTTAGGGTCCAAATAAACTTATTAAATAACTTATATAGCATTTTGTTCTTCTCATCCGGGGAGGAAACCTGTCCTCAAAGGAACGTAAAACCCCATCCAATGGACATAAAACCCAGTCCTTTTGGACATAAAATCGATTCAATAAACCTCCAATGCGGCTAATCTGGAAAACTACTACACCAAATCAATTAATCACGATTAGACACGAATAATCTTCACTTATAAGTCATTTTTATGATGTATGTGACATGATATATATGTGAGCAATGTTTAATAAATACAAGCATAGGTAAACATACACTAATCAGTCATAATATGTATGAAACATGGTTCATTTGTGACAAATAAAATCATATAAGCATAAGTAACAATATACATATATGGTCGTGTTCATATTTGAGCCATAATATGTGGAACATAGTTCATATATAACTAATGTGACATGTGCAAGTATTCATAATTCATCCTAGTCATAATCTACTGGAACCATGGAGTAATTATGAAGAAATCATCAAAATCTCACTTAAAATTGTTCATATATTCATTTACCCCCTACTAGCGTAAGCAGATATTTTAGTATAATCACAACATGTAATTTGTATATTTTAGAAAAAATAACAAATAAACTCCAATCAAAGTGAAAATTTATCAGAGACCTACATCGTAGGCATACTTAACATATAAATAAATATCATATGAAAATAAGTATAAAAAATAATTTTTGTGATTTAATTAATTAGACTATGGAGCTCTGCTAGAATCGTTGACCTTCAAATTTATAACTATGTCATTGACTTATCGTACTCTAAACAACGTGCAATTTTTATAGCATACTCATAACACATATATCAATCCTTCATAAAAAGAAGGAACCTAAAATCATATGTTTTCATCCCTAAACATACTTCTAAACACAAAAACATAGAGTTATTTTACTGTACAAAACATATTCCAAAAGCTATAATAATTGCATATTATTATGGAGAAATATGAATAATTTGGAATATAATCTAGACATATTGATATATTCTAAAAAAACACACAATATTACATAATTAAATAGAAATTAAATCGGGTTAAAGTTAGAAATCTTACACAATTGATCTTCACTCCAAGTTTACTTCAAACAATCATGATCTTCAACGCAATTCCATTTGTTTGAATGATCTTGCCTCCTATCTTCTCAGCAACTCTTCAAGTATGAAATTTAGAAGAAAGTTTAAATCCCACTCCTCTTTTCTTTTAAACACTTAGTCCATCAAGTGTATGTACAACACATCCACAAGAAAATCATGAAGCTATATGCATATATAGACATAAGTTCTCAAGGATTCATATGATTATTTTGATATTTTTCTCAAAGACCAATAGTCATGAAAGCTCTCTCTCTCTCCAATTCAATATAAAGTCTCTCAATTTTCTTCCTATGGTTTCTAGACTTCTTCTCATCCTTTACATGGCCAAACCCCTTTTTTATAGACCTCAAAGTCAATTTAGGTGTTGGGCTTTCAAATGAAACAAAATCCACTAGGAATTTCTTATTTTAGGCAACAATGCATTCAACTGATTAATTGTTCTCTATTTTATTTGAAATCTGACTTGCAACAGATCAATCATTTTTTGTAGCAATCAATCGTTCACTCTTTTAAAATCCTTTGAGACCATATCCGATCAATCTATCCAAATGGAGATAAATGGTTTAATGTACTCAAGTGCCTTATGAAAAACATTCAAGTCCAATCTATTGGGTAATCAAGAGTGATTGATCGTAGATAAACAAAATCATATTCTTCTGTGAATTTTCATCCATCTATCTTCTACACTCTCACACATATAATAATTCTTACTACGTATGTGCAATATATGTGCATGTATTTTACCTTGAAAGCACCTTCTAAGTTTTAGTTCTACTTCATCTTTGTAGTGTAATATTCAACAATTAATCATAAAAATTACTTTCATTTAAAATTACACATATTTGATATTGGTTTGATCATTAAAATGCGTCAACAATATATATTTGCTTCAATATGTACTTACAAAACCATGGCCGCGCAAAGGCTTTAGCCATCGTCTTTGTTGCTAGAGCATTCACAACCATGGCCTAGGTAGCAGTGGGGAAGTGGGGAATGGAGGGGATGGTGAGATGAGAGGATTTGAGGGTGAGGGATAGAACAGTCCATTAAGCCTGATGTTTTTCTTCTGAAATCCAACACAAGTTTTTGGGATGAAAGTTTTGGACCTTATTTTCTACCAAAATCCTCCCTCTTTCTCATAATTTTCATCTTCAAAGTTCCTTAGCTATGAAAACTAGTAAATGTATCTTCCTTTTCACAAGTTCTCGAGGAACCAAAAATCATCCTTTCTCATAGTTTCCATCTTCAAAGTTCCTTGGCTGTGGAAACTAGTAAATGCAACTTCCTTTTCACAAGTTCTCAAGAAACTGAACGTAGCCTAATTCTTGCATTAATTTCTTTGAACTTGCATGATTCATGTTAGTATTTAACCTTTTATGTGTTGGATTTTGACGTGTTATAAAACCGGGATGCAATGTCGTTTTCTTTGACTTGGAATAAACCAGAATGCCGCTTTGATTGCTTCATGAGGTTATTGTGTACAATTCAGCCATTTTGATAAAAATAAGCCGTTTTGGCTCCTAAAAAGTTGGGTCACGACGGTTATTTTAATTTAGCCATTTCGGCTTTGAGGGGTGCGTCTGATTATCAAATACTAACGGGAAGAGTCATATATTTAACAGAACGGGAAAAACAAAAAGTGAACAGTTCTTCCTCTCCGGTCCTCTCTCTGGCTCTCTGAGAAAAACTCTAAAAGATTTATTCTTTCTTTTCTCTCTAGTTTTCTGAGTCTATCATTGAGCAGTAGCAACTTCTTTGATCGAGATCCAATCGATTTAATTGGAAGTGCACCATTAAATTGACGGAGTGGTTTGTTGTATCTCGGGAACAAAACGTAGTTGAATGCCTGTGCATGAAGTGCAGAGTATCTGTTTCAAGGATAGTGTGTAACGCGCCTCAAACCGGGTTCATATTCTCTTCTCTCTGGTATTAATCAAGTACATTAATGTGAGATTGTTTGCATGATAATTGTGAATTGTATTCAGTTTGCCCTCTTTTATGTGACAACCAACAATCTTGAAACAAATATTTGATATTGTTGATTGAATACTACTGCAATTATGGGTGTTGACAAATCTCTGAAATCAGAGAAGTTTGATGGCAAGAATTTCATGAGATGGCAGCCAAAGATGAAATTTTGGCTAACTCAATTGAATATTTTCTATGTAATTTTTGATGTTGTTGCTGATAAAATTGTGTCTTCAGAATCCTAAAAGACTGCTAGTTCTTCTGATGTTGGAATTACTAAGCCTCATGATAGTGATAAATTTAAACAAGATGATGAACTGTGCCATGGTCAAATTCTTAGTGTTTCAAGCAATGAGTTGTATGATCTGCATGTAAACACTCAATTTGCCAAAGAATTATGGGATATTGTTGATAAAAAATTTGGAAAGGAGCACGAAGTGGAAGAAAAGTATGTTGTGGGCAAGTACTTTGACTATAAGATGGTTAATAACAAATATGTTAGAGACCAGGTAGTCGAAATACAGAATTTGGTAGCTAAGATCATTGGGAAAGGAATTCCCGTTGACGAGAGGTTCTAAGTTCCTGCTCTAATCGACAAACTACCACCCTCATGACAAGATTTCCAAATTAACTTGATACACAAGAGGGACGCAATGTACGTTGATGACCTTATGGTGGCCATCCAAATTGAAGAGAAATACGGGGGTAAGATGAAAATCTTGCAAGGTTTTTCTATGGCTAATGATAGTGCTCAGGCTAATATTGTGGAAGGAAAACCCAAGTTTTTTGGTAACAAGAAGAAGAACAAGACGTCTAAGAATCAGTCTCTCAAACCTAGTTCTAATATCCAAAAGGACAATAAGTTAAAGGTTTGTAGGGTCTGTGGGAAACCTAGACATTTTGCAAACAAGTGCAAAGAGAGGAAAGGCCAGGACCAGAGTCAAAGTGGGGCTACATCTTCTGCTCAGGCTAATGTGGTTACTTTAGATGACATGTTAGTAATAACTAATTCTAAAATTAACTTGGTATATGAACCTACTGATTGGTGGGTTGATACAGGGGCGACTGTTCACATCGGAGTTGATGTTTCTTCTTTTTCTTTCTATCAGGAAGTAAAGGATAGGACAATGATGATGGGGAACTCCTCTGTGGCTAGAGTTCATGGAGTTGGAATTGTGGACATTCGGTTTACATCGGGGAACACGCTGACTCTCTATAATGTGTTGCATGTGCCAAGTATGAGGAAGAACCTTGTTAGTGGAGTACTTCTTAGTAGAGAGGGATATAAACTAGGGTTTGAGTCAAATAAAGTTGTAATAACTAGACATAGTACTTTTATTGGTAAAGGCTATGTGTGTGATGGCCTCTTTAAATTAAATTTGGTTTCTTATAATAACTCTTTATTTCAAGTAGATGACTCTTTAATTTATCATATTGATTCTTTTGATATATGGCATATGAGGCTAGGACATATGAATTCCCAAAAATAATGAATCTTGATTTGATTCCTAAATTGCATGTTGAATCTCTTGATAAATGTGAAGTTTATGTTCAAGCAAAACAACATAGGAAGCTATATAAATCTATTGACATGCTTGTTTGACTTAATTCACTTTGATATTTGTGAGTTGAATGCAATATTGACTAAGGGTGGTATGAGATACTTCATTACTTTAATTGATGATTATTCAAAATTTTGTCATGTATACTTACTTAAGTATAAAGATGAAGCTTTTGAGAAGTTCAAGGTTTATAAGATGGAGGTTGAGAACCAAATTGAGAAGCGGATCAAGAGACTAAGGTTTGATCGTGGTGGGGAGTATTGTTCTCTTAAATTTTGCAAATTTTATGAAGATTAAGGAATAATACATGAAACCACAGCCCCTTACTCTCCTCAGTCTAATGGTGTGGCTGAAAGAAAAAATAGAACTTTTATAGACATAATAAATTTTATGTTTTCCTCTTTGGGTTTACTAAAAAATCTATGGAGAGAAGCGATTCTTTTAGCATGTAGAATCTTAAACCGTGTGCCTCATAAAAGACAAAATATAACCCCTTATGAATTATCGAAAGGAAGAAAACTAAGTTTAAAGTTCATTATAGTTTGGGGATGTCTTGCTAAAGTTAAAATCTCAAATGTGAAAATGGGCAAGCTAGGTTCAAAAACTTATGATGCAGTGTTCATTAGTTATGCACAAAATAGCAGAGCTTATCGGTTTTTAGTTATTGGGTTTGATAGGCATGATTATGCTCCCAATACTATTAAGGAGTCCGATGATGCAACATTCTTTGAGAATGTATTTCCTATGAAGGAAAAGAGTAAGGATGTAGTGCATAAAGAAGATGTTTCATCATCTTTTATTCCTAGAATGGAAGATTCAGGAACTAGTATGGATGTAAGGAGATCTAAGAGACCCAGAATAGAAAAGAACTTTGGAGATGACTTTTACACTTTCATGGTGGGGAATGAGGATCCTTTGACTTTTAATGAAGTTATTTGTCTAGCAAAGCTCCTTTATGGAAGGAAGCAGTACAGAGTGAGATGGATTCAATACTTGCACATGGGACGTGGGTTTTTATAAATCTACCTCTAAGTTTTAAACCAATTGGGTGCAAGTGGATATTTAAAAGAAATATTATCCTTATGGATTTATTGAAAAGTACAAAGCTAGATTAGTGGCTAAAGGATATAGTCAAAATGAAGGTCAAAATTTCTTTGACACATTTCTCCTGTAACCATGGTAACTACAATTCGAGTGCTTATAGCATCAATAGCTCATTATAACCTCGAGATTCATCAAATGGATGTCAAAATAGCATTTTTAAATAGTAAATTAGAGGAGAAAATTTATATAGAGCATCCTGAAGGTTTTGTAGTTCCTAGTCAAGAAAGAAAAGTATGTAAGTTAGTAAGATCTCTCTATAGTTTAAAACAGGCTCTTAAACAATGACATCAAAAGTTTGATAATGTTCTTTTTTCTTATAACTTTGTTGTATGTACCTCTAATAAATGTTTGTATTGGAAGTCTTTTTATCACTCTTATATAATGTTATGTTTATATGTTGATGATATATTACTATTTGGTGATAATGTGGATCATATCAATAAGGTTAAGGGTTTCCTTAACAAGAATTTTGATATGAAAGATTTGGGTCTTACTAAGGTTATACTGGGCTTGAAGATTGATTGGACTTCTCAATGAATAGTTGTGAGTCAATCACACTATGTGGAGAAAATTCTAAAGAAGTATGGGTACTTTGATAGAAAACCTATCAATACGCCATATGACGCAAGTGTAAAACTAAAAAAAAATTATGGGGAAAGTGTGTCACAACTTAGATATTCATAGCTAATAGGAAGTTTGAGTTATCTGGCTAACTACAGTAGATCGGATATATCTTATGTTGTGGGAAGACTAAGTAGATACACAAAAAGCCCTAATGAATCTCATTGGACTGCCATTAAGACATTATTCAGATATCTAAAGGGAAGTGTAAACCTTAGTTTACATTATTCCTAGTTTTCTGCTATATTAGAAGGATACAATGATGCAAATTGGATATCAAATTCTGATGAAACTAAGGCTACTAGTGGTTATGTGTTTACACTATGTGCTGGGGCGGTTGCATAAAAATCTTCTAAATAAATAGTAATAACAAGGTCTAACAAGTTGGTAGCTCTTGATAAAACTGGTGGAATGGGGGGATGACTTAGAGATCTTTTAATAGATATACCCTAGTTGAATAAGCCAATTCTTGGAATATTGATTCACTGTGATAGCCAATCAGCTCTTGATAAGGTTAAAAGTAAGAATCATAATAAGAGGTCCTCCAGGCATATTGAACTAAGGTATAAGATCTTGCGCAAGTTGACTACCTCTGGTGTCATTACCTTAAGTTTCATACGAACAGTGGATAACTTGGCTGATTCATTTATAAAAGGGTTGTCGGCACGGCAAATCCTTAACTCATCTAGGGGAATGGAGCTGAAAGCCTATGATTAAGTTATCGTTAGTAGCAATCCAATCTCTATGCGTGGAGATCCCACTACGAAGATTCAATGGGTAAAAACAAGCTAATGCGTGACTTGGAGAGAGCACTATTAAATTTGTATGTTCATTCTTGTGTTATGATGAGAGTGCTTTTAATGCATATGAGATAGGTTGACAAAAGTTTTAATGGGGTTAAGGCTTATATAGCAAGGTATTGTTATGCACATTACCCTTGGTTACTGTCACCTATATGAGTGCCACTAAGGTCGCAGTTAAAGAGAATGTGGGTTTGTTCTCTAACGTGCAACTCATAAAAAGATACAAGGCGCATGACTGTAAAGCGCTACCCTAAATGATCTCGAAAAAGGAGTTACTGTAATTGTTAGGTTTGTCGAAGCTCTTGCTTTAAGGTTCAATTTAGTTCACTTTGAACTTGTGAGAGTGGCTGCTTACCAAACTAGGTGTAGGTTCGAACCCGCAAGGTAATCGCCAAAAACTTGGAGTACTATTGCTCAATGTCTCATTCTGTGTCATATAAATTTTTTTTTTGGGTTTTATATCAAGTCAAGGTGGGGTTGTTGGATTTTGAATTGGGATGCAGTGCTGTTTTCTTTGACTTGGTATAAACCAGAATGCTGCTTTGATTGCTTTGTGAGGTTATTGTGTACAATTCAGCCTTTTTGATAAAAATAAGCCATTTTGGCTCCTAAAAAGTTGGGTCGCAACGGTTATTTTAATTTAGCCGTTTCGGCTTCGAAGGGTGCATTTGATTATCAAATACCGACGGGAAGAGTCATATATTTGACAAAACTGGAAAAACAAAAAGTGAACAGTTCTTCCTCTCCGGTTCTCTCTCTGGCTCTATGAGAAAAACTCTTAAAGATTTATTCTTTCTTTTCTCTCTGGTTTTCTGAGTCTATCATTGAGCAGTAATAACTCAGTTTGATCGAGATCCAGTCGATTTAATTAGAAGTTTACCATTAGATTGACGGAGTGGTTCATTGTATCTCGAGAATTGAATGCAGTTGAATGCCTATGAACGGAGGGCGGTGTAACTATTTTAAGGACAGTGTGTAACGCACCTCGAACCGGGTTCATATTCTCTTCTCTCTGGTATTTTATATATATATATATATATATATATATATATATATATATATATATTAATAAATATATTTATGTGAGATTGTTTGCATGATAATTATGAATTATATTCAATTTACCCTTTTTTATGTGATAACCCCAACATTATAAAAGTTTATATAAAAACTATTCAAATAAATTACTTTATCTTCCTTCGTTGAAAGTTGACACTACTAAACGCTTCAAAATATTACACATAATTTGATTGGGTTGACGGAATGCCCAAAGTTTAAAAGAAGCGAAAAGAAAAAAAGAGCCAAAGATTTGATACACCTGCCCACTTTGTGACATGACCGGATTATTTTTGTTCTTTTAATGAATGTGTTAAATGGTCAAATTCGAAGAGCCCAGAACAATTACTTCAAAAGTTCTTTTAAATTTTAGCTGATAGCCTAACGCCCACTTTTTCAATTTAAACCCTTCAGCCTACCTCGAGGATACAAACATCAACCATCCACAATAACTGAGTGGGCCCCAAAATATCAAAGTTTAAGCAAGGTGGGCCCATTCTCACCAACTAGGTTGGTGCAGGCTACATCCAAACTTGCCTGCTCGAGTACAGCCAATTTGACCTTGTGGCACCCGATCTGCGTGTTGAAAACCCGGGCCCACATGTCTTTCTACGCCCACGGAACCACACGTCCATTCATTAGTTTTGTTTTTATACTCTTTTCCTTCCATAATAAGTACCTTATTTAACTTTAAATAAGATAATTATTATGAGATGATGAAAATATTTTAAGTATACTTCCCCTCTCTTAATATAAATATTTTATATAATTTTAAAAATAAATAAATTTTAATTTATTGTAATGCTGCCTTAATGTGTCCCATGTTTGATATTTGCTCATCACGGGTGTAAAGGGACGTAAGTGTCCCATATCCAATTCGTCCTATGTCACATACATACGACCACATAAAATCTATGAATCGTTGGGATCCGAGCATATAATTTTATAAAAATGACATATTTTTTTTATGTAAAATGAAATTTTCATAACAAAAATACATAAAAAAAATTTACATTTGAATTTTAATTAGTTTAGATGAATGAGCTCATGTGACCTTTGTGATGGTCACTTATAAAGTTCAATCAAAATCCTTATGTGGATTTTTATATATATTTTTGGGGTAAGAATATCGTTATCATTTTATGATTTAAATGTGGTGAAGTCTTGGTTCACTTGGCCTGGCGCCACAGACTGGGCAGTCTAAATTTGGTTAGATGCTTAATTACATAGTTACATTCCAATATGGCCGCTAGTGATGATTGATAGAGGGCCCTAATCCTATGAATAACTTTTTCGGGCCCTAGCCCTATGAATAACTTTTTCCTTTGTTCTTTTAAAAAGAAAGCAGTGAATTAGTAGCAATAGAACCATCTTGAATTAGTTTCTTCATCTAGTGAGAAGATTTTAGGTACATTTTTTGCTTACTATATCTGTATATTTTTGTATGTACTGTACATTACCTTTTGTATCAGATTAAATATTGTGTTTGAGTCATCTGGTTATTAATGTGCTGAATGTTTCTCATATCTTGTCATGCTGATTAATATACAAGATGTTATATTAGTGTTGTATTTAAGCCCAAGCTTTGTTGAAAGTATTATATATTTTATCAATAATATCATAGTGTTGTTTTTCAAAGATGCTATCTATAAGCATTGTATATTTTTAGCCCTTTATTGGCTCATAAGATTTTGCTTATATGTGACATGATAAGATTTTGACCTAAAACTAGCTTTATATAACTTTTACCTTTAGTAGACACTATATGGTCCTAAAGAGTAGATATTTGTGCATCGAGGTAAGTAGTATCATATATTTAATCATGTACCTCATAATTAAGTGTATCTTGCATTTAAAAAAGATCATGGTATCTAGTTGCACCTCAGAGGTTAAGGTGGCACCCTAATGATATTCTTTTCCATCGATGTTAGAGCTAATTAAATTGTAATGAAATCCAATTATCGATAGTGAGTGTAAGTTTTTTAGTAAAATTATAAGTATATAAATTTGAGTAACTGTAAGCTCACAAAATTTGAGTAAGACACGAAGTGTAAAAATTTGAGTAAAACTATAAGAGTTTGAGTAAGACTGTAAGTATACGAATTTGAGTATGATTTTACAAGTAAGATGGTAAGTGTATGAGTATGAATAAGAATGCTTGGTAAGTTAGTATATGCATGAGCATAAATATGTTATATGATGATACTTTGATTCATTGTGTATGTCTTCTTCATGTAAATGTTCTATGAATGCTACTATCTATCGACTTATAGAGTTTACTGATTAGTACTCTCATAATGAGTATAGAAATATTTATTTTTCCTCTTCTTAGCGTCATATGTTTTGTAGGTTTTGCAGGTCCTTGATGGAGAGCTCATTCAATTGGATTCTTGTTGTTGGTAAAAAGACCAATCTATTCAAGACTTCTAGCATACTTTTGACTCAATCTGAGTCAAATCATTTACAATCTGAGTCTATCAATTTGTTATGATCTAATGTATAGGGTAAGATGAGAGTTTAAGATGTATCATTTTATTTTTAGACTTATATATAAGATTATAAACTTCATATTATTGTAGGACTTATACTCAAATATGCTTTGAATAATTTTGTTTTAATCCATAGTTATAACATTTACTTTTGTATTTTTTTGTTGTTGATTCATGCGTGATAATGTCTGCTTTGGCCGTGTAATGATTTGTAAAAAAATTTGTGGAAAAATTTATGTACAATGATTTAAAAATATGTTTTCATATGCTTTCAAAATTTGCTAACTTTTACTATTTATAGGCATTATATACATTGTAAATTTTTTTGTAATTTTTTAAGAAAATGTAAAAATTTTCGGGCATGAAAGAGAGTGTTTTTTTATCACTTGAAAGCACTAGGTTGGGGTTGTAATGGCAAGTTCACAAAAGAGAGAGCCAAGCTAGCGGGGCAGTCTGTGTCCATGGAGTTGGAGTTGTCTAAGTCAAACGTAGTAAAAAAGCAAGTGGAGGTGCCAAAGAAGCAAGGGAGGAAGTTGGAAACAGGCCGGGAAATGTGGGTCTACCATGTTGAGGCATAGCGATAACAAGGTGAGAATCTCAATCACTACTTCTATGACCTCCACTATGTGGTGACGAACATGTCGAAGATGGACAAGGCCTCCTGGCTGGCAAATGTTGTATGTTACATTTAAGATCTTAGGAGGAGGGTCGAGGAGATGGAAGCCTTGCGGAAGATGGCCACCAAGAGGGTGAAGAGAGAGCCGATGGAGGTGGTGGGCAAGGACAACCCAACAAGAGGATGTCTGAACTTGCCTAAGGTAAAAGTGGGGGTGATGATAATGGGTCAAACATGGTGATCCTCACATAGTCTAGGAACAATGTGGACCTTCGAGTGGCGTTGTTGCTAGAGCACAGAAGGAATGGAGTGTATGCCATGCAAACATATCAAGTATCAATGAGCTCATGCTGCAGGACATGAGAAACATTTTTTATGCTCCGCTCTAACAATAAGCCAAGCATAAGGAACACACCTAAAACATCAATTTTCAAGATCTATGATGTACACGCTAACATATATTATTGTATATATAATATGCATTAGTATGTAAACCGTTGATCTCAATAATAGATGCTTTACGTGTGTTCTTTATACTAGGCTGAGTGAACAAGGAGCATAAAAAACACTTCTCCAAACAAGGTAGCCAAACATCTAAGTAATTGAGTAGATCGAGATGTATGCCTAGAAACCCGTTGAGAGCCCAAAATTAGTTGATGACTGTTTATATTCGAACAAGAGTAATTGGGTTGAAGGGGCTCGAGCTTTAATTACACAGGCCCGCCCAAGCCTATCCACTATAGCGGCCCTTCATGGGATCATCACAATTTAGGGGTTAGAGGAAGGAGATGAACATCAACACCTTCTAAATCAATATTTCCTTCATGCGATCATCACGACGTAGGGGCTAGAGGAAGGAGATGAACATCAACACCTTCTAAAACATTATTTTAAAACCTAGTCTGGCCTGGCCAGTCGAACTGATTGAACCCCGATTGTCTGGGATTCAAACTGTCGATATGCTGAAACCCATTAAAGCCTTGCCCACCGAGCTATACTTAATTTTGTTGTACCTATGTTTATAATTATTTTAATTAAATATCTACTATAACGTACCAGAAAAAAACACTGTTTTAAAGTGCAAAGATCATGAAAGTACTTTGAACTAAGTAGTCAATTGCTTTTAAACATGGGGCGCTTTTCACGCCCAGAATAAATGTCATAGGATGGATGCAGTTTAACTTCTTATTAGCTTAATTGATACTCCACTAAGTCCCGCTTAAATAGGTGTCGCTTTTCCTTTTTCCAGCCTACCACAATAAATAAGTGGGACCCGTTTAAGAGACAGAGTCAACAAGGCAGAGATGTGGGGCCCCACTAAAGTCCGAACCATGCTGTCCACGGAGTCGCGGAGAAGATTCTTAGAAAGTGGGCCCATTCCCACGTGCCGCTTTATCGTAAAAGCGATTGAACTTTTGCAAACAAGTTGGTGGGCCCATTTCACACGTGTGCAAATATTAAGTAGGTTGGACACCCTAGCACGTCGTTCGGCGGGCCTCGGGCCCATGTGTCGGTGGGTCAACGAGCTGACCGGTCGACGGTTATTTAGGGCGGTGGGTCAGGCCGAGCCTACCCGGCCCGCCCCAAAACGTCGTATGGTTCACTCTGCCTTGTGATGTGAGCACACACGCAAAACAGAAAGATCTTGTCCGGATGCTAGTCGAATGACGATTTTGTCCCCGAAGATAATTGCGTGACTTTTCTTTCTTGTCATTTTGTGGCCGAGGAATTCAAAAAAACGTTTGTAGACTTAGAATTACCAAATTGCAAGGATTTTTCTGCTTGTTTTTTCTTTTGCACCGTGCCAGGGATTTCTTATCACATGGAAGACTTTTTCGTTTTCGTGGGGTCCGCCAAAAAGAAGCGTAGGTAAAAGCCAAAAGTAGGAGGCTGGCTGATTGGACATTGAAACCTCAAAAGTCTATTTTTAAAAATATTAAATATATAAAAAAATAATTGTAAAATAAATTAAGTATGAGCCTAGCCATCTTTAATTTAAGTGGGAGGTCTATTTAGTTTAATAATTTTATTTAGTTAAAAAATTATATTAATAATTTTATTTAATAATAATTAATATTTTAAAATATAATTTAAAATATAATTTTTTTAAATAGATTTTAATATTTAACAATAATTAATATTTTTCAAATGTAACTATTAATATGAGGCGGGGTGGGTGTTTACTTAGGTTTTTGTTATTTTTAGGTTTATGGGAGGTCTTCCATGTGTATCAAAAAATGAGTTAATAGTCAAGACATATTTGAAGAAAAGGAAGTTCTATTTTAAAAACCCCATTCTTTTGGCCACCTAACTAGAATTATATCCCATTTATTTAGAATATCAAATGGGTGGGCTTTGTACATAGACAAGGCGATTGGGGGTGGCATATGGTATATTTCAAGAGACCAGTTGTTGTGACCCTTCTAGTTGGGTATTAAACACTTAAATAACCCCAGATAATGGAAAACAAAAGTAATTTATCACAGGAGTTAGACCATTCAATGAGGCCTTGTGACAAGACAAAAAATGTAAACTCAAGTAGAAAACCCTTAATTCCACGAGGGAAAGATAACAACTCTTGAATTCACATGAGCGAAGGCCAAATCCATGAGGAAGTGCAAATCACATATCAATTCCATTCAATCAATCTTTCAATGTTCGATAACAAGTATATATAAATAAACACAACTTGAGATAATTACTTGTAATACCTCATTTTTCTGATTACGTCTAACTAAGGGGGTTAAAGGTAATTAGTACTTTTTTTAATAAATTATAAATAATTTTAAAGGTTGAAACCTCCATATTTAAGTAGAGCTCAAAGATATGAGCGTAATGATTCGAAGAACGGGCAAAATGGAGGTGAGATTGGAAGTTACGACCTCAAGAAGCATAGAAAATAGGCGGAACCTACTTAAAGAGAGCACGATATTTTACTGTAAGTGGGCTTGTATTGAAGGGTTCGTCGATACTAGTCCAACGGTACCAAGAACACGCGAATCTGAATCCGGGGTAGGAAGTTACGCACATTTGAAGATTTGGTTTTATATAAAAAAATAAAAAGAAAAGAAAAAAATGGCACATGGCGTGCAACTAGCATGCGCCGCAGCAAAGGACGGCACGCACTCGTGTTACCACGGGTGCCGTGTTTTTGAGGTGCGAGCTCGAGCCGTGCGTTACTGCAGTGCCACCAAAAATGACGGCGCGGCGCCACAATTTCGGTGCACCAAGGGTCTATAAATACCCCATTCCATTCTATTTTTTAGTCAATTCTTCTTCTCCTCCGTTTTTTACCGTTCTAAATCTGATTAAGGCCATTCAAGAGGCGTTCTTAAGTAAATCAAGCATTTTCTATGCAATGGAGTTGTCCTTTCTTCAAGTTGAAGACCGTATGATGAGGAAACTCCCCAAGAGAATGAAAGGTCCTGCTCGTTGTCCTCGAGCACCGACAATCTTCTTTTTCTCTGTTTCTGAGCATCTTAGCTCTAATTTAGTCCATCCAAGAGACGTTCTCGACTAAATCAAGTATGCTCTTCGTGATGGAGGGGTCCATTTTCTGAGTTGGTAATTCGTATGAGAATAAAATGCCCCGAGACATGGAAAGCCCCTACCTATCATCCTCGAGCACCGGAGTAAGAAAAAGGGGCCAAGAGCAAGACAAGGTTCTATCCGAAGTTGCCGGGCCACAACCAGAGAAGCAATCTAGAGTAGGGGAGGCTTTGTCTTCCACTGAAGAGCCATGATGTGTGAGGAACATCCCCGAGCAAAGCAGGGGAGGTTCTGTCCACTGCCCACTGGCATGAAAAATGAGAAGAGTCTCCGGCAAGGAGAACATTTGTACATAGTCTTTCAGTGCAAGACGAGGGGCATATGGAGGCTAGAGGAAGCTTCGTCTACTACATTTGGATCCTAAGGGGAGGATGCCAAGAAGGAATGAGCAACTCCGAATACCGTTACCTTACGAGACATGAGGGGAGTAAGTATTTCTGACATCCCGTTTAAATTATAGAACTGCATGTGCTAAATTAGGATGTGTGTTATGCCATGATCCTTTGCGCTCTAACCTACTATGCTTAGATGTCACATGTTTATGTTCCGTCTTGCTCTAGGGTAAAGCAAGATGTGTAGTGGGTGTGTATGTTCGGTCTCGGCTCAGTGATAGAGCGAGACGTGTGTATGTGGTTTTGATCCCGCTCTGTGGTAGAGCGAGATGTACGATTTCGTTGACTTATTAACTTCCGCTTAACTCCGATATATGACGAGTTTTTATATAACTCCGACTAAATATCAGTATATACGTATTTTAATGTATATAATTTTGTGACGCTTGTTGTATGTATTATCCGTTAGGCAGAACTACGTTCAGATCCAATCGTGCTGGAATAATATCCAATACATACGTAGGCAACCAACGGCAAGGTAACGTTGGCCCAATCCAAATTAATTATAAATGTATATTTTATTTTATTTTACATGTGATGAACTATAAAGCTTCATTGTGTGTATGTGTCCGTTACAACCTAAGTCTACATATGGGAAGCCTTGAAGCTCCATAGTGCATAGACGAATGTTGTACCTCTTGTACACAGACGATGATTCCTGACTTAAGGAAAAAAAATTTCTATTAGTGATTTTGTGAGCTCGACTCGGGTCGGGTCGTTACATTACTAGACTGTTGTGCACGTACACTTGATGCACTACTTGTCTTTATTTGAGTTCTTTCGTTTATTATTTAATTCAGTACCTTAGGCTAGTTTCCCTTGATTTAGCCTTAGAACGACATTATTGTTATTGTAATAAACTGGTTAAGGCACGCTAGTGGGCCATGACATGTCTGGGCCCACTAGCGACACGGGTCCCAAGGATGGGGGGGCGCGACTCCCCATATAGGGGTCGTCTTCCTCCTTGGGGCGTCAGGATGAATCAGAGTTAGTTCCTTTAATTTATTACTTTTCCTCTTTCTCTTTCTTGCATAGAACGTCCTGTACCGATTGTGCCTACATCGGGCACATCATTGGTATTGGAGCTCTATCGATCCCCGACCATGGCAAGAGGGAAACAAGTGGCTGTCGCCCCTGGAACTCAGCCTGTAAAGGAGATGGAGGTTTCAGTGGACAGTGCCCTACCAGTCTCCACGGTTGTCCCGGCCACTGCGGAGGAGACCACACTCAAATAGCTCGTCGCCATGGTGCAGGTATTGACCACCCGAGTGGACAAATTAACGTCCAACCAGACAGCGCCTTTAGGCAACAATGGTGTCCAGACCCAGGAAGCCGTCATTGAATTGGGGAGTTCTTCTCAAGGACATAACGGACACGCCTCTGTTCCTACGGCTACAGTGGAGAGGGAGACGCGGCAATCCCATGTTCCTCTAACCGTTGGACCGGCAGAAGCAACTGTGGAAGGGGGACGCCAGGCCTGGGGTTCGCGAGGCACGCTAGGTGTTGGGCAAATGCCTCTATGATACCGCCCTTCAATATTGGTATGCCGGCCATGCCAGAAAGGGAGGTACATCAGCCTTACACTCCCCTGTACGCTGGACAGGCCGCCCCAACTGCTGATGGAGGACGTGCGGCCTGGCCACCACGAGGCACGCTAGGTGTTCGGCCAAATGCCCCAATGGTGCATCCTCCTCGAAACTTGCTTCCGGACATGGACGAAGATTGGGATGACCTCCATGGTCCTCGCGGGGGTCCCCGGGGAGGAGCGGAACCCCGATTAGCCCGCCTTCAGTTCCCACGTTACAATGGGGACGATGACCTAGTGGAATGGTTGTACAAAGCGGAAAAGTTTTTTGCCTACTAGGGGACACATGCAGAGGCTGAACGACTGCGCATCGCAGCTTTTCACCTAGACGGAGATGCTTCAGTGTGGTTCCAGAGCTTCGAGGAGGTGCGCTACCCCACTTGGGCTGCCTTCTCCGATGAATTATGCATCCAGTTCGGCCCTAACAAGTTCCAAGACTTCAACGAGATGCTCTCCTCTCTGTGACAGACATCCACCGTCAGAGCCTATTATACAGAGTTCATGAAGGTGGCCAACCGGCTACCTGATTGGCCGGTGGCAGCCTTGGTGGGCACGTTCAAGAGGGGGCTCAAACCAGAGATTTCTGAGGAGATGCAACATTTTCCTTGCGCTAACATGCGGGATGTGGTGCGTCACGCACATATCGAAGAAGAGAAACTGAACCGCCAACGGCGTGGAGGTCGGCTTGGCACCCTGCCGCGGCCTGCTGGTTTTGCTGCCCCGTCCGCCGTTTCAGCCAACACTCCAGCTGCTGGCCGCCTTGGCCAACAAACCCCTCTTCCAGCCCGATTGTTCACCGACTTACTCCTGCCTAGATGGAGGAACGCCGTGCAAAGGGGCTGTGTTTTCGTTGTGATGAGAAGTTTGTTCCGGGGCACCGTTGTTCCGTTAAGGGCAGTCTGTTGGTGGAGGAGGTTGATGACGACAGGGAGGTGATAGAAGGGTCCGAATCAGCACGCTATGATGAGAGGCTGCCTGAGATTTCTGTCCATGCCTTCTCCGGGGCCTTCTCTCCACGAACAATGCGCGTACAGGGTTACCTCAAGCGGCAACAGGTGGCCATTCTGATTGATAGTGGTTCCACCCACAACTTCATCAATAACAAAGTTGCCCAGCGCCTAGGCTGTTGCGTCTCCAACTCAGCGCCCTTCGATGTCTTGATCGGTGATGGCAAGCACCTCCGGAGCGCAGGCGTTTGTACTCAGGTAGCGCTCTCCATTCAAGGCCATACATTCGTAATAGATCTTTTTCTGCTGCCCACAAAAGGGGCGGATGTGGTGTTAGGTGTGCAGTGGCTTCAGGAGCTTGGGGACGTTATCTGGAACTTCAAGGACTTGGTGATGGATTTTGCATTGCACTGACAGCGGGTATGACTCCAAGGCTCTCAGCCTAGCACTCTTCTTTCTGCTCAAGCAACGGGGTCTTTTTTCCGGTTCGCATCGCAAGGACTCCTTCTCCAACAGCGGGCGTCAGTGGAAGTTGTACAAGAGTACTTGCCGCAGGAACTCCTTGATCTCTTGGCAGCGTATGGCACGGTGTTTGCTGAACCAAAAGGCCTTCCTCCGGTGCGGGCCCATGACCATTCTATTCCTATTCTTCTAGGTGCTGCTCCAGCCAATGTCCGCCCCTATCGCTATCCATACGTTTAGAAGGCTGAAATTGAGCGTCTCGTGGTGGACATGCTTTCTTCGGGTATCATTCGGCCTAGTACGAGCGCTTTTCTTCCCTAGTGTTGCTCATTCGTAAGAAGGATGGCACTTGGCAATTCTGTGTTGATTACCGGGCGCTGAATGCTATCACAGTGAAGGACAAATATCCTATACCGGTGGTAGAGGAATTGTTGGATGAACTGTCCAGTGCTACTATCTTCAGCAAACTTGACCTTCGTTCTGGTTACCATCAGATCCGTATGCAGCCAACCGATGTGCACAAGACTGCCTTCCGCACTCATGATGGTCATTTCGAGTTCTTGGTGATGTCGTTCGGCCTCACGAATGCCCCTTCTACATTTCAGAGCCTTATGAATGACCTATTCCGGCCCTTCCTCCGCTGCTTCATTTTGGTTTTCTTCGATGATATCCTCGTCTATAGCAAGTCGTGGGGCGACCACCTGGAGCACCTTAGGTCTGTCTTTGATATCCTCCAAGTTCACTCCTTATTTCTTAAACGCTCAAAGTGTTCGTTTGGCAGTCCACAGGTTGAATACTTGGGTCATATAATCTCTCGCGATGGTGTGGCTACCGACCCCTCTAAGGTGACCGCCATGCTGTCCTGGCCAGCTCCTACTTGCGTCCGGGCACTATGAGGCTTTCTTGGCCTCACTAGTTATTATCGGCGTTTTATCCACCACTATGGCGAGATTGCGCGCCCCCTCACTCAGTTGTTGCAGAAAGGTGCCTTTCAGTGGTTGGACACTGCCCAGGCCGCCTTTGAGGAGTTGAAACAAGCGATGGCGACCGCCCCTGTTTTGATTCTTCCTTATTTCAGCCGTCCCTTCGTGTTGGAGACCGATGCCTCGGATGCCGGCCTAGGGGCAGTACTACTTCAGGAGGAGCATCCCATTGCTTACTTCAGCAAGGCTTTGGCTGGCCACTCCCTGTCCCTCTCTGTCTACTAGAAAGAGATGCTCGCCATTGTCCTCGCTGTTAACAAGTGGCGCCCTTATTTGCTTGGCCGGCGGTTTCTTATTCGCACAGACCATCAGCCGCTCAAGTATTTTCTTGAACAGTGTGTATCCATGCCCGCTCAACAGCGGTGGGTCAGTAAACTCTTGGGTTATGACTATGAGGTGGTGTACAAGAAAGGCTCTGACAACGCTGTGGCTGATGCGCTCTCTCATCGTACCAATCCAGGTACTTGTTTGGCTCTTTCCAGTCTAGTTTACCCTTTTATTGATGAATTAAAGCAGGCATATCATGATGATTCCCCGACCTCCACTATGATTGCGGCCCTTCAGACTGATCCTTCAGCGCATCCTGGCTTTGCATGGAAGGATGGTCTTCTCTTCTGGAAGGACCGTCTTTGGGTGCCTGCGGTTACTGACCTGCGTCAGCGTCTCATAGCTCACTTTTATGCCTCTCCTCTGACGGGTCATGAGGGTGCTCTTCACACCTATAAGCGGGTCAGTCAGAGCTTCTTGTGGCAGGGTGTTCGACGGGCAGTGACTACTTATGTGGCTGCTTGTGATGTCTGCCAGTGTGCTAAGTCAGCCACCACCTCTCCGGCTGGGTTACTTCAGCCCTTGCCCATCCCGGATGGGACGATGTTTCTATGGATTTTGTGGAGGCCTTGCGTTGGTTCAGGGCAAGTCGGTGATCATGGTCGTGGTCAATCGGCTGTCCAAGTACGCCCACTTTAGTGCCTTGGGTCACCCCTACACTGCCAAGTCTGTGGCTGAACTCTACATTCGCGATGTGGCTAAATTACACGGTATGCCTCGCACCATCGTCTCTGACCGTGACAGGATTTTTATCTCTCAGTTTTGACAGGAGTTCTTCACTCTTCAGGGCACTTCCTTGCACATGAGTACCGCCTATCATCTACAGACAGATGGGCAGACTGAGGTTGTTAACCGCTGTTTGGAGCAATATCTGCGCTGTTTTACTATGTCCCAACCTCGCCGTTGGCTCCTACTTCTGCCATGGGTTGAATGGTCTTATAATACTGCTTATCATACTCGCGCCGGTTTTACACCTTTTGAGGTACTCTATGGGCGGCCACCTCCTACCGTGCTTTCTTATGTTCCTCAGCGCTCTGCGGTGGCCGAAGTTGACTATATGCTCCAGACTCGTGATGAGGTTCTTCGCCAGCTTAAGGCGAACCTGTCTGCGGCTCAGAACAGAATGAAGCAGATCTATGATAGCCATCACACCGAGCGCAAGTTTGCTATGGGGGACTTAGTTTATGTCTCTGTTCTTCCTCAGCGCCAGACCTCATTGTTTCAGCCAGCGCACTCCAAGCTTGCTCCCCGATTTCATGGCCTCTATGTTGTCGAAGCACGCGTTGGGAAAGTTGCCTACCGTCTCACTCTACCGCCGGGTTCGATGGTCCACCCTGTTTTTCATGTTTCTAGGCTGCGCCATTGTATCGGGGATTCCTCTCTGGCTACGGATGCTCCACCACCTCCATTGATGGGTTCTGTTGTCTCTTCTGACCCTACTCCTGCTGCGCTGATTGATAAGCGTCGTGTTCACCGTTCAGGGCGTATTATTACTGAAGTGTTGATCTCCTGGCACGGGCAATCTTTGGAGGATGCTACTTGGCTTCCTGAGGATGAGTTCCTATCTCGTTATCCTTCTTGGTCGCCTTGAGGACAAGGCGTGTGCGGAAGCGTGGTGGAGTGTTGTGCACGTACACTTGATGCACTACTTGTCTTTATTTGAGTACTTTCGTTTATTATTTAATTCAGTACCTTAGGCTAGTTTCCCTTGATTTAGCCTTAGAACGACATTATTGTTATTGTAATAAACTGGTTAAGGCGCGCTAGTGGGCCATGACATGTCTGGGCCCACTAGCGACATGGGTCCCAAGGATGGGGGGGCGCAACTCCCCATATAGGGGTCGTCTTCCTCCTTGGGGCGTCAGGATGAATCAGAGTTAGTTCCTTTAATTTATTACTTTTCCTCTCTCTCTTTCTTGCATAGAATGTCCTGTACCGATTGTGCCTACATCGGGCACATCATAGACTAACCCTGTAGCACATTGAAAATCCCTAGGTAATTTCTAAACATTTTTTTAGTTAGTTTTAGGGTGTTTGGAAGAAATTTGAGTGGTTGTCGAGGAGCACTTTAACACATCTATAACTTATCGTGAGTGACCTTTGCCATGTGCCTTGACTTGTCGAGGTCATGATTGTAGTCAATTGACATACAACCAACAGACTTAAAAGATGCTTTCCTTTACTAGGGGGATTTGTTACTAATATAACTACAACTCTAAAATTTGAGGACCAAAACCCTCAACCACCCGACTTAGAGATGATATTTTATAAGATCTAGATCTTCCCATCGAAGGGAATTGTGTGAGGAGGGTTACAAGCTAGAAGGCCAATCTCTGATTGTCATTTATCAATAAATCTTCTTGAGTCTTTATGCTCTAGACGATTGTTAAGTTATACATTAACAATATTAGAGAAGACTTATTCATATTAAGGTGAAAAGGTATGAACTTTTGCATATATAATAAAGAGACTTGATTTGGTGTGATTTAAAAGGGTTTTAATGGTGTAAAAATGCATATAAACCTTTTACGATGATAGGGACTTGAAAAGAAGAGAAATAAAAGAAAGGGAGTACCTAACTTGAATTCTAGAAGGTGAATCTAGAGAAAAATACTAATTAATGTTGAAGATGAGCTATCAATCTATAGTTCAAAGGACATTTTGAACTTATCAACACACAACAGTAGGGTTGTAGGGAGGATTCCTAGGCCCTTGCCATTGCCAAGGGTATAAATGTGAAGAAAAATGTGAATTATAGAGCATAATTCGAGCAAATGATTGTATACCAATTCATAATGAACTCCTGAGGGTATAAGGATATAATTGAGAGTAAACTTGTTGAAACTCTAAGTTGTTAATAAGAAAAGGAGTTTTTTTATATATTACCTGGTTGAAGAAGCCAATATTTCATATTCCATAGTTTTTAAACAAAAATATCATTGAACACAGACTTGCACGATATTAAGAAAAAAATAGACTGAAATACCTACTCTTAGGGTTTTGGGTCTTATATTGTGTAAGCCCATTACACCATTGTACACTTACTCACAAATGACTCATCTGACCGGCAATTTTCAATGTCCGATCAGTGAGAAGCAAATGCATAGTGGGAGTTATGATTTTTCGACCCATCTGATCGGTGATTACCAAAATTGATAGGTGATCTCCAAAGTTTGATAAGTGAGGCATGAAAAAACTCTACAAAGTCTGGTTTTTGTTGTTTCTAATAGGCAATTTGCAAAGGTTTTGCAATGAAGCAAGTTCCGACCGTGAAGTGGAGTTCAGCCTGAGTGTATACTTTCATGCTCTTGATAAAGCAATGATCTTTGGCGTAGCTCACCAGCCCATCGAGGGGTTAATCCGGCTCGGATCATTGGCATCAACCAGTCATCGACTTATGTGGTAACGACCTTTATATTTAATCATATGTTCATATACTTGATTTTTCATATATCATGTTATGGAATACACAATAGTTTGTACTTTCATTCACTAGTATGTTGTTGTGTTATCAATTATATGATATTTACTGTATCGTGTAATCGATAATACGATATACGATATGGAGATGTTGTATGATTGTGTATGTGTAGCATACATAATGTGTTGTTTATAACACGATAGCCATAGTCAACATTCAATTGTTGTACTATAATGTACGAGAGGGCATCATATTGTGTAATTGATAACACGACATATCAACTCCGTGTGTATTTATACGTTAGTTACATAATGTGAATCAACACGAGTCTTTTATTTTGGTCAAGACCCATTCTTTATGTACATATGTATAACATCTTTTATAGACGAAGAGCTACAAGAATATAGTAAAATGGTAGAATCAGTGAATGCCTCAGAAGAGAAGAAGAAGAGAATTTATAGGAGGAGACCAGGTCTAGGAACTAACAGTTTCCTTACTAGACTTTGACTATCAAAAAATCTCGTTGAATCAAAGCCAAGATGCAAGGCAATCTTGAAGGAGACTAGGTTCTACCCTGTAATGTCCCCGATTTTTCTATGATTTTTTGGGACTTTCCTGTCATTTTTCTAGTCATTTTTGGCAGGAAAATGTGACATTTCAGCGTATGTGTTTGTGTATTTTTCCTGTATTTATACCCGTAGAGTCAGGTGTGGGGCTTAGTCGTAGGCCGCGGGCCTTGCTGCGCGCTTAAGGCGCGAATTTTAGAGGTTCGACGCGAACCAATGAGTTAACGCGCGTTGAGTATATGTTTGGAAAAAATAAATAAAAGAAAAAAAATGAGGGATCGGGATCGCCCGATCCAGAACCTCCTTGACGATGAACAGTGCACCGCCCCCCTTCCCATATGTTCCCTGTGCCCGGCTGCCGCCGGCAGGCCGGAGGACGCCGGCACAGGCTCTGCCCTGGCGATGTGACACTGAGGGGCCACTGCCCTGGCCACCCACGGTCGCGCCGCCTCTGCCCTGACTTTTCCCGGTTAGCCGCCCCTCTGTTTTGATTTGATTCCGCCGTCGCCGTGGGCTGGCGAGGGCCGTCCGGACGCCCATGGTTTCGCCCTGGGCCGGCGACGGCGGGAGGACACCCCTCCCGGACCGGTGGGCCTCCGTTCCGCCACCCGTCCTCATCCCCCTTTTTGTCGACCTCGCTGGTCGGCTTTCGCCGTCGTTGATGGCCCGGCTGGGCTCCGTCCGGCACCGCCTTGCTCCGGCGACGGCGAGGAGCCACTCCTCCAGGCCCAGTGGGCCTCTGCACCGCCGCCCCATCCCATTTCCCCTCTCTGCCCTGTTCCGCCGGTTCACTATTTTGGGTAAACAGTGGCCGCCGGCAGCAATTCGTGGTCGACACGACCCCCATCCAGCCTTGCCTTGCTCCTGCGAAGGCGGTGGACTACACCTCCATGCCCGGTTCTGCCTCTGCCCTCCCTCTTTTCTCCGGCCAGTACGTTTTATCGTACGATTTTCCGGTGGGTTGTCGCCGTTACCATTGGCTTGTGAGGGCAGCCTGGCTGCTGTGGGCTCTGCCCCGGCCTGGCGATGGCCCAGGGACGGCCCCACCCACCTGGACTGATTCAGCCTCCGACCCCATGGCCGCTCCGCCCTTATGGGTTTTCCCCGGTCAGCCCCTCTGTGTTTGGCTTTTTTGATGCCATTGGCATTGGCCGGTAGTGGTTGAATGGCCACCAAGGATTCCGCCTCAGTCTAGTAACGACTAGAGATGGTCCCACCTCGCATGGTTTTATTGCCTTTGACCTATGCCTTTCCTTGTGGCCCGTAGCCGCAATTGGTTCCGCTCACCGGCATATTTGCCCGTTGACCCCTCTTGCCCATTTTATGCCGTCGGTACCGGACGGCCTCTAGCAAGAGTTTATATGACATACCTTGACAGAAGGTGGACGAGTTCACCTGCACAGGCCTTAGCTAGTGACAGCCTCGTGGCCTTTGCTCGACCCTAAACCCTCCTCTGCTCTCTACTGTGCGAGATGCATAGCCGCCCGCACCACGTGTATTAGTTGTGGGTGGCGATCGGCGATGTCACCGCTTAGATTGGCCACCGCTAGGGCCTTAGCCCTGTTGGCTTTTGTGGGCCTTGGGTCGTCTCCGTGCAGCCCTCTCCCCCGCCCCTTTGGGCTGCGTGTGCTTGTGGCCTCACGTGTACTTCTGGGCTTAGGCGCTGCTTTTGCGCCGCCCAACCATCGGTTGGCTTTGCTACCGAGTGGAGTTGACACAGAGCCGTCCTCCACCTCTCCTCTGTCGAGCATTGCCCCACGCTCTCCGCCCTTATGTGGGCCTTTGTTGACTGAAATCGTCGCCATTGGGTGCTGTCCACGGCCGATTTCGACGTCTTTGTGGCCGGCTGAGTACGTATTAGTCACCGGCCGATCTTCAGTGTACACCCTCGACATCTAGTCGTACCGCCACTTATGTTGGCATGATATTTCTCCCGGCTGCCCTAGTGTGCCACCGTGGATCGCGGATTTTACCACATTGATTTCTGACACCCTGTTTGGCCGTGACTAGTTCTTGCGCTTCCTAAAACCCTCGGGACAGCAGCTCTCTCAGCCAGGCAAGGGTTTTGACCGCCAACTCCGCCGCCACCGTCATGTGCTCGCCATCGAACGTCATGATTATGAGGTAGGGGAGCTTTGAACTCGTAATTTCATGAAGCATGCTTTGAATGAGTAGCAGCATGCTAGGATTGTATGATTCCAGATGTTAAGTAACGATCTAATTGCATGATGTACGTGTAATCATGATTGTATGGTATGATTGATATGCATGAGATGTATGCACGTTTTATGGATGTGGATTAGGTATGCGCTAGCGATGACTAGCAAATATGTTAGTATGCTACGTATGTGTTATGCATGTGCTAGTGATGGCTAGCGTGCATGTTTGGAGTATGTATGGATTATGCATGTGCTAGTGATGGCTAGCGTGCATGTTTGGAGTATGTATGAATGTGTGTGCATGTGCTAGTGATGGCTAGCGTGTATGTTTGATGTATGCATGTGCGAGTGATGGCTAGCGTGCATGTTTGTAAGTTACGTATGTATGACTGTATGTGTATGTTATACGTATGTGTGAGACATACGTATGTATGATGATTATTTGACTATGATATGATTATGTGTAAGTGTATGTGGGTAGAGGTAGAGGTATGGGCAATGGACAGTAAGAGGTGACAGAGGCTTTGTCTGAATTTGGATACGGTTGTGTAAGCGTATGACAGAAGATAAGCGTATGACGGGCAAGGATTAGAATGGATCAGTTTGGGTTGGATTGTATGTTGGGCGTTTGTCAGACAGTAAGAGTGTCCATAATTGTACAAGCATAACGTACAGATTATGAAGTGAAAAGTAAGTATAATAAGTGAGATATAAGTAAGAGGGTGACAATTGGGTTGGCTCTGAGGAGCGTTATTTGAGGATGTCAGTGTAAGATGATTTGGCCATAAGATGGATGGCGAAGTATGTAAGACTGTAAGGGTTTGGTGTACGATGAGTTTTGTCCATGATGTGGAGGGGTAAGTGAAGTCTATTGCCTTGACGAACTGGGGTTTTGATCGGGCTCAGCTTCGGTTTGATCAGCGAGGACTGTGTGTGGCATAATTGTACCGCATAATGTACTTAATTCAAACTTGAATTATAAGCACAACTAATGATAGCGTTGTGAGTTTGAGACCTAAGGGTTCGACGGATTAAGTTCTGTGTTTGAGCTGGCCGCTAATGAGTCGGCCGAGCATTTATCATGTCTTGCCATGGTGTTTATCCTGCGGGATGTTGTCTGTGTGCTGGATAGAGCACCGGACGTCTGATGCTCTGCTGAGAGCGACGTATGTTTCTGATTTGGTCTGCGTACTATATAAGCCCAGACGTTTGATGCTTTGTTGAGAGCGATGTACTTTTTTGACTTTGTCTGTGTGCTGTATGAAGCCCAGATGTCTGATGCTCTGCTAAGAGAGATGTATGTTTCTGATTTGGTCTGTGTGCTGTGTAAGCCCAGACATCTGATGCTCTGTTGAGAGCGTTGTATGATTCCGCCCAAGAGTGGCACTGTATGTTTCTGCCCAAGTGGCACTGTATGTTTTCTGCCCAAGAGTGGCATTGGCACTATAAGACCCATTATGGTGGGCAATTCTCTGGCACTATAAGACCCATTATGGTGGGCAATTCTATGACACTATAAGACCCATTATGGTGGGCGATTCTATGGCACTATAAGACCCATTATGGTGGGCAATTGTATGACCCCTTATGTGTGGGTGTTTATGTTTGCGCGCTCAGGTAAGTAGTATCGTGGATCTACTCTTACCTGTTTGATCTAGTGCCCCATGAGCATTGGTGTGCCTTACCTTCGGAAAAGTCCATCGCGTCTAGTCACTCCCCGGAGGTTGAGGTGTTGCCCCAGTGGCATTCTTTTCCTTTTCGACGCTAGAGCCTATTAGTTGTAATGAGCTTCAGTGGTCTTTGATATGTGTACGATTATGTGTATGAGTACGACTGTATGAGTGTGAGTACGACTGTATGTGTATGAGCAGGACTATAAGAGTATGTATGAGCAGGACTGTAAGAGTGTGTATGAGCAGGACTATAAGCATATGAGTATGAGCACGACTGTAAGAGTATGAGTACGATTATGAGAATATGTTTCTGAGTAAGACAGTAAGTGTGATTTTGTGTAAGCTGTATGAGTGAGCATATGATTGTATAGTAAGGTCGTACAAGTATACGTATGTTATATGAGTAAGCGTACGATGGTACGAGTAAGTTTGTATGACCCTAGATAAGGGTGCTTGTGTAAGTTTGATTTGATAGTATGATTTTGGCACAATGGTGCCTTTGGTATGATTTTGGCACGATGGTGCCTTTGGTGTGACTTTGGCACGATGGTGCATTTGGTATGTTTGTATGCGTATGAGTATGATCATATTGATATGCCTATCTGCTTCATGTTTGAGTTGCATGAACGCATGTATTTATGAACTTATTGAGTTCACCATTTGGGGTTTTCCCTACTGGGTATTTTCCTACTGGGTATGAAAATACTCACCCTACTATTTTTAGCCCCGTTGTACAGGAGGTTTTGCAGGTTGTGCGGAGAGCTCCTGGAGATGGATGCTCATTTCAGCGGGGGATTGATTCCCGTTGACTCAGGTATATGCTTCACTCTCTGCGAGTTTATTTGTGCCACGATCTCTTGTATTGGGTGAGACGAGACGTTAAGATGTTATTAAATCTGGACTTTCATTTGGATTAGTCGGTGGACTATTATGGGACTTGCACTCAGGGATGCCTGGGAGGATTTGTATTTAAAGTCTATGATCATAGCAATTTATTCATACGTGTGTTTTCGAGAAGCGCCTAATGATATTTGCTTTGGCCGTACGATGATTGACCGTATGTGGATGTTTAGTGTTTTAAATTATAAACTATTTTATCAGGTTTTGGTTTCATCATTTTTCCTCCGATTTACAGACGTTATATTGCAAAAATTTTCCGTGAATTTTAAGGAAAATGTGTGAAAAATCTTGGGCGTTACATACCCAGTATACAATTGTGAGCCAATCATTATCTCCAGGCCTTTCCTGGACATTCTAATAGGTGAGTATTGGGATGACTCATAAGAGGTGTTCAACATTTGGGGTAAAATATTACCCCTTACACTAGAAAAAGTCACACTAATCACAGGTTTTAGTATGAAAAGGAACCTGTTGAAATTAGGCAGTAGCAATGGGAGGCTTATTGAGCGCTTAGCCACTATATCAGATACTCCTGATCCAGTTGATCAAGAACTACGAGAAAGAATCTAATTGAAGAAAATTTGAAGGAATTGGTAGACAACAGGCATGTTGTCTCTGATGAGGACTTAGCACGATTGGTCATCGTGCATATGGGGATCCTTGTTTTATTCACATAGAGAGCAATAGATTCGTCTCCCCATCACTATGTGACATCATAAATGATCTGACAGTTGTGGGGAGGTACAACTGGGCTGAAGTTGTGCATGAGATGTTGCTTAGAGGCATATCATTGGCCCACCAAAACAATAGGACTAGAGAAGATGAGTGCTCTGCCACTGCCAGAATTCCTGTTGGGGCTTCGTTTGTGCTATAGGTAAATTTTGTATTATCAATAAAGTGATTACTAATATGAGTGTAAAATTCATAACACGATAGCATATTAACATTTTAGGTGCATCATCTCATTAATAACACGAGAGTGTCAGTAATGTGTTATAGATAACAGGCTAATTTGATTTCAAGTTATTGATCACATGCTAGTTAGGATATCATGTTATCGATAAGACGATAAAGTACTATATCGTGCATATTCAATTACACGATGTGAGTATTTCATGTAATCAATGACACGATTAGTTTAATAAATGTCTTATCCATGACACAACATACATGACATAGGTTCTCTATTAATTGGACTGTTTTTCCCACATAGGTGTGGTTTATTTAGCATACTTGGCTCCAAGTTCTCTTCTGTGTAGCCCGAGGTGTAAGAAGTGACCTGGGTTTACCCAATTGCTGATGGATGTAGAGAAGACCACTAAACTTAACCCAGTAGATGAAAAGTCAAGGAAAAAGTTGTTGGCTCATCACAAGATGAGAAAGTGGTATGAGGAGATACTTGTACGACTCAAGGTAGATTCAGAAGTGTTGATGCAAATAACTCCAATTGCCGAAGAGGCCTACTTGATCGATGGCCAAAGGCTGGCCCCAAAGGCAAAGAAGGCAAACACACATGCTATGATACTGAGGAAAACGGTTCCTGTTCAAGCACACCATGGCAAGACATCAAGGCAATCTCATTCTAGCAAATACGTTATTGAGATCTTTATCATGCCAATAGATGTCATGACTGGGATCGTTGACGTCGTATTGGAAAAGGCCATTTTGTAAAGGGAGTGGGGTTGGAGCACCGATAGTGTGCAAGTTGATCTCCAGAGGGTTAAAAACTCTCTCAAGGTGGCCACAAGCTTAATCGAACAGATGCAACCCCCACCTGAACTGGAGACTGTGCAGGCATCCAAACTCCCTCAAAGGGAGATCCATCGTACAACAACCCCACCAACAACAACTGAAGGAGAGACTTTGGTTAGGGTCAAGGCTAGAGCTTCCAAATCAAGTGAAGCTATTCATCAATCTGTTCATGAAGAGCAAAGAAAATATATACCTCAATCTGTCGAAGAGGATTTCATTTTGCGTAAGTATATTTTTGATAACACAACCTTTTCTATTATTGTGTTTATTTCTAGATCATTGTGTCATTGATAACACGCAAACATACAATATTGATTTATATAAAAAAGATATGGTAGTAGTTGTTGTATTAACATATTAGTTTCAATACAATAGTTGGAATATTCATGTTATCAATAACATGTGTTATTTTACTATCGTGTATATACTCATATGACATGTTACATGTACTATGCAATGAAAAGGGAGCCAAATCTGGCTCACCAAAGAAGAAGAAGGGTCCAAAGGTTGAAAGGACCACAATCACCAGATTCTTCAAGAAAATTAATGAAGATGTGGTTCAATCCTAGGAGGAGGAAAAAGTGCAATACTGAGAGGAAGTATTAGTGCATGGCTGGGTGGAGGAAGCGGTGCCACCGATGCAAAAAAAGTTGAGGATAAAGAAACAAAAAGCTTCAAATGTTGGCCCCATTACAGCCCTGCTACCCCTAGTGCTTAAGAAGACAAGGTACACTGTGGCTAATCCACCAGCATCAAAGGGGGAGGAACTAGCCAAGAAGGTAGCCGAAGAGGCCGCAGAGAAGGCAAAGGCTTCAAAGATGATCCAACCAAGCATGTACAAGGCGATGTATGTCGAAAGGGATATAACAGATACCCGGCAGAGAAAATTCTAAAGACGACTCAGCCAGCAAGGGAGGAGCAGAAGGCAATGCTAGGGGATGAAGTTCCATTAGCATCCGTCCCTGTCCCATATAATCCGTGCCCCAAAGGCATTTTCTTCAAGGTCTCCTACCCTGGAAATGGTGTACTAAAATGTTGCTTCTATCAGTGCCACTATATCAGATACTCCTGATCCAATTGATCAAGAACAATGAGAAAGTATTAAACAGAAAATGTTCTATCCTAAAACCCCCACTCTTTTGGCCACCTAATCAGAATTATATACCACTTATTTAGTACATAAAGTGGGGGCGGCATATGGTATTTCAAGAGACTAGTTGCCATGACACTTCTAGTTGGGTACTAAGGACTCAAACTCCCCACATTATGGAAAACAAAAGTAATTTATCTTAGGAGTTAGACCATTCAATGACGCCTTGTGACAAGATAAAAATGTAAACTCAAGTAGAAAACCCTTAAATCCACAAGGGAAAGATAATAGCTCTCGAATTCACAAGAGCAAACACTAAATCCACGAGGAAGTGCAAAGCACATAGCAATTCTATTTAGTCAATCTTTCAATGTTCGATAACAAGTATATATAAGTAAACACTTGAGATAATTACTAGACTAATCCTGTAGCACACAAAAAATCCCAAGTTAATTTCTTAAGCATTTTTTTAATTAGTTTTAGGGTGTTCGAAGAAATTTGAGTGGTTGTTGATGGGCGCTTCAACACATTTATAACTTATCGAGCTTTTACGCTTTGTTGTGCATAGGCTAGAACAAACCTAATTTTATAACTAATTTGTATCGGGCCAACATTGCCTTGCCATTTGTTGCCTACCTACGTATTGGATAACATTTATAGTATTATTCTACTACAATCATATCTGAACATAATTTTTCCTAATGGCTATTACATGCATCAAGCATCACAAAATCGTATATGTTAAATACATATATACTTATATCCTAATAAAACATTCAAAATCAGACGAAAACCTAATAAATCATTAGAGTTTAATGGAAGCCAATAAATTAGCAGAACATATATCTCACTTTGTCACAGAAGTGAGCAGAACACACAACAAAGCAGATTAGCTTATATAAGATCCCATTAAATTATATTATATCATAACAGAATAGTTCGGAACATATTAGATTAATAGAGCGTTCCAGAGCTTCTTAGATCATATCAAGTCAAAGCATATCACAACACATCGAATTAGAGCATAACACATATCTTAAGTAACACATGTATTCATATAATCATATATCTTAATTAATATAATAATATTACTAATTAAAATATGCATGCATATAAATCAAATAAAATCGGAAAGTAAAAAAATACTTACTCCTCTATAGTCCAAAAAATTGCGGTGTTTGATGTTGCTAATTTCATTTGGGCGTTCTCCTCTTCAGGTTCTAAGACAGTGGGTAGAATCTCCTCTTGTTTCAGTATATCTTTTTCCTTGCATCTAAAGGTGGTGAACATCACCTCTTTTCACCTGGGACATTTATCTCTTTGCGGCCCGAAGATGGCAGACATAACTTCCCCTTAACCCGAGATGTTTCACACTTCCCACGCCCATAGGCAACGGATGGAACTGCCCCAACCTAGAGACACTTTTCTCTCTACGCGCACGTAGGCAACAGATAAAATTTCCCCTACCCAGTGATTCTTTCTTTTTTTCGTGTCGTAGGTGACTGACAGAATCTCCCCTTAACCCTAAGATATTTCTCGGACTGCATGGCACTTTGTGGAAGACAAAGCCTTCCCTATTCTGGGCTGCTTCCCTTGTGGTGGTCCAACAATAGAGGATGAAGTCCCCTCTTGTTCTGGGCCATTTCTCTCTCCAATGGGCTAGAGGGTGACGACCAGAGTTTCCTCTTACCTCAGGGCGTTTCCACTTATAAAGATACCAACTCAAGGAATAAATGCTTTCATTGCATAGAATACCCTCAAACTAGCTAAAAACGCCTTTTGGACAGACGAAAATGGACTCAGAACGACCCAGAATACTCACTTGGAAGTTTTGACGAATTTAAATGAGGAAGGTGTGCGAGAGTACGATGGAAAGGGGTACACACGCATAGACATGTGCCACATAGCGTGTGCCCATTCGGCCACATCACTTGGTTTGTGCGCGCATCAGCGAGTTGCGCATAGGGTGAGCACAACGACGTCGCACATACGTCATGCGACGGAGTGCCCGCCGCGCATCCTGAGTGCATCACTTGCATGGCCCTGATTGCGTGGCACAACGTGTGGGCAGCTTGATGCAGATCCGGCTAGGCTCTGGATGATGTCGTCTATTCTGTCCTTTCCTCAATATTTTATTATTATTTCACTCGAATGCAAATCAAACTTCAAAATGCAATAATTTCTTTTCCCAAAGTCAGAATCACACATTCATGGTACCAGTGGACTCATATTAACGAGCGCTTCAAAACTAGACCCCCATGGGTAGGTTATTCTACACTTTTTATGCGGGTCCCACCATGTGTCATATTTCTCAAGGTCATAACTTGCCGCCAACCTCCGTTTCACATGTTCCTTGGTTCGTTACTTTGAGCTCTATGCATACACTAGGATTTTAGCCCTTGAAACCTGCTAAAGCTTAACTAAATTTTACATAATTACCCTTAATTCCTCGATTTAGATGTAATCAGAACACAAGGTGTTGCATTCATGTCTTTTAATTTAGATATTTTGAATTGAAAAAATATTGAATACGATAAAAAACACAAAAAAATAGTGCAGCTCTTGCTTCAATTGCAATTTGCTTTAATTTTGTTTTTGTTTGGTTTAGCTCTTGAGATATAATGTAATTAATTTTTTTTAAACTGAAAAGCAACATAATTTGTGGTTAATATACCTTAACGAAGAGTAGGATACTCCAAGGGAGTGAAGATCAATATTATTTTCTTTTGCTTGATTTTGCAATTATATATTTTTTAAAATATGTACACATGATGTTTTGACTCAAGTCAATTTTATGTATAAAATTGAGAGAAAATTCTTAAATATAAGTTGACTTAGACATTTGGATTCTAGTAGCATCTTTGTAATCAAATTAGAGGATTTTAAGCTAGATTTCTATTTGTAATTAAAAAAAAAGAAAGAATTTAATGTAGTGTGATTCAATGATTATAAAATTTATATATTTCAATATCTTTTAGTTAACGGAATTGTCCTCGTAAAGATGATTGGGAAGGGCCACCTACTTAGGTTGACCTATGCTACTGTGAATCTACTAACCACTTGACAACAAGAAAAAAAAAAAGGAAAAAAAAATGATGTAAGTTGAGAGGATTAAAAAAAAACCAAGCCTTAGAAAAGTGATTTGAGAAAAAAAATTATAACTAGGAAAATATGCATGGGCATGTTTATTTTTGAGTTTCCATTGTTTAATTTTTTTAGGAGAAAAATGTACATAGATTCTAGTGAAAGTGAGTTGAACAACTGAGAATTTTTTGTTACTAGGGTTTGAAAAAATTTGTTTCATTTTGAATATAAGTGATATTGTGAGATTCAAGATTAATAGAGAAAAGAATTTAAAACATTGACGCTTCTAAAAATTAATGAAATAATATTAAAATGTCAAAAAGAAGAAATAAAAATTTACAATAACAAACCAATGGAGTTGACTAATCTAAGTCAATCTATGAATAAACATAATATGAGGATGTACTTAAATTAAATGAAAATTAATTGAAAAATTGAGAGCTCAACCCTCCTTATTTTAGTGTTTGATTTTAATTTTGAGTTTTACTTGTTTGAATTTTTTATTTCAATGGATAATGTCTTGAAATAATTTCAGGAATTTATTAAAATTTTTCTGGATGTTTTTGAATTTTTATAATTTTTAGAAAATATTAAATTTGAGTTTTATTTCAAGACTGATCCATCAATCCAAGGGGCGATTGGCTGCTGCTCTTATTTTCGTATCAAATCATTGTTTTGTAAAATGAACGAAGTCCATAAACCACCGTATTTCACTTCATACTCTCTGGAGGGGTGTGAAAGTGGGAGATAAGGCAACTAGATTCCATTTTGCGTGCAAATACATATTTTGTTGTTGATTGAAGATTTTATCAGTAGCTACGGTAAGTACTAAACCTCCATTTTTTTAGTGATTTTCAAGTCATTTTTAATGATTTTGAACTGATAAGAATGTTTAGAATAATTTGTTCTATGATTTTCCAAATTTTAAGTGATTTGAAATGTCGGTTTGTTAGATTTCATTAATTCTTTGATTCAGTTTCAACTTTCACTCAAAATTTGGGAATTTTAGAAATTGAGTTTTATGTATCAAATTTAGAAGTCAATCCAGTTATGAAATTTGTTCTAATCTCTAAAATCTATCTTGTGTCAAATTTTGGAGTCAAATGGGCACAATTTTTTTATGGGTTTTATTTCATTTACAAATTCTTATTTTTAACATGCATTGCAATGATATCTACCACAGATCAGCGTCTCTACCCCCACCTTGTCTGTCAATGGTGCTCCATTGTGACAATGATGCTTTGGTAGGAGTTGCAAGAGGCACTCAGGTTTGTGTCACGCCACAATTCATCGCTAAGGTGATTTTGATGAGAGAGGAGACCACTAAGATATCCACACTGATGGATTTCTGTGACAGCCACCATTAAATAATATATGATATAATATACATAATTATTATTATTTCGTTCGGCATGTGTTACATCACACGTGAAATCAAACGTGACAGCCGTTAGTACGAATCACTACAAAATAAAGACACGTAAAATAACATAATTTATAAAACTTGGATTGATGCACAACCAAAATTTTTATATAACACAATAATACATGTTGTAACAAAATATGGTCAAATTAGGACATAGTCCAGATACATCATTTGTAGAGCAGTCAGATCACAAAAATATAGGCATAACAATCCTTTACATAAAAGTCACATTATTACAAAATTTAGCTAAAATGTTCAAGAAATTATGCAGAAAATTCCTAAACCTTCACCTTTGGATTGATTTCACTACTTGTAGAGTCTAAAGGTGGGTAAGTATTTTTATATACTGAGTAGGTGGAATTAAATCTAATTTAATGAAATACTCATACGTCATAGCTGTAATAATTTTTGCTAAAATGGGATTTATTACATAAACGGATTTAGAAATAATTTTGACAAAATATCGACTCACCCAATGAAGATAAATCCAGAGCTATGATACCGAACGACTTTCCTCTTGATGCTCAAGGGATAAAGGGAAGCTCAGAAGGCTAGGAGTTTTCCCATGACACTCTACACCTATGTGTGCGCACCAGATACCAATTATTTCCTCGGTAAGTATCCAGATAATAATTGACAATTCCAAGTTTAACCCCAAAACTTTCCCGAAAATACACATATTATAACATAGTTTTGTGCATATAAAACATAACGCACCAATAATCTTTTAAAGGAAAATGAAGTAAAGAAATATACGGAGTGAAGACGGTGCATAAAAACTTAATGATACAGGTAGAGCATAAGCTAGAGTTTAAGACTCCCTACCTTAGATTTGGGGTAGAAAATTCGTGGTTGTAGAGAGCTCAAACGAAAAAATTGGCCCTGTCATAGCGGCTGACACAGTCAATTTAGCTGAAAACACCTTTTGAACAACCTGATTTAGACTTAAAACAAAGGGTCAAAAGTTTTAATACATGGTAGAATGAAAACGGGTAAAAAAAATTTATATAGAAGGGTCAAGCTGCGCGATGTCACACTACAATGCTGCAACGTGGCACTGCGTCATGGCTCGGCGTCGGCTAACGCAATGTTTGCATAAATGACATAACTTTTTAACCATAAATTAGAATTACATGTTCTTGGTATCGATGGACTCATATCGATGAGCCCTTCGAAACAAGACCACTCAAGGATAGATTTTAGTGTAGTTTTACTGTAGGTCCTGCCCATGAAGCACACAACCCACGATCAAACTTATGGCTTTGATGCCCGATTGAAATGATTCAAAACCTGTTATGATCGTCGTTTAATGTTCAACCACAACTCTTTAGATACTATAATCAAAATAATATTCTATCAGCAAAATATATTAAAAATTCTATTATTGGCTAAAAAGAGCGTACCAAAAATCAGGGTTGTCACAATCCTCCCCCCTTAAAGAAATTTCATCCTCAAAATTGATCTTACTATTCCTCAAATGGTTTTAGATAGTTTTTGATCATTTCACCTTCTAATTTCCATGTTGCTTCTTCAGAGTAATGATACTGCCATAGGACTGACTAATGGAATCCTTTTTGTTCTTAAGATTTGCTCCTTTCAATCTAAAATTCTGACTAGTTTTTCTTAAAATGTCAAATTGGGTTCTAAGGTGACCATTGTTTGATCCAAGACATGAGAAGGATCTTGCACATGTTTGTGAAGCATAGATACGTGAAATACATTATGGACATTGATTGGCTAGCTGAGGGGGCAAAGCCAATCTGTAAGCCACTACCCCCACTTTATTCAGAATTTCAAATGATCCTACAAATTGAGGACTTATTTTTCCTTTTATCACCAAACCTCGTAACTCCTCGAGTTGGTGATACCTTAAGTAGTACATGATCACCTATGTAGAAATTGGGGTCTTTCCTTCTTTGATCAGCATAGCTCTTTTGACGAATCTAGGTTATCTCTAATCGACTCTTGATTAGCTTTACCTTATCCATGCACTGCAAGAAGAGCTCTGACTTTACCAACTTTCTTTCCCCGACCTTACCCCTACAAGTTCGGGATCGACAGGGTCAGCCATAAAGAACGTCATATGGTGTCATACCTATTCTCGAATGATAACTATTATTATAAGAAAGTTCAATCAATGGCAAGTGCTCATCCCAGTTACCCTTCCAATCTATGGCACATGCCCGCAACATATCTTCTAATGTCTGGATAGTTCTTTCAGATTGACTGTCGGTCTGTGGATGGAAGGTTGTACTAAATCTGAGATTAGTACCTAATTCTTCTTGGAGTTTCTACCAAAAGTGTGAAGTGAATTGACTGTCCTGATCCGAAATGATATATAACAGTACTCCATGCTGACTCACAATTCCTTTTATATACATTCTGGCCAAAGCATTCAATGTTTGAGACTTATTTAGGAGAAGAAAATGAGCACTTTTAGTAAGTCTATCCTCTATAACCCAAATAGATTCATGACCGGATGATGTCTTGGGTAAGCCTAAAATAAAATCCATAGAAATGTGCTCCCATTTCCATTCTGGAATTTTAATAGGTTGAAGAGTATCTGATGGTTTCTGATGTTCTACTTTAATATGTTGACAAGTTAGACATTTAGAGGCAAATTCCCCTATGTCCCTCTTCATCCCATTCCACCAAAAATTTCTTTTTAAGTCTTGGTACATTATTGTTCCTCCTAGATGGATAGTATACTAAGACCTATGAGCTTCATGTGATAATTCTTGTTTTAGTTTAGGTACTGCATGGACCATCAATCGTTCTCTAAATCTTATTTCATCATTAGAGCTTATATTAAAGTCAGGCCTATCTAAGAAGGTTTTTACTTCTACATTCTCTTTTTGTGCCTCCATAATGCGCTCATTCAATTCATATTACACTTCAAGATTAGCTACAACCGCCTCTTTGTTTCTTGATTGTACCTGAGGTTGTATGCCTATTACCTCTTCCATCAATCTCCATCCTTTTAGCAACATTGGAGCTACCATCCCTGTGGCTTTCCTACTCAAGGCATCGCCCAGGACATTGGCTTTTTATGAGTGGTATTGAATAGAGAAGTCATAATCATTCAAGTATTCAATCCACCGTCTTTGCCTTAAATTCAGATCCCTTTGAGAGAAAATGTATTTCAGACTCTGATGATCTGTAAAAACTTCAAATTTCTCTCCATATAAATAATGTCTCCAAGTTTTTAAGGCAGAAACTACTGCTGCCAATTCAAGATCATGGATGGGGTAATTACCTTCATGCTTCTTTAATTGTCTTGAAGCATCGGCTATTACCTTCTCATTCTGCATCAAAACACATCCAAGACCCATTCTTGAGGCATCACTATAAATTACAAACCCTTCACTACTAGATGGTAGGGATAAGACTGGAGTGGTAGTTAAGTTTTGTTTCAACTCTTGAAATGCATTCTCACATTCCTCATCCCATATAAATCTCACCCCTTTTTCTAGTTAGCTTTCTCAAAGTTAAAGCTATTCTTGAAAATCCTTGAATAAACCTTCAGAAGTAACCAACAAGCCCTAAGAAACTTCTAATTTCTTTGACGATTTTGGGTCTTTTCCACTTCAAAACTGCTTCAATCTTGGTAGGGTCTACCGATATTCCTTTTTTTAGAAATAACATGACCTAAGAAGACAACCTGGTCCAACTAGAACTCAAC